>CM070508.1:41626997-42938038 GCA_036346375.1 Guadua angustifolia | reverse complement strand
TGCCATTTCAACATATCCCAAGTATCAGGTTGTATGTTAGTTTTTACTAGTTCATTCCACCAAATTATTGCAAAATCTTTGAATTCACTAGTTGCTTGTCTTACCCTATGAATTTCAGGAACTAGATGGGAGTTAAATTTCTGTTCAACGGTCATTTCCCAATCTAGGTAAATTTTAGCATCATATGAACCAGAAAAGGATGGTATGGTAAACTTAACCTTGGCAAAAGGTAAATTTTAACGGTCATTGCAGTCGTTAAAGTTAACATTATTTTCATGAATACCTCCCATACCTTGCCGATTGCGGTGCCGACGTTCCTGTAGTTGTATGTCTTGGGCAACTCGATGCATAGCGGCATCAACTCTGCTTGCAAGGTCTGAGATTTGACGATCTAGTCTTTCAAAGTTCTCTTGATTGTCATGCTGGACCTTCGCGACGTCATTCTTAATCTCGCGGATGTTCTTGACAGCATCTCTGTTTGCTTTGGCAAGGGCTTCCTTGAGTTCCTTGTCCCTCTTCGCGAGATCCTCCCTAAGATCTTCAAAGAGCTTATGGAAGTCATCGTCATCTCCCGCAGCTCTAGCTCTTGTATGGGGTCATATCATTGTTAGTAATAAAACAGAAGATAACACAAAAGTATTACCCCTACTAACTACTGGGTTCTGGCAAGTGGACTCTCTCTCAAGCGTCTTACTACACTCTTGCAAGGTTCTTACCACAGCTGCAGGGAGTACAACCGGTGGCTGGTTCGTGATACCAAACGAGTGTGAGTGGAGTGATTGCAAGGTTGAACCTATATTGATCAGAAGTTTGTAGAGTTCGGTAGGCAAATATAGTAGCAAAGGTTAGCAATAATCGAAATTAGATAGCAAAGCTGAATAAATATCCAACGTACTTGTCACAGTTGCTAGCCTAAGCGTGCTCCTAAAACTAGTTCAACCTAGCAAGGGATATATCAAAGCACAAAGGACTCAAAGGATGCAAGCAATTCTGATTTTCTGCTTCTCTTTCCCTCTTCTTGTTTCTTTTCTTCTCTTCTGATTTTTTTTAGTGCGGCTCTTCTCTTTTTTTTTGCACTTGCCTTTTGTTTTCCTTTCTTTTAACTCAAAGATAAATAAAAAAATCTCACTGGATGTGGGAGACAGTTAAACAGATGGCCAAAAAATCAGCAAAAACGGTATGGGAAACTTCCAGGCTCCAGAACTTGGTTTAGAGGCATTTTTTGAGGGTCAAAAATTGCACTGGTCTAAATATGTGTGGAATTTTCAGATGTGTGTCGTCATCCTCTTCGAAACAAAAAAAAGTACGCCCCAATCGGAGTTCGTATGCAAAAGTTATGCCAGTTTTAGTGAACACTGCACAATCTGGAATTGCCCGCAACTTCACTTCTGTCTTCCGGTTAGGGCTAGAATAGGAATAGGTTTGCGGGTGAAAAATGGTGGCCAGCGGTGCAGGGCAATTGACACAAGGCAGCTCATGACCTATCTAGGGTTTGCGGAATGAGCTATATAATGCAGAGCGGCGGCAAGGCCCTACCGAGAAGAATTCAGTTCGGTTCTGAGGTTGGCAGCGATGGGATGATAATTGATGCAAAACAAGAACTAGGGCAACAGAAAGGGACAACTAGAAACTAGGATCACAACCTCAAACCAGCAATAAGACATGACGATGGACACAAATTCAACAAAGCGAAACTGAAATGAAAATTGCAAGGCACAAAGGGATGTAGGGTAGCTGAATTGATGATGAACTTTTTGTGGGGCAATTTTTCTGGACTCTAGGATGATGGCAAAACAAAGTGGGGATACAGGAAATATCTATCGGGCAACTGAGGCTCTGATACCACTTGATGCGACACAGGGCCCGATCTTCCAACAGGTAGACGATAATTCGATTTGTGGGGGACTCGACGTAAATGATCCGGGCTTCCGATCAGTTCCGATCAAAACCTGCAATCGCAACACCACTGCTCCGTTGGTTATCAACCAAGCCAAGACGTAGTTGACCTCTCCCACAAGGCTAGTTCCTGCAAGCAAGTCGAGAACACGAGCAAGAACGAGAAAGAAGCAATCTCAAATTACGAATTGTATTAAGCATACGAAATTGGGGTTCCACAAACTGAAGAACGGCAAAACTGCAATGGCAGAATAATCTAAGCAAAACCCAAAGCATAACAATGATGGCTACGAGGTTTTAATTCGTGAGAGGGGCGGCGGCTAGGGTTTGGGGCACAGCCCTACTCCAAATACACGGGCCAAGGGGGGGTCCCGTGCAACCCAAAGTCGTACAAGGCCATTGGGCCCAAGTGGAAGTGTCGCGACACTTGGCAGATTCTATATGTCATATTGTTTTGATGATTCCTGTCGATTCAAAAGAAGTTTGAATGTGAAACCACTTTCATTGGAAAGCGCTCATCGTGGGCTTCTCCGTAGAGTCCAAGAACGCCTCAATCGGACTTCATATGACCTAGATATGATCATTTTATTGATGTACTGTCCTGAGACTCCGAACCGAAATTGGAGTATGACTTGAGCTCGACTTTGATTCCAACTAGACTTTGACTTCGAGGGATGACGTCCAGGTAAGCTTGTGATTCTTCTCCCCAATTCCTAAGCAACAAGATATCACAAGAATTTAGTAGCAACCCATCCACAAAATCATGAGTAGCGAGGAACGAGTTCACCTGGTGGTTTAATTGTCATGCACGTGCTCTTGTAATTGGTCCTTGCATATCTTGAGGAGTTGTGTTGTACGTATCCAAAGGAGTGATGTTCTCATCATATAAGAAAAATAAACAAAGAATAGATATAAGAAAAATAAATCCTATATAAGCTAGGCACTTGTACTTTGAAGCGCTTATACTCCAACTTGTCACCCCGTTTGTCATCGTGTCGCCATTGACGAGAAACCCCTACATACATTAGAGAGATGCCATCGAGTCAAAAAAATGAATGTAGTTAAATTCATAAAGTGTTAAGTAAGTGTAGTGCACTTACTTCTCCAAAGTAGGCTTGATCGCGTAGGCTAACGGTCTCTTCTCGAATGAGTTAAAAGTGTAGACTTTGTTGTCACTCAGAGCGAGCACGAGTAGAATCCAATGGTTGCTTATTAAATGGTATACAGTGTAAGGAAATAATTTCACATATGGTTTAAGTGCGTTAAAGTAATTAAAGGGTAAAGTACTAATTACTCATGTTATGGAAATAGAACAAAGACCTTTTTCGACTCAACATGCAATACCCCCTTGATGTAGCTGGCAACGAACTCCGATTGAAGCCTAGCCATGGTCGTAGACACAAGCTCAAGGTTGATGAATCCATCTAGGTGTTGACTCATTACTACTCACTGCCTCATTGCCCTGCAAATCATGTTGAATGTTAAAAAACATAATGCGAAATCCTGTAAAAGTCATAAGCTCATGCAGTATGGTGTGATACTCATAGTGTCCAGGATTGTACAATAGAAATATTGATGGTTATCAGTAGGTATAAACAGAACAGATCCACAAAACTAATTGAGAATGTCCCATGCTCGTCGCAGTGGAAATGTCCCCTTCTATATCTCACATTGAAATCGTCACAACATTCAGCCTCATTCACCTTTTCAACGTAACATCCATAGAGCATGTGATTCCAATTACCTAGAATATTCAATTCTTTCGTAAGCGCGGTCGCCCGGCAGCAGGGCCTGGTCGCCCATCTACTCGTCGGGCCGCCACACGACGCGGTCGCCCGGTAGCAGGGCCTGATCGCCCACCTGCTCATCAGGCCACCACACGACGCGGTCTCCCGGCAACACGGCCTGATCGCCCACCTGCTCGCTAGGCCGCCAGATGACGCGGTCGCCTGGCAGCAGGGCCTGATCGCCCACCTGCTCGCCAGGCCGCCACACGACGTGGTTGCCTGGCAGCAAGGCCTAATCGCCCAACTGCTTGCCAGTCTGCCACACGACGTGGTCACCCCGCAGCAGGGCCTGATCGCCCACGTGCTCGCTAGGCTGTCCTACTTCGACACCCATGGCCCCTTCTAACAGTGGCGGAGAGGGTACCCTAGCGTAAATTATGTTGACAGTACACCGACAGTAGTCCCCTTTCTCCTGCTCGAGGGAGTGGAGACCATCCTCCACGCCTGGCTGTGTGTATGATCCTTGGAAGTTGGTGATGAAGAGGTCACACAGTTCCTCCCACGAGAGCACCGACCCTCGCAGAAGGTTCAACAACCAAGAAGGGCAGATCCCGTCAGGGCTGTCGGGAAGTAGTTGGCCATGGCCTTTTCAGACCCGCCCGCGGCCCGCAGCACCATCGTGTATATCTGCAAGAACTCCTCCGGGTTGGTGGTGCCATCATACTTCTCGATGGACGCCAGGCGAAACCTCCCTGGCCATGCAACATGGTGCAGCCGACTGGAGAAGGCTTGGCACCCGACGCCATAGGGGGAGCTACGCCGTCCACCTGAACCCTGCCCCGGAGACCGTGCTGGGGAGCGCGGATCTTGGCTCCCCAAGGATTCGGAGGAGAGGGGCTCCTCCTTATCCTGTGAGTAGGTATCGCTGGAGGAGTGGTCGCCATCAGGAGCCATCCGCCTATAGTGGCCTTGCCCTGCGCACGACGGCGCCGCAGTGCGTCGCGCAAATCATCGACGTGCTGCTGGCGATGCTTCTCCAATTATGCCCTCAAATCCTCACGGCCTCCCCAGTGCTCGGGAGACGCACGGGGCGACACGTCGGCAGCCACACGGCCCCCCGCACCAGTGGGATCTGCATCCAGCAAGCCCTTTCCTTTACTCCGGCCCTCTTGGCAGAGCCTTTCCTGCTTGGGTGGCTGGAAGCTTGGGTGCGATCCGCACACAACCCTGATTGTGGGGCAACGGAGGTACACGACCGCTCAGGCGCCCGTACACGGAGCTGAGCCGCGTCTATCAGGGAAGCAATGTCCCGCAGCCACGGCGTGACTGGGGTGTCTCCTGCAAGTTCCAATAGGGGGTGGTCCAAGATGAGACGGACGGCATGCAGGTTTTGGGTCGGAGTGGCCTCTTCCATGGCTAGCCACTGCCGTATCGGCAGCTCTGCTACTGCTGGGGGGACGCCGCCGCCCACCTCTAGGGGGGTGTGAGACGGTCCCCCGCCCGACGGGAGTGCCGGGATGCATCGCTGGCACTGCTAGCCTCTGCCGGTTCTTCTTGCTGAGAACGTGAACCCACCATCTCCAGGGGCAGGATCCTTCCGAATGGATGACCAAGATTTGCTGGAAAGACGAAACGATGAGCCAACCGCTACCCCCCTACCTGGCGAGCCGCTGTCGGTGTTTTTCGCTGGCCAGCTATTATGCCTCGAAGGTATCCGAGGTTTGATAGAGGGGATCTTCATGGACAGACACCTATGGGCTCTCTCGAAGGATCCACACAAATAAGGATTAAAGAACACGTCGATATACCCAGGTTCAGGCCCCCGATGTGGGTAACAGCCTTACGTCCTACTTCGGCTCTTGTTAATGAGTTTTAGGGGGATTACAAATACATAATCCACACCCCGGGTTCTACTTGAGTTCTCTGGTCGTTCTTCCTTCCTTCCTCCCTTTTTCTCCTAGCTTTTTTTGGTTCTATGTTCTCTCCTCCTCCTTGGTCTCTCCCCTCTCCCATGCACCGAACCCCCCTTATATAGGTCGGGCTGGCTCGGGCATGTGAGAAGAATGACATCACAATGATTACATTTCATTTATTACATCAGTCGCTGTAGCCCCATCCTTTGGCCTCATTCTTTGTACCATCATCCAACTCCGCCCGGTCCGCCCGGGAAGTGACTTGTATGGGACTGGTTAGGTGCAGGATGACAGAGGGATAAGCTATCATGCCGTCATCGAAGCCACGCGCATTTAATGGTTCTGACACGGGGTATCGAAGGAGAAGATTTCAGGGTAAAGCTCCCCTATTCTTCCGATGTACGTCTTCATGCCTGACCAGCGGTGTATCCCCGAGTACCTTCTGGCTCCTTCAATCGACCACGTAGCCCAGCTGCCAGGCAGTAGGGCCTAATCGTCCACCTGCTCGCAAGGCTACCATGCGGCGTGTTTGCCCGACAGCAGGGCCTGATCGCCCACCTGCTTGCTAGGCCGCCACACAGCGCGGTCGCCCGGCAGCAGGGCCTGGTCGCCCACCTGCTCGCTAGGCCGCCAAATGACGTGATCACCCGGCAGCAAGGCCTGATCACCCACCTGCTCACCAGGCTGTCATGCATCGGCACCCATGGCCCCTTCTGACAGTGGCGGAGAGGGTACCCTGGCGTAAAGTACACCGACAGTGTGTCCTTAAGGCAGTCTGCATGTGCCTCCCTTGATCCTAATCTTGCACTGGTAGTGTTCTCTTAGAAACAAGACCTCTTTGTATGCCCCGCCCCTATTGCAAGCACCTAGCCCTTTTGGTCGGACTTCCTGATCACTGAAGATAGGATGTCCTTCGACCCTTAGCACAAAAATGTCCCCTGCTCTTTCTGTTGGCTTACCTTCTCTTGCAAGAAGCGAGTAAAAATTAGTTCAGAAATACAATGGGAATGGTCAACTCCAATATACTAAGTTAGATGTCTTATGATCGTGGAGACGACGAGTGAAGTAGCAGGGTTTGGGACCACAAGCTGCCCATTGGCGGTTTTCTTCGTGCTCGCAATAGCCAATCGCATGCCCGCTCCTCATAGATGCAAGAGTAAGGCATCGCCGTCCTAAAGTTCTATTGGTGTATTCTACACCGGGGTACTCTCTCCACCGCTGTCAGGTGAGACCGCGAGTGCAAGATACATAGAGAAGAAGGTCCTGTGCAAAGGACTCAACTTGCTGAAGAAAGGCTTGGTAGATGACCAGGTCCCAGCTCCAAGCGACCAGGACACGTGGCCACCCGGCGGGTAGTTGGACGACCAGGTCCCAGCCCCGGGCGACCAGGTACCAGCTCCGGGTGACAAGATCATGACCGCAGAGGACCAGGATACGTAGCTGCTCGACGAGTAGTCGAGTGACTAGGCCATGTGGCCGCTTGACGAGCAGGCAAACCCCTTATGAGCTGTCTGCGCAGATAGGGCTGGGAGGCTTCCGCCCGAAGCATTCGCCAGGATCACAACATATCATAGCCATTAAATGCGCATGGGAGCCATTGAATGCGCATGGGAGCCATTAAATGCGTGGGGAGCCGTTACAATGCGCTTGGAGGCCATTAAATAGGCGTGGCTCCCTGACGCCATGATGACCTGTCCCACCGACTGAGCTAGCTTCACCAACTCCCGTTCCATCTACACCGCCCAAGGCGAGACGGGGCGACGCGTGTACCAGGCATTCGTCACGAAGTGTCCAAACCCCTTCTCTGGGGTGGTCCGAAGACAGGTGGCGTCAAGCAACGGCGTAGACGAAGAGGCTCCGAGGGACAGTAGCGACAGGACTAGACACAGTCAATGTAATTAATGTAAAACCACTTCCTCTGCCTACCCTAGCTAGTCCCGGGAGTATATAAGGGAGCTAGTGTGCATGAGGGAGGGGGGTCGGTCAGTCTATCTGTCCACAATGGAGAGGAAATCCCTAGCTCGAACGATCAAAAGATCGAGCGAACTAAAAGCAAGCAGAATACTAGAGCAACACAAGCTTGAGCAAGATGTTGGGCTCTTACCCACATGGGGGCCCGAACCTGGGTAAATCCTTGTGTGTTCCTTATGTGTTCTTGAGCTTCCTGTCCTGCTCATCACGCAAAGAGAGTAGAGAAGAGAGCTAAGGGTGACACTGCTGCGAAGACCCCCCTATCGAAACTCGGTTATACACTCAAACCAATATTGTCTGGCACAAACACGCCGACAAGTTCGCACACTCCTCGGCTAGTCGCACCCACTTTGCCTTCGTCCCTTCAAAGTGAGTGGAAATGAGGTGGTGCACATGAGTGTTCTGCCTCTGGATAGCAATGTTCTTCTCTCTTTGCTCCTCTTCCTCGGGTGTGCTCTTCATCCTTGTGAACTCATCCCAAAAATTAGGAGTCACGAACATATACCTCTCAAATGGAGTATAGCCTTTCAGCATGTGATCACCATGCGTGAAGACCCTAAAGTGCATCAAAGCCACACCCATCCTCTTCAAGACGTACCACCTCGTATTGCTTTCATCTTTATTTTTTATAATCCATTTGCCCTTAACCTCGTCCCATATTTGATTTTTCTACTGGTGCTGACATCTTTCCTCCAATCCTTAACCATGATCAACACTCTCTTCCTCACCAATTAGCCGAGGACTGATCAATAGCGTCCCTTGTACTTGGGAGAACCAGTGCAAACCTCCGTGGTATTGAAGTGAAGAACCTACAGCGTTCTCCTTGTGGCCCCTTTATTCGTTCCTTAGGCCTTCTTCACCTTACTCGGCCCCTCAAATTTGGAACCTTGCTTGGCCCCTTGGCAGCACCTTCTACTTTATGTAGCTATCAGCCGATGCTCTCTACTTGCGACATTTCGAATAGGTGTTGTCAGCGTACTTCGAGCTGGGGTACCCTCTCCGACGAACAAAGCCCTTCCACGTGGCGGCCTAGCGAGCGGGCGGGCGAAACACGCGCCCGCCGCCAGCGCCGCCCACGTGGTGCCCGGCAGCGGTGGGCGAGCACGCCCTTCTCGCCAAAGACCATCCATGTGGCGGTTTAGCGAACAGGCGGCGAAGCACGCCCGCCAGCGGCGGCCACGTGGCGCCGGCGGCGGTGGGCGAGCACGCCTGCCGCCCGGCGCCTGCCCACGTGGCGCCACGGTGAACGGGCGGCGAAGCACGCCCGCCCGCCAGCGCCGCCCATGTGGCGCCCGGTGGCGGTGGGCGAAGCACGCCGCCGCCGACGCCTAGTCCACGTGGTGGCTCTGGCTAGCGGCGGCGAAAGCACGCCCGCCGCCGCACCGGCCACGTGGCGCCCGGCGGCGGTGGGCGAGCACGCCGCCGCCCCGGCCATGAGACAAAAAGGTGGCGCGAGGTAACTTCACCTCGAAGTCTCCTTCCCCTATCGTACCGTGCCAGACGGTAGGCCTGCTGTGTCAGGCCTATCAACTGCGAGGATTTCTGCAACAAGCTCATTCCTCTGACGCCTCTCACCTACCCGTCAAAGAGAGGTAACGTCACGGCAGGCCAAGGCGAGGCCATCGTCGGCATTTAATGAATTTGGAGGAACAGGACAAGACAGAAGGAGTAATAAATGCATAAGGATCAAGATGATGACCCCCTTTTACCTACTCCAGTTAGCCGGCCTATATAAGGGCCTTACGGTGCATGGGAAAGGGGACGACGAGTCGAACAAGCAAGAGTTCATGAAGAGAGCCTAAGGAAGAACTTGTAACTCCCAAGCTCAGATCTTGTACTAGCTTCAAACACTCTTTAAAACAATCTAGCAGGAAGTAAGGCTATTACCCAAGGCAAAGGGGGCCTGAACTTGGGTAAAATCTCTGTGTCACCCCTAGTTCATAGCCGCCGGAGTTCACCGCGTGGGAGTCTCTAGGGTTTCCTCTCGTTAGGGTTAGCCAGCCGCGAAGACGCCCTCCTATCGAACAAAACCCGGTCTGTAGATCACGGGTCTGTCAGGCGGAATACGCCGACAGGTGTATACCTAACATCCTCATATATTTGACTTCATAACTATTATGTAGACTTGACAAAGAATCATGTAAAGTAACACATTAATGGATAATTCATAGCATACAATTGTTGTAGCATATTGCAGTAAAGTAACAAATTAATATATGATGTTAAAGAAAAGTTTATTTCTTGACCAACAAAGCACGTTCTAATGATAACTCCTAATCTCTAAACAGGTTAGATCCTAATCACATTCGAGGATATATGGTTCAGGAATGTTCCTAAGTTGTTGTACAGCTCTAGAAAAATTTCAACAGCATCTCCCTACAGTTCTCTAGAAACACATCTCAACAACATGTCTAAAGGAGTGTAATCTAGAGAACACTAGAGAGATGCTACCGAAACCTTCTCTAGAGTTGAAAAACAGGTCAAGAACTTGCCTGAATCACATATCCTTGAATTGTCCAAAAAACATGTACAATTCAAGATTGCTTACTTATAAATATGCCATTTCAGCAAATTTAAAAAACGCACCCTCGAACAGGAGATGTAGGTTACGCAATCTAAACTCTTAACATCATGCTAAGATAAAAAATAAAACTGATATGCCTAAAATGATGCAAATCATGAAAAAAAAACATTACATTGTGAAAAAATCTGTCTTGAGGAACTCATCATATCACTAAAAGAGCATAACATTTCTCAAGTAGTAGATGTTTGCACCATGCACTAGGAACACATCATATCGCTACAAAAACTAATATTGTTAAGGAAGCTTCATTATGGGTAAAATTTAAGAGATTGCAAGAGAGATTCATCTATGCTATTAAAACATATACACACCAGCAGTACCCATTGGAAGATAACCAAAGGTGTTGTTATAGCAAAAGTTAACATCACAGCCTATAACAGGATCAACTGAAACATGTAACATAGAGCAAGATTATATTGATTGTATCACGTCTTATGGTTATGGAATAGTAAAATTGTTTATTATCTGAATAAATATTGATTGGATTGATCAACAAGTATGTGACTTGTTCATGAAACTCTTTTCATATATCGATGTTATTCAAGTTATACCTAATTGGTTATCATAATATGGGATGATTATGTTTCATAGATCAGCACATGTATTAATTGATGAATATGTTTCATGGGTCATAGAGATATGGAGATATCTAATTAATAATGTGTGCACAAGTTAGAGAACATGCATTGGATAGACCCATATGAGACACTATGAGAATTGTTATATATTCCTATGTGTCATCAGTTTGTCTCATACATAGTGTGTAACATCCCAATTTTGAGTTTTTAATTATTAAATATTATTTTATTGTAATTTATGATTTTTATGAATTTTCTGGATTTAATTGGATTTTTTGAGATTTAATTGAATTATTTTTGAATTTATAAATAATTTCTTTTGTTAAGAAATAATTATAAAAAGAAATTTGCAAAATAAAGTTTTGCCAAAAATATTTTATTTAAGTCCAGAATGTCTCAAAGTATTTTTGAGAATTTTCTTTGAATTTATAGAGTATTTTTACTACCCTAAATAAATTAGTTTATTTTCTAGAATTAATTTAATTAGGAAAACCTCGGAAATTCCCGTGAACAGTACTGGGCCCGGCCCAATCACTGTGCGGACCAGTCGACGTTTTGGGACGGATAACGTGAACCATTGGATTGATATCCAACGGGCTTTATCAAGCCATGTCGCCGAAGAAAACCCTAGCGCCTTGGGCCGTTTGATTTAGATCGTGCGGTCCTTGTCCATCGGATCAAAATAGGAAACCCTATCGCATCCTCGCCCTTGATTGCCAATCGGACGGCTGATGGCTATCATTTCCAACTCGGATTCCTGCGCCGCCGCCGTAACCGATCCGAACACCGCCGCCGCCGTACTTTCAGTGTTTATCGCGCCGCCATGGGGTATTTAAGGGGCGGGGTACTCTCCCAAGGTACATCAGACGTTGCCGCATCTTTTTGCCTTTGCGCCGTCGCCCGTAGCACGTCAAGGAGCTTGTGCGAGATCGCCGGAGTTGCCGAGAGGGTTCCACCGTGTTTCCTCGTCGCCGGGATTCTCTTCCGATGATTTAAGCCTAGATCCGAGTTCCTCGCATTGCACCGCATCGGATTCGCTGCTTCTTGGTCGCCGGAGTTCGCCGAAACGCCGTCGGGCTCGTCTTCGTTCTCAGCTCTGGTGACTTCGCTCCGCCGCTTCATCACCACCAGGATCGAGCTTCGTCGCCCGTCGGATCGTCATCGAACGCTCCAGGATCGCCCACGTCATTTCGGGAGAGGTAAGCGTTACGGTAAAACGTTAGTCGTAGGATCTTAGATGGACGGTTGGATGTTGCGCCACGTCATTTAAATGAACAGTGAAGTACATGGGTAAGCCTTAGCCATTGGATTGAGATCGTAGGGTCACTGTTGGGCCACGTCACTTAAGTGCACAGTGCACCGTAGGGGTTAGCGTGGGTCGTCGGATTTGGATCAGACGATTGATACTAAGCCACGTGGTAGATTTAATCGGATCCGTTAGATTGGTATCCCAAGGTCCAGACTTAGCCACGTGTCATCCGTACAGTCGGGCGGGAGAAATTCGTATTTTTCTTTATAAAAATAAATCGATAAATTCGGATTTTATGATTTTAGAGATTTTTCAGGATTTTAAAACTTCAAAGTGCTATAACTTTTGCATACGAACTCCGATTGAGGTGATTCAAATTCCTAAAAATTTGTAAAATTGAGATATTTCTAATGGTGATTTTTATTTGAATTTTTGAGTTCATTTGTTCTTTGGTTTTGGTGTCTATTTGCTATTTCTTCTCGATTCGCGTAGATGTTGAGTTGAGCAAGGTTTCGGAGGAGGAATTATCATTTCAAGAGCAATCTTCAGAGCAATATCAGGAGCTTAAGCAAGGCAAGTTGTGCTTTGATCATGTTGCACCCATGTTTGCAAAACTGCTATTTTGATTTATTCTATTGCATGATATTTTATGCGTACAAATGATTTCAACTTAACTTTGGGATTAGTTAATGTACCCTTTTGAATTACACCCTACCTTGCTATTTGTATGCTATAATCCACTTGTCACCTTAGGTTGGTTCATTATAGTTGGTTAATACTGAAATCAACATGGATGGTTAGACCAGAATAGAAATGCTTAGCCATGCCACGTCATCACATGTACATGAAATGTTGAGTATAAATTTTGACTAATGGAATATGGAACAATGATGATAACTTGTGTGTCATGTGTGGTCACACAAAGAGATTGAGTTGTTGTGGCGGGGAGGTCACACAACGATGTTGATTTGTGAGTAGCACGTGGTGCTTGGTAACCAACCGGGGGTTTAATCATTCTAAGATTGAAGCAAGTGGAAGGGGCAAGTGTGCTAGGGTGGGCTCAGAGGAGCTGAGGGTATGTGTATGTCTTGCTTTAATCAATCCTAAGGACTTAACCTTGCTAGCCTTTAACCTGAGTCTGTCATGCAACCACATATTCATTATGGGGGACCTAGTGACTAATTTGCAAATGCTTAACTTGAGTGCTATCGTGGTGGCGTGAGACCCGGGTGGTGGTAACCATCCATGCTTGGGGTGGCTCACATGGCGCAAGAGGGGGCCTGTTGTGGTGGTGTAACCCTTGGTGTTGAAACCTTAGCGGTAGCACTGGGTTAAGAGGATGCATTGTAAAGGCTTTGTTATAATCGTTCACCTGTGTGGTGCATGGTTGTATCATGTGGGTAGAGTGCATAACCTCTGCAGAGTGTACAAACTATTCGGATAGCCGTGCTCACGGTATTGAGCAATGCTCGGGAATTACAGTCAAGGGGTAGTTAATTAAAATTGATAACTGTTATGGGATGGCAGGATGCCATGTGGAAAATGGAACTTGATTTAGGATGGAAAACTTTTATTTGAGAATCACTGAAACTATTTACTTGTTATTATTTGTTTTACTGTCTTTTCAATCTATGTATCGTATGTGTTCTTAAATGCTGCTTTATTGCAAATGAGCCCTTAGCCTTTCCTTTGAAATAAGCCTGCATATAGCTATGATAGAATTGCATTTTGTGCACAACTTGTTGACTACGTGTTGGTGTACTCACCCTTGCTTAACAACCAACAATAGTGGAGAAATCAACATCGTTATTGGAGGAGGACTTTCAGGTGGACGCGTGTCACTAGGACAATCCTTGTCAGTCGCCTGTGGTGTTCTGATGGGACATCTACGTCTTCTACTGTCTTTCCGCTGCATTTGTTCAAGTTATTTTCAGTCTAGCCCATGTGGCTGAATAATTGTAAGTGATCATAAGATCATACACTAGTTATATTCAATAAATAAAGTCTTATTATTCTTATCGTTGTGTATGATATGATGCTTACCGATGTTAAGCTGTGTGCACTAGCGATTGATCCTGGGATTGGTGCGGTAAAACACAGTGGATTCGAATTGGTGAATTCGGGTCCTTACATAGTGTATGTATGATCTTTAAACCTCAGATGGTCATTGGTTTTCTAGATGTCTAATGATCTACTTAGTGGCTATAAATGCTACTCTTTAACCAAGTAGTTATAAAAGTAGTTTTCGGGTTTATCACGAAACATGTCGAAGTACATGAATGATCAAGATGGAATTTACCCCTCCTACATAATGAAGAGATATCTCCAGGCCCCTTGAGGTAGATGGATTAAAGAAGTACATAGCCATGCTGAAAGTGATTGAGAGTCAATCCAAATAAATTAATCCACTATGTTATGAGTGAATGGATCGAGTTGTCACAAGATGACACGACTTTGTAATGACCCCCATTTTTGCTTAAAATATGAAAAATGGAAATCTCCAGTGCATACAGTACTAGTCCTATGATCAGTGGCTAGTACGCACATTTATAGCAATTGGAATCACAACCATACATCATTTTATTAAAGTGAAAGCTGATTATACATTGTATTTTTCAACTCAGAGTATATATATATAGCAACAGAAGAAGCAAAGTCTTGTAGTGTTCCCATCCAACCATTAGGCAATTGACAAGGCATAAATCCCTAGAAAGATCGCATTATTGAAATTCCCATAACCTGCGATGAAATGTATTCTTTGAAGATTCGTGGTTTTGTCCACCTAAAACAACATAATAAGCAAGGTTGAGTACTTTTGTACTCAGCAAGACTTAAAGTGGTATTTGCAACATGTAGTAATGCAGGCTATGTTAAAGGAAGCTTCTACCATTAATTTGCATAAAGTGACATTTAATTTGCAAGACAAGTTGTAATTTAGAAATAGAATTTGTAAAAGCAAGTTTAACTGATATGACAGTAAGTAAAGCATAAGTAATAAGTCACAGTCCTCCAGGACGTGAGTGTAGAGATGTCCCATTTCCTGCCAACCCATGGCATAACCACAATCTTTGCCAAAACAAGGCACATCAGGTGAAAATCATCCCATTTTGAAAATAATAAAACATCTCGCTATGTGATGATGTTACCAAGTGCCTTTGACCATAGGCGTGGCTAATCAATTAGATTTACACTCTGTAGAGTTGTACAGCTTTACCAATAAGAAATGATCTGCTCTTTGTGTAAACTATTAGCACACTTCCTTTGGTGTGCCGCAGAGTGATCATAACATAATCGTTACATTATTTAGACCTGACTTTGCACCAGCCTGGTGACGCTAAACCCTTGCTATGTGGAAGAAACTGTAATATCACCAAAAGACTTGATTTGTTAGGGCTTTTTTTGGTCTGTCTTTGGGCTTTTATGGGGCTACCTCTTAACCTGATGTGATTTTCGTGTCCCGATCTTTCGATGAGAGTGATAACTTCGATTTGGAGGAATTGACTTTGGCGAACCGACTACAACGTATGACGACGATGCGCCTTAGCAATCGCTAAACCAACTCTAGAGGGTTATTGATCTTGCCGTTGGCACGATCAACCTGAACACGAGGTTCAATTCCTGCATGCAACCGAAGAACAAGCAAGAACAAGGGTGGGGTTCTATTGAAGATCTTGACAAGGTGGCTGTCCAGCACAACTTGAAGACTTAAAGTTTGCACTTGGCTAAACTAATCAAACAAAACCCAACCAAACCCTAGATGAGGGTGCGGCTGCCTATTTAAGGAGGAGAGGGGTCATGAAAACTCAGCTAAAATAGTTGGAGGCCGACTACAACTCAAATTACAACGCCCAAGGCCCATGTCAATTCGGACTGGAAAAGTGAGGCTAGATCTGTTGGAAAGTAGACTCCGAGATATTTCAAACGTGTACTCATGGTCCTCCAGAAGCCTCTGGAATCAAAAGTTATGGTCATTTTACTTCAGGCTGTTTCGGGAGGCCGAATTGGATTCCAAAACGTGATGTATTTGATATCTCCGTCTTCTTGGCCCATGGGTGACGTGATGGAGTTGGTCCAACTTGGTGTGGACATATCCATAGTAGTGATATCCTCATCATTCTCCCCTTCTTGAATTTGAGTTGTCCTCGACTCAAGCTCACCCTTTAGCTCGTCTTCAGCACATAATATTCTCATATAGGTCCTGCATTTATTTGAATAAAATAGTAGCTCCCCCTCTTTATATTTTTTTAAGACATGAAAAATATTTAGAGGATTCACCTGATAATTATCCATATAGCTCAACACTTCTTTCCAACATATAATGGCTTGATGAGCGCTAGCACTCTTCGATGCTTCCTCCCCTCCTTGAAGGAAAACCGTCCTCGGTTTTGGACAAGTTGGAAAAGAAACAACCAACAAAAAGAACAACGTGTACGCGGCATAGATGTATATATCCCATATTTCATTGTTCTTTTGGATTCACGGTGGGCTATTTACATAACAACACATAAGGAAATCAGATTTAAGCAAAGCACCTTTCCTCACAATTCTACCAGTCGATTTGTGGTTATAAGTAAAGCATATAACATCAATATTAACATGATTTAGTTTGCAACTTGTTTTGCAAATATAAGTAAAGCACATATCTATCCCTGACCTTTGATAAAGAATACTCATGTTTCGTGAGCCGCATTCAATAACATGTTTTCTGAGCAAAACTACAAGTTCTGGCATCAAGCATGGCTCATTCATATCATCAAATTGTAAACAAGCAATATCAAACCATTCCAACAACGGTGACACAATTTTAATGGGCTTCCACGTATCAACTACGACATGCTGATTTGTAATACAAGTTAATGTACTAAAATTCGAACAATGTGGCAGCAAGCTATGGGTATCACACATATCAAGAAAAATTGATGGAGCCGCAAATGAAACAAGTTGTTGCATACAACTATAATTGCCCAAAATAGCAAACTTCAATTCAGCAAGTTTATCACAAGTTATACATATTCTGTAAACAAGAAACTTGCTATCTATACCATAATCACCAACTAAATTGAATTTAAAACAGTAGGCATAGGTGCTAGACAAAGACTTAAGAGATGAATTTCAGAAATCTTGTCCATAGCACAAGTCAAACTAACAGGCTCATTCAACATGATATAGCCCAAAACAGTGGTAGGGGATATTCTACCTATCACCTCCTTATGCGTAATCAGAACGACATGATCAAAATTATAAGCATGCAATTCATCATATGGTTCTACAATTGTGGTACAAGGTGGTAGTTTACAAGAATTATGTATAACAGGAATATACTCACAAATTTGCTCCCTTTCTTCTGTAAAATCAGATCTATACCATGGTCATTAGCCTCCTCCTTAGAAGTAGAAAATCAAAACTTTCACTTAGTAACACTGGTATTTCTGCTTGTTACTTCCCTTCTTCAGAAGTAACCTGAATAGCGCATGGAACAACAGAACAGAACTAACCGTAGTAGATTGGATTGTGTTAGTAGAAACATCCTCACGTGTGCTATCCTCTACTTCACTCGAATTTTCTTGTATTTCTTTCACATGCTCAGGGTGTATGCTCTCATTCAGGTTTGGTGCAGTGGATGCAATAGGAGTAGCATTTAACTTTGTGGGAGCTTGAATTTTGGTTGATTGTCTTCTCTATATCTTTCTTTCAGCTTCTCGTGAAAGATTAAGTAAACATGATAAAGAATTGAATTCTTTACAAGATATCATGATCTGAATGTCGAAATTTAGTCCAAAATAAAAGTTATTCATGCGAGTCTTTTCGGTCTCTTCTAACCCAGAATGCAAAGATCTATGCTGAAATTCTTGATAGTACTCACCCACTGTTTACTACCTTGTTTTAGATGTTGCAATTCATTTCTTAATTGACAAGCAACATATGAAGGGACAAATCTAGCTCTCAAAATTTTCTTCAATTTTGTCCATGTGCTAGGAATGTCCTGATTTTTACTAATATAATCATTCCACCAAAGAGCAGCAAATTCAGAGAATCCACTAGTAACAACCCTAACCTTATCATGCTAAGGAATTTTATGTTTATCAAATGATTGTTCGACAGCTATGAAAGACCATGTGGAGGTCTATCCTTGTGTGTGATAAGTAATTGACGAGATTTGAGCTTGATTTGATTTGAAATTGAGTTTGAAGTTAATTGGATTTGAAGTAATTTGAGTGTTGGTTGCTTTTCTCAGTGCTACCAGCTTGGGGGCAGTAGCATCGGACCGTTGAGAGAAATTATGAATGATTAATGATTTTGTGATAATCATTGAATATATTTGTGGGCATTGCTATGTGAAAGGTTTTTCCTTGTCTTTGATGGTTGCAGGGCGACGGTGCTAGGTCATGGTGAGGCGGAGGATGACCGGGACTAGGCGAGGAGCGTCAGAGGTCCAGACGGTCGGGAGATCGCCGAAAGATGATCGAAGACAGAGTTCGGGCAAGTCAAGAAGACAAGGAAAGGAGATGATGCTAGCTAGATGCTGCGTGGATCAATGAGGGCCGTCGGATTGCGGTCTAGTTGATAGGTTAGCGGGTCTAGGTAGTATTCTTTGATAACCGTGCAAGAAAACCCGGTATGTGTGTGGGTTTTGGGTTAGCCCTTGCATGGCTGTGTGAGTGGGTCAATCCTAGCTCTTATATGAGTGTCCTAGGGTTGAGGGACTCATCCAAGGGTGGTAGGTGGCCCAAGAGTAGTATAAATAGGGGTGGAGGGGTGGCCTCCTCCCCTTGAAGGTTGGAGTTGCTCCTTTGAGCTTTGCCCACATGAAGTAAGGCTTTGTAAACCTTCCCACCAGAAATACAAAGAAATTTCTTTACATTATTGTGAATTTAAATTCCGCATTTACATTATGTCTTTACTTTATGCAATTTAAATTCAGCATTTACGTTACGCATTTACTTTCCCGCAATCTACATTCATGCAATTTGGATTTGCCTCCCCTCCTTCTAAATGCTGATCTTGGATATTTTGAGTGTGTTCATATGGTTTTACATCTCTTTTGCACTTTTTGATTGAGTAGAGATCATCTTTTCTTTCAAGTTCCAACTCTGTCTAGAACTTGTTCTTCCCGCAGCAGTTAGAGTTTGATTTTTAGAAAAATATAGAAAATCCTTTTTGAGTGATTTTTATTGGAGCTTGTGTGGAACTCCTATATACATCTGTATAAAAATTTTGGAGTTCACTTGATGCACTGTTTGGGCGCCATGAGGTGAAAACCGAGCCCCAAACTCTCTGCTCGAAGTTTCCTAACTGTCTGTACTCTTTGATTTTTGAGTAATTTTTTGTAAGGTATTTTGAAGTGAAATTTGGTGCAGTTCTTCATGACTCATCTAACCATAGGAAAAAAATTTCTCATAATTTCTTGACTAGCAGAGACCCACCAAACTCCTGTTCAATATAAAGACAGTTTCTGGAATTTCTGCTCTTGCTTTTCTAAAAGTGGCTATTATGATTTGAATTGATCTTTTTCTAAAAGCAAGAGTAGATTTGATTCCTTCTTGATTTGGACACTAGACAACCAGAATTGTAACTCAAAAATCCCCACATATTCTATGGAACTCATCCATGCTTGCTAGGGGTACACATAGTTGTCTAGTTGTTCGGGTTTTTTCACGATTTCCTTTGCGCTATCTTTTTAAGGTTTTAGTTGGAGGATTTTGGGGGGAAATTTATTTGCAACCATTCACCCCCCTCTGTTCGCCATCTCGATCCTTCAATTGGTATCAGAGCCGGTTTTGCTCTTCCATAGATCTTGACCGGTCTCGAGAGCCATGGCGACAAACAAGTATTCCACCTAGCCTCCCATTTTTTGTGGTGTCGATTTTCCTTTTTGGAAATCCCGGATGGAGTCATACATCACTGCCCAGGTCTTCCTGATATGGCAGAAGGTGAAGCTCCCATATGAGGTTCCTGCCGATGAGAACATCACGACCGGCAATATGGCTGACGTTGAGGCAAATGCTAAGGCGAGGAACATTCTCATACGAGGACTCGGCGCAGATGAGTATGATCGGATCTCTTACCTGCGATCCGCTCATGAGATTTGGGTGACCCTCGATGCATACCATGAGGGCACTACCCAAATCAAGACCGTGAGGCAGGATCAATACAAGCGTGAGTACAACAAGTTTGAACAACACGCTGGTGAGAGTCTTGACGAGTGTTTTGGTCGATTTACTAAAAATTTGAGCGATCTCTGGGTAGTTGGTTGCACATACCCTAACTCGAATAATGCTCGTCACTTCTTGACCGCACTCGATCTTCGTGTTTGGGAAATAAAGGTGACCACCATCAAGGATACTACCGACTTGTCGACTTTGACTCTTGACAGGCTCTATTCCTGACTCAAGACTCATGAGATCGACGTCGTCCCTCGCAAGACGAAATCACAGTCGATGGCCTTGGTCACCGATCCCATTGGATCTTCTCTTGATTCCTATGTTGGTTTTTCCCTCTCTGCAATTTGCGAGCTAAGCGATGACCAACTGGACAAGTTTCCAGAAACTGAGCTTGCTCTTTTAGCTCGCAAGTTTTCTCACGCCTACAAGAGGGTGAGAGAGAGGAAGAGAGGTGGTGGGATCACCTGCTTTGAATGTGGCGGCCCCAACCACATTCGAGCTTAATTGTCCCAAAGCGGAGAAGGGCAAGAACGACTCGTGCGGTTCCGCAAGAACGACTACACCGACAAGAATCGCAACAAGAAGCCTCCATTCATGAGCCACAAGATGAGAAGAAGTACCGCAACTTCTTGAAGAACAAGAAGCTCTTCCACCGCGTCCTCGCCGCCCTCGACGACATCAGCCTCTCCGACATGGAGACATGGAGCGACGAAGGCGAGGATGATCCACAAGAGAAGAAAGGCGGCGACAACTTCTCCGGCATGTGCTTCATGGCAAACACCAACGACATCAGCCACTCCAAGCTCTACAGCGACTCGGACGAGGTACCTTCCTATAACCAGCTCAATGAAGCTTTTTGCAAATTAGGAAAATTTCATGCTAGAGCTAGAGCTAGGGTTATGGAGCTTGAGAAGGAAGTAGATACCTTGACTCGGGAGTTAGCTTCTCTTAGATCTTCTCCCTCCCGAGTCACTGATGATTGTTCCTTGTGTGATGCTTTGCTTGTGGAGCTTGAGAACCTAAGGACTTTGCATGATAGTGTGCAAACTGAACTTGAAAGTCTTAGGTTGAAGAATGCTAGCACTTGTACTGTTGATATTTCCTCTCTAGACGCTAGTTTTCTTCATACTCACATAACTGCATCTTGTGAAAATTGCCCTAAGCTACTTGTTGAAATTGATGCCATGAGTTGTCACCTTAGAAAGCTTTCTGCTAGAAATGATGAACTTGAATTGCATGCTTCTAAGGACCCAGTCAGCTCATGTGAGGGCTGTAAGCAACTAAAACTTGATAATGAAGCTTTGAATTCCAAGTGTGATCAACTTGCTAAGGACTTACTAGTTAAGTCATATAATGGTTTCTTCTTTGTGTATTGGGGTTAAGGATAGCGTGGATAAGGTCCACATGAGCTTAGGTAGAAGTTAGAGGCCCAGTTGGTAGAATTAGAGATGCTTCTTGTGCTTCCTATGAGTCTCTCAAATTTGAGGCAGCCGTGTATAGGGAAAAATATGCACGCGCTGTTCGATCCTCTTCTTCTGGCTCTTCTTCTACTCCTTCCCCTTGCTCTTCATGCGCCTCACTTTTCCAAGAGTGTCAGTATCTTATGAGCACTCTCGAGAAATTTGTTGGAGGCAAGAAGAAGCTCAATCTCATTCTAGACCAGTTCAAGATTAGCAGATTCAATCAAGGTCTAGGATTTGATTACTTGGAGCTCGCACGGGCGCATCCGCCTTCGGTTGTACGTGCCTCCAAGAGTGGAGAGATAGTGGTAGCTCCCAGGGTGAGTACCACTGTGTTTAAGTCTGCTGGGTTTGTCCATGGGACTTCTGAGCAGAAGGGTGCTTCTCCTGTCACTTTTGTCTCTAGCTAGGCGAAGTATTTATGCACCTTCTGTAAGAAGGATGGTCACCTAGTAGATTTCTATTTTAGACGCGCCAAGATCACCAGGCGTGAGCGTGTTGCTGCTCTTAGGGGTATTGAGGTCATCCCGGAGACTGAGTGCTCCTAAAGCGCATTAATCGCTACTAGACAGGTTAGAGAGTCGCCTATTTTTGGGCAGCGTCTAGGACTCGGTTTTCATGCAGTTCAGTCGAGTTTTAGTCCTGGAGTTGCTCGTGGTCAGTCTTTCCGCTGTCCTCTTAATATTCCTCATTTTTCCCATCGAGGTAGATATCAGCGCCATGAGGTGTTTTCAGGTAGGAGAATTAGGCAGCCTCGTTGGGATGGTCCGGCCTTTGCACCACGGCGGGCCAAACCAGTGATAGCTCCTACATCTTCTACTAGAGTTGCTTCTTTTGATCTTGTGAGAGTCGAGCATCAGAGAGACACTAGAGTCCAGTCTTCTTCCTCTGTGGCTGGTACTTTGAGACGTCATGTGATTCAGTATTGGGTTCCTAGGTCCTCACTTTATCCCAGTACTGAGTCTTCTCTCTCTCCTTTGACTTGATCAGGTTCGTCGGATGGGGAAGGGAGATGTTTGGATTGTTGACTCCGGTTGTTCTCGCCATATGACCGGAGACTCTCGTTGGTTCTCTTCCCTAGTCCGAGCCCCCGGTGATGAGTTGATCACTTTTGGGGATGCTTCTTCAGGTAGAGTCATTGCTAAAGGTACCGTTTGCATTAATGAAAATTTTATTCTTAAGGGCGTTGCCTTAGTAAGTAAGTGCAATATAATTTGCTTTCGTTTCTCGACTTATCGATGACTCTTTCGAGGTAAGCTTTAAGAGCAATGCTTGTAGAATCCTCGATTCATCAGGAGAGTTAGTTTGCGAGATTTCTAGATTTGGGAGAGTCTTTTGTGCTGATTTTTCTGTTTCTTCTGGAGACTCCCTTCGGTGTTTGATTGCTTCTGAGTCCCGTGATCTCTCCTTCTGGCATAGGAGACTTGGTCACATTGGTTTTGATCATTTGACTAGAGTTAGCAGCCGCGATCTTATTTGTGGTTTGCCCAAACTCAAGATGGCCAAAGACTTAGTTTGCTCTCCCTGCCGACATGGCAAGATGGTTCTTGCTTCTCATCCTCCGATCCACCGTAGTGATGATGATGCACCAGACAGCTTTTACACATGGACTTTGTTGGTCCAGCTAGAGTGCTTGATCGAGAGGAGGAAGTGGTATGTCCTTGTCATTGTTGATTCTTTCGAACATCGGCTTTCTGTGTCTGTTTTTGGCGCTTAGGAAGTTTGTTATCTGCTTTTGTCAATTCTTTCGCATCGGTTTCTGTAAATCTGTTGCTTCAAATTGTGAGATTTTGTTTCTCCTCTGAGTTAAGAGGTATATATTTGTGTTAGAAAAAAAAGAAGTGAAAAAAATAAGAGGAGAGAAAGAGCCAAACCGGCAAAAAAAACAAAGAGAAGAGAAAGAGAAGTAGAAAATCAGAATTGCTTGCATCCTTTGAGTCCTTTGTACTTTGATATATCCCTTGCTAGGTTGAACTAGTTCTAGGAGCACACTTTAGGCCAGCAACTGTGACAAGAACTTTGAATCTTTATTCAGCTTTGCTAATTGTTTTCGAAATTTGCTAATCCTTGCTACTATACTTTGCCTTCCAAGCTCCACCTTTCTTCGATCGATTCGAGGTTCAATTCGCAATCGCTACACTCAAGCTTATCACGGTATCACGAACCAGCCGCCGGTTGTACCACCTGTTGCATTGGTAAGAACACTTGTAAGAGCGTGGTAAGACGCTTGAGAGTGAGTGAAACCACCTTCTGCCGCCAAAGTAGTTGATAGGGATTATACCACTGGTTGTTTTTGTTTCTTTTGTCTTTCTTTCAACTAACAATGGCAGGTAATGAGGAAGATGAGTGTGTTACATGGAACGAGCTTAACAACGCGCTCAATGACATCAACGCAAACATCGCAAGGATCGGCCAAGATAACGACCAAAAATTGAGAGGATAGAGCGAAGCATCGCCAATCTTCTTACCAGGTTAGAAAATTTTGAGAGACAGCCGCCTCCCAATGGAGCTCGCAGAGTGGAAGATCAAGAAGAGTCATCACGGAGATGAGGTGGATGGAGAAGGCCACGATGCCTTTGCGCCAAGGCGCAGTTGCACGAGGATGTGCGACAACAACAATGCCTGAATAACAACCGTCAAGGTATGGGAGGTAACAATTTTAATCCTCGTAATGGTCGTGGACATGACGATTCTATTGCTAGGGTTAAATTTACCATACCATGTTTTTCTGGTACTTATGATGCTGAAGTTTACTTAGATTGGGAAATGACAGTTGAACAAAAATTTAACTCCCATCTTGTTCCTAAGATACATAGAGTTAGACAAGCTACTAGTGAGTTTAAAGATTTTGCTATCATTTGGTGGAATGAAATAGTAAATGCTGGATTAGCACCTGATACATGGGATAGATTAAAACAAGCCATGCGTAGAAGATTTGTTCCTCCTTCTTATAAACGTGATATGCGCAAGAAATTGCAATGCTTAAATGAAAATAATAAATCTATTGAGGAGTACTACCAAGAGCTACAAATAGGCATGTTGCGTTGTGAGGTAGTTGAGGATGAGGATAAGATGGCTCGTTTTTATGGGGGTTTACGGCGTGAGATTCAGGACAAAATTGATTACAAAGAATATAATTCTATCAATAGATTGTTCCAGCTTGCTATGTTGGCAAAAAAAGAACTGCAGGGAAAACAACAAAGGCCAAGGAGCAATTTCGGCAACATACCCACACCAAAGACGACGCCGGGGACAACCAAATCAGCGCCACCCCTTTCTGTTCGGTCTGCTGCCCCCTCCATGAGTAGGGCGCGTTCAGCAGCACCATCACCGCCATCACGAGTACCTGAAGTGAGTAAATCTAACCATGTGCAGGCACCAACAAAGAGTTCTTCATCAGTGGCTTCCACGGGTCGAACAATGGAAATTGTGTGCCACCGATGCAAGGGGATGGGCCATGTCATGAAGGATTGCCCAAGTCGTCGAGCGTACATTGCAACAGAAGAAGGTGGGTACATGAGTGCTAGTGATGTTGCGGATGAATATGCTCTTGTAGCTAACCTTGCAGATAATGAGGATGACCATGAGATGGACGACGATGATGAGGAGATTTTAGGGACCGCTGCCACCAAGAATTATAGGACAATCATTGTGCAATGAGTGTTGAGTGCTCAAATGGAGCAAGCGGACAAGCTACAACGCCATAATTTGTTTCAGATGTACCTCATCGTCAAGGACCGTCGTGTTCGTGTCATAATTGATGGTGGGAGCTGCAATAACTTGGTGAGCTCAGATCTGGTGGAGAAGCTTTGCTTGCCCACACGTGCACACCCTCATCCCTACCATATTCAATGGTTCAATAACAGCGGTAAGGTGAAGGTAACACAAACTGCGAGAGTGCAATTTTCCATTGGAACATACCGTGATTTTGCTGATTTTGATATAGTGCCTATGCAAGCATGTTCCCTTTTGTTAGGCCGTCCATGGGAATTTGATACTGATGCAATTCATCACGGTAGAAGTAACAAATACACTCTTATACACAAGGGGAAGAAAATCACTTTACTTCCTATGACTCCTGCTGAAATTGTGCAATGTGACAAAGAGAGAGCTGAAAATGAGAGAAAGGAGAGTGCGCTAGAATCTAAAAATCAGCAAGTGGCTAAAAATATTTTCCCACCTAAGAAAGACAAGAAAGAACCTAGTTCTAGGTTCAAGGGAATTAAATTGAAGGGTGGTGTTATGCTTGCTACAAAATCTAACCTTGCTGAAATTAATGAGAATGATGCACCATGCTATGCTTTGATATGCAAAGAAGCTTTATTTTCATTTCATGATATGTCTAGCTCTTTGCCTCCTGTTGTCACTAACCTTTTGCAGGAGTATGAGGATGTGTTCCCAGCTGAGATACCCCCGGGGCTGCCACCTATTCGAGGTATTGAGCACCAAATCGACTTGATCCCGGGAGCGACTTTGACAAACCGAGCTGCTTATAGGACCAACTCCGAGGAGACTAAGGAGATTCAGCGCCAAGTCCAAGATCTTTTGGACCGCGGGTATGTACGTAAGAGTCTTAGTCCTTGTGTTGTTCCTGTTTTTTTGGTTCCTAAGAAAGATGGCAGTTGGCGCATGTGCGTAGATTGTAGAGCCATTAACAATATCACAATAAGGTACCGTCATCCTATTCCTAGGTTAGACAACATGCTTGATGAGTTAAGTGGTTCTATAATTTTTTTCTAAGGTTGACTTGCGTAGTGGATACCACCAAATAAGAATGAAATTGGGAGATGAATAGAAAACAGCCTTTAAAACCAAGTTTGGATTGTATGAGTGGTTAGTTATGCCTTTTGGTTTAACTAATGCACCTAGCACTTTCATGCGCTTAATGAACGAGGTTTTACGAGCTTTCATTGAAAAATTTGTGGTGGTTTATTTTGATGATATATTAATTTACAGCAAGTCGTTACACGAATATCTAGATCATCTACGTGTTGTTTTTGAAGCTTTGCGTGCTGCACGTTTATTTGGTAACCTCGAGAAGTGCACTTTTTGCACCGAACGAGTATCGTTTCTTGGCTATGTTGTGACTTCGCAGGGAATTGAGGTGGATGAAGCCAAGGTGCATGCGATTAAGAGTTAATAGCGCCACGGCGATTTCACAAGTCGCGGAGCTTCCATGGACTTGCCGAATTTTACGCCGCTTTGTGAAGGATTTCAGCACCATTGCCACCCCATTGAGCGAGTTGACGAAGAAGGAGTTGTGTTCCATTGGGGCAAGCACAGAGAATTCCTTCAACCTTTTGAAAGATAAGCTTACTAATGCACCTTTACTCCAACTTCTCGATTTTAATAAGACCTTTGAGCTTGAATGTGATGCTAGTGGGGTTGGAATTGGTGGTGTTACGATGCAAGATAGTAAACCTGTTGCTTACTTTAGCAAAAAATTGAGTGGTCCTGTTTTGAATTATTCCACGTATGATAAAGAATTGTATGCTCTTGTGCGATCTTTAGAAACGTGGCAACATTATCTTTGGCCCAAAGAATTTGTTATTCATTCCGATCATGAGTCACTAAAACATATTCGCAGTCAAGTGAAACTAAATCGTAGACATGCTAAATGGGTTGAATTTATTGAATCTTTTCCTTATGTTATCAAGCACAAGAAAGGGTAGGATAATGTGATTGCTGATGCCTTGTCTAGGAGATATACCATGTTATCCCAACTTGATTGTCGTATACTTGGATTGGAATCAATTAAAGAACAATATGCTAATGATGATGATTTTAAGGATGTCTTGCTGCATTGCAAAGAGGGAAGAATATGGGACAAATATGTGATAAATGATGGATTTATGTTTAGAGCTAACCGCCTATGCATTCCAGTTGGATCTGTTCGTTTTTTTTATACAGGAGGCTCATGGAGGAGGTTTGATGGGTCATTTTGGTGCCAAGAAGACGGAGGCCGTGCTGTCCGCTCACTTCTTTTGGCTGAAGATGAGGCGAGACATTGAGAGGTTTGTATCCCGCTGCACTATATGTCAAAAGGCTAAGTCAAGATTGAATCCACATGGTTTATATATGCCTCTTCCTGTTCCTAGCACTCCATGGGAGGATATATCTATGGACTTTGTTTTAGGGCTGCCTAGGACCAAGAGGGGGAGGGATAGTATCTTTGTGGTGGTTGATAGATTTTCTAAGATGGCTCACTTTATTCCTTGTCATAAGAGCGACGATGCTGTTAATATTGCTAACCTTTTCTTTCAAGAAATCGTTCGCTTGCATGGTATGCCTTCTACTATTATTTCAGATTGTGATGCCAAGTTTTTGAGCCACTTTTGGAGAACTCTATGGAATAAATTGGGAACCAAGCTGCTGTTTTCAACAACATGTCATCCCCAAACCGACGGCCAAACCAAGGTAGTAAATCGTACATTATCTACTATGTTGAGGGCTGTTTTGAAGAAGAATTTGAAGATGTGGGAAGAGTGTTTGCCGCATGTTGAGTTCGCTTATAATAGGGCGGTACACTCCACCACCAAGGTAAGTCCTTTTCAGGTAGTGTATGCCTTCAATCCCCGTGCTCCTATTGATCTATTACCTTTACCTACTAGTGAACGAGTTAATCATGATGCTAAGGAACGTGCTGAATTTATTCTGAAATTGCATGAAAAGACTAAAGAAAATATTGAAATGATGAATGAAAGGTATAGGACTGCGGGAAGTAAAGGTAGAAAGGAAGTAAAACTTGAACCAGGTGATTTAGTATGGTTACACTTGAGAAAGGATCGTTTTCCAGAATTGAGAAAGTCTAAATTAATGCCTAGAGCTGATGGTCCTTTCAAGATACTTGAGAAAATAAATGATAATGCATATAAACTTGAGTTGCCACCCGAATTTGGGGTTAGTCCCACATTTAACATTGCAGATTTGAAACCGTTCATGGGAGAAGAAGATGAGCTTGAGTCGAGGGCGACTCCACTTCAAGAGGGGAGGATGATGAGGACATCACTCCTATGCATCGCCGAGACTCCTCCAGTTGTGATGCAAGGACCCATCACAAGAGCACGAGCACGGCAATTGAATGAACAGGTGAGCTCGTTCCTAAGTGCCTGTGTATATACTTGTGAGGATGGTATGCTACCTAATGATATTATTGATTATATTGTACTTAGGAACTTTGGAGAGGATCATGAAGGCCTTGGGAACCAGCAAGGGCCAGGAGGGAGGCAAGGAGGGCGTCCAAGTCAAGTTGGAGTCCCAATTCATCTCTGAGTCGGAGTCCCAATTCAACTCGGAGTCGACTACCTCGGCAACCAGGAGCAGTGTTCACTAAAATCGTCGCCCAGGCCACAAACGGACTCCGATTTCAATGATCCACATATGTATCGAAAGCTAAGGAGATAATATTTCCAATGGAACTGGTTTCAGGTCAATTGGACTTCAGAGTCAATAGGAATACGTAAAACAATCTAGAACACTTTTTCAGTCCGAGTTCGAGTCCAGTTTGGCCTCAACAACAGCACTGACTTTAAAGTGCCATAACTTTTGATTCCGGAGGGCTCTGGAGACCCATGAGTACACGTTTGAAAGATCTCGGAGTCTAATTTCCAAAGGATCTGGCCTCACCTCCAAGTTACTTCAGATGCATCCGAAAACTGCCAAAAACCAAATGTTGCTTTTTCAGTCCGAGTCAAACTCTAGTCAAAGTAGGCTTGGTGTTTTCAATTTGAGTTGTATTAGATCTCCAATGCTATGGACGACCCCCTCCTGCTCCCCTAGTATAAATAACCACCCAAACCCTCATTTAGGACTTGGGTTTTGCTTAGATCAATTCTGTCTTTGAACAGTGTCGCCGTTCATCGGTTTGTGGAACCCCAACTCGTGTGCTTAATATAATTCGCAATTTCAGATTGCTTCTTCTACGTTCTTGCTTGTGTTCTCGATTCGCATGCAGGGATAAGCCTTCTTGGCGAGGTCAACCGTGTTTGTGCAAGGTTGATAACCAACGGAGCCGCGGTGTAGCGATTGCTGGATTCGGATCGGTTCTGATCGGAAGCCGGATCGTCAACGTCGAGTCTCTACCAATCGACTTACCTCTACCAGTCGGAAGATCGGGCCACCGTGCGCATCAGTCCAGACAGTCGGGAGATCACCGGAAGATGATCAGAGACGGAGTCCGGGCAAGTCAAGAAGACAAGGAAAGGAGATGATGCTAGCTAGATGATGCATTGATCAATGAGGGCCGTCGGATTGCGGTCTAGTTGATAGGTTAGTGGGTCTAGGTAGTATGTTTTGAAAACCGTGCAAGAAAACCCGGTATGTGTGTGGGTTTTGGGTTAGCCCTTGCATGGGTGTGTGAGTGGGTCAATCCTAGATCTTAGATGAGTGTCCTAGGGTTGAGGGACTCATCTAAGGGTGGTAGGTGGCCCAAGAGTAGTATAAATAGGGGTGGAGGGGTGGCCTCCTCCCCTTGAAGGTTGGAGTTGCTCCTTTGAGCTTTGCCCATATGAAGTGAGTCTTTGTAAACCTTCCCACCTGAAATACAAAGAAATTTCTTTACATTATTGTGAATTTAAATTCCGCATTTACATTATGTCTTTACTTTATGCAATTTAAATTCAGCATTTACGTTACGCATTTACTTTCCCGCAATCTACATTCATGCAATTTGGATTTGCCTCCCCTCCTTCTAAATGCTGATCTTGGATGTTTTGAGTGTGTTCATATGGTTTTACATCTATTTTGCACTCTTTAATTGAGTAGAGATCATCTTTTCTTTCAAGTTCCAACTCTGTCCAGAACTTGTTCTTCCCGTAGCAGTTAGAGTTTGATTTTTAGAAAAATATAGAAAACTCCTTTTTGAGTGATTCTTATTGGAGCTTGTGCGAAACTCCAATATACATCTGTATAAAACTTTTGGAGTTCACTTGATGCACTGTTTGGGCGCCATGAGGTGAAAACCGAGCCCCAAACTCTCTGCTCGAAGTTTCCTAACTGTCTGTGCTCTTTGATTTTTGATGAATTTTCTGTAATGTATTTTGAAGTGAAATTTGGTGCAGTTCTTTATGACTCATCTTTTCATAGGAATTAAATTTCTCATAATTTCTTGAGTAGCAGAGACCCGCCAAACTCCTGTTCAAAATAAAGATAGTTTCTGGAATTTCTACTCTTGCTTTTCTAAAAGTGGCTTTCATGATTTGAATTGATCTTTTTCTAAAAGCAAGGGTAGATTTTATTCCTTCTTGATTAAGACACTAGACAACCAGAATTGTGACTCAAAAATCCCCACATATTCTATGGAACTCATCCATGCATGCTAGGGGTACACATAGTTGTCTAGTTGTTCGGGTTTTTTCACGATTTCCTTTGCGCGATCTTTTCAAGGCTTTAGTTGGAGGATTTTGGGGGAAAATTTATTTGCGACCATTCACCCCCCCTTTGTTCGCCATCTCGATCCTTCAAGCTAATTCCCATGTAAAATAACATTCAGGATCATATTTACCACTAAAAATGGGTATGGTAAACTTATTTTTGGTACCTGTGCTATGCCGTCGTACCTCCCGTGGTGTTGAAGTTGTGCTTGTATATTCTTTGTATCTCGGAGTATGAACTATCTCTTCTCCTAGGATGTTGTTGGCCCAGGCACTACGACGTTGAGAACCTGCCATTGTTAGTGAAGACAAGAAACAAAATCACAAGTATAATGTTCCTATCACTACGTAGGATGTGGAGAAAAATCGCTCAACTCTCAAACTTTAACCAAAGCTCTTACAAGTTCTTACCGTGTAGCAGAAGTTGTCGGCCATTGGCGGTGTCAAAAGTTCTCCCAAAGCTTGGATAAAGTGATTGCCAAGGGACCGAACAAACGTACGAGGTAGAATATGTGGAGCTAGGTAGGCTTCATTTGTTTCCTATGCAATTTGATAATTCTAGTTATTGTAATGATAAGTAATGATCCAAACTAGAATTCATAAGCCCTAGTTGCCGATCTCAAAGATATAAGTGAATTTCAAGATAACACACACGCAAAGATAATGAAACTTAATGCAACCAATGGAATGAGCTAAATAAGAATAATTTCAGCACCAAAACTCGTGTTGCATAAGTTATGAAGAGATGCTTGCCAATTGCTTCAGAAAAAAGGTAAAAGGGCACAAGATTGCTCACTCTTTAATACAATTGCACAATCTGAAAATAACGAACACAAATTAGGGTTTTGCTCAATGTAGTGCTATCGGCCACTATTCTATTTTCTCTTTTTTTGGCTCTTTCTTTCTCTTTTCTTTTTCTTTTTCTTTTGGTGACATTCGGCCAACAATAGAATGAGCAATATTTTGGAATCCCTAACTTGATATCACAAGATATATGATAGTGCAACGTATCAAGAGGAGCAGCCCCAAGCAATTTCAAATAGCTAGTCTCAGTAGGGATCAAAGAATTCGCAAAGAATGAATTGGTTCCCAAAGGTATGTGCACTGATATTTTGGACTTTTATGGTTGTGGATGCTACTGAACTCAACCAACTCAAAAGAATAAAGCTAGAGCACAAATTGAAGCAAAAATCCCAAATTCAGCCAGAACTGTGCAGCAATGTTGTCTCTGCAATTAAGGCATGAAAATGACCGAATCAAGCTTGCTCACAATGTAACAAATTGAAGGTACTGTTCTAGGCTTTAAAACAAGTATACAAACACATAATTTGGAGCTCGCTTGTAGAAGTTATGGCCAAAACACTAAGGTGCACAAATTTGACAAAATGCAGCCGATCTGACCAAATCCGAATCCGAGTCAAATTCGGTTTGAAGGGGTCCGAATCACGAAGGACACCCAGAAACGTTTTTGTATAGGACTCTCTAAGAATTCAGGAAAGTATAAAAACTTCTCAATCGGAGTTCGGATGTGAGATTTATGATCAAAATACCAAACCGATCTGGATTGGAAGTGCAACTTGCTTCCCCAATTTGATGTCCAGATTAAACAACCTTTCATATGAAATTTGAATTCATGCCCAACTATGTTTTTGTGGAGCTCGTCCCAAGGTTTTAGATAAGTTCAAAAACACTAGAATCTGAGCTTGTATGCGAAAGTTATGAACAAAACAATGAACTGGACAGATTGAAATAAAAGCTACACGAAGGAAAAATGATCAGCAACTAAAACAAGGACTCTAATGGATCAAAACCAAACAAAACTCACGAAAATACCAGATTGAATCTAAAGGTTGAATTTTTGTGGAGGATTTTCAATTTTGGATAGAAAACCAAAACTAATCTAGGGTACTGAATCTCTCACTGAACAACTTGGCGCTCTGATACCACCTGATGTGATTTTCGTGTCCCGATCTTTTGATGAGAGCGATAACTTCAATTTGGAGGAATTGACTTTGACGATCCAACTACAACGTACGACGACGATGTGCCTTAGCAATCGCTAAACCAACTCCAAAGGGTTATTGATCTTGCCGTTGGCACGATCAACCTGAACACGAGGTTCAATTCCTGCATGCATCCAAAGAACAAGCAAGAACAATGGTAAAGCCATATGAAATTGTGAATATGAATGAAGGCAAAAACAAGGGTGGGGTTCTATTGAAGATCTTGACAAGGTAGCTGTCCAGCACAACTTGAAGACATAAAATTTGCACTTGGCTAAACTAATCAAACAAAACCCAACCAAAACCTAGATGGGGGTGTGGCTGCCTATTTAACGAGGAGAGGGGGCATGGAAACTCAACCAAAATAGTTGGAGGCCGACTACAACTCAAATTACAAGGCCCAAGGCTCATGTCAATTCGGACTGGAAAAGTTACGTTTGGTTTTTGGCAGTTTCTGGACGCATCTGAAGGAGTTTTGAGGTAAGGCCAGATCCGTTGGAAAGTAGACTCCGAGATATTTCAAATGTGTACTCATGGTCCTCTAGAAATCTCCGGAATCAAAAGTTATGGTCATTTTACTTCAGGCTGTTTCGGGAGGCCGAATTGGATTCCAAACCTGATGGATTTGATAGCTCCATCTTCTTGGCCCATGGGTGATGTGATGTAATTAGTCCAACTTGGTGTGGACATATCCATAGTATTGATGTCCTCATCATAACCCTAGCTCTATTTCCCTTCCCCACCGAAACTAGCTAGCCCTCCACTCCTTCCCAACCGAGCACCTCCCTTCTCCTAGCTTCTTTTTCCCTACCAAGCATCCTTTCTCCTGGCTCTCCTTTTCCTGGCGCTTCCTCCTCCCTTGGTGTATGTAATACTGCAAACCTTCTTTACCAGGGTTTTCACTAGAAATGTTTTCCACCGTCTTGATTCAAGGTTCTGCCGTCGCACAGTTAATAATGCTATTAAAGGTTTCGGGTTTTCCGTAAAAACTTATCGGAATGGGTGTTTTCTTCCGAGCCGTATAGTTTGGCGACAAGTTTTTTTTTCTCGTTATTTGTCATTTCACGCCAAAAATTTATTGGTTCGCGCTAATGGTTAAAAGTTGGACTTTGGTTTTGGTGGGGTTTTTAGGAATTTTCCCTCCCTGACCTAACCCCTCTCGCTCTCTTTCTTCAAATGTGTGGCTGAAATTCTTGGAGGCGGCCTCTTTTCTTCCCCAGCCCTGCCGACTCCCTCTCCTCTCCTTCTCTAGTTCGAGTGCCCCCAGGGCTGAGCCCTCCTCTCCTAGCCGAGCATCACCCTAGCGCCCTCCTCTCCTGGCCGAGCATCTCCCTGGCGCCCTGCTCTCCTGGCCGAGCATCTCCTGGCTGTGCCTCCTCTCCTGGCCGACACCCCATTTCCCTTCTTCCCTGCGCCTCCTCCCCACAGCTCGTGTGACACCAGAAGAATGAAGGAGCAGCCGGGGCAGAGCAAAGACCAAAGAATAAAGGAAGGAGTGGCGACACTAAAGAAGAAGGCGGCGGTGCCTCCCCTCTGGCCAATTTCGGCACCACCTTGGCTTCTCTCCGGCGACCTTCCCTCCCCTCCGGCCAAGTGCCCCCTCCTACCCCTTCGTGTGGTGAGGACTCAAGCCTAGAGTTCATTGAGATGTTTGGTTTCTAGTATGCATGTCAGGTGTTTGATGAAATGCCTAGCTACGGTTTGGGTGTGGTTGGGTGGCTGGATTAGGGTTCTTACCATGGAGTTTTATTGGTTGATTGGTTGTGCATGGAATGGATTAGAGGTGGAACCCTAGAAGCTATGCAGTTTTGTTTTTCGAGCAGATTCGTGTGCTCTGTTATAACTACGAATTTGAAAATTCTGCAAGCGTTTCCTGGGGGTCTGGCTATTGTGAAAGTTGTAGATAATTAAATTATTTTCAATAGAGACTGAAATCATTAAGTTTCGTTCAGCCATTTAAAAGTTATGTCTATTTTACCATGCGCTGTCCAAACCGTGTCATGATTGGAGCAGTCTGTGTTCAACTGCAAATTAGATGAACTTAGAGGCCGAATCATGCTTTTTGTATACTTAGAAAAGGTGGGAAATTTCCTGCCGTTCGAGAAAATGTACTCGTTTATTTGTTTGGAGTTGTTAAACTCAAGTTATGCTTGTTGAAGTCTGCTGTCCGTTGGATGATTTCGGTTTCGAGCTTTCGGAGGGACATGTAGAATCGTGGTTGTACTGAGTTTTTGTGGTTATTTGGTTGGCATGATTTTGAGTGGATTATGCCTATATGCAGGTGGTGTGACCCTGGGAGTGTCGTCAACTTCTCGCTACACTGTTTCGAGAGGTTTAAGGCAAGTGCATCCCTAGATTGTGGATAGGAAATTATTTTGATGATTCGCACTAAGATTGAATTAATGCTAACGAAAACACAAGTGATATATATATGTGGTTATGAGTATATCTAGGAAATAGCTCATAATATGAAATTGCTTATGTCGATGGTATTGATGAAGGAATGGATGCAGGCGCATCCATTCGAAGGTTAGTAAGAAAGTGTGTCCGTTGCTTATTTTCTGTTTACAAAAGTGCTAATGTTGATGAAAATGATAAACCTTATTTAGGAGCATATCATGGATATGGTTCCTATGGTTAGGTCGCTAATGATGAATTATGTTCATGTGCATATCCGGGACTTGGTTCCTATTGTGATGATGTAAATGTAATTTGATATAATTATTGCATTAATTGAGTTCGGCTGAGATCCATTTCAATGTTGATAAGAATGGAGTCGTATCGCGCCTGATCATCTGGTAAGGCTGATTTATGGCGAATGATAAAGTGAGTGTTTCTATTGCATCTTCTGCATTCATGACATGCATATGATAATCGGGCCAGTTCGGTGAGAAAGTCATAACTAATCCAGTGAGGTCGGTGAGAAAGTTATGACTAATCCGGAGCGCCATTTGGAAGTCCTACCTCGTAGTCCCATCCACGGAGTTGGACGGGAGCGAGACAGTAAGAGTAGGCCCCGCCACGGGATGGTCGGGATTGAGAGGGTGCACACCGACGGGTGTGCATTCAGCTATACCGATATAGGCTAAAAGGTTGCATTTGGAGCATGAAAGCATAAGAGCATAAACGCATTGCATTGCATTGTGTTGCAGTTGAGAAAAGTTAATTGATGAGAATGGAAGTGACAGGTTGAGGATTGAGTCGTGAGCTCATCCAGAAATGTTTATTGTGGCATGGGTAAAGTTTACTCACGTTTTTGAGTTGGTTGTGGTAAGTAGAGGTATTTACTATTTCTTGTACTGGATGTTTTCAATTAAGTAATGGCTATATTAAATTCTAGAGTAAAAGTAACTCAGTTGAATTCATTACTTTTCATTATTGTTGCACTTTGCTAAGTCTTGGACTCGCGCTTGTTTGCTTCCTATTTTAGGTACCTTGAAGCTGGCTCGCCGGGATGGGAATAGTGGCACATGCATGACTTCAGTCACTAATTCATTTACTAATTCGTAAAGTTTGGTTGTATCTAAGATGGTTGTAATGTGTTGTTCGTAGTTGTGTAGTTTGCTAGTTGCCGATTGGTGGTGTGATTGATTATCTAAAGACCTGCTAGAATGTGTCATCCTGGAATGGGTGATTGATATATATTATAACTGCAACGTTTTCTATCTACTGAGTGAATGTCCTATTTTCTAGAGAGGTACAAAATTTCGGTGGCTTAGTTTTAAGCCAATTGGAAGCGTTTAAGGGTTGATTTCAGTCTTTCCGTAGAGATGTCATTAGTTATTTAGAGTTTTGGTAGCATCCGTGGCGCGTTTGGCGTTAGGGTGTTACAGTGTAGCTCCTCCTTCCCCTGGTGCAGCTCCTCCACCTCTTGGCTCTCCTCCAGCCGCAGCCCCTCCTAGCCGTGCTCCCTCCTCTCCCTAGTAAGTCCCTTCCTGGTTATGTATCCTTGGGATTAGTGCCATTTTTAGGGGAGAGCCATGCTGAATTGGGTGTTCTAGTGTTTGGATTTGGGGAATTTAGGGGGAATGGTGGTTTTAGGGTTTGGTGACAAGTTCTGATTTTTGGGTTGTGCACTTTTTGGAACTACGATTTGAGGTCCCTAGAGCCATTTCCTGAGGGTTTGGCTGTGGGGAAAATTGTAGATCGTCACCTTAACTTTAGTTAAAGAGCAAGATCGCTCAGTTTGGTTCAGCAGTTTAAAAGTTATGAATATTTGATTCCTTGTTGTCTAGATTCTGCGGCTACTGGTAGCTGCAGTGGGGATTTGCAGTTTAGTGTTAATTAGAAGCCGAATCAGGATATCTCAATACCTAAAACTAGTTGGGAAATTTATTGTAGATTCTAAAAATGTCATCATTTTCTTAATATGGAGTTGTATATTAATAGTTATGCTCAGTTGAAGTGAGTTGTCCAGAAGTTGGATCTCTGCTAGAAGTTCAGATTTTGTGCAGATCTAGACTGCTATTCGGCTCGCATTTTGGGGTTCTTTTTTTAGTTCTAGAGATGTCACATGCTTTGAAAATTGTAGAGCGTCGACTCATGATTAATTATAGTCCAAGAACATGAATTTTGGTTCAGCCTTTAGAAGCTACGCTAGTTTCTTTGTTTGATGTGCAATCTATGTTTCAGCGGGTAGTAGCTGTGTTCATCTATGATTTAGAGCAAGTTGGAAGCCGATTTGAAATTTTTCCACAATTGGAGTTAGATTGGAAATTTCCTATAGATATCAAAAATGTCATCATTTGATTGATTTGGTGTTGTGTGCAATTATTTATGCTCTGTTGAATTGTGTTGTCCAAACCGAATGTCTACTGAAAGTTCAGAGGTTTGGGGAGATCTGGACTATCGGTGTATTCTACACCGAGGTACTCTCTACATCACTGCCAGGTGGGACCGCGCATGCAAGATACAAAAAGATGAAGGTCGTGTGCAAAGGACTCAACATCTTGAAGAAAGGTTTGGCAGCCGACCAGGTCCCAGCCCTGGGCGACCAGGACACGTGGCCGCTCGGTGGACCGCTGGCCGACCAGATCCCAGGCGACCAGACCACGACCGCTGAAGACCAGGGCACATGGTTTCTCGATGAGCAGTCGGGTGACTAGGCCATGAGGTTGCCCGTCGACAGGAAAACAGGGGTAAGGTCTTCTGTCCGATCCACAATACTAATAAACACGATTTGGATCATTGCCAGGTCGTGCACGAGAAGGTGGAGCAACGGCTCAGGGAACGCGGCCCTCCTCACACGACAACAAGGGCGACGACTCCGCCCAGCTGCCCTTCCAGCAGGCGGAGCATAGGGTGGCCTACATCTACAGCGGATCGGCCACCCACGCCTCCAACACGAAGTACAAGCTCCTAATGAGGGAAGTCCGCGTCACCGTACCAAGAGCGGGGGCGACTAGGCCGCTGAGGTGGTCGGAGGAGCCGATCACGTTCAGCCGCACCGACCACCCTGTGAGCACCGCCGGCCTAGGGCACCTTCCGATGGTGGTCTCGCCCACGGTTCAGAACGTGCAGCTTGGGCGCGTGCTGATCGACGGGAGGAGCTCCATCAACCTCCTGTCCCCTAGGGCGTTCCGGGCTCTCCAGATCCCGGAGCGAGAGCTCCACCCGACGCTCTCCTTCTACGGAGTCACCCCGGGGGCTAGCTCAATGCCACTGGGCCAGGTCCGCCTTCCCGTTACTTTCGGGAACGTGGACAACTACCGCACGGAGTTGGTGGTCTTCGACGTCGCCGACTTCGACCTTCCCTACAACGTCGTACTTGGCCGACCTGCGTTGGTCAGGTTCATGGCGGCCACCAACTATGCCTACATGGTTGTGAAGATGCTGGGACCTAGAGGTCCCATAAGCGTCCAGGTGGACAAGCCAAAGGCTTTGCGCTGTGATAACCAAGCCTTGAATTTGGCAGGCGCCACCTAAGCGCGGCAGGTTGACGCTGTCTACTCGGGAGCCCCTTCGGCGAGGTTAAGGTGGTCTCCATGAGCGTGGCCGAGCCCAAAAGGACCGTCAAGTTGGGCGTCAACCTTAGCACCAAATAGGAAGACACACTCGTCACTTTCCTCTGGTCTAACGCAGACGTGTTGCCTGGCAACCGTCCGACATGACCAGGGTCCCTAGGGAGGTGATCGAGCACAAACTGGCAACGCTCCCGGAGGCGCGCCCGATCCAGTAAAAGGTCCGGCGTCAGGCCCCCGAGCGTCAAGATGCCATCCACGACGAAGTGGAGAAGCTGCACCATGCGGGTATCATCAGAGAGATCATTCACCCCGATTGGCTAGCCTACCCCGTGCTCGTCAAGAAATCCAACAGGAAGTGGCAAATGTGTGTCGACTTCACCGACCTCAACAAGGCCTGCCCGAAGGATCCGTACCTCTTTCCACGCATCGACTTGATCGTGGATTCTACGGCGGGGTGCAAGCTGCTGTGCTTCCTGGATATGTACTCCGGGTACCACCAGATCAGCATGGTGTAGGATCGAAATACACTAATGTAGTAATCAGAGGGGGGTGAATGATTGCACGGAAGCTAAAATCAAATTTCTGGACTTTGTTTTTCTAACACACCCCAATTTAAACTCAAATTGCTTGGAGACCAGTTCACGCAGCCGGGAGACCAGTTTACGCAGCCAGGAGACTAGTCAGGAGACCAGTAGAGCAGTCTAGGTGACTAGCAGTGCAGTCTGGGTGACCAGTAGAGTAGTTTGGGTGACCAGTAGAGCAGTTGGGCGACCAGGCGAGCAGTTTGGGTGACCAGGCGAGTAGGCTGGCGACCAGTTCACAAATATCATAATTCTTGAAGATCCCACCGTTGGATTGATGTAAAATTTTGACTATAGAAACTATATTCAACTCTAAAGCTAAAGCAAGAAGAATTAGATCAATCGGATCTACGGATCTAAAGTTATTTGTTTCGCAAAATGACTGAAACAATTAGCGATCTAACAGCAATGGACCAAACTCAATCGAGACTAACTAAAGATCCCACCGTTGGATTGATGTGAAATTTTAACTATAGAAACTAGATTCAATTACAAATCTAACTAAATAAGAATCAAATCAATCGGATTTACAGATCAAAAGATATTACCTTCGCAATATGGATGAATCAAATAATGATGAAAACGAAAAATAACTGCGACGGATCTGACTTCATGCATACATGCATGGCAAGACTTCTAGTTGCTAGGCTCTTGATTTGTTTCCTTACGCTGCCTTCCAGTTGCCGCACTAGGAGCGAACAAAAACATCGCAATGCACAGCTGCCAAGAGGAAAACGAAAATCACCAGCCACTGGAGACGCAAGAAGGATTTTTATTTTTGATCTAGTTACAGGTTACTGTACTCAAACAAAAGAGTACAACCCTAAAACCTTAGTGCTCAAAATAAACAGGAGACACCTCCCCCTATTTATAATGAGCAAACATAAGGAGATTGAATACAACTCCACTCCCAACATGGAAAGAGTTTGTATACATTTCAACCTGGCCCAACATGGCCAAAAACAACTCTTGCACGCATGTACAGCCCACATGCTGTAATTACGTGACTAACCAGCTTCCATGTGCATGTTCTGTAGCCCGAACATCCCGCATGACATTTTCGACCACCAAGACCTCGATTCCTCCCTGAACCTAGTCCCGAACCTCAGTTCCTCCATGAACCTAGTTCCGGTCCTGTCATATACCACGTTCGCCCTCGAGCAACACCTGCACATGAATAAACAAGAAACACATCCGAGCACAAGTCCACGACTTCACTCAAAGTCAATCCATGCAACCACTCACACGAGCGCATTGCATTAAGCAAAATTATTAACATGCTATCACAATATATCAAATAATCATCTTAAACAACACATGCACATGCACAATACTTGCCATGATCGCAACCACTTTGCAATGCCAATTGCATTACTAAGCCAATTTTTCAGCACATGATTTCACAGTCTCCCCCTTGATGAAAACATTGGCAACACCATTTAGAACTGAACATTGGTATTCACCTCACAAGAAAAGTTTTAAGAAATTTATTTTAAAAACAAAAAAGCATAGTAAAAAATCTCCCCCTAAAAAGATGAAAAAATAAAGGAAGAAAAATGTGTGTGAATGTGCAATATGTGTTCAAAAATCTCCCCCTTTGACAATGGATTCATTAAGAATACAAAATAGAGAACAAAATCTTTTTGTTTATTTTTAGTTTGTCTTTTTTATGTATTGAGCATTATAAGTCATGCACAAATGTAACAATTTCATCACCAAATCATGCTATCAAAAGTACTTGCACCTTCAAATCTATACATAAACAATGTAGAGTAAGTATAACTAGAAATCAAGTACTATTAACGATTTTTTTGCATGGCATGATCTCCCTTTCTCAACAATCTTAAAACCTAAAAACATTTAATTTTTTGTGCACTTTATTTGTGGTTGAAAAACTGATTCATTAATTGATTGCAACAATAACAATTGCAAGGAATTACATGCAGCATCAGCCTTACCTTTCAACTATGCCAAGCAATCACAAGCTTAAGGTTTCATGGTTTCGGTCATACACAACCTCCTCCATGTTCATATCAAAGTTCAATGATAAGCAGTCTCGTAAAGAAGAAGTGCGATAGTACAAAACCTTGTTCTTGCATTTATCAACAATCACTCTTTTAGCTTTAGCACTTAACTTTCATATTTAGCACTTTTTGAGCAGGATCAAGATAACCAAGAAAGTTCTACCATGATAAGATTTAATTCAAGTTGTCATTCCATTTAAATAGTCATATCATAAACTACACCATATGTGCATGAACATGAAGTTGCAAAGATCTTGAAACATAAACATGGCTTCAAATGACATATGTGTATGAAATACAATGCTCAGTACTTTTTTCATTGTTTTTCATTTTTTTTCATTTAAGAAATACACAAAATAAAAAGCATGTTACAAAATATTATAAAAACTTCAAAAATCCCCCTAAAAAATATCCCATCGGATGAACCAACCCAAATTCTCCCCGAATAAAGGCAAAACGAGAAGAAGACAAAGGTTTTGTGAAAATATCTGCCAATTGATGTTCAGTATCCACATGATGAAGCACAATATTTTCCTTTTGTACATGATCTCTAAGAAAGTGAAATCTGATCTCAATGTGTTTTGTTCTAGAATGTTGCACAGGGTTCTTAGCAATGCATATTGCACTAGTGTTACCACACAAAAGAGGAACACTATCCAAATTAACCCCATAATCTTTAAGTATAGATACTATCCAAAAAATTTGATAACAACAAATAGTAGCAGCCACATATTCAGATTCAGCAGTTGATTGTGCAACAGAAGATTATTTTCTAGATGACCATGCAATAAGAGAATTACCCAAGAAGTGACTTGAACCAGATATACTTTTCCTATCAATTCTACAACCTCTAAAATTAGCATCAGAGAATGCTCTTAAACTAATGCATGAGGAAGCAGAAAGCCATATGCCAAAATCTTGAGTACCATAGAGATACCTGAAAATCCGCTTGATAGCTTGTTGATGTGAAACATGTGGGGAAGCTTGAAAGCGAGCACACAAGCACACAGCAAATTGAATATCCGGCCTTGATGCAGTGAGATATAACAGTGAACATATTAAGCTTCTATATTTCTTTTGATCAACCATCTCACCATCTTCATCCGGATCAAGTGTGCAAGTGCCTCCCATGGGTGTCATGATCGGTTTGCAGTTTTCCATCCCAAAACAGCAAAGCAAATCTTTTGTATACTTACTTTGATGAACAAAAGTACCTTCCTTCATTTGTTTGATTTGCAGTCCCAAAAATTAAGTTAACTCACCTATCATACTCATCTCAAATTCCTTCCTCATGGTTTCTGAAAACTTAGACACTACATGAGCGGAACCACTAAAGATAATATCATCAACATAGATCTGAACGAATAGTTGATCATTACCTTGCTTTAGTAAAAAGAGAATTTTGTCAACTTTTACCATTGTAAACCCCTTTTCAAGTAAAAAGGTTTTTAGCCTATGATACCATGCTCTAGGGGCTTGTTTTAATCCATAAAAAACTTTTGACAATTTGAACACATCATCTGGATACTTGGGATTTTCAAAACTAGGTGGTTGCTTAACATATACCTCCTCATTAATATAGCCATTTAGAAAAGCACTTTTCACATCCATTTGATACAATCTAAATCATTTAGATGCATCAAATGCTAAGAGAATTCTAATGGATTCAAATCTAGCAACAGGAGTAAAGGTTTCATCAAAATCTAAACCTTTAACTTGAGTAAATCCTTGAGCAACTAATCTAGCTTTATTCCTGACAACAACACCATCTTCACTTTGTTTGTTTTTGAAAACTTATCTAGTTCCAATTATGTTAAAATCAGGAGGAGGTGGAACAAGTTTTCAGACATTATTACATTCAAAATTCTCTAATTCCTTATGCATGGCATTGATCCAAGATTCATCAGTTAATGCATGAGATATATCTTTGGGTTCAAAAGAAGCAACAAAAGCAGAGTGAGCATGAGAATCTGAAGCAATAAACCTGCATCGGGTGACTCTCTCATTCAAATCTCCAATCATTTGTTCAGGTAGATGTCTCTTTTGAATGTGCAAAGGAGTTGTAACTTCAGAAACTTCTCCTTCTCTTTCTTCATTTTCAGCATGTACAGAAGATGTTGTGGCTTGAGGATGCTCAGCTGTAGGTGATGTAGTGGTAGGTGCTAAAGGTGTTACAGCTGGTTGTGCAATAGGAATCAACACTTCATCCTCAACATCATCATCAAGAAAGATACTATCCCCCTGAATATATGCTTCTATACCTGCATCAATTAGATTAGTGCCGGGACTAGCCTCATCAAAAGTAACTTCACAGGTTTCTACAATTTTGTTAATCTCTAAAACAAGTGCACGATAGCCACGTGTATGAGCAGGATATCCAAGAAAAATACCATCAGTCGATCTAACTTCAAATTTATTAAGATTTCCAGATTTCAAGACAAAGCATTTGCATCCAAAAACTCTGAAATGAGATACACTAGGCCTATGAACAAAACGAAGCTCATAAGAAGTCTTGCCTAGCTTCGATCTCAAAAACACTCTATTAGAAACATAGCATGCAGTTGAGATTGCTTCAGCCCAAAACTTCCTAGGAGTGTGATGTTCATCAAGCATAGTTCTAGCCATCTCAACCAAGGTTCTATTCTTTCTTTCAACTACACCATTTTGTTGAGGCACTCTTGGTGAAGAAAATTAATGACCAATTCCTTTCTCAACACAAAAGTGATCAAAAGAAGAATTTTTAAACTCAGTTCCATTATCACTTCTGATAGCTCTAAGTGCTCCTGAGTGATCAACAGATAATCTAGTAACAAGACTTCTAAAATGACTAAAAGCCTCATCTTTAGATACCATAAAATAAACCCAGGAGTATCTAGAATAATCATCAACAATAACCAGTACATACCATTCGCCTCCAAAAGATTGAACACGAGAAGGTCCAACCATGTTAAGATGTAGTAGCTGTCCTGGAGCGTTTATCATCACCATGGTAAGAGGTGGATGTGAACCTACAGTCATCTTACCATGTCTACAAGAAGAGCATACTAAATTGCTATCACCCTTAAGCTTAGGGAAGCCACGTATAAGATCTAAACCACTTACACGAGTAAAATTATCAAAACCAACGTGACAAAGTCTACGGTGCCAAAAGAATAAATCTTTAGAAACATTGGCAACTAGACACCTATGCTTAGAAGAAAGTGATGCATCAAAATCAGCTTTAAATACTCTTCCAAAGTGTGAAATCCTGAACACGAGATCACCTGAATTATCTAAAACTTTGCATTCATTTTTCTTGAAACATACTTCGAGATCTTCATCAATCATTTGAGAGACAGAAAGCAAGTTGTATTTCAAGTTCTCAACAAGAGCCATATCCTTGAACATAAACTTGTCATTTACCTTTACTGTACCTTTTGCCACAACAGGAGTGGAAGAAGCATCTCCAAAAGTAACACTTTCAACACGAGATGCACGAGTGAGGGAAGAGAACCAATTTTTATCACCGGTCTTGTGGCGTGAGCATCCGGAATCAACTAGCCAAATGATCTCCTTCCTTGCGCGAGAAGCCTCATTAAAGTCTCTATTATGATCGTCCTCAGAGAAGCTTTCATCACTTCTAGCCATGAGACACAACCCTATCAATTCATGCTTGCTTGGAGCTGTTGTGTCATCTTCACTGCTCTCCGAATCCACATCGCTCAAATTGACTTGTTCAAGAGCGGAAAGGACTCAGTGGACAACTTTGAGATTCATAAAGCTTCTCTTCTTGCTACTGCTTGAGGTAGTCTTCTTCTTCTCTTTTCTCCTGTCCTTGTCATTCTCCTCCCTTGATGCTTTACCTACAAGTTTAGGACAATTTGAACGAATGTGGTTGAGATCACCACATTCATAGCATCTTGGAGGGCCACCACCAACTCTCTTCCTCATTCTCACATTCTGCAAAATTTTATTAAAATGAGAAGAGAGTAATGCCAAGTTCTCTTCAGGAAATTCTTCAATCTGTTCATCAGTTAGTGAAGACAAGGAAGACAGAGCAAAACGTGAAGAAGCATTATTCTAAAACATGCTAGATTGGGAGGTTAATGCAATTGATTTATGATCATTCTTCCTGGCAAGAACATCCAATTCATTAGTTTTTGATTTAGAGAAAAGAACATCTACAGTAAGTTCACTCATGACAGTTAATTCTCTAATGGATGTAACTTTCATCTCCCAAATAGACATGTCTAATGCACCAAGCAATTGTCTAGTATTAGTACCTTCATCAAAGAAAACCCCAACAGCACGTAAATTACTGAGAATCTTATTGAAACGTGCAAAGAAATCATCTAGTGACTCACCAGGCTTCATCTCAAATCGCATGTACACTACAAGAAATAGTGAAAAATTCGTGGATTAAAAAAAAACCCACGAATTTACGTATTTAAATTCGTGGGTTTGTAAGAAACCCACGAATTTAATTAAATTCGTGGGCCCAAAAAATACCGATGAATTTATTTATTTAAATTCGTGGGCTTACGAAAATACTCACGAATTTAATTAAATTCGTGGGCGAAAAATCCCCCACGAATTTATGGACGAAGTAACTAGGGCTCTGTGAGTGTCTCTCTCTCTTCGCTTCTCGTGCGCTCCTCTCACGCACCCGCCGCCCGCGGTGCCCTCACGCGACCACCCGCCCTTGCCGCCCGCCGCCCACGCTGCCGCCGCGCCGCGCCCCCCTCCCACCCGGCACGCGCCGCCTGCTGCCGCCGCCTTGCTTGCCCATCCCGGACCCCATGACGCCGATGTGAAGCCCTCAGGGCGAGGAGCCCATGCCGTCCCCTGCCGCCTCCCCGCCGCTCGGGGCCCTCCGGCGCCAGCGCCTCTGCCTTGATTCTGAAGTCTCGCCCGCCCAACCCCGACGCCGACACCCCCGTGGTGGCTCTAGAAATCTCGAGGATATCCCCATTTCGATATTATTAGCGATCGATTTGCCTTCGAAAAATTGAGTTGGTTGGCATAATGGCGTGGGCCTTAATGTGGTTCAGTTTGTAAAGCAAAGTTGTCGATGTCGATTAATTGGGAAAGATAGATATTGAATGGTGGCAATGAAAGTTATTTGGCTTCAGATTGAGGTGAATGAGATGGAAGGAAGCATTGTTAGAAGGAGCGGCGAAGTTAATTTCAGGATCATGTCTTTGTCAATCTGGTGATCCGCCTTTTGGCAAATATCGGCTTGGTTTTCATTCATAATTTTTTGGGACATATCTTTGGGACTACTGATTGCAAGCTCTTGTATTGCTTCTATCATAATTCTTGACGTACATAAAGTGTTGGTGTCTTGTGCTGCTATAGGATTATATGACAATTTCACATGTGATAGTTTCGACTGTTCTTTCTTCAGTTGAGTAATAAAACACGTGGAATAAATTGTTCATCTAAAAATTGTTCATCTAAAAATATTTATTAGTGTCCATGTAATAAATTGTTCATCTAAAAATATCCTGTTTTGCAAGTCGTGTTCAGAGGGAAATTGTTATATGTTGATGAGTTGAACTAGAATGATCAAATTTGAAAGAATCAGATGGAAGTTTTCTTAAAACTATGCATTTCCATTTCATTTGAATTAACTGTTTGAGGATCAAAGCATAATCTGGTTACAATTGAATGTTGTAAGCATAAACTTACAGTAACAGAAGAATTCTGCACAAAAGAGTAAACCATATAGAAGCAATTTACTCATTGCTAATCATGCTCTGCAAATGCAAATTACTCTATGTTTGTCTCGTAGCTATTTTGACTAGCGCTTATTTTATATTCCACTTCTGGAAATTTGATGATTTGTAAACTGTTCCCAAATCCCAATGTGCTAATTGGTTCATGGGTTTCCATGATGAATCACTTCACATCCGAATCTGTTGCCCATTAAGTTTCATGTCTTGTTGCTTTAGTCTCCTAAAAAGGAAAAGCACATTTACGTGGCTATATGTTAAATCTATGCCAATGTTGTGCAGATTTAACTCTTATTGGTTGGGCTCATCATATAGTTGTGCACATATTTTCTGTATGAGTCAATGACATTTTCACTTCTCGAAATTAATGGTACATGCATGTTAAGAAAAAAGCATTTATGCATGCGATGCCATAACAAATTCATGGCTTGGGATTTTAACTGGCTATGTAGAGATGTACCAAAAATTCTCATTCACTAATGCTACTAATTTAGTTCGTGCACTACATCATTAGTGTGATTTCAATATGCTTTGTCTGGAACTTATGATCGCTCTGTAACTTGTAAACAGCAAATTCAGATTTGAAATTTAATTTTTGATATGTGTACATATATATTTTATTTCTTGTAAAATGGATAATGACCAAATGAGCTTAATACTTTTGGAACATCACAATGATGGGCTTAATACTTCAATCCCGCCTACCTTCACGGCTTCGTTTTAGTAGGGATTGGTCCAAATCAATTCGTCCAAAGAGAACCTTTCTTATTATCTTCGGATCTTACGGGATGAGAATATGAAGTCATTTATTTTAGCTAGGAAGAGAAGAAAAGCCCAAGTATATTGCACATTATGGGTCTTGCATTGTTAAAATGGTTATGAAAATAAGAATGTGTTGTTTATCTCGATCTAAAAAAAGAAAATGCATTGTTGCATCAGTTAGCTAATTCTTATCATCAACCTTTATCTGACTTTTGTTTGTCCTGTTAATAATATGTCTTGTAACTCTATGTAATGATTTATTGTTAATTGCTATCTGTTGAAGTTACTTACCTGATACTTCAGAACCGAAGTTATTTTGTAGTCAGATAGTCACAATCAACCTTGATATTAAACTTTACTGGTTGCATACTCTGATCCTCAGATCAGAAATTCATTTGTTTCACTTGTTTTTGTGTTCTGCTAGTAGAATTTTGGAATCAGTGCAGTGATCTCATTTCAGTCTTGTATAAAGGATATTGATTTCTATTTGATTTATCCAATTCAACAAAATTCAGATTGTATATATGGCATTATTTGAGTTCATAAGATTCTGCCTTTTGGGGTTTTCATATATGCTTTTCAACTGATGACTTAGCAAATTCCTATCACATATCTTGTGAGCCCTGTGGATTATCTGTTGATACAATCTGCCACTTGGTGAGTTCATTGATATTCCTTTTCCTAGCTATTTTATTTACCTTCTGTCATGTGATCACTGATTGGAGATCGTTCCAGGTTATGTGTTTGTGACATGGATAGCTTTGTTGTTTTCCATTGTCTTTAACGAGAGCTAGTTCTAATTAACAAGTCGAACTTCCATGGAATTTTAAAACTTCAAATCTATGTAAACTTCAAATCAGATTTACGGGAAGATGATCAATTTTCAAAGAGTTTATTGTATAAATGGGATGGTACCCTTTTGCCGTCCTTGATGTCGCAGAAGAGCTTTATTTTACATGTAAGGTATAATGATATATAGATGTTGTGCCCTCAAAAGAACTTTTATTTGGGCTCTGTTCTTTTCCATGTCACCCAAGCAAGATCATGGAAATCGGACGGACATAAAAGCATTTTATTGCCTCGAGAATTTTCATATGTTCCACTTGATAGGAACTTAAATAATGAAAATTGTAGAAATGCATTTTCTTGGGCTCACTGTGATTCATTTTATGATCTCTCTTTGTTATATTCAGAAAGCACAAAAATAACATGCCAAATTGTCTTTGTTGAGTTTGGTGGTACTTGTTATTTGTTCTTTTAGATCAAATTTGAACTATTCATTGTGCATTTCTTTTTGCACCTCGCCTTTCTTGGCTCACATATTGTTTTTCGATCTCTTTTAGATCTTGTTGTTGTGTTGTTGCGGTACCTTGAAATCGACATGCATGGAAGGGGTAGTAGCACATTCACGTTTGCATCAAACCATTTAATCGATTAAGTAAAGCTTTGGTTGTATTGATTATGGTTGTAATATGTCGCGTCGTGGTGTAGTTATTAAATTCGTTGTTTGTGTGATTGATTAACTAAGGACCCGCTAGAATGATATCATAACGCAATTGTTTTTTTCTCTGTCACGAGTGGATGTCCTACTGTCTAGAGAGGTCATGCCGAAATTTTCTAAATTTCGGTGAATTAGTTTTAAGCTAGTATTGGCGTTGAGATTGTTTGTCCCCTTTAATAACCATCTGAACGGAATTTCCTAAAAAGAACCATACCTAACTTGCCTTATCCAACTCATGCTTTAGAGAACGAGTCAAAAACTCGTGTGTCATGTTCATGGGGAGGTATTCTGGTTGCTTGTTATTCTGATCAATTCCCACCGGTTCTTTGCAGCTAATTTAGCTTACTAGCTAAAACCAAAAAGTTGGGCTGTTGCTTCAATTTAGTTCATATTACTTCTTACCAGGGAATTTCCGTCTGGACTAGATATGTACCACATATGCTGCCTAATTGATCAAGCATCCAATTTTAGTAAGCATTGGTAGATAAAGATAAAATGGATGTTGATAACTAGGTTGATATGACAATTTTATCTGTCCAAAATAGATTGTTGGATGACGTGTTAAATTCAAAGTGCTGCACTTTTATAGTTGAATTTAATCAGATAATGAAACTTTGATAGGCTATGTAAATTCCAAGTGGTTAGCATTTGAATTTTATGGGCTATGTAGTTCTTGAATTGTCTCGACCGAACTTTTGATCTGCTTCTGTTTTTTCTACTCAGAACGTGGACACAAAGCGTCACACTACCATGGTAGCATAGATCCTAATGATAGAGCCCATATCCAGAGGCAATGGAGTATGGATAAGATAAACATAATATGTGCTACAGTTGCATTTGGGATGGGTAACTTGATCTTTCAAACATCTGTACATATTTATTTATTGGTGCACTATGCTAATGGTACAAATTGCAGGTATTAATAAACCCGATGTTCATTTTGTTATTCATCATTCCCTGCCCAAATCAATTGAAGGATATCATCAGGTATTGCTGATGACATAATTTTCACAATGCGTGCGAGGTGAAATTGCATAATTTAAGTTGTTTCATGATCACACATTCTTTTAGGAGTGTGGACGTGCTAGTAGAGATGGGCAACTTTCATCTTGTGTGCTGTATTACAATTATTCTGACTATGTAAGTCTAGTGGTACCTCATATTGTCAGCTTCATACTATCTTCATCTCTCATCATAAACAAGTAATTTTCTTGCAAAACTATGTAGATTCGTGTCAAACACATGCTTACACAAGGAGTTGTAGAACAAATCGCATCAGCACCACGAGGAGGCTCTTCGTCTTCACATGAGCAAGCACTTGAAACACATAAGGAGAATCTCTTGCATGGTATATATAATTCTACATGCATGCTTCTTGTTGCGTTGTAGTTTGGAAAGCATCTTAGCTTGTCATATTTTCTCTTTCTATAGGTTAGTTACTGTGAAAATGATGTGGACTGCAGACGCCTACTACAACTGATCCACTTTGGAGAGATGTTTGGTCCTTCACATTGTGCAAAAACATGTGATAATTGCTTGAAAGAACTGTGTTACCTTCACATCTAAAATCTTTAAGGGTCCATGTACATCTTTAATAAAGGATGCCTTGTAAGTACAAATAAAGTTGATTTTGTGGCTATATTTAAGACATCTTAAAACTGCTAAACAGTTGGTTTTGTGGCTATATTTAAGACATCTTAAATATGCATAGTTTTGGGATTGATGCTTGAAGCATCACTTGTTTGGTTTTCCATCCCACTGTTACATTTATGTTTCTCCATGTTTCAAAGAAAAACATTTGGTTCTTGTCAATGTGTTAGTTGTTCATAATTGTTTGATTTGAATAGGATGAATGCTTGAATAGTATTCCTTGATCCAAAATATCTTTGTAAAAACAAGCTCGTGGCCATTTGTTGCATTTGACTTTAAAGCGATGGAGAGGAAAAGTATCTCATAGCCACATCGAGCTTTGTGGGAAGTATGTAAATAAGGTGTAGTTTTTAGTTTGTTGTGAACATTGATGTGAAAGTCTCATGCGTGATTTCTAATATGATTTCCTCCACATATAAGCTCCTTTTCTGTCATTGTGCTTTCTATTTGATTATAAATGTATGATCCCTTAAACTTTGCACATGAATCTGGTTCTTATGTTAGTGACTTTTGCGGTCACCTCTCATGTGCCTTTTTTAACAAATAATAAAGAAGATTGGGAATTAAGATGAGAAAAATATAGATGTTGAGAACTCTTTTTGTTAGTACTAGTTATTGTGCATGTGGTATGTCGCACAAAAGGCACAAAAAGCCTTTTTATGCTTCTTCTTAGAAGAAGAAACGATTCTGATTTTTGGGAAGTGGACAACTGGCAGTGCAAGAAGATGAGATGGGATGGTTTTTATATTCTTTTTTCCTAAACTCTGCATCAGAAGGGTCGAGACTCGAGAGTCTGCAGCTTCAACTTATTGTGGCGAGCGAATCCGAACAATACCAGCCCATGGATCTTGTGGGTTGGATGTCGATGCATGCTGGATATCACAATATGAAGAAAAATCAATGATTGACATTGATATCCTGCGCTTCATTAAATTCCTCGCTGCTAATTTGCCTTAGGCCATGTTCAGGATTTTTAGTTGATGTCCTGTGAATTGGCTTCACTGACGTTATGATCCACACATTCTTCCATTCTGTCTTTTATTTGGCATTCATATCGCTTCAGATATTTCTTACAACTCTGTAAAGTAATATGAAACTTATTTTACACAATCCTTTTCTTTGACATTCTTTCATCCAATTGACAGGAACCTAAACATTTCTATTGATGATGAAGTAGGAGCAAAAGAAGACGGGACTAATAAGGGACTTATATCTGGACTCAATTGCAAGGTGTGGGTGCAATTTGAGAGTTACGGTGACTTCTACAATGCAATGAAAGCATTATGTGGACGTTCATTAGAGAAGGTAAGATTTGCATATTCATTTACCTGTTGTTTCTTAGCCCTCCACTCCTGTTAGTAAATGTAACACAAGAATATAAGACATTTAGTTCTCCACTATATTTATAACCGTGCGACTTATGGTTCAAGATTGCCATGTCAATGATCATGTATGGATATTGTATTGCATGCATCCTTCGTGTGCCCTTCTCATGTATGGCTACTTCATATCTAAGAGTGCTAGATATTATCTACATGTTTGTGGTTATCTGGTCAATTCTCATCTGGTGAACCCTGCAGAGATATTTCATGGTCAAATAATATATAAGTTTAGAGTGCTAGAACTAAGATCAATTGATCCACATTAAATATGTACTGATTGGGCTACAGAGATATTACCAAATTAGCTAGGCTTGAGGACAACAGTGTTACTAAAGCATAAAATACATATATGTTTATAACAATTTGTTAGAAGCGCATAACCTCTATGAGGATCCAGGACCACGACCGTTGGTAGGATTTGGTCGTTTCCTTGCACAGCATAACAGCTCTGTTAAGTGTTAACTGAGGCAGCCTTCTCCCAGAGCCACCTCATATTGTATCTTGACACACAATTGAAGTGACAAGTGACAACTATAGAAATTTGTTTACACGTGGATAGAAACACATATGTACAATACCTTCTGTACCAGAGCGAATTCCATTAATGTATAATAATTGTTTGTATTTATATTTTAGATAACATAATGAAAGCTGATTCATTTATTTTGTTTTCATAGGAAGGATCACGGTTGAAAGTAGACTATGAAGTAACTTGGGACCGTGAAGGCTTCTTTCGTAATGCACAATATGAGCTGCTTTCGGAGCAGTTTAGAAGAAAGAGGTACATCAGTTCATGGAAGGAAGAAACATTACACCTCACGAATTGAATCAGTCATAGGAAGAGATTTAGGTAGGTTACTATGTCAAATCTTATACCAAAAGTGTTAACTCTGTGATGTGGTGTGCGTACAACTTCATGCTTCAAATGAAACATTCATGCATGATATCGCCAAATCTACCATCGAAGTGTTTTTTTAATCCTCTGCATGGGTGGTCTTCAAATTGGATACGTGTAGATACATATGGAATATACTTGTATTTTTTCGCAATATACTTCCATTTACATGCATACATGTAACTTGTCGAATTTGACAGGCGGTGCATGGGGTGCATTATCTACTACATTCCGTTTAGCTATAGGGTATAATTTTTGTCTCCATCCCCACCCCTATTAGAAACCTCTGGACTTAATCATGGTTTCGAGTAAAAGCTGTCACCTCTGCATCCAATTAACTTTTCGGGATAACAGGATCTGTAAATTTTGCTATTGTGGTCTATTTTATTAATTGTGCATAATTTATTCCTTCGAAATCTTGGTTATAACGGGTAGTGGACATTTCATAGGGCTTATCTTGTCAATTGTATTTATTTGTTCCTCTGACCCTGTATCATGTACTCCTTTTGTGTCTTACTATGCTCGTAACATTTTCTAACATTTGTTCTTTCCATTGTAACTCAGGATTGATGGCACAAGGGCATGATATGTGTTGATTTATGATCCAAATTCAGAAGAAGGCTAACTTCTGTCGGAGCGGAGCGGAGGCCCGTCGCCATAATTTTTGGATACATATGTAGAAATAGGCAGATCGCTCTACGCTGGCTACAATTTTTTTTGTATGAATGACAGCTAAATTAGTGAGCCATTTAAAACCCACGAATTTAGCGGTTAAATTCGTGGGTTTTTTCATTACAATTAATTTAGTCGCTAAATTGTGGGTTTTCAAAAACCTAATTTAGCGACTAAATTGTGGGTTTTTTCATTGCAATTTAGCCGCTAAATTCGTGGGTTTTTTCAGGAACCCACGAATTTAATTTAAATTTGTGGGTACCCACGAATTTAATTGATTAATTTCGTCGAGTTAAATTCGTGAAATAAATTCGACGGTTTGCCCACGAATTTAAGTTAAATTCGTGGGTTTTGGCCTCAATTCGTGGGTTTGTGGCCCACGGATTTTTCCCTGTTTCTTGTAGTGGTATTCTTTCTTATATATATCTTGACGAACCTCTTTGATAGTGTTAGATCCCTCATGATAATCACGAAGAGATTTCCATACCTCATATGCAGACTTGAGATGGATCACGCAGTTGAAGTCATTTCTTCCCAATCCTTGGATGATCAAATTCCGTGCTTTGCTGTTTGCTTCAACATGTGCTCGATTGGTGTCATTAACTTCATCATTCACAGAAACTTGATATGGCTTGTATACCTTCTCCCAGATTGCAAAGCCCTGAGCCTGAATGTATGCCTCCATCTTTGCTTTTCAAAACTGAAAATCAACACCATCGAAAACACAAGGTTTTGTTGAATACCTATCCATCGCTACGGTTTCTAATCACGGGTTAAGATTAATTAGAAAACTTAGCTCTGATACCACTTGTAGAATCAAAATATACTAATGTAGCAATCAGAAGGGGGGTGAATTATTGCGCGGAAGCTAAAATCAAATTTTTGGACTTTGTTTTTCTAACACACCCCAATTTAAACTCAAATTGCTTGGAGACCAGTTCACGCAGCCGGGTGACCAGTTTACGCAGTCAGTAGACCAGTCGGGAGATTAGTAGAGCAGTCTGTGTGACCAGTAGAGCAGTCTGGGTGACTAGTAGAGCAGTCGGACGACCAGTAAAGTAGTTGGGCGACCAGTAGAGTAGTTTGGATGACCAGGCGAGCAGTCTAGCGATCAGTTCACAAAAATAGTAATTCTTGAAGATCCCACTGTTGGATTGATGTGAAATTTTAACTGTAGAAACTAGATTCAATTCTGAAGCTAACGCAACAAGAATCTATCAATAGGATCTATGGATCTAAAGTTATGTTCTTTGCAAGATGACTGAAACAATTAGCGATCTAACAGCGATGGACAAAACTCAATCAAGACTAACTGAAGATCCCACTGTTGGATTGATGTGAAATTCTAAATGTAGAAACTAGATTCAATTACAAATCTAACTCAATAAGAATCAAATCTATCGGATCTACGGATCAAGAGATATTACCTTCTCAAGATGGATGAATCAAATAATGACGAAAACGAGAAATAACTGCGACGGATCTGACTTCATGCATACATGCGTGGCAAGACTTCTAGTTGCTAGGCTCTTGATTTGTTTCCTTACGCTACCTTCCAATTGCCGCACTAGGAGCAAACAAAAACACCATAATGCACAGCTGCCAAGAGCAAAACGAAAATCGCCAGCTGCTGGAGATGAAACAAGGATTTTTATTTTTGATCTGGTTACAATACTCAAACAAAAGAGTACAACCCTAAAACATTAGCGCTCAAAATAAACAAGAGACACCTCCCCCTATTTATACTGAGCAAACATAAGGAGATTGAATACAACTCCACTCCCAACATGGAAAAGAGTTTGTATACATCTTAACCTGGCCCAACATGGCCAAAAACAACTCTTGCACGCATGTATAGCCCATATGCCGTAATTACGTGACTAACCAGCCTCCATATGCATATTCTCTTGCCTGAACGTCCCGCATGACATCCTCGACTACCAAGACCTCGATTCCTCCCTGAACCTAGTCCCGAACCTCAGTTCCTCCATAAACCTAGTGCCGGTCCTGTCATCGACCACGTTCGCCCTCGAGCATCACCTGCACATGAATAAACAAGAAATGCATCCGAGCACAAGTCCACGACTTGACTCAAAGTCAATCCATGCAACCACTCACACGAGCGCATTGCATGAAGCAAAATCATTAACATGCTATCACAATATATCAAACAATCATCTTAAACAACACATGCACATGCACAACACATGCCATGATCGCAACCACTTTGCAATGCCAATTTCATTACTAAGCCAATTTTTCAGCACATGATTTCACACATGGCAAAAGAAGATGAAGAGAAGACCATGTTTGTAACTCCTATGGGTGTTTATTGCTACATTCGAATGCCATTTGGGTTAAAAAATACCAGTTCTACTTATCAGCGTGGCCGCTCGGCGGACCGCTGGTCGACCAGGTCCCAGGCCCAGGTGACCAGATGTCGACCGTTGAAGACCAGGACACGTGGCTCCCCGACGAGCAGTCGGGTGACGAGGCCACGTGGTTGCCCGACGAGCAGCCAGCCCATTACCAGCCGACCATGCAGACGGAGCTAATAGGCTTCCACCCGAAGTAATCGCCAGGATTTCAACGTATCATAGCCATTAAATGCGCATGGGAGGCATTAAATGCGCATGGGAGCCATGCAATGCGCGAGGAGCCGTTGTAGTGCTCCTGAGGGCCAATAAATGGGTGTGGCTCCCTGACGCTATGATGACCTGTCCCTTCGACTGAGCCAGCTTCACCAACTCCCGTTCCATCTACACCGCCCTAGGCAGGACGGGGTGACGCGTGTACCAGGCGTTCGTCACGCAGTGTTCGAACCCCTCCTCTCGGGCGGTCCGAAGGCATGCGGTGTCAAGATACGGCGTATACAAAGAGGCTCCGAGGGACAGTAGTGATAGGACTAGACACAGTCAATATAATTAATGTAAAACTACTCCCTCTGCCGACCCTAGCTAGTCTCGGGGGTATATAAGGGCGCTAGTGTGCATGAGGCAGGGAGGTCGGCCGAAACTGAAGAGATTGTATCACTGAGGTCGCTCAGTCGATCAGCTCACATCGAAGGGCAAGAAGAATACTAGAGCAACACAAGCTTGGCAGGACGTAGGGCTGTTACCCACATTGGGGGCCCAAACTTGGGTAAATCCTATGTGTTCCTTGTGTGCTCCCGTGCGTTCTTGAGTCTCCTGTCTAGCTCATCACATGAAGAGAGTAGAGAAGAGAGCAGAGAGTGGTGCAGCTGCAAAGACCACCTATCGAAACTTGGTTATAGACTCAAATCAATACTGTCACAGGGTGACAAGACCTGAAGAGTTGTGACGGTTGCAGAGAGAATCTATACGGTTGCATGTAGAGGAATAGGACCCGTCCAGGACCACGCCCTGGTCAAAAAATATCTCCGAAATCTCCCAGGGTGTGCTCCGTGGCGGATCCGGGGGCTACTGTCGGTGTATTGTACACCGGGGTACTCTCTCCACCGCTGCCAGGTGGGATCGCGCATGCAAGATACAAAAAGAAGAAGGTCCTATGCAAAGGGCTCAACATCTTGAAGAAAAGCTTGGCGGCCGACCAGGTCCCTGCCCCCGCGAGACCAGGACACATGGGAACATGGCGGACCGCTAGCCGACCAAGTCCCAGGCCCAATCGATCAGATCTTGACCGCTGAAGACCATGAATGTGGCTGCCCACCGAGCAATCGGGCGACCAGGCCACGTGGCTGCTCGACGAGCAGCCAGCCCATTACTAGCCGACCACGCAGACGGAGCTAAGAGGCTTCCACCCGAAGCAATCGCTAGGATCGCAACGTATCATAGCCATTAAATGTGCATGGGAGCCATTCAATGTGCGGGGAGCCGTTGCAATGCTCCTGAGGGCCATTAAATGGGCATGCCTCCCTGATGCTATGATGGCCTATCCCTCCGACTGAACCAGCTTCACCAACTCCCGTTCCATCTACACCACCCCAGGCATGACGGGGTGATGCGTGTACCAGGCGTTCGTCACGCAGCTTCCAAACCCCTCGTCTCAGGGGGTCCAAAGACAGGCGGCCTCTCGATACGGTGTAGACAAAGAGGCTCTGAGGGACAGTAGCGACAGGACCAGACACAGTCAATGTAATTAATGTAAAACTACTCCCTCTACCTGCCCTAGCTAGTCCCAGGGATATATAAGGGCGCTAGTGTGCATGAGGCAGGGAGGTCGATCGAAACTCAATAGATTGTATCACTGAGGTCTCTCAGTCGATTGGCTCACAGCGAAGAGCAAGCAGAATACTAGAGCAACACGAGCTTAAGCAGGACGTAGGGCTGTTACCCGCATTGGGGGCCCGAACTTGAGTAAATCTTGTGTGTTCCTTGTGTGCTCCCATGCATTCTTGAGTCTCCTGTCCTGCTCATCACGCGAAGAGAGTAGAGAAGAGGGCAGAGAGTGGTGCAGCTGCGAAGACCCCCCTACCGAAACTCGGTTATACACTCGAACCAATACTGTTCTGCACGAACACGTCGACACAAATGATCTTAATACCTAGAGAAAGTTTGAAAATTTTCTCTAGATGTCAAAAATATCTTATTTTACTGAATTTGGTCTGGTATAACAATAGTTATGCTATGGTGAGGCAGTTGTCCAGTTGGAGGGCAGATCAGTTTTCCAGTTTGAAATTGAGGGGTTTAGTGTAGTTATTCTTAGTTGATGGGCAACTAGAAATTGTGGGTATTCTTGTGTAATGTGTTTTTATTATTGGGCAACCTTAACTTGAGATTAGGAGCTTAATGTTAGGGTTATTTGGCCGTCGGTACAGCTAGGGGCGTGTCTGTCTCGTGAGTGAGAAAGGTTGGAAATCGGGTGGCGTGTGGGTGGGAGAGTGTTGTTTTTGGTTGATCAAATTGTCACTGCATGATTTCTTCTGAGTTGAATACCTTCTTATATTCTTTGCTGTAGCTGACTATATTGTGGACTCAAGTTTTCGCCACATCGCTTCGCGAGGTAAAAAGGCAAGTACATCGGGACTTTGAGGATGGTTTGTGTGTTGATATGGGGTGTACCTTACTTTATTTATTGCTTTTCTATTTTATATGGATTCCAGTTGAGAATGGGCTTTTGAGGAAGGTTGATTTATAGCAAGTATGTTGTTTGAGTGAATGAGGTTGATATGGTCTTAGTTTAAACGATTAAGTTGCTTTCTAGTGATTGTGTATATGAGAATTATTGACGATGCCGTGTCATGACCACAATGCTATATTCCTTATCATAATGCTTTCTGTGGATTAGATGCAAATGTGGGTACGGATTGTGCTCCATACCTTCGATGATGAGAATGGGATCATGTGGCAAATGATCATTTGGTAAGGATGAAGGTAGGCAAATGAATAGTGAGTATGTATGCGGCACCCTTTTTAAAGTGTGTACTTATGTAGTTTCGTTTAAAGTGAGTACTTATGTGGTTTCTTTTAAAGTGAGTACTTATATCTTCTTTTAAAGTGAGTTAATCGGTTTTATCTTTTACATTCATCTCATGCATGAGAATTGTTGAGCCAGGTTAGTTAAAAAGTCATATGGGGACATATGACTAATCCGGAGAGCTCTTGAGACGTCCTACCTTGTAGTCCCATCCACGGGGATGGATGGGAGCACGTCCATAAGAGTAGGCACCTCCATAGGGATAGAAGGGAATGAAAGGGTGCAACAACGATGGGTGTATACTCGAGATATACCGGTATATGTGACGAAAAGGTTCATTTGAGTATGAGCACATATTGCTTTGCTTAAGCATTGCTAATGTTGATTGATGAGTTGTGCGAAGAAGGGTTGATTTGGTGTTGTATGCAATTATTTATGCTCTGTTGAATTGTGCTGTCCAAACCGAATGTCTACTGAAAGTTCAGAGGTTTGGGGAGATCTGGACCGATGTTCAGATTGAGTTTTGGGGGTCTTTTTCCCGAGGGGTTGGTTGTTGCAAAAATTGTGTACCTGTCTTAAGTTTCATTAGTACTCAATAACACTAGTTTTCGATCAACCATTTAAATGTTATGGTTGTTTCAGTGACTGCTGTCCAGATTTGGGTCTCCAGGGTAGAGGTTGTGAAATTGGCATTTTAGGGTTAGCCAGAAGCTGAATCAAATTATCTCAATACCTAGTGAAAGTTGAGAAATTTCTTGTAGATGTCAAAAATATCTTAGTTTACTAAATTTGGTCTGGTATAACAATAGTTATATTATGGTGAAGGCAGCTGTCCAGTTAGAGGGCAGATCAGTTTTTCGGATTGAAATTGAGGGGTTTAGTGTAGTTATTCTTAATTAATGGGCAACTAGAAATTGTGGGTTTTCTTATGTAATGTGTTTTCAGTATGGGGCAACCTTAACTTGTGCTTAGGAGCTTAATATTAGGGTTATTTGACCATCAGGACAGCAAGGGGTGGGTCTGTCCTGTGAGTTAGAAGGGTTGGAAATCGGGTGGCGTGTGGATTAGAGAGTGTTGTTTTTGGTTGATCGAATTGTCGCTCCATGATTTGTTCTGAGATGAATACCTCGTTATATTCTCTACAGGAGTTGAATTGGTTGTGGCCTCATGTTCTCGCCACACCACTTCACGCAGTAAAAAGGGAAGTACATCGAGCTTTTTGAGGATGGTTTGTGTGTTGATATGGGGTGTACCTTACTTTATTTGTTGATCTTCTAATTTATATGGATTCTAGTTGATAATGGGCTTTTGAGTAAGGTTGATTTATGGCAAGTATGTTGTTCGAGTGAATGAGGTTGACATGGGCTTGGTTTAAACGATTAAGTCACTTTCTAGTGATTGTGTATATGAGAATTATTGAGCTGTCGTGTTACGACTGTAATGCTATATTTGTTATCATAATGCTTTTAGTGCATTAGATGCAAATGTGGGGTATGAATTGTGCTCCATACCTATGATGGTGAGAATGGGATCATGTGGCAAATGATCATTTGGTGAGGATGAAGGTGGGCAAATAAAAAGTGAGTATGTATGTGGCACCCTTTTTAAAGTGAGTACTTATGTGGTTTCGTTTAAACTGAGTACTTATGTGGTTTCTTTTAAAGTGAGTACTTATATGCTTCTTTTAAAGTGAATTCTTCGGTTTTATCTTTTACATTCTTGTCATGCCTGAGAATTGTCGAGCCAGGTCAGTGAGAAAGTCATATGGGGACATATGACTAATCCAGAGAGTCCTTGAGGAGTCCTACCTCATAGTCCCATCCATAGGGATGGATGGGACCGAGTCCCTAAGAGTTGGCCCCTCGATAGGGATGGAAGGGAATGAGAGGGTGTGACACCGGCGGGTGTGCACTCGAGATATTGTATTGCATAAGCATTATTAATGTTGATTGATGAGTTGTGTGAACAAGGGTTAAGACGTTGAGTCATGCACTCCCCCAAAAGATGATCAATGGAGTTGAATTTAACAAATGGTTATGATATTACTATTTTATGTGCTTACTGAATTTAAATAAGGAATATCATTATGTTAGTATTTTAAATGTGTTAAATGGTTATGATATTGTTCTTTAATGTACTTGGCTGAGTTTTATGAACTAAAGCTTGTTGTTTGTTGATATTTTAGGTACTCCGAGGACGACTTGCTAGGATGGGACTTAGCATCACAATCACAAATTTTCATATCCATCTTGATTGATAACTTGGAGAGACTTCATATTATTATTTAACTTGGTAGCTCAATATTGCATCATTATTTAGAGGAACCCTGAGAGTGTGAGCTACTGGATTTTTTGTTTAAGAGTTTGTAGATTCTTGATTAATCTTTAAATTGTGCTGAGCTTAATTTGTGTTCTATGTGGTCGTTGCTGAAATTTACTACTAGATGCATCTTTAGTAGTTATTTATGCTTGTGATTATTATTGTTGTGGTTGCTTGCCGCTCTGCCTTTAAGGAAAGGTCGTTGCGAATTTTTTTAGCTATACAGTTCCTTTCTAGGCCACTTGCTGAATATTAGTGTTTAATTGTGGTTCTTATTAGTTATAAAGAGTGTTCTGTAAACATTCAGGGCACGTTTGGTGCTGGGGTGTTACAGTTGGTATTAGAGCGGGCTTCAGGTCCGTGGATCTTGAATTTTGTAAATTACTCTAGAGTGAAGTAAAATTTTGCTTTGTGGAATTAGAAACATGGTTTAGGATAAACCATTAAAATTTGGCCTTAGGGTAATAACCTTAAATTTTGATATAGATTGGTTAAGTAATTTAAAACTTGACACACTTTGATGCACAGTAGGAAAGGGATGGGTATCTTTGTGTTACACTTTTATGCTTCATTTGAGCTTTGATGTTATGATGACGCATGTTGTTATGTTTATGAAGGAGCTAGTTTATATGAATTAAATTGTGCCAAAAGGTTCGGTCATGTTGTTGACCATGATTAAGGTCGTGGTTTATCGGTGTGGCCGGTTAGAGCCACCACCAGGGGACCTATAGCCTCCCGTGGGGGAAGTGCTTGTCCTTTATGTCATAAATCGGAAAACTTGTGGAGTAGATTATTTGGTTCTATCTTCTTTGGTTTAAGAGAAAGAAAAAGAAGTTACTGATTTATTCATGTATTTGTCATTCTCCAAGTTTAAAAGAGTTGTTGATGTTTTATGCCAGACTTAGTTGTGGGGACTGAAGTTTTATGACTTTACAAGAAAATGGTTATTTGATCTCATTGTTTTTCTTTTTTTTGGGAAAACATCTTTGCAACCCTCTTCCTTCATGGAAGTTTGGAGTTTGATGTTTAATTCGGAGAACTTTTGCATGACAAGGACTGAGTTTTGTCATTTTGTAAATTTGAGAGTTGAGTTTCTTTGGAAAATCTTTGGTTGGGCTTTCTGGAAAAAAGGTGATTGTGGGTTGTTTAAAGACCTTCCGATATAAGGTTAGTAGAGCAATTTAGCTGTGAGGGTGGCCAACTGTAATACCACTAAATCGTTTTCCTGAGTTTTGGTCGGAGATGTCTTCATTTTCTTGATTCAAGGATTTCTTCTGAAGAAAAGTTCTGTCGCTCGCAGTTTATTAAAGGTTTTGAGTTTTTCCGTGAAATAATTATCGGAATGGTTGTTTTCTCCGAGCCGTATTGTTGCTGCGGCAAGTTTTACTCAAAGGATCTTCTTTTTGTCGTGGGTTTGAAATGTCAGTCTGTGGAGATGGTTGATTTGTACTTTCTAGAGGTTGTGTCGTTTTTATTTCTGCAATTCATTTCGGGCTTTAAAGGGGTGTTGTTTGGGCCTGTTGGGGGGGAAGAAATAACCCTAACCTCATTCCTTTTTCCTGGTGTGGCTGAAATAGCTTGATGTGGGCAGCATTTTTCTTCCCCAGCCGACTTCCCAACGCCCCTGGCCTCCTCCCCAGCCCTCTTCTGGTGTTTCCTCCTGCGCCAGCTTCCCTGGCCGAAGTCCCCCAGCGCCTCCTAGTTTCCTCCCTGACCGACTGCATTTCTGGCGTGAGCCTCCTCCTCCTGCGACTTCCAGCTAGCGCCTCCCCTGGTCTCCTCCTCCAGCTGCTCCCTGGCCAGCCGCCCTCTTGCCTTGCCGGCGCCCCTGCTACCCCTGGCTAGCGCCTCCAGCAGCTCCCCATGGCCGGCGACCCGCCCCTCCTCCGGCGAGCCCCTCCTCCGGCCAGCCACCGGCGAGCATCTCCTCCACCTCCCTTTCCTCCATGAGTAAGAACTTGAGGTAAAACCCTAGGTCTTTGGGGGATTTTAAGACTTGCATGCAAGGTGTTTGTGCTATTGTCTAGCTAGGATTCATGATTTGGAGAAGTTGGAGGTTGGGGAATGGAGAGATTAGAGTGATTTGAGATTTCTGGTTCGAGCAGATTTTCGTCCCTTGTTAGAGCTGCTGTTTGAAAATTCTACCAGCGTTTCCTGGGGGTTTGGCTATAGAAAAAGTTGTAGATAATCGAATTACCTTTCAATGAAGTCCAGAATCGCTAAGTTTCGTTCAGCCGTTTGAAAGTTATGCCCGTTTTACCAAGTGCTGCCCCGGGTTGGCAGATTTCTGTTTTCGGGTTTTAGGAGTAGGTTGCGAAGCCAACTTAGTTATGAGTCTTGCGTTGAATTGTGGGTGTGTTTTTGAGTGGATTATACCCATGTGCAGGTGGTGTGACCCCGGGGGTGGCAATCTCGTCTCGCCTCACAGTCTCGAGAAGTTGAAGGCAAGTGTATTGTCTTCGGTTGTGGCTTAGGTGGCCATTTGGTTTTGCAAGCATATAATTATCCATGTGTCATTTTAATATTTTCATGTTTGATTTTGCTTGCGATGTGATGAATGGGAATGGTTAATTGGTTATGCTATCGTTCAAACCTAGATTATATGAAATGCATCAATGTTTGTTTGTTTGTTATATGTGTTGATTGACGAATCATATGCCTTGTCAATATGCCCTGTGTTACATTTTATATATGCCTTGATGATGCTCCCTAGTATGATTAGACTAATGGGAACATAAAAGCTATAAGATTTGAGTTATGAAAATGGCTCGAATTGTGGTCATGATATGCGATTGTGGCGTTTATGTGAGTGTTGATGATATATGTGACCTTATGGATATGAAAGTTGAGAGTGGCTTTTGCATATATGCAATTATGAAAAGTGCATCTTTGGAGTGAATGCTTTGTGGGTTGTTTGATGGACCCTGTATAATCGTCAAATCGACATATTGCTATATCACACGTTCATAAGATTGCTTACTACTATGATAGGTGAACGTGAATAATGACGTTGTGAGGTTGGATTAATAGGAAAAGTTGAATTGCTATCTTGAAAATTAATTATGTCTTTGGTGCGAGTGTTAATGACAGATTGACCATGTTGATGAGATTTGTTGAGAATATGGGTACGAGTGTTGAGAATGTGATTTGAATGTTGAGAATGGTAATTTATGGATGTGAGAAGTGGCTGATGTTTATGTAGTTGGCTATGGCTATGCAAATGTGAGAACTGATTGTAGATTGCAAATTTGGTTATGTTAATTGCATTTGTGCATTCATGATGGAAGAGGTGACCCATTCTGATGCGGGCCTCTGTGCTCACATGTAGTGAGCACGAAAGTCCTACCTCGTAGTCCCGTATACTTGGGTGTATGGGAGCGAGTCAGTAAGAGTAGGCACCCTCCACCACGGGGTGGAAGGGGAATGAGAGGGTGCACACCGACGGGTGTGTACTCGGCCATACCGGTATGTGCTAAAAGAGGAGATGTGCATGCATGATGCATCATATGCATGGAAATTGTGCAATCTGCATTGCATTGTCAATGATAGATCATGTTTTATGAGTTGATCATGATGTATGTATATGAGATTCTTCTTTTGTATGGCATACTTGCATCTGCACTGTATTGACAATGATGGATCATGTTTTATGCATTGGAATTGTTGATTGTTGATGGATGTGAATAGAAGCATGGTTGCGTCGCATCATTTAGCATTTCATTGCCCTGCATTGACGTTGTATATATCATTGTGCATCTGCATGGGATATTAGGTGAGTGCAATGCATGGTTGTGTTGCATTATATATCTTCGCATATATGTATGAGATATTATGTGAATGATAGCACAAAAGTATTTTCATTGCATTGTGTATTGCGATTGATAAAGGTTGATTGACGAGAATGGAAAGAACAAAGTTGAGAGTTGAATCGTGGGCTCATCCGATTTGATTCCCGAGGCATGGGTATGGTTTTGTTATATTGTCAAGTTGGTTGAGGTAAGTGGAGTCATTACTACTCTGTTCTTTGGATGTTTCAGGTTAAGTAATGGTTATTTAAATGATGAAGTAATCGTGCTTTTACGTTGTGGATCCTTTATGAATTCAACTGTTTCCTTTATTTACGGATGTTAATTTAAGGAACTGCTACTTGATGTCTTCTAATAGTTGCATTTAAGTTTAATGCCTTACCTTTCCTACTTATTGCACTTTGCTGAGTCTTGGACTCACGCTTGTTTGCTTCTTGTTCTAGGTACTTTGAAGCTGATTCATCGGGATGGGAGTAGTAGCACGTGCACGCCTTCAATCACTACCACCTCATTTAAATTAACTTGTAAAGTCTGGATGTAATTAATAAGGTTGTAATGTGTTGTTCGTCGTGGATTTTATTACTGTCTATTGGATGTGTTATTGGATAACTAAGGACCTGCTAGAATGATATCATATTATCTGCAATGTTTTCTGTCTGCTGAGTGGATGCCCTTCTTTCTAGAAAGGTCATGCCGAAATTTTGAACTTTTTGCTGACTTAGTTTCAGTTGGTTTTAGAGTTAGCGGTTGTTTTTAGAAAATTCTGTTGAGTTGCCATTGAGTGTTTAGAGTTTTGGGTAGTACTCGCGGTGCGATTGGCGCCGGGGTGTTACAGTTGGTATCAGAGCGGGCTTCAGGTCCGTGGTGTTTGAATATAGTGAGTAATTGTAGAATGAATTAAAATTTTGTTGTGTGAAGGTAGAAACCTGGTTTAGGTTGAACTTTTAAATGTGGCCCTAGGGTAATAACCTTAAAGCTTGATGTAGAATGGTTAATTAATTTAAAACTTGACACACTCGATGCATGAGGAAAGGGATGGGATATCGTTGCATTGTGCTACAATGCTTCTTTTGAGATTGATGCCATGTTAATACTTATTGTTGATATCTGTTGGTTTTTGATAAGGTTGTGGGCATATATTATTGCTATGCTTATGAAGTGTTGATTGATTAGTGGGTCTTTTGGACTTTCATGTCGAGGAGTTTGGGTCTGTTGGGACTCCTTGTGCCGAAGGGTTCGCCTTGTCGTGGGTTGTGATTATTGGTGCGGCGGTTTAGAGCCAAGACGGAAGGAGAGTTCTTGTGTTTCGCTATAAATCGGAGAGTTGTTGGAGTGCGATTTGAATTTTGTCTTCCTTGGTCTTCTTGAATTTAAGGCAAAGAAGAGAGTTTTGTGTTGCCCCTTTTATGTCGCTGCGGAGAAAGACGTGGATTTCTTCGTGTTATCGTTCTCGTGTTGAAGCTTTGGCTTTGGGACTTTAAAGGAAAAGTGTTATTCGATCGATTCGCTTTTCCTTTCCGTGAATTGATTTGTGTAACTCCTTTCCTTCGTGGATTTTCGTAGTTTGATACTTGGTTTGGGGTTTTGTTGAATGTCATGGCTTGAGCCTTGCCATTTCCTAAGTCTTTTGAGAGTCGAGCTCCTTGGAAGTTTCCGTTGGCTTTTCCGAAATGAAAAAATTCGCAGTTAGAGTAAGTTGCGGGTGATTGAAGATCTTCCCGTAGAGGATTAGTAGATGTTTGTGTTGTTGGGTTAAGGTGGTCGACCCAAATTGGATAGATGGCAAGAAGTAGGTTGTGGGTCATGGTGATCCACGGTTATAAGTGGAGATCTGAAAACAGTGTTTGCGTAAGGTTATAACTGATTGTGTCAAAGAAGTAATAACAAGTTTGGTTGAGGAACTTGTTAATTAAGTGATGTTGGCTAGTGAAGTGGTCTCTGTTGGGAATGAGTTTCCCCTCTTCTCTTTAAGAGATTGTGTGTTGATTGTGGGGTCGGATGTCAGGTTTAAGAATCCATTTCCTCTTCCCAAGTGTTGATTTTGGTGTTATACGCAGTTTTGCGTTGATGACAGCATGTTAAGTTGTTTTTGGTTATTGAGAGCTTCTGTCAAAGGGTTGCACGGAGTCTCTTTTATTTTGAGTACCCCCCGATGTAAATTTGATCGCATTGATTTGAAAATGATAAAAGTGGTTCTTGAGATGTTCGAGATTTGGATTTGCCTTTGCGATTTGGCTTAGGAGAGGAAATAGAGCGATCATGGTTTTTTTGTTAAACCTTCTCCTAGGTAATGTGTGTGGTTTATTGGTTTAAAGAGAATTGTATCTCTTCTGTATTCTAGCCGAGTTAAAGATTATGACAACAGTGGTATCGTGTTGAGTATAGTAAGGATTTATACTCTTGGGTTTGATTATGTGAGTGAAAGATTGTGAAGGCGAAACCCTCATAAGAAAAGAACTAAGTGTAGTTTGGTATTGATTTGCGATCCTAGCATGAGCTAGGCGTTGACCTCAAGTAGTTTAAAGGTGGATTATGATGGAGCCTTGAGCTGTCGATTCAAATTCTTTTGGGTGGAATCAGACGCTAAATGCTTTATTCCCGTAAGTTTGTCGGAACCCTCGGTTTTAGCGGTTAGACTCAATGTGGGTCAGTCGGAAATGGATGGTTCGGTTGCAAACCTTTTCGTTGAGTGATTGTCTCGTTGTGTGAGACAAGTTTGAAAGAAGGTCAAGTTCGATTTTGTGTGATGAGGGAATTTGATTGTTGCCCGGTGGGGGCTAATCAATTCAATAGTAAAGAATGATTTTGATCTTGTTGAAAAGATAAAAGTCGTGTTTTGATTCCTAGGGGATCCCGGCGTTAATTGGTTAGAAATAGTGGTATATTCGGATTCGGTCAGAAGTTGTTAATGGTTATATGGCTATAAAGGTTAACTATTGAGGAGAAATGTTAATCAGGGTTTCCTTTGTTCTTAGGGGATTTGGGTTTAGAACCCCAACTGTTCAATCGAATAGAATTCAAATGATGTGCTTAATAGAGTGTTGTGGCTTGTGTTAATTGTATTATCATGAGTCATTGATTGGTGGTATGGTTTGGGAATTTGTTTGTCTGCTTTCGGGTCTTTTAAGCGTCTGCGTGTGGGCGAGTTTTGGAGTCCGGTGCGTGGGAAGTTTGCAACCTTTGTTCTTTTTGGATCTTTTTGTTTTATTAGTCGATTCCTATTGTTCTTGTTGGAGTTCTTGTGGTGTTCAGAATTCGAGGTCGAATTCTGTAAAAGGGAAGAGTGTAATACCACTAAATCGTTTTCCGAGTTTTGGTCGGAGATGTCTTCATTTTCTTGATTCAAGGATTTCTTCGAAGAAAAGTTCACGCGCTCACAGTTTATTAAAGGTTTTGAGTTTTTCCGTGAAATAATTATCGGAATGGTTGTTTTCTCCGAGCCGTATTGTTGTTTGGCAAGTTTTACTCAAAGGATCTTCTTTTTGTCGTGGGTTTGAAATGTCATCTGAGAGATGGTTGATTTGTACTTTCTAGAGGTTGTGTCGTTTTTATTTCGCAATTCATTTTGGGCTTTAAAGGGTGTTGTTTGGGCTTTGTTGGGGGAAGAAATAACCTAACCTCATTCCTTTTTCCTGGTGTGGCTGAAATAGCTTGATGTGGGCAGCATTTTCTTCCCACCGACTTCCCAACGCCCGGCCTCCTCCCCCCTCTCTGGTGTTTCCTCCTGCGCCCGCCTTCCCGGCCAAGTCCCCAGCGCCTCCTAGTTTCCTCCCGACCGATGCATTTGGCGTGAGCCTCCTCCTCCTGCGACTTCGGCTAGCGCCTCCTGGTCTCCTCCTCCACTGCTCCTGCCGGCCGCCCTCTTGCCTTGATGGCGCCCTGCTACTCAAGCTGGCGCAAAGAGCCGACTCCCCATGGCGGCGACCGCCCCCTCCTCCGGCGAGCCTCCATGAGCCTCCTCCGGCCACCACCGTGAGCATCTCCTCCACCTCCCTTTCCTCCATGAGTAAGAACTTGAGGTAAAACCCTAGGTCTTTGGGGGATTTTAAGACTTGCATGCAAGGTGTTTGTGCTATTGTCTAGCTAGGATTCATGATTTGGAGAAGTTGGAGGTTGGGGAATGGAGAGATTAGAGTGATTTGAGATTTCTGGTTCGAGCAGATTTTCGTCCCTTGTTAGAGCTGCTGTTTGAAAATTCTACCAGCGTTTCCTGGGGGTTTGGCTATAGAAAAAGTTGTAGATAATCGAATTACCTTTCAATGAAGTCCAGAATCGCTAAGTTTCGTTCAGCCGTTTGAAAGTTATGCCCGTTTTACCAAGTGCTGCCCCGGGTTGGCAGATTTCTGTTTTCGGGTTTTAGGAGTAGGTTGCGAAGCCAACTTAGTTATGAGTCTTATGTTGAATTGTGGGTGTGTTTTTGAGTGGATTATACCCATGTGCAGGTGGTGTGACCCGGGGTGGCAATCTCGTCTCGCCTCACCGTCTCGAGAAGTTGAAGGCAAGTGTATTGTCTTGGTTGTGGCTTAGGTGGCCATTTGGTTTTGCAAGCATATAATTATCCATGTGTCATTTTAATATTTTCATGTTTGATTTTGCTTGCGATGTGATGAATGGGAATGGTTAATTGGTTATGCTATCGTTCAAACCTAGATTATATGAAATGCATCAATGTTTGTTTGTTTGTTATATGTGTTGATTGACGAATCATATGCCTTGTCAATATGCCCTGTGTTACATTTTATATATGCCTTGATGATGCTCCCTAGTATGATTAGACTAATGGGAACATAAAAGCTATAAGATTTGAGTTATGAAAATGGCTCGAATTGTGGTCATGATATGCGATTGTATGTTTATGTGAGTGTTGATGATATATGTGACCTTATGGATATGAAAGTTGAGAGTGGCTTTTGCATATATGCAATTATGAAAAGTGCATCTTTGGAGTGAATGCTTTGTGGGTTGTTTGATGGACCCTGTATAATCGTCAAATCGACATATTGCTATATCACACGTTCATAAGATTGCTTACTACTATGATAGGTGAACGTGAATAATGACGTTGTGAGGTTGGATTAATAGGAAAAGTTGAATTGCTATCTTGAAAATTAATTATGTCTTTGGTGCGAGTGTTAATGATGATTGACCATGTTGATGAGATTTGTTGAGAATATGGGTACAGTGTTGAGAATGTGATTTGAATGTTGAGAATGGTAATTTATGGATGTGAGAAGTGGTGATGTTTATGTAGTTGGCTATGGCTATGCAAATGTGAGAACTGATTGTAGATTGCAAATTTGGTTATGTTAATTGCATTTGTGCATTCATGATGGAAGAGGTGACCCATTCGACAGGGCCTCTGTGCTCACATGTAGTGAGCACGAAAGTCCTACCTCGTAGTCCCGTATACTTGGGTGTATGGGAGCGAGTCAAGAAGAGTAGGCACCCTCCACCACGGGTGGAAGGGAATGAGAGGGTGCACACCGACGGTGTGTACTCGGCCATAACCGGTATGTGCTAAAAGAGGAGATGTGCATGCATGATGCATCATATGCATGGAAATTGTGCAATCTGCATTGCATTGTCAATGATAGATCATGTTTTATGAGTTGATCATGATGTATGTATATGAGATTCTTCTTTTGTATGGCATACTTGCATCTGCACTGTATTGACAATGATGGATCATGTTTTATGCATTGGAATTGTTGATTGTTGATGGATGTGAATAGAAGCATGGTTGCGTCGCATCATTTAGCATTTCATTGCCCTGCATTGACGTTGTATATATCATTGTGCATCTGCATGGGATATTAGGTGAGTGCAATGCATGGTTGTGTTGCATTATATATCTTCGCATATATGTATGAGATATTATGTGAATGATAGCACAAAAGTATTTTCATTGCATTGTGTATTGCGATTGATAAAGGTTGATTGACGAGAATGGAAAGAACAGGTTGAGAGTTGAATCGTGGGCTCATCCAGATTTGATTCCCGAGGCATGGGTATGGTTTTGTTATATTGTCAAGTTGGTTGAGGTAAGTGGAGCTGTTACTACTCCTGTTGCTGGATGTTTCAGTTAAGTAATGGTTATTTAAATGATGAAGTAATCGTGCTTTTACGTTGTGGATCCTTTATGAATTCAACTGTTTCCATTATTTACGGATGTTAATTTAAGGAACTGCTACTTGATGTCTTCTAATAGTTGCATTTAAGTTTAATGCCTTACCTTTCCTACTTATTGCACTTTGCTGAGTCTTGGACTCACGCTTGTTTGCTTCTTGTTCTAGGTACTTTGAAGCTGATTCATCGGGATGGGAGTAGTACGTACGTGCACGCTTCAATCACTACCACCTCATTTAAATTAACTTGTAAAGTCTGGATGTAATTAATAAGGTTGTAATGTGTTGTTCGTCGTGGATTTTATTACTGTCTATTGGATGTGTTATTGGATAACTAAGGACCTGCTAGAATGATATCATATTATCTGCAATGTTTTCGTCACGAGTGGATGCCCTTCTTTCTAGAAAGGTCATGCCGAAATTTTGAACTTTTTGCTGACTTAGTTTCAGTTGGTTTTAGAGTTAGCGGTTGTTTTTAGAAAATTCTGTTGAGTTGCCATTGAGTGTTTAGAGTTTTGGGTAGTGCTCGAGGTGCGATTGGCGCCGGGGTGTTACAGTTGGTATCAGAGCGGGCTTCAGGTCCGTGGTGTTTGAATATAGTGAGTAATTGTAGAATGAATTAAAATTTTGTTGTGTGAAGGTAGAAACCTGGTTTAGGTTGAACTTTTAAATGTGGCCCTAGGGTAATAACCTTAAAGCTTGATGTAGAATGGTTAATTAATTTAAAACTTGACACACTCTGATGCACAGTAGGAAAGGGATGGGATATCGTTGCATTGTGCTACAATGCTTCTTTTGAGATTGATGCCATGTTAATACTTATTGTTGATATCTGTTGGTTTTTGATAAGGTTGTGGGCATATATTATTGCTATGCTTATGAAGTGTTGATTGATTAGTGGGTCTTTTGGACTTTCTGTATCGAGGAGTTTCGGGGTCTGTTGGGACTCCTTGTGCCGAAGGGTTCGGCCTTGTCGTGGGGCTGTGATTATTGGTGCGGCAGTTTAGAGCCAGCACGGAAGGAGAGTTCTTGTGTTTCTGTCATAAATCGGAGAGTTGTTGGAGTGCGTATTTGAATTTTGTCTTCCTTGGTCTTCTTGAATTTAAGGCAAAGAAGAGAGTTTTGTGTTGCCCCTTTTATGCTGCTTTGCGGAGAAAGACGTGGATTTCTTCGTGTTATCGTTCTCCAGGTTGAAGCTTTGGCTTTGGGACTTTAAAGGAAAAGTGTTATTCGATCGATTCGCTTTTCCTTTCCGTGAATTGATTTGTGTAACTCCTTTCCTTCGTGGATTTTCGTAGTTTGATACTTGGTTTGGGGTTTTGTTGAATGTCATGGCTTGAGCCTTGCCATTTCCTAAGTCTTTTGAGAGTCGAGCTCCTTGGAAGTTTCCGTTGGCTTTTCTGGAAATGAAAAAAATTCGGCAGTTAGAGTAAGTTGCGGGTGATTGAAGATCTTCCCGTAGAGGATTAGTAGATGTTTGTGTTGTTGGGTTAAGGTGGTCGACCCAAATTGGATAGATGGCAAGAAGTAGGTTGTGGGTCATGGTGATCCACGGTTATAAGTGGAGATCTGAAAGCAGTGTTTGCGTAAGGTTATAACGATTGTGTCAAAGAAGTAATAACAAGTTTGGTTGAGGAACTTGTTAATTAAGTGATGTTGGCTAGTGAAGTGGTCTCTATTGGGAATGAGTTTCCTCTTCTCTTTAAGAGATTGTGTGTTGATTGTGGGGTCGGATGTCGGGTTTAAGAATCCATTTCCTCTTCCCAAGTGTTGATTTTGGTGTTATCTGCAGATTTATGCTGATGACAAAGATGTTAAGTTGTTTTTGGTTATTGAGAGCTTCATCAAAGGGTTGCACGGAGTCTCTTTTATTTTGAGTACCCCGATGTAAATTTGATCGCATTGATTTGAAAATGATAAAAGTGGTTCTTGAGATGTTCGAGATTTGGATTTGCCTTTGCGATTTGGCTTAGGAGAGGAAATAGAGCGATCATGGTTTTTTTGTTAAACCTTCTCCTAGGTAATGTGTGTGGTTTATTGGTTTAAAGAGAATTGTATCTCTTCTGTATTCTAGCTGGAGTTAAAGATTATGACAGTTCGTGGTATCGTGTTGAGTATAGTAAGGATTTATACTCTTGGGTTTGATTATGTGAGTGAAAGATTGTGAAGGCGAAACCCTCATAAGAAAAGAACTAAGTGTAGTTTGGTATTGATTTGCGATCCTAGCATGAGCTAGGCGTTGACCTCAAGTAGTTTAAAGGTGGATTATGATGGAGCCTTGAGCTGTCGATTCAAATTCTTTTGGGTGGAATCAGACGCTAAATGCTTTATTCCCGTAAGTTTGTCGGAACCCTCGGTTTTAGCGGTTAGACTCAATGTGGGTCAGTCGGAAATGGATGGTTCGGTTGCAAACCTTTTCGTTGAGTGATTGTCTCGTTGTGTGAGACAAGTTTGAAAGAAGGTCAAGTTCGATTTTGTGTGATGAGGGAATTTGATTGTTGCCCGGTGGGGGCTAATCAATTCAATAGTAAAGAATGATTTTGATCTTGTTGAAAAGATAAAAGTCGTGTTTTGATTCCTAGGGGATCCCGGCGTTAATTGGTTAGAAATAGTGGTATATTCGGATTCGGTCAGAAGTTGTTAATGGTTATATGGCTATAAAGGTTAACTATTGAGGAGAAATGTTAATCAGGGTTTCCTTTGTTCTTAGGGGATTTGGGTTTAGAACCCCAACTGTTCAATCGAATAGAATTCAGTGATGTGCTTAATAGAGTGTTGTGGCTTGTGTTAATTGTATTATCATGAGTCATTGATTGGTGGTATGGTTTGGGAATTTCGGCTGTCTGCTCGGGTCTTTTAGCGTCTGCGTGTGGGCGAGTTTTGGAGTCCGGTGCGTGGGAAGTTTGCAACCTTTGTTCTTTTTGGATCTTTTTGTTTTATTAGTCGATTCCTATTGTTCTTGTTGGAGTTCTTGTGGTGTTCAGAATTCGAGGTCGAATTCTGTAAAAGGGGGGAAGAGTGTAATACCGCTAAATCGTTTTCCTGAGTTTTGGTCGGAAATGTCTTCATTTTCTTGATTCAAGGATTTCTTCTGGAGAAAAGTTCTGTCGCTCACAGTTTATTAAAGGTTTTGAGTTTTTCCGTGAAATAATTATCGGAATGGTTGTTTTCTCCGAGCCGTATTGTTGCTGCGGCAAGTTTTACTCAAAGGATCTTCTTTTTGTCGTGGGTTTGAAATGTCAGTCTGTAGAGATGGTTGATTTGTACTTTCTAGAGGTTGTGTCGTTTTTATTTCTGCAATTCATTTTGGGCTTTAAAGGGGTGTTGTTTGGGCCTGTTGGGGGGGAAGAAATAACCCTAACCTCATTCCTTTTTCCTGGTGTGGCTGAAATAGCTTGATGTGGGCAGCATTTTTCTTCCCCAGCCGACTTCCCAACGCCCCTGGCCTCCTCCCCAGCCCTCTTCTGGTGTTTCCTCCTGCGCCAGCTTCCCTGGCCGAAGTCCCCCAGCGCCTCCTGGTTTCCTCCCTGACCGACTGCATTTCTGGCGTGAGCCTCCTCCTCCTGCGACTTCCAGCTAGCGCCTCCCCTGGTCTCCTCCTCCAGCTGCTCCCTGGCCGGCCGCCCTCTTGCCTTGATGGCGCCCCTGCTACCCCTGGCTAGCGCCTCCAGCAGCTCCCCATGGCGGCGACGACCGCCCCTCCTCGGCGAGCCTCCCGTGAGCCTCCTCCGACCACCACCGTGAGCATCTCCTCCACCTCCCTTTCCTCCATGAGTAAGAACTTGAGGTAAAACCCTAGGTCTTTGGGGGATTTTAAGACTTGCATGCAAGGTGTTTGTGCTATTGTCTAGCTAGGATTCATGATTTGGAGAAGTTGGAGGTTGGGGAATGGAGAGATTAGAGTGATTTGAGATTTCTGGTTTGAGCAGATTTTCGTCCCTTGTTAGAGCTGCTGTTTGAAAATTCTATCAGCGTTTCCTAGGGGTTTGTCTATAGAAAAAGTTGTAGATAATCGAATTACCTTTCAATGAAGTCCGGAATCGCTAAGTTTCGTTCAGCCGTTTGAAAGTTATGCCCGTTTTATCAAGTGCTGCCCCGGGTTGGCAGATTTCTGTTTTCGGGTTTTAGGAGTAGGTTGCGAAGCCAACTTAGTTATGAGTCTTGCGTTGAATTGTGGGTGTGTTTTTGAGTGGATTATACCCATGTGCAGGTGGTGTGACCCCGGGGGTGGCAATCTCGTCTCGCCTCACCGTCTCGAGAAGTTGAAGGCAAGTGTATTGTCTTCGGTTGTGGCTTAGGTGGCCATTTGGTTTTGCAAGCATATAATTATCCATGTGTCATTTTAATATTTTCATGTTTGATTTTGCTTGCGATGTGATGAATGGGAATGGTTAATTGGTTATGCTATCGTTCAAACCTAGATTATATGAAATGCATCAATGTTTGTTTGTTTGTTATATGTGTTGATTGACGAATCATATGCCTTGTCAATATGCCCTGTGTTACATTTTATATATGCCTTGATGATGCTCCCTAGTATGATTAGACTAATGGGAACATAAAAGCTATAAGATTTGAGTTATGAAAATGGCTCGAATTGTGGTCATGATATGCGATTGTGGCGTTTATGTGAGTGTTGATGATATATGTGACCTTATGGATATGAAAGTTGAGAGTGGCTTTTGCATATATGCAATTATGAAAAGTGCATCTTTGGAGTGAATGCTTTGTGGGTTGTTTGATGGACCCTGTATAATCGTCAAATCGACATATTGCTATATCACACGTTCATAAGATTGCTTACTACTATGATAGGTGAACGTGAATAATGACGTTGTGAGGTTGGATTAATAGGAAAAGTTGAATTGCTATCTTGAAAATTAATTATGTCTTTGGTGCGAGTGTTAATGACAGATTGACCATGTTGATGAGATTTGTTGAGAATATGGGTACGAGTGTTGAGAATGTGATTTGAATGTTGAGAATGGTAATTTATGGATGTGAGAAGTGGCTGATGTTTATGTAGTTGGCTATGGCTATGCAAATATGAGAACTGAATGTAGATTGCAAATTTGGTTATGTTAATTGCATTTGTGCATTCATGATGGAAGAGGTGACCCATTTCGACAGGGCCTCTGTGCTCACATGTAGTGAGCACGAAAGTCCTACCTCGTAGTCCCGTATACTTGGGTGTATGGGAGCGAGTCAGTAAGAGTAGGCACCCTCCACCACGGGGTGGAAGGGGAATGAGAGGGTGCACACCGACGGGTGTGTACTCGGCCATACCGGTATGTGCTAAAAGAGGAGATGTGCATGCATGATGCATCATATGCATGGAAATTGTGCAATCTGCATTGCATTGTCAATGATAGATCATGTTTTATGAGTTGATCATGATGTATGTATATGAGATTCTTCTTTTGTATGGCATACTTGCATCGCCTTTGTATTGACAATGATGGATCATGTTTTATGCATTGGAATTGTTGATTGTTGATGGATGTGAATAGAAGCATGGTTGCGTCGCATCATTTAGCATTTCATTGCCTGCATTGACGTTGTATATATCATTGTGCATCTGCATGGGATATTAGGTGAGTGCAATGCATGGTTGTGTTGCATTATATATCTTCGCATATATGTATGAGATATTATGTGAATGATAGCACAAAAGTATTTTCATTGCATTGTGTATTGCGATTGATAAAGGTTGATTGACGAGAATGGAAAGAACAGTTGAGAGTTGAATCGTGGGCTCATCCAGATTTGATTCCCGAGGCATGGGTAAGGTTTTGTTATATTGTCAAGTTGGTTGAGGTAAGTGGAGTCACATTACTCCTGTTCTTTGGATGTTTCAGTTAAGTAATGGTTATTTAAATGATGAAGTAATCGTGCTTTTACGCTGTGGATCCTTTATGAATTCAACTGTTTCCTTTATTTACGGATGTTAATTTAAGGAAGCGCTACTTGATGTCTTCTAATAGTTGCATTTAAGTTTAATGCCTTACCTTTCCTACTTATTGCACTTTGTCGAGTCTTGGACTCACGCTTGTTTGCTTCTTGTTCTAGGTACTTTGAAGTCGATTCATCGGGATGGGAGTAGTAGACGCGTGCATCTTCAATCACTACCACCTCATTTAAATTAACTTGTAAAGTCCGGATGTAATTAATAAGGTTGTAATGTGTTGTTCGTCGTGGATTTTATTACTGTCTATTGGATGTGTTATTGGATAACTAAGGACCTGCTAGAATGATATCATATTATCTGCAATGTTTTCTGTCTGCTGAGTGGATGCCCTTCTTTCTAGGAAGGTCATGCCGAAATTTTGAACTTTTTGCTGACTTAGTTTCAGTTGGTTTTAGAGTTAGCGGTTGTTTTTAGAAAATTCTGTTGAGTTGTCGTTGAGTGTTTAGAGTTTTGGGTAGTGCTCGCGGGGCGATTGGCGCCGGGGTGTTACAGTTGGTATCAGAGCGGGCTTCAGGTCCGTGGTGTTTCAATATAGTGAGTAATTGTAGAATGAATTAAAATTTTGCTGTGTGAAGGTAGAAACCTGGTTTAGGTTGAACTTTTAAATGTGGCCCTAGGGCAATAACCTTAAAGCTTGATGTAGAATGGTTAATTAATTTAAAACTTGACACACTTTGATGCACAGTAGGAAAGGGATGGGATATCGTTGCATTGTGCTACAATGCTTCTTTTGAGATTGATGCCATGTTAATACTTGTTGTTGATATCTGTTGGTTTTTGATAAGGTTGTGGGCATATATTATTGCTATGCTTATGAAGTGTTGATTGATTAGTGGGTCTTTTGGACTTTCTGTATCGAGGAGTTTCGGGGTCTGTTGGGACTCCTTGTGCCGAAGGGTTCGGCCTTGTCGTGGGTCTGTGATTGTTGGTGCGGCAGTTTAGAGCCAGCACGGAAGGAGAGTTCTTGTGTTTCTGTCATAAATCGGAGAGTTGTTGGAGTGCGTATTTGAATTTTGTCATCCTTGGTCTTCTTGAATTTAAGGCAAAGAAGAGAGTTTTGTGTTGCCCCTTTTATGCTGCTTTGCGGAGAAAGACGTGGACTTCTTCGTGTTATCGTTCTCCAAGTTGAAGCTTTGGATTTGGGACTTTAAAGAAAAAGTGTTATTCGATCGATTCGCTTTTTCTTTCCGTGAATTGATTTGTGTAACTCCTTTCCTTCGTGGATTTTCGTAGTTTGATACTTGGTTTGGGGTTTTGTTGAATGTCATGGCTTGAGCCTTGCCATTTCCTAAGTCTTTTGAGAGTCGAGCTCCTTGGAAGTTTCCGCTGGCTTTTTCCGGAAATGAAAAAATTCGGCGATTAGAGTAAGTTGCGGGTGATTGAAGATCTTCCGTAGAGGATTAGTAGATGTTTGTGTTGTTGGGTTAAGGTGGTCGACCCTAATTGGATAGATGGCAAGAAGTAGGTTGTGGGTCATGGTGATCCACGGTTATAAGTGGAGATCTGGCAGTGTTTGCGTAAGGTTATAACTGATTGTGTCAAAGAAGTAATAACAAGTTTGGTTGAGGAACTTGTTAATTAAGTGATGTTGGCTAGTGAAGTGGTCTCTATTGGGAATGTGCTTAAAATTAGGACATGTCCCTTGTGGATTATCATGAGATAGATTTGGTTTATTGCTTGATGATTTTATAGCTAGTCGTGGTTATAATTATTGGAGAAAGTAATTAAAAGGAAGAATGGGTTATGTAAGTCATGTTAAAAGTTGTTAAGCTTTCCCAACATACACATGGTGTTCTTATTTTCAAATGTTTATAGATTTGTTTGTTCGGTTGATCTTTTGATTGAATGTTTTCTAGTAAAGGCATGTTCTATTATGTGTTTTAGAACTCCCCTAAATTTAGAGGGAATGTTGCCAATCTTGGAGATTAATTATGAGGTTTGAAAATGAGGACAAAAGAATGATTATCCTTGAAGTAATATGAGGTGGTGTTGGAATGATTTATTTCATTGAATAATCTCATTTACTTGTCCCTACTGAGACAGTTAGCTTAAGCGATGTATGTGGGATCTACCCTCATAGGGGGTATGAATGGATTGTGCTCTTTTCATGCACAACATGAGTTATGTGTTGTATTATCAATTATTGGAAACTCTTAATTTGGAAATATTTGTATCTCTGGTTCGACTAGAGTTAGAATTAATGAAAAAAAGGTCCAGTATTGGTGAGTGTTTCTAAAAATGAATCTTATGATTGTTTCATAAGTGATCTTTGGCTGTTTAAGTGGTTTCCTACTGGAAAATGAGTTTTTCTTCTCTTAAGAAAAATATTGTTTGTTGGGTGGAAGTGGATCTATTCCTTGATCAGTTTTCTTTATGGAAATGAGTTGTTTCTTGTGAAAGAGAGATGTTTCACTGTGGTAAAAGCATGATGATATGTTTTCGTAAAAGTGAGTTGCTTCAATAAATTTTGTGTGGTCTTTCTCACCTAATGGAGTTTTTCCCTGAGGTAAAGCTTAGTGCCTTGGTTTTAAATTGTTGAAAATTGATTGAGTGGTTACAGGGAATCGAGACTTCCTTTGCTTTCTAGCTTGAAAAGGAAGAATGAGTGATTTCTGGTATTCTGGTTGTGCTATTTAAAGAATTGTACTCTTTGACTTAATTCTTTGAGTGGAAGAAGGCAAGGGTGAAACCTTTATAGGAAGCGAAGCCCAGAGTGGGTTGGCAACGAATGTGGTCCTATGATCCTAAATGGTTAAAAGAGCGACGAGTAATGGAAATTTTTGGAGTATCTCGGTCCAAATCTTCTTGGGAGGATCATTTAGTTGTTATGTCCCTTGATCGTGTTCGATTAATTTGTTAGTTGACCACATGGAAGTTGTTGGTTACTACATTACCTTTCTCAAAGTGTGTTGGAACATTCGGTTTCGTGGATTGGAACCAATGCTACGATTGTTTGAAGTGAATTATCCAGAGTTGTTATTTTCGGGTATATCGTGATTTAGTTTCATGTTGTTCTTGTTGTTGAATAGTAGCGTGATTAGAATTCGGGGTCGAATTCTGTTAAGGAGGGTGAATGTAATATCACCGAATGACTTGATTTTTTAGGGCTATTCTTGGGTTGTTTTTGGTCTACCTCTTAACCCTAGCTCTGCTTCCCTTGCCCACCAAAACCAGCCAGCCCTCCAGTCCTTCCCAGCTGAGCACCTCGCTTCTCCTGGCTTCTTTTTCCCTGCCGAGCATCCTCCCTCCTGGCTCTCCTTTTCCTAGTGCCTCCTCCGCACCTGGTGCAGCTCCACCTTCCCCTGGTGTAGCTCCCCCACCTCTTGGCTCTCCTCCAGCCGTAGCCCCTCCTGGCCAAGCTCCCCCCTCTCCCTGATGAGTCCCCCCTTGGTTTTGTATCCTAGGGAGTTTCGTTGATTTGTCTTGAATTTAGATGGGTTGGGGGGATTAGTGCTGTTTTTAGGGGAGAGCCATGATGGATTGGGTGTTCTAGGGTTTGGATTTAGGTATTTTGGGGGGAATGGTGGTTCTAGGGTTTGGGGACAAGTTCTAATTTTTGGGCTATGCACAATCTGTTTTTGGAACTACGATTTCAGGTCCTTAGAGCCATTTCCTGAGGGTTTGGCTGTGGTGAAAATTGTAGATCATCGCCTTACCTTTAATTAGAGAGCAAGATCACTCAGTTTGGTTCAGCCGCTTAAAGGTTATGAATATTCGTTTGCTTGTTGTCCAAATTTTGCTGCTGGTGGTAGCTGCAGTGGGGATTTGAAGTTTAGGGTTAATTAGAAGCCAATTTGGGATGTCTCAATGCCTAGAACTAGTTGGGAAATTTTCTGTAGATTCCAAAAATATCATCATTTGCTTAATTTGGAGTCGTATATCATTAGTTATGCTTAGTTGAAGTGGAGTGTCCAGAAGTTGAATCTCTGCTAGAAGTTCAGATTTTGGGCAGATCTGGACTGCTAAGCTCACATTTTGGGGTTCTTTTGTTCAGTTCTAGAGATGTTACATGCTTTGAAAATTGTAGAGCACCGATTCATGATTAATTAGAGTCCAAAAACTCGAATTTTGGTTCGGCCATTTAGAAGTTATGCTAGTTTCTTTGTCTATTGTGAAATCTATGTTGGAGTGGGCAGGAGCTGTGTTCATCTATGATTTAGAGCAAGTTGGAAGCCGATTTGAAAATTTTCCGTAACTAGAGTTAGATGAAAAATTTTCTATAGATATAAAAAAATCATCATTTGCTTAATTCGGTGTTGTATGGAATTATTTATGCTCTATTGAATTGTACTGTCTAAATGGAATGTTTGCTGAAAGTTCAGAGGTTTGGGTAGATCTAGATCGATGTTCAGATTGAGTTTTGGGAGTCTTCTGCTCAGTTCCCGAGTGCTTGTTTTTGTGAAAATTGTGTATGGTTGTCTTAAGTTTCATTAGAGCTCAAGAACACCAGTTTTGGATCAACCATTTCAATGTTATGGTTGTCTCAGTGACTGTTGTCCAGATTTGGGTCTCCAGGCACTACAAGAAACAGGGAAAAATTCATGGGCCAAAAACCCACGAATTTAAGTTAAATTCGTGGGCAAACCGTTGAATTTAGTTCACGAATTTAACTCGACGAAATTAATCAATTAAATTCGTGGGTACCACAATTTAATCATAAATTCGTGAAATTTGAGAAACCCACAATTTAATCGCTAAATTCGTGAAATTTGAAGAAACCCACAATTTAATGCTAAATTAGGCTGAAAAACCAATGAATTTAACTTAAATTCATGGGTACCCACGGTACCATGAATTTAAGTTAAATTCATGGGTTTTTCACCCACAATTATGATTAAATTGTGGGTTTTAAATAACTCACTTAATTTATCGACATTTATACAAAAAATATATATATCCATATCGATATCACACTCAATACATATAACCATATCGATCACGCATATATATCAATATGCATGTCATTCAACACAACCATCTTCACATTCAATCTTATTCAACACATCACAATAAGTCACTAAGTTATAATTGATAATGAGAAAAATAGAGTGCATCGATGTTTGTACTGGATCCTTATCGAAATACTTATTCAAAAAAGACACTTAGTTAAGTAAACCATGTAGGTCTTTCTTAGTCACCTACAGATCATGAATCAATTTATTTGGTCTGTTGACAGCAACTGGATGATCGATTGTTAGTCATGTCAGTTTGAGACTGCAATGATCCACCTTGTTAATACTTCATAGGAGAAAATATTAGATGCTCGACAATGTTGACACCCGTGCTTAAGTCTCAGATGCATGTACCTAGTAAATAAACTTAAATGGAGAACTAATTCAACTCCAATCGATGTTACCAGTACTAGTGATTGCTTGTAGCCTCCAAATGGCCAGCTTAAAAACATCACCGTAGCATTGGGTCATATAGCCTCCAAATGTACTTTGAGATTCCCATAATCAAATATGCAGCTTCATGCTATTCTGGCAGTCAAATCTGCATTAGCTTTAGGTAAAATTCAGCTTATTGTTCTGGAAAGTACTAAAATAAAGTGGTCAGATCCATTTGTAAGTGGTCGGTTCCCTTATTGTAATTTGATCTAACAAGATTACACTTTAACACCAATGTGCCACAAGTGTCTTTTGTCATAATTCTATCCTGTAAACTATACAACATAATAAAAAATAATAGTTCAAACTTTTGTAGAGATTAGAAATTTAAAACCAATTATCAGAATGTGTTAACTAACCACCAATAGTTGTTATTGTATCGAACCTGCTTCTACCATCTTCTTGGCTAGCACGATAAGTGGCCAGGGATCTTTGAGTTTTTTTACGTCTGATAATTAGACCCAACAAAGTATGAAGCATACAACTCTTTCTAACAATTTTCTAGACACAAACAATTAGGCATGTCCAGCGGAATAGGAATGCATATATCTGTGAACTTATGCCTTTGAGAGTGTGCACATTATGCTGGCAATACTTGTCTATCTCATGTGATGATTTCTATGAGCAGTATATTATATGTTAGACATAATATAAAAATAGCTCATGAACACCTAAATTGTACCAAAAACTCTCTTAGTGCTAGAAAATGCCTATAACATTATTTATATCCAGGCTCTTTAGCATTTTTTATTACAGAACAAAGATGGGCAAGCATACACACCATCTAAAGATAAACTTTCCCAACCATAACTCACATTCATTTTGCCCTGTTTGTAACATATGGAAAAACAAAATGAGTCCTCTATGTGAGTAGGACATGTAGATAAAGTCATAAAGCCTTGAAAATAGGGCAAGAAGACAAACACACGACTAACACAACAACTTCACAGTGACTTCACAGACCTTGTAGTACTTCACAGACCAACCACTAGCATTTCCTCCTAACCTTTTAACTCTTTAAAACCGGCTTAAAACTAAGTCACTGAAATATACAAAATTTCGGCATGATCTCTCTAGTAAATAGGACATCCACTCAGCAGACAAAAAAACATTTGCAGTTATAATATATATATCAATCTCTCAAACCAAAAGAAGACATTCTAGCAGATCCTTAGATAATCAATCGCACATCCAACGGCAATTTGTAAACTACACAATAACGTACAACACATTACAACTGCAAAACACACCCTCCTAATCATGCCTACCCAAAAATATAATCGGCTAGGATGCTAAATAGGATTAGTATTGCACTTGGAAGGATTACTATCACAGTTATTCAGCTGATGACGATTCAGGCCTTCTTCTTCGCATTCGAGCTCCCCAGGATAGGTTATCTTTTGAATTCTTCCTCATGCTCCTATCCTTGAGCTCCGCAATTTGGTCTTCCCAAGATCTCCTCCAGCCAGACTTCTCTTCCTGGTCCTATGGTTAACACAGGTAGAGCGTTAGTGTGGAAACAAAGCAGCGCTAAATAGCCCCTTTCCATCGTAAACTACTATCCCATATTTTATCATGTGCTATCACTTGGGAAAAGAAAAAACAGGCCCATCTAGTACCCAATAGCTCATTGATTGCAGAGAGCATTGAATTCCATGTGCGGAAATTGCCGTAACATTTCTGTTATTGGAAAGTATCAACCACAGAATGCTTTATGTTAATGGCATCAAACAAATCTACCACATGAACACAATTTGGAAAGTATCAACTACATTATGTATTCAGCAAAGTTAGAGAAGCTCAGTATGTGATCAAAACAAGTACTTAATGACCTCGGAAACTACTAAGTTGATCGTTAGGTATGACAATTGCTCGAAATTTGCGGGCTCGTAATTCAATCAACATTGTTTCCGAATTATAGAAATCAGGTGATCGGTGGGACCATTGTAAACTTAAAAATTAGCTTTAACAATTGCTTTCAAAATGTTCATGTTCCACTTTTCTCTCTTTGGTCATTTGCCAAGTGAAAATCATCGACAACTCACTAGTCTGCATTGATTTTCACACCCACAAAGAGCCATCTTGATTCAATCTCAAATTTTCTTAACCTACCTTGAGCAATTTTAATTCAACATTTCGGAATATATTTGAATTTAGAATTTACAATCCAATTCAAACAAATTGGCACAAATTTCACGTACCATGTACACAAGCGGATCCGTCGGCCACGGTTCGCACGACGCGCAAGCCTCCCTTACGCTTGGCGACTGCAATTTCAATTTAAACACAGAGAAATGCACGAAGAAACACAGATATAGCAATCAAACAACCATTTGAAAACCTCTTCAAATGAGAGTTGAAGGCAGCGTGCTACTCACCAGACGTGGCCGTGGAGCCGCGGATGCGACGCCGTGATGGTGCTACCCTCGGCGCCAGCCATGGCTGCTCCTCTCGCTCTCGTCCTCATCGTCTTCAATCTCGATCCACACACCTTTTCGGTTCTTCGCGGCCTTGCCTCGAACAATGTATGATCGCCTTTGAGAACACCTAGAGCCAACAAGCGAGCCTTTGTACCAAGAGCGAAGAGACTATGGGCAATCACTAATTAGCGATTGCCAATTCCTTACCTTGGGGTCGATGCGATGGAGGAGGCGACAAGCTATGAGCACGGGAGGTCGATGGGGCGGGCGGCCAGTATGGGCAAGCAAGGCAAGGGCAAGGCGGGCGGCGTGGGCGGCGGGCGGTGCAAGGCGGGTGGGTGGTGAGAGGGAGAGAAGAGAGAGAGAGAGAGAGAGAAGAGAGGAGAAGGGCGGCTGGGTTAGGGTTAGCCTTTTTTAAATTCGTGGGCAATAGAGGCCCACAAATTTAATTAAATTCTTGAAATTATTAAAAACCGATGAATTTTAAAAAATAAATTAAGTGAGTTTTTTGGCCCATGAATTTAATTAAATTAGTGGGTATTTTTATAAACCGACGAATTTAAATATATAAATTTGTGGGTTTTTTTTTGCCCACGAATTTAATTAAATACGTGGGTTTTTTATAAACCGATGAATTTAAATATATAAATTCGTGGTTTTTTTTTGGCCCACGAATTTAAAAAAACCCACGAATTTTCCCCTGTTTCTTGTAGTGAGGGTAGACATTGTGAAATTGGCATTTTAGGGTTTGCTAGATATCGAATCAAATGATCTTAATACCTAGAGAAAGTTGGAAAATTTTCTCTAGATATCAAAAATATCTTGTTTTACTGAATTTGGCCTGGTATAACATTACTTATGCTATGGTGAAGGCAGCTGTCCAGTTGGAGGGCAGATCAGTTTTTCGGTTTGAAATTGAGGGCTTTAGTGTAGTTATTCTTAGTTGATGGGTAACTAGAAATTTGTGGGTATTCTTGTGTAATGTGTTTTTATTATTGGGCAACATTAACTTGAGCTTAGGAGCTTAATGTTAGGGTTATTTGACCGTCGGGACAGCTAGGGGTGTGTTTGTCCCATGAGTAAGAAGGGTTGGAAATCGGGTGGCATGTGGGTGGAAGACTGTTGTCTTTGGTTGATCAAATTGTCGTAGCATAATTTCTTCTGAGGTGAATACCTTCTTATATACTTTGCAGGAGCTGACTATATTGTGGCCTCAAGTTCTCGCCACACCACTTCAAGTGGTAAAAATGCAAGTACATCGGGATTTTGAGGATGGTTTGTGTGTTGATATGGGGTGTACCTTAACTTTATTTGTTGCTCTTCTAATTTATATGGATTCCAGTTAAGAATGGGCTTTTGAGTAAGGTTGATTTATAGCAAGCATGTTGTTTGAGTGAATGACGTTGACATGGGCTTGGTTTAAACGATTAAGTTGCTTTCTAGTGATTGTGTATATGAGAATTATTGACGTTGTCGTGTCATGACCACAATGCTATATTCCTTATCATAATGCTTTCTATGGATTAGATGCAAATGTGGGTATGGATTGTGTTCCATACCTTTGATGATGAGAATGGGATCATGTGGCAAATGATCATTTGGTAGGGATGAAGGTGGGCAAATGAAAAGTGAGTATGTATGCGGCACCCTTTTTAATGTGTACTTATGTGGTTTCGTTTAAAGTGAGTACTTATGTGGTTTCTTTTAAAGTGAGTACTTATATGCTTATTTTAAAGTGAGTTATTTGGTTTTATCTTTTACATTCATCTCATGCATGAGAATTGTTGAGTGAGGTCAGTGAGAAAGTCATATGGGGACATATTACTAATCCATAGAGCTCTTGAGAAGTCCTACCTTGTAGTCCCATCTACAGGGATAGATGGGAGCGCGTCCCTAAGAGTTGGCCCCTCCATAGGGATGGAAGGGAATGAGAGGGTGCGACACTGACGGGTGTGTACTTGAGATATTGTAACACCCCGACTCCCCACGGAGTCCGGAATGCTACTAACTCCCAAATTTACCGAAAATTTCGGCAGCACCTCATCTAAAACTATGGACATCCACTCAGCAGACAAAAAAATAGCAGTAGTTATAATATCATTCTAGCAGGTCCTTAGTTAATCAATCACACACCCAACAGAAATTAATAAGTTTCATCACGATGAACAATAAATTACAATCACCTTAATTACAATTACAATTAAGACTTGACACTACGCATGATTTAATTCAAATAACGGTGATTGCGGTAGTGTTCGTGCTACTACTCCCAACCCATTGAATCGACTTCAAGGTACCTAGAGCAGAAAGCAAACAAGTGTGAGTCGAAGACTCAGCAAGTACAACAAAGTAGCAATATCAATAACAATTAACATATGTAAATCATAAACATGTCCATACTTTGGAATCCTAAATTAACAAGTATAAGCAATCTCTATTGGTTACCTCATCAACTTCCTGGTTCACGGATTTCACATACCTCAATAGACCACATGGAACGAATCCACGACCCGATCCATTCTTAACCCTGTAATTTACCCTCAACCCAAAGGTCATCCGCTGCCATTCACCATCAGCTTACCATGCAATGCATCCAACAAAACATATACGAGGAATTTGGCACACGACTTATTTACACAATTTTGGGGGAGTTACCTCCACACCTTACCATTCACCACAAGAGCCATTAACTTATGTACAAAGCTGAAATATACGTCACACAGACATAAAAAATACAAAATCTGCATAAGACATCACACAGATAGGAAAGTACAGAATCTGAATAATACATCACACAGACATGAAAAATACAAAATCTGCATAAGACATCACACTCCTACAATCATGTAATGCACTCAAACCATTTTCATCGACTTTATTCGAGCTCAAAACTCAAATTTCACTCCACGATATTCATACAATATAACTAGCAAAGCAAAGAAAAGAAATGCACTAATTCATCAATTCAAATCAATTTTCCCCTATTTGGGTTGAGCCCACGACTCGACCACCAATTACCATAATCACCGTCCATATGACACACCTTTTACCATAACACTCATTATTAAAGATGCAATGCATATGAATGCTCATTTCCATGCACGTACCGGTACTGCCGAGTGCCCACCCGTCGGTGTGCACCCTCACGTCCCTTCCATCCCGTAGATGGAAGGTGCCTACTCTTCTTGTCTCGCTCCCATTCACCTCGATGAATGGGACTACGAAATAGGACTTTCGTGTTCACTACGTGTGAACACAGAGGCGGCATCGGCATGGGTCGCCTCTTCCATCATGAATGCACAAATGCAAATAACATAAACCAATTTGCAAACTACATTCACTTCTCACATTTGCATAGCCATAGCTAAATACATGAACATCAGCCACTCCTCACATCCATAAATTACCATTCACATCATCAACACTCATAATCGCATTTGCAACACTCAATAACCGCATTCTCCATACTCGTAATCACCTCCTCAACATTCATATTCATACTCTCATCACCATTACTCGAGTAATTACTAATTCCATCTATCTTGATAAAAAATCAATCCATTTTCGCAATCCAATTCCATACTTTCAGTATTCCCACTAGCCTATCGAACTAGTGAACGTAAATGTGAAAGTAAGCTTTAGCAAGACGTCATCACGGCATCTAGACGGAATTCATTAAACAGCGCTCATAGCATTCAATCCAGGGATGCGGCAAAATTTCATGACGGCAAGGCATATACAGTTCATCAAACAAATCATAACACGTTCAAACAACGATACACTTGTATCAGATTACTTACCCCTTTTATCAAAAGATAATTAGCTTACTAGACATGCTTATAAACACGAATGCAACCATAGGGTAAGCATATACATAACACAAGCAAAGAACTAAACACCCTATAAGAGATATACGGGTTGCACTTGCCTTTAACCGCGGGAAGAATGGGAATATCGAGAAGTTGGCGCCTCCCTCGAAGCTACTCCTCCTGAAATAACATGGGCAACCTCAACTTTCCCATTCTAGATGGTTACAACAATAACACATGCAACACTACTACCCCTTAGTGCAAAACAGCCCCCAAAATCTGCCGGGTGGAACTTCCGGACAGCAAGCGCTATAACTAGCTTAACTCCTAATTGGTCCAACCAAAAATGGGGTTCTTTAACCTTAATTAACTATAAGAGGCCAACCTACAACTACCTCGCAGCTACTCACACGAGAGATGCCATGAAGGCCCCCAAAATCATACCCTAAAATTCAACCGAAAAACTGAGCTCGCTGCAAATTCCCAACTTCGGGACAAAACTTCCAAATAGCGTAACTATTGATTGGCTCAACGGATTTTCGCGTTCTTATACTCGAAACGACCGCAAGGGAATGAACTACACGTATAATATAACCAAGCACTCAGCCAACACACCCGCAGCTCCCAGATCGAAGATGAACACAGACTATACCAATCGCGACAAGAATTGGACAGCACCCGCTAAAATAGTCATAACTTCCAAACCGCTGAACGGAATTTAGCGATTTTGGTCTCTATTGAAAGGTAATTCAATTATCTACAACATTCGTTATAGCCAAACCACCAGAAAACGCTTGTATAATTTTCCATTAGCAGCTCTAACCAAGGACGAAAATCTGTCCGAACAGAACATTCTCATTCACTCTAGTCTCTCCATTTCCCCAACCTCCAACACCTCAAAATCATGAATCCTAGCTAGACAATAGCACAAACACCTTGCATGCAAGCAACTAACTCCCCAAATTTTCTAGGGTTTTACCTCAATCCTCTACATGGAGGGAAAAGGGAGGTGAGGGAGAGGTTGCTGGTGGTGCTGCTGCTAGCTGATGCCGCCGGAGAGGAGGCTCGCCGGAGGGAAGCCGCCGGCGCCACTGATGCTGCTCTTGCTGCCACACCTGCCGGCTGCTCTGCCACTGCAACCAATGGCCTGCACGGGAGGAGCATGGCCAGGAGAGCAGGCGCCAGGGTGGCTCGGCCAGCAGGGGAGGAGGGCGCAGGGAGGGGCCAGCCGACTGGAGTGGTGGCGCCGCCAGGAGAAAAATGAGGAGGGGAGTCGGCAGCTGGAGGCATGAGTTGGCTCAAACTGAGGAGGCGCAGGAGTCAGCCAAAAGAAGAATAGGGAGCCAGAAATTCCAAGGGTCAAAAAGTAAATACTAAAGCCTCACAAGACTCCCATTGAAGCCCTCCTGCTTTCAACAAAAAACGAAATCCTCAATAGAACACACATCAATTAAATTTCCCACAGATAGCATTCCAACTGAATCAAGGAAATGAAAACATTCCTGGGAAAAACCCTGGCAAAGAAAATTTGCGGTATTACAGATATACCGGTATAAGTGATGAAAAGGTGCATTTGAGTATGAGCGCATATTGCTTTGCATAAGCATTGCTAATATTGATTGATGAGTTGTGTGAAGAAGGGTTGTGACGTTGAGTCGTGGACTACCCCAAAGATGATCAATGGAGTTGAATTTAAGAAATGGTTATGATAGTGCTATTTTATATGCTTGCTGAATTTAAATGTGGAATGGATGACTTGCTAGGATGGAACTTAGCATCACGATCACTCATTTTTATATCCATCTTGATTAATAACTTGAAGAGACTTCATCTTATTGTTTAACTTGGTAGCTCAATATTGCATCATTACTTAGGGGAACCCTAAGAGAGTGAGTTTCTGCGTTTTTTGTGTAGGTGTTTGTAGATTCTCGGTTAATCTCTGTATTGTGTTGAGCTTAATTTGTGTTCTATGTGGTCGTTGCTGAAATTTACTACTAGATGCATCTTTAAAAGTTATTTATGGTTGTGATTATTATTGTTGTGGTTGCTTACCTTTGGGCTTTTGCTCCGCCATTAATTAAGGAAAGATCATGGTGAATTTTTTTTAGCTACGTAGTTCCTTTATAGGCATCTGAATAGTAATGTTTAATTGTGATTCTTGTTAGTTATAAAGAGTGTTGTGATAACATTCAAAGCACATTTGGTGTCGTGGTGTTACAGAAATATATATAAATGAAACATAAGCAGTCCATCCCTGCATTTAGAACAAGAACATAGGCAGTAACCCTGCCTGCTTCTTCCCATAGCAAAGCGTACACCGTTGTACCAACATGCATTTACCCACACTAAGGTGTGGAAGCCCCTCACAAGTAAGCCTAACTAGAATGCTTCTACTATCTCCCGCCGACCAATGTGCAAAGTCAGATCTAAGCAACTTAATAGGTTAAGGCTATCACATACTAGCACTCATGGTTGTACAGTTATCTTGGCTTGAAAACAACCCATAGCTCGGTCCTTAATCTGATACGGGCAACAATCTCCCCCTACACTACGTACAAGTTCATCCCTTGCACAACCGGCTATTGACAATAATTGCCCACATCTAAACCATAGTTTTATTTTGAATTTTTAGCCAAAATACCCACAACCAATTCCTTGACATTAGTTACCTCCTGTTCATTCACTAATAATAAAATCAGATAACTTTCTAAACTAGACAATCAACGTCGTTTGCATCAACCATGGAAAACACATGACATACATAGCAAAGTGTAGGGGTGAGAACGGGTCGGATACGGTCGGATAGTAGGTCATCCTGTATCCTACCCTAATTATTTTTTTTGAATACGCGTACGGGTACAGGTAGTGAAAAATCGGGTAGGATACGGATACGGATACCAGGTATTTACGAACAGGTAGAAAACGGATACCAGATATTATACGGATGGGTATAATACGGATAACGGGTACTTAGTCAAATAATACACAAACTACCTAGGATCAAAATATGTGATAAAAATAATTTAACTAACACATATGATCAAACTATGTGACAAAAATATATTAAAAGGAAATTTTAATCATGAGATAAGATTTGAAGCTTTTACAAATTCAAAAATTGAAAGTAAATAAATATGAAAATAGCAATGTCGAATTTTTATAAATAAAATGTAAAATATAAAAATCTCAAAATTTTATAGAATACAAATATTTTAATTCTAAACCTTAATAAAAATATAAATAAAATATTAAACACATTTTGGTCATAAATTAAATCAAACTCAAAAATGAAAATCGACGGGGCACATTGTCAGAATTACTGTAATTTTTATACACAAGATTTTACCATGAAATTTTTACTGGATATCAAATCTCATCTTGTCGATAGGATATGTTGCCTACATATAATGATATAAAGATAATATAGATGTAACAATTGAACTTAGACGCTGGTTAATATTAGCAGTGAGGAGGAGCAAACTATACCTCAGACATTATGATCCATGGAATCGCTCCCAAGCCAAGAGAAAATGAAATCACGAATGCCTGGGGTAGCAAAAGAAAAGGCATTAAACTAGCTTCTCTCGACAAAAAGAAAATGACTTGTATATTGAGCTGCAACTAACCACAAGTCCAGCCAGTGAAAGCATACTCATTACGGAGTATAAATGAGAGCCCTCAGTTATGTTGTCCTGTTTCAAAATCGACACTAAAATATTTCATGAAGGGAAGATGATTTCATGAAACAAGTAATATTATTCAATCTAAACTAGACAATTAGAGTACTACAAACCATTACATAAAGCACAAAAAAACTTTATTAAGTGACGTTACCTTAACAAAAAATGACACAGAGACAATGACAAGAGTAATGGTCATTCCTGTAGTTGAAACCTGAAAAAAACAATTGAATGAACATAACTGATGTTTTCCTCAAAAGAGGCATGCCAAATAAACACTTGTGGTGCAACTAACAATCAGAAGTAGCCGTCGACCAGCTTTGTCAGTCAGCCAGGTTGTGACTCCAGTAGCAATCACCTAACAATGATTAGATTCCGTTAAGTATGCAACACCAAACCCACATTTGTACAAAGTTGATACGTGCAACATGGATAGAAAAATATACCTGAACAGCCCCCAAACCACATGTTGCTAGATTACTATTTGTAAGACCTATTTACAAAGAGAAGTTTGTAAGCTATCAGACTCAACAGAGTTCTAAGCTATCGTCGTTTGTTGGGATATTAAAGTACAGTCTTGCGATAGGAGCTTCATGCAAGCATAAATCTAAATCACATACGAATAGTGTGGCTTTGCAGTTGCTAATAGAGTTCCAAATCCAAAATATCCAAATCAAACCGGTTTATATAAGCATCATGCTTAGTAATAATTGATTTTAGCATTTGGATTGATCAGATATTCACATTTATGCTGCAGAGTTTTGAAATAGTATCAGATTTTGCAGCATTCCAACCTCTTGAGGAATCAAGCCACCGATGTGATTATTGAACAGATCACTGAAACAAAGCAACAGTGTCCATGTTACTCTCAAAGGAACAGTCTGATTTAAGCACCAATAGGTGAGAAGGTGCTTACATCTCCATGATGCTCCTCAAGTTTCCAAACTCAGCAGAATGTATCCAACCAGATTAATCTTGCTCAAGTTGCTACAGATTTGGCAAATCTGTGTCGACAAGATACACAATTTCAACAAAAATGGTAAGTTATATGACTTACAGGTCTCAAAAGATGCTCTAAGCTCCCAATAGCTGAGGGAATCAAACCAGAGATCATGTTCTGAGGTAAGTCCTAAAACATATATACATGTATCACATCATAGCATAAAAATACCGCTTAAGAACAATTACCAATTAAGCTGCTGGAACTTACAGAGTGTGTACAAATTATAGTGCATATATCCATATACTCATCAGATAAAACCATAAAAAGCAGTAGATTTGTAATCCAATCCCTGAGAACCATTTATAAAACCATAAAATGCATTTATGTCATCACATAAATTAATAAATAGAAGGAAGCATCTAATTTAGTGTCATGATCTCCAAGATAGTGACATATAGTCCAACACACATAATGACGGTGTTCGAATCACACAATAGTCCAATACAACACATAATAATAGTTTTCAAATTACATAAAATAGTCCAACCAAAGCGTCTACCAACAAAAATAAAACAAAACATACGGTCGAACTAATGGTTCAAAGCACTCAAGTGACAACATCATCCTTCATCCCCATTGCATTCACGTCATCAATAATGGTTCCAAGCTTGCTCTCTTCATCTAACATAAACAAATAGTCCAACCAAAGCGTCTACCAACAAAAACAAAACAAAACATACGGTCGAAGTAATGGTTCAAAGCACTCAAGTGACAACATCATCCTCCATCACCATTGCATTCACGTCATCAATAATGGTTCCAAGCTTGCTCTCTTCATCTAACATAGACAAATATATTAGTACTTATCAACAAAGATATATAATTAATGCATGAATGAAAACACGTATACATGATAAAACAAACCTTCTTCCGAAGCAACCATCCAATCCTTTGTACAAACCAAGGCCTCAACCATTTCAGAATTAAGTCGACTACGGTATGGATCAATAACACGTCCATTGGCACTAAATGCTGACTCCGAAGCAACCATAGACACTTGCATAGATAAAACATCACGGGCGAGGCGAGAAAGAACAGGAAAATTTGTCATTTGGGCTTTCCACCATGATAGGACATCAAATGCAGCATCGCCTTCATTCAACTTTAATAGTCCGTCATTCATGTACAACTCCAACTCTGATATCTTTTGTTCATTGCTTGTGGATTGATACAATACCTCAATATCAACCTCATCCTCTTCCTCATCAACCAACAAGCGTTCACTTGAATTAACAACCACACCACTCTCTTTCGAGCTAGAAGCCTTATTGGTTGATGTTAAATTGTAGCTTGATAAATAAAATGCAAATAATTCATTCACAACATTCATGAACTCCATCTTCTCAAACTCGGCAAGCACATGCAAGAACATTTTGCTTAGGTACAACTCAACCATCTTGTGTTTATACCTTAGATCAAGAAAGGTTGCCACTGCTAAAGCCATATTATTCATTTCCCAATACTTCTCAAACTTATCTTTCATACTCTGGGCCATACTAGAAATGATGATATCACTACTCTCATACCATTTGGTAATACCAATCTTGATCTCACAAAATCTCCGATAGAATAGATTTGCAGTAGGATATGATGTGCTAGAGAAAAGTAATGTGACATCATAGAATTTTTTCAAACACTTGGTGATATTTGCAGCATTCAACCAATCATCAATTGAAGGGGTGACATATCCATATCTAGCCCTATCATTAAGAGCAAGACGTTCAAAAGCATCCTTATAGTAAATAGCATCTCTTATCATTATGTAGGTAGAGTTCCATCTTGTGGCAATATCCAAGGAAAGGGCTCTTTTAGTGTCTAGATCACATTCTTTACCACACTTTTCAAATGCCTCCAATTGTTGAGGTGATCTTTTAACCAATGTTATGAATTATCTAATGTTTCCAATGGCATCTCCAATTATTTCTAATCCATCTCTAGCAACAAGGTTTAATATGTGATTTGCATATCTAACATGAAAGAATTTTCCACCACATACAAGCAAGCCTCTAGCATTTTCAATGACCACATCAATAGCTACTTTGTTTGAAGATGCATTATCCAAAGAAAGAGCAAACAATTTCTTATCAAGGTTCCAATCCATCACATTTGAAAAAAAGGTTTTACCCAATTTTAGCCCTGAATGATTGCCTTCTACATGGATGAAATTGATAATCCTTTTTTGTATGTTCCAATTATCATCAATCCAATGCATTGTGACATACATATATGCTTTGTTTTGAATGGATGTCCACATATCCATAGTGAAGCTAAAACAACAAGACAGTGTTTTGAAGTGCTCATACAACTTGTTCTTTTCAGCTTTATAAAGATCCATGAGATCTTTACGAACAGTCACACGAGATTTTAAAGGAAAGCTTGGTCGCATAGACTTGACCCATCGAACAAAGTACTTATGCTGAGAGATAGAAAATGGGTACTCATGCATAATGATGGCATCATAAAAATATCTCAAGCTAGTATCTTCATCATACCGATATGCTACCATGTTTTCGCCCTTCTGACCTATGAGTTGTTGACCTTGTACCAACCTATGTTTGAATTTCAAGTGATTCATGAAAGCCTTTGTACCATTTGCACTTTCAGCCCTAGCCTTATGTTGGCACTTACTGCATTTGGCCCAACGCTCCATGATGATTGAACCATCCTCCTTTTTAACCTCTTTATCAAACTTTATGAAATGTTGCCACACCCATGAAGTGAGCTTCTTCCCAGATTTCGGATTTTCTTCTTCTCCACTTGCCGTGACATTTACACTTGCGCTTGCACTTGCACTATTAGCTTGCGAAGCTACAAAGACATAAAGACAATAAGTGGCATACACATATACCATAGCACTCATATAACATCGATTAAGAAATTAAGAAATTGATGGTTGCATTCAATTCAACCTCAAATATGTTTTTTTACTTTGGACAGCACCAATATATCACACATACATTGATATTGGACAACACCAATAAATCTGAATTTTTGCTTTCAAGTTATGCATACTGAAAAACTTGTACCTTTAACTGGCTTTGTGGTTTTCTCCAAAACCATATGTTTGCTCGAGTCTACAACATTTATAGCGGATGCCATGAACTTGCTAGTAGGGGTAGTGCCACTCTTGTCGCTATTGGAAGATGCCATCGGTGTCTTGCCCTTCTCTACATTGGTCTTACAAGCTACTATCAATGCGTTCCTCTTCTCCAAATTGGGGTTACTAGCGGCTATCGGCGGCTTGCCCTTGCCTTTGCCCTTGACCTTGCAATTGCTAGAGGTCATGGTCGACTTGCCCATCCTAGATATCACTGGTAGCAGTGTTAAGAGTTCCACTATTCGTTTCCTCTTCCTTCCATGACCGGCTCCATCAGCACTATCCTCGCTTTGAACCCCATTCTCATCGGAAGAAACATCATTGATGTGTTGCTCTTGCTCAGCTTGTAAGCCATTTACACCCATATGTTCGCTAATGCTGTCATTGACATCATTCTTGCTGCCTTCAAAGTTTTCCATGCTGTAACATACTAGATTAAGTTACATACTCATATAACAGGACTATTCTAATAAATGCTTAAGTATGCCAATGGCCTCACAAGACATTCCAAGAATGAGTTTCTTGTGATGTGCCTCTACATCTAGCACAACACTCTAATTAAAGCACTGTTTCTTGCGCTTTGTTGATTACCACACCCTAGCTAATTAGTATTCCCTTGTACCTTGCAACTAAACATAGCTAAGAATTCATTACAGCACTTACAGATCACAAATCCACCTTGTAACAGCCTAATTTCTGTTAATCCGGTAAGTGAGGCTTGTCATGCTAACGTCTTCCGTAATGTCATTAAAATCCTCACTTAATTGTAACCACACAAGTATTAGGACAATTATCTTGCATAAAGAGGGAGCAACGAAATCCTGAAAATCATTTTTCAAACTGCACACATGTTGTATTACCTTAGTTGATGACATGTGGGCCATGTTCATAAGGGAAAGGAGAGTAGGCTGCACATATCTACCATACTATTTCTTATTTTACTCACCTCTACCCACTTACCTAAACCGTCAATGACGCATGGGCCCTACCTTGCATAGGGACTTAAGGACTGCACAACCCCTCCATGACCTTTCTCACTTTAATCACTCATACCCACCCTTTTTACTCACCCTATGACATGTGCGACCTGGCCCCACATGTAAGCATGAATGGGCAGCCATATATAAGGTGCTACACATTGGTTTTCCCTCCCCCACCTGCTCATTTGCTCAGCCTACACCTGAAAAACAGCAAGAACTCTTCTCCAACTCCTTGCCATTCTCCCCCACAAATTCCCTCAAATCTTGAGTTTGAGCTTGTGCATGTCATACCACATCAAAGCTAAGATCAAGAGCTTCAAATCCATCCAAATGGATTCTTGAGGCACCAAGTTTTGGGTGAGTGGTAACCGGTTTTCTTTCTCTCCATGTTTTGAAAATTTTGCCATTGTGACTCATTTCCTTTTTCTCCATGGAATCTATCATCACACCTTGAATTGGGTCGCGCATGTCGCATGGAAGCTTGAGGAGGAGTGCTAGTTGCTGCTGCAAGCACAAGCAAGTGAGGTCATCGTTGTTCACACGAGCTAGGAGGAGACGAATCGCGAGAACCGAAGTTGCGACACCTCTTGTCATTCCCTCGTCAAAACCAACCGTCACCAAGTGCAAAAGTAACCCCGTAGTGGTAAGATCCCACACTAGACCACCATTTTGAAGTCCTAGTCCATTTCTATGAAGTATAGAAGTAAATGGACAAACAACCATTTTGAAACAGAACAGGCCAGCCCGAATAATCCGGGGTTTTACCCGAACAGTCCGAACAACCTGGATACTCCGAAGAAATATCCGGATAGTTCAGGTTGGGCGTAGCTCAGCGGACCAAGGGTGTCTACCCGGACATTCCGGGGTTACATCCAGATACTCCGGACATAATTCGATGAAAACACCTCTAAAACCTTAACTTTTGACACACGAGTCCAAACCTTATAAACTCGATTGGTATTCTTATATTATAATTAGTACTACCCATCATGAGCATTTCACGCATCTTTTAATCATGTGTACCATTTGAATTCTTAATTCAGTGTTTATTGAATTGGATTTCTCGTTAGGTGTTAACGCTTCGGAAGGCACTCCCGAGTACGGCTACGCCTTCGAAATCAAGAACGAGCAGCAAGGCACTACTTTAACCCTCGACCATGATTGCTCCTACTATTTGAAATTTATATTTTGGAATTATTCTATCAATTGCATGCTTACTTTCAATTACAAATATGATTGGGTAGAATTCTTAGCTATTGCCACATTGTTGTGTTATTCCCTTGCCATGTTCCTTCCATTTTCCATTGTCGCCCTAGGTGGTTGGTTTATTATTATTGTATATGGGTTCATGCGAATTGCTTAGCCATGCTTAGAACATCATTAGAAACTGCGATAGATGGACTTATTCCATTGGTCACAATGATCAAGAATTATTATGATAATGATGGTTTCAAACATTGGTCAATGAGTATAGGTATTGGTTAAGGACCTTAAGGATTGAATCCTGGTGACGTCTCTTTGAGCAACTATCGTGCGAACCACACGCTGTTTATGGGACCGGCGTAACCAAGTACTTGTGTATGACTAGGGTGTGTAAACCATGTGCACCCGGAATTCCTTGAGCTTAGTGGAGCGTCAAGAAATGTCCACCGGAATTCCTTGAGCTTAGTGGAGTGTCAAGGAATGTCCTCGGAGTCCGTCGAACTTTGTTGAGTTGGGGATGTCCAACAACGGGTGTACTCCTTGATCCACACACATCGGGCACTGGGCATGCGGGATCAAGGGTCACAGTCATCTGGATGGTTTAGATACACTACCATACATACTAGAAAAATGGTTTGTCACGTTCACCTCGGCCGACACATCCAAGGAAATGTGTTAATAGCTTGGCTTACGAGTGTGGCGTGTCGTGTGGGTAAAGTCGTACCTCTGTAGAGTTTAAACTATTCGAATAGCTGCGTCAATGGTTAAGGACGATCGCTTGATTTGTCAGTCACTGGGCGAGTATTAAGGACTTGGTAAGAATGGAATTGGGAGTGGGAAAAAGACACAAGTATTGGGGTACTTGTGTGTGTAATCGAACATGAGCGATGGAACTCATGGTTCAGAGAATGCTTGAAGGCATGATATAAATGTGATGGTGATGATGTTATATTATGTATTAGATTTTACAAATGTTTACTAAATGCAATTTGTCAATCTATACATGTTTATGATTTATCCCAATATTGCTTTATGCTGAAATTGCCATTTTGCCTCCCTTTGATGTAGCAACTACATGTAGTTAGAACTCAGTATGCAACTTATATTATTGTGCGAGTACACTCTTTGTACTCAACCGGATTGTCCACTTGCTGCAGGTGAGGATGAGGCACTATCCGGGGACTTTTACCGGGCAGATCTCGACGATTCTAACGTTTAGTCGCCGTTCTTGCCCCAGTTGGTTGCCTAAGGGTTTGGGGGCATGCCATGCTGGCCCTTTTGTTGTTTATCTTATGGATTCGCTGCTACTTGGTGTATTAACTCTAAATATGTCGTTATGGACAGCAGTCCTACTTTTGGAATGTAATGACGCTTACGCTTCCGATAATTGTGTATGTGTTGTGATGTCAACTGTTGGACGAGAATGCGCGTGTTGGCAAACTTTTCTGGGTCCAACATGGGTATATTCACGGAATGCCTGAGGTTCCCTTGATTCACTTAAGATGTTCCATGCATTTCGGTGAATCAGTGGAGTCCCGGGGACGGTTCCCCACACCCCTAGTTTACCCCAATTCACCATCCATCCAAACTACAGTGAGATGTCAAAACTGGAACAAGCTACTAACACCAAACCACAACTGGGCTTTAAACCTTGGTAGGAAGCCGCAACACACACACTAAAAAATTACGAAAAATATAAAATTATACCGTAACCTATTTGGGACAAAAGGAATTGTTGTTGTTGTGAATATAAAAAAATTAGGAAGTAAAGGGGAGGGTGCTAGAGCGGGATAGATACCTGTGATCTGGTCTTTGGTGCGGATTCAGGAGCTGCAGCGGCCGGCGCCCGGCTGGACTGGAGTCGGGACTCGGGACACTATGCGGAGCTCGGTGAGGCGGGAGAGCGTGGTGGGCGGGAACGTCCCCTTGAATCCAGCCGACTCGAGTTTGAGCCGGACCCGGGTGATCTGCCTTGGCCGCAGAGACGGGGTGGGTGGGAGGAGGAGGGGGGAGGCAGGGTGGGTCGGCCTTGGCGAGGAAGGCGGCGAGGATAGCCCCGGGGCCTCGGGAGAATGGAGATCGTGAGAGGCGGCTGTGGGGACTGGCTTGACTAGCGACGGCCTGGAAGGGTTTAGCAGTTTAGGGTTTCCCTAATGCAAATGGGCCGGGCGGCAACAGCTGTTGCCTATTGGGCTTGGGCATGAACCGGGTATCCGGTTTTTAGTTTTATCCGGGTACCTGTATCTGACCTGAAAATCCAGGTATTTACCGGGTATCTACTATCCCGTATCTGACCCGTATCCGAAACAAAAGTATCCGGGTAATTACCCGTATCCGACCCGACAAAAAAATACCCGTATCCGTATCCGTATCCGTATCCGAATTTTTGGGTAAAATTTTTGTCGGATCCGGATACGGGTCGGGTATTACCTGACCCATTTTCACCCCTAGCAAAGTGTTAAATGCATTCCTTGTGCATTCCACACCAACAAAGCATTCCATTCAACTTTAAACATTTCAATATACCATATCCTTTCTTTCCTAACATATCCCATACCTCTCTTTAAACTAGCTTATCTTTGCTAGTGATCCTTAATTTAAATTAGTTATTCAATTAAATAAGATATGTAGAATACATTAATACCTCTCATCAACTTACATGAAACCCGAATAAAGAACATACCTATCAATTAATAATCACAAGAAGATGGTCCAGCAAAGAAATTATAATGGAGATGAAGTGACGAGGAAACGACAAGATCACCTCTGAGAAAGAATTTTCTGAACATCCATTCCCCGCAAATCTCAACGATGAGATTTCTGTAAGGGATAGATCTGTAACATTCCAAAAATTTAAAAATAAGAAAAATGGTAATACAAAATTTTAAAATAAAATTTAATAAAAATTTTAATTAGAATCATGAGTATAATTTAAAATATTGCCTTTTTTTCAATATCTTGAAATCCAACCATAATGAAAGGATGAGATGCAAAATAAAACTTCAAATCACACAAAATATGAAAATGAATTTGAAATAAAAGTTTACCTTGAAATTCCAATCAATATCAAATTTTCTTGAATTTTTCTTTATTGAAAAAAGCAAAATATAATGAGAAATTAAATATTAACATTTACTCATAATTATTGATGCTTTTTCTGAGTTTCTTGGATTTTATTGACTTTTCCTGGATTTTATTGATTTTGGCTCTAATGGAGAAATTCTTTTTATATCATTGCTAATTAAGCTTGGCTAAGCATGGTTAATAATCACATATACCTATGTTGACATTATATATTGTCAAGCTCTATTATACAATTATCAAGGATCACATATCCATATTTATCAAGGAAGTTCTATGAACAGGTATATCTACCAATAACACAAAATAGCAAATTTACAAAAAATAAGCACAAGCATGAAACTATTTGATAAACAAAATGAAAATTAAACACTGGGATCAAATATGATCAAAGGGGTGCTTGCTTATTTATTTGTCAATTATGATGAAGTCGTAGTCTTAGCTGACAGTGTTGATGACAGAGTTAATGACGTCAAGTTCTACATGTCGTTCAACAGAAATACAGCAAATAACAATTTTTAATAAAGGCAAAAAGAAGATAGATAGAAAATCAAATAAAGACTCACTATAGAATGAAAGCTTGATTTAGGGGTTTGGGTTGCATGGTTTCACATTCTCATGTTTCAAGCTTTTAGGTTGAGTGATGCACGGTTTCTTTTATAGATTATCTATTCTTGTTGTACGAATTCAAGAAGCTACAATTATGTACTTTTAAATTTATAATTTTGAATTCAAGATGCAAAAATTATTTGGATTATTATAATTAAACATTAGTCACTATGTTTTATGATATTCATATATGTGAATAGTACCACATTCCATAATTAACTTTGTATAACAAGTAGTATTTAATATGCTAGACCTGTTAAGTTAGATTACATGTTATATATTTATGGTTTTTAAGAAGGTTCTTGTAACACCCCGGCGCCCAACGCACCGTAAATGCTACCAAAAGACTTTAAATGACGCTTACAACAATCCGGAACCACTCTTGTCCAGAGTGTCCCCAACAAGATCCAAGAAATAAAAACTTGACAAGAAATTCAATTGACCTAAGAATTCAACGAAAGAGTCACTAAACCTTTTACCTCTAATAAAAGGTTGAAACTGACCTTGAAACTCGCTAAACCAGCTTAAAAACTAACTCACCAAAATTTAGAAAATTTCGACATGACCTCTCTAGACAGTAGGACATCCACTCAGCAGGCAGAAAACATTTGCAGTTATGATATCATTCTAGCAGATCCTTAGTTAATTAATCACACATCCAACAGAATTTAATGACTACACCACGACGAATGACATTTTACAAGCATAATCAATACAACCAGGCTTTACAAATCGATTAAATGGTTTGATGCAAACGTGATGGTGCTACTACCCCCATCCATACATGCCGGCTTCAATGCACCTACAAACATTAGATAACAAGCGTGAGTTCAAACTCAGCAAAGTACGCAAGAATAACAATTCCCAATTTATCGTAAGTAAAACATGAGCTTGACCATAAGAGCTAAGTAATACAAATGAAGCAACATACGGACCAAACACATTTATACTCATTTAAAGAAATAACATGACCATACCAAAAATTACCGCAATCAAGTCATCAATTTGATAATAAAACCATTCAACGCCCAAGAGCATCACTTAACTCTAAATAACAACGTCTCTCGACTCAACCACCCTTTGTTGCAACTCAAACCATTTTCATCCATTTATTTAAGTTTATAACTCGACTTCACTCCACGATATTCATACAATATAATTAGCAAGGCAATGAAATGCACTGATTCATCAAATTCAATTCAATCTTCCTTTACCATCACCGCAACCCATACTTTCAATGCTATGCAATGCGATATGTTTCCATGTTCAAATGCACTTTTCAACGAGTATACCGGTCACCAACCATGGAAACGATCCATGAAGACTTTTTCATTCACATACTTATATACTTTCTCAGTCAAATTCTCATTTAAGCAATGCAATGCAATGCATCATGTCTCTTTGCGTAGCACATACCGGTATTGCCGAGCACCACCCGTCGATGCATGCCCTCAAACCCAACCATCCCGTGGAAGGGGCCTGTCTAAACAGGACTTGCCCACTACCCAGTAGCAGGTCCTACGCTTAACACCGCTCCCATCCACGCCAGTGGATGGGACTACGGGGTAGGATCTCTGAGCACTCCGGATTAGTCAGATATTCCATATGACTTTCTCACCGACCTGGCTCGGTGCACTATTCATGAATGCATTTATGCAAATGCCATTCCCCACATTCTTATGCATATTCTCCACATTTATAACGTTATGATCACAATTAACTTCTATACTCTTATAAATACCATACTCGCAAACTATGGCCACAATCAAGCCATTCTCATGATTTTAACATCCATATTAGCCTAACCATACTAATGAACATCTAATCGACTCGCACACATACTCAATTCCATTCCCCAGACAGGGCACAGTTAAGTACAACTCTTGTAAATTAACCACGAGTACCCACGTACCCCATACTCACTACTCACTGCAATATTAACAAAGGAACGAAGAACCGACCGAGATTAAGGCTTACTAATGACCACTCGAATCCAAATAGCTAATCACACCCTCGAAGGGACGATCACCAATATAACTCATACTTGCCACAATCAATAGAAATTAGCCATGAACAGATAAACAACAACAGCAACTCAATTAGGCACACGACTCGATGTACTTGCCTTAAACTGCGGGAAGTGGAGTGGCGCGCGAAGAAGAGGCACTCCTCCTGAAATCAGAAATCAGACACATATACAAATTACCGACCAAACAATCAATCAATCAATCAATCAATTGCAACGATACACATTTTTACACATTCCTTACTCTGTACAAAACAATTTCTTATGCAATGCAAGACCGCTACAACTGAACCATCTCCCATCCATCCAAGGAGACAATAGTATTACCAAACACAAGAACGAATCGACCTCAGCACATACTAGCATACGTCCCAACCTAACATCCAGGTCAGGTCTATACTAGAGTAAGATCTACACATCTTAGCTAGTAAAGGTCATCACACAATTAGACATGCTAATCATAACTTGCAGAATCCTTTACTTACAAACAAATACATATTCATTTCCATAAACCACATCATACTTGTGCTTAGCAACAACGTAATTGAGTTAATCAAATTAACCTACAACTTAAACATGAGCAAATAACTCCATAAAGGTCTATACTAGTTATCGATAAATCACAGCTAAGCACCGAGCCAAAAAAAAGGACATGGGTACACCCAGTAATCCAACAAACACACAAATCAGATTTATATGCTACCCACACTAGACCTTTGTGCCTCCATTACAACTTCCATACATGGCAATATATATATATATATATGAAAATCTATTGTACGTCCACCCCAAATACATCAGGAACCAGGGATACATAGTATAGTTTAGTTGATCACAGCACAGAAGCCCCAAAACTGATATTTGCAAATTTACCGACTAAATTCAATTCACATGAAACCTAGCTAGGCATTTCATCAAACACCATATAGGCAAGCTAATCCCCCCCCAAATATATACCTCAAAGCTATTTCCATGGAGGAAGGAGGGAGGAGCTGGCTCATTTCTTCTTTGGCTGAGCTGGCTCCCTCTCTTCTTCCGCTGCCGCTCCCTTCTTCTGCTACCACCGGCAAGGAGGAGCCGACCGGCTAAAGAGGAGACGCCGGCCAGGGCTGGCAGAGGGCGACGCCGGAGCAAGGAGAAGCCAAGAGAGGAGGGGCTACCGGCTGCTGCTGCTGGTTGTCTCTGCTGATGGCGCTGCTGCTGGTTGTCTCTCAAGGCCGCAGCAGAAGGAGCGACGACGCCAGGCGTGGAGGAGGGCTAGAGAGAGAGACTAGCGACGCTGCTGGGAAGCAAAGACAGGAGGAGAGGAGCTGGCTGGGGGAAGCAGGGCGCGGGGAGGAGCCAGCCAGGAGGATCAGCAGGAGGGGCTGGGGACGCAGGGAGGAGGCAGTCAGCCTGGGAGTGGAGGGCGCAGGTCCCTGGGAGCAAAACATCCAGAAAAAAAAGAGAGGTGGAGAAGGAATCGGCAGTGCTGGGGAAAAAATATCAGCCCCCCAAGGAATTTTTTAGCCACACACACACCAGGAGAAAGAGATTAGGTGACAAGTGGGTGGAGAGGGAAAAAGCAAAAAAAACAAGAATTTCTCTCCCACAATTCACAGATAGGCCCACCAGACACCCAGACCAAGAATTCCCCGACTCAGAGGAAAAAGAAACCCCGCAGTATTACTGTTCTAGTGATACAAATATCTTAGTATTGATTTCTCATTTGTTATTAAGTTCGTTTACTCGTATTAGGGATTTTATAAATCATAATACTTAGGGTTATTTTGTTGATAGGATTTATACGAAGAGCACAATGAAATGTGATTATTTTTTTAGAATAAGGTAGTCTATATTTTGTGGAGCATTCCCAATTTGATTTTATAAAAAATTTAGGATTTAGACAGGACATTTTATTCATGGCTGAAATAGCATATATGGCATTAAGATTTTCATTTTAAGAAATCAAACTTAGTAAGGTGTAGTGTACTATTATTACTTTAGCTCTATGTGCTTTGCATACCAGATTATTTATACATGTTGTGATCTATAAAATAAGGCTACTAGATGCATTTACATGGTTACACATTGATTCTTGCGACACAAGTAGTTTAGCTAAAGGTTTCTCATGCTAAAGTATTCTTATAATGCGTTTTTGATGACCATAACACTTAGGGGTATTGGACTAGCCGGATTTAGTTGAAATGCAAGTTGTAATAAAAATATTTTTCTAGATTTTGATGAGAGTTCAGTTTAGGTTAATAGGCAACATTCCATTCATTAAAATATTGTTTTTAGGATTGGTTATTATATAGTTTGTCAGTCAATTTACAAGGCAACGTTTTGTTCTTTAAAAGTTTAATTTATATTTTTATTATCATTTTCAAGGATCAACTCATCGAGAATTTTAATCGAGAGGTTTTACATTCGCGAGGGTAATCCAAATGACAACATAAAGCACTTTACAACAAAATCTCAAGAAAACACTGTATACAATACTAATTAATATACCCGAGGTTGTAGGGTTTCTAATTACTAGTGCTTTCCTATATAGTTTCGTTTTACATATTTTAAGGATACATGAGGTTATAAGCTAACTAATTATTGTTCTAAATAGGAAAGGTTTCTAGTCTAGTTTAAGGTTCCCATTTTGTTTCTGAGGTATGAGATTCTATTCCTTCTGGCCCAGAATCATTATACACGACCCATGCATGACGGATCAGCGGAGAAGGTGCTGGCGTCTCTATGGTGCAACTGTTCTCCAAGCTTGATGGTAGTGGTGGAGAATTCCTTATGGCAGTTGGCTGGAAATGTTGTAAGTACTCCTGACAATTGCTAGTTTGACGAGATCTTGGACCAGTTATCGATGAAGAATCTTGAAGTCTTGCTCGAGCGTTGTATGCATGAACATGGGCATTCATGTCAATGCCATGAACTTTGCATACTGGGTGTAAGAGCTTGTGCCCTATTTCTTTGATAGCGTTGAATCTGGTGTTGTCACGATGCTTCATGCAATGATGTTGAACTTGACTTCCTAATTGAGTGATGACATTTCCTCTAACATTATATCCAGTTCCATGGCCTAATTGAATGTCCTATGACTTTATATCTAGTTCCATGGCCTAATTGGATTTGTCTAGTGTCGTAGACAAGTGCATGGTGTAATATCTAAAAAAAATGCATAATTTGAACTTCATGGGTTGCTGTGTGCTTTTAGGGGCTGGTTTCCTGTGTTGTGCTATTCGTGGGCCATCTTGGGCAAGTCTTAGCCCATGTGGTAGGGAGTTTTCCCTAACCCTAGCCCTCCCCTCCTCTCCCTCCCGTCTCCCCCATAACCGCCCCTCCCTCTCGTGTTCGTCATCAATCTCGTGTTCCTCGTGAAGGTATGTTGCTCCTAGTATATTTTTTTGGGTATATAGGGCTTTGAAATTAGGGATTTGACTTATTAGAATGCCTTTCTTTAGTTTTGTAATGCTGCAAGCTTTGGCTAGGGTTTTGGCCGGTAATGTTTTCGTCTTCTTAATTTTCGGATTTATTCCGGTGGGAGATAAGTTGTGCTGTCGTGCAATTTTCAGTTTTATTAAAAGTTTTGGATTTCTTCCGTAAGTTTTTCGGAAAAGGGTGTTTTCTCCGAGCCGTATATTTTCTACAGCAAGTTTTACTCAAAAGAAAATTTCTTTCACAATAAGAATTGGAAGTTTGGTTTTGGCCCTTTTTCTTTAATTCCAAAACCTTAGTCTTTCATGCATTTATTTTTTGTTTTGTCTCCCTCACCCCATCTTCTGGATGAGTGGCCATAGTTCCCCAAGCAAAACAAATATCAGTCGAGCCCTCCTCCCTGCCGCCCAGGCTTGCCTTGATGCCTTGCTTGCGCCTGCGCCTCCTCAGACGCCCGGCCAACCCAGTAGCGCCTCGGCGCCTCCCGAGTTCGCGCACCTCCGTCGCTCTGCCCCAAGCCCGCCCAGCTCTCATCACCGGCACCTCTTGGCCGGCTCTTCTCCAGCCGGTGCCGCCCTGCGCCTCCTCCCGGCCCGGCTCAACTCCTCCTGGTCTCCCCCAAGCCGAACACCGCCTCCCTCCTGGACGGCGTCCCCTGGCCGGCGAGCTCCCCTGGCCGGCGAGTTTCTCCAGCCGGCGGTTCCCCCAACTCCGGTCGAAGTGCCCTCCCCTCTTGGCTTCTCCTTGTGGTGAGTACTCAGGTACAATTAAAGAGGGCTTGGTTCTTTGTGCATGCCAAGTGTTCGATGAAATGGCTGTGAGGTGTGCGCATGTGTAGTGGCTCTTGTTGGGGCCGATTCGAGATGGTGGTTTGATGGCTATTAATCCAGTAACGAGTTGCGATCTGTGCTGAATGTGAGATGTGACTTTAGGAGTGTTCATTACTGATTCTATCTTGTGCCGATTGATCATTCATATACATGTGGAGTTTCATTTCTTATGTAGGTGGATGTTAATGTTATTGATTTTAGTGTTCATTTGAGCAAAACTTCGGAAATGATAGAGCTTAAATTTTTCTTCAGGCTTGGCAATAAAGCTCGAATTCTATTCAGGCTTAGCAGTAGAGCTTGAATTCTATTTGGGCTAAAGTTTGATTAATATTTGCAAGTGGTTGAGTTATTCTTAGTAAATTGTTATTCTTTTAGTGACTGTTCAGGATTTCAATTATAGTATCTAGTTGCAAATAGTTCTGAATCTGAATTTCAGTCTTTCCAAAATGTGTCTCAAATAATCTCTCCAAATCTTCTCGAATTTGAATTCATATTTGAGTTCAGTTATATTGATTCTTACTAATATGGATAGTAGTTTCTTATGGATGTATATAGCAGAAATTTATGAATTCAAATTTTGTTTTAACAAAATTCATACCAAAATTAAACCAGTTCCATGCTTACATCTACTGTATATTATCGTGGAAATGCAAAGAATTAGTCAATGCATATAATCAAGTTTATTTGCTCTTTTGGGAGCAAGTGATTTCTATTGTGTAGCTACTTAAGCATGATCGGACAGTTAAACAAAAAGTTAATAATAGGCAATAGGGGAGCAAGTTTCCAATCTCTCTGGATGCAAATTAATTCTCTTTATCATTCCTTTCGAGAGTAAAATTCAATGATCCAAGTTTTCACAAAAAAAAAGAACTCAAATAAAATAGTTGACTTGTAGATATCGTTGCCTAACGATTGTCGGAAGAAATTTCATATTGTTACTTCATTCTTTGTAGATATCAATTTCAGCAAATCAAGGTCCATGCCAAGTTGATCTTTGAGATCAACTCACTCTCGTTAATTATGCTCAGTATGATGGCTTCTACATTTGTTCTCCGTATCCCCAACTTTGAGTTCTTCCACCACTCAATTGCTTGAAGCTATTCTTACAAAGTGACATGCAAAGCAAAATCATGGTTCCTGTATACAAGGAAGGGTGTCTTCGGGGGTGGTCTCGACCCTTAGTTGCCTCACGCGTCGGTAAAGGCAAGTGCAACCCGTATATCTCTTGCAGGGTATTTAGTTCATTGCTTGTGTTATGTATATGCTGACCCTATGGTTGCATTCGTGTTTATAAGCTCGTCTAGTAAGGTAATTGTCTTTTGATGAAAAAGGTAAATGTCGATTCAAGTGCCTCGTTGTTTGAACATGTTATGATTTGTTTGATGAACTTTCTATGCCTTGCTATCATGAAATTATGCTGCATCCCTGGATTGAATGTTATGTGCGATATTTAATGAATTCCGTTTAGATGCCGTGATGAAGTCTTGCTAAAGCTTACTTTCATATTTACATTCACTAGTTTGATAGGCTAGTGGGAATACTGAAAGTATGGAATTGGATTGCGAAAATGGATTGATTTATGATCAAGATAGATGGAATTAGTAATTACTCGAGTAATGGTGATGTGAGAATGAATATGAAAGTTGAGGTGATTATGAGTGTTGAGAATGCGATTATTGAGTGTTGCCAATGCGATTAGGAGTGTTGAGGATGTAAATGGTAATTTATGGATGTGAGGAGTGGCTGATGTTTATGTATTTGGCTATGGCTATGCAAATGTGAGAAATGAATGTAGTTTGCAAATTGATTTATGTCATTTGCATTTGTGCATTCATGATGGAAGAGGCGACCCATTCTGATGCGGGCCTCTGTGCTTACATGTAGTAAGCACGAAAGTCTTACCTCGTAGTCCCATATACGTGGTTGTATAGGAGCGAGTCAGTAAGAGTAGGCACCCTCCACCACGGGGTGGAAGGGGAATGAGAGGGTGCACACCGACGGGTGTGCACTCGGCCATACCGGTATGTGCTAAAAGAGGAGATGAGACATGCATGATGCATCATATGCATGAGAGTTGTGAAATATGCATTGCATTGACAATGGTGAATCATGTTTGAATGAGTTGATTGTGATGTATGGATATGAGATTCTGTTTTGTATGGCATATTTGCATATGCATTGCATTGGCAATGGTGAATCATGTTTAAATGAGTTGATTGTGATGTATGGATATGAGATTCTGTTTTGTATGGCATATTTGCATGTGCATTTGCATTGACAATGATGTATGGATATGAGGTTCTTCTTTTGAATGTTTTGTGCTCCTGAGCATTGAAGGCAACGAATCGAGTCTGTTAAAGGTTAATCGTGGGCTAATGGCAATTATAGATTGAGGATTGAGTCGTGGACTCATCCAAAAGCGGCTATCGAGGTATGAGTAAAGTTTACATAATTCTCGAAATGGTTTTGGTATTTGGAATCAGTTTCCGGTTCATTCATTTACCAAGTTCAGTCAAGTATTTGGATATGTTACTTTTTCAAAGTATTGGTACTTAGTTTGGTTCGGTTGTATTTCTTTATTGTTGCATTTTGCTGAGTCTTGGACTCACGCTTGTTTGTCTTTTGTTTAGGTACTTTGAAGCTGGCTCGCCGGGATGGGAGTAGAGCATGTGCACGACTTCGGTCACCATCGAAACATTTAATCGATGTGTAGAACCTGGTTGTATTAATTGTGGTTGTAATATGTGGTTCGTCGTGGTGTAGTTATTAATTTCTATTGGTTGTGAGATTGGTTAACTAAGGACCTGTTAGAATGATATTATATATTGCACTGTTTTCTGTCTGCTGAGTGGATGTCCTACTTTCTAGAGAGGTCATGCCGAAATTTTCCAAAATTCGGTGACTTAGCGTTAGGCCAGGTTAAGAGTTTAGAGATTAAATTCAGTTTCAGTCTTTTTCGCAGGCTGTCGTTCGTTATTTAGAGTTTTTGGTAGCATTCGCGGTGCGTTTGGCGCCGGGGTGTTACAAGTTCTTTGAATAGTTGGATCTAGGGGAAATCTTTGTGTTGGGCGAAATCTGGGTTCGGATAGTGCAGATCTCTCTATTAGAGGTGGATTTTTGGGACCTTAGACTCAATTCCAGAGGGGTTGGTTGTACAAACATTGTACATCTTTGTCTTAAGTTTATTTAGAGACCAAGATTATGAATTTTGGATGGGTCGTTTAAAAGTTATGGCTATTTATTTTACTATTGTCTAGAATCTGTCTCTGCTAGCAGCAGTCACGCAAAACTATAGAGTAGGGCTATCTAGAAGTTGAATTAAATTTTTTAATGACTAGATTAAGTTATAAAATTTCTTTATATTTCATAAATTTCATCCATTACTTCATTTGGAATTGTATAAAATTAGCTATGCTATTTTGAAGCCTGCTATCCAGTGTGGTAGCAGATCGAGTTTTAGGGCTAAATATGAAATACTAAATGTTTTATTTAAGAGAATTTGTTATTGGGTAATATGTGGATAATTTTCAATAGTTTCATAAAATCTTGGCCCCTAAGGTTTGGGTTATAAGGGTGGAACTTGTAACCTTTAAACCACCGGGACAGCAGAGGGGCGGTTTTGTTCGCTGAGTGAAAAAGTTATTAGAATTAAGGTAGGGCGTAGGTTCAATATCACTAAATTTTATTTATCATGCTAAAATTGTATTGTTGAGTTGCATCTAACTTATTCTCAGGTGGTGAGACTTCAGGAGTGGCCTCAACCCCGCGCCACTTCGCTCCTCGTGGATAAGGCAAGTGCATTGTATATGAGATTGAATGTCGATTAATCTAATTTGTGAATGGATAATTGATGCCTAGCTGTCCTAAATGTTTGATATGTCTTAACATTACTGTTTATTTACTGGTTATGCTTATTTTTATGTACCAATGGAAATATGCATCTTGCAAATAATCCATGTCATTTTCATATGTGCATTCATGATGGAAGAGGTGACCTGTGTGGGCCTCTATGTCTCACTTGTGGTGGGCATAAAAGACCTACTTCGGTAGGCTCCTCCACGGGATGGATGTAAATGAGATTGTGCACACCGATGTGTGTGCACTCAGCTATGCCGGTATGAGCTACGAGATGGCAATGAGCATAAGGTATTCTGCATTACATTGCTAATGATGAATCATGTTTAATGAGATGATTGTGATACATGGTTATGAGATTGAGTCGTGGAATCATCCAAAGATGAATCAGGTGTTGATAACCTATGAGACGACAATGAGCATATAGCATTCTGCATTGCATTTCTAATGGTGAATTATTTTAATGTGATGATTATGATGCATGGTTATGAGATTGAGTCATGGACTCATCCAAAGATGAATAAGGTGTTGTTAAAGGTAACAACTGGTATGACAATACTTTATTATGTATTGGTTGCTTCGTGGACTCACCCTTGTTGATTCTAAATGCGAAAAAAGGTTATGTTATTGTTTTATTATGTACTTGCTGTGTTATGGACTCACTCTTGCTTTCTTTAAATGTTTTAGGTGATGGTTGAAGGCGACATACATTGGAAGGGATTAGCGTCATTGTGTCACTTGTCACACCGTCTTCACCAAGATCTAGTTTAGTGTTCACCCATGAATAAGATAGCTCTTAACTTTAAATAGATGATGGATCGACATAGTCGCATTAGGGGCATGTGGACCTAGTCGATTGTAATTGATTGATTAATAGAGAAGTATGGATAGTTAATCTGTTGTTTAATTAATATTGTCCTTTGTATGTAAGCTCGACTACTTGAGCATAATTGTGCGCGTTGTTCAAAATCTTTTTTTTTGTTATTACTAGTCTAAAAGTGGTATTACTTGTTTAGGTGCCATGCTTAAATTATTCTCTAAAATGCTTATATAGTGTTATTTTCAATGTTATGTAACTTGAGATTGTTTTAGTCTTCTAGTTATATCTAGAAACTACCATTTTGCAGTTATTTAGCAATTAAATGTTTAATAATGTGTTATTGAAATTTATATGTAAAATGATTAAAACTTAGCAATATAGTATGATGTGTGGCATTCAGGGCACATGGGGTGCCGGAGTGTTACAGTTGGTATTAGAGCGTGCTTTAGGTTCGTGGTGATTGAAACTAGCAAATTACTCTACAGTGAACTAAAATTTTGACTTGAGAAATTACAAATAGGGCTTAGGTTTATGCTCTTTAAAATTTTGCCATAGGACAATGTGGGGAACCGTCCCCGGGACTCCACTGATTCACCCAAATGCACGATACATCTCAAGTGAATCAAGGGAACCTCGGGCGTTCCGCGATTATACCCGTGTTGGTCCCAGGATAGTTCGCCAACACGAGCATTCTCATCCAACAGTTGACATCAGAACACATACACAATTAGCGGAAGCATAAACGTATTACATTCCAAAAGTAGGACTGCTGTCCATAACGACATATTTAGAGTTATTACATCAAGTAGCAGCGGAAATCACAAGATAAACAACAAAAGGGCCAGCATGGCATGCCCCCAAACCCTCGAGCAACCGATTGGGGCAAGAACGGCGACTAAGCGTTGGAATTGTCGAAATCGCCTTAAAAGTCCTCGGCAGGCCTCATCCTCACCGCAGCAAGTGGACAATCCGATTGAGTACAAAGAGTGTACTCAAGCACAATAATATACATTGCATGTTGATTTCTAACTACATGTGGTTGCTACATCAAAGGAAGGCAAAATGGCAATTTTCAAAGATAAAGCAATGTTTGAGGCAAATCGTAAACATGTATAGATTGAAAAGAATTGCATTTCGTAAACATTTGCAAGATCTAATACATAATATAACATCATCATAATCACATTCATATCATGCCTTCAAGCATTCTCCGAACCATGAGTTCCATCGCTCATGTTCGACTACACACACAAGTACTCCAATACTTGCGTCTTTTCCCACTCCCATCCCATTCCTACCAAGTCCTTAATACTCGCCCAGTGACTGACAGTTCAAGTGATCGTCCTTAACCATGGACGCGGCTATTCGAATAGTTTAAACTCTACAGAGGTACGACTTTACCCACACGACATGTTACACTCGTGAGCCAAGCTATTAACACATTTTCTTAGATGTGTCGGCCGAGGTGAACGTGACAAACTATTTTCCAGTATGCATGGTTGTGTATCTAAACCATCCGGATGATTGTGACCCTTGATCCCGCTTGCCCAGTGCTCGGTGTGTGTGGATCAAGGAGTACACCCGTTGTTGGACATCCCCAACTCAAAAAAGTTCGAGGGACTCCGAGGACCTTCCTTGGCGCTCCACCAAGCCCAAGGAATTCCGGCGGACATTCCTTGACGCTCCACTAAGCTCAAGGAATTCCGAGTGCACATGGTTTACATACCCTAGTCACACACAAGTACTTGGTTACGCCGGTCCCATAAACGGCGTGTGGTTCGCACGATAGTTACTCAAAAAGACGTCACCAGTATTTAATCCTTAGGGTCCTTAACCAATATCTCTACTCATTAATCAACAATTGAAATCAACATCATCATCATAATTCTCAATCATTGCGACCGATGGATTAAGTCCATCTATCGCGGTTTCTAACGATGTTCTAAGCATAGCTAAGCAATTCGCACGAACCCATATACAATAATAATAACCAACCACCTAGGGCGACAATGGAACATGGAAAGAACATGATAAGGGGATAACATCACAATGTGGTAATAACTACGAATTCTACCCAATCATAATTGTAATTGAAAGTAAGCATGCAATTGATAAAATAGTTCCAAAAGTGTAAATTTCAAATAGTAGGAGCAATCATGGTCAAGGAGTAAAGTAGTGCCTTGCTGCTCGTTCTTGACTTCGAAAGCGTAGTCGTACTCGGGAGTGCCTTCCGAAGCGTCAACACCTAACGAGAAGACCCAAGTCCATAAACACCAAATCAAAAATCCAAAGATGCACATGATTAAAAGATGTATGAAATGCTCATGATGCACAATACTTGACTATAATATGAAAATACCAATTTAGTCTTGCGAAATTTGGACTTGGTTGTCAAAATTTCATGTTTTAGAGGCATTTTATTGAATTATGTCTGGAGTATCCGGACATTTAACCCCGGAGTGTCCGGGCTGACCCCCTCGGTGTGACGAGTCCTGGCATATCCGTACTATCCGGATTAAATCCCCGGACTATCCGGGTTAAAACCCTGGACTATCCGGATTAAATACCCGGACTATCCGGATTGAGAGGTCTGTTTCAAAATGGCTATTTTGCTATTGGTTTCTAAACTTCATAGCAATGCACTAGGACTTCAAAAGGGTGTACTAGGGTGGGATCTTACCACTATGGGGTTACTTTTTGCGTGGTGACGGTTGGTTTCGGCGAGGAATGACAAGAATGTCACAATGCCGACTTTCACGGTTCGTCTCCTCCTAGCTCGTGTAGACGACAATGACTTCACTTGCTTGCGCTTGCAGCAACAACTAGCCCTCCTCCTCAAGCTTCCGTGCGACATGCATGCCCCGATTCAAGGTTTGAGGATGGATTCCATGGAAAGGCAAGAAATGAGTCCCAAGAGAAAAAATTTCAGAATAAGGGAGGAAAAAAAGCGATTGCCACTTACCAAAAACTTGTTGCCTCAAGAATCCACTTGGATGGGTTTGAAGCTCTTGATCTTGGCTTCAAGGTGGTGTAACATGCACAAGCTCAAACTCAAGCTTTGAGTGGATTTTGTGGGGAGAATGGCAAGGTGTTGAAGAAGAGTTCTTGCTGTTTTCTGGGTTTGGGCTGAGCAAATGGGCAGTATTGGGAGGAGGAACCAAGGTGTATCACCTTATATATGGCTACCATTCATGTCTTACATGTGGGGCTAGGTCCCACATGTCATAGAGTAAGTAGAAGAGTGGGTAGAAGTGATTGGAGTGAGAAAAGTCATGGAGAGGATGTGCAGCCCACAAGTTCCTATGCAAGGTAGGTCCCATGTGTCATTGACATGTTAGGTAAGTGGGTAGAGGTAGGTAAAGTAAGAAGTGTCATTGTAGATATGTGCAACCTACTACCTTCTCTCTTATGATCATGGCCCACACGTCATTAACCAAGGTAAAATACATGTGTGCAGTTTGGAAAATGATTGTTATGATTTTGTTACTCCCTCTTTATGCAAGATGAATGTCATAACACTTGTATGATTATAATTAAATGAGGATGTAATGGCATTATGGAAGATGTTAGCATGACAAGTCTCGCTTACCGGATTAACGGAAATTGGGCTGTTATAGACAATAACCTTAAAATCTGATGTAGGTTGATTAACTAACTTAAAACTTGACACACTCTGATGCACAGTAGGAAGGGTCTGGTAAATCATTGCATTATGTTGTAATATTTTATTTGAGCTTTGATGAATGTTGAATATGTTGATGCATGATGATATGATGATGCCTATTGCTATGATTTTGAAAGAGTTGAATGAATTATTGTGTTTATGTGAAATAGTGGTGCCAAACGATTTTGGTCATGTTATTTTGGGTCGTGGTAAGGGCCATGTTTTTCGGTGTGGTTAGGTTTTGCCACCACCGGAGGGTTAGAAACCTCTCATAGGGGAGAGTTGTTGTCTAATATGTCATAGATCAGAGAGTTTAGCAAGATTGCTTTCATTATGTCTTTGATGGTCAGAGACAAGGAAAGAAAAAAAAGAGTTTAGTGACGAGTCTTTTTGGGTTGCTATCACTATAGTTCTGGCGAATGGTTTTGTTGGTTATTGTTGGCTGCTTTGAGGAGAAAAAATTATTGTCTTTCTCATGTGTTTGTCAATCTTCTCGTTTAAAGATGTTATCGAAGTTTTTGTGCAAGACTTAAGTTATGGGGATTTAATTTTTATGACTTTATCAGAAAAGGATCACTAGATCACTTGGTTTTAGTCTAGTGAAAGATATTATTGCAACCATCTTCCTTCATGGATGTTTTAAATTTTGAAACTTGTTTTGAAGAATTTTTGTTTGTCGGAGTTTGGGTCTTGCCAACTTGTGATTTGAGAGTAAAGTTTGTTTGTGAAGTATGGTTGGATTTTCTAGAAAAAAAAAGATGTAAATAAAGTAAGTAATCATTTTACTGAAATAAATGGTCAGTAGTAAGAAGTATTATTTAGCATATTATTTAGTGAAGGATCAACATGGCGAACAGAGGGGGGTGAATGGTCGCAAAACAATATTTTTTCCTCACAAAAATACTCCAACTAAGTCCTCGAAAGGATCACGCAAATCAAATTCAGCAACCCTCCAAAACCCAAACAACTAGACAACTATGTGTACCCCTAGCTTGCATGGATGAAAACCATGGAATATGTAAAGAATTTTTATCACAATCCTGGTTGTCAAGTGTCCAAATTAAAAGGAATCAAATCAAACCTTACTTTTAGAAAGGAGATCAAGCCAAATCACAAAACTCACTTTCTGAAAAGCAAAAGCAGATTTTCCAGAAATTATTCTCAATTGGAGCAGATGGTTGGTGGGTTTCTGGTGCTCTCAAAATTTTGGAAAATTTTCTCCCTATGAGAAAATGAGTCATGAAGCACTCCACCAAAGATCACCTCAAAAATCCATGTAGAAAAATTAGGAAAAGCCAAGCATCATAGACTATCAGGAACTTCGAGTAGAAAGTTCGGGGCTTGATATTCACCTCATGGCGCCCAAATGGTGTGACCAGTGGACTCCCCAATTTTACCACAGATGAATATGGGAGTTCCTCACCTTTTCCAATAAGAATCACTCAAAAAGAAGATTTATAAATTTTTATAAAAATCAAATTCTAAGTACTGCATGAAAAATAAGTTATAGACAAAGTTGCAATTTGATAGAAAAGTTGATCTCTAGTCTATCCTAGAGTGCAAAAGAGATATAAAACCATATGAACACACTCAAGATATCCAAGATCAGTAGTATTTAGAATGAGGGGAGGTAAATCCAAATTGCAAGAAAGTAAATTACGAGAAAGTAACTTACAGGAATTTACATGCTGAATTTAAGACATAAGGTAAATGCGTAATGTAAATTCAAGCATGAATGAAAAAGATCTACATTTCTGGAAGGAGAAGGTTTACAAAGCCTCACAACAAGGTGGGCAAATCTCAAAGGAGCACAAAAATCTCTACAACCTTCAAGAGGAGGAGGCTACCCCTCCCCCTCTATTTATACTACTCTTGGGCCACCTACCACTCTTGGATGAGTCCCTTAACCCTAGAGCACTCATCCAAGGGCTAGGATTAACCCACTCACACAGCCATGACCTACACACATAATGGGTTTTCTTGCATCGTTTTCAAAGCATACTACCTAGACCTGCTAACCTATCAACTAGACCGCGATCCGATGACCTTCCCTGATCAATGCGGCATCTAGCTAGTATCATCTCCTTTCCTTGTCTTCTTGGCTTGCCTGGACTGCGTCTCCGATCATCTTCTAGTGATCTTCAACTGTCTGGACCTCCGACGCACCTCACCTAGTCCTGGTCATCCTCTGCCACACCATGACCTAGCACCGTAGGATTGCCTGAGACCCGAAAAACACACGAGTCCGATGCTACCGCTCGGCCAGTAGCATTGGAAAAGGCAATCAAATCTCAAATTGCTTCAAATTGAAAATCCAATTCACATTAAACTCAATTCCAAAGCAAACCAAGCTCAAATCTAGTCAATTACTCATCACAAACATGGATAGACCTCCACATGGTCTTTCATTTAGAACTGTCCCCGCCGCGCCCACGCGCGGTGCCAGACACCGACCCCTGAGCCTCCGCCACCCGCGTGCACTTGTGTGCCAGGGAGAAGAGCTCGAAGGTGGTGGTGATATTGCGGGTCACCATCTTCTCACGCATTTTGTGGTCTCGAACGCCTCTCCGAAAGGCGATGACGACCGACTGCTCTGAAATCCGGGGGATCGTGCTGTGACAATGGCTAAATCATCGAATGAAGTCGTGCAATGACTCCCCTCTTTCCTACTCGAGGGCATGGAGATCGTCCTCCACGCCCGGTTGGATGTAGGGGCCCTGAAAGTTGGCGACGAAGAGGCTGCACAACTCCTCCCACGAGTGCACCGACCCTCGCGAGAGGTTCAACAGCCAAGACCGGGCAGACCCGTCAAGGCCGTTGGGAAGTAGTTGGCCATGGCCTTCTCGAACCCGCCAGCGGCTCGCACCACTATGGTGTAGATCTGCAAGAACTCCTCCGGGTTGGTGGTGCTATCGTACTTCTCAATGGACACCGGGCGGAACCTCTCGGGCCACGCCACACGACGCAGCCGTCGGGAAAATGCCTGGCATCCGACGCCGTAGGGGGAGTCCTGCCGTCCACCTAAACCCCGGCCCGAAGACCGTGCTGGGAAGTACGGATCGCGACTCCCCAAACAATCGGAGGAGTGGACTTCCTCCTCGCTCTGAAGGTGAGAGTCATGGGAGGGGGTCTCATCCCCAGGAGCCATACGTCCGTCACAGCCTTGCCCTTGGGCACGACGGCGCTGCTAGTGATCATGCAAATCACCACCGCGTCACCAGCGATGCTTCTCCAGATGAACCCTCAGGTCCCCACGGCTCCCCGAGGAACCGGGACCTTCATCTTGTATGCCCTTGCCTTTATCCAGGCCCTCTGGCCAAAACGCTTCCCGCTCGGGTGACTGGAAGCTTGGGTGCAGTTAGCATGCACCGTTGATCGGGGAGTTCCGATGGTTCTCGATTGGTCGGGCATCACTACGCGGAGCTGGGCCTCGTCTATGAGGCCAGCAATGTCCCGCAACCACGGCGTGGCCGGGGTGTCTCCTGCAAGTTCCACCGGAGGGTGGTCCAGGAGGAGACGGACTGTATGCAGATTCTGGGCCGGAGTGGCCACCTCCATGGCCAGCCGACACCAAACAGGAGGTTCAGCCGCTGCCAGGGGGGCACCACCGCCTCCCTGTGGGGGCAGCGTGAGACGATCTCTCATCCGGCGGGAGCGCTGGGACATGTTCTGGGTGTTGTTAGCCTCCGCCGCCTCTTGTTGCTGTGAGTGTGAACCCGCCATCACCAGATGCGCGGTCCTTGCAGACAGAAGACCGAAATCGGCCGAAGAGATGGCCGGGTGAGCCAACCACTAGGCCCCTACCTGGCGCGCCCCTGTCGATGTATTTCGCTAGATAGGACCCCGTCAACGGACAGGGTGTCTTCTCCTAGGATGGAGGTAAGGGTTCGGTAGAGGGCGTCTTCGCGGTCGAAAACCCTAATGACTCTCGCACGGAGGATTCAAGGGATCAACGGATCAAATAACACACCGGTGTATTCAGGTTCAGGCCCCTCAGAGCGGGTAACAGCCCTACGTCCTGCTAGATCTTTGTTGATAAAGTATGGAGGCGATTGCAATGCTACTTTCAGTTTGTTCTGCTCTTTTTCACTAAGTCTTTCGACTGGTCGACTGACCTCCTCCTTCCCCATGCACCAGAGCTCCTTTATAGAGAGTGGCATGCTTGGGCAGGTAGGAAGGTGATATCATACTGATCTACGACTCATTAATTATACCCATCACTGTAGTCTTATCATACGGACCCATGACTCCTTTATTACACCCATCGCTGTAGCCTTATCCTTCAAGCCCCATTTAATGTCGCTGTGTGGCTTCGCCCGGTCCGCCCGGGATGTGATATTCCTGTGATGGGTTAGGAGTGAGGCGTCAGAGGGATGGGCCGTCGTTGTGTCACTAGTAGAACTCCTCACAATCAATGGCCCTGACACAACAGTGTCGAAGAAGGAGACTTCGGTAAGCCTCCTCTTATTCCTTTGTCGCGCGTGCTTTGGCGACACGGGATCATGCCCACGAAAGGTGCGATCGCGCTACCGCTCGCCGAGCCGCCACGGAGGCCGATGCCTGGCGACAAGGGCCTAATTGCCCGCCTACTCGCCAGGCCGCCACGGAGGACGACGCTAGGAGAGCAGGGCCTAATCGCCCACCTGCTCGCCAGACTGCCACGTGGGCCGACGCCCGGCAGCGAGGCTGTCGCCCTTTGCGCCGCCAAGCCGCCGTGGGCCGACGCCCGAGGGCGAGGCTGTCGCCCTTTGCTCGCTAGGCCGCCACAGAGGCCGACGCCCGAGGGCGGGCCTCGATCTTCGCTGCTCGCGAGCCACCCAGAGTCGACGCCCGTGGCGGGGCTGATGCCCGCTTTGCTCGCCGGGCCACCACGTGGTCTTCACTTTATCTGCAACGGAGAGGGTACCCTGGCGTAAAATACGCCAACAGTTGCAGAGGAAGTAGACGTTCTTGCCGATCACCGTCGAGGCAGATGCAACAACACCTCTACGGTATCCACACGTCTAGGGGTGGAAAGTCGTGCGCTGATGTGCTAGCACCACGCGCGCGATGGCTAGGGTTTTGGCAAGGAAAAGGGAGTCGGCGGCTAGGGTTTCGTGATGGAAAACACGTATTTTTGCAACGCCACCCCATGCCCCCTTTATATAGAGCGCACGCTAATGGGCCTTCTATGATAGAAGCCCATTAGGAACCTCGTCCCCGCTGATCCATATCCGCGAAACACACTAATGGATCCTAATCCATTTCGGCATGTTCCAACCCGTTAAGTGTGTGACCCGTTAGGTTCTTGCGCAAATGGCCATGGCCCTGGAAACCTCTTTTCCAGACCACTAGACAACAGCGGTTCCTAGCAGGACATGTTGTCCCCCGAATGCATAGAGTGATCGTATCGACTGAACCTTGATATACTCATGTACCAATCCTTTTGCCACGTGATACAAGTCAAGCTCAGGGCAAGATGTGTGCCATCCTTGTGATAGCTCGACCCATTCACCCGTCAATGTAATGGATATTAAAATGTGATTAACTCTTTAATCATATTGGCATGGCCATGCACTTACCCAATCCATCCACACCGAGGGGCCCAGAGATATCTCACCCGTTATCTAGGAGGGGCAAATCCCATCTTGATCTCATACATCCCATGTTGTGTTTCATGGCATACCCATAAGGTACCTTTATAGCAAACCTTTTACGGAGTAGCGTTTGATAGCACCAAAGTATACAACTACACACGCTGGGAATCAATAAGGATCTTAGGTCAAAGGATCATATAGGTATATCATTCGAGACTACAGACTGATGGCATATTAAGGATAACAATCTAGCACTGTCTTGGAGTAGGTCTATCCAACCCCATGTTCTCTAACATGTGCCCACATAATTGATTTGATATCCCCATATCTATGGTATGTGATACTTTACCATCAATCAATACATGTGCTGGTCAAAACTTTATTGTTCCATATAATGATACGAGACCGGGGAACATTTAGAATAATATCAAATGTACATTGTGTATCACAATCAAGTCGTACTTGATGAACAAAGTAATGACATTTATTCATGGAACTTATGACTACATGAACATAAACATGTGGTACAATCATCTCTCATGATCGCTTCTAGGGCATATCACTAACAATCTCCCACTTGCACTAGAGTGCATCATGTAGATATCGAATACCCATGGACCTTGTGTGCGCCTCATGTTTCGGCTGCGGATGAGGTTTCGTCAGTGGATCAGCAACATTCAGATCCGTGTGCACTTTACAAATCTTCACTTCTCCTCTATCGATGATCCTCGAATGAGGTGATAACGCCGGAGTATGTGTTTGGATTTTTGGTGAGACCTAGGCTCCTTCGCTTGTGCAATGGCACCACTATTGTCAGAATAGAGGTCCATTGGACAGATTGCACTAGCGACCACTCCCAACTCAGAAACAAACATTCTGATCCAAACCGCCTCCTTTGCAGCTTTAGAAGCTGCAATATACTCAGCCTCCGTCGTTGAATCGGCTACTGTCTCTTGCTTGGAACCTTTCTAGCTCACCGCCCCACCATTGAGGCATAATACAAAACCAGACTGCGATCGAGAATCATCTTTGTCGGTTTGGAAGCTAGCGTCGGTGTAACCCTTTACAACCAGCTCTTCCTCTCCTCCAAAGACCAAAAACATGTCCTCAGTCCTTCGTAAGTATTTGAGGACGTTCTTCACAACTACCCAGTGACTTTTACCTGGGTTTGATTGATACCTGCTCGTAACACATAGAGCATATGATACATCTGGGCGTATACATCACATGGCATACATGATGGATCCAATAGCAGAGACATATGGAATCACACTCATTTTATTTTGCTCATCAGGTATCGAAGCACACTGAGTCTTGCTTAGATGAATACCATGCAACATTGGCAAGAAACCCTTCTTGGAATCTCGCATATTGAACCGTTTTAATATTTTATCAATGTATGTACTTTGGCTTAATGCAATTAGCCTTCTCGATCTATCTCTATAGATCTTTATGCCCAATATGTAGGTTACTTCTCCCAAATCCTTCATCGAGAAATATTTTCTCAAATAAGATTGAACAGCTTCAAGCATTGGAATATCGTTTCCGGTCAACAATATGTCATCTACATATAAAATCAGAAACACAAGTGCACTCCCACTAGTCTTCTTGTAAATACAAGGTTCTTCTTCATTCTTGATGAAGCCAAACTCTTTGACTGGTTCATCAAAACAAAGATTCCAACTCCGAGATGCTTGCTTCAGTCCATAAATAAACTTCCGAAGCTTGCATATCTTGCCAGCATCGTTTGGATCGACAAAACCGTCAGGCTGTGTTATGTACACATCCTCACTTAGGTTTCTATTTAGGAAAGCCATTTTGACATCCATTTGCCATAATTCCCAATCATAGAATGCGGCATTTGCTAGCATCATCCGAATAGATTTAAGCATAGCGACGGGTGAAAAAGTTTCATCATAATCAACACCTTGAATTTGCTTGAAACCTTTAGCCACCAATCGTGCCTTATAGATGTGAACATTTCTATCCATATCTATCTTTTTTTTAAAGACCCATTTGCACTCGACAGGTTTTACCCCATCAGGCAGATCAACCAAGTTCCAAACCTGATTATCATACATGGACATTATTTCAGATCTCATGGCTTCCAGCCATTTCCCAGAGTCCGGTCCCACCATTACTTCCATATAGTCTTTGGGCTCATCGTTGTCCAACAACAACACGTCGCGTTGTCCCGTCATGAGGAACATGTACCTCTCGGGTTCACAGCTAGTCCTCGTAGACCTGCGTGGGGCTAGTGCCTCCACCACGGGTTCCGCAACATTTTGCATTTCCCGTTCAAGGTCAGTAGGAGCTGAAACATTTTCAGATGTTTCCCGAATTTCTTCAAGTTGCACCTTGCTCCCACTAGCTCTTTTGAAAAACTCCTTTTCCAAAAAGACACTATGTCGAGTGACAAACACTTTGCCCTCTTCTCGGTTATAAAAATAATACCCTTTAGGTTCCCTAGGGTACCCCACAAAGAAGCACTTATCAAACTTGGCATGAAGCTTATCAGACGTCATACGTTTTACATAGGCTTCACAGCCCCAAATCTTTAGAAAAGACAACGAGGGACGCTACCCAATCCATGTCTCATATGGCGTCTTCTCTACCGATTTTGATGGAACCCTATTTAGTGTGAACACAGCTATTTCTAGAGCAAATCCCCAAAATGACAATGGAAGATCAGTTTGACTCATCATAGACCGAACCATGTCCAACAAAGTTTGATTCCTCCATTTGGATACTCCATTCCATTAAGGCGTTCCAGGCAGAGTCAATTGAGGAACTATTCCACAATTCTTAAGATGATCATTAAACTTATGGCTCAAATACTCACCTCCACGATCAGATCGCAGAAATTTAATTGTTTTGCCCAAATGATTCTGCACTTCATTCTGAAACTCTTTGAACTTTTCAAAAGATTCAGACTTATGCCTCATTAGATAGATATAGCCATACCTATTAAAGTCATCAGTAAAGGTATTGAAGTACTGATATCCACCTCTGGCCACAGCACTCATCGGACCACATACATTAGTATGTACTAGGGCCAACAAGCCACTTGCCCTCTCACTTGAACCAGTAGTGAAAGGCGTCTTAGTCATTTTGCCAAGTAAACAAGACTCACACGTGTCAAATGATTCGAAATCAAATGAATCAAGAAGACCATCTTTATGGAGCTTCTCCATGTGCTTCTTATTTATATGGCCTAAGCGACAATGCCACAGATAAGCGGAATTCGAATAATTTGTTTTGAGTCTTTTTGCATTAACATTATAGACAGAATTATCTTCAAGATTTAGGACATACAATCCATTCACCAATGAACAATGTCCATAGAGCAAACCATTCGAATAAATAGAACAATGTCTGTCGTTTATTACAAATTCAAAACCATCTTCTTGCAAACATGAAGAAGAGATAATGTTTTTGCTCAATCCTAGAATGTAATAACAATTATTCAACTCCAGAACTAATCCTGAAGGTAACGACAAAGGATAAACGCCGATGGCAATTGCGGCAACTTTTGCGCCATTGCCGACGTAGATGTCCACCTCATCTCTTGCACAACTTCTAGTCCTTGTTAACCCCTGCAACGATTTTCAAGTATGAATCATTGAACCGGTATCAAATACCCATGACTCATTAGGATGAGTAGCAAGATTAATTTCTATAACATTAATACCTGAAGTGGAAGCTAGAGTTCCATTCTTCTTGTCCTCCAAGTATTTCTTGTAGTTCCTACGCCAATGACCTTTCTTATGGCAGTAGTGACATGCATCAGAAGCAGCAGGACCACTTTTGGTCTTACCATTAGACTTAGGTTTAGGGTTGGGGATCGTATCCACACCCTTGCCTTTTGCTCCGCGCTTCCTTTTCTTACCACCATCCTTGTGAATCATCATCACATGATTGTTGCTTTTCTTAATACTCTCCTCTGTTGTCCTAAGCATGCCATGCAGTACGGTCATGTTCTTCTCCATGCCATGCATATGAAAATTCATAATAAATGGCTCAAAGCTTGCAGGAAGCGACTGGAGAATCACATCTGTAGCCAACTCTTGGCTCAGTGGAAAACCAAGTTTTTCCAAGTTCTCAATGTAACCCATCATCTTGATTACATGAGGACTCACCGGACTACCTTCAATCAGCTTACACGCAAACAGGGCTTTTGAGATCGAGTATCTCTCGGCCCTAGCTTGGTTCTCAAACATGCTACTAAGGCCTGTAATCATACTATAGGCATCTGCATACTCATATTGTTTCTGAAGCTCAGAGTTCATAGTAGCAAGCATGAGACAGCTAACATCAAGTGCATCATTGGTGTGCTTCTCATAAGCACGGCGTTCAGCAGTGGTAGCAGTATCAAGCAATTCAACAGGATATGGCTGCTCAAGAACATATTCCTTTTTCTCTTGCTTGAGAACAATTCTCAAGTTTCGGTACCAATCAATAAAGTTTGTTCCAGAGAGTTTCTCTTTCTCTAGAATCGATCGCAAATTAAAACCAGCGTTTTGAGTAACAGTACTAGGTGCCATCTACAACAGAAATAAATAAGCAAAGTCTTAGCACAATGTTCATATAAATCTTTTATTAAAAAGTTTAATAAAAGATACTCCCACTAAAGTCACTTTCCCTTTGGTGACTTACAGTAGGACAAGATCCATATTCACTAAAGTCCTAGTGAGCTTTGGCATCACCGCTAGAACCCAGTAACATAGGTAGGCATAACATTGCCAATCACATCATATGTGATTCTTGTTTGTTGGGTGGCATCCAATGCCCGGCTCCCAACATCCATGCCCGAAGCCCAAAACCGTTTTGATAGCCCGATAAGTAAACCAATACTATGCATGTGGTTGTCCGACATCCACCCTATTGATCAAGGAAGTTGATGGCACCCTGCTTTGGCAGAAACTACCATTCAACGTACAAGATCTCTATAGGTGCAACTATTGGAAGGGCATGAAACTCTTAATTTTTTTCGAGGAAAACCATTCTAACATGACAATCATATCCACCAAACATGATAGAACAGCATGACAGGAATCATCACAGATAATCACATTAACTTGTGAAATAGTATGGCCCAAGACGCTCCAATCTCCACTGTTGCACTTCCTGTCCACCGAGCCATCATGCTTGAAGCCGGCCTCCATGATCGAGTACCACGCTACTACGTCTAATAACTAGTAAACAAATTACATGAGGATTTCAAGCATCAAATATCGACACGTAGGCCGTTATACAATAACAAGACAGCCTATTGCTGCAATTAACCATGACATGCAGGCCATGCAATTACACACATGCATCATATATACATATGGGCCATACTATTCACATCATTCCCTGCAAAAACAAGTTAAGTGAAGGATGTATTCTATCGGCGCGATATGAATATGGTTGCTATAACAGTCTATGCGCGCACACCACGTGATATGACCTCGATCTGTTGGCTCCAACTAATAGCAAGCGCACGCAGTTAGCCCTGATGGTGATTCTAGCCGGTAGGGGCAAGTCACGGCGCGGCCTAGAAGTAGCATGAACTAATCTTTTGGCCATGCAATACTATCGACTCATACCTCATACGACCCCAATGACCGATTGATCTAATCAACCTGTGGAACAGTAATAGATCCAATCTACTACTACACATATGTGCATCATCCAGATCTCTAACTACACATGATCGGCTCTGATACCACAGAAGGGAACGCGTAGGCTACGCTAGCCGAAAACAAAAATTTCTACACATTCAACCAGGATACATGCGAGTAGGAGATCATGGATCATTACCCTTGGAGCACGTTAGCAGCGGAAGGAGAGTGGGTGAAGTGTCCCCGTCAGTGCTAAAAAATTTGGTACTTGGCGGCGATATTGCGGCCGATATTGCAGTTAGCAGCTATAAACGCAATGAATTTAGCCCTTGGCGGCCTGTTTGGCGGTTGGGCCGAAATTGCGGTCCTTAGCGGGTCTTGGCGGTCCTTGGCGGGCCTTAGCGGGCGTGGCGGCTAGCACAAAATTATGAGAGAGACCATTTTGATCTACTGTTTACATGACCTGATGACCATGATTGAAAGATTCACGTCGTCGTCCACAAAATAAGGTACACTAAGTCACTAACATAGTACTTACTACTTAATTTATTACTTGATTAATTGAGTAGTATGTGTTCAAGTATTTCGGTTTAATATTCTACTTTAATATTTGATGTCTTGCAATTTGCAAATAACTAGAAAAGAAAACTAAAAATTTTTATTCATAATAAAATCAATAATATATATGAATTATATTAATTCTCGGCCGCCGAGGGTCAAAACGCCGAGACCCGCAATTGCACCGCAAATACGGCCTTGGCGGTTGGTGGTACCTAACCGCCACGAATCCGCCGAGCGAACTCTTGAACACTGGTCCCCGCGTACTCCAAAGTACAGTAGTAGATGCCGGAGTTGATCGTTTCCTCCTTGTGATCGCGCACACAACGCTGTAGAGGAAGTAGACGTTCTTGTCGATCAGAGCCGAGGCAGATGCAACGACGCCTCTACGGTATCCACACGTCCAGTGGTGGAAAGCCGTGCGCTGATGTGCTAGCACCACGTGCGCGACAGCTAGGGTTTTGGCAAGGAGAAGGGAGTCGGCGGCTAGGGTTTTGTGGTGGAAAACACATTTTTTTGTAGCGCCACCCCACGCCCCCTTTATATAGAGCGCACGCAAATGGGCCTTCTATGATAGAAGCCCATTAGGAACCTCGTCCTTGCAGATCCATATCCGCGAAACCCACCAATGGATCCTAATACATTTCGGCATGTTCCAACCCGTTAAGTGTGCGACCCGTTAGGTTCATGCGCAAACGGCCATGGCCCTGGAAACCTCTTTTCCAGACCACTAGACAACAGCGGTTCCTAGCAGGACATGTTGTCCCCCGAATGCACAAAGTGATCGTATCGGCTGAACCTTGATATACTCATGTACCGATCCTTTTGCCATGCGATACAAATCAAACTCAAGGCAAGATGTGTGCCATCCTTGTGATAGCTGTTGCCCATTCACTCGTCAATGTAATGGATATGAAAATTTGATTAACTCTTTAATCACATTGGTATGGCCATGCACTTTCCCAATCCATCCACACCAAGGGGCCCAGAGATATCTCTCCCGTTATCTAGGGGGGCAAATCTCATCTTGATCTCTTACATCCCATGTCATGTTTCATGGCATACCCATAAGCTACCTTTATTGCAACCCTTTTATGGAGTAGCGTTTGATAGCCCCAAAGTATACAATTACACACGCTAAAAATCAATAAGGATCTTAGGTCAAAGGATCATATATGTATATCACTCGAGACTACAGACTGATGGCATATTAAGGATAACAATCTAGCAGTGTCTCGGAGTAGGTCTATCCAACCCCGTGTTCTCTATCATGTGCCCACATAATTGATTTCATATCCCCATATCTAGGGTATGTGATACTTTACCATCAATCAATACATGCGCTGATCAAAACATTATTGTTCCTTATAATGATACGAGACCAGGGAACATTTAGAATAATATCAAATGTACATTTTGTATCACAATCAAGTCGTACTTGATGAACAAAGTAAAGACATTTATTCACGGAACTGATGACTACATGAACATAAACATGTGATACAATCATCTCTCATGATCATCTCTAGGGCATATCACTAACGCTCTCAACCCTAGAGACTCATCTAAGGGCTAGGAAGAGCCCACTCACATAGCCTACAAGGGGAAACCCTAAACCCGCTAACATAAGATTTTTCTTGCATGGCTCTCAAAGCATACTACTATCAACTAGACCATTCTCTGACAGTCCTCACTGATCCGCGCCGCATCTAGCTAGTATTTGCTCCTTTCCTTGCATTCTTGGCTTGCCCGAACTCCGTCTATGGTCATCTTCCGGCGATCTCCCTGTGGGGAACCGTCCCCGGGACTCCGCTAATTCACCCAAGTGCGCGGTACATCTCAAGTGAATCAAGGGAACCTCGGGCGTTCCACGATTATACCCGTGTTGGTCCCAGGATAGTTTGCCAACACGAGCATTCTCATCCAACAGTTGACATCACAACACATACACAACTATCGGAAGCGTAAACATTATTACATTCCAAAAGTAGGACTGCTGTCCATAACGACATATTTAGAGTTATTACATCAAGTAGCAGCGGAAATCATAAGATAAACAACAAAAGGGCCAGCATGGCATGCCCCCAAACCCTCAGGCAACCAACTGGGGCAAGAACGGCGACTAAACGTTAGCATTGTCGAAATCTGCCCGGTAAAAGTCCCCGGGTAATGCCTCATCCTCACCTGCAGCAAGTGGACAATCCGATTGAGCACAAAGAGTGTACTCGCACAATAATATACATTTCATGCTGATCTCTAGCTACATGTGGTTGCTACATCAAAGGAAGGCAAATGGCAATTTTCAGCATAAAGCAATGTTTGGAGTAAATCGTAAAACAAGTATAGATTGACAAATTGCATTTAGTAAACATTTGCAAAAGCTAATACATAATATAACAGCATCATACTCACATTCATATCATGCCTTCAAGCATTCTCCGAACCATGAGTTCCATCGCTCATGTTCAAACACACACACAAGTACTCCAATACTTGTGTCTCCTTTCCCACTCCCATCCCATTCTTACCAAGACCTTAATACTCGCCCAGTGACTGACAGTTCAAGTGATCGTCCTTAACCATGGACGCGGCTATTCGAATAGTTTAAACTCTGCAGAGGTACGACTTTACCCACACGACACGCCACACTCGTAAGCCAAGCTATTAACACATTTCCTTAGATGTGTCGGCCGAGGTGAAACGTGACAAACCATTTTCCAGTATGCATGGTAGTGTATCTAAACCATCCGGATGACTGTGACCCTCGATCCCGCGTGCCCAGTGCTCGGTGTGTGTGGATCAAGGAGTACACCCGTTGTTGGACGTCCCCAACTCAACAAAGTTCGAGGGACTTCGAGGGCATTCCCTGGCACTCCACTAAGCCCAGGGAATTCCGGCGGTCATTCCTTGACGCTCCACTAAGCCCAAGGAATTCCGCGTACACATGGTTTACATAACCTAGTCATACATAAGTACTTGGTTACGCCGGTCCCATAAACGGCGTGTGGTTCGCACGATAGTTACTCAAAGAGACGTCACCAGGATTTAATCCTTAGGGTCCTTAACCAATATCTCTACTCATTAAACATCGATTAAAAACATCATCATCGTAATAATAAATCTGGATCATTGCGACCGATGGACTAAATCCATCTATCGCGGTTTCTAACGGTGATCTAAGCATGGCTAAGCAATTCGAACGAACCCATACATAATAATAAACCAACCACCTAGGGCGACAATGGAACATGGAGAGAATATGCTAAGGGTTTAACACACAACATGGTAATAGCTAAGAATTCTACCCAATCATATTTGTAATTGAAAGTAAACATGCATTTGATAAAATAGTTCCAAAGATGTAAGTTGCAAATAGTAGGAGCAATCATGGTCAAGGAGTAAGATAGTGCCTTGCTGCTCGCTCTTGACTTCAAAGGTGTAGTCGTACTCGGGAGTGCCTTCCGAAACGTCAACACCTAACGAGAAGATCCAAATCCATAAACACCAAATCAAGAATTCAAATAGTGCACATGATTAAAAGATGCATGAAATGCTCATGATGCACAATACTTGATTATAATATGAAAATACCAATTTAGTCTTGTGAAATTTGGACTTGGTTGTCAAAATTTCATGTTTTAGAGGCATTTTATTGAATTAGGTCCGGAGTATCCGGACAATTAACCCCGGAGTGTCCGGGCTGACCCTCTCGGTGTGGCGAGTTCTGGCATATCCGGACTATCCGGATTAAATCACCGGACTATCCGGAGTAAATCCCCAGAGTATCCGGATTAAATCCCCGGAGTATCCGGGCTGACCCTCTCGGTCTGCCCCGTTTTAGCATATCCGGACTATCCGGATTAAATCACCGGACTATCCGGATTAAATCTCCGGAGTATCCGGATTAAATCCCCGGAGTATCCGGACTAAGCAGTCTGTTCCAAAAACGGGTGTTTGTCCATTGCTTCTATACTTCATAGAAATGGACTAGGATGAAAAGGAATGGACTAGGGTAGATTCTCACCACTACAAGGTTGCTTTTGTACTTGGTGAAGGTTGGTTTCGGCGAGGGAATGACAAAAGTATTGCAACGTCGGTTCTTTAGGTTCGCCTCCTCCTAGCTCGTATAGACGACGACGGCCTCGCTTGCTCGTGCTTGCAACGGCAAATAGCCCTCCTCCTCAAGCTTCCATCCGACATGCGCGACCCGATTCAAGTGTGATGATGGATTCCATGGAGAAGGAAGAAATGAGTTACAATAGCCAAAATTTCAGAACATGGAAGGACAAGAAAATCGATTGCCACTCACCCAAAACTTGGTTCCTCAAGAATCCATTTGGATGGATTTGAAGCTCTTGATTTTGGCTACAAGATGGTATAACATGCACAAGCTCAAACTCAAGCTTTAAGTGGATTTAGTGGGGGAGAATGGCAAGAGGTTGGAGATGGTGTTCTTGCTGTTTTTCTGGTTTGGGCTGAGCAAATGAGCAGTATTGGGAGGAGAAACCAAGGTGTAGCACCTTATATATGGCTGCCATTCATGCCTTACATGTGGGGCTAGGTCCCACATGTCATAGAGTAAGTAGAAGAGTGGGTAGAAGTGATTGGAGTGAGAAAAGACATGGAAAGGATGTGCAACCACAATTTCCTATGCAATGGTAGGTCCCATGTGTCATTGACTAGGGGTAGGGGTGAATAGAGTAGGAATTGGTATGGTAGGTGTGCAGCCTACTCTCCTCTCTCTTATGAATATGGCCCACATGTCATTGACTAAGGTAAGATAGCATGTGTGCAGTTTGGAAAAAAAAGATTGCTAGGTTTTTGTTACTCCCTAATCATGCAAAATAAAGTACTAACACTTGTATGTTTATAACTAAGTGACGATTTTGACAACGGTACGGAATATGTTAACATGACAAGCCTCACTTACCAAGTTAACGAAAATTGGGCTGTTACAAGCCTCCCCCCTTAAAAGAATCTCGTCCTCGAGATTACACCGCTTCATTGAAGAGGTAGGGGTATTCGGCTCGAAGATGATCCTCCCGCTCCCACGTGGCCTCATCAGGGGTGTGATTACTCCATTGAACCTTAAAGAATTTGATGGTGTGGTTTCGAGTAACACGCTCCCTCTCGTCAAGAATACAGATGGGGTGATCTTTGCAGGACAGATCGGGTTGTAATTCAAGAGTGTCTAACTCTGTGGCTTCAGTTGGGACACGAAGGCATTTCTTCAATTGAGAGACATGAAAGACATCATGTACATCGGCTAGTGAAGAGGGAAGCTCCAATTGATATGCCACCGCTCCTCGTCTGGCTATAATTCGGAAAGGTCCAATGTAACGAGGGGCTAGCTTTCCCTTCACATGAAACCGACGAATACCTTTCATTGGTGAGACCTTGAGGTAGACATGATCACCAACTTCGAACTTGAGTTCACGACGGCGACGATCAGCGTAGCTCTTTTGGCGAGGAGATCGCGGTCCGCAACCGTTCGCGAATGAATCGAACTTTCTCTTCTGCTTCGGCGACTAGTTCGGGACCAAATAGGGGTCTCTCTCCGGACTCAGACCAGTTGAGTGGAGTCCTACAAGATCTTCCATAGAGAGCCTCGAATGGACTCATTCGGAGACTAGCTTGATAGCCATTGTTGTAGGAGAATTCCGCGAAGGGTAAGCATTTCTCCCAATTTTTGCCGTAAGTAAGGGCACAAGCTCTAAGCATATCCTCAAGAATTTGGTTCACCCGTTCAGTTTGTCCATCAGTTTGAGGATGATACGCGGTGCTAAAAGAGAGTTGAGTCCCCATGGCCTTGTGGAGGCATTGCCAAAAATGCGAGGTAAACTGAGTACCTCGATCTGAGACAATCCTTTTGGGAACACCATGAAGAGAGACAATTCGATGAAGATATAACTCAGCTAACTTGCTCACTGTATCCGTCGTCTTGACAGGAAGAAAATGAGCAGTCTTCGTTAGTCGATCAACGATTACCCATATGGAATCAAAACCTTTTTGTGTCCTGGGCAACCCGGTGATGAAATCCATACCAATCTCTTCCCACTTCCACATGGGAATGGGCAGTGGTTGAAGTGTGCCACTGCTGCGCAAATGGTCGGCTTTTACCGTTGGCATACATCGCACTTTCGGTGACATCTTTGGGCAATCTCTCGTTTCATTCGGGTCCACCAAAGTCTTGGCTTAAGATCTTGATACATTTTTGTGCTTCTAGGATGAATAGAAAATGAGGAATTATGAGCTTCATCAAGAATTAGTGCCTTCAATTCCTTACAATTTGGCACCACTAGCCGTTTGCCGAACCACAAGACACCTTGTGGGTCCTTGGTGAAGCAATTGGTCTTGCCTTGCTTGATGCGGGCTCGGATGAGTGCCATGCCCTTGTCTGTCTTTTGAGCCTCTTTGATTTGTTCCAACAGATTAGATTTAACTTCCATGACAGCAAGGGATCCCTCCTTAACCACTTCTAGATTGAGCTTTCGAAACTCGACGCACATGGCGTCCGATTCCGATTCTACCGATAAACGATTGCATTGAGACTTTCGGCTCAAGGCATCGGCAACAAGATTGGCCTTTCCAGGATGATAATGGAGTCCCATATCGTAATCTTTGATCAATTCAAGCCACCTTCTTTGCCTCGAGTTCAAATCGGCTTGAGTAAAGATATACTTGGGCTTTTGTGATCGGTGTAAATTTCTAGCGATTCTCGATGAGGTAATGTCGCAGATTTTTAGAGCATGTACCACTCGCTGCCAGCTCTAAATCATGGGTTGGGTAATTCATCTCATGAGGTCTCAATTGTCTCGATGCATAGGCCACAACTTCGGCCTCCTTGCATGAGTACACAACCCGGCCGAGGCGGATGCATCACAATATATGTCGAAGCCCTTGTGAATATCCGGCGAGACTAAGGCAGTGCGATGGTCAGCGAACCTTCAACAATTGAAAGCTTGCCTCACATTCTCGCTGACCATACGAACTTGTTCTCCTTCTTCAAAAGTTCGATCGATGGCTTCATGATTTTGGAGAAGTTCTCCACGAATCGGCGGTAATAACCCATGAACGAGAAAACTTGAATATCCGTGATGTTCTTAGGCTGCTCCCAATCAAGTACCGTTTGTATCTTCTGGGGTCAACTGCAACTCCGCCTTCCGATAGCACATGGCCCAAGAAGGCAACCTCCTTTAGCCGAAATTCACACTTGCTGAATTTTGCATAGAGTTAGTTCTCTCATGACTTTTCCAAGACTTTCCGAAGGTGTACTTCATGCTCCTCTTGAATTGGAGTAAATAAGAATATCATCGATGAAGATGACAACGAACTTGTCGAGATATTCCATGAAAACTGAATTCATAAAGCTCATGAAGTATGCCGGTGCATTGGTCAAACCGAAAGACATGACGGTATACTCATATAGACCATAACGGTGGAGAATGCCGTTTTGGAATGTCCCCGATCTGATCTTGATCGATGGTAGCCTAATCTCAAGTCAATCTTGGAGAAGATCTGAGCTCGATCATTTGGTCAAACAAATCATCGATCCATGAAGTGGATACTTGTTCTTGACCGTGACTGCATTCAATGGACGGTAATCAACACACATCCGCAAACTATCATCCTTCTTCTTCACAAATATCGCCGGGCATCCCCAAGGTGAGGAGCTCGGGCGAATGAAACCCTTCTCTTGCAGCTCCGTAAGTTGTTTCTTCAACTCAATCAACTCATTTGGAGGCATACGGTAAGGTCGCTTTGATATCGGGGCCGTTCCGGGTAAAAGCTCAATGACGAACTCAACCTCCCGGTCAGGTGGCATCCCCGGCAACTCTTCTGGAAATACATCCGGGTAATCACATACCACTGGTATGCTACTTATTCCAAGGAATGGCTCACCCTTCAAGGCATAGAGGTGAGCATAATCTGGACTTGACGCAAACACGACTTGTTTGCCGCTCGCGTTGGTAAGTGAAATAGATCTGCTTGCACAATTGATGCATCCTTGGTGCTTGGACAGCCAATCCATCCCAAGAATAACTTCAATTCCCTCCGTTTTAATTATTATCAGATCAGCTAGGAACTCTACCCCATTGACTTCAATCTTTACTTCCCGGCAGACTCGATCGGTCCTTAATTCCGATCCCGGGGTTTTAATGAGAAGTGGTGGATGCATAGGTTGTATAGGGAACTCATGATGCATAGCAAACTTCTCTTTAATAAATGAATGAGATGCTCCAGAATCGAATAATCGATAGTCGGTGTGAGTTGATGAAAGCGTACCCAACACCACTTCCGGCGCATTCTGAGCTTCTTCGGCAGTCACATGGTTGATGCGACCACGTGGTGGGGTTGATGCGGTTCTTGGAGGCATTGGTCGAGGTGAAGGTGTTGCTGCCCCTGGTGTAATAGTGGGTCGAATCCCCGACGTTGCTTGGTTCTTTTGTGGGCATTGGCATGCAAAGTGCCCCGGTTGTTTGCACTGGAAGCAAAGAAGAATTGGGTGAGCTTGAGTGTTGGCTCCTTGCTGATTTCCACCCACAGTTGGTGGAAGACTTGGTTGCGGCGGGCGAGCAACGAATGTTGGAGGTCTCGGTGGTGCCGGAGCTTGATAGTTTGGAAGTGACGGGCGCACCATGCGCGGTGGCTGCAAGTTGCCACTTGCTGAATTTTGTGCAGCTCGTTTGCGTTTACGCGAATCCTCCAATTTTCCCCACTTCTCTTCCACCACTATAGCCTTGTGGACCAAGTGCTGGAAATTTCGAAAGTCGTGAGCAGCGAGCTCTAGCTGCAACTCCTCCAAAAGTCCCTCCATGAAGCGCTCTTGCTTGCACTCATCGGTGGAGATTTAAATGCAGGCGAACGAGCCAAATAGTTGAACTCGTGAAGATAATCCATGACGGTCTTGCCACCTTGCTTCAATGCGAGAAACTCACGCTTCTTCCTCGCCATAACGCCTGCGGGAACATGAGCCTCGCGGAAAGCCGCGCGAAACTCCGCCCACGTGATGGTATGATCGGCGGGTTGCATGGCGGTAAAACTGTCCCACCATGCGCACGCTGCTCCATCGAGTTGATGCGAAGCAAAAAGGACCTTCTCATGGTCCGGGCATTGAGCGATGGCCAGCTTGCGCTCAATAGTCCGAAGCCAATCATCGGCCTCGAGTGGATCCGCAGCACGGGAGAATGTTGGCGGCTGCGTGCGGAGAAACTCGCCAAGTCCGCTGGCGGCGTGATGTCCTGCCCTCTCGGCTCCTCGAAAAGGGGCCGGTGCAGGGCCGTGTTCTGAGGCGATCTCTGCAGGATCAAAGTTTGATCTTGCGGTTTTGCTCAATCGGAGCGAGGACTTGAGCCATGGTAGGAGGGGGTGGAAGTTCCTCCTCCACGTGAATGTGGTGCTGATTTTGGCGATGTGAGGACTCCGGGTGGTCATGGGTGACCCCCTGAGTTGGATTCTCAGTTGCTTGGGATTCGTTGGATTGCGGCCTCGCCTCACGCTGAGCTTGGGAACGAGTGGTAACTCCCGTTATCTGTTGCCAAAGCCAAATTAGCAACAAGTAACAGGAGAGCCACAACAACGCTGAATTTAAAAATATCCGGACAGCAAATCACACAATTAAAACTCTACATGTATGCAGCAAGAAAACATGCACCAACTCCAAAAGACATCAATATAAAAAGGTTCTTGAGCCACAACATCATCCATGTGAGCAAATAACAAGGTTTCGATACAATAGCACAAGTTCTTAACCAAAAGCAATAGCTAAAGATGACGAGTCCAAATATATAAGAGCTAGCATAGGGTCATACGATAGTCTATTACATCAATTTAATAAGTCCAGCTCATCTCTACTTGCCCTCCACGATGGGCTTGATTGGGACAACTCAAATGTCCCTAAGGAATCCATGGGGAAACACATCCAAAAGATGGTATCCCGGAGATCCGGTGTCTTTGGGGTCCAAGGGGTTAGTGAGACGCTGTGGTGATCCTATATAGAACCTAGGTACCCCCGGAGACTCCTGGACACGCCTACGCATCATACTTCCCGAGTTGATGCGCGCGTTGTTGCGCACAACATCTTGGGTCTCTATCCCCGGCACATGTGGAAACTGAAAGGCGGGTGGGGCTACATCGTGTGGCGTCGTGGAGTTGCGCCCACACAATATGTCCCGTGGCACCAAGTTAATCTGGACAAATTGGTGAAGATGCCCTTGTGCCTCACGAAGACCGCACGAGTCTCCCCAGCTCATGGACAATGCAGCGATTAGCCGGTCCAAGGCACGGACCAAGCACGACAAGCTGTCGAGCAGAAGAGTCTTCCCCATCTCGATTTCAGCAACCTTTGTTGACTTCATCTGTCGATCCTCGTTAGGGAAATATTGATACGGAGGTAGAGTCAGCCCCACAAATCATAGCGGAGATGTCACATGGCAACATATGCCACCTCTTGGATAGCCATTCTCACGGACGTCCCCTCGCCCGAAAGTGATAGGGAATGCTCCCCGTCACCATCCTAGCGATGATGTGAACCGTGGCAGTGTAGGTCTTCAATCCAGGTCCTATAGCACGACCATAGACCGCGTACTCCGGTGCATAAGTGAAATTGGCTCTCCACAGCATATCCCTCAGGAGGGAAGGATAGCCCTCCACATCCTCAGCGCGGGTGACTAAAACCAATGGCCCAAAACTCATCTGTCACGTTGAAAAGGATAAGAGGGGTTAGAAACTCATTTGCATAACCAAATGAACATAAGGTAAGATATAGAACTAAGAGGGGTAAGAAATAAAGGAATTGCACAATGCTATTAGTTCTGAAATTATTTGATATCAAAATAATTTTTGGACTCAAAGCATACTCTAACTAATCGTAGCATGGCCGTTCTAACCTACAGTCAGTATGGCTCTGATACCAAGCCTATGGGGAACCGTCCCCGGGGCTCCACTGATTCACCCAAGTGCGCGGTACATCTCAAGTGAATCAAGGGAACCTCGGGCGTTCCACGATTATACCCGTGTTGGTCCCAGGATAGTTTGCCAACACGAGCATTCTCATCCAACAGTTGACATCACAACACATACACAACTATCGGAAGCGTAAACATTATTACATTCCAAAAGTAGGACTGCTGTCCATAACGACATATTTAGAGTTATTACATCAAGTAGCAGCGGAAATCATAAGATAAACAACAAAAGGGCCAGCATGGCATGCCCCCAAACCCTCAGGCAACCAACTGGGGCAAGAACGGCGACTAAACGTTAGCATTGTCGAAATCTGCCCGGTAAAAGTCCCCGGGTAATGCCTCATCCTCACCTGCAGCAAGTGGACAATCCGATTGAGCACAAAGAGTGTACTCGCACAATAATATACATTTCATGCTGATCTCTAGCTACATGTGGTTGCTACATCAAAGGAAGGCAAATGGCAATTTTCAAAGATAAAGCAATGTTTGGAGTAAATCGTAAAACAAGTATAGATTGACAAATTGCATTTAGTAAACATTTGCAAAAGCTAATACATAATATAACAGCATCATACTCACATTCATATCATGCCTTCAAGCATTCTCTGAACCATGAGTTCCATCGCTCATGTTCAAACACACACACAAGTACTCCAATACTTGTGTCTCCTTTCCCACTCCCATCCCATTCTTACCAAGACCTTAATACTCGCCCAGTGACTGACAGTTCAAGTGATCGTCCTTAACCATGGACGCGGCTATTCGAATAGTTTAAACTCTACAGAGGTACGACTTTACCCACACGACACGCCACACTCGTAAGCCAAGCTATTAACACATTTCCTTAGATGTGTCGGCCGAGGTGAAACGTGACAAACCATTTTCCAGTATGCATGGTAGTGTATCTAAACCATCCGGATGACTGTGACCCTCGATCCCGCGTGCCCAGTGCTCGGTGTGTGTGGATCAAGGAGTACACCCGTTGTTGGACGTCCCCAACTCAACAAAGTTCGAGGGACTCCGAGGACATTCCCTTGCACTCCACTAAGCCCAGGGAATTCCGGCGGTCATTCCTTGACGCTCCACTAAGCCCAAGGAATTCCGTGTGCACATGATTTACATAACCTAGTCATACATAAGTACTTGGTTACGCCCGGTCCATAAGCGGCGTGTGGTTCGCACGATAGTTACTCAAAGAGACGTCACCAGATTTAATCCTTAGGTCCTTAACCAATATCTCTACTCATTAAACATCGATTAAAAACATCATCATCGTAATAATAAATCGGATCATTGCGACCGATGGACTAAATCCATCTATCGCGGTTTCTAACGATGATCTAAGCATGGCTAAGCAATTGAACTAACCCATACATAATAATAAACCAACCACCTAGGGCGACAATGGAACATGGAGAGAATATGCTAAGGGTTTAACACACAACATGGTAATAGCTAAGAATTCTACCCAATCATATTTGTAATTGAAAGTAAACATGCATTTGATAAAATAGTTCCAAAGATGTAAGTTGCAAATAGTAGGAGCAATCATGGTCAAGGAGTAAGATAGTGCCTTGCTGCTCGCTCTTGACTTCAAAGGTGTAGTCGTACTCGGGAGTGCCTTCCGAAACGTCAACACCTAACGAGAAGATCCAAATCCATAAACACCAAATCAAGAATTCAAATGGTGCACATGATTAAAAGATGCATGAAATGCTCATGATGCACAATACTTGATTATAATATGAAAATACCAATTTAGTCTTGCGAAATTTGGACTTGGTTGTCAAAATTTCATGTTTTAGAGGCATTTTATTGAATTAGGTCCGGAGTATCCGGACAATTAACCCCGGAGTGTCCGGGCTGACCCTCTCGGTGTGGCGAGTTCTGGCATATCCGGACTATTCGGATTAAATCACCGGACTATCCGGAGTAAATCCCCGGAGTATCCGGATTAAATCCCCGGAGTATCCGGGCTGACCCTCTCGGTCTGCCCCGTTTTAGCATATCCGGACTATCCGTATTAAATCACCGGACTATCCGGATTAAATCCCCGGAGTATCCGGATTAAATCCCCGGAGTATCCGGGCTAAGCAGTCTGTTCCAAAAACGGGTGTTTATCCATTGCTTCTATACTTCATAGAAATGGACTAGGATGAAAAGGAATGGACTAGGGTTGATTCTCACCACTACAAGGTTGCTTTTGTACTTGGTGAAGGTTGGTTTCGGCAAGGGAATGACAAAAGTATTGCAACGCCGGTTCTTTAGGTTCGCCTCCTCCTAGCTCGTATAGACGACGACGGCCTCGCTTGCTCGTGCTTGCAACGGCAAATAGCCCTCCTCCTGAAGCTTCCATCCGACATGCGCGACCCGATTCAAGTGTGATGATGGATTCCATGGAGAAGGAAGAAATGAGTTACAATAGCCAAAATTTCAGAACATGGAAGGACAAGAAAATCGATTGCCACTCACCCAAAACTTGGTTCCTCAAGAATCCATTTGGATGGATTTGAAGCTCTTGATTTTGGCTACAAGATGGTATAACATGCACAAGCTCAAACTCAAGCTTTAAGTGGATTTAGTGGAGGAGAATGGCAAGAGGTTGGAGATGGTGTTCTTCTGTTTTTCTGGTTTGGGCTGAGCAAATGAGCAGTATTGGGAGGAGAAACCAAGGTGTAGCACCTTATATATGGCTGCCATTCATGCCTTACATGTGGGGCTAGGTCCCACATGTAATAGAGTAAGTAGAAGAGTGGGTAGAAGTGATTGGAGTGAGAAAAGACATGGAAAGGATGTACAGCCACAATTTCCTATGCAATGGTAGGTCCCATGTGTCATTGACTAGGGGTAGGGGTGAATAGAGTAGGAATTGGTATGGTAGGTGTGCAGCCTACTCTCCTCTCTCTTATGAATATGGCCCACATGTCATTGGCTAAGGTAAGATAGCATGTGTGCAGTTTGGAAAAAAAAGATTGCTAGGTTTTTGTAACTCCCTAATCATGCAAAATAAAGTACTAACACTTGTATGTTTATAACTAAGTGACGATTTTGACCACGGTACGGAATATGTTAACATGACAAGCCTCACTTACCAAGTTAACAAAAATTGGGCTGTTACATCTCCCGACCGTTCTGGACTTTCAACACACCTCGCCTAGTCCTGGTCAACTTCCGCCTCACCTTGAACGAGCACCGTCGTCCTACAACCATCAAAGACAAGGAAACATTTCTCATAGTAATGCTCACAAATATAGTCACTGATTATCTCAAAATAGTCAGACACAACTTAATCACAACCAGTCGGCAAACCCATATGCTCTAGCCTACTCGGCTAAAATGCTTGGCCAGCCATTTGGCTAACCACCTGGCTAACCACTCGGCTAACCACCAAACTCCCTAAGGACGACAGCCAGTGCCCCAAAGATTTGGACCAAAAACTCTTAGAAACTCAGACCTGGGAACTCTACTGAGTCCTTTACAAACCTCTTGCCTAGAGCAGAGTACTCAACCAAGAAGGAAGCTTGTCAAGAAGCTAAAAACCACGTAGCAAGTACTGGAAGCACTCGGCACTCGGCCTTCACCAAAGGAAGGAAACCAGTCAAAAGGCTAACGAACTTAGCAAAGACAGGAACCACTCGGAACACAGTACTTACCAAAGGCTGGTAGCACTCGCACTTAGCACTCAGCCAAGGAAGAAAACTAGTTAAGAAGTTAGAAGTCTCAGCAAAGAAACGCGACTTGGTTGGACATCTATCAAAATGCTCCAAGTCACAAATTAAATTCGGATCAACCTTTAATCTAGTCAATTACTCATCGGATCAACCATTAATCTAGTCAATTACTCATCACACAAAGGTATAGACCTCCACTTGGTCTTACAATCTCCCCCTTGATGAGTATATTGACAAACACAAAGAAAAGGCATCAAGATGAGTTTGAAAGAAGAAAGCATTTTGAATACAAGAACCGAACTTTGATCAGGAAGAAATGAAAAGAAAACCATGACCAAGTCGATAACAAAACTCTTAAACAATTGAGAATGCCAACATGCCTTTTGGACAACTTCTCCCCCTTTTGGCAATATAAGCAACAAGATGGCATTTACTTTTCTCCCCTATCAGCGTACTTTACGCCAGAGTACCCTCTCCGCCACTGTCAGACGGGGCCACGGGTGCCGAAGCATGACAGCCTGGTGAGTAGGTGGGCGATCAGTCCCTGTTGCCGGGGGACCGCGCCGCGTGGCGGCCTGGTGAGCAGGTGGGCGATCAGCCCTCTTGTCGAGACTCTGCGCCCGCGTGGCGGCTTCGGCAAGTAGGTGGGCGATCGAGCCTCATTGTCGGGCGACCAGATCTGGCGTGGTACTGGTGGCGGTGGCGATCAAGCCCTGCTACCAGGCGACCGCACCGCGTGGCAGCCTGGCGAGCAGGTGGCGATCAAGCCCTGCTGCCAGGCGACCACGCTGTGTGGCAGCCTGGCGGGTGGGTGGGCAATCAGGCCCTGCTATCGAGTGACCACGTCGCGTGGTGGCCTGGCGACAGGTGGGTGACCCGGCCCTGCTGCCCGGCGGCCAAGCTACGTGGTCGATTGAAGGAGCCAAAAGGTACTCGGTGGAACACCACCGGGCAGGCATGAAGATGTACGTCGATGGAATAGGGGAGCTTTACCCCGAAGTCTTCTCCCCCGACACCCCGTGTCAGAACCATTAAATGCGCGTGGCTTCGCTGACGGCATTATAGCTTATCCCTTTGTCATCCTACACCTAACCAGTCCCATATAGGTCACTTCCCGGGCGAACCAGGTGGAGTTGGACAATGGTGCAAAGAATGAGGCCAAAGGATGGGCTATAGTGACTAATGTAATAAATGAAGTGTAATCATTGTGATGTCATCCTTCTCATATGCCCGAGCCAGCCCGGCCTATATAAGGGGGGTTCGGTGAATGAGAAGGGAGAGAGGAGGAACAACCAGAGAGGAGGAACAACCAGAGAACTTAGAACCGAAGAAAACTGGGAGATCTCAAGTAGAACCCGTGGTGTGGATTGTGTACTTGTAATCCCCCCAAAAACACATTAACAAGAGCCAAGGTAGGACATAGGGCTGTTACCCGCATTGGGGGCCTGAACCTGGGTACATTGATGTGTTCTTTAATTCTTGTTTGTGTGGATCCCTCGAGAGAGCCCATAGGTGTCCGTCCATGAAGATCCCCTCTATTGAACCTCTGATCCCTTCGAGGCATAATAGCTGACCGGCAAAAAACGACGACACTTATCTAGGTTACCAAACTTCAAGATAAAGCATTTGCAGCCAAAAACACGAAAATGAGAAACACTGGGCACTCTCCCATATCTCAACTCATAAGAAGTGCGATGCAAATGTGCTCTCAAGAAAACGCGATTGGAAACAAGACAAGCAGTAGCTACAGCTTCAGCCCAAAACTTTCTAGGAGTACTGTACTCATCTAGCATCGTCCTGACCATTTCAACCAGGGTCCTATTCTTTCTTTCCACTACGCCATTCTGCTGTAGGGCGTAAGGAGAAGAGAACTAATGCTCTAGACTAGACTCCACACAAAATATCTCAAAGTAGGAATTCTTGAACTCCATCCCGTTATCACTACGGATAGCACGTAATGCACCTGGGAGCTCACAAGATAACATACTGACCAAACCTCTGAAGTGAGAGAATGTCTCTATCAGGTTTGTGCCAGACAGTATTGGTTCAAGTGTATAACTGAGTTTCGGTAGGGAGTCTTCGCAGCGTCACTCTCAGCTCTCTTCTCTAGTCTCTTTGCGTGATGAGCAGGATAGGAAGCTCAAGAACACACAGGGATTTACCCAGGTTTGGGCCCCCAATGCGGGTAACAGCCCTACATCCTACTCAAGCTTGGGTTGCTCTAGTATTCTGCTTGTTCTTAGTTCGCCCGATCTTTCGATCGTTCGAGCTAGGGATTTCCTCTCTATTGTCAACTGATCGACCGACCTCCCTTGCCTCATGCACACTAGCTCCCTTATATACTCCTAGGACTAGCTAGGGCGAGCAGAGCGAGTGGTTTTACATTAATTACATTGAATGTGTCTAGTCTTGTCGTTACTGTCCCTCACAGCCTTTTTGTCTACGTCGTTGCTTGATGTCACCTGTTTTCGGATCGCCCGAGAGGAGGGGTTCGGACGCTGCGTGACGAATGCGTGGTACACGCGTCTCCCCATCTCGCCCTGGGCGGTGTAGATGGAACAGGAGTTGGTGAAGCTGGCTCAGTCGGAGGGACAAGTCATCATGGTGTTAGGGAGCCACGCCTATTAAATAGCCTTCAGGCGCACCAGAACGGCTCCCCGTGCATTTAATGGCTCCCATGTGCATTTAATGGCTATGATACATTGTGATCCTAGTGAATGCTTTGGGCGGAAGCCTCCCAGCCCTATCTGCGCAGATGGCTAACGATGGGCCCGCTTGCTCGTTGGGCGATCATGTGGCCTGGTCGCCCGATTGCTCGTCGGGTGGCCACGTGGCTTGGTCACCCGACTGCTTGTCGGGCGACCACGTGTCTCGGTCTTCAGTAGTCATGATCTGATCGCACGAGGCTAGGACCTAGTCGTCCAACTTCCTGCTGTGCGGCCACGTGTCCTGGTCGCCCGCCTAGCCTCTCTTTCAGCGGGTTGGGTTCTTTGCACATGACCTTCTTCTTTTTGTATCTTGTGCACACGGTCCCACCTGACAGCGGTGGAGAGATTACCCCGGTGTAGAATACACCGACAGTCTCATCTTTTGAGGCCAAGAAAAACACCCACGAATACCTCAAAAAATCATCGACAATGATAAGGACATACCACTTCCCACCTGCCGACTGCACTCTAGCTGGACAAACAGTGTACATATGCAAAAACAGTCCTGGTGCGTCAGTCATCACTACGGTGACTAGAGGATGAGAAGTAGTAACCATCTTGCCATATTGGTAGGGAGAGCAAACTAAGTTTTTGAACATTTTGAGTTTAGGCAAACCACGAACGAGATCACGACCACTAATTCTGGTCAAACGATCAAAACCAATGTGACCAAGTCTCCTATGCCAGAAAGAGATATCACGGGACTTAGAAGCAAACATACAATGAAGAGAGTCTCCAGAAGAAGAGAAATTAGCACGAAAGACTCTCCCAAAACTAGAAATCCCACAAACTAACCTTCCTGAAGAATCAAGGATTTTGCAGGCATTACTTTTGAAGCTTACCTCGAAAGAGTCATCAATAAGCTGAGAGATTGAAAGCAAGTTATAACACAGCTTACTAAACAAGGCTACATATTTAAGAATAAAATTCTTATTAATACAAACAGTACCTTGGGCAATAACTCTACCTGAAGAAGCATCCCTAAAAGTGATCAATTCATCACTGGGGACTCAGACTAGGGAAGAGAACCAACAGGAGTCTCCAGTCACATGGCGAGAACAATCGGAGTTGACAAGCCAAACATCTCCCTTCCCCATCTGATGAACCTGATCAAGTCAAAAGAGAAAGAGAAGACTCAGTACTGGGATAAAGTGAGGACCTAGGAACCCAATACTGAATCACACGACGTCTCAAATTACCAGCCATATAGGGAGAAGACTAGACTCTAGTGTCTCTCTAACGCTCGACTCTCACAAGATCAGAAGAAGCAACTCTAGTAGAAAATGTTGGAGCTATCACTAGTTTGGCCCACCGTGGTGTAAAGGCTAGACCATACCAATGAGGCTGCCTAAATCTCCTACCTGAAAATACCTCACACCGCTGATATCTATCTCGATGGGAAAAACGAGGAATATCAAAAGGACGGCAGAAAGACTGACCACGAGCAGCTCTAGGACTAAACCTCGACTGAACAACATGAAAACCGAGTCCTGGACGCTGCCCAAAAACAGGCGACTCTCTAACCTATCTTTAAGCAGTGTGTGCCTTACGAGCACTCAGAGTCTAGGAATGACCCTGAATACCCCTAAGAGCAGCAACATGTTCACGCCTCGTGATCTTGGCATGTCTACAACAAAAATCTACTAGGTGACCATCCTTCTTACAGAAGGTGCATGAATACTTTGTCTTGCTAGAGGCAGAAGTGACAAGAGAATCACCCTTCTGTTCAGCAGTCTCACAGACAACCCCAACAGACCTAAACATAGGGGTACTCACCTTGGGAGCAACCACTATTTCTCCACTCTTGGATCCATGTACAATGTGATGAATACCCGTACTAAGGGTACCCTACAGCAAAGTATACATCTATTTCAAGATCGTTTTTCTCTCAGTCATACGAACATGGCGACGAGATTGGTAGCGATGCAGAGTGTTAGAGGGGGTATTACCAAAGATTCCATCCCTCACAGATGGCATTATCGCTAAATATTGGCTGGTACACTAGATGATCCATTGAAGGCCCGGCTCTAGGTCTAGGCCCCATGGGGCCACGAGGGACCCCCGGCCTCATTCGGGCCCACCAGGGGCGGTCCGACCCCGTAGGGTCCGACCTCACCGCTGGTCGGACGCCCCACAAGCTCTGATCCGACCTCGGGTCGGATCCCTGAATAGGCTCCGGCTCTGTGACCCCGGCCACGTCATCGATCGGCCTCAAGTTGGCCACCTGCCCCGTGGACGCGACGGCCATGCAGGGGCGGGTGGCTCCTTCCCCAGGCGGTCAAGAGGCCACAAAGTCAAGCGCCGGTCTCTTTCGCCCGTCAGGCAAATGGAGAGACGACTGGCCCTAAGACAAGACAGATCACAACAGAAGCAACGCCAAGATCCGATAGGAGGACAAGGCAGTGCGCGGCCTTCCCAATGGAGCACTGTCCGTTGTGTTTACCAACCCAGCATGAGATGAGCAGGAACCTATCAGGCACTAGAACCGAATACCGGGACTCCCGGGAGCAGCATACCCCTACCTTTTTTTCTCCAAACTCCCGTGTAACCTACCCCCTTCGCCTATATAAGGAGGGGCAGGGCCCTCAGGGAGGGGGCGGCTCATTCTATTCAACTCAAGCCATCCGACCCAACTCAGTATCCGGTCTAGGCGAACACTCTCGAGTTCCTTCACTCGGATGAGCACTCAGGGCCTGTCCTGAGTCCTCACTTGTAATCCCATGAAGACCACCGCTCCACGAGCAATACAAACCACCACCACGAACTGGACGTAGGGATGTTCGGCCCGAACCAGTATACATCTTGGACTCCCTTCGTCTAACCATTCAAGGAGAGGGAACTCGCGGCCCCCTACACCTACAAATTTACTTGCCGGTTATACGAAACACCGACAGTTGGCGTGCCAAGTAGGGGCCTTCGCACGTCATCATCTTCGTCTCTGGACTCCCAGTCATATCCTTGATGGCTTTCTTCATCCGCGCTGGTGCATTCACGTCAGGGAGCCGGATCCGCTTTGTCTCCCTTGACTTCGTCGCCGCCCCGGCGGGAGAGCTCTTGCTTGTCCCCGCCACTCTTAGTATCTAGGCCTCCTCCAGGAGCCTAGGCTCCGTTGCCAATGCCGATGGCGACCTTCGGATCGAGGCCCCTGTGTGGACCTTGTCACCAGGGCCTGTCCGCCGTCGCGCTGTTCCTGAAAGCGGTGCGCTCGAACCCCTCCGGGTGGCGACGCTGTCCCCCGAAGGCTCAACGGGCCCAGTTGGACAAGCTCGAGTCGACTCGGCAAGGCGCGAAGCCCTCACATGTGCGGGCGCGCCACGCACACGTGTCCGTCGCCTACCGCCGGCGGTTCGACGGTCTTCCGTTCGTCCCCCGCGCCGGTCCAAATGTCGCCGCAGCAGCGATGCTGCTCCGTGGCATCCCCGAGCCCGATGACCCGGAGGCCGAGGTCAAGTATCAGAACCTCCGGGGGCTGGGGGAGCGTGTGGCCGTGCAGCACATGCAAGGCTCCAGCTCCCACTGCTCGGGGGCTTCCACGAGCCACCCAAACTGTACCGCCACGCGGAAACTAGCGAGGTCCGGCGCGGACGGCGCCGCTCCTTGAGCGGCCCCACGCCATGCGCACACTGGTGCGCCCACCCCTGGACAACAGTCGCGGCGTTCGCGACGCCCTCGAGGACCCTGAGTACTGGACAATGTACTCCGATGGGTCCTGCGCGAAAAGCGGAGCGGGTGATGGGGTCGTCCTTGTTTCCTTCCTTGCTTAAAAACAAGCTCTAGTGCGCCATCCGACTACTCTTCGACGCAACCGACAAGCGATGTCGCTGGCACGCTTCGTCAATGATCTCCGGATCGGCTGCCGACTCGCCAAGATGCCGACTCACAGACAGATTTACTTTTAGGCTTGCCGTCAACCAAGTCATGAAGGCCTCGGAGCCTCGTGACGCCCGTGTGGCAACATATCACCGTGAGGTACGTAATCTCAAGGAGAGGTTTAAGGGTTCCGCGGTGGGGCCGGCTACCTGGCCAACCTCGCCTCTGGCCGGGGACCGGTCCCACTAGGGGTCCTAGTCTCCGACCTCTACTAGCCTTTAATCCGATCGGGCTCGTCAACCGAGCAGCCGACCGACTCTTAGAACACATCCACTCCGACCGCCGGACGGTCGGACGTGGAGCCGTCCGGGTCGGATCGCGGCGTGCCGGTTGCTGACCCCGACTGGAGAAAGCTCTTCATCGATCGGCTGGCCGACGGATCGCTCCCCGCTGACCCAACCGAGGCTCGGCGCCTCGCTCAGCGGGCGGAACCTTTTGTCCTTGTCGGAGACAACCTCTACAAAAGGAGTCCCCCCCCGGAGTCCTCTAGAAGTGCATTCGGGCGGACCACGGGAAGCAGCTATTGCTTGACGTCCACCCAAATGTTAAAGAACACCGCGGCGCTCGCGCCAGCCAAATCCGGTCGGTCCTCCAACGTTGGCAGCCTGGTCCTACACCAGGTCCAGTCCAACATTGGTAGGTGCGAGTTGCCCTCTCCCTGGGAAGGACCCTTCACCGTCGTGGAGATCATCCGACCCGGCATCTTTCGGCTCAAGGACGCCGATGGCCGCGACCTATCAAGTGCGCGGAATATTGAGAAGTCAAGGAGGTTCTACCTCTTAATTCCATCTTTATCCGCGCATTCCCATCAAAATCCCCCGGGCTCGAGGTACTGCGTGCCGACCACATCCTGGTCACCACGAGCGACCCGAGGGCTACTCGCCCACATACTCGCTAAGGCGGGCGCCCTAACCGACCATCGGATCCCATGCAAGCGGTGACCCTCTCGACCCAAGCATTACGGCCTATGCCCTAGCGGTTATGGTTGTGAAGTAGTGCTTTGCGGGAGGAGGGAGTACCCATACAGGGCAATCTATGGTCGATTCGGGACACGTCTTTGGGCTGTTAAGTCCTTTGATATTTCTGCATTTTTTCCTCGAAGTGTTAGCGCTCTGACCTACGCTCTAAAAAACCCCGGTGGTTCCTGAGGGCTATGGCCATTCGATGAGTGCTTATCATAAAAAGGGAAATGCAAAATATCAGGCAAAGTTCCCAAAATCCACAGATGTCCATGCATTACACCGTTGAGAAGCAAAAGTTAGACGCGCACGCCTGGAGGCTCATCCAATAAGTCGCCGCCATCCTCGTGAGCCGTTGTCGCTCACGATGACCGTGCAAGCCACCGCCACCATCCCCGCCACGCCGCACTCGCCCACACTGTTCAGGTCGCCGACCCCGCAACGGTTGTGATCGGGTCGAAGGTGGCATCGCGGCTGGCGCAGCAGGCCAACACGTACTCTGCCACGTCGATGGCAATTCCCCACCCCTCACGAACGGAGCGCTTGCTCAGGGCACGGGGTAGGTCGGCCAGGGCGTTGGCCGCCCGGGAGAGGCCGAAGCGCATCAGAGCTCAAGACGCCCCGGCCCCTGTAGCTCCACCCCCAGCGGCCTTAAGCTCCTGGCCATGCTTTTGAAGACCGAGCCGAGCACGTTCATGAGGTCATCGTGCGTGGTACAGCGCTCCTGATGCATTTGGGCCAACTCTTCCTCGGCGGCCTCTGCCTGAAGCCGTTGCGCAAGCACCTCATCGCGCGTTTTGGCGAGCTCTTCCCCGGCGGCATCGGCCAGGGCCTGCTGCACCTCCGCCTCCTCACGCATTTTGGAGAGCTCCTCCTCCGTGGCTCGGACCCGAGCTCGTTGCCATGACACCTCCGCCTCCTGTGCGGCGGTCGCTGCGGTTTGGAGGCGCAGGGAGGCGTCCATCCACGCCACCAGTGACGCGGTCCGGGCCCTTGTCCCCGACAGACCACCCGAGGCGCTTGGGGGAACATTGGAGGCGGCTCGGCGGGCCCGCCACCCCCACAGGGCAGCCTCGAGGTGCGAGGCACTGCCCGACCTCAACCGTAAGCACTAGAACGAAGATGCAAAAAGCCCAACGTTAGCGAAACAGAATCAAAGCCATCTCGGCACCAAGCAAAGGAACTCACCCCGCGAGGGGGTTCCTGATGCGGAAGACCATCGAGGGCAGAATAATTCTACCCCCCGTCATAGCACCGGAGGACCCGGCGTCGGTACGGGACCTCTTGGCGTCGGAACCCAGCGGCCCCATCGCCGCCTCCCGCTTGCCAGCCCTTCGGTCATCGCCGCCGCACGCCATCAGGAGTTTGGAAAGAGCGCAGAGAGGCCGAGGGACAAGAGCATGTAGCTAGACGTGGTCGCCCTCGCAGCCCCCTGCCACATTTATAGGTGCGGGACGGAGCGGTCTACACGGGCGCTGCGTCGGGACGAGCGCCACACGTGCATTAACTCCTCGCCCTGTGAGCAAGACGTGTCCCCTCCACTCCTGCCACTGCGCATTAAAATCCCACGATGCATTAAAAGCGATGGGACGTCGGGGGGCGGAAGGACATCACTTCGGGACAAGCGCGGCACGACTCTTCGGTTTCGGCTCCTGGGCCGGAACGACCGCACCGACGATAACGGCGAGGCTCAAGGGCAACGCCGCGCCGGCGGCAAAACGCCCATTGGCTCTTTGCCGCTCGGGCGGATCGAAAGCAAAGGACCGGCTGCCGCGATCTCCCCGATGCACGGAATAAAAGCTAAGGCAACTCTATCCTTAAAGTTTTTCTCGTTCCCGCGTGAGCTTTTACCCTCCAACGCAAGTGTCGCGCGGCGCCACAAAGATGGACACCGCGACCGCCGGGGCTGCAAGTTCACACACTTACACGGGTCGGTGACCCGGCTGGCTACTCGGTTCTCCCTAGCGGTAACCCTTTCGGCCCAAGCACTACGGTCTACGCCCCAATGGCTACGGTTCCGAAGTGGTGCCTTGCGGAAGAAGGAAGAGCCCGCGTGGTGCGATCCGTGGTCGGTCGGGAACACTCCTCTTCCGGGCCGAGCGCTAGTGAACGTTTCATTCCCTAGGTCCCTGTGTTTTCTCTGAGCATTCCCCAAAAAGTGTTAACATACCGACCTGCGCATATACAACCCCCGCGGTTTCTTAAGGCATGGTCGGCAAATGTTTATCACCCCTGGGAAGTGCGAAAGACAAAGTCGGACATACGGAACGGCCTAACCGGCCAAAACGCTAAAACAAACTTCAGTTCTTTACATGGCAAAAGTTGTGGCACTACAAAAGTATCTAACTTTCTTCTCGCTCCCGATGGAGGATGCTCCGTGGCGATATCCGACCGGCGATCTCTACGGCGTACGGGTCGACCTGGGTGCTAAACTCAGCGACCTCCTCGTCCGACCGTCCCGCAGCAACCCCACCACTGACGGCGGCAAGGTCAATGCCGTCGTAGTGGGAGATGATGAAGACAAGCACCGAAGCAGCTCCAAAATCAACTCCCTCACTCATCGAACGCTCGACGTGCTCCGGCACATGGGCTAGCGCGGTGGCGAGTGAGCTTGTACCCTGCGCGGCGGTTCCGAACACCCGGCTGAGGACCTCCTGGCCGACCCACTCAAGGGCCGTCAGTTGGGCGGTCCGCTCGGACAGGTCTTGTTCTGCCAATCCCTTCCCCGTGAAGGCCACTTCTTGTGACGCGACCGCCGCGTCACGTTCCTCCACCGCCGACTTCCGCGCCTCCACGGCGTCATCAAAATTCTTCCGCAGCTCTGTGGATAGAAGCGATATCAAGAGCATGCCCAGTGATCTGCGATCGCAAAAACTGAACCAGGATTGGGTCGCCACACCATCACTACGTCAGATAGGCCTATAGTAACACGATATGTGCTATCAGAGCTCAAAAAAGTGTTAATGAGTCCTATTGCAACATATTTGTTTAGTGTTACTATAGCCTATGTTGCTATAGAAGGGTCTATTGTAACATGTAACAAGTGTTCTTGTATATAAAAAAGATGTTGCAACCATGCTACAACAACATGCATCAAATGTGTTGCTATAGACTACAAGAATACCTTTTTTAGCAAGAGCAACATAGTAGCTCGTGTTGCCATAGACCCTAGTAACACCGTATTTTTGCTAAAGCAACATAGTAGCATGTGTTTCCATAGACCCTAGTAACACATTTTTAGATACAATAATTGAACTTAGTAACACACTTTTTGAACGGCAACAACACAATGTTGAGCTCCTAAAATAAATTTAAATATCTTTATTATTTTCTTATTTTTTGTGATGTACAAATTAAAATTGATTAATAGAATATCTTTTGATAAGCATATATATATATATATATATATATATATATATATATATATATATATATATATATATATATATATATATATATATATATATATATATATATATATATATATATAATATACATTAATACAAAACACAATGACCATAAATGCAATAATCATATATAACATATTGCATTGCATCAAACAAATAAAATATCAAGTACATCACACCATTCGATAGAATACACAATGATTTGATTTCTAGAGGAGACAAGTCTTTAGTCTAAGATTCTCAAATACATCGGTCTAAATAAAAAGAATCTAAAATATATCTAATGTTGTCTAATCTTCATGAAATTTTTTTGCTTCTAGATCCCTTCATGTAGTAAGCAACCAAATGTTTGAATTTCAGCCATTGATTTTTTCAACCTGCACAAAAGAAAGCGTTAACATTTATGATTGCAATTAAAAAATTTGATATATGCACTTCATTACAATTGAAGCAAGAAACAAATAACATACACAAAAGGAAGGCCAAGCAATTGGTTTTGCTTCCACATGGGCATCGCCAATTGTCTTGCAAATGCTTTGATTGGCCTTACTAACTCCTCTTTTTCGCAACAGATAATTGATAACCACTTTCATAAATTGGTTACCTATCTCAACATCATCAACTATTGCATGTGGATCACTACTCAAAAGAGTAGCATATGCCACACATTCTTTATTTGGATATGTCGTAGTCTTGAGAATTACCACTGCACCGCCTATATTAGCATTAATATAGTGAAATGAGTAAATTAAAACATGAATTAGCTGTATCAATTAGAATCCAATAATTTTTTGTGATGTTTTTGTACCTTCATTAGAGATGGTTGCATCTGCTTTGAAGACTTGTGTTGTGGAGTCTTCTTTTGAGTGCCTTGTTGTTGTGTACTGTTTGTAGTCTCTTGTAAATTTTGCCGCTTCTTATTCATCTATGAAGAGATAAGATACAATTTGTAACAAACTAGCAATTTTGTGCCTAAAATTCACATTGCGTTTTCTCTATAAACAAATATATGGGATAGATAATCTTACCTGTGCTAACATCATTTTTCTACCTTCAATAGAATTTGTTCTTTGCATATGAAACTAAAAATGAGAAAACGATTAGTAAGGCAATACACAACAAATTAGAACAAATGTTTGTCAAAATTGAAGACATTCATTTTGGTGTGATCATCGGAATATATCATCTTCAAAGCTCAATTAGTTATGGATTACAAGCTAGCAATGCATTGATCTCAAAGACAACCAAGCAATAAGTGGAGATGTCTAGTAGTATTCTAGTAAATGTGATCAATAAAATCCTAGGTACACAAGTGCTGCTAAATAGCTCAATAGAATGAATACACAACACTAGCATCACTGTACATAAGCAACACTAACAACAGAATGAGTATAAAGTAGAATCAGTAGCGAACATTCCTAAAATCACATCACACATCCTGATCAGCAGTGCTACCCACCTAAGGAAACTGTGCATAAGCATGTCTTCACAGATGGACTCAAAGATTCAGCAAATACATATGTGGGTGAGATTAATCCCATTTTCTAGACATCAAAATCATGCCATGATATTGGCTATGCCAATGCACATAAAACACTCCCATGTATGTCACTACATATGTAAATTTAAAACACTGAAGCAAGCAAGTTTAATCATCATGGAAAAACACTTCAGTATTACATCACCCACAAAACTATACATGTATCATTCCAGAACCATAAAGGGGTTTTGCATGCATGTGTAGTAGATTTAGAAACTCATGGATAGTGGGCACCACATCTAGTCCAGGAGAAGGGGATTGAGAGATTAGTCACATGGATTTAACACTAGCTAATTAGCGGATTTCTTAACGCATAAGAATTACCTCTTCTTGTGGCAAGTCAGAGCAATGCATGGTGGTGATGATGATCCTTCTTGGCATGGCAACTATTCCATCGCACAACCATATAAATTAACTATTTGTAGTGTCTTTATAAAATGAGTAATAGCAATGTCCTTACCTTTTTACTAGAAAATAATAGATGGTTATCCTCATGTATGATCTGTTGGCCCATGTATCTTTCTTTATTCTATAGTCCAATGGAAAAACAATAATTATTATGTATGAGTATGAATGTAGAAAGCGAAAAATGTAATAATTTGGCAATTACCATTAATGTATCTCTTTGCCCACTCAATGAGTCTTCTAGATCTGGTGCACCGACCGAACTCTCTGCATATTTAGATAATGCTCAAGTGAAATTGAAGAGAGCCAAGATTGGATTAAAATTTTGACAAATACCTTTCTTTTAGAATGCACCGCTTGTTGTTGAACATTGTCAAGATTAGTTGTTTGGGAATTCAACTACAAAAAGTATATCAAGTATGAGTGAAATTTCGTATGAAAGTAAAAAATCATAATTATCACTACTAGTGAAAAATAAAATCATAATTACCACTACTGGTTCCTTGTTCCCATGGCTTGCCTGCTTGTTTAGCAATTCTTGAATAAGTAGACCTTGTTTCTTCACTTGTTCTCTCAACTCTTCTACTTCTTCCACAACATGCATCCCTTCCTGATGATGAGCCTTCTATTGTAGTAATATTTATATTCTTTGATGTGGTGTATGGCCATAGACTTTTTTAGGCATAGGAAGCAATCCCATGCCATGCACTTGCCCAGGTTTTTCTTTGCCCAAAACTTGATGCAATGCATCACCTTTCCATGCAACCCTTCCTTGGTCATTTTGTGCCAACATTGGTTGTTCATCAATGAGGTTTTCCAATGCAGCCTAGAAATGAATAATGCATGGGTACTCTATATGGTATAGGAAATAATAACTTGATATCTGGGAAAGAATTGTGTATATAGCATATACCACTTGCTCATGTTTATCTTTGCCCTTTTTCTTTTATGAGTTGCTAAGTAAACAGCTTGTTTCTATGCGGTCGCTTTTTTCAGATCATCTTGTCTCTAAAAACAACAGAGGGTACAACAACATAAAGATAAACATGAATAAGAATATTTAGCAGAAGTACAAAACAAAATGACTCACCAAGTCCTCAGCCCAACGGCAAAGCCAAATACCATCACATTGTTTAACAATAGTCCATCCATGACCATAATTTTCATCTAACCTAACCTTAATAGTAACATACACATAACCAAATAACCTTTCACATATCTAGTTTTATTAAACATATTCCAAGGTTGGGAGAGTCTAAATTTAATCAAATGATCTACTCAAGATTACGTACAAGAGAATATTGAAGGGTGGTAGGCTACAACACAAGCTCATCCACAATAATAATCAACAATGAACCCTAACAAGTTAGCACCCTAAGAATTCACTGAGCTCAACTAAAAATTTTAGCAACACCATGTTGTAAACTGGGTCATGAAACAAGGATAGCAAGAATAACAACTAACCATTTTACACTATAATTTCAGCAAGCATTCATCTCTAACTTTAGACAATAACCATCAACCACAAGTTCTAAATAAAGGTGGAAGCATAAACAATAACAACCACAACACTTTACATGGAACCCAAGCATTTAGCCAAACCTATTAAAACCAATCAAGAAGGTATCCCTAGTCTTAATTCATGTCTGAGTCTATCTGTTTAATCAAAGGCTAAGCACGCTCAAGAACTAACTACAACAAGAGGGTAAAGTGATGTGCAGTATCGTGTCTGTGCTACTCCCTTCCCGTCATGCGGGTCTCAGAGTACCTAAAAATATTAAACAAACAAGCGTGAGTCCAAAACTCAGCAAAGTACATCGAATGACAAAATCATAAGCATTTAACACAGTTAAAATTACACTACTACAGAAATCATTTGTACAGGCGGGTGGTAATTCATATTCACAGACGTTTTTGCACCCGCTTGTAACTGAAGGTCTGTGTAAATCGGTATATTTGCATAGGCGTTTCTAAGTACCGCCTGTAGAATGCATTTATACAGGTGGGCTACTTAAGTACCGCCTGTAGAATGCATTTGTACAAATATAATTTGTACAGGTGGATGGCTTAAGAACTCGCCTGCACAAATGCTTATTTGCACAAAGTGCTTTTAAGCGACTACCTGCATAATTGCATTTTGTGCGGTGGGTGGCTTAAGCACCGCCGCATAAATAGTATTTTCAAGAAAGCGCGGGCTTAAGCCATTCACCGCATAAACTGCATTTCTTCATCCGGTTGCTTAGGTGAACCGCCGGTATAAATAGTTGTACCACATGCGGCACCTAAGGTGAACCGCTTGTACAGATCTAGAGAATCTTTTTTTAATAATGTTATGTTAATTATATTATAATATTAATAAATGCATACATTCTATCAATCACATCACTGTTCAGCACAAATCCATACAAAACAATGACAAGGTTATATATACAAAGCACATATAAATCATAATTGCATTATGTATATACAAGGTTATATACACAAGGTTATATATACTCCTCTGATATTCTCCTTGTAAAACTCTCCAGGTGCAGTATCCTGCGCCATGTACTCCTCGATATTCTCTATCTAATATAAATTACTACTCATTGCCTTTCAAAAAAAAAATATATACACAAGGTTATTATATATACATCGTTGTTCACGGCCCGTCTATCTTCGTCTCCCAATTACAAAGTCTAGGATGCTTCACCACTTCACCTCCCCAGTAAAAGAAACTACCTCTCTCATGGATGACTTCACAACGAATGAACTGGCACATGTCCTTTTGCACATTGCGAAGGTCATCATCAGTGAGTGCCAAAGTGGTCTTTGCAATCTTCACCTGCGATAATAAAGTAGGCAATAATGAGGTTAAACAATAGTGAAATCGAGAATCAGACAATAAATAATCTTGAATCACCAATTTGTATAGGCAGACGTAGTATCAACAAAGAACACTACATGGAGGTTGTTTGTGGCACTTCAAATCAAATAATAATGTATGGAATTAGTACAATTAGTAATACCCTTCCTTACTAGTGCAATTGTGTTGAAGCATTACAAGTGTCTTCTTACCCATGGGTGGACATAGCAAAGCATCTTATTTGACCCCTTCGCAGGATCATGTTGCCCCCCTTTTTTGGTCATGTAATTCTTGAAAGCCCTACTCGAATGTCAACAACAACAAGTAACTATCATATCATAAAACAAATTATGTTATGTTATGTATGTTTGTGTATATATATTTCTTACGCATTTAAGACGCGGGTGAATTCATCGTAAGATTCCGGTGGGGTTCTGGATGAGTCAAGGACCATATATCTGCTCTACTTTGGGTACAGCATGAAACAAATGAAGTGATCGCTGCAACGAAAACTTATGTAAGTTTCACGAGTAATCATGGTGCAAACTAAACTTTTAGCAACGATTGACGAATGAGAAGATTACTTAAAATTGTAGGGAGCCATTATGACGTCCTTGTCTTGCATCTGGAGCATTGCTTTTGATATGTATAGCCCCACATCTACTTGGCGTTCTCAGGTCAAGGACTGTCGCTTTTCTTCTATCTCTGTTTCCATCATCCCCTTATCTTTCAACTCCTTTTCATTGAGTACAGCTCTTAAGCTCAGCTGGCTAATCCGTGCAGGGTCAAGGAACCCAACACGTTTTTCCATCTTTTTAGCATCATTATATTGCATTCTACACACAAGACAATGGTCAATGCGCCAATTTATATGCTGAATGCTGGGAAACATGACATTTTGGCAAATATTAGATTTTGGCAAAATGCATCTTGTTCGACAGATTTGGCAGAAGTTAACTTTATTTAAAAGGAAAAAACCATTAAAATTGGACAACTTACGATTTAGTGAAAACTATATGGATTCTACCAATTTTTGATTGATCTAACAAGCCATTACTATAAAGAGGAACTCAACTTGGCACTCAACTGCTATACATTTGGGGTTTTCTTTATTATGCTATCAGAATGCAATATAATGATATGCTGCCATAATTTGTTATATCGGCACTTGCTATCGCAAGAGCCGATATAACAATGTAGGGTAGGTCAATGGCCAACTTACGTGCACCACACGCCGATCAAGTTGATGTCGAGTTTCCCAAAACGGAACATCTGTTGCAAGTCACCAAAATCGATCTAGACGTAGCAAGTATCCTCGTGTTTGTAGACATCTGGAGGGACGGTGGCTTGAATGCCCTTCACCCCAAGACGAGATGCCCTTAAGTACCACCATGGAGTTCTTCAACTCCCATGGTCCTTCGCTGATCTCGCTTCCATGGGGAGAAATGGCTTGCCATGCTCATAAGTCTCTAGTGAAGGCATGGTCTCAGACCGAGTGGAGTTGGCACTCCTCTTGACTTTGTGGTACTCCGTTGATTGCAATCTACTTCTTTGTTTTTTTCTTTGCAACCAACAACATTGCCAAAGATGAGGCGCGTTGTGACGGTTGGGGCAACGGAGGTGATGCATGCAGTGCACAAGGCGCCGGCGACGGAGATGCGCGATGTGGTGAAGGCACCGGCAACGGAGATGTGCGCTGTGGTGAAGGCGCCGCCAGCGGAGAAGATGCGGTTTTTGGTGTAGGCAATTTTGGAAGAGGTAGGACGTCTTGACTTGCTGCTGGCGTCTCTGACCTCTCTTGTATCAATGCAATATCTTCCTTGGGCCATACAATAAATGACCCAACAACATCTTGGATGGTCTCTACGTCATCAGGGGTGCTGAATGGTAGCTTCCACAAGCCAAGGCACGGAACAAGCACGATGTCCACTTGCACCTTTGCATGACCAATCGAGACAGTTGGTTGTGTATCACAGGTCTTGATATGCCACGCCTCGCAAGCTCGACGACCAAGCCCCATTACTCCGTGATATGCATGAGCTTGCACTTGGTTGCCTCTCGTGATATCATCCACAGGATATCGAGGCGTTGGGACCGGCGCGACCCGACGCTATCTCCGGATGCGGCGGGCTCTAAGTTGTCATCCGACCGCGCTTTGTAACGCTTCTTTCCGCCTACTCTTCCCACGCCTTAAAAACTCTTGTTGGGCCATTGCCTTATTGTATCAGCCATAGTCCTCTTATATCTTTGATGCGACTTGTATTGGTCTTGATATTCGGGAACCCATGCTTGAAGCCCACTCGACTTCCGACGCCACGAAAAGCGACACTGGTGTTCCTTGGTTCCCAACACCGCCATTAGGTCGCCATTCTCCTCGTTCGCACGAAGATCCCTCCGCTTGCTCGGCGAGATCTTCTACTGACTTGGCTAAAACTTCCAGACCGCAGGTCCACCGTGCTTTTATGATTCTTCTGTCTTTGGGTTGGCGAGCTAGGACCCACGCCTCGCCGCTATAGCTCATCAATGGGTTCTCTATCCCAAAGATGGGCTTCCTCTTCTTCTTTACTCCTCCACTCAACAATCTTAGGGGCATACCCACATTGTGCCTGTGTGATGGGGGTACTTGTTCTTCTTCGCGAGGGCAATCAGATACCTCGCTCAATGCTCACGGCTTCGCTTGTGGTCTTCACGGACAAACTCGCCCATTCACCCGCGGTGATTTTTCCATATTTCTGGAATGGTATCCACTCCGTCTTCACAAAGTACTTGTTCAGCTCATACCTCCAGTTCCGGAAGCTATTGCCCATCACGTCCATGGCATTCTTCTTAGCAATAGCCTCATACTCTGGGGGGAACCTTATGATTTTCTGCTGCTCGGTCTAAAGGTGCACCTTTGTCACGTCAGCCACCTTTGTCCAGTTATCAATCGTGATGGAGACATTGTCCTTAACAAGACAGCCGCAGCCTATTTCGAACTAGGATAGTGCCTCACGAGGTGCTAGGGCTCTCCTAAAGGACCGACCGTGATATACCTGTGCCTTCCGTAACTTGTTCCTACGTTCCCCTCTGCTGCTTATGCGAGGTCGTGGTTGTTGCAGCAGAGGAATCCACGGGAACATGCCCAGAGGTATTTTCAATTACCTCTTGAACTGCAGCTAGTCGGTGTGATCGCCTTTCCGGCCTCTTCATAGAAATAAACACGAGGAATACGCAAACATATGGAAATGCAATTATGTCCACGCCAAGCTACAAATAAAACAAGCTCACTCTTCTTAATACGTTCCCCATGTCGCCGTTCTGGTCGTGGGCATGGAACTGGGCTTGGGCTCTTGAACGATGACGAGGAACCATCGCTGCCCAAGGACAACGATGGGCTCGGTGTTCTTTCCAGCCGTGTGGCTGCATCATCCTTCTCGGCCAAGTCTTGCTGCCTTCCGGCATCACCCTCCTCTTGCAGCGGTGTATTACCACCGAGCTCTGCAAGCAGGCTCCTCTTAAGCGCCTTCTTGGCGAGCAATACTTTATCTCCCATCTTACTACAAAACAGATTGCAATGACATCAATTTGAGCCTATTAATATTTACAGTGGGAATTCATTACGGTTTTATTAGCACGCCAAACTTTTGGTTAAAATTTATCCGAATCAATCACGACATGTTTATTTCTACAGATGAGGGGAATGTTTTCTACATCGAAGGAAACAAGAAATATCGATGGTTGATTCGAAGGAAACAATTAAGAAAAAAGAAACCTCTTTAGTGAGATTATATGAGCAAATGCCTGAACCAAAGTACTTGCCTTGCTAGGCCGAGTGAGGCGGCAGGGCGGCGTCGGCAGGGGAATTTTTACCTTGGTCTTGGGCTTTGCTTGGCGTCGGTGTGGCGTCCGCGTCGACGAGGGTGAGGCTTTGGCTGTTGACAGCCTGGCAGAAAGTTCGTCGCAGGAGCGAGGCCGCGGAGAGGTCACCGAGCGAGGCAACGTGGAGGCGTCGGTGTCGACGAGGGTTAGGCTGCGGCCACCGACGGCGCGTCGGAACGGTCGTAGGAGGCGCGAGCCCACGGAGAGGTCACCGAGCACGGCGGAACGGTTCTCGGAGGCGCGAGCCCGAGGGGATGTCACCGAGGGAGGAGGCGGGAGGCGTCGACGGGGAAATTTGGCTTTGGACCGGGGGAGCACTCGATCTCCCGCCTATTGATTTTAGGAGTTTGGGATTTGCACAGGCGGTGCACAAGATTTCCGCAGGCGGTCCAAACGATTTCTTCAGGCGGTGTTAGTAGAGACCAGGCGGGCATCTCCAAATGATTATCTAGTCTATGTAAATATTTGTACATCGGATAATCTGTTCGACCAAAAGCCTTCGAAGTTATCTTGCTTGCCCGATACCCTCGGATTGTATTGTCCCGACAAAAACCATTACTGATTCTAACACACAATGCAATGCAGATAACATTACTGATTCTAACACACAAAAAGCATTACTGATTCTAACACACAATGTGAAAAGCATTACTGATCCGGTCCATGGGAACAATGCAATGCAGATAACATTAACATTTTCAAAACAGAAACATTACAAATTCTAACACACAAAATGTAAATGTTCAATCACTGTTCAGTACATCCAAAAGGGGCGCCAGTACTACATCGAAATTATGCGCCAACTAGATACCTAACTAAACTACTCTATCTACATCCAGAAATCATCTTGTCATCGTCGTCTTCATTCGATGAGAACAAGATGTTGGCGGAGGAGGAGCCAGAGGAGGAGGAGGTGTCCCAGCGGTAGAGGACGGGGTCGTAGTCGCCGGCGTCCTCGTCGCTAACGCCGTCGTCGTCGCTCCCCACCCACATCAATCCTTCCTCCTCCTCCTCCTCCTCCACCCGCGGTAGTCCTCGGGTGCTCCCAGTAACTGGGGCTCCCAGTTGACGGACGCAGACGAATGTGATGGCGACTGGAGTCGAGCCCGCTTAGTGGCGGGCTCAGTCTCCGTTGAGATTCCCGTGGAAGATGAGGACGAGGACGACGACATTGTTGGCTGTGGGGAGGGAGAGAACGGTAGAATTTGTGAAACACTGGCGGAAACAAGAAAATATAACCACTGGGAGGTGAAACGTCGCCTCAGAAGGGGACCGATTCCACACACTGGACGATCCGGTCATGGTTAGGATACCACACCGGATCATCCTCTATGCGTGAGGCGAAACATTGCCTCGGAACGGGAGTCGATTCCACACACCGGACGATCCGGCCGTGGTTAGGATACCACACCAGATCATCCTCTATGCGTAGAACCATGGGCTACAACGGAAATACAAATCAGGATGATCCGGTATGTGTAAATATATGTATACTGGACCATCCGACCAACAAAAAGCCTTCAAAGTTATCTTGCGTGCCCGAACTCCACAAGCGAAAGAGTGCAATGTAAAATGGCCATACCGTTCGGTACAGATTTAGTGCTGAAGTAAGTAATCACCCGCACGGTTCTAAATATTCACATCGTTCGCGGGGGGCGCTATATTTCACATGGATAGATTGATTACACCGAAAGGAACAATTACGAGTGGTGCAACATTCAGATAACTCGTCCTTACATGAAGATCCGACAAGAGCTAACACCACTAAAATCAAACTCAGCACTACGTGTCCGTACGTTCTCGGGCTGGGAATGCCTAAAGATCGGAGCTGGAGCAGGATCAACCTTGCTCTCTGCAACAGAGTCGCCGGCAGGCTCGTGGAGGTCATGATATTGAAATGGTCTACTCTCGTCACCATCAGACTATTGGGATAGCGGTGATGTCGTAGGAGTAGGCTATGTCATGGGCTTGGGGGTCTCCAGGAGTTGTCTCTGCCGCACTAACAGGGTCCACCCACGGACCCTAAAAACCCATAGGAGCCTTATTCTCTGTGATCATAGCAATCACAGCAGTAAGTGATTGGCCGGGAGACCAAAGCTCTACACGTGTTGTCTAGATTGGTGCTCTCCTCAGCACGGGAGCCGATTCCACAAACTGGACGATCCGGCAGTGGTTAGGATAACACACCGGATCATCCTCTATGCGTACAACTTTCGCCGTGGGCTACAACGGAACTACAAATCAGGATGATCCGGTACGTGTAAATATATGTATATTGGACCATCCTACCGGTAAAAAGCCTTCGGTTATCTTATGTGTCTAACTCCACAAGCGAAAGAGTGCAACATAAAATGGCCATACCGTTTGGTACAGATTGTCATGAAAGAGTACAAAGTTAAATAAAATTGTCATGAAATGTATCGTTCCAATCTAGGCGAACACAGCAAAATCGAAATACGACATATCAAGCAAGTTAGAGTGCATAACAACCGAAAAGACAAGTGGGGCAATAAGTAAAGAACTACTCGTCCGTGCTTGGACTAGTACCAAAAAGATCGGAACTAGAGCTAGAGTCTTCCCTATCAGCCTCGCGCTCAACACCGTCGACGTCAGGCTCATCGAAGTTTTCCTCCTGGGACTTTGTAGCTTTAGTCTCCTCATCAGGGGCCTGTGAACCTGTTGGTGAAGGGGTCGGAGCAATCGCTTTGTCACCGGCAAGGGGGTCTGATGGGCCTATCTCTTTACCTTGATCGTCAGTTCGAGGTCGATCCACAACACCAGATCAAGCAATATTCTCTATGATTTGAGTAATCATAGCGGTGTGTTGAGTCCGAGACCAATGTTCTGTACATGTTGGCAAAGTTGTTATCCTCATCAGGGCCTTAGGGGTGAGGTGAACTCACAGACCACACTCGGAGGCAATGACCGGATCGCCATCAACTTGAGGAGTCGGCACCGCATCGATAGGTGCGGAACTCAACGATACTACACTCGAGCGCCATCTCGTCTACCATGTCAAGATGCACGGACGATGTTCGTATCGATCGAGCATGGGGCGTGCATGGTCGATGTGGGTGCATCTGCTAAAGTAGGTGGAGTAGTGGACAACGGAGCGGATGCCTTATCATCGGCTGGTCTTGAGAACATCCCTATCAAGACCGTCGGTGCTGGTGGGAACGTGGACACGGGAGTGGGCAGGAAGGCCCCAACAAAAGCAAGTGGGGCAGCAATGACGGTAGCGGGAGGTGGAACTGGAGCTGGCAGCTCAGGCTATGTAAGACCAACTGCATTGTACAACTGACCAAAGCAACTTAAGAAGAAAGTGAACATCTGAGCCATTTGCATCTGACCGTGTAGCAAAGCTGCCTGGGTCATCTGTTGGTGCAACCTCATCTCCTCTAGTAATTGAGTCTGTGTCTCCTGTTGTTGGGCAATTGAAGCTGCCTGAGACTTCTGCAACTCAACAATCGAAGCAAGTATGTGAGTAAGCTCGAGGGCCGAGAAATGTGGCCGCAGCCACGGTGTCACGTCAGAGTCAGCCGACGGTGCAGCTAAGTCGCCTCGGTCCTCGTGTCTGAGCCCGATCCACCGCTCGTGGTCGCGGCGCTTAGGCGATGGAAAGTACTTAGGGTCTTCCTCCTCCTCCTCGTCGTCATCCCAGTCAATATTAATGATCCACGCCAACCCAGCATGGTCCTCAGCCACTGCTAGTGCCTGGTCCTCCCCTTGAGCGATCTCTCTCAGTTCCTCAGGTATTTACTCTTGAGCCCTTCTCATGGAATGCTGTCCTCTACGTCTGTCATCAAGAGATGGAGGCATGTACTGACGAACACGAACTCGCGCTTCCAGGTACTCCTCACGATGCTCGTCTGGAGCAAAGGTACTGCATATGTAAGAAATTATATGCGCAAATGGTTGTTGTCTGGCCAAACTCATAGCATTTGCAATAGCAACTTCAATCTCACAAATGATAAAGTCGAGAATGTCGAACGACTCGTGAGATAGGATCGAATAAAGTAGCCATTGCTGCAAACTAGTGATCGTCTCATCATTCCCAATCCTCGGCAACAGTGACTTCCTCAAAGCCATGTGGACCGCCTTTGCCTCAGGAGTGAGACGATCTCGATGGCGAAGGATCCAACGGGAATGGTCGCTGAACAGCAAGCGAGTCGGTCATCTGTCGGAAACACCCTCCGCCTTAGCACGACGAGGCAAGCAGGTCTTTGTCTCACAGACACCACCGATGCAAAGTTCGAGCCTCCTCCTCAAAACCAAACAACTCAAGCAAAGTGGACCTATACACCCTCTCGGGGTTCTTCGTCGTGCATGAACTGAATGTATCTCAGGCCGTGAGTCGATCCAAAGCTGTGGCGAGAAGTCTCGACCCACTTTTCCACTACCGTGTCGAACTCACAATAGCCCGTAAGACCTTCAAATGGTCAAAGTGTTTCAACGCCCACCCCACCCACGGCCCCTCTCAGAAGAGGCGGTTGAGCGAACTCAGTGCATGCTCAACAGATCTCGAGCCTTCAGACGTAACATAGAAGCTCTGTTGAAGAACCGCCCGTAACCTCCTATGAACTCCAAATTCTCGGCTAGCGGAAACAGGACATTGACATCAGAGACACGAAGGCTCTTTACCCTCCGGGATGAGAGGTTCCGAAGGTCTCTAAGTCTTATCTCAGGGTCAGGATGTGGCACATGGTACTCCTCATTGTAACATCCCAAAATTTGGACTAATTTTAATTTTTGGAGTTATTTGAATTTATCTGAATTTTTGGCGAATTTTTGGAATTAATTAAGTTTAATTTGAATTTATCTCCCACTTGGATAAGTAAATATCAAAAGGCAATTATCAAAAAAAAACATTTTATTTAAACTCTAAATGCCTTGAAATATTTTCTGAATTTTTTCTAGAATTTTTCGGGTATTTTTAGTACCCTAAATAATTACTTTGATTTTCTAGAATTAATTTAAATGTCAAAAGTCGGAAAATACCATTGCTACAGTGCTGGGCCGAGCCCAACACTGTGTGCACGACGGCTGAAACCCTAGCGCCGCCGCTTCGGGCCGTGCGATGCCGATCGAACGGTTGTGGTGGGGCCGCGTCGTCTAATCGCGAGCGCCGTTGGATCGCATTATCCCGAGCAGCCAGGATTTCGCCACGTAGCGTGGGTAACCGAACTGTCGCCCGTCTGGAGCCATCGGATTTTGATCGGACGGTTGTGCCGTTGCCGCATCGCCCGAGTCCTAACACAGTCGGATCGCAGCCGAACGGACAGATCGGACTACGCCGCATCGGGAGAGGGCGAACAGTGTGCCACCATCGGCAGTTGGCTGCTGAGATTGGCGGTGGATTTGCACGCGCTCCAAAGCATCTTGACGATCGTGCTGTGGCGCATTTAACTGGTCCCTTCGCCTGGCACATTTTGTCCGTTCGCCCCTTAGCAGTCGTGCCCCGTAGCTCTCCCACTCGCTCGATCGCCGAAGTTGGCATAGCCACCGCCTCGTTTCTTGATTTCACGCCGTCTGCCGCTCTCCGCTGACCAAGACTTGTCTCGAAGTTCGCCGTGCCGAGACGCGTCGGTGGAGTACCTCTTTCACCGGAGATGCCGGAACGCCACAAGCTACTCTTCTTCCCCAAGTCCGGTGACAAGCGCCACCGACCTTCGCTCAACATCTCGCAATCAACCCCAACCGCTGGATCCCCATTGAACGTCCGAGGTAATGCCACGCCTCTTCCTCAGAGAGCTAGACTCGAGTAGCCCGGTAGATCTCGCCCGGATTCTCGATCCGACCACCACCGTAGCGCCGGCGTAGTCGACGAGCGCGCTTTGAAAATGGCCGATGGATCGTCATCGTGTGGTTCTGAGAGGTCCACGTAACTGCCGCATGGATGCCTTGATAATGTCCGTTGGATCTAGATCCTTGGTTTCGGATTAAACCACGTAGGCTCGGGGAGCAGTTCCTTGCTCGGGTGACTGCCGCTGTTGGATCTTCATCCAACCGCGCTAGTGAGTCCACGTAGCTGCGTTTGGATGCGTTGAAAATGGCCGTAGATCCTTAATCCAACCGCCACCATAGCGCCACGTAGCCATCCTCGACGTTCTTGATAATGGCCATCGGATCTTAGATCAGTGGCTGAAATCTTGCCACGTAGCCGTCCAAAAACCCTAGCAGCCGCCCGAGGCATGATTCGACCGTTGAAATTCGAACGTGCGGTCGGGATAGTGCCACATAGCCGCGCGGAGGCCCAGCCGTTGCCATATACCGATCGTTGGATTTAAATCCAACGGCCAGGAAAATATGTGTCCGCGTGGACCAGCGGATGCACGCCACGTGTCAGTTACTGTGCAGCCGGGCCCACTTGTTAGTCAGGCGAGAGCCGGGTGTGTTGACGTCAGCATGACGTCACCCGAGGGGCCACGGGTCAGTGACCGAGCCGACGTGGCTGGCTCTTGTGGTGACACGTGTCAAGCCGAGGGGATTTAACCGGATTTCCAGTAGAAAAATAAATCGATTAATTCGGTTTTTCTTTTATCTGATTATGCAAACTTGCAATCGCTATAACTTTTGCGTCTTAGCTCCGATTTGAGCGATTCCAGTTCCTAAAAATTTATAAAAATGTGAACTATTTATTAGTGAATTTTATTTTATTTTTGAGTTGCTGTTGCTATCTGTTTATGTGCTTATTGCACGATTGTGTGTTGCGATTAGACTCCGAGTTGCCGGAAATTGTCGGAGAAGAATTCGAAGACCCATTGCAAGTTTCAGATCAGGATCAACTACATTTCGAAGGCAAGTCATGCTTTGACCATATTGCCCCTAGATTTTTAAAATGTACTTCCATTTAAACTATGCATGCTATATTAATTAAGAAAATGACATTGATTAATCTTGGGTAGTTTAGATAATACACCTACCTTGATTATGCCACCTCATTATACTACTTGTATGCCCTGAAACCTTTTCACCCTAAGATATTAAATTGAGTTGGTTGCTATTATAAAGCCAACACGGGAGGCTAGACCGTGATTAGTTGCTTAGTCTGCTTGTATACACTGAATGACTTTCAAATTTCAAAAGAATATTGACTAAACAAATATGGAATGCATTTTGAAAAAATGCGATAATGTCATGAGATGGATTTGGGGGTAGCGACCTATGTGGTTCTACTCATGCAATGAAGTGGGCATTGGCATGTGTTGCATAAATGCAAACCGGGGCGGGAAATGATTTGGACCGGGGCAAGTGGCAAGGAGGCTTCGTGCTAGGTGGGCTTGTGTGGCAACGGGTTGTACTAAGGATTGTAAAGGTTGTGTGCCGAGAAATATAAAATGGATGTCTTGCCCGGGACAGTTAAGGACTTCACCTTACGAGCCTTTGAACTGAGTTACTCGTACAACCACTTGTCCGGAATGGGACGGACCTAGTTTAGTAGGGTTCTAATGTCTTTCCTTTGACACCTCGGGGCGACAGTTACACATGGGTGTAACTGTGAGGGGGAGCGTACCTGTTCTATGGCTTGGTACCCATCCAATAGTATTCGCTTGTTCTAAACTTTGGCTCTGAGTGAGGGAAGTGTTAGAAAGGCAATACTGGGGAGGTTCATAGGTTAGGTGTTAGTCTCTGAAAAACTTTGTTGCAATCAATTACCTGTGTGGTGAGCGACTGTATACTGCGGGAAAAGTGTACAGCCTCTGCAGAGTGTGTGTTAAATCTATTCGAATAGCTGCGTCCGCGGTATTGGATGATACTCGGGGATTACAGTCAAGTGTTAGATTTTCAAAATAAAATGTGGAATGGGTGGCTGTGTGCCAAAGATTGATGAATCAAACTTAGGGTTGTGTGCCAAACTCCTGGAAAAAGGAATTGAGGAATTAATTATTATAATATTGCTTTTACCGCTTTTAATCTAATCAAGATTATCTTTTAAAAGAAATGCTACTTTATGCAAAATAACCATTTAAGCCTTTCCCTTGGAATAAGCCATGCATGTAGTAATAGAACTGCATTGTGCATGACTTGTTGAGTATGTTGTATACTCACCCTTGCTTCAACAAAAACCTCAGAAGAAGAAGCAACACCAGCTTGGGAGGAGGAGTTTAACGAAAGTCCGAAGAATTAGGGTTGAGCCTCGTCAGTTGCCTGTGGCAGAACGAGGGTTTCATTGTCGTACTTTTGCTTCCGCTACTGAACTTGTGCTACTTGTGTTATTTATCGTCTTGCGTGGCGAATTATTGTAAGGTCGTGTAACTCGTTTATAATTATGTTTGAGGTATTTAATTATTATTTCTGCTGTGTATGATTGTGGTATCTCAACCTGTTTATCCTGTGTGTGCTAGCGTGATCCTGGACTAGTACAGAATGCACAGAGGGTCCGGATTTGCAGATTCGGGTCCCGACACTCGTCCTGTTCCTTTTCATCGCCAGTCTCCTCCTCATGCGGAACAATGTTGGGACGAGCACGCACTTGCCTAGCAGTGTGCTCGGAAGATGTCAAACCACCACGAGTGCGAACGCGGCTAGAACGCCGAGGAGGTGCCGCACCACCCTCTGTGAATTGAGTGCCCCATCCTCTCTCGACCCTTTTCTGCCGACTCTGTGTCTCTAATCTGAATCGGGCGGCCACACCCGTGTTCGAGCCAAGTCAGATCTGCAGCCATCTCGGCTCGCCACCGGTTCATCGTGCCTTGGACTTCTTAGCCTTCTCATTTCAAGCACAACAACTTTTTTTCCTTCCTTTTTCCTGCCATCTGCAAATTGCACGGTTGAATGTCAAGAACTTGTGTCGTATTCATATGCATTTGAATGGAGTCCAAAGAAACTGATGGGAACGGGGATGCCAAACTTCCGTCAGGTAAAGGATAAGTCGATTAGGCGGCACGAGACACACACGATCCGGCTTCTTGATCGGCACGATCAAAACCCCTGCAATCGCAGCACCACGCCGCCGGCTGACTCGCCATTTAAGGCTAATCCTCGCCAAAGTGAATCGAGAACACAAGCAAGAATAAGAAAGATGCAACTGAATTTGCAATTGAGGATGAAGCTCACGAGTTGGGGTCTCACAAACCGATGAACGGCGACACTGTTCAAAGACAGAATTGATCTAAGCAAAACCCACCTCAAACCCTAGTAGCGGCAACTGAATATAAGGTCTAAGGGATTCCTAGAAACCCTAAACACGTCCGTGATGGACTCCAACACGATACATGGGCCAACGGCCCAAATTGGTGACGCAGCACCCTGGGACAGATTCTGTCTACTAACTTGCAACGTGAATTCTGAAAGACCATGTGGAGGTCTATCCTTTTGTGTGATGAGTAATTGACAAGATTTGAGATTGGATTGATTTGAAATTGAGTTTGATTTGAATTGGATCTTCAAATTGAAGCAATTTGAGTGTTGGTTGCTTTTCCTAGTGCTACCGGCCTAGGGGTAGTAGCACCGGACCATTGAGCATAATTATGATTGATTAATGATTTTGTTTGATGCAATGCACTCATGTGAGTGGTTGCATAGATTAACTTTGAGTCAAGTCGTGGACTTGTGCTCGAATCGTTGTTTGTTTATTAGTGTGCGTGTGTTGCTCGAGGGCTTAACGTGGTCGATGACGGACCGAACTAGGTTCATGGAGGAACCGAGGTTCGGGACTAGGTTCGTGGAGGAATCGAGGTCCCGTGGTCGAGGATGTCATGCGGACGTTCGGGCTAGAGAAGGTGCACACGAAGGTCTGGTTAGTCACGTGAGTGCTGGCAGCGGCCGTCACGCTGCATGTGTGAATTTTGGGTTGTATGCATATATTGGGCCATGTGTATTGGGCCAGGTGGAGATGCATACATGTATTAGGGTTTTGAGTTGTATAAAAACCCTGGAAAACCTAATCAATGAAAGAGGAGCTTTTTTCCGCTGGACGGCCGCTTTTTCTTGTCGTTGTTTTGCTCTCTGCAATGGCGGCGGTCTGCTTTTTCCTTGCGATAAAGAAAATCATTGTCTCCGTGGCCAGTGCAAGAAGATAATCCTGGCGTCTAGAGCTCTTGCGGCCATGGGTTTTTCTTCTTGCTGATACCTCCTGCCGACGTGAAGCTAGTCGGTGTGTGCAAGCAAAAGGCATTGCGTCTCGAGGATTCATCGATGCTCTGGTGGCTGATGTTTTTGCTCGGCCGATTTTGTTTCTGGCGTTTCATTCGGGGTGAGTTGCTAGCGTCTTGTTCCCGGCAAGAAAAGGTTCCTGGTGACTAGTTGTACTTGCGGCCATTAGCTTTTTGCATGAGTTTTGTTTCCTGGAGCATGCACTCGATCGACTAGAAGTGCATGCATGGATGTTGTTGGCGATCACTAGATTTCTATGTGAATGCATGCAAGGATAGGTCCTGGTGGCTTTTCGTTGGATTTTTTCCTGGAGTTTTTTTTTCTTGTTGTTTTCCTTGCAGACCGGCGCATGCATGCATGAGAGATTTTTGGCCGTGAGTTTCCTTGTGTTTTGCGGCTGTACAAGATTTGTGTGTGGCGTGCGACTTGATCGCTCATGAAGGTTTGCATGCAATAAAGTGCTGACGACTAGAAGTTGAGGTTCTAATCATGCATGCAACGTAAAGAAGTGCTTCTGGAGATTTTTCCTTTGTGCTAGTAGTTCCTGGCGGCGTCCATTTTTTTTTGTGTGGTCTGCAGGTCCTTCGACGGCTCGGTCCGGCGGCGTAAGAGTTTTCCTGCTACTGCTTAGTCTTGCGGCCGGCGACTAATCTTCTGCGCTTCGTGTCCATTGCGGCGTGAGGAAAAATCAAGGAGATTTTCTTTGTGGCTACTCATCTCGTACGTACGGTTGCATGCATGCAAGGAAAGATCAGGCGACTAGATAAATCTTTTGTTTTGGCTTGCGTCTTTGTTTTCTTATCCGTATACATGCATGTCCATTGATTTGAAAAGCTCTGGCGGCTGCTTTCCTAGTGTATCTGGCGACTAGATTTTTCATGCGCATGCATACATGATTCTTGGTGACAAGGGCAACGACTAGATAATTTGGGGCTTGCGTTTCCTTGCCGAGATGCGTCTGACGATGCATGAAGTTTCTAACGGCTTGAAGTTTCTGTTCTTTGCAGCGAGAGCCTTCTTGTTTTGTTTGTAGGTGGAAATTGAAGCTTCCTCTGGAGATTGATCTGTGATCAAGTTCTAATCTGGTGTTGCTACTCTTTGCATATTCGGTCCATCACTGCTTCAATTCTCGTCATTTGTTGCATCAGTCGAATTGCAAAGGTAATATCTTTAGATCCGTTGCTCCGATCGGATTGATTCTTGTTGAGTTAGTTTCGAATTTGAATCTAGTTTATACAGTTAAAATTTTACATCAATCCGACGGTTGGATCTTCGGTAATTACAGTTTTAGTGAACGTCTGTTAATCTGTTTTTTGTTGAAACCGAGAGCAATATTTCATAATTAATTTAGGGGGTTTTGTGAATCAAGAAAATTTTGATTTTATCTTCCGCTCAATCATTCACCCCCCCTCTGATTGTCGCCATCCGATCCTACAAGTGGTATCAGAGCCGGTTTTGCTCTTCCATATATCTTGACCGGTCTCGAGAGCCATGGCGACAGACAAGTATTCCACCAGGCCTCCAATTTTTTGTGGTATTGATTTTCCTTTTTGGAAATCCCGAATGGAGTTATACATCACTGCCCAGGGCTTCCTGATATGGCAGAAGGTGAAGCTCCCATATGAGGTTCCTGCCGATGAGAACGTCACGGCCGGCAATATGGCTGACGTTGAGGCAAATTCTAAGGCGAGAACATTCTCATACTGAGGACTCGGCCGCAATGAGTATGATCGATCTCTCACTGCGATCCGCTCACGAGATTTGGGTGACCTCGATGCATACCATGAGGGCACTACCCAAATCAAAACCGTGAGGCAGATCAACACAAGCGTGAGTACAACAAGTTTGAACAACACGTTGGTGAGAGTCTTGACGAGTGTTTTGGTCGATTTACTAAAATTTTGAGCGATCTCCGGGCGGTTGGTTGCACATACCGACTCGGATAATGCTCGTCACTTCTTGACCTTGACTCGATCTTCGTGTTTGGGAAATGAAAGTGACCACCATCAAGGATACTACCGACTTGTCGACCTTGACTCTTGCGGGCTTTATTCGACTCAAGACTCATGATATCGACGTCGTCTCTCGCAAGATGAAATCACAGTCGATGGCCTTGGTCACCGATCCCATTGAATCTTCTCTTGATGCTTCGTTGGTTTTTCCTCTCTGCACTTTGCGAGCTAAGCGATGACCAATCGGACAAGTTTTAAACCGAGCTTGCTCTTTTAGTCAGAAGTTTTCTCACGCCTACAAGAGGGTGAGAGAGAGGAAGAGAGGTGGTGGGATCACCGCTTCAATGTGGCGGCCCCAACCACATTCGAGCTAATTGTCCTAAATCGAGAAGGGCAAGAACGACTCGGCGGTTCGGCAAGAACGACTACACCGACAAGAACCGCAACAAGAAGCCTCCAGTTCATGAGCCACAAGACGAGAAGAAGTACCACAACTTCTCGAAGAACAAGAAGCTCTTCACAGCGTCCTCGCCGCCCTCGACGACATCGGCCTCTCCGACACGGAGACATGGAGCGACGGCGAGGATGATTCAAGAGAAGAAAGGCGGCGGCGACTTCTCGGCATGTGCTTCTTGGCAAACACCAACGACATCAGCGATTCCGAGCTCTCAAATGACTCGGACGAGGTACCTTCCTATGACCAGCTCAATGAAGCTTTTTGCAAATTAGGAAAATTTCATGCTAGAGCTAGAGCTAGGGTTACTGAGTTAGAGAAGGAAGTAGATACCTTGTCTCGGAGTTAGCTTCACTTAAATCATGTTCCTCCCGAGACTCGATAGTTGTACTCTCTGTGATGCTTTGCTAGTGGAGTTGGAGAACCTAAGAACCTGCATGATAGTGTGGTTTCGATCTTGAGGATCTTAGGTCAAGGATGCTAGCACATGTTCTATTGATCCTATTCCTATTGATGCTAGTTTTCTTCATACTTACACAACTGCATCTTGTGAAAATTGCCGTAAGCTACTTGCTGAAATTGATGCCATGAGTTGTCACCTTAGGAAGCTTTCTGCTACAAATGATGAACTTGAATTGCATGCTTCTAAGGACCCAAATCGGCTCATGTGAGGGTCAGAAGCAACTAAAACTTGATAATGAAGCTTTGAATGCCAAGTGTGATCAACTTGCTAAGGACTTACTAGTTAAGTCAAATAATGGTTGCTTGCTGTGTATTGGGGTTGAGGATGACGTGGATAAGGTCAACGCAGAGCTTAGGAAGAAGTTAGAGGACCAGGTTGGTAGAATTAGAGATGCTTCTTGTGCTTCCTGTGAGTCTCTCAAATTTGAGGCAGCCGTGTATAGGGAAAAATATGCACGCGCTGTTCGATTCTCTTCGTCTGGCTCTTCTTCTACTCCTTCCCCTTGCTCTTCATGCACCTCACTTTTCCGAGAATGTCAGTATCTTATGAGCACTCTTGAGAAATTTGTTGGAGGCAAGAAGAAACTCAATCTCATTCTAGACCAGTCCAAAATTAGCGATTCAATCAAGGTCTAGGATTTGATTACTTGAGCACGCACGCGCGATCCGCCTGGGCTTGTTATGCGTGCCTCCAAGAGTGGAGAGATAGTGGTAGCTCCTGTGGTGAGTACCACTTGTGTTTAGGTCTCTTTGGGGTTGTCCATGGGACTTTCGGCGTAAGGGTGCTTCTCTGTCACTCCCGCCTCTAGTAAGGCGAAGTATTCATGCACCTTCAGAAGAAGGATGGTCACCTAGTAGATTTCTGTTTTAGACGCGCAAGATCACCGAGGCGTGAGCGTGTTCTGCTCTTAGGGTATTCAGCGTCATCCCAGACGAAAGTGCTCCTAAGGCGCCTGCTCGCTACTAGACAGTCGAGAGTCACTGTTTTGGGCGGCGCCCAGGACTCGGTTTTCATCTTTGTTCATCGAGTTTTAGTCCCGGAGTTGCTCGTGGTCGATCTTTCCACCGTCCTCTTGATATTCCTCGTTTTCCCATCGAGGTAGATATCGCGCGTGAGGTGTTTCGGGTAGGAGATTTGGGCAGCCTCGTTGGGATGGTCGGCTTTTGCACCACGACGGGCCAAACCAAAGGATACTCCTACATCTTCTACTAGAGTTGATTCTTCTGATCTTGTGAGAGTCGAGCGTCAGAGAGACACTAGAGTCTAGTCTTCTTCCTCTGTGGCTGGTACTTTGAGACGTCGTGTGATTCAGTATTGGGTTCCCAGGTCCTCACTTTATCCCAGTACTGAGTCTTCTCTCTCTCTTTTGACTTGATCGGGTTAAATCGGATGGGGAAGGGAGATGTTTGGATTGTTGACTCCGGTTGTTCTCGCCATATGACCGGAGACTCTCGTTGGTTCTCTTCCCTAGTCCAAGCCCCCGATGATGAGGTGATTACTTTTGGGGATGTTTCTTTAGGTAGAGTCATTGCTAAAGGTACCGTCTGCATTAATGAAAATTTTATTCCTAAGGACGTTGCCTTAGTGAGTAAGCTGCAATATAATTTGCTTTCCGTTTCTCAGCTTATCGATGACTCTTTCGAGGTAAGGTTTAAGAGCAATGCTTGTAGAATCCTCGATTCATCGGGAGAGTTAGTTTATGGATTTCTAGATTTGGGAGGGTCTTTCGTCTTGATTTTTCTGTTTCTTCCGGAGACTCTCTTGGTGTTTGATTGCTTCGAGTCCCGTGATCTCTCCTTCTCGCATAGGAGAATTGGTCACATTGATATTAGATATCACTTCCTTAGAGACCATGTGGAGAAAGGAGACATAGTGCTTCGGGCCAGGAGAGTGACCACCGGTTGGCGATATCTTTACCAAGCCTTTGGATAGCTCTAGGTTTGTTGCCTTGAGGAGTGAGCTTGAGTTGTGTGCCCTTACGGTCTTCTCGTGAGGGTGAGTGATCTGTATATTATGTATTATATTTTATTTCAGTTTTTCCTTTTGTATTGCTCTGGGTGCTTATGGGTTTTATTCCTTAGAGTTATGAGTTCACATCACTTAGACTTGGCATGCTTTGCATGGACCTCTCATCTTGTGCTTTAGGTTGCTATCATGCTTAATTAGTGTTCTCTCTTCTCTCTAGGTTGAGTTCCCTCACGCCTTATAAGTCTAGCAGTGTTGGGCCCCTGGTAGAGCAGGTCTGTGCACTCCTTAGTTTGGGATTTAGAGGCAGCTTTCCTATGTTAGTCATTGGGGAAGATGAGAGCGAGTCTGAGCCATAGTGTTCTCTACCATCTTTTCTATACTCTATAGCCACCCAGTTCGCGCTTTCTTAACTTCTTCCCTCCATTACGTGTTTCGGCTTTAATTGAGTTCTTTTCGATCTTTCTTGAGCTTAATCTTGCTAATAACTCAATTTGAACCAGATTTGTGCTTAAAATGAAATCACATGTTGAGGGGGAGTTTAAAAATTTGTCTCATGCATTGCATATAGACTTGATTTTTTATTTTATGAGTTTTGTCTATTATGCACATGATCCATGTTTCATTTTATACATCATGCTATATTATGAAGAAAATTACTTGCTTAGATATGTCCAAGTTCATTTATCTTGCTAAGCTTACAAAATTGAAAAATGAGCGTTAAAAGAAAAACTTGATAAAACATGTTATGCTTACTTGCTAAGTTTCTTCTCTAGGTGTATTTGCCATGATTTGTGAAATTTCGAATTCTTTAGAGTCCCTATAGCAACTTGGGTGAATCTTGTTTGATCCATACTTGAGTCCTTCACTAGCTTAACATGAAAATGCTAAAATGAAAGTGAAGCAAAATTGACTCTTTTTGTGCGCATTAGACTCAACACCTCACATTCACAAGACGGCTTCTCATTGCACCTGAGATGAATTTGGACTGTGTTATGTATGACCAAGATCATTCTCTTAAGAGTCCCTCTTGAGATGATCGATTATGGCTTGAGTCAATTGCTTTAACAATGCAAAAAAAACATATGTGGGTAAAGAATGCAAATAATGTCAAACATTTGTACCCCGCTATGTCTTTCAAAGATTCAAAGAAAAATTTGCATACAATGAAAAAAAGGCTCGAAGGACCTTGTGTGCACTTCTAGATTCCCCAAAGTGTTGAGTAGGTTGAACTCTAGGTTTTCCATTTGATCCTTTGAATGGCTTTGCTTCTAGTTTTGAAACTAATGACAAGTGTTGCTCATGTTCAATCATGCTAAAAATGACATGGTTTTAATTAAATCTTGCTAGCAAAATGATTATTTGCACTTGGACATGCCTTAGCTTAGTCTATTTTTTGCCATAACTTAGCTTGGTGTCATAACTTGTCTTGTTGATCACATGGATAATCTTCAAAGCTCCCTTAGGCTGCATTACTTGCATAAAAACAACAAAAAAAGGGGGAGAAAAGAAAATGTCACCTTGATGCCTATATTGCCAAAAGGGGGAGAAATCGTAGAAAAAGGCATCATTTTGCACTTAATTCTTCTTTCTTATGATCTTTGTTAATCTTTGCTATCGTTCATAGATCATAAGTTGCCAATTTGGTCATGTTCTTCATTTCTATTTCTTTGATCAAGTTTGACTTTGCATTCAAATTGCTTTCTTCTCTTTCTTCAAACTCAATACTTATGCCTTTTCATGTGTTTGTCAATATACTCATCAAGGGGGAGATTGAAAGACCATGTGGAGGTCTATCCTTGTGTGTGATGAGTAATTGACAAGATTTGAGATTGGATTGATTTGAAATTGAGTTTGATTTGAATTGGATCTTCAAATTGAAGCAATTTGAGTGTTGGTTGCTTTTCCTAGTGCTACCGGCCTAGGGGCAGTAGCACCGGACCATTGAGCATAATTATGATTGATTAATGATTTTGTTTGATGCAATGCACTCATGTGAGTGGTTGCATGGATTGACTTTGAGTCAAGTCGTGGACTTGTGCTCGGATGCGTTGTTTGTTTATTCGTGTGCAGGTGTTGCTCGAGGGCGAACGTGGTCGATGACGGACCGGAACTAGGTTCATGGAGGAACTGAGGTTCGGACTAGGTTGAGGAGGAATCGAGGTCCCGTGGTCGAGGATGTCATGCGGGACGTTCGGGCTAGAGAAGGTGCACACGAAGGCTGGTTAGTCACGTGAGTGCGGCAGGCGGGCCGTACGCGTGCATGTGTGAATTTTGGGTTGTATGCATATATTGGGCCATGTGTATTGGGCCAGGTGGAGATGCATACATGTGTTAGGGTTTTGAGTTGTATAAAAACCCTGGAAAACCTAATCAATGAAAGAGGAGCTTTTTCTGGCGGCTGGGACGGCCGTTTTTTTTGCGTCATTGTTTTGCTCTCTGCGGCTGGGCGGCGGCTGCTGTTTTTCCTTGCGACAAAGAAAATCTGCTGTCTCCGACGGCCGTGCAAGAAGATAATCCCTGGCGTCTAGAGCTCTTGCGGCCGCGGCTGTTTTTCTTGCGCGATACCTCCTGCCGACGTGAAGCTAGTCGGTGTGTGCAAGCAAAAAGGCATTGCGTCTGGAGGATTCACTGATGCTCCTGGCGGCCAGAAGTTTTTGCTCCAGCCGATTTTGTTTCCTGGCGTTTCATTACTGGCTGAGTTGCTAGCGTCTTGTTCCCTGGCAAGGAAAAGGTTCCTGGTGACTAGTTGTACTTGCAGCCATTAGCTTTTTGCATGAGTTTTGTTTCCTGGAGCATGCACTCGATCGACTAGAAGTGCATGCATGGATGTTCTTGGCGATCACTAGATTTCTATGTGAATGCATGCAAGGTTAGGTCCTGGTGGCTTTTCGTTGGATTTTTTCCTGGAGTTTTTTTTTCTTGTTGTTTTCCTTGCAGACCGGCGCATGCATGCATGAGAGATTTTTGGCCGTGAGTTTCCTTGTGTTTTGCGGCTGTACAAGATTTGTGTGTGGCGTGTGACTTGATCGCTCATGAAGGTTTGCATGCAATAAAGTGCTGACGACTAGAAGTTGAGGTTCTAATCATGCATGCAACGTAAAGAAGTGCTTCTGGAGATTTTTCCTTTGTGCTAGTAGTTCTGGCGGCGCCCATTTTTTTTGTGGTCTGCGGGTCCTTGACGGCTCGGTCCGTGGCGTAAGAGTTTTCTCGCATCGCTTAGTCTTGCGGCCGGCGACTAATCTTCTGCGCTTCATGTCGATTGCGGCGTGAGGAAAAATCAAGGAGATTTTCTTTGTGGCTACTCATCTCGTAAGTATGGTTGCATGCATGCAAGGAAAGATCAGGCGACTAGATAAATCTTTTGTTTTGGCTTGCGTCTTTGTTTTCTTATCCGTATACATGCATGTCCATTGATTTGAAAAGCTCTGGCGGCTGCTTTCCTAGTGTATCTGGCGACTAGATTTTTCATGCGCATGCATACATGATTCTTGGTGACAAGGGCAACGACTAGATAATTTGGGGCTTGCGTTTCCTGGCCGAGATGCTCCTGACGCATGCATGAAGTTTCTAACGGCTTGAAGTTTCTGTTCTTTGCAGCGAGAGCCTTCTTGTTTTGTTTGTAGGTGGAAATTGAAGCTTCCTCTGGAGATTGATCTGTGATCAAGTTCTAATCTGGTGTTGCTACTCTTTGCATATTCGGTCCATCACTGCTTCAATTCTCGTCATTTGTTGCATCAGTCGAATTGCAAAGGTAATATCTTTAGATCCGTTACTCCGATCGGACTGATTCTTGTTGCGTTAGTTTCGGATTTGAATCTAGTTTATACAGTTAAAATTTTACATCAATCCGACGGTTGGATCTTCGGTAATTACAGTTTTAGTGAACGTCTGTTAATCTGTTTTTTGTTGAAACCGAGAGCAATATTTCATAATTAATTTAGGGGGTTTTGTGAATCAAGAAAATTTTGATTTTATCTTCCGCTCAATCATTCACCCCCCCTCTGAGTGTCGCCATCCGATCCTACAAATTCCCATTGACTCCAATGTCCAAATGACCTAAAACTGGTGCCATTGGAAAGGTTGTCTCCTTAGCTTTCGAGGAATATGTGGATCATTAAAATCGGAGCCCGTTTGTGGCTTGGGTGATGATTTTAGTGAACACTGCTCCTGGTGGCCGAGGTAGTCGACTCCGAGATGAATTGTGTCTCCAACTTGACTTGGACGCCCTCCTTGCCTCCCTCCTAGCCCTTGCTGGTTCCCAAGGCCATCATAATCCTCTCCAAAGTTCCTAAGTACAATATAATCAATAATATCATTAGGTAGCATACCATCCTCACAAGTATATGCACAGGCACTTAGGAACGAGCTCACCTGTTGATTCAATTGCCGTGCTCATGCTCTTGTGATGGGTCCTTGCATCACAACTGGAGGAGTCTCGGGCGTATGTATAGGAGTGATGTCCTCATCATCCTCCCCCTCTTGAAGTGGAGTCGTCCTCGACTCAAGCTCGTCTTCTTCTCCCATGAACGGTTTCAAATCTGCAATGTTAAATGTGGGACTAACGCCAAATTCGGGCGGCAACTCAAGTTTATATGCATTATCATTTATTTTCTCAAGTATCTTGAAAGGACCATCAGCTCTAGGCATTAATTTGGACTTTCTCAATTCTGAAAAACGATCCTTTCGCAAGTGTAACCATACTAAATCACCCGGTTCAAGTTTTATTTCCTTTCTACCTTTACTTTCCGCAGTCCTATACCTTTCATTCATCATTTCAACATTTTCTCTAGTCTTTTCATGCAATTTCAGAATAAATTCAGCACATTCCTTAGCATCATGATTAACTCGTTCGCTAGTAGGTAAAGGTAATAGATCAATAGGAGCACGGGGATTGAAGCCATACACTACCTGAAAAGGACTTACCTTGGTAGTGGAGTGTACCGCCCTATTATAAGCGAACTCAACATGCGACAAACACTCTTCCCACATCTTCAAATTCTTCTTCAAAACAGCCCTCAACATAGTAGATAATGTACGATTTACTACCTCGGTTTGGCCGTCAGTTTGGGGATGACTTGTTGTTGAAAACAGCAGCTTGGTCCCCAATTTATTCCATAGAGTTCTCCAAAAGTGGCTCAAAAACTTAGCATCACGATCTGAAACAATAGTAGAAGGCATACCATGCAAGTTTAACGATTTCTTGAAAGAAAAGGTTAGCAATATTAATAAAGATCGCCGCTCTTATGACAAGGAATAAAGTGAGCCATCTTAGAAAATCTATCAACCACCACAAAAATACTATCACTCCCCCTCTTGGTTCTAGGCAGTCCTAAAACAGAGTCCATAGATATATCCTCCCATGGAGTGCTAGGAACAGGAAGAGGCATATATAAACCATGTGGATTCAATCATGACTTAGCCTTTTGACATGTAGTGCAGCGGGATACAAAATGACCCATCAAACCTCCTGACATCATGGCCTCCGTTTTCTTGGCACCAAAATGACCCATCAAATCTCCTCCATGAGCCTCCTGTATCAAAAGAAAACGAATGGATCCAACTGGAATGCATAGGCGGTTAGCTCTAAATACAAATCCATCATTTATCACATATTTGTCCCATGTTCTTCCCTCTTTGCAATGCAGCAAGACATCTTTAAAATCATCATCATTAGCATATTGTTCTTTAATTGATTCCAATCCAAATATACGACAATCAAGTTGGGACAACATGGTATATCTCATAGACAAGGCATCAGCAATCACATTATCCTTCCCTTTCTTGTGTTTGATAACACAAGGAAAAGATTCAATAAATTTAACCTATTTAGCATGTCTACGATTCAGTTTCACTTGACTGCGAATATGTTTTAGCGACTCATGATCGGAATGAATAACAAATTCTTTGGGCCAAAGATAATATTGCCACGTTTCTAAAGATCGCACAAGAGCATACAATTCTTTATCATACGTGAAATAATTCAAAACAGGACCACTCAATTTTTCGCTAAAGTAAGCAACAGGTTTACTGTCTTGCATCAAAACACCACCAATTCCAACCCCACTAGCATCACATTCAAGCTCAAAGGCCTTATTAAAATCAAGAAGTTGGAGTAAAGGTGCATTAGTAAGCTTATCTTTCAAAAGGTTGAAGGCATTCTCCTATGCTTGCCCCCAATGGAACACAACTCCCTTCACAAAGCGGCGGTAAAATCCGGCAAGTCTATGGAAGCTCCGCACTTGTGAAATCGTCGTGGGCGTTGGCCAACTCTTAATCGCGTGCACCTTGGCTTCATCCACCTCAATTCCTGCGAGTCACAACACGCCAAGAAACGATACTCGCTCGTGCAAAAAGTGCACTTCTCGAGGTTAACAAATAAACGGCAGACGCATAAAGCATAAAAACAGCACGTAGATGATCAAGATGTTCATGTAACGACTTGCTGTAAATCAATATATCATCAAAATAAACCACCACAAATTTCCCAATGAATGCTCGTAAAACCTCGTTCATTAAGCGCATGAAAGTGCTAGGTGCATTAGTTAAACCAAAAGGCATGACTAACCACTCATACAATCCAAAATTAGTTTTAAAGGCTTTTTCCGTTCATCTCCCAATTTCATTCTTATTTGGTGGTATCCACTATGCAAGTCAACCTTAGAAAAAATTATAGAACCACTTAACTCATCAAGCATGTCGTCTAACCTAGGAATAGGATGATGGTACCTTATTGTGATATTGTTAATGGCTCTACATTCTACGCACATGCGCCAACTGCCATCTTTCTTAGGAACCAAAATAACAGGGACAGCACAAGGACTAAGGCTCTCACATACATACCCGCGGTCCAAAAGATCTTGGACTTGGCGCTGAATCTCCTTAGTCTCCTCGGGGTTGGTCCTATAAGCAGCTCGGTTTGGCAAACTCGCTCCAGGTATCAAATCAATTTGGTGCTCAATCTCTCGTATGGGTGGGAGTCCTGGAGGTATCTCGGCAGGAAAAATATCCGCATACTCCTGCAAAAGGTTAGTGACAGCAGGAGGCAAAGTACTAGGCATATCATCCAATGAAAACAAAGCGTCTTTGCATATCAAAGCATAGCACAAAGCATCATCACTAATTGCAGCAAGATCAGATTTTGTAGCAAGCAAGACGGGATTCCTCAATTTAATTTGGTTGGCTACATGCTGAATTTCAGATTTTTCAGCAATGGTTTTCTTGTCATTAGCAAGCCGCTCCCTATCGGATTTAACAATTTCAGTGGGGGTCAAAGGTAGAAGTGTAATTTTTTTCCTTATGCATAAAAGTGTATTTATTACTTCTACCGTGGTGAAGTGCATCAGTGTCATATTCCCATGGGCGACCCAATAAAAGAGAGCAAGCTTGCATCGGCACCACATCACAATCAGCAAAATCAGAATAGGAACCAATGGAAAAATGAACCCGAACTATTTGTGTTACCTTAGCTCTGCGGAATCATTCACCCATTGAATGTGGTATGGATGTGGGCGGGCGTGTGGTCAAGCCAAGCTTCTTGACCAAATCTGTACTCACCAAGTTGTTGCATTTGCGGAGTCAATGATCACGCGCGCTCGTCGGTTGTTGATGACGAAGAAAATCTGAAACAAGTTGTGGCGCTGCTGCTGCTCGGCTTGCTCCATTTGTGCGCTAAGGACACGCTGGACAATGATGGACCTGTACGCAGCGGTATCCTCGGCGCAAAAGGTGGCATCATCATCAACCTCATCGTCGTCCACTCTGGTGTCGTCGATCTCATCCTCAACATCGGGGGCGCTGATGTAACCTCTGTCGTCGGTGGTGATGTATGCCCGCTGGCTGGGGCATTCTTTCTTGACGTGGCCAATCCCTTGGCACTTGTGGCAGCGAATTCCCATCGATGTACGGCCCGTGGAAGTGATGGAGGAGGAGCTCTTGGCCGGTGTTGGCAGGGTCGACTTGCTACTTTCCGCGGCACGGCCGGGCGGTGCCGTCGATGCCGGTCGTGTGCTCGTCGAAGGTGACGGTGCAGCTGGTCGGAAGGTGGAAGAAGGCACTGTCTTCGCTTGTCCCGTAGTCGTTCGGGGCATGAAGGTGATGCCGGCGTTGCTCCAACTCTTAGAATGGCGTACCTGCAACTCCTTCTCTGCTAACATAGTGTCATGGCCCCAAATTCGAATTTGACTCATGCTGCTAACATTAGGGCCAACCGAGTTTTTGGCCGCATTTGAGATCCATGGCTAATTTCAGAGTTTATCCCAAATTAACATTTAAGAATTTCCAAACTTAGCAAAATTTAAGAGCTAGAAATTTCAGGTTGCGAGTATGGTTTTCATCAAAGTTTGGAGCCTTGTAACTTGAGAGCTATATGGATCTAGAATGTGCGGGTTAGCTAATCACAAACTAGAAACTTTTCTCTACCGCATTGTGGGGTTAGAACCAAAATTCAATGCCAAACACTAATTCAAAACATGGCTCAAAAACTGAATCTAAGTGCTGAAATTCTGGACTTAGCCAATTCAACCATTGCTTACTAGTGGGGTTAATTGAGCAAAACAAAACACAAAGGAATTTGGGGGGGGCAGCAAAAACCGATCAGCACTCCTCCTGATTTTTCCTCCCAGCCACACCTCATTTCTGTCTTCCCCAAGCAAACCCAGCAGCTCCTCTTCTCCATGCGCCTCCTCCAGCTTCATCCCCAGCCGCATCTCCTCCCTGCAGCTCCTCCCTGGGCACCTCCCTCTCCCTCTCCAAGCAGCAGCAGCAGCACCCTCCTCTCCTTCCCTTGTTCCCCATGTGGATTTTGAGGTGAGGCTCTTCCTTGATTTAGGGTTTGTTGTTTTCTAGTTTTGGGGGCAGTAATGGTGGTTTTGGGGGCTTAGGTGAGTAGTGATTTGGGATTTGGATGGGGGATAACAAATCTAGGGTTTGGAGCAAAGTTAGCATTTTCGAGCAGATTTTGTAGCTACAGTTTCGGGATGATTTGAGCAATTTCCGAGCATATCCTGCCAGGCTGGCTGTAGAGAAAGTTGTGGGTAATAGAATTATCTTTCATTTCCAACTAGAATCACTCGATTTCTTTTATCCAGCTGAAAGTTATGACGATTTTAGTGCATGCTGCTCTGAAATACTGAAAATGTGGAGCTGAAACTTGAGCTGCAGTTTGAAAATAGTTAGAGGCCGAATTAGAATAAAATTTTGCCTGAGAAGTTGTAGAAAATTTCGTGTAGATTCTAAAAATGTTATCCTTTACTCAATTACATTAAGTATAGCATTTTTTATGATGAAATTGGTGCAAGCTGTTCTGAAACTCTGAAATTTCTGAACTCTGAAACTGCTCTCTGTTCCAAGCCAAACTGGGAGTAAGCTGGGCAGATTCTAGAGGATTAGCCAAAGCTAAGTGGTAGATATATGTCTTGTGGTCATTTAGGATCTGAGTTTGCTCAATTTGATTAAGTGGTTCAAAAGTTATGGCCAATTGTATTAGTGTTGTTCTGAAACTGGGTTTTGCTGAATTTCAGAATTGTGGGGCTAAAGTTCAGAGTTTAGTGGAAAATTTTCAAGCTATATTCTGAATGTTAGGATGTATGGTAAAGTTAGATCACCCTCTTGTGGTCTTTTAGAGTCCAAGAAGTCAATTTTTGGATTTGCCAATTAAAGTTATGCTTGTTTAGAGAAGTGTGCTTATTGTTTTCAGTTTTTGCTATAGATTAGAAGTGGAATTTAGCGTTTGTGATTTCAATTTTTAAATTGAGTTGAATGTTTGCACTTTAGAGCTAACTTGGATAATGCACTTAGTATTTTCATTTCATATGCATTGCATGCATCTCATTTCATATGCATTGTAACCGTGTAGAGACCGAGCACGCGGAGGGTGACGTGGCGGTGACCGAGGGGGGTACCGGAGAGCCAGCTATTTTTGAGAATCCCACAGAAGCTCAAGGCAAACACCTAAGCATATTCAACCTTATTCATAATTTTATTTTAGCGAATAATTTGCTTATTGGATGGTTTGGTTATGCATGAGGAATTGAAATGTGGGAAGGGTATTAGAACTTAATTGTTGCACATACACTCATTGTTAATTGTTGAACATCTTCCTTGGAGCTAGTGTATGGGTAATTATAATGTGTCTATGCTTAGTTTTCTTAGATGTCGGGTATGGGCCAAGTGGTGGATGGCTCCATCACTTGAGATTAATTACTTCACTCTAATGGGTTGCAATTGGTTATAATTATGCTTTGAAATGGAAAACTTGAGACCGGACCAAAGGGTTGGATCATTTGGGTGTGGAGACTCAAATGTTGTAGTCTCGCCTGTGTTGGTTAAGGACCGATCCGTTGTTTGCCATGTTGATCAAGCACCCCTTATTGATCGCATGCCCGATATAATGGTACGGTTAGGGGTGGAATTGAGCCGAGCCGAGCCAGGCTCGGCTCGGCTCGACCGAGCTCGTTACTGTTCGAGCCGAGCCAGGCTCGGCTCATTGCCTTGGTCGAGCTGAAATATGAGCTCGGCTCGGCTCGCGAGCCGGCTGACATGTGGCCCCTCGTTGCTTCAAGTCTTTAACCTGATTTGTTCTGTTAAGGTATCTTGTGATGCAACTTCCATATTTTCTGTTGGAAGCCGACAGGAAGTCATCCAAGATTCAAGCATTATCTATATATATTAACTTCCAAAATTGTCTACTTGTAATTTGTAATTTCTGCTCAAATTCAGGTCCCAAATGATCATTAACTCGTGCTTCTAATATATTGCTCTTATAACCGACTTAGTCTTTCACTGCAAATCATGCATGCAGAATTAATGTTATCAATGTTATTTCAAAGTTATCAATGTTATTTGTTTCATAACAATGCCATCAATGTTATTTATTTCATAACTTATCCACAGAATTAACGAGCCTATCGAGCCAACGAGCCGAGCCCGAGCTGGCTCGGGCTCGGCTTGTTGGCTGAGCGAGCCAAGCAGCAGGCTCAGGCTCGGCTCATTGTCGCATCGAGCCGAGCCGAGCCCGAGCCGAGCTGCGAGCCTTGAGCTTAATTTCCAGCCCTAGGTACGGTAAGCCACCCTTTCATGGCATACTACTCGATGGGTCATGCCCTCATGTGATTGGACGTGGTTGAGGGCGAGGCCTAGGCCGACGCTCGATGGCTAAGCGAGGCTTGAGCCGCTCGAGGGAGTTTGCTAGGTGCTCGGGCCGCATGAGGATGGTTCAACGAGTAGATATGGATGGGAGGAGGGTTGACATGAGGTTCCTTGTGGCACATGTCGTGCGATTGATGATCCCCTACAGGGTGAATAAGCGATTCGAATTGCTGCACTCTCGGATATGAGCACGCTTGTATCATCCGACACTTCAACGTAGTAATAACTTAAATTGAAACTAGTTGGTATACTTGATGCGGTTACCTATTCATGGTTTTATTTGCTCTCTTAAATGTTTAAATTCAGCTCTCACTTTGGCATTAGGTGCTATACATAACTGCTATAAAATTTGTAAATTGAGTAGTTGAATGTAAAAATGAACTGAAGTTAAGCTTTTATGCACTTTTATCTTAAGCTTATCCCTTGCTACATCCAAATGTATATTCCTTCGAGTCGGTCATATATGGACCACGGGTAAGTCTTGCGAGTACCTTCTGTACTCATGCTTCTGCTTTATGGTTTCAGGTGAGGACCCCGACGGGTGTGAGTTCTGTCCGTACTGCTTCTCGGTGGTCGGGCGGGGCATCGAGTAAAAGCTAGCTCAACGATATAAACACCCGGAAGTGTTCAAGGGTAGGACACTTCCAGAGATATCTGACTTTTGGGTTGAATTTGGTGGTTGTTCATATATTTTGTTGTAAAGTTAACTATAAAACTTGGTATGGCTATGTTTAATTACTTGGCTACTTCCGTTGTTGAATCTCGTTGTATCACTGTGCTTAACTCCTATCTGTGATGTTATTTCTATCCATGTTGTTGTTTATGTTGTGGTTGTAGTTGTGTTATATTTGTTTGGTTATTTGTTTCTTATGCCTGCTGAGTGGATGTCCGTACTTCTAGGGGCGTCATGCCGAAATTTTGTAGAATTTCTGAGTCTAGGCAGGACCTTGTGTTTAGTCTGTTTTGTGAGTCTTATCTGTTGTTGTTGGTTCTTGCCTCGTGTGTTTGTCTTGTTTGTCCTTGTGCTTGAGTTGGTGTTGTTTGTTGTGCTTTCGCGTTGCGTGTCTGGTCGTAAAGTTTTGGGTTCGTTGCCCCCTTTATGCGAATTGAATTGATATGGCAATGGAAACCGGTATGCGGGGCGATCTTGGGCGAGCTTCGGGTCGCATACCGGGGGAATACCGGGATTGTTGTCGAGTTATTCGAATGGGATTGTTGTTGTCCTAATTGGGCTTGGGTGTTAGCACTGTGAGCACCATCGGTGATCCGTTGCTAGCCTCCAAATCTGATGAGGGCGACCGGGCATTTGAATAACCCTAGGATGGTCTAGGCGGCTCCCCACGAGCTGGTATCAGAGCAAGGTGTATAAAGACGAACCGTAAACTTGACAACCACTTAGGTGATTAATTAGGATTTATTTCACCTTTTAGGTAGCAATTAGCGCTATATTACCCGCCCTATGTCTATTATTAAGGTTGTGCAAGTTGAATGGTGAGCGTGGGAGGAACGATCACGTTGGAACCGTGCATTTCATAAAACGCATATGAGATCCATGTCATACCATGCATGCATTTGTATTGCCATGTCCTTTTTGCATCATGGTCTATACTTTTATGTATGTCAGACTTGTAGGATTCTTTTGTCTTGTGCTATTGTCTAGGTCATGTTTTAGTTCGAATTTTTAGCCAAGTCTAAGAACCTGTCCCTTCCATGCTATGTCAGTGCTACCATCCAATTTTTTCGCAATTAAAGCCATATCATTTGTATGTGGTTTTATTGTCCATATGGATTCTATCAATCTAGGTGCTCATTTTCGAATCTGGGGGCAAGATTCCTTTATGGGGGGAAGGATTTGTCATGGCCCCAAATTCGAATTTGACTCATACTGCTAACATTAGGGCCAACCGAGTTTTTGGCCGCATTTGAGATCCATGGCTAATTTCAGAGTCTATCCCAAATTACCATTTAAGAATTTCCAAACTTAGCAAAATTTAAGAGCTAGAAATTTCAGGTTGCGAGTATGGTTTTCATCAAAGTTTTGAGCCTTGTAACTTGAGAGCTATATGGATCTAGAATGTGCGGGTTAGCTAATCACAAACTAGAAACTTTTCTCTACCGCATTGTGGGGTTAGAACCAAAATTCAATGCCAAACACTAATTCAAAACATGGCTCAAAAACTGAATCTAAGTGATGAAATTCTGGACTTAGCCAATTCAACCATTGCTTACTAGTGGGGTTAATTGAGCAAAACAAAACACAAAGGAATTTGGGGGGGGGGGCAGCAAAAACCGATCAGCACTCCTCCTGATTTTTCCTCCCAGCCACACCTCATTTCTGTCTTCCCCAAGCAAACCCAGCAGCTCCTCTTCTCCATGCGCCTCCTCCAGCTTCATCCCCAGCCGCATCTCCTCCCTGCAGCTCCTCCCTGGGCACCTCCCTCTCCCTCTCCAAGCAGCAGCAGCACCCTCCTCTCCTTCCCTTGTTTCCTATGTGGATTTTGAGGTGAGGCTCTTCCTTGATTTAGGGTTTGTTGTTTTCTGGTTTTGGGGGCAGCAACGGTGGTTTTGGGGGCTTAGGTGAGTAGAGATTTGGGATTTGGATGGGGGATAACCAATCTAGGGTTTGGAGCAAAGTTCTGAATTTTCGAGCAGATTTCGTAGCTACTGTTTCGGGTTGATTTGAGCAAGTTTCGAGCATCTCCTGCTAGGCGGGCTGTAGCGAAAGTTGTCGGTAATGGAATTAGCTTTCATTTCCAACTAGAATAACTCAATTTCGTTAATCCAGCTGAAAGTTATGATGATTTTAGTGCATGCTGCTCTGAAATACTGAAAATGTGGAGCTAAAACTTGAGCTGCGGTTTAAAAATAGTTAGAGGCCGAATTAGAATAATCTTTTGCCTGAGAAGTTGTAGGAAATTTCGTGTAGATTGTAAAAATATTATCCTTTACTCAATTCCATTAAGTATAGCATTTTTTATGATGAAATTGGTGCATGCTGTTCTGAAACTCTGAAATTTCTGAACTCTGAAACTGCTCTTTGTTCCAGGCCAAACTGGGTGTTATCTGGATAGATTCTGGAGGATTGGCCAAAGCTAAGTGGTAGATCTATGTCTTGTGGTCATTTAGGATATGAGTTTACTCAATTTGATTAAGTGGTTCAAAAGTTATGGCCAATTGTATTAGTGTTGTCCTGAAATCGGGTTTTGCTGAATTTCAGAATTGTGGGGCTAAAGTTCAGAGTTTAGTGGAAAATTTTTAAGCTATATTCTGAATGTTAGGATGCATGGTAAAGTTAAATCACCCTATTGTGGTCTTTTAGAGTCCAAGAAGTCAATTTTTGGATTAGCCAATTAATGTTATGCTTGTTTAGAGAAGTGTGCTTATTGTTTCCAGTTTTTGCTATAGATTAGAAGTGGAATTTAGCGTTTGTGATTTCAATTTTTAAATTGAGTTGAATGTTTGCACTTTGGAGCTGACTTGGATAATGCACGTAGTATTTTCATTTCATATGCATTTCATGCATCTCATTTCATATGCATTGTAACCGTGTAGAGACCGAGCACGCGGAGGGTGACGTGGCGGTGACCGAGGGGGGTACCGGAGAGCCAGCTATTTTTGAGAATCCCACAGAAGCTCAAGGCAAGCACCTAAGCATATTCAACCTTATTCATAATTGTATTTTAGCGAATAATTTGCTTATTGGATGGTTTGGTTATGCATTAGGAATTGAAATATGGGAAGGGTATTAGAACTTAATTGTTGCACATACACTCATTGTTAATTGTTGAACATCTTTCTTGGAGCTAGTGTATGGGTAATTATAATGTGTCCATGCTTAGTTTGCTTAGATGTCGGGTATGGGCCAAGTGGTGGTTGGCTCCATCACTTGAGATTAATCACTTCACTCTAATGGGTTGCAATTGGTTATAATTATGCTTTGAAATGGAAAACTTGAGACCGGGCCAGAGGGTTGGATCATTTGGGTGTGGAGACTCAAATATTGTAGTCTCGCCTGTGTTGGTTAAGGACCGATCCATTGTTTGCCATGTTGATCGAGCACCCATTGTTGATCGCATGCCCGATATAATGGTACGGTAAGCCACCCTTTCATGGCATACTACTCGATGGGTCATGCCCTCATGCGATTAGACGTGGTTGAGGGCGAGGCCTAGGCTGACTCTCGAGGGCTAAGCGAGGGTTGAGCCGCTCGAGGGAGGTTGCTAGGTGCTCGGACCGCATGAGGATGGTTCAACGAGTAGATATGGATGGGAGGATGGTTGACATGAGGTTTCTTGTGGCACATGTCGTGCGATTGATGATGCCCTGTAGGGTGAATAAGCGATTCGAATTACCGCGCTCTCGGATATGAGCACGCTTGTATCATCCGACACTTCAACTTAGTAGTAACTTAAATTGAAACTAGTTGGTATACTTGATGCGGTTACCTGTTCTTGGTTTTATTTGCTCTCTTAAATGTTTAAATTCAGCTCTCACTTTAGCATGAGGTGCTGTACATAACTGCTATAAAATTTGTAAATTGAGTAGTTGAATGTGAAAATGAACCGAAGTTAAGCTTTTATGCACTTTTATCTTAAGCTTATCCCTTGCTACATCCAAATGCATATTCCTTCGAGTCGGTCATATATGGACCACGGGTAAGTCTTGCAAGTACCTTCTGTACTCATGCTTCTGCTTTGTGGTTTCAGGTGAGGACCCTGACAGGTGTGAGTTATGTCCATACTGCTTCTCGGTGGTCGGGCGGGGCACCGAGTAAAAGCTAGCTCAACGATGTAAATGCCCGGAAGTGTTCAAGGGCAGGACACTTCCGGAGATATCTGACTTTTGGGTTGAATTTAGTGGTTGTTCATATAGTTTGTTGTAAAGTTAACTATAAAACTTGTTATGGCTATGTTTAATTACTTGGCTACTTACGTTGTTGAACCTCGTTGTATCACTGTGCTTAACTCCTGTCTGTGATGTTATTTCTATCCATGTCGTTGTTTATGTTGTGGTTGTAGTTGTGTTATATTTGTTTGGTTATTTGTTTCTTATGCCTGCTAAGTGGATGTCCGTACTTCTAGGGGCGTCATGCCGAAATTTTGTAGAATTTCTCAGTCTAGGCAGGACCTTGTGTTTAGTCTGTTTTGTGAGTCTTATCTGTTGTTGTTGGTTCTTGCCTCATGTGTTTGTCTAGTTTGTCCTTGTGCTTGAGTTGGTGTTGTTTGTTGTGCTTCCGCGTTGCGTGTCTGGTCGTAAAGTTTTGGGTTCGTTGCCCCCTTTATGCGAATTGAATTGATATGGCAATGGAAACCATTATGCGGGGTGATCCTGGGCGAGCTTCGGGTCGCATACCGGGGGAATACCGAGATTGTTGTCGAGTTATTCGAATGGGATCGTTGTTGTCCTAATTGGGCTTGGGTGTTAGCACTGTGAGCACCATCGGTGATCCGTTGCTAGCCTCGAAATCCGATGAGTGCGACCGGGCATTTGAATAACCCTAGGATGGTCTGGGCGGCTCCTCACACATAGCAAGTTGAAACAAGCGATTGACAGTTGTATATTCGTTATAATCAACAATATCCTAAATTTTGGGACGCAAACCACCGTAAAAACGAGCAATTTTATCCTCAGGTTCCTCTACTACCCCACAACGTAACATGCCCTTTTGAAGCTCTTGGTAATATTCCTGAACAGTCATACTACCTTGATCTAATCGTTGCAATCTCTTGCGCATATAACGTTGGTAGGAAGGAGGAACAAATCTATTACGCATAGCATCTTTTAATCTCGCCCAAGAATCAGGTTGTAAGCGGGCATTTACTAGTTCATTCCACCAGATTATAGCAAAATCTTTAAATTCACTAGTGGCTTGTCTAACTCTATGAATCTCGGGAACTAGATGGGAATTAAATTTCTGCTCGACCGTCATCTCCCAATCTAAATAAGCATTAGCATCATAAGCTCCAGAAAATGAAGGGATGGTGAATTTTACCTTAGCGAAAGGATCATCATTGCGGTTCTGGTTATTACCTCCCATACCATGATGGTTGCGGTGAAGACGGTCATGCAGACGGGCGTCTCGTTGAGCAGCTCGTTCCCTGGCGGCACGTTGCTGCTCATCTTCGTCTTCCTCAAAATCACCATCCTCATCGTGGTCGTTGTTGCCGTGGTTGGTGCCGTTGTTGACGCCGCTGTTGACGAATGCATCTCCATCAATAGTCGCGGGAGGGTGTTTTTTGACGGCATCCATCATCTCGGTGAGGGTGGAAACTCGTCGATCGATGCTCTCAAGGGTCTTGTTCGTCGTCGTGGCATTCTCCTTGAACATTGTTTTTATCTCCTCCAGCATGGTCGACAACTCTGAATGAAGGACACAGTCTTCGATGGTAACATCATCCTCGTTCATCCTCTTCTTGCCACCTGCCATGGTTAGCACAGAAAAAAAAGGATAGAAGGAAAACAAGCACAAGTATTATGAGCCCTATGAACTACTAGGTGGGATCTCACGCTCTCAAGCAATCTTACCAAGTTCTTACCCGATTCTTACCAACACAGCGAGGGATGGGGCAAGCGGTGGCTGGTTCGTGACACCATAAGGGCGTGATGAAGCGATTGCAAGGGTCAATAACCTGTGCTGATCAGAAGGATGTATATGTGGAGCTGTAGGAAGGATATATGTATGGAGTGGCACACAATTCAATAACAAATAGTAATGCTGAATAAATATCCAAAAGCACTTGCCCTAGTTGTTGGTCTAAATGTGGCCTTATTCTAGCTGCGGTAGAAAAAAAGGAATACATAGAGACAAGCAACAAGGTGTCAGAATATATGAATAGATATCAGTACAATAGCAAAACACTTCTGTCAGGCACGGTAAAAGCACCTACCTTTGCTCCTGTCTTCTTTTTTTTTTGCTCTCTGCTTCTTTCACAAATTTTTTTTTTATTTTATTTTTTTTATATTTTTCCTAGGATCAAGAGCACAAAGGTAGATAGTACACAAATTTTCAGCCTGAATAGATTTAAGATGAAACCGATATGAAATAAGAAGTGTTCTCTGAAAGGCGTGCTCAAACTTCGGCGGCCGGAAACTCAATCTTCACGGGGGAATTTTGCAAAAATAAATTCAGCAAACTAGACAAAGTTCAGGAGAATCGGATGTAAAATTTTCTGTAGATGTCCGTGAAATTTTTTTTTTGCCTAATTTCGAGTCTGTATGCGAAAGTTATGGCTGTTTTACGGAAGGACTCCGAATTAGGGTTTTCTAGGTGGCACCTCTCCGAACTCAAGGGTGTATGGACTGCATATGGAAGGCGATGATCTATGGTGGAAGGCTCTGTGATGAGGGGTGGCGGTATGGCTAATAGGAGGTGGGGAATTAGGGTTTATGAAGGGGAAACCCTAACACAACTAGGACTCCGAAAATGATGAAAACCATAAAGCAAACCGATTGCAACAAGGACACAAATAGCGATTGGTGACTGGATCGGTGTAGGATATGGGATGCAGCGGAGATGAAACACAACTAAATTAAGACCATGATCTAAACCAGCAACATGACTCGACTATGGACACAAACACAGCACTACGAACTCTGAAAACGAAATTGTGCAAAGGCTTGGCGTGTTTCTAGGTATGGTAGACTATGAACTGCAATTTTTTTTGGCTTTTTCGTGGACTATAGGACGAACGCAAAACTAAATCAAACTACAGGAAAAGGCGAACCTGACGGTAACCTTGCTCTGATTACCACTTGATGGGAACGGGGATGCCGAACTTCCGTCAGGTGAAGGATAAGTCGATTAGGCGGCACGAGACACACACGATCCGGCTTCTTGATCGGCACGATCAAAACCCGTTTGTGGCCTGGGTGACGATTTTAGTGAACACTGCTCCTGGTGGCCGAGATAGTCGACTCCGAGATGAATTGTGTCTCCAACTTGACTTGGACGCCCTCCTTACCTCCCTCCTGGCCCTTGCTGGTTTCCAAGGCCTTCATAATCCTCTCCAAAGTTCCTAAGTACAATATAATCAATAATATCATTAGGTAGCATACCATCCTCACAAGTATATGCACGGGCACTTAGGAACGAGCTCACCTGTTGATTCAATTGCCGTGCTCGTGCTCTTGTGATGGGTCCTTGCATCACAACTGGAGGAGTCTCGAGTATATGCATAGGAGTGATGTCCTCATCAGAAACTAGAGGGATGTGGATCTCACCGCTTACAAAGTGAAGGAGAGTCGATCGCCAGCCGAGGGCTCGGATTTGTCGGCGACGACAAAATGGGTGGCGCGAACTGGCATGTGGCGGCGCCGAGGCGGGTGGAGGATTGGAGTATGGCGTCGCAAGGCACGGAAATGGACTGCAGCGCAAGGCGGCGTGGAAGTGTGTTTTTGTCTAAGGTTAAGATCAACATACCGGATGATCCGTTATCGGAAACATCACCTGACCGGATCTATGCCTCTGTTCGACTCGGTGGCAGGATGGTCCAGCCACCTGAGGAAAAAAGAATTGGATCATCTTGTGTAGCGGTGTGCTAGCACCAAGCGGATGATGTGGGTGATGTATATCAAGAAGAAGCTATGGGGGATTCTTTCCTTGTCTCCGACGGGGCAGGACACGATCAATTACCTACCGATGCCACAGACGTAATAACAAATGAACCAGGCCCTTCACGGAAATGCCCTCAAAAGTCAGTAAGGATTGCACGTCTCAATGAAATACGAGTCACAGAAGCAGATTCCGACGCCGACGACTTTTGATATGTATATTTTGTTAGATTATTGTTGTCTCGTTCATTTGTACAAGTTATGGTTGTCTCCTTCATTTTTTACAAGTTATTGTTGTCTCATTCATTTTTGCAAGTTATTGAAAATTATTTGTAAACCTGTATACTAACTCTTGTCAAATTTGAACAGATGAGTATGTTCAGGCATCAGGTTGACAAGCTTAAAGGCAAGTTCTGCGGGTTGTCCTCCAGAAGGTCGAGGAGCAGGGGTTCTGATGCTCAGGACTCGACGGCCAGCAGCGCCATATTTGCTGGGGCTGCGCAGATTAGACAGTGGCAGGAGCAGCTCTAGAGGTGTTTCGATGAGCAGGCACGAGAACAGGCGCGAGAGCAGCCACAGGAGGACGAGGGGCAGGTAGGGGTTGAGGACGAGGGGTAGGTGGGATGTGAGGATGATGACATGGGCGAGGCGAATGACAAGGAGGTCGTTGGGGGTGCTAGCGGTGGGACGACAGATACAGATGCAGATGCCGAGGCCGAGGCAGCGGCAGATGCAGAGTTGGCGGCGACCTTAGAGCCAATTGAAGAGGGCGGGTCTTCTTCGGGTACCATCAGGTATATGCGTAGTATTGGATTATCATTTAATGTCCATATTTACATTGTAATGTCTATGAACTAATGATTTGCATTTTAGGTTTCGTAAAACCGTCTCAGTTCGTCCGAGATGCAACCCGGCCGATAGGAGGTTGATAGAGCTACACGGGAGCAGGTAACAGTTATATCTTTCATGTCTTTTCTTTTAGCATGAGCTAAGTGACAACTTATTGTTTTGATGCATCTTTGTCTTGTATTTTGTTGTAGGCCTTTGGAAAGAGCGGGTTGGATTGGACGGGCCACATTACAAAGGTTAGCGCCAGATCTTTGGGAGCCCTTGGCGCTACTACATCCTGGCATGGTTGAGTCGGCGAGGATAGATTCATGCCCACTGGCTGGAAGCACTGGGCGTTGAAGGAGAACGTGGAAGGAGGCAAAGACAACCAAACATGTCAGGGCGCAATGTGGGCTGGCTTTTGGGTGAGTTTGCGTTATGTATTTACTCTATTTGAGTATTGCTTTAAATGTAAATACAATTTGACAACGTGTGATTATATGCAGAATAGGTTCCCGCTTGAGAACGAAGATGATTACAACGCTTTGAAGAAGGCCAAAAGCGTCTTCAACAGGGCGGCACAAAAGGTTGTCGGAGATTCATTCAGCAATGCACGGATTCAAGCTGTCATCAATTTTTACAAGAGGGTGAAGAAGGTGAACATGAGAAGAGGACCAGAGGCGAGGAGGATACACCTGACAGAACAAGAGTATCTCCAGAGCTCGGTCGATTGGATAATGAAGGACATGGAGGCCTGGAGGTGGATGTGTCGGTACTGGGCGTCGGAGGATCTTCAAGAAAAATCAAATAGAAATCGAGGGAACAGAAGAAGTAGATTGGGGAAGCACAAGTACGGCGCAGACGAACACATTGGCCTAGAGCAACGCATGGTAAGTATCGGTATTATAATTGTTAGTGAATTTGTCACTATGTTTCTAACTTTGCACCGTAGGAGGCTGAAAGTGGGAGTACTCCCACTTTTGTGGAAGTTTACATCCGGGGGCACCAAGGCGAGCATCCATAGAACCCGGATGTTTTGTGCGACGACGGGGCTAGTGAGAGGATGGTAAGTATAAATGACACAATATGTTTTGTGCAAATTTACATCCGGGAGCACCAATATGTTGTTTTGCAGGCGTCATATGCAGAACAAATGACACAACGTCATGGGCCGGAGTTTGATTGGAGGGCCGCGCCGATCAATGTGGAAGCGTTGTACCACGCTAGAGGGGTCCTAAAGCATGGGAGGTTCGTTAATAAAACTGATTTAATTGTTTTCGCTCTATGAATAAAAAAAATGTTGCATGGTCACATTTCAGTATATATCGTTTGTAGGTGGGCCATGGGGGATGGAGTTGTGGACTATGATCGTCTTCCACGAGGCTCGGTTTCCTCACAAGGGAGTGCTCGCTCGTCGAGGTCCACACGGGAAGCACAAGCGTAGGAGGAGGCTCGTGAAGCGCGAGAGGAGGCTCGTCAAGCACGAGAAGAGTCTAGTCAAGCACGAGAGGAAGCTCGCAGAAACCGAGAAGACTCAGAATACATGAAATGTATCTGCAGGTACAATCTCAACTTTGAACAAATCACTCAATTGTACATTTGTGATTAAAATCTAACAAACAATCTATATGCAGCAACTGTCACAATCTCTTGGACCTAATGTGCCAGTGTTTCGCCCTCCTATTATGCCCCAGGTAAAGATACTTGAGTTCATTAGTCTCTAATTCACTTAGCTCGTAAAATCACGTTTCTCACAAACTTGACTATTATGTCATAGGGCTCCTAGCCACCTCCTTTCTACATGTTTTCTCCGCACATGCAGCCACCACCACAAGGAGAAGCATCACAGGGTGCTCAGCCTCCCCCGGCGTCCTTCATAAACCCTACTAGGATGCAGGCACCACCCCTAGGAGATGCACCTCAGGTTATATGAAATTCTCATGCATTCTTTATTTTTAAAAAAACTCTATTCTGTATACTTTATATCACAAACTATGATCCACAGAGCTCCCAACCTCCTCGTCCTTTCTACATGTTCACTCCACAGATGCAGCCACCTTATGTAGGAGAGGCACCACAGGTAAAGACGGATCGGTTCAATTCGTTATTCAAAAATTTGAATGAATGATTTATATGTGGCATAATGTACCTGTCTATGCCTTACAGGGCTCCCAGCCTCCAAACCCGTTCTACATGTACCCACCACCTATGCCAGGCCAAGGAATGCCTATGTACTTCAACCTGTGGGCCCTGTAGCCACCTCAGACGACACCATAGGTATGGATGTCAAAAACATTCTATGTTTGCGAAACGAGCTAAGTTTGTCAATTGTGAGCCAAACCAAGTCAAATTGACCAAATTAAGCTACCTTCACAAAACTTAGTCAATTATATCACATTTAGGCAAATAAAGGTTAATTCTGTCAAAGTTGAGCCAGACTTAGTCAACTTGAGCAAATTCAGCTATACGTGCAAAACTTAGTCGATTTTAGGACATTTAGGCAACTCTTGCTTAAACCTTGCACAAATCATCTCAATGTTCGTACTTGAGAAGGTTTACTTGTGTGCTTACGAAAGTTCATTGTTGTGCTCCTGTAGATATGTGATGGTTTACCAAATTATTAACCCATTACGTGCTATTTGATTTTTTTTCTTTCCTCCAAACATTCATTTATGCCCAAGCTCTATATATGCTCATGCTAATGCTGTTGTTCTATCATACATTTTGTGCATGTCATGTTATGAACATGCCTTCCTGTCAATAACTTTTTGATTTGGAACCTTATATTGTGCTAACTTGTTGGAATTGAAAAGTTATCTTAAGACAACTTGTTGAATTGTAAACTTATGTTTTAAATGCTTTATATGGCATCCTAGTAGAATGTGTTGACTGCCCATGTACAATCTGATTGTTTATCCTTGTAGAATGTGATTCTTCATTCTATTGTTTAGAGACATTTAGGGTTTTTTGTTTAGTAGCAATTGTGGCTACATTTCATTTATCTAATATCTAGCAATTGAGTTGAAAATGTTGTTGCAACCTTTCTCTTTTCTGTTCCTTTAAATTGGATTGTGCTACATATGGCCTATTGTGTAAATTGAACTTTTGAATAGATTGGTTAGTGTTTTATTAAATTTTAGCATGATGCTAGATTCTTCAATTAAATTTTACGTAAGTTGTGTTTCTCACTTAATGTTATAAAGAATGCTTCAATCTAAGTAATGAACTGGCTGTACATAGTTGAAGCTTTTAATTGTTGATGTCTGATACAAAGAGAAAGATAGGTCTAGTTCTTGAATATCTACATAACACACCAAAAGCTATCCTGTATGTCGAATATTTTCTGTTTGTTCAATTCCTTTTGAGTTGCTATTTTAGTCTATCTTTGCTATGTTTTAAGCTTTTGCGTGACTTGAATCTTAAATTATCCCTTGCTCAGTTAAAAGTTAGTAGTATAGCTTTCACTTGACAAATTTCACATGGTGAATTATATCTCAATATCAGCTAGTTTAACACTTGACAAATTTTAGTATACTAAACTCTTAAAATGACTACCTAAACTCTTAATTGCTTCTTTGAACAATTTTCACTGTTTGTTATCTTTTGAATACTCAGTGATGCAATTAGGGTCTTTGGAAGTTGAATTAAATAATTTTAGTTGTAATCTTGGCCTTGAACTAGATGGTTAACTTCTGTTAATACTAGAGAGTATTACTTTGATGTTTCATTGACTATGAGATTGATGTTCATATGATTATCACAGCATATCTTGACTAGCTCGTAGTTGTAGTTCTTATATATAGTATCTATTCTTGTTTAGCATGACCTGTCATATTGACATTCTCATATTGTGTCTTGGTCGAATAGTACTATTCTGAACTTGTTTCATGTGAATCAGCATAATTTAGGAAATGAAAGAGTTCAATGCCATATTTGCTAAACTCTTGCTAAACTTACTCGATTCTAGCACATTTATCAAAAACCGACGATATGTTACTTGTAACACAACCTAAGTTAGTCTTGAACTTGCAGGTTTTTGGGTCACGCCCTCCAGCACATACTAACGACGACATCATAGAAGACATCTTCAACAGCGTCGGCGGTGGTGGTAGCGCCCACAACTCCAACAACCCCGAGGCATGAATTCCATTGTGAGCTCGATTGGTGTATTACTGTTGGACTTTATGACTTGTTGTGATGGATAGATTGTGATCGACTTATTGTGATGGACTTATGTAATGTAATGTGGATTGTATCTATTGCAGTTGTAATGTGTATTACGTCATTGCGTAGTTTACAAATTGCCGTTGGATGTGTGATTGGTTATCTAAGGATCTTTTAGAATGTCTCCTTCTGGTTTGAGACATTGATATATATATTATAACTGCAAATGTTTTTTTGTCTGTTGAGTGGTTGTCCTATTTACTAGAGAGGTCATGCCGAAATTTTGTACATTTCGGTGACTTAGTTTTAAGCCGGTTTTAAAGAGTTAAAAGGTTGGTTTCAGTCTTTTAGTAGAGGTAATAGGTTTGGTGTCTCGTTTGTTAATTCTTCGTTCGTTTGAACTTCGTTGTGGAGTTTGATGACCTTGGTGAGCTAGCTGCCCCCTCCCTTCCTTCCTCTTGCTCAAATTGAACATTAGTTGCAATTTAGTCAATGTGTAGCGGATGGACAGATGCTTCTGTAGGAAATTTAGTTGATTCTTTTAGTATATATCAATCTGAGTAATCTGTTGCAATAGTGATAATTTAAGTTGAAATGCATAAATCTGGATTGATGATGTTGCCATATGAGTTGCATATATATGTTTGTCATCTAGTCATTTGTATTTTTGTTTATTGCAAATATATGTTCAGTCATTTTGTACATTCAGAGATGTTTTTGTCATTTTCTTGCTTTTGTCATTTCCGACTTCTATGGCAAATGATGATATTGGGTTTTGATATGTGACTTGTTCTGAATGAATGACAGAAACACATTCATCTTCAAATGACAGAACAAGTCATGCTAATGTAGTTTCCCGTTTCCAGAGTTGGATCCAGCTACTGAATGCCGTTGCATTCGATTGATACTTTTGCATCCAGCTCTGGAAATGGAACTGCTGCCAATGGTATATGTTGCCATAAAAAATCTGATGCTAACTACTTTTCTTTTTGCTTTTAATTTGTTCTTTTGTGTTACTGTTTCTGATCAGATTTGAACAAAATAGATGATCCTTCTTATTCTTAGCTTAGCAATTTTTAGTTTCAATTTTCTTTTTGCCTTTTCTTTTGTTCTTCAGTTGTTTCAATGAAAGTGTGTTTCTCCTCTAAGAAAATGTGTTACTTTTATTATTCTGTAATTGTGGTATGCCTGTGTGATGTATTACTAGAGGGAAGCCAAGGATGCAAAATGGGTGCTAGGGTTTGGGGGGAATGGTACACACAGATGGTTTCTTGAGCCATTAAAAATTGTGATGGACTTATTGTGATGTGTTGAATAGAATTGAATGTGAAGATGGTTGTGTTGAATGAGATGCATATCGATATATATATGCGTGATCGATATGGTTATATGTATTGAGTGTGATGCATATGGATATATATATATATATATTTGTGTATAAATGACTGATAAATTCGTGAGCCATTAAAAACCCACAAATTTATCTGGGCGCTCCAGAGAAATTCGTGGGTTTCTCGAGCCCACGAATTTAACAATTAAATTCGTGGGTTTCTTGAGCCCATGAATTTAACAATTAAATTCGTGGGTTTCTTGAACCCATGAATTTAACAGATTAACTTTGTGGGCTATATAGCCCACAAATTTAACAGATTAAATTCGTGGGCCAATATAGCCCACGAATTTAATCAGTTAAATTCGTGGGTTTCCCTGGCGCACGAATTTAACTCAAATTCCCAGTTAAATTTGTGGGCTTGGCAGTAACCCACGAACTTAACTTAAATTCATGGGTACCCACGAATTTAATTTATTAATTTTGTCGAGTTAAATTCATGAACTAAATTCGACGGTTTGCCCACAAATTTAACTTAAATTCGTGGGTTTTGGCCTAAATTCATGGGTTTCTGGCCCACGAATTTTTCCCTGTTTCTTGTGAAGAGCATAGTTTCCACAGGTAGCATCTAAAGGGCACCGCCTGTGACAAGATCAATATTTTCACAGGCAGTTTCCTAAGAGAGCAGCCTGTGAAGATACCTTTACACAGGCGGTTCTTAACCCCAAGGACCGCCCGTAGTCATTTGAGGCGGCTCTCCTTTTAATCTGCCTGTGGAAAGAAATCCTTGGTGTCTAGGAAAATCATTTCTGTAGTAGTGTTATAACACAACAATTTTTCTTAATTGAATTCAGCAAGCACATAAAATAGTAAAGCCACCGCCAATTACCACATTCACTTCATTACTCACCTTTAACTGAGTCTATACCTCAGTAACACACTCACTGAATACACGTACCTCATTATACATCTTTGGATGAGTCTAGGCTCTATCCCAAATCTATATATTACCACCAACTCAATAATCATTATTAGCGATGCAATGCAATGACATGCACTCATGTTTTTCATGCTCAAATGCGCCCTTCATAGCCTATACCGATATAGCTTAGGTACACACCCATCGGTGTCGCACCCTTCGGTTCCCTTCCATCCCTGTGGAGGGGCATACTCTTATTGTCTCGCTCTCATCCATCTCTGAGGATGGGATTACGAGGTAGGTCTTCTCAAAAGTACTTCGGATTAGTCATATGACCTCATATGACTTTCTCACCGACCTAGCTCGTCCATCTTTTCTTGTCATAGATGCAAATGATGCAACATAATGTTTCAACATGTTCATTTGCCATGCAATCATAATATCACATATCCAACCACTTTCGGCATTTAGTTATAATAAGAGAAATAATGATCATATTACAACAAGGAGTTGGTAAATTATTCAATTTATTACATTACTCATCTCAATTTGTAGCATTCACATGATATACTTGCTTTTTTACCCATGAGGAATGGAATGGCATGAGGTTGAGGCCACTCCCGAGATCACACCTCCTGCAATAAACATACAATTGCATTCATCTCAAAACAATGCAATCATGGTTCAAGAGTCAAACATAACATTTTCACCACTATGCTTAACCTCGCTTTGCTTTCTCATATGAAGAACCAAAATCTATTCGTTGCTATTACGATGATCTAAAGACTATAAGTTATATCCCAAAACACAAAAAACAAGAGAAATACACTATATGAGAGGTACCAAAGATTTCTCACAATTTTCTAATTACACATCTTGTCTAAATAATTCATCTAGACTTCCAAAACTCATCCTGAATTCCAGTCTGCTAGCAATCTGGACAACAAACTTCAAATTAATATAAATTTTTTTATTCAACTCCAAATTCAGTAAACAAGGATATTTTTGAAATCTACATGAAATTTTCCAACTTTACTAGGCAATGAAAAATTTTGATTCGGCCTCTAACTAATTCTAAACTACACAAACCTAAGACCACTGCTAGCAGAACTCAACTCTTGACAGCAAGCACAAAGAAAATCATATCTCCTAAATGTCTGTACCAAAAATTGCATTCTTGGTCTCTAATTAATCATAAGACGACTATACACAATTTCTTTTATGGCCAACCCTCCAGGAAATGGCTCTAAATTACCCAAAACAGCACGAAATAGAGACCACTTACAACAACTAACTCTAAACATCAAACATTCAGACTCTGAGCAGAAGATACAAAAATGACCATAACACCCAAACGGCTGAACCAAAGTTTGCATTCTTAGGCTCTAATTAATCGTAAGACAATTATCTACAATTTCTTCTACAGCAAACCCTCTAGGAAATAGCTCTAAACTGCCCAAAATAGCACAAAACAGTGACTACTGACAACAAAAGCAAGATCTGGACTGTCAGCACAAAAAAGATCATATCTCCACTACAAGAAACAGTGAAAAATTCGTGGGCCAAAAAAAACCGATGAATTTATATATTTTAATTCGTCGGTTTATAAAAAACCCACGTATTTAATTAAATTCGTGAGCCAAAAAAACACCCACGAATTTATATATTTAAATTCGTCGGTTTGTAAAAATACCCACGTATTTAATTAAATTCGTGGGCCAATACAAACTCATGAATTTATATACGAATTTAACCCTGTGGCATCTCTCTCTCTCTCTTCGCTCCTCTCACCCCGCCGCCCCCGCTCCTCTCTCACGACCCACCACTGTCGCCCCGCCCCCCGCGCCCCACCTCACCCCTGCCGCCACCCCGGACCCCAGCTGCCCGCCCGCCCACCGTCGCCATGGCCACACCGCCCTCCCGGACCCCATGACGCCCCATCCGCTTCCTGTATGGAGCACCTAAATGATGTTGAAAAAATGTCCAGACTCTGAACTTTGTAGAATAAATGAAAACCAGGCTAGTTTGGCCAAGCTCCGGCTCATTCTCGAAATGGATCATGAGTCGATTGGATTGAGTTTTACACACAAACAATTGATTGAATCCATATGTCGGTGAGTCATTTGTGTCGCAGATTATCTGAACACGTTGGATGAGGCCGACATCTGTATACCAGGCTCGAACTCTACCAAAGAAGATGCTCTAGTATTGGTTTTGGCTTTGTTTTCAGAGGTGTGAGAGGGGAAAAAAGCTACGTTGCTTTTTTTTCGTGGATTGGCAAGTTCGAAGCTGTATTTGAAGTATCGGTTTAGGAAAACTTAAAACTCCGATCTTCTTTGTGAAATATCAAGACGCTCCATGCTTCAAGGATTTTCTCGTTGTGATTAGGTACATCAACAATAGTTCATCTCGCTGATTTTACTTGTCTTTGTTTGTTGGTTTTAGCCCTCGATCGTGAACACGTACGTGAACACAAGGAAGAACACAATAGCACACATTTAGATTTTTTTCAATGTCGTCAAAACTTAACGTCTTTTTTTTCTTTTCTCTTTTTCTAGTGTTTGTTGTTTTGTGTTATTCTCAAACTCTATGTGATACATACCTTTTTATAATGGGCGGAGCACTCAATCAACTTGCTAACTAAGACAACAACTAAGCTTAGAAAATTTAACTTAAAAAACTAATTACCTAACTTGATCCAATTGCCAATTGTATTGTGATCTTTACTTGCTTGGCGTCTGTTTTGTTTGGAAAAAAGAGTAATAGAATCGAGGAATTTATTCATTTCAATTAGCCATGAGAAAATAACTACTGTGGTCCGTGATGTTTTATACGAAACAATTCAATTATACGAAACAATTCAGTTAGGCATAACAATCTCCATTTATTTTACAATTCAAATATGGGCATAAAATTCATTTAGTCTCAATGTGAAATGATTAATTCGTTTGAAGTTATTTCATCTCATTTTATATTCGCTGCATATGGTATATATATTTTTATTCTCTCACTGTCGTTGTATATAATGTTAGAGTTTAGGGTTTGCATTGAACAGTAGAGAGCCTAGGTGTCACCCGTTCGGGAACGACGCATCTCACATTTGCTTGTGAGGTGCACAGTTCCGGAATTGTCCAGCGTATTTTAGACAGCCCGAGAATGTTGGTTGTTGCATGGGGCCTGTGAAGTGCGAGCGATCCAAACGTGATTTCGGCCGCATAACCCTATTGTTCTTGACGACTTTTGACATCGCGTGCGTTTGGAGAACAATGAGGTTATGCCGAAATTCGTTGATTCAGAAGCGCGTCATAGGTCGCATGCAACGGCCTCCATTCTTGGGTGGGTTTAGAACACATCTTTTCTAACAGGGTTGTCTTTGTCACCTAAGCCACAATCGTACGTTGACATCGTTTCATTTGTTTAGCTTTGAGAATGGGTGACGATCGAAGGGCGATGTATGACGGATGGAGGAGTGATGGGGGGCACTCAAGGGAATGGGGGCAGATCGCGGATGCTTTCTTGAAGCAAGCATTCGCTGGAGGAGCTGAATATGTGTATTGCCCCCAAAATCCCCAAATCCAAACCCTGGCACACCCAATCCAGCATGTCTCTCCCCTAAAAACGGCACTAATCCCCCTCGAAACCCATCTAAACTCAACACAAATCAGCAAAACTCCCTAGGATACAAAACCAGGAGGGAACACACCAAGGAGAGGAGGGAGCTTGGCCAGGAGGGGCTGCAGCAGGAGGAGCTGCTGCACTTGAGGGAGGAGGAGGAGGAGGTAGGGAGGAGCCGCTGCGCTTGGGAATGAGGGAGGGGAAAAGAAAAGAGGTGGGGGAAAAATAAGGGTAGGGCTAGGGATTTAGGGAAAATATCCCCCGCAAGAGCCAACTTTAGAAATGAAAGATCTGCGATATTATACTCTCCCCCCTTAACAGAATTCGACCCCAAATTCTGAACATGCCACTACTCAACAACTAGAACAATAGGGACAAAATCATGAAACATACCCAAGAAGAACAAATCTGGGTACTTATCTCGACTCAACACTTAGTCTAACTCCTCCTTAAATTGCATGGCACAAGGCTCGATGTCAAGGCCTTACTCAAAGAACAACTCTTAACAGAACTACCTCAAGAGACTACCACATATTTTGATTTCTTACAAATGGTTGACCTTAGAACCAAAGGACCAATACCAACCCATTACCATTTATTTACTTTTCTCACATTAGAAAGCAAAGGAAATCTCAATTTTCTTTAACCAAACTAACCACTTTCATCATCTTCAGATCAATGCGATAAAATTCACATCAGGAGAAACTCGATTTAAAAGAGAAACACCACATAAATCTTTTACAGATGCGATCGCATTAACCAAAGTAAATTAGCTGGCTTTTAACAAAGCAAATCATCTCACATTTACCCAAAGCCAACAATTCGAAAAAAGAAAACTGATCCTTGAAGCAAACATATATACCCACAACCATTTTCTCTCAAGAGAAAAGGGAAACTTATTTTCCAATGAAAAGAAAACACTTCACCAGCAGAAATCACTTATAATACAAACACAAGAGCCACATTTTAGAAACATTCACAAATACCACACACACTTTAATTGAATCCAACTCTAGTTGAAATAAACATGCAAATATTTCCAACTCAAGAGCTTCCAACATATTCCATTACGCTTGTTTGTTTCCTTTAAATAGTAATTCGAAAGATAACTCATTTTATATGCTGAAAAGCACAATCCCTTCACACACTTTTGAGTGTAAATCCCATAATTATAAATCAAACTAAATAATTTAGCCAAGACAAAAGACTGATATGATTCAATGAAATAAAGCATTCCAAAAACCATCAACAAATTACTTCATAGCTATTCTTTATTTCACCCTCAATTTCAAACCACAAGGTTAAATCTGCAATTTGGCAACATTCCACTAATCTGGGGAAGATCTATTACACATATCATTGGATGCCTTAGGAAAATACATACCTCCAAAAGACCATACGAACAATTGATTCCATATATCTTTAAAAGAAGGTTCACCTCAAATCCCACCATCTCTAGTATTCTAATACGTTTAGCGTTACAGGTTTCCATACTCACAATTTGCGCATTGAGAAGCCCCATCAAGATTAACATGAATTACATAACCACTCTTCCTTTGATTACCTTCTCTAGTAATTATAGCCACACTTGGCAATGTTATCATCCAACCTTAAACCAAGTCTATCTCATGACAATCAACAAGGAGAGCCATGTCATGATTTTTAAGCACATCCAACGTGATAGTAATTCAACATACGACTATGCAGCAATATTTTCTTTTTGTTTACTGTGGTGTGTTTATGCCGGACAATATTGGTTCAAGTGTATAACCGAGTTTCAGTAGAGGGGGGTCTTCGCAGCTGTATCACTCTTGACTCTCTTTTCATGATGAGCGGGACAGGAAACACAAGAACACATGCATAGGGATTTACCCAGGTTCGGGCCCCCAATGCGGGTAACAGCCCTACATCCTACTCAAGCTCTTGTTGCTCTAGTATTCCGCTTGTTCTTAGTTCACCCGATCTTTCAATCGTTCGAGCTTTTGATCTCTTATCTGTTGTGAGCTAATCAACCAACCAACCTCTTCCCCCATGCACACTAGCTCCCTTATATACTCGCGGGACTAGCTAGGGCAAGTGGAGGGAGTGGTCTTACATTAATTACATTGATTGTGTCGAGTCCTATCGCTACTGTCCTTCTGAGCCTCCTTATCTATGCCATTGCTTGACTCCGCCTGTCTTCAGATGGCCTGAGGGGAGGGGTTCGGACGCTGCGTGATGAACGCCTGGTACACGCGTCTCCCCGGCTTGCCCTGGGTGGTGCAGATGGAACGAGAGTTGGTGGAGCTGGCTCAGTCGGAGGGATAGGTCATCATATCGTTAGGGAGCCATGCCTACTTAATGACTCCCAGGTGCATTGTAATGGCTCCATGTGCATTTAATGGCTACCATGCACATTTAATGAATATGATACGTCACGATCCTGGTGGAGGCTTCGGGTGGAAGCCTCCCAGCCCTGTCTGCGTGGATGACTAACAATGGCTCTGCCTGCTCATCGGATGACCACGTGGCCTAGTCGCCTGACTGCTCTCCGAGTGGCCACATGTCCTGGTCATCAGGGGTCATGGCCTGGTCGCCTGGGGTCGGGACCTGGTCGCCCGACTACTTGTCGGGCGGCCACACGTCCTGGTCGCCCGACTACATACCGGGCGGCCACGCGTCCTGGTCGCCCGGGGTTGAGACCTGGTCGCCTGACTATTCACTAGGCGGCCACCCGTCCTGGTTGCCTGCGAAGTCTCTTTTTCAGTAGGTTGAGTCCTTTATACAGGACCTTCTTCTTTCTATGTCTTGAGCACATGGTCCCACCTGACAGTGGTGGAGAGAGTACCCCGCTGTAGAATACACCGACAATAGCCCTCGGATCCGCCCTGGAGCGTGCCTTAGAAGATTTCAAAGATATTCTTTTGACCTTGGTGCGGTCCTAGACAGGCCCACTTCTGCACACGCAACCGTACAGATTCTCTCTACAACCACCGCAACTCTTCGGGTCTTGTCGCCTCGTGCCATTATGACCTTTTTGTGGACCGTCGACTCGTGGGGACGTGACTCCTCGTGACTTGACATCGCGCGTGGCTTATAAATAGGCATGTCCGCCTCTTCACGATCCGCACTCTTATCGCTTTCGTTGTCTAGGCTTCTTGCTTCCTTTATCTTTTGCTTCCACATTGTGAGCTTCTTTGCCACCACAGCACCAAGACAGCACTCCGGCCGCATGGCTCAGCTACTCCGTCCGCTCCCTCAGTGCTCGGCACCCGGCTTGCCGACCTGGTCGTCGAACTTGCTGCGGCGACTTCCCTCCATGACAAGTAGACGGCGTCGCTGCGGGAGGAGTTGGCATTGGCGAAGGCAGAGAAGACGTCCTCGGTGGCCCGAGCTGAAGCCGCCGAGGCGCGGGCGAAGTGTGCCGAGGAGAAGTGCAGTGCGTTGAGCGTGGAGATGGGCTGCAAACTGCGCAACCTCGTCACCATGCTCGCCCTGCCTTTAAGTGCATGGTCAGTAGCTTGCGGCCGCTGGGGGTGATGGTGAGTGGTCCGCTGGAAGAATCAGTGGTACATTACACCCACAGCGTCACCCTTGTCACTGAAGCCCTTGCCGGCCTGCCTACCGGATTAGCAGACTGCTCTGCCTCAGAGGGGCAGGAAGTAGTGATCGCCACAGCGAGCTTCGTCCTGATGTGCTACACCTGCCGCGACGACTTCTTCGACCCCATGGCGACCGTCGCTGGGGTGGAGCGCGACCCTGCCCGGGCACCAGCTCGGGCGCATGAGGCGACGGAGTACGTAGCTGGGCTGATGGAGATGGTGCCTCCGCCCGTCGATGTCGATGCCGAGGGGGAGGAAGAAGCTGAGGACGACGTCGGTGACATCGAGATCGTCGACGAGTAGCTCAGGCGACCACTTTTGCCATCTTCTTTTCCCTTTCTTCTTCTGTGTAAACATACACGTAGGCCTTTCAGCCATTATGAATGAAAGTGCCTTGCTTTTGCCTGTTGTCAGCTTTTACCTGTTGTCTTCCCTTGCGCGTGCTTGCTCGTGACTTGTTCGATTCAGCGCTAGGCGACCAGCCCCCGAGCATATTGCACATGCCTTAGGGCGGCTGAATGGATCAACGATTAGGAGTTTTTCTGCAATCACACAGAGCCACTCCAAACACGAGTGAAAGTTAAGCCACGCTTATTAGGAATAAACAGACAAACAGGCACACAAAGCCTAAGTCCCTGCCACTGAGTGGGCGAGGAGTGCACACTAGGTTGTCATTTTCCTATCACCATCCAGAGCTTAATCCCTTGTAATTTACCGGGACTAGACCAGAGAACTGTGAGGCTAGGGAGCAAGTCGCTTAGCGGCGGGGCAAATGGTGGGCAGAACGTTGCCGCGAAACACCATGGTGGGCGGAGCATTGCCGTAGTGCACCGTGCCACACACACATGCTAAATGCCCGTCCGGGCTCAGCACAAAAGCTGGGAGTCCACGGTATTGCCAAGGGACCCTTGCAATCATTTTGGACTGGACCAAAGAACTGCGGGTCTAGGGAGCAGGTCGCTTAGAGTCGGGGCAAATGGTGGGTGAAACATTGACGCGAAGCACCATGGTGGGCGAAGCATAGCCGTAGCGCACCGTGCCGCACACACCTGCGAAACGCTCGTCTAGGGCCGACGCAGAAACTTGGGGTCCAAAGGAGTTGCCAAGGGGTTATCAGGCTACTGGTACTCGTGACAACCAAGTGTGGCGCAAATCCTATAGGCATAAGCAAGTTGAATGAATCAAAGTGATAGTCGACTGCATACTGAGCATGTGGAGCCCAAGATTAGCTAGGGGAGAGTGTGACAGCCTACTAGCTGACCCGAGTGAGGCCATAGAAAACTTATAGCATGCTGAACATCGCTCGCTAAGTTGTCACTTTCCCATTGCCATCCGAAACTTATTCCCTTGCCATCTTTGTGGGACCAAGCCAGAGAACAGCGGGCTAGGGAGCAGATCGCTAGAGGCAGGACAAATGGTGGGCGAAACTTTGCTACAAAGCACCGTGCCACATGCACCTGCTGAATGCTTGTCTGGGCTTGGCACAGAAGTTGGGGTCCACGTTATTTCCAAGGAGCCGCCGGGATACTGGTACTCATGACAACCATGTGAGACGAGTTCAGGGGTACAACTTCCACAGCAGCTCTATATTCTGGGAGTTGGCCAGCTCCCGACCGTCTTCCGTGGCTAAACGAATCGCTCTGGGTCGAGAGACAGAGACTACCTTGAAGGGGCCCTCCCAATGGGTAGACAGTTTGTCGCGGCCCGCCTGTGGCGGAATTTGGTGCAAGACGAGGTCGCCAACTACTAATGTTCTCTCACGGACCTGGATCTGGTAGTGCCAGAGACTTTGCTGGTACCGGGCAGCACGTAGTGCCACCCAATCTCGTACTTCCTCCAGGAAGTTGACGTTGTCTTGGCACTGGTCTTCCTGGTCTTCTTCATTGAAGGCCGATACGCGCGGCGAGCCCAAGGAGAGCTTGGAGGGCAGTACCACTTCGGTGCCATAGACTAGGAAGAAAGGAGTCTCCCTAGTCGCATGGCTGGGCGTGGTTCGGAGAGACCACAGCACCATCAAAAGCTCTTCCGCCCATCGTGCTCCGCCCTTGTGGAGCCTGTCGGACTCCCTGGTCTTGAGGCCCCTCAAGACTAGTGCGTTGGCGCTATCAGCTTGTCCGTTGCTTCGCGGATGGGCCACGGAGGCAAAACACATCTTGGTGTCCATCTCTTCACAGAATTCCAGGAACACTGCATTGAGGAATTGGGTGCCATTATCGGTGATTATGCGGTTGGCAACTCCAAAACTAGTGAAGATCCCGCGCATGAACCTGACAGCAGCAGAGGCCGTGATGGCGCGCACTGCTTCGGCTTCAACCCATTTGGTGAATTTATCGATGGCGGTGAACATGTAGGTGAAGCCCCCTGTGGACTGCGGGAACGGACCCAAGATATCCAGCCCCTAGACCGCGAACGGCCATGAGAGTGGGATGATTTGCCGAGCTTGGGCCGGAAGGTGGGTCTACTTGGCGTGGAATTGGCACGCCTCACAACTCCTTACCAGCTCACAAGCATCCTGGAGGGCAGTAGGCCAATAGAATCCGTGGCGGTAAGCTCTACCGACTAGTGTCCGACTGGACATATGGCTTCCGCACATGACTCCATGGATATCAAAGAGCAGCTTGCTTCCCGCTTCCCGAGTGATGCACTTCAGGAGAATTTTTTTTCTACTCTGGCGATGTAGGTCCCCACCTATCAGAGTATAGCACTTGGCCTTTCGTGCAATTCTCTCAACTGAAGCATCATCATCGGGGATCACTTGATCACACAGGAAGACCAGGGTGGGATCCATCCACTAATCCCCTCAACCAAGTGTGTCAATCTCATGATGATCTCCTGGGTACTCCGCCTGGCCGGGCATTTCCACCAGTGCCGCCTCAGTGGTGTTACCATTCCGCCTCCGGGAATCGGGGGATGTAGCAGCCGCGTCGTCGGCCCCGCTGGAGTTGGGGGCCGAGACGGGTGCGTTGACTCCCCAAACGGAACCGGGGGATATGGTAGCCGCATCGTCTGCCCCGCCAAAGTCGAGGGCCAAGACAAATGCATCACCTCCCCTCATGGGATTGAGGGATGTGGCAGCCGCAATGTCGGCCCTGCCGGAGTTGAGGATTGAGACGGATGCGTTGCCTCCGTGCCCAAAATTAGACGACAGAATAGCCGCACCATTGGCCCCACCGGAGTTGGGGGTAACAATGGATGGTTGCGAAAGCCTTTTCTCAAAGACTTGGACTGGAACCGACACGACATTGGCCCTGCCGAAGACCAGGGTGGCAATGGACTGTCGGGCACTACTGTCCCCGCCGAAGACCGGGAAAGCGATAGACGGTCTCGCAAGACTCCTTTCGGAAGGGCGGACTGGAATAATAGAGCCATCGGCCCCGCCGAAGTTGGGGCAGCGATGGACGGTTGGGCAAGCCTTCCTTCAAAGACTCCAACTGGCATAGAAGCCTTCATCGAGGCGAGCTATGAAAGCTTGTCTGCCAAGTGGTTGTCACGTCAGGGGATATGGATGTACCACAACCCATCAAAGTGACGCTCAATCCTCCTGACTTCCGCCAAGTAGGCAGTCGTCGTGGGATCAGAGCACTGGAACTCCTTTCACGCTTAGTTGACAATGAGTAGAGAGTCACCGTTGATGTGCAAACACCGGATGTCAAGCACGGTGGCGGCGCATAGCCCCGCCAGCAACCCTTCATATTCAGTGATGTAGTTGGTCGCCTTGACGTCCAAGACGATCAGGTACTGGAGGATGTCCTCGGTCGGGGAGACCAGGACAAACCCAGCCCCCGCGCAATCGACCCGGAAAGAGCTGTCGAAGAATAGGGTCCACGGGGGGAGCACGGGTGCTTCTTCAGCTTCAGGGGTGGACGGAGTCCACTCGACGACGAACTCGGCCAACCTTTGACTCTTAATGGCTGTGCACGGGCAAAACTTGAGGCAAAATTTGCCTAGTTCAACCGACCACTTGGCGATGCGACCTTCAGCTTCTCGGTTGTGTAGTATCTCTCGAAGTGGGTAGGCTGTGACCACCATAATCTCCCGTCCCTGGAAGTAGTGTCGAAGCTTCCGGGACGCCACTAGAATAGCGTAGAGCATCTTCTGGGCCTGCGGATACCTGGTCTCCGCGTCAGACAGCACCTTGATGATGTAGTAGACTGGTCTCTAAGCGCCTTCCCTCTCTGCCACCAGCACCGCACTCACTACCGCCGGGGTAGTCGCGATATATAGAAGCAGCGGCTCACTAGGAGTACGAGTGACCAATATCGGGGGTGAGGAGAGGTACTTCTTCAGGTCTTCAAACGCTTGTTGGGCTTCAGGCGTCCATTCGAAGTGGTTGGTGCTCTTCAATAGCTTAAACAAGGGGAGACTTTTTTCTCCCAAGCGGGCGATAAATCGCCTATGGACGTCAAGCAGCCAGCCAGACACTGGACATGCTTGTGTCTGGTTGGCGGCTTCATGTGTTCGATAGCCGCAACCTTGTCAGGATTGGCCTCAATGCCTCGATTGGACACAAGGAATCCCAATAGCTTCCCGGAGGGTACGCCAAAGACACACTTCTCGAGATTGAGCTTTAGGTGATTCTTCTTAAGGTTAGCGAAGGTTTCCTTCAAATCCTCAATCAGTCCTTCGCTCTTCTCAACCTTCACCACTAGGTCGTCGACATAGACCTCAAGGTTCTGTCCGACCTGCGGTCGAAAAGCGGCGTGCATGGTACACTGATAACTAGAACTAGTATTTTTAATCCAAATGGCATTCGAATGTAGCAATAAACACCCATAGGGGTTACAAACACGGTCTTCTCTTTATTCTCCTTTGCCATGCTGATCTGGTGGTACCCGGAGTATGCATCCAGAAAGCACAGCAGCTCACACCCTGCCGTAGAATCCACGATCAGGTCGATGCGTGGCAAGGGGTACGGATCCTTTGAGCAGGCCTGTAACAGCCCAATTTTCATCAATCCGGTAAGTGAGGCTTGACCTGCTAATGTCTTCCATGATGTCAGTTAAATCCTCATTTAATTATAATCATACAAGTGTTAGGACATTCATCTTGCATAAAGAGGGAGTAAGAAAATCCTAAAAATCAATTTCCAAACTGCACACATGTATTTTACCTTAGTCAATGACGTGTGGGCCATGATCACAAGAGAGGAGAGTAGGCTGCACATCTCTACCCTACCATGTCTTACTTTACTCACCCCTACCCATTTACCTAACAAGTCAATGACACATGGGACCTACCTTGCATAGGAACTTGAGGCTACACATCCTCTTCATGTCTTCTCTCACTCCAATCACTCATACCCACCATTTTCACTCACTCTATGACATGTGGGACCTAGCCCCACATGTAAGGCATGAATGGGCAGCCATATATAAGGCCCTAAACATTGGTTTCTCCTCCCCCACCTGCCCATTTGCTGCTCAAAAACCTGAAAAACAGCAAGAGTGTTCTTCTCCAACTCTTGCCATTTCTTCCCCTCAAATCCCCACAAGTTTTGAGTTTGAGCTTGTGCTTATACCACCATGAAGCCAAGATCAAGAGCTTCAAATCCATCCAAATGGATTCTTGAGGCACCAACTTTTGGGTGAGTGCTAATCGATTTTCATTCTTCCCATGTTCTGAAAATTTTGGCCATTGTAACTCATTTCTTCTTCTCCATGGAATCCATCATCACACCTTGAATCGGGTCACGCATGTCGCATGGAAGCTTGAAGAGGAGAGTTAGTTGCTGTTGCAAACACGAGCAAGTGAGGCCAATGTCATCTATACGAGCTAGGAGGAGACGAACCGCAAAAACCGGCGTTGCGACACTTTTGTCATTCCCTCACCGAAACCAACCTTCACCAAGTGCAAAAGCAACCTTGTAGTGGTAAGATTCTACCCTAGCCCATCCCTTTTAACCCTAGTCCATTCCTTTGAAGTGTAGAGGACAATAGACAAGTAGTAGTTTTTGAAACAGACCGCTCAACCCGGACACTCCGGGGATTTCATCCGGATACTCCAGGGATTTCATCCGGACACTCCGGGGTTTTGTCTGGATACTCCGGATAGGGCAGAATTCGTGAGACCGAGAGGGTCAACCTGGACACTCTGGGGTTTAAACCCAGAAACTTCGGACCTAATTCAATGAAATGCCCTAATACTAGAAATTTTGACGCAAAACTCAATTCGTATTTTCATATTATCATTAGTACTACACATCATGAGCATTTCATGCATTTTTTAATCATGTGCTCCATTGGAGTTCTTGATTTGGTGTTTATGGATTTGGATTTTCTCGTTAGGTGTTGACGCTTTGGAAGGCACTCCAGCATGCGACTACGCTTCGGAAGTTAGAACGGCGACAAGGCACTACTTTACTCCTTGATCAAGATTGCTCCTACTAATTGAAAGGTACATTTTTGGAATTATTTTATCAATTGCATGCTTACTTTCAATTACAATTATGTTTGGGTAGAATTCTTAGCTATTACCACATTGTGATGTTATCCCCTTGCCATGTTCCTTTCGTGTTCTATTGTCGCCCTAGGAGGAGGGTTTATTCTTATTATATGGGTTAAATGCAATTGCTTAGCCATGCTTAGAACATCGTTAGAAACGCGATAGATGGACTTAATCCATCGGTCGCAATGATCAAGATTTATTTAATAATGATAGTTTCAAATGTTGGTTAATGAGTAGAGATATTGGTTAAGGACCTTAAAGATTGAATCCTGGTGACGTCTCATTGAGTAACTATCCTGCGAACCACACGCCGTTTATGGGACCAGCGTAACCAAGTACTTGTGTATGACTAGGGTATGTAAACCATGTGCACTCGGAATTCCTTGAGCTTAGTGGAGCGTCAAGGAATGATTGCCGGAATTCCTTGGGCTTAGTGGAGCGCCAAGGAATGTCCTCGGAGTCCCTCGAACTTTGATGAGTTGGGGATGTCCAACAACGGGTGTACTCCTTGATCCACACACACGGAGCACTGGGCACGCGGGATCAAGGGTCACAGTCATCCGGATGGTCTAGATACACTACCATGCATACTGGAAAATGGTTTGTCACGTTCACCTCGGCCGACACATCCAAGGAAATGTGTTAATAGCTTGGCTTACGAGTGTGGCGTGTCGTGTGGGTAAAGTCGTACCTCTGCAGAGTTTAAACTATTCGAATAGCCGCGTCCATGGTTAAGGACGATCGCTTGAATTGCCAGTGACCGGGCGAGTATTAAGGACTTGGTAAGATTGGGATGGGAGTGGGAAAAGAGACACAAGTATTGGAGTACTTGTGTGTGTAGTCGAACATGAGCGATGGAACTCATGGTTCGGAGAATGCTTGAAGGCATAATATGAATGTGATTATGATGATGTTATATTATGTATTCGATCTTGCAAATGTTTTCGAAATGCAATTCTTTTCAATCTATACATGTTTACGATTTACTCCAAACATTGCTTTATAACGAAATTGCTATTTTGCCTTCCTTTGATGTAGCAACCGCATGTAGCTAGAAATCAACATGCAATGTATATTATTGTGCGAGTACACTCTTTGTACTCAATCGGATTGTCCACTTGCTGCAGGTGAGGTTGAGGCAATTGCCGGGGACTTTACGAGCAGATTTCGACAATTCTAACGTTTAGTCGCCGTTCTTGCCCAGCTTGGTTGCACGAGGTTTGGGGGCATGCCATGCTGGCCCTTTTGTTGTTTATCTTATGATTTCCGCTGCTACTTGATGTAATAACTCTAAATATGTCGTTATGGACAGCAGTCCTACTTTTGGAATGTAATAACGTTTATGCTTCCGATAATTGTGTATGAGTTGTGATATCAACTGTTGGATGAGAATGCTCGTGTTGGCGAACTATCCTGGGACCAACACGGGTATAATCGTGGAACACCCGATTTAATTGATGTAATAGACTACCTTATGAACCTATGCTAGCTCTTATATTTGGACTTGTCACCCCTAGTTATCGCTTTTGACCTACGGGTTGCGACCTTGTGTTAATGTATCGGAATCTTGTTATTTTCTTTCATGGGTTATGTTGTGGCTTAAGAGCCTTCTTATCTTGATGTCTTTCGGTTTTGGTGCATGTTTTCTTGCTGAATACATGTAGAATTTAAATTTGTATGACTTGCTGTCCGAATATTATAGTTCGGTGTGGTTGTGGCTCTTCTGCTGCTTGTTGCTAACTTGGTTTTGGCAACAGATGGCGGGAGTTACCACTCGTTCCCAAGCTCAACGTGAGGCGAGGCCGCAATCCACCGGCTCCCAAGCAACTGAGGATCCAACTCAGGGGGTCACTCCTGACCACCCGGAGTCCTCGCATCGCCAAAATCAGCACCACCCTCGCGTGAAGGAGGAACTTCCACCCCCTCCTACCATGGCTCAAGTCCTCGCTCTGATTGAGCAAAACCGGCAAGATCAAAATTTGATCCTGCAGCAGATCGCCCGTAACACGGCCTATGCCCCAGCCCTTTTTCGAGGAGCCGAGGGGGCAGGACATCACGCGGCTAGCGGACTCAGCGAGTTTCTTCGCACGAAGCCGCCAACGTTCTCATGTGCTGCAGATCCACTCGAGGCCAACGATTGGCTTCGGACTGTTGAGCGCAAGCTGGCCATCGCTCAATGCCAGGACCATGAAAAGGTCCTCTTCGCTTCACATCAACTCGATGGTGCGGCGTGCGATGGTGGGACAGCTATACCGCCATGCAGCCCGCCGATCATATCATCACTTGGGCGGAGTTTCGCGCGGCTTTTCGTGAGGCTCATGTTCCCGCGGGTGTTATGGCAAGGAAGAAGCGTGAATTTCTCGCATTGAAGCAAGGTGGCAAGACCGTCATGGATTATCTTCACGAGTTCAACTATTTGGCTCGTTATGCCCCGGACGAAATCTCCAACGATGAGCGCAAGCAAGAGCGCTTCATGGAGGGACTTTCGGAGGAGTTGCAGCTAGAGCTCGCTGCTCATGACTTCCAAAATTTCCAGCACTTGGTCCACAAGGCCATAGTGGTGGAAGAGAAGTGGGGAAAATTGGAGGATTCGCGCAAGCGCAAGCGAGCTGCACAAAATTCAGCAAGCGGCAACTTGCAACCACCGCGCACGGTGCGCCCCTCATTTCCAAACTATCAAGCTCTGGCACCGCCGAGGCCTCTAACATTCATTGCTCACCCACCGCAGCTAGGTCTTCCACCAACTGTAGGTGGAAATCAGCAAGGAGCCAACACTCAAGCTCGCCCAATTCTTGTTTGCTTCCAGTGCAAACAGTCGGGGCACTTTGCACGTCAATGCCCGCAAAAGAACCAAGCAATGTCGGGGATTTGACCCACTATTGCACCGGGGGTAGCAGCACCTTCACCTCGACCAACGCTTCCAAGAACCGCGCCAACCCCACCATGTGGTCGCATCAACCATGTAACTACCGAAGAAGCTCAGAATGCACCGGAAGTGGTGTTGGGTACGCTTTCCGTCAACTCACACCCGACTACCGTATTATTTGATTCCGGAGCATCTCATTCATTTATTAAAGAGAAGTTTGCCATGCATCATGAGTTCCCTATACAACTTATGCATCCACTATTTCTCATTAAAACCCCGGGATCGGAATTGAGGACCGATCGAGTCTGCTGGGAAGTAAAGATTGAAGTCAATGGGGTAGAGTTCCTAGTTGATTTGATAATAATTAAAACAGAGGGAATTGAAGTTATTCTTGGGATGGATTGGCTATCCAAGCACCAAGGATACATCAATCGTGCAAGCAGATCTATTTCACTTACCAACGTAAGCGGTAAACAAGTCGTGTTTACGTCAAGTTCAGATTATGCTCACCTCTATGCCTTGAAGGGTGATCCATTCCTTGGAATAAGTAGCATACCCGTAGTATGTGATTACCCGGACATATTTTCGGAAGAATTGCCGGGGATGCCACCTGACCGAGAGGTTGAGTTCATCATTGAGCTTCTACCCGGAACGGCCCCGATATCAAAGCGACCTTATCGTATGCCTCCAAATGAGTTGATCGAGTTAAAGAAACAACTTACGGAGTTGCAAGAGAAGGGTTTCATTCGACCGATCTCCTCACCTTGGGGATGCCCGGAGCTATTTGTGAAGAAGAAGGATGATAGCTTGCGGATGTGAGTTGATTACCGTCCATTGAATGCAGTCACGGTCAAGAACAAGTATCCACTTCCGCGGATCGATGATTTGTTCGACCAAATGACTGGAGCATGTATCTTCTCCTAGATAGATTTGAGATTAGGCTACCATCAAATCAAGATCAGATCGGGAGACATTCCAAAAATGGCATTCTCCACCCGTTATGGTCTATATGAGTATACCGTCATGTCTTTCGGTTTGACTAATGCACCGGCATACTTCATGAGCCTTATGAATTCAATTTTCATGGAATATCTCGACAAGTTCATTGTCATCTTCATCGATGATATTCTTATTTACTCCAAGTCTGAAGAGGAGCATGAAGTACACCTCCGGAAAATTTTGGAAAAGCTGTGAGAGCACCAACTCTACGCAAAATTCAGCAAGTGTGAATTCTGGCTAAAGGAGGTTGCCTTCTTGGGCCATGTGCTATCGGAAGGCGGAGTTGCAGTAGACCCCAGCAAGATACGGACGGTACTTGATTGGGAGCAGCCTAAGAACATCACGGAGGTTTGAAGTTTTCTCGGGTTCGTGGGTTATTACCGCCGATTCGTAGAGAACTTCTCCAAAATCACGAAGCCACTGACCGAACTTTTGAAGAAGGAGAACAAGTTCGTATGGTCAGCAGAATGTGAGGCAAGCTTTCAATTGTTGAAAGTTCGCTTAACCACTGCACCCGTCTTAGTCCTGCCGGATATTCACAAGGGCTTCGACATATATTGCGATGCATCCCGCCTCGGGCTGGGTTGTGTACTTATGCAAGGCGGCCGAGTTGTGGCCTATGCATCGAGGCAATTGGGACCTCATGAGATGAATTACCCCACCCATGACTTAGAGCTGGCAGCGGTAGTGCATACTCTAAAAATCTGACGACATTACCTCATCGGTAATCGTTGTGAAATCTACACCGATCACAAGAGCCTAAAGTATATCTTTACTCAAGCCGATTTGAACTTGAGGCAAAGAAGGTGGCTTGAATTGATCAAAGATTACGATATGGGACTCCATTATCATCCTGGAAAGGCCAATATTGTTGCCGATGCTTTGAGCCGAAAGTCTCAATGCAATCGTCTTTCGGTAGAACCGGAATCGGACGCCATGTGCGCCGAGTTTCGAAAGCTCAATTTAGAAGTGGTTAAAGAGGGATCCCTTGCTGCCATGGAAGTCAAATCTAATCTCTTGGACCAAATCAAAGAGTCTCAAAAGACAGACAAGGGCATAGCACTCATCCGAGCCCGCATCAAGCAAGGCAAGGCCAATTGCTTCACCGATGACCCACAAGGTGTCTTGTGGTTCGACAAACGGCTAGTGGTGCCGAATTGTAAGGAATTGAAGGCACTAATTCTTGATGAGGCTCATAATTCCACATTTTCTATTCATCCCGGGAGTACAAAAATGTATCAAGATCTTAAGCCAAGACTTTGGTGGACCCGGATGAAACGAGATTGCGGTATGTCGCCGAGTCGACGTATGTCACGAAAGTGAAAGTTTAACATTTGCGTGCAGCAGGCACACTTCAACCACTACCCATTCCCATGTGGAAGTGGGAAGAGATTGGTATGGATTTCATCACCGGGTTGCCCAAGACGCAAAAAGGTTTCGAATCTGTATGGGTAATCATTGACCGACTAACGAAGACTACTCATTTTCTTCCAGTCAAGACGACGGATACAGTGAGCAAGTTAGCTGAGTTATATCTTCATCAAATTGTGTCTCTTCATGGTGTTCCCAAAAGGATTGTCTTGGATCGAGGTACCCAGTTTACCTCGCATTTTTGGCAATGCCACCACAAGGCCATGGGGACTCAACTCTCTTTCAGCACCGCTTATCATCCGCAGACGGATGGACAAACTGAACGGGTGAACCAAATTCTTGAGGATATGCTTAGAGCTTGTGCCCTTACTTACGGCAAGAATTGGGAGAAATGCTTACATTTCGCGAAATTCTCCTACAACAATAGCTATCAAGCTAGTCTCCAAATGAGTCCATTCGAGGCTCTCTATGGAAGATCTTGCAGAACTCCACTTAACTGGTCTGAGTCCGGAGAAAGACCCCTCTTTGGTCCTGAACTAGTCACCGAAGCGGAAGAGCAAGTTCGATTCATTCGCGAACGGTTGCGGACCGCTTGATCTCGTCAAAAAAGAGCTACGCCGATCGCCGCCGTGAACTCAAGTTTGAAGTTGGTGATCACGTCTATCTCAAGGTCTCACCAAAGAAAGGTATTCGTCGGTTTCATGTAAAGGGAAAGCTAGCCCCTCGTTACATTGGACCTTTTCGAATTATCGCCAGACGAGGAGCGGGGCATATCAATTGGAGCTTCCCCTTCGCTAGCCGATGTGCATGATGTCTTTCATGTCTCTCAACTAAAGAAATGCCTTCGTGTCCCAACTGAAGCCACATAGTTGGACACTCTTGAATTACAACCTGATCTATCCTACAAGGAGCATCCCATTTGTATTCTTGATGAGAGGGAGCATGTTACTCGAAACCACACCATCAAATTCCATAAGGTTCAATGGAGTAATCACACCCCTGATGAGGCCACATGGGAGCGGGAGGATCATCTACGAGCTGAATACCCCTACCTCTTCAATGAAGCCGTGTAATCTCGGGGTCGAGATTCTTTTAAGGGGGGAGGGCTTGTAACAGCCCAATTTTCATCAATCCGGTAAGCGAGAATTGACCTGCTAATGTCTTCCATGATGTCAGTTAAATCCTCATTTAATTATAATCATACAAGTGTTAGGACATTCATCTTGCATAAAGAGGGAGTAAGAAAATCCTAAAAATCAATTTCCAAACTGCACACATGTATTTTACCTTAGTCAATGACGTGTGGGCCATGATCACAAGAGAGGAGAGTAGGCTGCACATCTCTACCCTACCATGTCTTACTTTACTCACCCCTACCCATTTACCTAACAAGTCAATGACACATGGAACCTACCTTGCATAGGAACTTAAGGCTGCACATCCTCTTCATGTCTTTTCTCACTCCAATCACTCATACCCACCCTTTTCACTCACTCTATGACATGTGGGACCTAGCCCCACATGTAAGGCATGAATGGGCAGCCATATATAAGGCCCTAAACATTGGTTTCTCCTCCCCCACCAGCCCATTTGCTGCTCAAAAACTTGAAAAACTGCAAGAGTGTTCTTCTCCAACTCATGCCATTTCTTCCCCTCAAATCCCCACAAGTTTTGAGTTTGAGCTTGTGCATGTTATACCACCTTGAAGCCAAGATCAAGAGCTTCAAATCCATCCAAATGGATTCTTGAGGCACCAAGTTTTGGGTGAGTGGTAATCGATTTTCATTCTTCCCATGTTCTGAAAATTTGGCCATTGTAACTCATTTCTTCTTCTCCATGGAATCCATCATCACACCTTGAATCGGGTCGCGCATGTCGCATGGAAGCTTGAAGAGGAGAGTTAGTTGCTGTTGCAAACACGAACAAGTGAGGCCATTGTCGTCTATACGAGCTAGGTTGAGACGAACCGCAAAAATCGGCGTTGCGACACTTTCGTCATTCCCTCACCGAAACCAACCTTCACCAAGTGCAAAAGCAACCTTGTAGTGGTAAGATTCTACCCTAGCCCATCCCTTTTAACCCTAGTCCATTCCTTTGAAGTGTAGAGGACTATAGACAAGTAGCAGTTTTTGAAATAGACCGCTCAACCCGGACACTCCAGGGATTTCATCCGGATACTCCGAGGATTTCATCCGGACACTCCAAGGTTTTGTCCGGATACTCCGGATAGGGTAGAATTCGTGAGACCGAGAGGGTCAACCCAGACACTGCGGGGTTTAAACCCAGATACTCCGGACCTAATTCAATGAAATGCCCTAATACTTGAAATTTTGACGCAAAACTCAATTCGTATTTTCATATTATCATTAGTACTACACATCATGAGCATTTCATGCATCTTTTAATCATGTGCACCATTGGAGTTCTTGATTTGGTGTTTATGGATTTGGATTTTCTCGTTAGGTGTTGACGCTTCGGAAGGCACTCCCGAGTACGACTACGCTTTCGAAGTCAAGAACAAGCAGCAAGGCACTACTTTACTCCTTGACCATGATTGCTCCTACTAATTGAAATTTATATTTTTGGAATTATTTTATCAATTGCATACTTACTTTCAATTACAATTATGTTTGGGTAGAATTCTTAGCTATTACCACATTGTGATGTTATCCCCTTGCCATGTTCCTTTCTTGTTCTATTGTCACCCTAGGAGGAGGGTTTATTCTTATTATATGGGTTCGTACGAATTGCTTAGCCATGCTTAGAACAACGTTTGAAACCGCGATAGATGGACTTAATCCATCGGTCGCAATGATCAAGATTTATTTAATAAAGATGGTTTCAAATGTTGGTTAACGAGTAGAGATATTGGTTAAGGACCTTAAGGATTGAATCTTGGTGACGTCTCTTTGAGTAACTATCGTGCGAACCACACGCCGTTTATGGGACCGGCGTAACCAAGTACTTGTGTATGACTAGGGTATGTAAACCATGTGCACTCGGAATTCCTTGAGCTTAGTGGAGCGTCAAGGAATGACCGCTGGAATTCCTTGGGCTTAGTGGAGCGCCAAGGAATGTCCTCGGAGTCCCTCGAACTTTGATGAGTTAGGGATGTCCTACAACGGGTGTACTCCTTGATCCACAGACACCGAGCAATGGGCACGCGAGATCAAGGGTCACAGTCATCCGGATGGTTTAGATACACTACCATGCATACTGGAAAATGGTTTGTCATGTTCACCTCGGCCGACACATCCAAGGAAATGTGTTAATTGCTTGGCTTACGAGTGTGGCGTGTCGTGTGGGTAAAGTCGTACCTCTACAGAGTTTAAACTATTCGAATAGCCGCGTCCATAGTTAAGGACGATCGCTTGAATTGCCAGTCACTGGGCGAGTATTAAGGACTTGGTAAGAATGGGATGGGAGTGGGAAAAGAGACACAAGTATTGGAGTACTTGTGTGTGTAGTCAAACATGAGCGATGGAACTCATGGTTCGGAGAATGCTTGAAGGCATGATATGAATGTGATTATGATGATGTTATATTATGTATTCGATCTTGCAAATGTTTACGAAATGCAATTCTTTTCAATCTATACATGCTTACGATTTACTCCAAACATTGCTTTATGCTGAAATTGCCATTTTGCCTTCCTTTGATGTAGCAACCACATGTAGCTAGAAATCAACATGCAATGTATATTATTGTGCGAGTACACTCTTTGTACTCAATCGGATTGTCCACTTGCTGCAAGTGAGGATGAAACCTTTGCTCGGGGACTTTATTGGGCGATTTCGACAATTCTAACGTTTAGTCGCCGTTCTGCCCCAGCTTGGTTGCCACGAGGGTTTGGGGCATGCCATGCTGGTCCTTTTGTTGTTTATCTTATGATTTCCGCTGCTACTTGATGTAATAACTCTAAATATGTCGTTATGGATAGCAGTCCTACTTTTGGAATGTAATAACGTTTATGCTTCCGATAATTGTGTATGTGTTGTGATATCAACTGTTGGATGAGAATGCTCGTGTTGGCGAACTATCCTGGGACCAACACGAGTATAATCGTGGAACGTCCGAGGTTCCCTTGATTCAGTCGAGATGTACCACGCAATTGGGTGAATCAGTGGAGTCCCAGGGATGGTTCCCCACAAGGCCTTGTTGAGGTCGGTGAAGTTGACACACATTCACCACTTCCTGTTGGACTTCTTGACGAGCACGGGGTTGGCAAGCCATTCGGGGTGAATAACCTCCCTGATAATACCCGCGTGCAGCAGCGTCTCCACTTCCTCGCTGATGGCATCCTATCGCTCAGGGGCCTGGCGTCGGACCTTTTGTCGGACCGGGTGCACCTCTGGGAGCGTTGCCAATTTGTGCTCGATCACCTCTCTAGGGACCCCGGTCATATCGGACAGTTGCCAGGCAAACACGTCTGTATTAGACCAGAGGAAGATGATGAGCGCGTCTTCCTATTTGGCGCGAAGGTGGGCACCTAGCTTGATAGTCTTCGCGGGCTCGTCCTCACTCAAGGAAACCACCTTAACCTCACCGAACGGATCGGGCAAGGCAGGGGTCTTCACCAAAGGGACTCCCGGAGAGGCGACGTCAATCCGCCTCACACAGGTGGCACCTGCCATGTCCAACGCTTTCCTGTCACAGCGCAAGGCCTTTGGCATGTCCACCTAGACGCTTATGGGACCTTCGGGTCCCGGCATCTTCACCACCATATAAGCATAGTGGGTGGCCGCCATGAACCTGACCAACACGGGTTAGCCAAGCAAGGCATTGTAGGGGAGGTCGAAGTCGGCGACGTTGAAGTCCACCAACTCCGTGAAGTATTTGTCCATGTTTCCGAAAGTAATGGGATGGTGGGCTTGGCCCAGGGGCATCGACCTAGCCCCCGGGGTGACTCCGTAGAAGGGGAGTGCCGGCCGCAGCTCCTGCTCCGGGATCTGAAGAGCCCGAAGCGCCCTAGGGGACAGGAGGTTGACGGTGCTCCCCCCGTCAATCAGCACACGCCCGAGCTTCACATTTCGAATCGTGGGCGAAACCATGATCGGATGGTGCCCTAGGCAGGCCATGCTCGCAGGGTGGTCGGCGCAGTTGAAGTTGATTGGCTCCTCCAACCACCTCAGTAGCCTAGCCGCCCCTGCGCTTGGTACGGCGGCATAGACTTCCCTCATCAGGAGCTTGAACTTCGAGTTGGAGGCGTGGGTGGCCGAACCACCGTTGATGTAGGCCACCCTATGCTCCGCCTGCTGGAAGGGTAGTGGGGCAGAGTCATTGACCTTGTCATCGTCGTGAGGACGGCGGTGCTCCCTGAGCCGCTGCTCCACCTTCTTGCGCACAACCTGGCAATTATCCAAATCGTGCGTATTAGTGTTATGGATGGGGCAGAAGACCTTACTCCTGTTTTCCTGTTGATGGTAGTCCTGCCGATTGCGGCGGCCATCCTGCCGGTCGCGGCAATCATCCCGCAGCGGCTTGACACCCTTATGCCCTCGCTCGGCGGCCAAGACTTGACCGGACTCGGCCGACGCATGCTTTTTCCTGTTTGCGAAATCGGGACCTTTCAAGGTTCCAGCCTCGCCTCCACCGCGAACATCGTCTGCTCTGGCCGTCCGCTCCTACGCCTCCGCCGCCCGAGCGCACTTGTGCGCCAAGGCAAATAGCTTGGACGTGGTGGTGATGTCGTAAGTGGCCATCTTCTCCCGCATCTTGCGGTCTCGCACGCCCCTCCGGATGGCGATGATGACAGACTGGCCAGAGATGTTAGGGATAGTGTTGCGGCAGTGGCTGAATCACCCGATGAACGCGCGCAACGACTCCTCTTTCTTCTGTTCGAGGGCTTGGAGGTTATCTTCCACACCTAGCTTGGCGTAGGAGCCTTGGAAGTTGGTGACGAACTGGCCACACAACTCTGCCCAGGAGTGCACCGACCCTCTCGGGAGGTTCATCAGCCAAGAATGGGTAGAGCCCGCCAAAGCTATCGGGAGATAGTTTGCCATAACCTTCTCGAAGCCGCTGGCAGCCCGCACCACCGTGGTGTAGATTTGCAGGAACTCCTCCGGGTTAGTGGTGTCGTCATACTTCTCGATGGTTGCTGGGCGGAACCTTTCTGGCCACGCGATGCGGCGCAGCTAGTTAGAGAATGCCTGGCACCCCACACCATAGGGGAACCGTGCAGCCCCCCTGAACCTCGGCTTGGACACCGCGCAGGGGAGCGTGGGACTTGGCTCCCGCAAGACTCGGAGGAGAAGGTCCGCTCTTCTGCAGGAAAGTCGGGGTCGTGGGAGGAGTCGAATTCTTTGGGAGCCATCAGCTTACCGCCGCGCCACTGCCATCGCTCCTCCAAGTGACCCTAAGATCTTCATGGACGGTCCCCTCATGCCTGGGGGACGCGCAGGATGGCACTGGAGCCATCGCACGACCCCCCCGCGATAGCGGGACCTGTGCCTTGAACGCCCTTTCCCTTGCTTCGCCCACCATGACCTAGGCGTCCCTCGCTCAGGTGGCTCGAAGCTTGTGTGCCCTCTGTGTGTGACTTCGACCGCGGCGTACCAGAGGTGGGCGATGTCCTGCAGCCATGGCGCGGCCGGAGTCCAGCTCCACCGGCGGGTGCTCCAGAATGAGGCGAGCCGCATGCAGGTTCTGGGTCGACGTGACCTCCTCCATCGCTAACTGCTGTCGGACCGGTTGTGCTCCTGCCACGGTGGGGGCGCCGTCATCTTGTGCGAAAGGCGTCGGACAGTCCCCCGCCTGATGGGAGTGCGATCTGTGGGGCCATCTCGTCAGTCAACGGTAATGCATGTGGCAACCAGTAAAGGCGTCTTCTATATTCAAAAGCGTATTTTCATTTTTAGTGAGCCTTAAAATAATAAAATAAATTTTTATATGATGATAAGGCCAGGATGAATTCAAATCTAGAAAAACATTTTTAAGTCACAAAACAATTATTAAAATTAAACATAAGGTAAACACACTACTATGGACATTATTAAACATATGAAAAATATAACTTCAAAAATCATAAAATAAATTATTATGTGTTTACGGAACCATAATAAACTCAAGTATGCAAAATAATTAATTTTTGAAGTAAGTTTGAATTATTTTCTACTTAATCATCGAGAAACCCTAATATGGCCGTTAATAAAAATAAAAAACATAATAGCTCACAAAATAATAAAATATTTTTATAAAGTTCATGAAATTAGTAAGAGATTCATTTATGTAAAAATATTTAGAATCAAACTTAGTTTGCATTCTTTTAACAAAAGGAAATGCTAATTACAACAATAAATAAATAGATAATCTATTGCGGGTAAAGTCAAAACAATGCAAAAATAGCTTTAGAACACTTCTAGGATTGCACCCTGATAATACCTGAAAAATAAATAAAGGATCATGTTTAGTGTAGTTGCAAACTTAAAATGAAATCTGGGTTCCGATAAAGTCAATTCTATGACCATTTAAGCCTTTTCAGCATCCTGTAAAACTTCTCGTCTAAATACCATTATTAGGGAAATTAGTCTAGAAACACTCTCCATTATATGTACTACCATATTGTAGAAAAATATCTTATTTGCAACTTGCTATTCATATATATCTTGCTAACTCAATACCCCTAAGTGATAATCATAAACTTCACCTCGCTAGTCCGATTCCGAGTAACGTAAACCTTACCAAACCATATAGGCTGATTCAGCAATGAGTATAATATCTCGTCCAAATCCTAAAATTTATAAAATTAGTTTAGAAACACTCTCCAATGTATGGACTACCATAATATGAAGAAATAATCTTATTTCATTATGCTTTGGATATTAATCCTATTAGCAGAATAACCTAAAGTATTATGATTGCTGAATTCGATAATATGAATAAACGAACTCGATAAAAATGACGAAATCTATATTTAAGATATTTGTATCACTAGAATCAGAATACATAACTAGTGACCTATCATAATAGGTCCAGTATATTCAAACTAACACTTATGCAATGTTAATTAAGTAATGAATATTATTCACATATACATCATACAACAAATTGACTAATGAATTATTCTATTAATCCAAATAATTTTTGCATCTTGAATTTGATATTATAAATAAAAGAATACATAATTTTAGCTTCTTGAATTCGTAAGATAAGAATAGATAATACATAAAAGGAATCGTGTATCGCTCGATCGAAAAGTTGTTAACGGAATGAGCGTATATAAGTATACATAATCAACTAAAATGTAAGATTGTGAAGTCATTTAACCCAAACCCTAAATCATGCCTATTTTTATAGCAAGCCTTTATTTACTTTTCTATCTATTTTTTTGCCCTTATTAAAGTTTATTATTTGCTATATTTCCGTCAAACAATGTGTAGAACTCGACGTTACTAACTTCGTCGCTATCAACACTAGCTGCGACCACGACTTCGTCATAAGCAACAAATAAGCAAGGCAAGCACCCCTTTGATCACATTGATCGCAATATTTATTTTTTTCTTTTTGTTTATCAAATGATTTCATGCATGCGTTTATTTTATGTAAATTTGCTATTTTGTGCTAATGGTAGAATATACCTGTTATCTCATGAAACTTCCTTAATAAATATGGACATGTAAACCTTGATAACCATAGGATGGGCTTAGACATTATATAATGTCAAATTGGGTATATGCAATTTAATAGCTATGCGTAGCCATGCTTTAGAACCAATGATGTAAATGATCGGATCAAAATTGTTTATTGAGAAATTGAAAATGATGGTTATGACATGATGTCGGATATGGGTATTTTGAATAAAAACTCAAAATAAAACTATGGTTTTGATGTGGGCAATTATTGGCAATAGCCGAATGTACAAGAGGACTTGAACGTAGTGTAGGGTGAAGCATTGCCCATGTCGAATTAAGGACCGAGCTAAGGGTTGCTTACAAGCCATGAAATCCGTGCAACCACAAGTGCTGGTATGGGACAGTCGTAACCTATTAAGTTGCTTAAATCTGGCTTTGCACATTGGTAGGCAGGAGATAGTAGAAGCACTCCGATCAGGTTTGCTTGTGAGTGGCTTCCACACCGCAGTGTGGGTAAGTGCATGTCGGTACAACTGTGTACGCCTTGTTATGAGAAGAAACCATTATTATATTTTCAATACAAAAAACAGGGTCTGCCTGCCATTCTTGTTTTTTCTCCACAGCAAGGAATAACATCACTGGGCTGGTGCAAAGTCGGGTTTAGGTAATGTAACGGTTATGTTATGATCTCTCTGCGGCACACCTAAGGAAGTGTGCTAATAGCTTGCACAAAGAGTTGATTATTTCTTGTGGGTAAAGCTGTACACCTCTACAGAGTATAAATCTAATTAATAAGCCACGCCTACGGTCGAAGGCACTTGGTAACGTCATCACATAGCTAGTTGTTTTGTTATTTTCAAAATGGGATGATTTTCACCTATTGTGCCTTGTTTTGGTAAAGATTGTGGTTATGCCATGGGTGGCAGGAAATTGGATATCTCGACGCTCATGTCGTGGAAGATTGTGAATTGCTACTTATACTCTATTGTTACTTTTATATCAATCAAACATGCTTTTACAAATTCCCTTTCACAATTGCAACTTGTCTTACAAATCAAATGTTGCTTTATGCAAATTAATTGTAGAAGCCTCATTTGACATGGTCTGCATTTATGCATTTGCAAATACCACCTTAAGTCTAGCTGAGTACAAAAGTACTCAACCTTGCTTATTATGTTGTTTTAGGTGGATAAGACAACGAGGCTCCGAAGAAAATCTTTTTGTCGCAGGCTATGGGAATTTCAAGTGAAGAGATCTTTTTGGGGATTTGTGCCATGTTAGTTGCCTTAGGGTTGGATGGGCACACTACAAGACTTTCCTTCTCTTGGGCTATGAAATTTACTCTGAGTTGTAAAATACATTGTATAATTAGCTTCCGCATTAATATTATGATGTATGATTGTGGTAACAATTGTTGTAAATGTGCGTACTTGCTACTGATCCAGGGACTAGTACGGAATGCATATTAAACTTCCATTTTTGTTTTTTTGCAAAAATTGGGTTTGTTACAGTTGGTATCAGAGCTATACTGACCATAAAACAAACCCTAGATAGAACGGCCGTTAGGAATAGAATAGCCATATTCAAAATCTTATTTTCAAAAATTACTAATCGCAAAGAGTAGTTGTCGGCGTATTTCACCTGACAAGACTCCGCTAACAGAGTGTCTACTCCCTAGACAGGAATTATGGTTTGGTAGAGGGCATCTTCGTAGCTGGAAACCCTAATGTCTCTCAGCCCACCAGGGTGCCACGCTGAACGCTTCGCCCGTGGCAGTGGCATGATCGCCAGATCGCTTGCGGGGTCAGCGTGGGCTTTGCACCCGGCGGCGGGCGTGCTTCGCCGGCTGCCCGCCAGGCGCCACGAGGCCGCTCACCCGTGGTGGCGTGACCACCGGACTTCTTCGGGGTCAGCATGGGCTTTGCACCCGGCGGGCAGAGCATGCTCGCCTGGCTGCCCGCCAGGGCGCCAAGCGGGCCGCTCACCTGGCGAGTAGGGCGTGATCGACAGACTGCTCGCCGGGGGGCCACGTGGGCTTTAAATTGGGCCAAGACACTTCTTGGACCTATTACTTTTCACGGCGGAAAGGGTACCCTGGTGCAGAGTACACCGACAGTAGCCCCCGGGGCCGTCCTGGAGCACGCACTAGCTGCTTTTCAGACCTTAATTAATGCTAGTGCACTCCTGGATGGGCCCACCACTTTTGCACATGCAACCGCTTTGGTCCTCCCCACGACCGCTGATTTTTCTCGGGACCCGAAACGCCGTGCCTCTCACCTGAACACAAACCGTCCGCGCGGGAGGCCTATATATGCATACACTCCCACGCAACAGTTCACGCCATTTGCTTCCTTCAGATCCTTGATGGCCTCTTCTCGCTCATCTTTCTGCGATGGTAGAGCTCCGCCGCTGCTCTTCCCCTCGGAAGAGCTGGCATTCGGCCCTGGGAGAGGCGGATCACCGACGCCTATAGGTGAGGAGGTCTTCCTCGCAGAGCTTTGGGCTGAATTTGAACTCACCATGGCCGAATGGGCCGAGCAAGATGCCGCCACCTGCGACGTCGCCGCTGTCGATACTCTAATTGACACTGTCCCGAAGCTCGCCGAGGCAAGAGATGCTCTTATTGAGGCGGTTCGGTGCGCGCGGCGCTTAGGCCTGAACACCATCCCAGATTTCCTTAGCAAGTTTTCATGCTTGACTGCGTCACACCGCCTTCATTCCTTCGGGTGGTCAATGTCTCAGCATTTATTAGCTGCCGTGATACAAACATTAGTTATATATATATCATGCGTGGCAACAACAAATAGTGTCCTGGGTCTCTACACACGATTGTTGCTAGCCTTTGCCCTTTTGGAGCTTTTATCCATGCGATCCCTTGGAATTTTACCGCAACGTTGCACAACAAGGAGGTGAGCTTACAGGAGCGGTACTGGACTTGCGGTGTTCGCGGAGACAGCCAGCGGGACTACATAGAGTTAACCCGGGCGTACAGGTCGCGTTTGAGCCACCATGCCATACCCGCACTCCTAGTCACACACCCTTGCGGTGCAAACGTTGGGTATTTCCATTTATCAATGAGGAGCCGTCGGGTACCCAATGATAACAACAATCGCGTGTAACTTGATTCCGCGAGGTGCAGATATGGAAAGTAATAAACCAACAAGGTTAAATGCACATAACTTATCTGATCACAGGCTACAGGGCGACCAGCTCCTTGGCCAGTCACATAGGTCAACATTTTGGCGGCGAGCAGGCAGGGCGTGGTCGCCCGTTCATCCACCCAGCTGCCACAGAGTTATTCCAACGACCTAAGCTACAGGCGCACTTAACATTTCATCCGCGATCGTGCATAGCCAAGTTTTTTAGAGATAAAACTTCCGCAACAATTCCACATTGAAGGAGTGGGCCAGTTCTAGATCATCCTCGGTAGCCAACCGGACCACCCAGGCCGAGACACTAAGACCACCTTAAAGGGGCCCTCCCATCGGGGAGACAGTTTGTGAAGCCCATCATGCGTCTGAATTCTACGCAAAACCAGGTCGCCGACTGCCAGTGTTCTCTCGGAGACTCGAGCGGCATGGTACCGTCTGAGGCTTTGCTGGTATCGGGCGGAGCGTAAGGCCGCTCGGTCATGCGCCTCCTCCAGAAGGTTGACGTCATCATCGCGGTGATCCTCCTGGTCTTCCTCGCTGAACGCCGAAACACGGGGCGAGCCAAACGATAGCTCGGATGGAAGGACAGCTTCGGCACCGTAGACCAAGAAGAAAGGCGTCTCGCCTGTCGCTTGGCTAGGTGTGGTTCGAAGCGACCACAACACAATTGGGAGCTCTTCCGTCCACCACACCCCCCGTTTACGGAGTCGATCAAATGCTCTGGTCTTTAAACCTCTCAACACCAGCGCATTGGCACGCTCAGCTTGGCCAATGCTTTTGGGATGAGCCACTGAAGCGAAGCACACTTTGGTGCCCATCCCTTCACAAAATTCCATGAAAGCCGCACTGGTGAATTGAGTGCCGTTGTCGGTGATAATACGATTAGCAACTCCGAAGCGGATGAAAATCCCGTGGATGAACTTAATGGCAGCGGAAGCCGTGATAGCATAGACCGCTTCGGCTTCGACCCACTTGATGAATTTGTCAATGGCGACGAATAAGTGGGTGAAGCCCCCCGTGGCTCGCGGGAACGGGCCTAGGATGTCCAGCCCCTAGACCACAAACGACCAAGAGAGCGGAATGGTTTGTAGAGCTTGGGGTAGCCGGTGGGTTTGCCTGGCGAAGAATTGGCATGCTTCGCACATCTTTACCAGCTCGCAAGCATCCTGGAGGGCAGTAGGCCAATAAAACCCTTGGCGGAACGCTTTGCCGACAAGCGTCCGGCCGGACATATGGCTCCCGCACATGCCCCCATGGATATCAGAGAGCAGGCGCTCCCTCTTCTGAGTGGCGCATTTGGGAGGATTACATTTACGCCGATGGTATAGGTCCCCATCCACCAGGGTGTAGCACCTGGCCTATCGTGCTATCCTTTCAGCAGAAGCGTCATCATCGGGGACCTCTCGGTCTCGCAAGAAAGCTAGGATGGGATCCATCCATTGGCCTTCCCCGCCAAGAGTGACGATCACACGGTGATCGCCCGGGTACTCAGTTGGGCTGGGCTTTTCCCCGGGTGCTGCATTGGCAGCATCGCCGTTCTCCCCGCGTAGAGCAGGGGCAATAACGGTTGGGTCGTCCTTCCCGAGCGGAGCGGGGGTATTGACGGAAGAACCGTCCTCCCCACAAGAGGTGGGGGTAACGACGGACGGTCGGGGGAGTCTTTCTTCAACGACCCCAATCGGAGCAGAGGCTCTCGAAGACGCGAGCTGTGAAAACTCGTTCGCCATATGGTTATCGCGTCGAGGGATATGGATACATCCCAATCATTCAAAGTGGCGCTCCCTTTTCCTAACCTTCGCCAGGTAGGTGGCCATGGTAGGATCAGAGCATTGGAATTCCTTCTGCACTTGATTGATGACTAGCAAAGAGTCACCCTTAACCTGGAGGCGTCGGACGCCTAATGCTGAGGCGACACGCAGCCCTCCCTGCAGGCCCTCGTATTCGGCAACATTATTGGTGGCCTTGACGTCGAGGATGACCATGTATTGAAGGATGTCACCAGTCGGAGAGGCTAGGACCACTCCAGCCCCCATGCCTTCGAGTCTGAAAGAACCATCGAAAAACAAGGTCCACGGGGAAGGCACGGGCGCTTCTTCAGCTTCAGAAGCAGCAGGAGTCCACTCGGTAACGAACTCCGCCAGCTTCTGACTCTTGATGGCGGTGCGGGGTACAAATTTGAGGTAGAATTACCCCAGCTCCACCGACCACTTGGCGATGCGACCCTCTGCCTCTCGATTGTGGAGAATTTCGCGTAGAGAGTAGGCAGTGACCACTGTAATTTCTCTTCCTTGAAAGTAGTGCCGCAGCTTCCTGGACGCCACCAGGACAACGTACGGTATTTTCTGTGCTTGCTGGTACCTAGTCTCCGCTTCATGTAACACCTTACTGATGTAATAGACCGGCTTCTGAATGCCTTCCCTCTCGGCCACTAGTACTGCACTCACCACTGCTGGGGTAGCAGCAATGTACAAGAGCAACAACTCACTAGGCTGAGGGGCGACAAGCACCGGCGGGGAGGAGAGGTATTGCTTTAAGTCTTCAAACACTTGTTGAGCCTCCTCAGTCCACTCAAAATGGTTCGTCTTCTTCAGCAGCTTGAAAAGGGGCAGGCTTCTATCTCCCAATTGGGCGATAAACCGCCCAAGGGAGGCCAGGCGATCGGGCAGGCATTGCACTTGTTTGAGCCGAACAGGCGGCTTCATATGCTCGATAGCCACTATCTTGTCAGGATTGACCTCTATGCCCCGCCTGGACACAAGGAATCCTAACAGTTTTCCGGAGGGTACGCCGAATACGCACTTCTCGGGGTTGAGCTTCAAACAATTCTTCCGGAGGTTGGCGAAAGTTTCCTCCAGGTCTTCAATCAGGTCTTCACTTTTCTTCACTTGCATGACCAGGTCGTCAACATACACCTCAAGGTTACGCCCTATCTGTGGACGGAAAGTGATATGCATATGGCGCGCTAGTAGGTAGAACCAGCATTTTTTAACCCAAAGGCCATTCTGACATAACAATAAACGCCCATGGGTGTCACAAAAGCAGTTTTATCCTCATCTTCTGTCGCCATGCTAATTTGATGGTACATAGAGTACGTATCCAGAAAGCATAGCAGCTCACATCCCGCCGTAGAATCAACGATAAGGTCGATGTGCGGCAAGGGGTAAGGGTCCTTTGAGCAGGCTTTGTTAAGGTCGGTAAAATCGACGCACATTCACCACTTCCCATTGGACTTCTTGACAAGCACAGGGTTTGCAAGCCACTCGGGATGAGAGACTTCCCGGATGATTCCTACGCGCAACAGCTTTTCTACCTCCTCCCGAATGGCATCCTAACGCTCTGGTGCTTGGCGCCGGACTTTTTGGCAAACCGGGCGCGCCCCGGGGAGCGTAGCCAGTCGGTGCTCGATCACCTCCCTAGGGACCCCAGTCTTATCGGACGGTTGCCAAGCGAACACGTCGGAATTAGACTGGAGGAAGGTGACAAGCGCGTCTTCCTATTTGGCGTTGAGGCTAGCGCCAATGAAGACGGACTTCCCGGGTCCACCCGCACTCAGGGAGACCGCTTTTGCCTCGCCGGGCGAGCCAGGCAAGGTGCGGGTCTGCGCCTGAGGGGTTCCCGGGAAGGCGGCATCAGCCGGCTTCCCATAGGTAGTTCCGGCCAGGTCTATTATGCGTTTGTGGCAACGCAAAGCCTCTAACCTGTCCACCCGGATGGTTATGGGACCACTGGGTCCTGGCATCTTCACCACCATGTAACTGTAGTGGGTTGCCGCCATAAACTTGGCCAAAGCTGGTCGGCCAAGTATGGCATTGTACGAGAGGTCGAAATCAGCGACCTCGAAGTTAACCAACTCCGTACGAAAGTTGCTTTCCTCTCGAAAGGTGACGGGAAGGCGCACCTGGCCCAAGGGGACCATGCTAGCCCCCGGGGCTACACCATAGAAAGGCAGAGTAGGGCACAACTCCTGGTTTGGCACCTGGAGTGCCCGGAAAGCTTCAAAGGACAGGAGGTTGATGGAACTCCCTCCGTCCATCAGCAGTCGACTGAGCTTCACATTCCGGATCATAGGAGAAGCCACAATCGGAAGGTGACCTACGCCGGCGGTGCTTTCAGGGTGGTCAGCCCGACTGAAGGTGATCGGCTCCTCCGACCACTTCAGAATCTGACACGCCCCTGATCCCGACGCCGTGGCGTACACCTCCCTCCTCAACCGCTTGTAGGAAGCGTTGGAGGGATAGGTGGATGAGCCACCATGAATGTACGCCACAGTGCGGTCCTCCTGCCGTGGCGGTGAGAGGCGGTCCCTCATCCGGCGAGAACACCGGGACGTGCTCCAGGAGCCACTAGCCTCCGCCACATCTTGTCGCCGTGGGTGTGAACCCGCCATCACCTGGCGCGAAGTCCTTTCGGACGGAGAACCGAAACTCGCCGGAGAGACTATTTTCTCCTCTACTTTGAGTCTTTGTTCGGTGGACCCTCCTTGTCAGCCAGGCGCACTCTCAGCCGAAGCGGGACGTTGATCTGTGGGGCCACCTCGTCAGTCAATGGTAATGCATGTGGCAACCAGTAAAGGCGCCTTCTATATTCAAAAGCGTATTTTCATTTTCAGTGAATTTCAATAGCCGGCTGATAATTAAACCTTAATATCGTCTGCAATTTTAATCCAATTTTAATGGAATAAATTTCAATATTCATATAAAATTAGGAAGACTCTAAATATACAAAAATATTAAAATTTTGAGCTGCAGAACAAATATTTGAATTAAACTTTGATTATAGTCACATTTTGGTATTTAATAAAAATATGTGCACAATAAGCCTTAAAATAATAAAATAAATTTTTATATGATGATAAGACCAGGATTAATTCAAATCTACAAAACCATTTTTAAGTCACAAAACAATTATTAAAATTAAACATAAGGTAAACACACTACTATATACATTATTACACATATGAAAAATATAACTTCAAAAATCATAAAATAAATTATTACGTGTTTCTGGAACCATAATAAACTCAAGTTTGCAAAATAATTAATTTTTAATTAAGTTTGAATTATTTGTCACAGAATCATCAAGAAACCCTAATATGGCCATTTAAAAAAATAAAAACATAATAGCTCACAAAATAATAAAATATTTGTATAAAGTTCATGAAATCAATAAGAGATTCATTTATGTAAAAATATTTAGAATCAAACTTAGTTTGCATTCTTTTAACAAAAGGAAATGCTAATTACAACAATAAATAAATAGATAATCTATTGCTGGTAAAGTCAAAATAATGCAAAAACAGCTTTAGAACACTTCTAGGATTGCACCCTGCTGATACCTAAAAAATAAATAAAGGATCATGTTTAGTGTAGTTGCAAACTTAAAATGAAATCCGGGTTCTGATAAAGTCAATTCTGTGACCACAACTCAAGTTGTTAGCGCGGCGCTCGTTGTGGAGCGAACCGAAGAAGGCCGCGTACTCAAGGTGCAGCGACCAGTGTACTTAATCAGCAAAGTACTTTCCGAGTCCAAGGCTCGGTATCCTCAAGTGCAGAAGCTGCTCTACGCGGTGCTCATCACCAAGAGGAAGCTAGTCCACTACTTCGACCAGCATCCGATCTCCGTGGTAACATCCATGCCGCTCGGCGAGATCATTCGCAGTCGCGACGCCTCCGGAAGAATAGCCAAATGGGCTCTCGAGCTCAACGGCCACGACATATCGTACGTCCCTCGGACGGCCATCAAGTCGCAGGCCTTGGCCGACTTCGTCGCCGAGTGGACCGAAGCCCAGGCGCCCCCTGCGCCCGAAGACCCCGAGTACTGGACGATGTACTTCGACGGGTCCTACACCAAGAACGGATCAGGCGCTGTGATCGTCCTCATCTCTCCGCTTGGAAATAAGCTCCAGTACACGATTCGGCTGCACTTCGACGCCACCAACAATGTCGCCGAGTACGGCGCCATTAATCGCGGTCTCCGGATCATTGCCGACCTCGGCGACGGCGTCACTCACACCACAGCGACTCCAAGCTCGTCGTCGACCAAGTCATGAAGGCTTCCGAGCCTCGTGGATCGTATGATGACATGCATTCGCCGAGAGGTGAGCAAATTGGAGGAGAGGTTCAAGGGTTTCGAACTTCACCATAGCTACCGCCGCTATAATGGGGAGGCCGATTACGCTAATCGGCTTCCACCGGGACGATCCGTCAGAATCTTCGTCTCCGACCTCTACAAGCCCTCCGTTCGGCCGGGTTCTCCCTCTGAGCATTCGACCGACCCTCAGCATGCGCCCACTCCGACTGCCGAGCGCCCGAAGTCGGAGCCTTCTGAATCAAGCCACGGCGTGCTGGTCGTCTACTCCGACTGGAGGAAGCCCTTCGTCGACCAACTAACCGACGGATCGCTCCCCGCCGATCCCACCGAGGCCCGGCGCCTCGCTCGGCGGGCGAAATCCTTTGTCCTGGTCGAGGGAGACCTCTACAAGAGAAGCCCCTCCGGGGTCCTCCAGAAGTGCATCCTCACAAACCAAGGGAAACAGCTGCTGCTGGACATCCACGCCGGAATTTGCGGACACCACGCCGCTCCACGATCCCTCGTGGGCAAAGCCTTTCGCCAAGGTTTTTACTGGCCAACTGCGATGGCCGACGCCGAGCAGATTGTTCACACTTGCGAAGGGTGCCAATTCTTCGCTCGACAGACACATCTCCCCGTGCAAGCCCTGCAGACGATCCCTATCACGTGGCCGTTCGCCGTTTGGGGACTTGATCTGGTCGGTCCCTTTAAGAAGGCGCCCGGGGGCTTGACGCACCTACTCGTCGCAGTGGACAAGTTCACCAAGTGGATAGAAGCTAAGCCGGTCACCACCATCACTTCGGTCCAGGCGGCCAACTTCTTCCGCGACATCGTCTATCGGTTTGGAGTCCCGAACTCCATCATTACCGACAATGGGACGCAGTTCATGGGGAAAGAGTTCCTCGAGTTCTACGACGACTTCAACACCCGCGTCGATTGGGCAGCTGTGGCCCATCCGCGGACTAACGGCCAAGTCGAGCGCGCCAACGGCATGATCCTCCAAGGGCTAAAACCACGGATCTTCGATCGACAGAAGAAATTCGTGGGACGATGGGCAGCCGAGCTGCCCTCCGTCCTTTGGAGCCTACGAACCACGCCGACCCGATCGACCGGGTTCACACCATTTTTTCTAGTGTTCGGCGCAGAAGCCGTTTTGCCTACTGACCTGGATTACGGCGCAACACGACTACAAGCTTTCGACGAGGCGCGGGGGCTCGACGCGCAACAAGACGCCATCGACCAGCTTGACGAGGCGCGCGATGTGGCCGTTTTGCGATCGGCCAAGTATCAGCAGACGCTGCGGCCTTACCTTGATCGACAAGTCCGCGGACGGTCCTTCAATGTCGGCGACTTGGTCTTGCACCAGGTCCAGTCCAACGTCGGCAGGCATAAGCTGTCCCCTCCATGGGAAGGGCCCTTCACCATCGTGGAAGTCCTCCGACCCGGTACCTTTCGACTCAAAGACGCCGACGGCAACATTGTACTCAACGCATGGAATATCGAAAAGTTAAGGCGATTTTATCCCTAAAACTTCATCCCTATTCCTGCGACTTTGGCAAACCCTCCAGGCCCGAAGCGCAACGTACTGATCACACCCTGGTCGTCATGCGTCGCTCGGAGGATTGCCTATTCGCATGGCCATCTGAGATCGCGCACGAACCGAACATCGCGACCCACCTTAATGGTAACTCGTTTCGCCAAGAGCGCTATGGCCTACGCCCCAGCGGCTACGGTCTCGAAGTAGCGCCTCACGGTGAAAAGAGATGACCATACGGGGCGGTCCTTTATCGGCTTGGAGCGCGCATCTAGGCCGGCGTCCTCATCGCGATTTTCGCGTTTCCTTCAAAGTATCAAGCGCTCTGGCCCTAAGCCCATGCAGCCTTGGAGGATTCCTAAAGGCTACGGCCATCTAATGAAGCGCTCGTCATGGAGGAGAAAACACTCAATATAAGGCAAAATCCCCAAAACCTGCGGTATGCAGTGTGCGTATATTACAAAAAAAAGAAGAAGGAAGGGAGGGGGGCGCCTGGGCCGTCTCTAGGCTAGGGTCAGGCGTCGCCCTCGGCGGTGTCGTCATCGGAGCTGCCGCCGCTCGAAGACGCCACCCACCAACCACCTTCTCGCCACCGCCGCCGTGGTTCGTGCTTGGTCGCGTCCCCTCAATCCCGGCAACGGTTGCAATCGGGTCGAAGGACGCGTCGCGGCTGGCGCAGCAGGCCAGCACGTATTCCGCCGCGGCTGCGGAGGCAGCCCGACCCTCGCGAACAGAGTGCTCGCGCAGGGCGCGGGGCAGGTCGGAAAGGGCGTCGGCCGCCTGGTTAAGGCGAAGGCGTCTTGTCGTGCCTCGAATTTTCACGGATTCGGACACTCTGTGTATGCCGTACTAGTCCAGATCACGCTAGTACACACAGGATAAGCAGTTGAAGTACCACAATCATACAGTGAAATAAATAATAAAGTACTTCAAGCATAATATAGTCGAGTTACATGACCTTACGGTCGCCTTACAATAATTCACACGCAGGCGATAAATATCATCAAGACCAAGTTCATTCAGCGGAAGCAAAATACGATAGTGGAACCACTCCTAGCCACAAAGCTCTCGAGTGCGGCTCAACCCTTAATCCTCCGGCCTTGATTTAACTCTTCATTCCAAGCCGCACGGCTTCTTCTTCTTCCGAGGTTTTTGTCGATGCAAGGTTGAGTATACAACATACTCAACAAGTCATGCACAATGCATATCTATTACTACATGCATGGCTTATTCCAAAGGAAAGGCTTAATTGGTTATTTTGCATAAAGCAGCATTTCTTTTAATAGGTAATCCTATTAGCTTGAAAGCAGTAAAATCAGTATTACTAATAATTAATTTTTCAATTCTTTTTCAAGAGTTTTGGCACACAGCCCTAGTTTCATACACACAGCTTTTTGGCACACAGCCACCCATCCCATATTTTTATTTTGAAAATCTAACACTTGACTGTAATCACCGAGCAATGTCCAGTACCGCGGACATGGCTATTCGAATAGATTCACACACACACTCTGCAGAGGTTGTACACTTTACCCACAGGATACAGTCGCTCACCACACAGGCGATTGATTGCAACAAAGTCTTTCAGAGACTAACATTTAACCGTTGAACCCTCCGACATTTCCTTCTAACACTTCCTCACTCAGAGCGAAGTTTAGACGGGCAAGTACTGCTGAATGGGTACCAAGCCGTATACAGTACGCTTCTACTGATTGCACCGATGTGCACTTTCACCCCGAGGTTTCAAAGGAAAGAGGTTAGAAACCTACTTAACTAGGTCCGCCCCATTTAGGACAAGTGGTTGTACACGAACTCAGTTCAAAGGCTCGCAAGGTAAAGTCCTTAATCGTCGGGCAAGACTTCCAATTTATACAACTCGCACACAGCCTTATCAATCTTTCACACTGACCCATTGCCACACAGCCCACTCGCACGAAGCCTTCTTGCCACTTGCCCCGATCCAAATCAATTCCCACCCCACTTTTGTAATTACAACACATGCCATTTTCCACATTATTCCATGAATAGCACCACACAAAGTTACTATCCTAATCCAAGACATAATCGCACTTTTTCAAAAATCGTTCCATAGTTGTTTAGTCAATATTCATTTGCTATTTGAAAGACATTCAACGATATGAGCAAGCTAGCGACTAATCACGGTCTAGCCTCCCGTGTTGGCATCATATTAGCATCAACATAATTTAAACATCCTAGGGTGACAAGGTATTCAGGGCATATAATGACATTAATAAGGTGGCCTAATCCAATTGGTATTTTAGCTACATTTCCCACAATAAGCAATATCATTTTTAATTAATATAGCATGCATAAATTGAATCGAAATACATTTTTAAAATCTAGGGGCAATATGGTCAAAGCATGACTTGCCTTCAAACAGCGGTTGGTTCTGGTCGAAGCTCTGCGACGGATCTTCAAATCCTCCCTCGGCGAATTTCGGCGACTCGGAGTCTACGTGCACGCAATCAAACATACAATAGCACTCAATACAGACAGCAAGACCATCACCAAAAATAAAATAAAATTCACCAATAAATAGTTCACATTTTTACAAATTTTTGGGCACCAGAATCACTCAATTCTGAGTTAAAACGCAAAAGTTATAGCCTTTACAATATTCTGGAAATTCATAAAAGAATAAACCGATTTATTCATCTATTTTCCACCGATTTTCTGGCTACTTTCTCTCGGCTCGACACGTGTCGGCACAGAGCGAGCCACGCCGCCCTCGCCATCGACAGGTGGGCCCAGATGACGCCACGCGACGCCAAAGACGATCCGGCGGTCCATCCATCGACGTGTGGGCCGGTGAGCGATACCTAGACCAACCGAAGGCGACACGGCGACGAACCATCAAGCCACGCATACGATTTACTCTCGACCGTTGGATTTGGAACAGACGGCGCAAGAACTACCAGAGCGGTTCACTGTTAACGGGCCTACGTGGCCTTACCTCGAGCGTCCGATGAAGATCTGACAGCTGCTGGAGCTCGCGAAGCGTCGAAGGAGAAGCGGCGGAGCTCGTTGCCGGAGTTGAAGAAGACGACACGGGCGACGGCGTTTCCGAGTCTCTCCGGTGGAATGAAGTGACCACACGGACGCGCCTTGGCTTGGTGAACTTGGAGGTGGTCTCAGGTGCGGCGGGGAACGGCGGAGCACGGCAGAAGACGAAGAAGAAGTGAGGAGAGGGAAGAGGCAACTACGGCAAGCAAGTGCGAGAGCTACGGTGGATGGCTGAGCGAGAGAGATGAGGGGAAATGAGCGGAAGGAAGTGCTGAGCTCGGGGGTGTACTTCATTCGCCCGGACATGCCTCGGACAACGCGCAATATCTCTGACAAGATCCTCGTCTCCCAACGGCGGACGGCGGTGCACAGTCGCTTCGTCCCGAGACGGCGCGACCAACGTCAGCCGTCCGATCAAGATCGGACGGTGCGGAGCGGGTGTGCGTTAGGGTTTCCTCCGTGCGAGCACAGTGTTGGGCCGGCCCAACACTGTAGCTAAGGAATTTCTGACTTTTTCGAATAAAAATAAATGTAGAAATTCAAAGTAATTGTTTAGGGCACTAAAAAACCCAAAAAATTCTAGAAAAATTCTAGAAAATATTTCAGAGCATTTTGAGCCTAAATAAAATATTAGTTTTAATTTTTGATAATTATATTTTCTGACATTTAATTACTCAAGGGAAAATGATATAAATAAATTCCAATTAAATCCAATAAATCCCAGAAAAATTAGATAAATTCAATTAAATGCAATTAAATGCAAATAAAGGTTGATTAATTCATAAAAATTCAAATAACTCCAAAATTTAAAATTTAGCCAAATTTCGGGATGTTACAAACCTACCCCCCTTAACAGAATCTCGTCCCCGAGATTCGAGGCTTAACTATAGAATAGGTTTGGGAATTCCTTTTTCAGATCTTCTTCTCATTCCTGTGTGGCTTCACTTTCGGTGTGGTTGCTCCAATCGAACTCGCAAAAAGCAGGTTGTCTTGTTTCTTGTTTTCCGATCCATTGTGTCCAGAATTTTTATCGGTTGCTCTTTGTAAGTCAAGTCTTCCTGTAGTTCAACTTCTTCTAGTGATGTTTGCTCTTCAGGCACTCGGAGACACTTCTTGAGTTGCGATACATGAAAAACATTGTGCACTCCTGCTAGTGACTGCGGTAACTCGAGTTGGTATGCGACTTCACCCTTACGGCTTATGATCTTAAATGGTCCTACATATCTTGGCGCAAGTTTACCCTTTTTGTGAAACCTTTGGACTCCCTTAAGTGGCGTAACTCTGAGATACACGTAATCTTCTGGTTCAAAACTCAAATCTCTACGGCGGTTGTCTGCGTAGCTCTTACATCTTCTTGTGCAATCTTTAACCTTTCTCGATCGATTGCTATTTGCTCTTCGCTTCTGAAGTATGTGCGCTCCGAAGACACGACGCCACCGAGCCTCATTCCAATTTAACGGCGTCCTACAAGGTCGACCATACAATGCTTCAAAAGGTGACATCTCAAGACTTGCACGATAGTCGTTGTTGTAACTAAACTCCGTGATATGGCAAACATTTATCCCAAGTTGATGTATATGCTAATGCACAAGCTCTCAACATATCTTCTAATATCTGGTTGACTCTTTTCATACGTCCATCTGTTTTGCGGGTGGTAAGTCATCTTGAAATTCAAGCGGGTGCCCATTGTCAGATGCAATTTTATCCCAAAATCTTGAGGTAAATTGGGTACCTCGTCGATACTATCTTCCTTGGCACTCCATGCAAGCAAACGATCCTTGCCATGTATAGCTCGGCTAACTTATCTCCTGAATAGGTTATCTTTACTGGGTATGAAATCGCGACCTTAGTCAATCGATCCACGATGACCCATATGGAGTCATAACCTCCTTGCGTCCTTGGCAATCCGTAATGAAATCCATTCCGATTTCTTCCCATTTCCACTCTGGTATTTTTAATGGCTGCAGCGATCCTGCTTTGGTCTCTGATGCATAGCTTTGACTCGCTGGCATACATCACATAGTGCTACGTGTTCAACCCTCTCTCTTCATATTTGGCCACCGAAATCTCTTTTAAATCTTGATACATTTTTGCACTTCTGGGTGAATCGAATACTTGAGTCATGAGCTTCCTCCAATATTAACTCGCTTTAATTCCTTTTTGTTAGGTACACAAATACGCTCTTTCATCCACAACGTTCCATGTTCGTCCAGCTTAAAGTCTTTTGCTTGGCCTTCCTCCATCTTGGCCTTGATTCGCTTGATCTTCTCATCATTCTTCTGACCTTCTCTAATCTGATCTTCCAAGATGGGCTTCACTTCTAATGCGGCTACGAATCCCTCGGGAACAACTTCCAGTTTTAACCTCTGAAGGTCCTTACATAGTTCTTCTTGGCTTCCTTCCTCTTTCAAATTTAGGCCGTGGCTTTTCCGGCTCAGGGCATCAGCCACTACATTGGCCTTGCCGGGATGATAATGGATTCCCATGTTGTAATCCCTGATCAGCTCTAACCATCTCCTTTGTCTCATGTTTAGGTCAGATTGGGTGAAAATGTATTTAAGGCTTTTATGGTGCAGATACACCTCACATCTATTGTCGATAAGATAGTGACGCCATATCTTCGCGTGCACTACAATTGCTAATTCTAGATCGTGTGTCGGGTAATTCCCTTCGTGTGGCCTTAACTGCCTTGATGCATAGGCTACTACCTTTCCATTTTGCATTAACACACATCCGAGTCCTTGGCGTGATGCATCACAGTAGATATCGAAACTCTGATGCACATCTGGTTGCACTAACACTGGTGCTGATGTCAGTCTTTTCTTCAATTCTTGGAAACTCTTCTCGCAATCCGGTGTCCAAACAAACTTCTTTTCTTTCTTTAGCAATTGCGTAATTGGCCTAGCAATTGTCGAAAATCCTTCTATAAATCGGCGGTAATAACCAGCCATTCCAAGGAAACTCCGAACTTGCGTAAACTATCTCGGCGACTCCCAATGTAGCAATGTCTCAACCTTGCTTGGGTCCATCATGATTCCTTGGCGGTCATGACATGCCCTAAGAAATCTACCTTACTCTTCCGTAAATCGCATTTACTAAACTTTATGCATACAACCGATTTGCTCTTTAGCTTTTCCAACACTAATCTCAAATGTTGGGCGTGCTCTTCATCCGTCCTTGAATAAACCAAAATATCATCGATGAACATGACCACAAATTTATCTAAGTACTCCATGAATACTTTATTCATTAAGTTCATAAAGTATGCTGGGGCGTTTGTCAATCCAAACGACATAACCGTGAACTCATAATGTCCATATCTTGAAGAAAATGCGGTCTTGGGTATGTCCTCTGTCTTGATTCTCAACTGGTGATATCCTGACCTAAGGTCGATCTTGGAGAATACTCCTGCTCCTCTTAGTTGATCGAAAAGATCATCTATTCGGGGTAACGGGTATTTATTCTTTATCGTCACTTCGTTAAGTGCGCGATAGTCTATACACATCCGAAAACTCCCATCCTTTTTCTTAACGAACAGAACCGGTGCTCCCCAAGGTGACGAGCTCGGTCTGATGAATCCTTTTTCCAATAACTCCTCAATCTGTTTCTTCATTTCGACCAGTTCTTCGGTGGACATCCGATATGGTCTCTTTGCTATCGGTGCTGTTCCAGGCACTAAGTCAATTACAAACTCTATGTCTCGTGCAGGGGCATTCTGGTAATTCCTCGGGAAAAACATCCGGTATTCACCGACCTTTGGTACATCTCTTATAATGTGATCTCCAAATTGTTTACTAGCATTTGACCTCCGAATCGCCATCGCTTGAATCTCCACTTTTCTACCATCGGGGCTCTCGATAGACACAACTCTTCGTCCACGCCTAATATAGCCTTATGCTTAGTCAACCAATCCATTCCCAGGATAACATCCAGGGTTTGGGTATCTAATATAATAAGGTTCGCTAGGAACTCTACTCCCTTTATTAATAGCTTAACTCCAGAATATCCGACCTTAGAACGGAGTTCGATCCGAGAGATTGAACTAGGAGTGTACTTTTAAGGTTAACAATATCCAATTCATTTGTCACAAAGAAAATCTCGAGAAGCGAGCTAATGTGAAGCTCTGAGTCAAATAATACTGTAGCTGGTCTCGAGTTGACTAGGAACTTACCGAGCACGACGTCCGTAGCACTCTGGACTTCGTCTGCGGAAATATGGTTGATTCTTCCTCGCGTGAATGCCTGCGGTGTAGCTCTAGCTTGTGCAGGTCCTCGGCTTCCTCCTTGGGTAGGGGTCTTAGCTGGGGTGCTCCCTAGGTTGAAGCGCACTGGGGTCACAACTCCTTTCTTGGGACACATATTGGCGAAATGCCCGGTCTCATTGCAGTTGTAGCAGCGTCTTCCTGACATCTGCTGATTTCCTCCGCTCTGGTTAAGAACCTTGACTGGGGTCTGAGGGGTTTGTCCAGCTGGTCTTGGCATTGGCGGCGGTGTCCTGACACTGTTCCCTAGCTGGAATTTGGTGAATTGCTGAGGTATCATCCTTGTTTTCTGATGACCCTGACGTCCTCCTTGCTGAGCCATATGGCGTTTGCGATTGTCGTCCAGTTCTTTGCGCTTGTCTTCCAGTATGAGCGCCTTTGCTTACCGCTTCTTGAAAATCCGGAAAAGTGTGGGTAATTAGTCCCACCAGAGACCAAGATTGAGCCCTTTCATAAAGCGAGATTGCCTTGCCTTTGTCTGTTGTTACGCTATCCGGTGCATAACGTGCTAAGCGAGTGAATTTATTGAGATAATCGCCACTTTCTCGGCCTCCTTGCTTCAGCCGAATTCCTCCTTTTTCAGCTCCATAATACCCTCCGGCACATGGTATTGATGAAAAGCTAGGTGAATTCTCCCAAGTAATCTCTCGGGTTCTCCTGCGATGCGCAGTAGTTTTCCCACCATTCGGCGGCCGTTCCCTCTAGCTGGTGAGAGGCATAGAGCACCCTCTCGTGTCCTTCACACTGGGTTATGTGCAATTTCCTTTCGATAGTTCTCAACCAATCGCCTCGAGTGGACTGGCATTGCCCGAGAATGTCGGCTGGCGCGTCCTCATAAACTCGGACAACCTTGAATGGGGACGTGGCCCATTGTTCATGGCCTGATTGTTGGCGATGGCTGGTGGTTGATCTGTTGTACTGTTGCCATCATAGTCGCATCGTTGAGCCTATCTTTGTGAGAAATGCTCCTAAATTCTGCATATCCATCGGTCGGTGCCTCACGGTGGTGGCGCATCGCTCGATTGCCTCTGGCGCGAACCACCGCCTCTGCCTGTTGTTGCGAGTGTTCACCATCTGCTGATTGCTTCGGTGGTTTAGAGATAAGGGGGAAAAGAATAGATACGTAGAGGAACTTATGGGGGAAACAGGTGTAACTTAAATAGAACCATTAAACATTTAAGCATTAATAGTAATAGGTATGGTTGCTTACATAGCCTAGGGACTATGCAACCACAAAATCAGTCACAACATCACATCAAACTGTTCATTAAAACATCGCATACCAATGTTCGAAATAAAAGACGCGACTCAACACAGGTGAGTCTCAACGCAAAAGCTGACCACTGACATTCTGACAAAGCATCACTCATCGAGCCAACCTGGCTCTGGCTCGCCGATCACGAAACCGGCGGTGAGCCGCATCGGGCAACCGTCCCCATGCCCTCCCACTTGCGCAGATTAGGGGCACCACCGCTGCTGGTCTCAGCGCCGGCGCGCTCCTGCTCCTCCGGCTCCTCCTCGTCGTCGTCGAGCTCCATGACGGCGTCCGGCTCTCCCTGCCCATAAAGAGCCTCCTCCAGCTCGGCGATCCTCTCATCTGCGGCATGCGGTCTCTCGTAAGGCCTCCTCGGTCTCCTCCAAGGTGCGGTAGACGGCCTGCAGCTCTGTAGTCGTGGCGTCCATCACCTCCTCCTGTGCCGCAGCAAACCGGCCCAGGTGCACGACGGCGGCGTCGTCCTCTAGCTCCAAGCGAGCCTGCAGGGGTCCACCCGCGTGCGGGTGCACACGGAAGGCGGTATCCCACAGCTCGTAGCCGTGGTCCCTGCTGATCCGTCGCAGCGCAACCCGGGCACACTCTGTATGCCCGCCAGAGCTAGCTCGCTTCCTTTGAGGTAAGCGGACGACTAGCACGCGCGTGCTCCCGAGCGCATAAGGTCGAGTCGTCTCCCATCCGCGAGCAATCCCGTTGACTATCCAAAGGGACTTGTAGAGTGGACGATCGAAGCCTCCCAACACCTGGAGCATCCTCCAGAGCTCCACTGTGTAGCCTCCGTGACGCTTACCAAAAGAGTGAACCATCCGCATCTGCCAAAGCAACGCGTCAGTACTAAAATTTTAAAAGAGCATGAAAGTAGTAGCAGAATACAGCAGAGATATGAAGTAAGGAAGAAGGGATAAGTCAAGATTTCTTTGATTATTCTTGTCCAAATTTTATTCTTTAGAAATTAATTTGGACTTCTCTAAAATGGCCAGTCTAACTAGGGTTAAGTCCTACAGTCAGTATGGCTCTGATACCATCCCTGTCGTGCCCCGAATTTTCACGGATTCGGACACTCTGTGTATGCCGTACTAGTCCAGGATCACGCTAGTACACACAGGATAAACAGGTTGAAGTACCACAATCATACACAGCGGAAATAAATAATAAAGTACTTCAAGCATAATATAGTCGAGTTACATGACCTTATGGTCGCCTTACAATAATTCACCACGCAGGGCGATAAATATCATCAGTACCAAGTTCATTCAGCGGAAGCAAAATACGATAGCGGAACCACTCCTAGCCACAAAGCTCTCGAAAGCGGCTCAACCCTTAATCCTCCCGCCTTCGATTTAACTCTTCATTCCAAGCTGGCACGGCTTCTTCTTCTTCTGAGGTTTTTGTCGATGCAAGGGTGAGTATACAACATACTCAACAAGTCATGCACAATGCAGATCTATTACTACATGCATGTCTTATTCCAAAGGAAAGGCTTAATTGGTTATTTTGCATAAAGCAGCATTTCTTTTAATAGGTAATCCTATTAGCTTGAAAGTAGTAAAATCAGTATTATTAATAATTAATTTTTCAATTCTTTTTCAAGAGTTTTGGCACACAGACCTAGTTTCATACACACAGCTTTTTGGCACACAGCCACCCATCCCATATTTTTATTTTGAAAATCTAACCCTTGACTGTAATCACCGAGCAATGTCCAGTACCGCAGACACGGCTATTCGAATAGATTCACACACACACTCTGCAGAGGCTGTACACTTTACCCACAGGATACAGTCGCTCACCCTGTCGTGCCCCGAATTTTCACGGATTCGGACACTCTGTGTATGCCGTACTAGTCCAGGATCACGCTAGTACACACAGGATAAACAAAGTTGAAGTACCACAATCATACACAATGAAATAAATAATAAAATACTTGAGCATAATATAGTCGAGTTACATGACCTTATGGTCGCCTTACATTAATTCACACGCAGGCGATAAATATCATCGATACCAAGTTCATTCAATGGAAGCAAAATACGATAAGCGGAACCACTCCTAGCCACAGCTCTTGAGTGCTGCTCAACCCTTAATCCTCCCGGCCTTCGACGAACTCTTCATTCCAAGCCGCACGGCTTCTTCTTCTTCTTCGAGGTTTTTGTCGATGCAAGGGTGAGTATACAACATACTCAACAAGTCATGCACAATGCGATCTATTACTACATGCATGGCTTATTCCAAAGGAAAGGCTTAATTGGTTATTTTGCATAAAGCAACATTTCTTTTAATAGGTAATCCTATTAGCTTGAAAGCGAGAAAATCAATATTATTAATAATTAATTTTTCAATTTTTTTCAAGAGTTTTGGCACACTGACCCTAGTTTCATACACATGACTTTTTGGCACATGACCACCCATCCCATATTTTTATTTTGAAAATCTAACCTCGATCAGAATCACCGAGCAATGTCCAAGATCATGACACGGCTATTCAATAGATTCACACACACACTGCAGAGGTCAGACACTTTACCCACAGGATACATCAAGCCACCACACAAAGCGATTGATTGCAACAATGTCTTTCAGAGACTAACATTTAACCGTTGAACCCTCCGACATTTCCTTCTAACACTTCCTCACTCAGAGCGAAGTTTAGCAGGGCAAGCACTGCTGAATGGGTACCAAGCCAGAGCAGTGCACGCTCTCTGACAGCTTGCACTGATGTGCACGGTCACCCCGAGGTTTCAAAGGAAAGAGGTTAGAAACCTACTTAACTAGGTCCGTCCCATTCCGGACAAGTGGTTGTACACGGAACTCAGTTCAAAGGCTCGCAAGGTAAAGTCCTTAACTGTCCCAGGCAAGACTTCCAATTTATACAACTCGGCACACAGCCTTATCAATCTTTCACTTAGCCCATTGCCACACAGGCCCACCTGGCACGAAGCCTTCTTGCCACTTGCCCCGGTCCAAATCAATTCCCACCCCACTTTTGTAATTAAGCAACACATTCCATTTTCCACATTATTCCATGAATAGCACCACACAGGTTACTATCCTAATCCAAGACATAATCGCACTTTTTCAAAAATGCGTTCCATAGTTGTTTAGTCAATATTCATTTGCTATTTGAAAGACATTCAACGATATGAGCAAGCTTGCGACTAATCACGGTCTAGCCTCCGTGTTGGCATCATATTAGCATCCAACATAATTTAAACATCCTAGGGTGACAAGGTATTCAGGGCATATAATGACATTAATAAGGTGGCCTAATCCAATTGGTATTTTAGCTACATTTCCCACAATAAGCAATATCATTTTTAAGTAATATAGCATGCATAAATTGAATCGAAATACATTTTTAAAATCTAGGGGCAATATGGTCAAAGCATGACTTGCCTTCAAACAGTGGTTGGTTCTGGTCGAAGCTCTGCGACGGATCTTCAAATCCTCCCTCGGCGAATTCCGGCGACTCGGAGTCTACGCGCACGCAATCAAACATACAATAGCACTCAATACAGACAGCAAGACCATCACCAAAAATAAAATAAAATTCACCAATAAATAGTTCACATTTTTAAAAATTTTTGAGCACTGGAATCACTCAATTCCGAGTTAAAACGCAAAAGTTATAGCCTTTACAATATTCTGAAAATTCATAAAAGAATAAACCGATTTATTCATCTATTTTCCACCGATTTTCTGGCTACTTTCTCTCGGCCCGACACGTGTCGGCACCAGAGCGAGCCACGTCGCCCTCGGCCACTGACAGGTGGGCCCAGATGACGTCACGCTGACGCCAGCACGACCGGCGGTCCATGCACCGACGTGTGGGCCCAGTGAACAGTACCTAGACCAACCAGAAGCTGACACACGGCGACGAACCATCAAGCCACGCATACGATTTACTCTCGACCGTTGGATTCGGAACAGACGGCGCAAGAACTACCAGAGCGGTTCACTGTTAACGGGCCTACGTGGCCTTACCTCGAGCGTCCGATGAAGATCTGACGGCTGCTGGAGCTCGCGAATCTTCGAAGGAGAAGCGGCGGAGCTCGTTGCCGGAGTTGAAGAAGACGACACGGGCGACAGCGTTTCCGAGTCTCTCCGGTGGAATGAAGTGACCACACGGACGCGCCTTGGCTTGGTGAACTCGGAGGTGGTCTCAGGTGCGGCGGGGAACGGCGGAGCACGGCGGAAGACGAAGAAGAAGTGAGGAGAGGGAAGAGGCAACTACGGCGAGCATGTGCAAGAGCTACGGTGGATGGCTGAGCGAGAGAGATGAGGGGAAATGAGCGAAAGGAAGTGCTGAGCTCGGGGGTGTACTTCATTCGCCCGGACATGCCTCGGACAACGCGCAATATCTCTGACAAGATCCTCGGCTTCCAACGGCGGACGGCGGTGCACAGTCGCTTCGTCCCGAGACGGCGCGACCAACGTCAGCCGTCCGATCAAGATCGGACGGTGCGGAGCGGGCGTGCGTTAGGGTTTCCTCCGCGCGAGCACAGTGTTGGGCCGGCCCAACACTATAGCTAAGGAATTTCTGACTTTTTCGAATAAAAATAAATGTAGAAATTCAAAGTAATTGTTTAGGGCACTAAAAATACCCGAAAAATTCTAGAAAAATTCTAGAAAATATTTCAGAGCATTTTGAGCCTAAATAAAATATTAGTTTTAATTTTTTATAATTATATTTACTGACATTTAATTACTCAAGGGAAAATGATATAAATAAATTCCAATTAAATCCAATAAATCCCAGAAAAATTAGACAAATTCAATTAAATGCAAATAAAGGTTGATTAATTCATAAAAATTCAAATAACTCCAAAATTTAAAATTTGGCCAAATTTCGGGATGTTACACGTACCCCGCCGGAGTAAGCTCCAGAGGCTCCGGCAGCTTCACCCCTAAAGAATCCCGGCTCTCGCCCATGCTCTCGAAGGCTGGGTGGAGCAAGGAGAGGAGGCCCTTCCATGGTTAGTCGCTCAGATACATCGAAATGAGGTCCTCCACGGCAGCCTCGGCCGGGCCCGGCTGCGACGACGCTGCGTCTTGGCCAGCAGTGGCGAAGCTCCTCCTCGAGGGCGGCGGACCGAGCCCGTTCCACCGCTACCTCCTCGCGCGCTTGCGCTAGTTCCTCCTCAGCGGTCTGGGTCCATGCTTGCTGAGCAAGCACCTCCGCCTCGAAGCGGCGCATCGCCGCACCGCGACGCTAAGGAAGCGCCCAGCGTCGCAGGGCTATCATGTCGCTGCCGCGCCCTCATCGTAGAAGCGATGGCATCCACCCCTCCCACTGAGGTGGCCGACGCAGGCACAGCAGACGGTTTGCAAGAACCAGAGCCAGTAGTGCTGGTCAAAACAGCAAACAGTTCAACATTCGCAACAAAAGGAAAACCGAAGCCATCGCCAAGACAAACAAAGAAGACTCACTCCGAACGGGGATTCCGGATATGGAAGATCGACGAGGGCAACACGAGCCCTCCCCTTCTTGCATGTATCAACGACGGATCGGCAACACGGGATGTCTTGGGGCCCGACCCCAGAGGGTCTGCCGCTGCCTCCCGCTTGCCGGCCCTACGATCATCGTCGCCACTCGCCATCAACGCCCCTGCCTTCTAATCTTTCTCCTCTTCTCTCAACGAAGGGCAAAAGCAGAACAGGAAGGCGGAGGGGGCGAGCTGCGCATAGTAGCTTCCCCCCCGCGCCATATTTATAGGGCCGGGCGGAGCGTCGGCGGAATCGCCCGGCGACGCCGCGCGACGAGCAATAATCGCGACGCCCCACGCGACGGACGTGTTTCGCCCACCCTCGCCCGCATTAAAATGCGACGTGGCGGTTAGGCGGCGGAATATTGTGCCGCCAGGAAGCACAATCGACCTTCGATTTCCGTTCGGCCAGCCGATGCGTTGACGGTCCATGCGAAGCGGCGCCTGGATGAGCCGCGGCGGCCCCGACTGGATCGGGGGCCCGATAGCTGAAGCCGCCTTGACGGAAGGCTGAGTAAAGGACCCGACCGCCACAACACCTCCTGCATCCGAAATAAAAGGAGTGAAAATCGCAAAAAGCAAGAAGCAGCGATGGCGAAATGTGGGAAAACGACCTAGCCCTCATTGCCCCAAATCTGCAGGTATCTACCGAAGCGCATGCTAGCCGGACACACATCGACCGATCGCTCGCTGATCAAAACATCGCGCGTCCCATCGCAAACGCCACGACAAGCCGTCGGTAAGACGTGTCGCCCCCGATCATTTCGTTTCGCATTTAAACTTCCGCGCGCACAGTAAATGCTTACAGGGACGTTAGGGTATCGCTCTGGGAGAAACGCCCCGCGACCCCTAAAGTCTCCGCCTCCGGGCCGGTTCTAACCGGCCCGAAGCAGGTACGAAAAGCCCACCGAAACGTAGTGGCCTCGAGGTGGCGAGAAGGGCTTGAATGCCTCACGAATAAGACCTGGTTGTGGGCTCCAAAGGCAAAGGATCCACCAAGTGGATCTCCAAATGACCCCAAAGACAAACGAGAGAGGCGAACCTCGGTGGGTCTCTAGTTGGGTTGGCGGACGACCCAATCGCCTTTAGCTCGGCCCGAGACCATACTTCAAACTCTCATGGAGCCTCGAAGGGCAAGCAACCAAGTGCGCCCCGGTTACGAACGACCGGTCCGATGCAGGATCGAGTAAAGAAAGGTTTTATGGGTCGCTTCAGCCGGTCGGACACCGATGAGGATCGTCCGCCGGAGGTCGCTGATCTCCGTGGCCCACTCGGATAACCCGTTAGCAGCTCCACGAGTACGGTGTTCGGCCGACGTAGGCAAACACGCGTCTGCTCACCCCCTCCAGGTCCCACACCTGCGGACGGGGCGTATACGTGGGACCGACAGCGGCCTCTCCTCTCGCAGATTGCATGGTAAGACGCTTGAGAGTGAGTGAAACCACCTTCTGCCGCCACAGTAGTTGATAGGGATTATACCACCAGTTGTTTTTGTTTCTTTTGTCTTTCTTTCAACTAACAATGGCAGGTAATGAGGAAGATGAGTGTGTTACACGGAACGAGCTTAACAATGCGCTCAATGACATCAACGCAAACATCGCAAGGATCGGCCAAGATAACGACCAAAAATTGGAGAGGATAGAGCGAAGCATCGCCAATCTTATTACCAGGTTGGAAAATTTTGAGAGACAGCCGCCTCCCAATGGAGCTCGCAGAGTGGAAGATCAAGAAGAGTCTGTCGCGGGAGATGATGTGGATGGAGAGGACCACGATGCCTTTGCCTCTCGCGCCGTTGCACAGGATGTGCGACAACAACAACGCCTGAATAACAACCGTCAAGGTATGGGAGGTAACAATTTTAATCCTCGTAATGGTCGTGGACATGATGATTCTTTTGCTAGGATTAAATTTACCATACCATCTTTTTCTGGTACTTATGATGCTGAAGTTTACTTAGATTGGGAAATGACAATTGAACAAAAATTTAACTCCCATCTTGTTCCTGAGATACATAGAGTTAGACAAGCTACTAGTGAGTTTAAAGATTTTGCTATCATTTGGTGGAATGAAATAGTAAATGCTGGATTAGCACCTGATACGTGGGATAGATTAAAACAAGCCAAGCATAGAAGATTTGTTCCTCCTTCTTATAAACGTGATATGCGCAAGAAATTGCAACGCTTAAATCAAAATAATAAATCTATTGAGGAGTACTACCAAGAGCTACAAATAGGCATGTTGCGTTGTGAGGTAGTTGAGGATGAGGAGGATAAGATGGCTCGTTTTTATGGGGGTTTACGGCGTGAGATTCAGGACATAATTGATTACAAAGAATATATTTCTATCAATAGATTGTTCCAGCTTGCTATGTTGATAGAAAAAGAATTGCAGGGAAAACAGCAAAGGCCAAGGATCAATTTTGGCAGCATACCCACACCAAAGACGACGCCGGGGACAACCAAATCAGCTCCACCCCTTTCTGTTTGGTCTGCTGCCCCCTCCATGAGTAGGGCGCGTTCAGCAGCACCATCACCGCCATCACGAGTACCCGAGGTGAGTAAATCTAACCATGTGCAGGCACCAACAAAGAGTTCTTCATCGGTGGCTTCCACGGGTCGAACAACGGAAATTGTGTGCCACCGATGTAAGGGGATGGGCCATGTCATGAAGGATTGCCCAAGTCATCGAGCGTACATTACAACAGAAGAAGATGGGTACATTAGTGCTAGTGATGTTGAGGATGAATATGCTCTTGCAGCTAACCTTGCAGATAATGAGGATGACCATGAGACGGGCGACGATGATGAGGAAATTTTAGGGACCGCTGCCACCGAGAATTATAGGACAATCATTGTGCAACGAGTGTTGAGCGCTCAAATGGAGCAAGCGGACAAGCTGCAACGCCATAATTTGTTTTAGATGTACCTCATCGTCAAGGACTGTCGTGTCCGTGTCATAATTGATGGTGGGAGCTGCAATAACTTGGTGAGTTCAGATCTGGTGGAGAAGCTTTGCTTGCCTACACGTGCACACCCTCATCCCTACCATATTCAATGGTTCAATAACAGCGGTAAGGTGAAAGTAACACATACTGCGAGAGTGCAATTTTCCATTGGAACATACCATGATTTTTCTGATTTTGATGTAGTGCCTATGCAAGCATGTTCCCTTTTGTTAGGCTGTCCATGGGAATTTGATCTCGATGCAATTCATCATGGTAGAAGTAACAAATACACTCTTATGCACAAGGGAAGAAAATCACTTTACTTCCTATGACTCCTGCTGAAATTGTGCAATGTGACAAAGAGAGCTGAAAATGAGAGAAAGGAGGGTGTGCTAGAATCTGAAAATCAGCAAGTGGCTAAAAATGTTTTCCCACCTAAGAAAGACAAGAAAGAACCTAGTTCTAGGTCCAAGGGAATTAAATTGAAGGGTGGTGTTATGCTTGCTACAAAATCTGACCTTGCTGAAATTAATGAGAATGATGCACCATGCTATGCTTTGATATGCAAAGAAGCTTTATTTTCATTTCATGATATGTCTAGCTCTTTGCCTCCTGCTGTCACTAACCTTTTGCAAGAGTATGAGGATGTGTTTCCAGCTGAGATACCCCCAGGGCTGCCACCTATTCGAGGTATTGAGCACCAAATCGACTTGATCCCGGGAGCGACTTTGCCAAACCGAGCTACTTATAGGACCAACCCCGAGGAGACTAAGGAGATTCAGCGCCAAGTCCAAGATCTTTTGGACCACGGGTATGTACGTGAGAGCCTTAGTCCTTGTGTTGTTCCTGTTATTTTGGTTCCTAAGAAAGATGGCGGTTGGCGACAAAGCGAGATTGTAGAGACATTAACAATATCGCAATAAGGTACCGCCATCCTATTCCTAGGTTAGACGACATGCTTGATGAGTTAAGTGGTTCTATAATTTTTCTAAGGTTGACTTATGTAGTGGATACCACCAAATAAGAATGAAACGGGAGATGAATGGAAAACAACCTTTAAAACCAAGTTTGGATTGTATGAGTGGTTAGTCATGCCTTTTGGTTTAACTAATGCACCTAGCACTTTCATGCGCTTAATGAACGAGGTTTTACGAGCTTTCATTGGAAAATTTGTGGTGGTTTATTTCGATGATATTTTGATTTACAGCAAGTCATTACATGAACATCTTGATCATCAACGTGCTGTTTTTGATGTTTTGCGTGCTGCACGTTTATTTGGTAACGTCGAGAAGTGCACTTTTTGCACCGAACGAGTATCGTTTCTTGGCTATGTTGTAACTCCGCAGGGAATTGAGGTGGATGAAGCCAAGGTGCACGCGATTAAGAGTTGGCCAACGCCCACGACGATTTCACAAGTGCGGAGCTTCCACGGACTTGCCGGATTTTACCGCCGCTTTGTGAAGGATTTCAGCACCATTGCAGCCCCATTGAATGAGTTGACGAAGAAGGGAGTTGTGTTCCATTGGAGGCAAGCACAGGAGAATGCCTTCAACCTTCTGAAAGATAAGCTTACTAATGCACCTTTACTCCAACTTCCTGATTTTAATAAGACCTTTGAGCTTGAATGTGATGCTAGTGGGGTTGGAATTGGTGGTGTTTTGATGCAAGATAGTAAACCTGTTGCTTACTTTAGCGAAAAATTGAGTGATCCTATTTTTAATTATTCCACGTATGATAAAGAATTGTATGCTCTTGTGCGATCTTTAGAAACATGGCAACATTATCTTTGGCCCAAAGAATTTGTTATTTATTCCGATCATGAGTCGCTAAAATATATTCGCAGTCAAGTGAAACTGAATCGTAGACATGCTAAATGGGTTGAATTTATTGAATCTTTTCCTTATGTTATCAAACACAAGAAAGGGAAGGATAATGTGATTGCTGATGCCTTGTCTAGGAGATATACTATGTTGTCCCAACTTGATTGTCATATATTTGGATTGGAATCAATTAAAGAACAATATGCTAATGATGATGATTTTAAGGATGTCTTGCTGCATTGCAAAGAGGGAAGAACATGGGACAAATATGTGATAAATGATGGATTTGTGTTTAGAGCTAACCGCCTATGCGTTCCAATTAGATCCGTTCATTTTCTTTTGATACAGGAAGCTCATGGAGGAGGTTTGATGGGTCATTTTGGTGCCAAGAAGACGGAGGCCGTTCTGTCCGCTCACTTCTTTTGGCCGAAGATGAGGCGAGACATTGAGAGGTTTGTATCCCGCTGCACTACATGTCAAAAGGCTAAGTCACGATTGAATCCACATGGTTTATATATGCCTCTTCCTGTTCCTAGCACTCCATGGGAGGATATATCTATGGACTTTGTTTTAGGACTGCCTAGGACCAAGAGGGAGAGGGATAGTATTTTTGTGGTGGTTGATAGATTTTCTAAGATGGCTCACTTTATTCCTTGTCATAAGAGCGACGATGTTGTTAATATTGCTAACCTTTTCTTTCAAGAAATCGTTCGCTTGCATGGTATGCCTTCTACTATTGTTTCAGATCGTGATGCCAAGTTTTTGAGCCACTTTTGGAGAACTCTATGGAATAAATTGGGGACCAAGCTGCTGTTTTCAACAACATGTCATCCCCAAACCGACGGCCAAACCGAGGTAGTAAATCGTACATTATCTACTATGTTGAGGGCTGTTTTGAAAAAGAATTTGAAGATGTGGGAAGAGTGTTTGCCGCATGTTGAGTTCGCTTATAATAGGGCGGAACACTCCACCACCAAGGTAAGTCCTTTTCAGGTAGTGTATGACTTCAATCCCCGTGCTCCTATTGATCTATTACCTTTACCTGCTAGTGAACGAGTTAATCATGATGCTAAGGAACATGCTGAATTTATTCTGAAATTGCATGAAAAGACTAAAGAAAATATTGAAATGATGAATGAAAGGTATAGGACTGCGGGAAGTAAAGGTAGAAAGGAAGTAAAACTTGAACCGGGTGATTTAGTATGGTTACACTTGAGAAAGGATCGTTTTCCAGAATTGCGAAAGTCTAAATTAATGCCTAGAGCTGATGGTCCTTTCAAGATACTTGAGAAAATAAATGATAATGCATATAAACTTGAGTTGCCGCCCGAATTTGGGGTTAGTCTCACATTTAACATTGCAGATTTGAAACCGTTCATGGGAGAAGAAGATGAGCTTGAGTCGAGGACGACTCCACTTCTAGAGAGGGAAGATGATGTGGACATCACTCCTATGCATACGCCCGAGACTCCTCCAGTTGTGATGCAAGGACCCATCACAAGAGCACGAGCACGGCAATTGAATCAACAGGTGAGCTCGTTCCTAAGTGCCTGTGTATATACTTGTGAGGATGGTATGCTACCTAATAATATTATTGATTATATTGTACTTAGGAACTTTGGAGAGGATCATGAAGGCCTTGGGAACCAGCAAGGGCCAGGAGGGAGGCAAGGAGGGTGTCCAAGTCAAGTTGGAGTCCCAATTCATCTCGGAGTCGGAGTCCCAATTCAACTCGGAGTCGACTACCTCGGCCACCAGGAGCAGTGTTCACTAAAATCATCGCCCAGGCCACAAACGGACTCCGATTTCAATGATCCACATATGTATCGAAAGCTAAGGAGATAATATTTCCAATGGCACCAGTTTCAGGTCAATTGGACTTCGGAGTCAACAGAAATACACAAAACAATCCAGAACACTTTTTCAGTCCGAGTTCGAGTCCAGTTCGGCCTCAGCAATAGCACTAACTTTAAAGTTCCATAACTTTTGATTCCGAAGGGCTCTGGAGACCCATGAGTATACGTTTGAAAGATCTCGGAGTCTACTTTCTAAAGGATCCAGCCTCACCTCAAAATTCCTTCAGATACGTCCTAAAACTGCCAAAAACCAAATGTTGCTTTTTCAGTCCGAGTCAAACTCTAGTCAATGTAGGCTTGGTGTTTTCAATTTGAGTTGTCTTAGATCTCCAATGCTATGGACGACCCCCTCCTGCTCCCCTAGTATAAATAACCACCCAAACCCTCATCTAGGACTTGGGTTTTGCTTAGATCAATTCTGTCTTTGAACAGTGTCGCCGTTGATCGGTTTGTGGAACCCCAACTCGTGTGCTTAATATAATTCGCAATTTCAGATTGCTTCTTCTACGTTCTTGCTTGTGTTCTCGATTCGCATGCAAGGATAAGCCTTCTTGGCTAGGTCAACCGTGTTTGTGCAAGGTTGATAACCAACGGAGCCGTGGTGTAGCGATTCTTTGGGTTCGATTGGTTACGATCGAAGCCGGATCGTCAACGTCGAGTCTCCACCAATCGACTTACCTCTACCTGTCGGAAGATCGGGCCACCGTGCGCATCACTTTTTCCTTTAAAAATAATGATAGATGGACAATCAGACAAACTAGACTAATGTCGTAAAAGAAATGACTATAAGCCTTAAACATGGAAACTATGCACCTCCTATAACATTAAGTAAACCCAATTAGGCAATGAAATTGGCTAGGCATGTTAGCCTCAATTAGGAAGTCGGGTCCAACATTTCTCGGTGAAACATCATGATGACACCAGATTCAACGCCATCCAAGAAAACCGGATGCAAGATTTTCGCTTAGTATACAAGATTCATGGCATTAATATAAATGTCCATGTTCATGCATACAAAGCTCGCGCAAGACTTCAAGATTCCTCATTAACAACTGGATCAAGACGCCGACAAACAAGCAATCATCAGAAGTACTTACAACATTTCCAACCAGTAGCCGCAAGAAGTTCCCCACCACCTTCTTCACTGATTCATCATGCCATGGGTCATGTATAGCAATTCTAAACCAGAAGAAATAAAATTCCATACTATAGAATCTGAATGAGAACCTTAAATTAAAGAAAAAGATTTCCCCAATTAGATAGTAATTAGTTAACCTATAACTTAAACCATATATGGAAGCACTAGTGATTAGAAACTCTACAACCCTTATATGTTAATCAGTATCGTATTTGGTGTTCTTTGAACTTTTGATTGTGAAGTACCTTATATTGTTGTTTGGATTACCTCGCGAATGTAAAACCTTTTGGTTGAAATTGACGATGAGTCAATCCTTGAAAATGAAAATATTAATAATATAAATTAAACTTCTAAAGAACAAAACATTGCCTTGCAACCCAAAAGAATCTCATCTAAATAATCTTATCATTACCATTGCAGGATGCCTATGACAAGATCCTAGAGAAAAATCATGGAAAGCGAATTTGCGCAAGGCTCTCAACCGCTAAGAAATGATAATCCTACTTTAGCCCAACCAAATCCTCAACAAATAGTTTTTATATCCTCCTCGCAGCTCGATAACTATCGCAATTTCCTACCTCCCCAAGGTTCGCAACAAACTAACTCAGAAGAGCAATTGCTAAAATCTCCAATTATGGTGCAAATGCTCACCATAATTGAACAAAATCGTCAAACACACACCCTTCTAGCACAGATCAATTCCAAACTTGGAACAATTCTCGCCAGAAGAGGAAATGGTTCAAATCAGAAACCTACTCCTACACTTTATTCAACACCTAAACATTTTTCCTTGAAATGCTATCAACCGAACCAATCTGAAGTTCGTGCATGTATTCACTGTGGAGAAATAGGACATACTGCTGATGAAGGAAATCATTCTCCTGGAAAATGTCCCATAAGCAATATCACTTGTTTCCTTTGCGAAGGTCAAGATTATTGCCCATCTCAATGCCCCCTTGCAGTTCAGCATCAGCAAGAAAAACTCCGAGCCTTAGTTGATCAAGAATTGGCAAAAAGAAGAAAAGCTGTACAAGAGAAGTCACTTGAAGAATTTGAGAAGTAGCATTTCAACCTTGTCAACCTTCATCAAAAAAGCAGTAAACGGCCTTCGCCAACGGCATGTTTCTTGTGTGGTGAAGAAGGTCATTGGGCAAGGAAGTGCCCTAAGCAACCGCAAGATAGAACTCGGAAGGAGAACAATATGGAACGTACATTTGTACTTATCAAAACATCACAAGAAAAATGTGAGTGCTTCAACAGTCAGAAAAGGGGCCATCTTGCTAAGCAATGCCCATAAGAAGAACAAATATTTCCCACAACCATAGTCATGCTAGAAATCACCTTAGTCAAGATCATAACTCCAAGAGTAGGAGGGTTACAATCTGAAGCAGGTTGCTCAGGGAATCCGTTAAAGAGGCATTTGAATGAAGATGCTTGTCCCAAGCAGAATTTTGCACAAACCCATCTTCAATCTCAACCATCAATTGTTCACTGCTCTATCAACTCCAATGATGGGCTAACTGGTACTCAAATTCGAAAAGCCAATACTACTTGTTTTTGTTGTGGTGAACAAGACATTATGCTAACAAATGCCCAAAGAAAATCCAGCAAACTCCTAAACTAGCATCTACTTCAACTCAAGGCATCAACCACAGCATATCTGATGCACTACTAGGTATGTCCTCTGCAAATCCAAACTTCTACCAAAATTTAAATTAGTTTGAAGTTATCTTATCTATTTGAATCTGCCTAAAATCTATCATCAGCTTATTAAAAAGAAGATTCTCTTAACCATCCTTAATCTTTTCCTAGTTCTTGCAAATCTCGAGGACGAGATTTCTGTAAGGGGGGTAGATCTGTAACATCTTAAAAATTTTAAATTTAAAAATAAAATTGAATAAAAATTTTAATCAAAATTCAGAGAATGAATTAAAAATCTTATCTTTCATCTCAATAACTTGAAATCCAACCTTAATCAAAGGATGAGCTGCAAAATAAAATTACAAATCAATCAAAATATGAAAAGGAGTTGAAAATAAAAATTTACATTGAAATTTCATTTAATCATAAATTTTCTTGAATTTTGGTTCTTAAGAAATCCTTTTAGTTTAAAACTCTAATAATGGATAAAGAGAGGAGCAAAAGATTACAACAATAAAATAAATAAAAATTTTATCTAAAACCAAGAAAACTCCAGTAACTCATTTATAAATTTTAAAATGTCATATTCAAGAATTTATGCATGAAATGAAAGCCTATTAATGTATCTTAACTAGCAATAGTAAAAATGTTAGAATTAAATAAAAATATTCCATCATCATTTCGACTAGTGCTTCAGTTTGTGGAGAGTGACCACCAGTTGACCAATATCTTTACCAAACCTTTGGATAGCTCAAAGTTTGTTGCCTTGAGGAGTGAGCTTGGAGTCGTGTGCCCTTTCGGCTTTCTGTGAGAGGGAGCTGATCTATATATTATGTATTATATTTTATTTTAGTTTTTTTTCTTTTGTATTGCTCTGGGTGCTTATGGGTTTTATTCCTTAGAGTTATGAGTTCACATCACTTAGACAGGGTCTGTGCGCACTCCTTAGTTTGTGATCTAGAGATAGCTTCCCTATGTTGGTTATTGGGGAAGGTTAGAGCAAGTCTACTATCTTCCCTTTGCTCTATAGCTACCCAGTTTGCAGTTTCTTAATTTCTTCTCTCCATTCTGTGTTTCTGGTTTTTGGTTGAGTAACCTTTGGATCCTTCTTTTGGTATCCTTCGTTGTATGAGACAAGTTTAAAAGAAGAACAAGTACGATTTTGTGTTATGAGGGAATTTGATTGGTGCTTTGTGGGGCTAATCATTGCGATAGTAAATAATGAAAAAAAGGGGAACCAGCCATTTACTTTTTCCCCAAACTCCCAGCCGCCTCCCTCCCGATTCCAGTTCCTGCGCCCCTCCCCTGGCCTCCTCCTGCGCTCCTCCCCTGGTTGCGCCCCTCCTGCAGCCCCGCCGAGCTCCTCCCAGCTCGCCCCTCCATGCGCCTCCCATGCCCCTGGCCGAACTCCCTCCCGTAGCTGCGCCTCCTCCATGGCCGACGCCGCCAGCACCTCCTCCCTGACCAGCGCCCTCTGGCCCTGCTCCGCCCAGCACCGGCGACCACCCCTCAGGCAGCTACTCCTCCTCCCCCCGGTCGGCGCCCTTCTTCCCTCCCCCTTGCGGTTTCTCCCTTGATGCAAGGTGAGAAAAAATCTACGGTTTAGGTGTGGTTGGGTGGCTGGGTTAGAGTTCTTGCCATGGATTTTTATTGGTTGTTTAGTTGTGTATGGAATGGATTAAAGGTGGAACCCTAGAAGTTGCGCAGTTTTGTTGTTCGAGTAGATTCGTGTGCTCTGTTATAGCGCGAATTTGAAAATACTGCAAGCATTTTCTGGGGGTCTGGCTATTTCAAAAGTTGTAGATAATTGAATTACCTTTCAATAGAGACTGAAATCATTAAGTTTCGTTCAGCCATTTAAAAGTTATCGCTATTTTACCAAGTGATGTCCAGAACGAGTTAAAGTGCGTTTGTCTGCTGTTCGTCACAAATCTGAGAATAATCGGTGCTTTTCCCGATCGGTCGGCTGTAGAAAAAGTTGTAGATTTGTCTCTTGCAATCGTTTATAGCCCAAGCTCATCCTTTTTGGATTAGCCGTTTGGATGTTACGACATTTTCAGTGCCGACTGTACGGAATTTCATTAGTTGGAATTTGGATTGTTTTGGATTAAATTACGAAAGTGTTAAGCATTATTGTTCTGAGTCGGTTTTTGATTGTTTCTTGTGCGCAATATTGTTTTTCAAGGAGAGCGTCTTCGAGGGTGATCTCGACCCTGAGTTGCCTCACGCGTCGGTAAAGGCAAGTGCAACCTTTATTTTGCTATTAGGGGAAATGAATTGAATGCTTGCGTTATGCTTAATTGCATACTATTGTTTAAATTTATGTCACGAATACGTCTAGTTCAAGGTTTGCTTTTCAATGTAGAGGTCGAAAGGATGGATGCCAGTGAAACCCTTATATCCTTATTCGGGTATTGAGTTGATTGTTTGTTGTATGTGTAGGTTTACGCTACGGTTTAAATTAAGAATATGTTAATGCTCATGAAAATGCAAATGATAATCGTGTTATGAGTATAGCTAAAGAATGGATCATAGTATGAAATTTCTTATAATGAAATGTTGAGGGGCGCATCCATTCAAATGTTAATAGGGTGTTGAGTTCATTGCTTATATTCTAAGATTTGAAAATTCTATGTTGTGTGTGTATGAGCAATATCTAGAAGAGTGTTCGTGTTATGCTTATGGAAATGAAGATTGTGTTTATGAGAAATACTAGAATTGTTCATATTATGAAAATGCATATTGTAACCATGAAAATAACAATTGCTATGATATATTGGTAATAGTTGGTTTTTGGGTGTTTCCCTACTACTGATGATGAGAATTGAACCGTGTTGTGCTTATGTTTATGTTTTGGTCATAGTTCAGAGCAAATGATTACGATACCGTGTATGAATTGTCTATAAGCATCATTTGCATATGTGCATTCATGATGGAAGAGGCAACCCATGTTGATGTGGGCCTCTGTGCTTACACGTAGTGAGCACAAAAGTCCTACCTCGTAGTCCTATCCACGGATGGGAGCGAGTCAGTAAGAGTAGGCCCTGACACGGGATGGTCGGGAATGAGAGGGTGCACACCGACGGGTGTGCACTCAGCTATACTGGTATGGGCTAAAAGGATGCATTTTGAGCATGAGAGCATAAAAGCATTTCATTGCGTTTGGGTGTTGCAATTGATAAATGTTAATTGATGAGAATGGCAAGAATAGGTTGCGGATTGAGTCGTGGGCTCATCCAGAAATGATTACTGAGGTATGGGTAAGGTTTTATTACATTTTCGAATTGGTTGTGGTAAGTGGTGGTAGTTACTTGTTCTGTTACCGGATGATTACAATTAAGTAAGGGTTATGTTAAATGATGAAGTAATTGTGTTTCTACGTTTTGGACCCAACTCTCTTTTAGCACCGCATATCATCCTCAAACGGATGGACAAGCTGAACGGGTAAACCAAATTCTTGAGGATATGCTTAGGGCTTGTGCCCTTACTTATGGCAAGAATTGGGAGAAATGCTTACCTTTCGCAGAATTCTCCTACAACAACAGCTATCAAGCTAGTCTCCAAATGAGTCCTTTCGAGGCACTCTATGGAAGATCTTGCGAACTCCACTCAACCGGTGCGAGTCAGGAGAGAGACCACTCTTTGGTCCCGAACTAGTCGCCGAAGCGGAAGAACAAGTTCGATTCTTCGCGAACGGTTGCGGACTGCGCAGTCTCGTCAAAAGAGCTACGCTGATCGTCGTCGCCGTGAACTTAAATTTGAAATTGGTGATCACGTCTATCTCAAGGTTTCACCGATGAAGGGTGTTCGTCGGTTTCAAGTGAAGGGAAAGCTAGCCCCTCGTTATATCGGACCTTTCCAGATTATAGCAAGGCGAGGAGCAGTGGCATATCAATTGGAGCTTCCCTCTTCACTAGCCGATGTGCACGATGTTTTTCATGTCTCTCAACTGAAGAAATGCCTTCGTGTCCCAACCGAAGCCACGGAATTGGACACTCTCGAATTACAACCCGATCTATCTTACAAGGAGCATCCCATTTGCATTCTCGACGAGAGGGAGCGTGTTACTCGAAACCACACCATCAGATTCTTTAAGGTTCAATGGAGTAATCACACCCCTGAGGAGGCCACATGGGAACGGGAGGATCATCTTCGAGCCGAATACCCCTACCTTTTCAATGAAACGGTGTAATCTCGAGGACGAGATTCTTTTAAGGGGGGAGGCTTGTAACAGCCCAATTTTCGTAATCCGGTAAACGGAGCTTGTCATGCTCATGTCTTTCGTAATGACATTGCATCCTCATTTAATTATAATCATACAAGTGTTAGTGCATTTATTTTGCATGATTAGGGAGTAACAAAAACCTAGCAATCACATTTTCCAAACTGCACACATGCTATCTTACCTTAGTCAATGACATGTGGGCCATGTTTGTAAGACAGAGGGGAGTAGGCTGCACATACCTACCATATCAATTCTCACTTTACTCACCTCTATCCACCTACCTAGCTAGTCAATGACACATGGGACCTACCATTGCATAGGAAATTGTGGCTGCACACCTTTTCCATGTCTTTTCTTACTTCAATCACCCATACCCACCTCTTTACCCACCCTATGACATGTGGGACCTAGCCCCACATGTAAGGCATGAGTGGGCAGCCTATATAAGGCCCAAGCCTTGGTTTCTCCTCCCTTTTCCTGCTCATTTGCCCCTCCCAACCTGCAGAAAACAGCAAGTGTTCTTCTTCAACCTCTTGCCATTTCTCCCCCACAAATCCCCTCCAAACTTGAGTTTTGGTTTGTGCATGCTATACCATCTTGTAGCCAAGGTCAAGAGCTTCACATCCATCCAAACGGATTCTTGAGGAACCAAGTTTTGGGTAAGTGGCAATCATTTTTCTTGCTACCCATGTTCTGAAATTTCTGCTCTTGTGACTCATTTCTTGCCTTTCCATGGAATCCATCATCAATCCTTGATTCGGGTCGTGCATGTCCTTTGGAAGTTTGAAGAGGAAGGCTAGACGTCGTTGCAAGCACGAGCAAAGGGAGGCATTGTCGTCTACGTGAGCGAGGAGGAGGTGAACCGTGAAGAACCGGCATTGTGACATTTTTCATCATCCACTCGCCGAAACCAACATCCATCAAGTGCACAAACAACCCTAGAGTGGTAAGAATCTACCCTAGTTCATCCCCTTGAAACCCTAGCCCATTCCTTTGAAGTGTGGAGGTCCATAGACACTTTTGTCGTTTTGAAACAGAGAAGTTTAGCTCGGATAGTCCGAGAATTCACTCGGACATTCCGAACATTTTCGGATATTCCGAATAAAGTTCCGGATAGTCCGAATAGGAATTAGCTTGAGGGCTGCACGGGTTAACCGAGAGGGTCTGCTCGGACACTCCGAGGTGACCACTCGGATAGTCCGAACCGTCCGGATACTCCGAATGTAATTTTCGGATAGTCCGAATATAGTTTCTAATTCAGATCGAGAGGGTCCGCTCGGACAGTCCGAAGTGACATTCGGATAGTCCGAACATAATTCAACTTCATACCGAGAGGGTCTGCTCGGACAGTCCGAAGTGACACTCGGATAGTCCGAATAGAATTCAATAAAAGTCTTAAGACTTGAACTTTTAACGCAAAAACTCAATTAGTACTTCCATATATTGATTAGTATTACACATCATGAGCATTTCATGCATCTTTTACTCGTGTGCATCATTGGAGTTATTGATTTGGTGTTTATTGAATTGGGTTTTCGTTAGGTGTTGACGCTCGAAGGCATTCCGAGTACGACTACGTTTTGAAGTCAAGAACGAGCGACAAGGCACTACTTTATTCCTTGACCACGATTGCTCCTACTATTTTGACAATTACATCTTGAATTATTTTACCGAATGCATGCTTACTTTCAATTACAATTATGTTTGGGAAGAAATTCGTAGCTATTACCACCTTGTGATGCCATCCCCTTATCATATTCTTTCCATGTTCCATTGTCGCCCTAGATGGTTGGTTTATTATTATTATATGGGTTCGTGCGAATTGCTTGGCCATGCTTAGAACATCGTTAGAAACCGCGATAGATGGACTTAATCCATCGGTCGCAATGATTGAGAATTATTATGATGATGTTGATTTTAATTGTTGATTAATGAGTAGAGATATTGGTTAAGGACCCTAAGGATTAAATCCTGGTGACGTCTTTTTGAGTAACTATCGTGCGAACCACACGCCGTTTATGGGACCGGCGTAACCAAGTACTTGTGTATGACTAGGGTATGTAAACCATATGCACTCGGAATTCCTTGAGCTTAGTAGAGCGTCAAGTAATGTCCGCCGGAATTCCTTGGGCTTAGTGGAGCGCCAAGGAAGGTCCTCGGAGTCCCTCGAACTTTGTTGAGTTGGGGATCTCCAACAACGGGTGTACTCCTTGATCCACACACACCGAGCATTGGGCACGCGGGATCGAGGGTCACAGTCATCCGGATGGTTTAGATACACTACCATGCATACTGGAAAATGGTTTGTCACGTTCACCTCGGCCGACACATCTAAGGAAATGTGTTAATAGCTTGGCTCACGAGTGTGACGTGTCGTGTGGGTAAAGTCGTACCTCAGAGTTTAAACTATTCAATAGCGCGTCCATGGTTAAGGACGATCTCTTGAATTGTCAGTCACTGGGCGAGTATTAAGGTCTTGGTAAGAATGGGATGGGAGTGGGAAAAGGACATGAGTATTGGAGTACTCGTGTGTGTAGTCAAGACATGAGTATTGGAGTACTCGTGTGTGTAGTAGAACATGAGCGATGGAACTCATGGTTCAGAGAATGCTTGAAGGCATGAGATAAAAGTGATTATGATAATGTTATATTATGTATTAGAATTTACAAATGTTTACTAAATGCAATTCCTTTCAATCTATATTTGTTTACGATTGATTCCAAATATTGCTTTATGCTAAAATTGCCATTTTGCCTTCCTTTGATGTAGCAACCACATGTAGTTAGAAACCAGCATACAACTTATATTATTGTGCGAGTACACTCTTTGTACTCAATCGGATTGTCCACTTGCTGCAGGTGAGGATGAGGCGCTGCGGGACTTTAAGGCGATTTCGACAATGCTAACGTTTAGTCGCCGTTCTTGCCCAGCTTGGTTGCTCGAGGGTTTGGGGGCATGCCATGCTGGCCCTTTTGTTGTTTATCTTATGTTTTCCGCTGCTACTTGATGTAATAACTCTAAATATGTCGTTATGGACAGCAGTCCTACTTTTGGTATGTATTAACGCGTTTATGCTTCCGCTAATTATGTATGTGTTGTGATGTCAAGCTGTTGGATGAGAATGCTCGTGTTGGCGAACTATCACGGGACCAACACGGTATAATCACGGGGCCCGAGGTTCCCTTGATTCACTTGAGATATGCCATGCATTTGGGTGAATCGGTGGAGTCTCGGGACAGTTCTCACAAAGCTTGGTATCGAGCCATCTTGTTGTAGGTTAGAACGGCCATGCTACGACTAGATAGAGAGCGCTTTGAGTCAAAAATTATTTTGCTATCAAATAATTTCAGAACTGATAGCCTTGTGCATTCCTTTATTTCTTACCCTCTTAGTTACGTATCTTACCCCTATGTTCATTTGATTGTGCAAACAAGTTTCTAACTCCTCTTATCCTTTCAACATGATGAGATGAGTTTGGGCCATTGGTTTTGGTCACTGCTACTGAAGATGTGGAGGCTATCCTTCCTGCTAAGGGATATGCTTTGGAGGCCAACTTCACCTATACACCCAGCACGCGGTCTATGGTCGCTACACAGACTGGATTGCGGACCTACACTGCCACAGTTCACATCATCGCTAGGATGGTGACAGGGAGCATTCCCTATCACTTTCAGGCGAGGGGGACGTCCGTGGGGATGGCCATTCAAGAGGTGGCATATGTTGCCATGTGCCATCTCCGTCATGAATTGTGGGAGCTGACATTGCCTCCTTATCAATACTTCCCACAACGAGGATCGACGGATGAAGTCAACAGTGTCGCTGAAACCGAGATCGGAGAAGATTCTTCAATTCGCCAGTTGTCGGGTTTGGTCCGTGCCTTGGACCGGGCTAATCGTTGCCTCGTCCATGAGCTGTGGGAGACTCGTGCCCGTCTCCATGCGGCACAAGGGCATCTCCATCAATTCGTTCAGATTAATTTAGTGCCAAGGGACGCATTGTATGGGCGCAACTCCACGACGCCACATGATGCAGCCCCACCTGCTTTTCAGTTTCCGCATGTGCCGGGGATAGAAACTGAGGACGTTGTGTCCAACACCGCGCGCATCAACTCGGGAGGTGTAATGCGTCGGCGTGCCCGGGAATCTGCGGGGGTACCTAGATTCTACATAGGATCGCCACAGCGTCTCACTAACCCATTGGACCCCGAAGACACCGGATCGCCGGGATACCATCTTTTGGATGTGTTTCCCCATGGGTTCCTTAGAGACATTTGAGAAGTTCGCTGAACTGATTTAATTGATGTAATAGGCTATCTTATGAACCTATGCTAGCTTTTAATTTTGGACTTGTCACCTTTAGTTATCACTTTTGACCTACGGGTTGCGGACTTGTGCTAATGTATTGGAACCTTGTTATTTGCTTTCATGGTTGATGTTGTGGCTTAAGAGCCTTCTTACTTTGAAGTCTTTTGGGTTTGGTGCATGTTTTCTTGCTGCATACATGTAGAATTTAAATTTCTATGACTTGCTGTCCAAATATTCTAGTTTGGTGCGGTTGTGGCTCTTCTGGCTGCTTGTTGCTAACTTGGTTTTGGCAACAGATGGCGGAGTTACCACTCGCTCCCAATCTCGGCGTGACGCGAGGTCAAGAATCCACCGCTCCCAAGCAAGCGGGATCCAATTCAGGGGTCACTCGACCACCCGAGTCCTCGTGATCGCCAAAATCAGCACCACCCTCGCGTGGAGGAGGAACTTCCACCCCCTCCTACCATGGCTCAAGTCCTCGCTCTGATTGAGCAAAACCGGCAAGATCAAACTTTGATCCTGCAGCAGATCGCCCGCAACACGGCCTATGCCCCAGCCCCTTTTCGAGGAGCTGAGAGGGTAGGACATCACGCCGCCAGCGGACTTGGCGAGTTTCTCCGCACACAGCCGCCAACATTCTCCCGTGCTGCGGATCCACTCGAGGCCGATGATTGGCTTCGGACTATTGAGCGCAAGCTGGCCATCGCTCAATGCCCGGACCATGAGAAGGTCCTCTATGCTTCGCATCAACTCAATGGTGCGGCGTGCGCATGGTGGGACAGCTTTACCGCCATGCAGCCCGCCGATCATGTCATCACTTGGGCGGAGTTTCGCGGCTTTCATGAGGCTCATGTTCCCGCCGGAGTTATGGCAAGGAAGAAGCGTCAATTTCTTGCATTGAAGCAAGGTGGCAAGACCGTCATGGATTATCTTCACAAGTTCAACTATTTGGCTCGATATGCCCCAGACGAGGTCTCCAATGATGAGCGCAAGCAAGAGCGCTTCATGGAGGGACTTTCAGATGAGTTGCAGCTAGAGCTTGCTGCTCACGACTTCCGAAACTTCCAGCACTTAGTCCACAAGGCTATAGTGGTGGAAGAGAAGTGGGGAAAATTGGAGGATTCGCGCAAGCGCAAGCGAGCTGCACAAAATTCAGCAAGCGGCAACTTGCAGCCACCACGCATGGTGCGCCCCTCGTTTCCAAACTATCAAGCTCCGGCACCGCCGAGGCCTCCAACATTCATTGCTCGCCCACCGCAGCCAAGTCTTCCACCAATTGTAGGTGAAAATCAGCAAGGAGCCAACACTCAAGCTCGTCCAATCCTTGTTTGTTTCCAGTGCAAACAGCCGGGACACTTTGCACGCCAATGCCCACAAAAGAACCAAGCAACGTCGGGGATTCGACCCACTATTGCACCGGGGGCAGCAACCCCATCACCTCGACCAACGCCTCCAAGAATCGCACCAACCCCACCTCGTGGTCGCATCAACCATGTATTTGCGAAGAAGCTCGAGAATGCTTTGGAAGTGGTGTTGGGTACGCTTTCATTAACTCATACCCGACTCTCAGATATTCGATTCCGAGCATCTCATTCATTTATTAAAGAGAAGTTTGCTGTGCATCATGAGTTCTCTATACAACTTATGCATCCACCACTTTCATTAAAACCCCGGATCGGAATTAAGGACCGATCGAGTCTGCGGGAGGTAAAGATTGAAGTCAATGGGGTAGAGTTCCTAGCTGATTTGATAATGATTAAAGCGGAGGGAATTGAAGTTATTCTTGGGATGGATTGGCTATCCAAGCACAAAGGATGCATCAATTGTGCAAGCAGATCCATTTCACTCACCAACGCATAGCGGCAAACAAGTCGTGTTTGCATCTGTCAGATTATGCTCACCTTTATGCCTTGAAGGGTGAGCCATTCCTTGAAATAAGTAGCATACGGTGGTATGTGATTACCCGGATGTGTTTCGGAAGAGTTGCGGGATGCCACGGACGGGAGATTGAGTTCGCTATTGAGCTTCTACGGAACGGCCCCGATATCAAAACGACCTTACCGTATGCCTCCAAATGAGTTGATCGAGTTAAAGAAACAACTTACGGAGCTGCAAGAGAAGGGTTTCATTCGCCGAGCTCCTCACCTTGGGGATGCCCGCGATATTTGTAAAGAAGAAAGATGATAGCTTGCGGATGTGCGTTGATTACCGTCCATTAAATGAGGTCACGGTCAAGAACAAGTATCCACTTCCGCGGATCGATGATTTGTTCGACCAAATGACCGGAGCCCGTGTTTTCTCCAAGATTGACTTGAGATTAGGCTACCATCAAATGAAGATTAGATCGGAAGACATTCCAAAAATGGCATTCTCCACTCGTTATGGTCTATATGAGTATACCGTCATGTCTTTCGGTTTGACCAATGCCCCAGCCTATTTCATGAACCTTATGAATTCAGTTTTCATAGAATATCTCGACAAGTTCGTTGTCATCTTCATCGATGATATTCTTATTTACTCCAAGTCGAAGGGAGCATGAAGTACACCTTCGGGCAGTCATGGAAAAGCTACGAGAGCACCGGCTTTACGCAAAATTCAGCAAGTGCGAATTTTGGCTAAAGGAGGTTGCCTTCTTGGGCCATGTGATCTCGGAAGGCGGAGTTGCGGTTGACCCCGGCAAGATACAGACTGTACTCGATTGGGGCAGCCTAAGAACATCACGGATGTTCGAAGTTTTCTCGGGTTCGCGGGTTATTACCGCCGATTCGTGGAGAACTTCTCCAAAATCGCGAAGCCACTGACCGAACTTTTGAAGAAGGAGAATAAGTTCGTATGGTCAGCAAAGTGTGAGGCAAGCTTTCAATTGTTAAAGGTTCGATTGACCACTGCACCTGTCTTAGTTCTGCCGGATATTCACAAGGGCTTCGACATTTATTGCGATGCATCCCGCCTCGGGCTGGGTTGTGTACTTTTGCAAGAAGGCCGAGTTGTGGCGTATGCATCAAGGCAATTGAGACCTCATGAAATGAATTATCCCACCCATGATTTAGAGCTGGCAGCAGTGGTACATGCTCTAAAAATCTGGCGACATTACCTCATCGGTAATCGTTGTGAAATCTACACCGATCACAAGAGCCTGAAGTATATCTTTACTCAAGCCGATTTGAACTTGAGGCAAAGAAGGTGGCTTGAATTGATCAAAGATTATGATATGGGACTCCATTATCATCCTGGAAAGGCCAACATTATTGCTGATGCTCTGAGCCGAAAATCCCAATGCAATCGCCTTTCAGTGGAACCGGAATCGGACGCCATGTGCGCCGAGTTTCGGAAGCTCAACTTAGAAATGGTTAAGGAGGGATTCCTTGCTGTCATGGAAGTTAAATCTAACCTATTAGACCAGATCAAAGAGGCTCAAAAGACAGACAAGGGCATAGCACTCATCCGAGCCCGCATCAAGCAAGGCAAGGCAAATTGCTTCACCGAGGACTCACAAGGTGTCTTGTGGTTCGGCAAACGACTAGTGGTGCCAAATTGTAAGAAGTTGAAGGCACTAGTTCTTGATGAAGCTCATAATTCCTCATTCTCTATTCATCCCGGGAGTACAAAAATGTACCAAGATCTTAAGCCAAGACTTTGGTGGACCCGGATGAAGCGAGAGATTGCCCGGTATGTCGCCGAGTGCGACGTATGTCAGCGGGTGAAAGCCGACCATTTGCGTGCAGCAGGCACACTTCAACCACTACCCATTCCTATGTGGAAATGGGAAGAGATTGGTATGGATTTCATCACCGGGTTGCCCAAGACGCAAAAAGGTTTTGATTCTATATGGGTAATCGTTGACCGACTAACTAAAAGCGCTCATTTTCTTCTGTCAAGGCACGGATCTGATGAGCAAGTTAGCTGAATTATATCTGCATCGAATTGTATCTCTTCATGGTGTTCCCAAAAGGATTGTCTCTGATCGAGGTACCCAATTTACCTCGCATTTTTGGCAATGCCTCCACAAGGCCATAGGGACCCAACTCTCTTTTAGCACCGCATATCATCCTCAAACGGATGGACAAGCTGAACGGGTAAACCAAATTCTTGAGGATATGCTTAGGGCTTGTGCCCTTACTTATGGCAAGAATTGGGAGAAATGCTTACCTTTCGCAGAATTCTCCTACAACAACAGCTATCAAGCTAGTCTCCAAATGAGTCCTTTCGAGGCACTCTATGGAAGATCTTGCGAACTCCACTCAACCGGTCTCGAGTCAGGAGAGAGACCACTCTTTGGTCCCGAACTAGTCGCCAAGCGGAAGAACAAGTTCGATTCTTCATGAACGGTTGCGGATCGCTTGATCTCGTCAAAAGAGCTACGCTGATCGTCCGCCGTGAACTTAAATTTGAAATTGGTGATCACGTCTATCTCAAGGTTTCACCGATGAAGGGTGTTAAATCGGTTTCAAGTGAAGGGAAAGCTAGCCCTCGTTATATCGGACCTTTCAGATTATAGCAAGGCGAGGAGCAGTGGCATATCAATTGGAGCTTCCCTCTTCACTAGCCGATGTGCACGATGTTTTTCATGTCTCTCAACTGAAGAAATGCCTTCGTGTCCCAACCGAAGCCACGGAATTGGACACTCTCGAATTACAACCCGATCTATCTTACAAGGAGCATCCCATTTGCATTCTCGGCGAGAGGGCGTGTTACTCGAAACCACACCATCAGATTCTTTAAGGTTCAATGGAGTAATCACACCCCTGAGGAGGCCACATGGGAACGGGAGGATCATCTTCGAGCCGAATACCCCTACCTTTTCAATGAAACGGTGTAATCTCGAGGACGAGATTCTTTTAAGGGGGGAGGCTTGTAACAGCCCAATTTTCGTAATCCGGTAAACGGAGCTTGTCATGCTCATGTCTTTCGTAATGACATTGCATCCTCATTTAATTATAATCATACAAGTGTTAGTGCATTTATTTTGCATGATTAGGGAGTAACAAAAACCTAGCAATCACATTTTCCAAACTGCACACATGCTATCTTACCTTAGTCAATGACATGTGGGCCATGTTTGTAAGACAGAGGGGAGTAGGCTGCACATACCTACCATATCAATTCTCACTTTACTCACCTCTATCCACCTACCTAGCTAGTCAATGACACATGGGACCTACCATTGCATAGGAAATTGTGGCTGCACACCTTTTCCATGTCTTTTCTTACTTCAATCACCCATACCCACCTCTTTACCCACCCTATGACATGTGGGACCTAGCCCCACATGTAAGGCATGAGTGGGCAGCCTATATAAGGCCCAAGCCTTGGTTTCTCCTCCTTTTCCTGCTCATTTGCCCCTCCCAACCTGCAGAAAACAGCAAGTGTTCTTCTTCAACCTCTTGCCATTTCTCCCCACAAATCCCTCCAAACTTGAGTTTTGGTTTGTGCATGCTATACCATCTTGTAGCCAAGGTCAAGAGCTTCACATCCATCCAAAGCGGATTCTTGAGGAACCAAGTTTTGGGTAAGTGGCAATCATTTTTCTTGCTACCCATGTTCTGAAATTTCTGCTCTTGTGACTCATTTCTTGCCTTTCCATGGAATCCATCATCAATCCTTGATTCGGGTCGTGCATGTCCTTTGGAAGTTTGAAGAGGAAGGCTAGACGTCGTTGCAAGCACGAGCAAAGGGAGGCATTGTCGTCTACGTGAGCGAGGAGGAGGTGAACCGTGAAGAACCGGCATTGTGACATTTTTCATCATCCACTCGCCGAAACCAACATCCATCAAGTGCACAAACAACCCTAGAGTGGTAAGAATCTACCCTAGTTCATCCCCTTGAAACCCTAGCCCATTCCTTTGAAGTGTGGAGGTCAATAGACACTTTGTCGTTTTGAAACAGAGAAGCCTAGCTCGGATAGTCCGAGAATTCACTCGGACATTCCGAACATTTTCGGATATTCCGAATAAAGTTCCGGATAGTCCGAATAGGAATTAGCTTGAGGGCTGCACGGGTTAACCGAGAGGGTCCTTTCGGACACTCGAGGTGACCACTCGGATAGTCCGAACCGTCCGGATACTCGAATGTAATTTTCGGATAGTCCGAATATAGTTTCTAATTCAGACCGAGAGGTCCTCGGACAGTCCAAGTGACATTCGGATAGTCGAACATAATTCAACTTCATACCGAGAGGTCTGCTCGACGGTCAAGTGACACTCGGATAGTCCGAATAGAATTCAATAAAAGTCTTAAGACTTGAACTTTTAACGCAAAAACTCAATTAGTACTTCCATATATTGATTAGTATTACACATCATGAGCATTTCATGCATCTTTTACTCGTGTGCATCATTGGAGTTATTGATTTGGTGTTTATTGAATTGGGTTTTCTCGTTAGGTGTTGACGCTTCGGAAGGCATTCCCGAGCACGACTACGTTTTCGAAGTCAAGAACGAGCAGCAAGGCACTACTTTATTCCTTGACCACGATTGCTCCTACTATTTTGACAATTACATCTTGAATTATTTTACCGAATGCATGCTTACTTTCAATTACAATTATGTTTGGGAAGAAATTCGTAGCTATTACCACCTTGTGATGCCATCCCCTTATCATATTCTTTCCATGTTCCATTGTCGCCCTAGATGGTTGGTTTATTATTATTATATGGGTTCGTGCGAATTGCTTGGCCATGCTTAGAACATCGTTAGAAACCGCGATAGATGGACTTAATCCATCGGTCGCAATGATTGAGAATTATTATGATGATGTTGATTTTAATTGTTGATTAATGAGTAGAGATATTGGTTAAGGACCCTAAGGATTAAATCCTGGTGACGTCTTTTTGAGTAACTATCGTGCGAACCACACGCCGTTTATGGGACCGGCGTAACCAAGTACTTGTGTATGACTAGGGTATGTAAACCATATGCACTCGGAATTCCTTGAGCTTAGTAGAGCGTCAAGTAATGTCCGCCGGAATTCCTTGGGCTTAGTGGAGCGCCAAGGAAGGTCCTCGAGTCCCTCGAACTTTGTTGAGTTGGGGATCTCCAACAACGGGTGTACTCCTTGATCCACACACACCGAGCACTGGGCACGCGGGATCGAGGGTCACAGTCATCCGGATGGTTTAGATACACTACCATGCATACTGGAAAATGGTTTGTCACGTTCACCTCGGCCGACACATCTAAGGAAATGTGTTAATAGCTTGGCTCACGAGTGTGACGTGTCGTGTGGGTAAAGTCGTATCTCTGCAGAGTTTAAACTATTGAATAGCGCGTCCATGGTTAGGGCGATCTCTTGAATTGTCGATCCTTTGGTAGTATTAAGGTCTTGGTAAGAATGGGATGGGAGTGGGAAAAGGACATGAGTATTGGAGTACTCGTGTGTGTAGTCAAGACATGAGTATTGGAGTACTCGTGTGTGTAGTAGAACATGAGCGATGGAACTCATGGTTGAGAGAATGCTTGAAGGCATGAGATAAAAGTGATTATGATAATGTTATATTATGTATTAGAATTTACAAATGTTTACTAAATGCAATTCCTTTCAATCTATATTTGTTTACGATTGATTCCAAATATTGCTTTATGCTAAAATTGCCATTTTGCCTTCCTTTGATGTAGCAACCACATGTAGTTAGAAACCAGCATACAACTTATATTATTGTGCGAGTACACTCTTTGTACTCAATCGGATTGTCCACTTGCTGCAGGTGAGGATGAGGCGCTGCGGGACTTTTAAGGCGATTTCGACAATGCTAACGTTTAGTCGCCGTTCTTGCCCAGCTTGGTTGCCTGAGGGTTTGGGGCATGCCATGCTGGCCCTTTTGTTGTTTATCTTATGTTTTCGCTGCTACTTGATGTAATAACTCTAAATATGTCGTTATGGACAGCAGTCCTACTTTTGGTATGTATTAACGTTTATGCTTCCGCTAATTATGTATGTGTTGTGATGTCAACTGTTGGATGAGAATGCTCGTGTTGGCGAACTATCCTGGGACCAACACGGGTATAATCACGGGATGCCCGAGGTTCCCTTGATTCACTTGAGATATGCCATGCATTTGGGTGAATCAGTGGAGTCTCGGGGACGGTTCCCCACAAATAACCTTAAAACTTGATGTAGAATGGTTAAATAGTTTAAAACTTGACACACTCTGATGCACAGTAGGAAAGGGATGGGATATCGTTGCATTGTGCTACAATGCTTATTTTGTTATTGATGCAATGTTGATACCTGTGGTTATGTTATTTGTTAGTTTTGATAAGGCTATGGTAGTATTTTCTGCTATGCTTTTGAAGTGGTAGATTGTTTAGTGGGGTCCGGTGGGACTCCTGGTGCCGAAGGGATTTCGGCCCTATCGTGTAGCCGTGTTGGTCGGTGTGGCAGTTGAGGGCCAGCACCGGAGGATTCATAACCCCCGGTGAGGATAGTTCTAGTTCCTTTGCCGTACATCGGAGAGTAATTGATCTCTTGTTTTTCGTGGTTGAGAAAATCGTTTGGTGACTCTCTGTTGTCGTGGGAGCTTTGTGATTTATCTGTGTTTCGGAGTTTATGGGCATATCAAGGGTTGAATCTTGTCGTGCGGTAAAGTGAAGGGTATCATTTTGCACCTCTTTTGGTTGCTTTGTGGAGAAAGTTATGGATTCCTTCTTGAGTTGGACGTTTTCCCAGTTTAAAAGGAGTTGTTGTACTTCTACTATAGATGGGAGAATTGTTGGACTAAGTTTTCCGGGCTTTGACGTATTTGGCCTTTTTATGTTTAAGTCAAACAAAAGGGGTTTTGGTGTTGTGCCTCATTGGTTGATGGCGGGGAAAGACATGGAATTTTCATGTTGTCGTTCTCCAAGTTGAAGTTTTGGATTTGGGGCTTTAAAGGAAAAAGTGTTATCCGATCGATTCGCTTTTCCTTCCGTGAATTGATTTGTGTAACTCCCTTCCTTTGTGGAATTTTGGAGTTTGATGATTGGTTTGGGGATCTGTGGAATGACTAGGCTTGAGTCATGTCATTTTCTAAGTCTTTTGAGAGTCGAGCTTCTTTGGAAGTTTTGGTTGGCTTTTCTGGAAGGGAAAATATGAAAGTCAGAGTAAGTTGTAGGCTGATTGAAAATTCTTTCCGTAGAGGGTTAGTTGTAATACTGCAAAATCGTTTTCCTAGGTTTTTGGCCAAAATTGTCGTCATTTTCTTGATTCAAGGATTTATTCTGGAGAAAGTTTTGTCGCCTCGCAGTTTAAGAAGTTTATTAAAGGCTTGGGTTTCGACTGAACCTTCATTTCTTTTGCGTCAGGAGTTAGTGAACTTTTACGGTGGGCTCCCTCGTATGAATTTCTATGGTGCAGAATGATTGAGATTGATTGCTAACTGAGGGAAATTAAATGATGTGTGTATTATCGAGAAAAGGTGGGCTTTAGTTGGAATTTTTGAGAGGCTTTTAGTATTTACCTTCTTGCCCTTGTGAGACCCTCAAATCCTGGCCACTAAATTTTCTTGGCACTAGATTCTTTTTCCATGTGCTGGCTCCCTCTCCTGAGCCAAGTCGACTCCAAAGACCACCGGCCTCCTCCCGACTCGGCCAAAGAATGCGCCACCTCCTCCCATGGCGCCACCCTCCAGCCGCGCCTCCCTCCAGTCGCCGCCACCCTTCCTCTCCCCTGGCTCCCTCCCTTGCGGCAGGCGCCTCCTCCCTACGCCCCTTCCTAGCCGACGTCGCCCCAGCTCTGGCCGGTAGCTTTTCCCCTGCACCTCGTCGCCCCTGCTGCTGCTCAAGGGCGACTCCCTCTCCGGCCAAGCGCCTCCACCTCCCTTCCTGCAAGAGTAAATGTTTTGAGGTAAAAACCCTAGGTTTTTGGGGATTAAATTAGCTTGCATGAAGGGTGTTTGATGAAATGTCTAGCTAGATTTTCATGAGATGAAATGTTTGTGCATGCCCTGTGTGCGATGAATTGGCTGTGAGATGTGTTGCAGTATCGGTCTCCCTCTCAAAAATCTTCCTTTCATGAACCGAATGCTACTGGCATTTTTTTTATGATTGAGCTGCTCACTAGAAATTTTCTTTATGTAGTGATGTATGTTAATTAGTCAATGTATTATGACCCTGATTTATGTGCTTGTGATGTAAGGTTCCTTGATTGGTTCTTGCTATAGATAGTATTTTAGTAAATCTTCCTGTATGTGATTTTGATATGAGGGTATGGGTTCTAGTAGCAATCAGGATACAATTTGGAATAGTGTGTATGAATGGTAGAGTAGAGGGGGTTTTCAGGTTGTCCCTAAGGAAATGCTTGGTTGAGAACTGTCAGTGACCTATATACTCATATCCTGGCTTATGTTTGGGTTCAAAGGGAGAGATCAACAGATTTTGTAGAATTATAATCTCAGAGTGTTACATGCAAGGATTTGATTAAGTTCCATATTTCTTACTACCCTTTTTGCTCCGTTATTTATTATGAGTAAGATTGTTGTTGTGTTATTGTTGCTTCGGTGTATAGAGATTGCGATAAGTGTTCATGAAGTATGGATTGCCAAATCTTGGTTAATAAATAGTAGTTGTATATGTATTGTATATGTGGATTTGTTACTGATGCATATCAACTACTTATGTATACCTGTCGACGTTTGTTACCGACAATAATGAAAAGGAGGCTACGCGCTGGATCCAAACTCAATGGTAACACAAGAACACCCGATGTATACAGGTTCGGGCTCTCGCGATGGAGATAATACCCTAGTCCTGTGTTCTGGAATTATATGTGGCTAGCTAATAGCTGATGAGATATTGTCTTGTGTCCTTGAGGTGCCCCGCCCCCTCCCTTTATATAGTAGAGAAGGGCGGTTACAATATTGAGTCCTACTCGGATACGAAGTAGGGGTTTTTATCCCGAACCCGTATTGGTTTGGATTACAATCATCCCTTGCCCAATACGACTCGGTTTCCTTAACTAAGGTCTAGCCTGATTCTTCATGCTTTGCTCTGCTCCAAACACCCCACAGCCTAATCCAGTCGGCACGGCCCAATTTCTCCTGGTTGGGCTTTATTGGACTGCCTGGTGGGCCCCGGGGCATATATATCCCACAGTAGCCCCCGAGTGCTTCATGATCGAGTGCCTTCCAGCTGCTAAGCCTTCCCGAGTGCTTTTAGCCGAGTGCTTGTCGTCTGGCAAAAGAGGTCACGAAGAACTCGCCGAATTCTCTTTATTTTGAGCTGTCTTTGTCCCGGATTACCAGGCCGACTGGCTCTTTGTATGCTTCAAGCATTTATCTTCAAAAAATCATCTTTGCTGCACCTGACTTCATTCTTCGAATGCTGTCTGCTTTTGGCCTGGCATGAGGCATACCGTAAGAGGATGTTGTTTCTGGAGTGATACCCATTTACTCCGTGCGTGACGGATTTCTGGCTTTGGGCCCATCTTGGGGCATACCACTTGTTAACTTGATCCTTTTGGGCCATCGGCAATTATGTACGTCGTGCGTATCTGCCGGCCCACCCTGAAATGCTCCCTAGGGTGGTTTCAGGGTTTTGGGAAGGGTGGTGCGAATTCCCGCTCGGGGCGAGAATCGGCGCCGCTTCTTGTCATCGTCTGAACAAATAGAGTGACTTTGTACCGTTTCTACTTGCCCCTTTGTTCTTCAACTTCTTTTCCTTCGCGACCTCCGCCGCTAGGGCTAACTTTTCTCGTCACCCTAGTTTCGCGCGATCGCGAGGTTTCTTCATTCAAGGATGTCGCCTCCTTCTCCCGCAACCGCTCCTCCCTCCGCTTCGACCAAAGATTGGGCCACTTCGGTGACGACAGAAGGACGGCTGGAGGATTTAGTGGGCATTGGTGTTTTTCCGCCTTTGGTGATGCTTGCCGCTCGCCCCGCCGCAGGTGAATTCTGCCCCACCCCTCGTGCTGAGGAGGTGGTCGTCTTTGAATCCTTTTTTAAGCGCGGGCTTGGTCTTCCGGCATCCCCCTTTCTTCGCGGCATTCTTGAGTTTTATGGAATCGAGTTAACTCATCTTAACCCTAACTCCATTCTTCAAATTGCCGCCTTCGTTAATCTCTGTGAGGCCTATCTTGGCATTCGGCCTCATTTTGATCTTTTTCGCCATCTTTTCCTCCTCAAGCCCTTCCCCAGCAAGAATTCTCCCAAAGCGGTTGGCGGTGCGGGTTTTGGTGAGGAGGGCATGAAAAATCTTACCTTAACATTCCCTTTAAAACCTCAAACAAGGGTTGGCACCAAGAGTGGTTTTATTGCGCCAATCCTGACCCTCCATTGCTCGCCTTCTTTGGGACACCACCTAAGCCTTCTCCATTGGACATCATTTCCCAAAGACGACGGAATGGACCAAGTGGTGACCTCATGGGGTGATTGTCGAATTGAAGGAGAATGGACTTCTTGGCATGGCCATTGTTGCCAACTTCGCACCTTGAATTCAACCTCTCAAGGACCGAGTTCATCACGGATATGAATATGAAGGCCGCAACGATCCAACGCGGAGGTTTCGATGAGATTTCTCGGCGTTCTTGATCGTGGCCGCTGATTTCTTCGCCTCAAATGAGAAGATCGTCGTTCCTCGAAACCCGAGACCTTTTACAAAACTCTATCCGGCTCCTTCGGTAAGGGGTCTCCATGGTATTTCCATGCTGAATCTTTTTGATTTTCACCAGGACTTTGATCTGAATATGTGGCTCTCCTTTTTTCGAACTCGCAGGAACGAGAAGCCTTCTTCTCCGATGCGCCGCTCCCTGAATTCCCGATACATAAGAGCGACAAGCGGACCTTTCCTGACCGTGCGTCCTCTGCAGCCCCAGCTGCAAAGCGGAGCAAAGTAGATGACCCTGGCGATGATCCCGTTGGGAAAGGGAAAAAACCAATTGTACGTAAGGCTAAGAGGAAGCAGTCGGCGAGCAATGTACGCCCGACTGGTGGCCCGAAGATTCGGGACACCACAGCTATGCGGCCTCCTCCCCCGACTTCTTCCTCTTCAAGCCAGTCCTCGGTACATGAAGTATTCGAGCCCCAGGCCCGTCCTACCACCGAGAGTATGCCTTCGCTCGCACGCCCGATTGGTGCTTCTGTTGTTAGTCCTTCCGCCCGGGGGGGTTTGAAGTGCATGATAACAAGGTCCAACAGGTTGGATTCCCTCGTCACCCTTTCCTTGCTCCCCTGGACCGAGTTCTGATCGCTTCTTCCTGCAGGGACCCTATCGACGAAGTCCTTCGTGAACCGCCACCTCAGGAGTCTCCGGCGGTTGTCCATGAGGATAGTTCCAGCATCGCGAGGGCCGAAACCTTGGTTGAGGCCGCGTCCACTATTCCTGATGTCGCCGCGAAACCCGTCGGGGCGACTCTTTCTGCAGCCCCTGAAGCTCCAAGTAGTGACACTAATTTAGAGCCGACTGGTTCCCAGCCACCTTTTCTTCTTGGTCCCGCTGATCGTGCTGTGTCGCCTATAGATGCAGCTGTCCCTCCTGTGATACCAGAGGATTCTCCTACCTCTGCTTGTCCATCGCCGCCGCGTGTGGAAATCCCCCCGCCCCCTCGTCCGAACTCTCCAATACAAGCCATGTTCGTGGATGATGACGGTGACGTGGTTATTCTGGATGGCGGGGACGAGGAAAAGGACTGGGAGACTTTCAGCGAGGCTGCCTCCACCTGCTACCGCCTTGGCCATGTAAGTTGTTCATGTTGTTCTTCCTTTTAAACAGTCTTCTTATCTGTCTTCGGAGCCTTATCCTTGCTTCATTGTCTTCAGCGCCTGTCGTCCTTTGCCAAGGACCGAAACTTTCTTCTTCGCAAACTATTCCCAAGGATGAAAATGCGAAAGGATTATGCTGCTGAGGTTGAGCAGCTCCGCAACGAGCTGGAGGAGGCCCTCACGCGTGCTCGCGTAGAAAATCGCAAGGAACTGGAAGGGCTTCGACGTCATATCCAATCTCTGGAGGCCGAGAAACTGCATCTGACCAATTCTTCTGATGGTATTTTCCTGGTCCGAGTGCCTTGAGTCCTGATTCTATTCTTTGTCTTCTTAAGCCCCGCTCGTTGTTTCTTTAGATTTCCGGGAAAGACTCGAGACTTCTCTTTCCCAAAATGAAGAACTGAAGAGGGCCGAAGAAGAGGCCAAGAAAGAGGTAACCAGACTGACAAGGGAACTGGAAGGTGCGCTCTTTGATTTTTGTCTTCTGTCTTTGTCGTCATCATTTTGTCAGATCCGAACTCATCCGACTGGTATAGCGCAGTGCATCGAGTCAACTCGCTGGCTCAGTACCGGGTACTTAATGAAAAGATCCAATGTGAAGCGTGAGACCGATCGCCTCAAGCGGCGGAGAAGGTGTTATGGTCTTGAGTCTGATGAACCCGGCACCAGCAATGTCCCTCATGATGTCAGCATCACAATTCAAAGGTTAGAGGAAGCCTCCACAAAGATTGCCGCGCACTTGGAGGATGTTGCAATTACGAGTGCCAGCCAAGTGTTGGCGATTACCAAGTCTCTGTATCCACGAGTGGAGCTCAAAGCTGTCCAAGAGGGTTTTGCCCGTACTGTTGATGATAATCAAGCACTTGCCCTTATGGACGAAGTCAAGGATACTGCTGCTGTCTTAGTAAAAAACTTAGATCTGAATCCCGTGTAATCCTCTGTTTGTACCGAACCTGCTCCGCGTTTGGACTTGGGTTTTTTGCTCCAATGCTAAAGGAATTATCCCCGAACTTGAATTTTCTTTGCAAAAATGTTTAATCCTTGCTTTAGCGCGTCCGTTGAGCTTGGGCCCATTAAGCCGTTTGTCATCCTGGGGCGTCCAGATGCTTTCTGCTTTAGTTTGACATCTGACCCTCCTCGAGATATGTGCAACAGCACGTCCAGAAGGTGGACCGTCTTCCCGCCTCGGTGACAGGTGTCGTTTTGAGCGGGGTTGAGTCTTTCTCCGGGGGCAGGCGTTGCCTCGTATAAGAGCGAGTTTGGCCTCGATTTTTGCATTTTGCAGCGCACTACCATCTTCATCCGGCCTATTCTTCTTCCTTCAGCAGGGGTTTCTTTGAAGTGTTCGTCCGTTCGTCTTCTTTCTTGATTTCTTCGTCTTTTTGAAGAATTGTATCTGACATTGGATCACCCCTCTTCTACAGGTTCTCCTCTTCTTTTTCATGGACTCTTCTTCTTCTTCCGAGGATCTTTCCCCTTTGCCTCTTTCTCCCGAGTCGCCAGGCCCGCCGATCGCGCCGTGGATCGCGAACCTGATCTTCAATTTTGAGGACGACGCCCCCGCGGAACTGGAGGATGGACATGCCGAGCTCTGGGCCGAGTTCGATCTCGCAATGGCGGAAGCGGCGGAACAGGAGGCCGTCGCCCAGGACACCGCCGTCGTCAACGCTTTGATCGAGGTCGTCCCTAGGCTTGTTGAGGCCAGGGACGCCCTCATTGGAGCTGTCGGACAGGCGCGCCGGGCGTAGAAGGACTTTTTCTTAATATTTTGCTTCTTTGCCCAAGAACTTTGTAGTAGTACTTTTGCCTGTGTGTATATTTGTTGAAGGATGCTGAAGTCGTGAACAAAGGTGGTCCTTTTGAGCACCATGTCTGTTTAGCGTAGCCCCCGAGCAACGCGAGTTGGCACCTGGCCTTTTTCCTCAAGCGTGCTTTTTAGGCGACTAGACTCATTCATCCATGGTTTCGTAATCGAAGCTTTGGAGCGCTCGGATTTTTAGTCATGATCGCGAAAAATAGGAACTGGTTTGCATGCGGGGTTGCACATGTGCAACACCATTAGGTGTAGCCCCTGACTTACTGCTTAATTGAGAAACAATTGAGTAGTAAGTCAATTGAATAGAAAATTCTGATACATGATATTGCTTTGAACAAACATCCTCTTGATTAGAGTTGCGCATGCGCAACACTATTAGGTGTAGCCCCCGACTTACTGCTTAATTGAGGAACAATTGAGTAGCAAGTCAATTTTGGACGTCCTATTGAACTTCTTCAAGAATAAAAACGACTTAGCTGCTCTATATTCCATGAGTTATTGATGATAGCGCCGTCTTCTCGTTTAAGCCTGTAGGCCCCTGGACGCGTTACTTCGTCAACGATGTAGGGGCCTTCCCAATTTGGAGATAACTTGTGCTCGTATTTCTGACTCTTTATCAGAACCAAATCGCCCTTGGAGAACGCTCGGTTTCGGACGTTTGATCGTGATCCGCACGAGGGCTGAAGGTATCTGGCCGACTGGACCACGGCGATCTCTCTTGCCTCTTCCAACCTGTCGATATCTTCCATTCTGCTTTCCTCCGACTCGTCCTCCTTGAAGCTCCGGACCCGAGGGGATCCGAAGGTCAATTCGGTAGGTAGGACGCCTCCGAGCCGTAGACCAGAAAGAAGGGTGTGCCGGAGATCTCTGGGGTGGTTCTCGGCCCGTGAGTACCGATGGCAGTTCTTTCACCCATCGGGTGGCGTATGGTTTGAGACGGTCAAAGATCCGTGCCTTTAAGCTTTGCAGCACCATGCCGTTTGCTCTTTCCACCTAACCATTGCTTTTCGGATGAGCCACGGAGGTGAAGCAAATTTTGATGCCGAGCTTATCGCACCAGTCTTGAAAGTCATCTCCTCGGAATTGGGTTCCATTGTCCGTGATAATCCTGTTTGGTACGCCGAATCTTACCACAATTTCTTGGAAGAATTCCTTGGCTTTGGTTGCCGTGATGGTAGCCACTGGTTTTGCTTCTATCCACTTAGTGAATTTGTCGACGGCGACAAAGAGGTGAGTGAAACCGCCTTGAGCTTTCTTTAATGGGCCGACCATGTCAAGCCCCCATACTACGAACGGCCAAGTGATCGGAATTGTTTGCAGTTTCTGAGCAGGTACGTGTATTTGGCGAGCAAAGAACTGGCAGCCTTCACAAGTTCGGATGATGTCTTCTGCGTCGGATACGGCAGTCGGCCAGAAGAAGCCTTGTCGATTGCCTTGCCTACCAGTGTGCTTGACGCCGCGTGATGCCCACAAATTCCCGAGTGGATTTCCCTGAGTAGTTTCTTTCCTTCTTCTGCTGATATGCATCGCCTTAGAACTCCAGAGGCACTCTTCCGAAATAACTCTTCTCCTACCACCACGTAGCTCTTCTTTGCGCCTTGAAATCTTTCTCGCTTCATTCGGTCTTCGAAGTTCGTCTTTCAATAGGTAATTGAGAAAAGGGCCGTCAATCGGCCGATGACTAGCACTTCCTCTTCGTTGGATTTCTTCCGACTTGTTACGCTCTCGCTTTTGGTTTATCGAGGGTTTGTAGATTTCTTCAACAAAAACCCGGCGGTCGCGATGGCCCGAGTCGAACCCGTCTTGCCAATTAAATGCGCTTCTTCGTTGTCACGGCGGAGCACATGAATGAGCTCGGCCCGTCAAACTTGTCTTCAAGCTTCCGTACCTCTGGCGGTATGCCGTCATGATGTCCTCGATACATGACCAATCTTTTGGACTTGATTGATCACCGGCATGGAGTCGCCTCGAATTGTTAGCCGGATACCGGAGATATCGCGATCACGAAGTCCGTGGATCGATTCAGCCGTACTCGCGGCGTTGTTTGATCTTTGGGAAGTGGATTTGCAAGGCGTATTTCAGCGCCACTGTTGGAGAGATGAGGACCACGCTGCTCTGCGCCGAGCATGAGAGATCCGTCGAAGTACATTGTCCAATATTCCAGTTCTTCAATGTTCGTTGGGGATTGCAACTCTATCCATTCGGCGGTGAAATCGGCAAGTACCTGGGATTTTATTGCCGTTCGTGGCCTGAAGGAGACTTCAAAGGCTCCGAGCTCGACTGCCCATTTTGCGATCCTCCCAGTTGCTTCCCGGTTGTGGAGTATGTCCCCAAGCGGAAAGGTGGTGACCACCGTGATTGAATGCTCTTGGAAGTAGTGCTTGAGTTTGCGGGAGGCAAGCAACACGGCGTATAGTAGTTTTTGTACTTGCGGATAGCGTACCTTGGACTCTCCTAATACCTCGCTGACGAAGTAGACAGGTCTCTGGACTTTCTGGAGGTGCCCTTCTTCCTTCCGCTCTACCACAATTGCCGCGCTGACTACATGAGTTGTTGCGGCGATATAAAGCAAGAGGGGTTCTTCTGGCATTGGGGGAACCAGCACAGGTGGAGATGACAAGAACGTCTTCAATTCTTCAAAGCTCTTTGCGCTTGATGGTCCATTGAAAATTACCTTGCTTCTTTAGAAGTTTGAAAAAGGCATTCCCGCGACCCCGATCGAAATGAATCTGCCGAGTGCCACCATGCATCCAGTGAGCTTCTGGACGTCTTTCTGATTGGCTGGAGGCTTCATCTTCAGAATTGTATTGATTTTTTCTGAGTTTGCCTCGATGCCTCGTTGTGAAACAATGAATCCGAGTAATTTCCCAGACGGTACTCCAAAGACGCATTTTTCGGGGTTGAGCTTCATCTTGTAGGCCCTTAGGCTTTCAAAGGTTTCGGCTAAGTCAGATATGAGGTCTTCCTTCGCCCGAGATTTGATGACAACGTCATCAACGTATGCCTCCACATTGCGCCCGATCTGGGAATGAAAACACCGCTGTATTGCGCGTTGGTAAGTTGCGCCAGCGTTCTTCAAGCCGAATGGCATTGTGATGTAGCAAAATGCTCCAAACGGAGTGATGAATGAAGTCTGATGCGATCTTCCTCCTTTAGCCTAATCTGGTGATATCCGAGTAGGCATCCGAAAAGCTAAGGAGTTCGCGACTGCCGTGGAATCTACCACCGGTCATCTGAGGCAACCCGAAGGATCTTTCGGCGAGCCTTGTTGAGATCGGTATAATCAACGCACATGCACCGGCTTTTATTCTTTTTGCGAACAAGCCTTTGGGTTCTTGACCATTCAGGATGGTACACTTCTTTTATAAAGCCTGCTGCTAATAACTTCGTGATTTCCTCCTTGATGGCCTCCTTCCTGTCTTGAGCGAACCTTCGGAGCCACTGCTTGATGGGTATGGCCTTTTTGTCAACGTTCAAAGAGTGCTCAATCACCTCCCTGGGAACGCCGGGCATGTCGGATGGTTTCCACGCGAAGATGTCCCGGTTGGCCCGGAGGAAGGTGACGAGCGCGTCTTCCTATTTGGCGGTGAGGCCTGTCCCAATCAAAGCTGTCTGGCTGGAGCTAGACGGGTCGAGGATCACCTTCTTCGTCCCTTCATCAGGCTTCAAGCTTGTCTTAGCCTGCTTTCTGGTCGGCACTTCTCCTTCATCTTCTTGATATGCGGCCGCCTGCCGAATCTTCTTTCTGTCGTCTGTTATCTCTTGAGCTTCAGCCATTTCGCAGCTTTCTTTGTCGCAGACGAACGACTGCTTGACATCGTCATGTATGGAGATTACACCCCTTGGCCCTGGCATTTTCAGGACGAGGTAGGTATAATGTGGCACGGCCATGAATCTGGCGGTAGGGCCTTCCTGAATGGCGTGATCGCCGTCCGGAAGTCGACCACCTCGAAGTTAAGGTACTCCGTCCGAAAATTCTCCTTGGTTCGAGCGTGGTCGGTAAAGTGATTTGGCGAGTGGGACGGAAGAAGTTCGGGAATTACCCGTGGAAGGGTGGCGAACCCGCCTCAACTCGGGCGAGGAATCTTCATTTAAATCGAAAGTCTTGGAGAAGAGTACATTGAGTCCGCTTCCTCCGTCGACCAAAGCACCTTCTTGAGCTTGACGTTGCGAACCACGGGTCCAATACCGCGGAAATCTTCCGAGTGCGGATGTGATCCGGATGGTGCGGCGACTAAAGGTTATGGGAACCTCGGACCATCGAGAGTCTTGAAGTGCTTCTTGGCATGATGGCGTTAGCGTCCCTTTCGTGAGCTTACATTTTCGCTTTGACTCATAGGCCATTGAACCCCGTAGATGTAATTGAGTTCCGTTCCATTTTTGATATTCTCCTTCGTTATCTTTGGGGATCTTGTCTCTTCTTCTCTTCTTCCTTTGCTTCGCCTTTGGTGGGTCGCCTACGGACTCTCTGGCGAACCTCCTCGAGTGAAACAATCCTTCGCAAAGCATGTTTACTATTTGGGTGAAAGGCGGATTGCCTCCATCAACATGTCATAGTTGTCGGTTCGTGGCGCACGTTGTCGGCCTTGCTCGGCTACCGCCACTATCTCTTCAGGCTTCCGCTTTCTGTCACGTTGTCTTGATGACTCGGTGTAGTCCTTCTTTTCCTTCTGTCGCGGGTGATCATCCTGCCGTTCGGCCAAAGCATCTGAGGCCGTCGCATAACAATCCGCCAGCTCGAACATCTCTCTTACGGTGGAGGGTGGTTTTCGGGACATCTTCTTGATTAGGTCGGGATCATTGACGCCCTTTTGGAATGCTGCAATAACCGCCGCCTCTGAGATATCCCTGATTGTGTTTTTCTTCTGCATGAAGCGCCGGATGAATTCTCGGAGCGTCTCGTTCTTCTTCTGGCGGAGCTGGTATAGGTCCCATTGCGTTCCGGGTCGCTCGTAAGTGCCCTGAAAATTGGTGATGAAATGCTCACAGAGTTCCTCCCAGGAATCTATGGAATTCGCCGGGAGTCCCGTGAGCCATGCTTGAGCCGAAGAGGTGAGCATGACCGGGAGATAATTAGCCATCACATTGTGATTCCCCCCATCGGCCATGATCGCAAGGGAGTAAACTTGGAGCCAAGCTTCCGGATCTCTTTCTCTGTCAAATTTGGTGATGCTTTTTGGGTTGAATCCTTCGGGCCAAACCACTCGGCGAAGGCGAGGAGTGAAAGCCCGGATGCCCTCAATAGGGCCGTTGCCTCGTCTTTGTGGAGAACGTCGGCGAGGCGACCTGGCTCGGTGACCCTCACTTTCTCCTCCGTTGTGGTGGCGGAGGTTTCGGCGGTCTTCTCGGTCGTCGTGACCAATGCCAAAGCGTTCATAGTCATCTCTGCGCCTGCGGCGCTCTTCATCTTCGCGGTCACGCCTTCTGGCGCTCAAATCTGCACGAAGGTCGGCGATCTTTGTCGAAGCGTCCCTCTCTCGTCGAAGCTCCGCTTTGGCGCATCTGCGGCCGTATTCGCTTTCAGTCTGCGAGTGGACAAGGCGAGTCCGAGATGGCTCCTTTTCTTTTGGCGCCTCTTGGTGTTGCTGAATTGCCGCCGTCGCAACCATAGCCTGAACTTGGGCTACGATCGGAGCGGCCGGGCTATCCGGTCCGAGCAATGGTCCCAAGGTGTCGAGAAGCGTCTTGGAAGCGACGATGTTCTGCTGAGGAGTATGGAAAACCGACTGGTTCCCCACCTTCGTCTGCAAGATTTCTTCATTCACGCTACGGCCTCTGTTCTGGAGGAGTCTCGCATGGTTTTCTTGATGGTGATGGTTCTCCTCCGTAGCATTTGCCGCGTCCTTTTGCGGAGGGTCCGTTTCGATCACAAAAACGCTGTGAAAGCTTGGGGAATTTCCTACCTCATCCTCTGAATCGGAGGTGCAGGAAGATGAAGCGTACTGACCTGTGAATCCAAGTGGTTTTCTTGCATATTCGACCACTCGGGGCTCGCTATTAGCCAGTCCCGACTCGAGTCGAGGATCAAGCCCTTGGCTTACTGCCCAAGGACAGATGGCCATACCTGCTCCCGATCCGAGTGGTTGGCCAGCTAAGAGAACCTCAGAATTGGCTCCAGATCGGAACTGATCCGAATCCAAGCAGGAAAGACAACCAAAGTCATCGGCGATGAAATCCAGGCTTCCGAAACGAAATACCTGAGCCGGCGCGAAGGCGGCCATGCTTCTGAAGATTGCCATCGAGCTTGCTGTGATTGATCCTAGCGCAGCCCCTACCTGGCGCGCCAACTGTCGACGTTTGTTACCGACAATAATGAAAAGGGGGCTACGCGCTGGACCCAAACTCGATGGTAACACAAGAACACCCGATGTATACAGGTTCGGGCTCTCGCGATGGAGATAATACCCTAGTCCTGTGTTCTGGAATTATATGTGGCTAGCTAATAGCTGATGAGATATTGTCTTGTATCCTTGAGGTGCCCCGCCCCCTCCCTTTATATAGAGAGAAGGGCGGTTACAATATTGAGTCTTACGCGGATACGAAGTAGGGGTTTTTATCCCGAACCCGTATTGGTTTGGATTACAATCATCCCTTGCCCAATACGACTCGGTTTCCTTAACTAAGGTCTAGCCTGATTCTTCATGCTTTGCTCTGCTCCAAACACCCCGCAGCCTAATCCAGTCGGCACGGCCCAATTTCTCCTGGTTGGGCTTTATTGGACTGCCTGGTGGGCCCCGGGGCATATATATCCCACAATACCCGTATTAGATTCTGGAAGATTTTGTGTGTTGTTGTTTATTATGGTCTGAAATATACACGTATATGTTATTTGTGTATAAGCCCTTGAAATTGTTATTCAAAAGATAAGGCTTAGTTACAAGAAATACTAATTTGTGCATAAATTTAAGTGGAATGAGTATTGTTTAATTGCAGAGAAGGTTCTGTCGGGAGTGGCCTCAACCTCATGCCACTTCATTCTCCATCGGTAAAGGCAAGTACATCGAGTTGTGTGCTTAATTGAGTTGTTCATTGATATTTATCTGTTCATGGCTAACTTCTATTGATTGTGGCAAGTGTTAGTTATATTGGTGACCGTCCCTTCGAGGACATGATTAGCTATTGAATTCGAGTGGTCACTAGTAAGCCTTAATTCCGGTGAGTTCTTTGTACCTTTGTTAATATTGCGTTGAGTAGCGACTATGGGGTACGTGGATACTCGTGGTTAATTTACAAGAATTCTACTTAACTATGCCCCCTCTGGGGAATGGAATTGAGTATGTGTACGAATCAATGTATTGCTAAATTTTGTGTGCATATATGTATGCTTGTATGTGCTGGTGGAAATGTGGGTTCAGCAAGAGCCTATTTATATAAGTACATACGTTGATGAGTCTTGTGTGTCTATGTTAAGTCATATGTATGCATGAGGTTGCTCTAAATGAAAGGCACTGCTTAGAGTGTGTGAATGTGTAGAGCTACCATAGTCCATCCAATTATGTGTGATACTTGCTGAAATCTGTGGTCATGTGTGCTTGCATGTATGACTGACCTTGTGTTTATATATATATACAAACATTTGCACACATGTATATACTTATGGAGTATGGGAGATTTTACGTATATATGTATATATTTACATATATGCTTGTATATGTATGTGGTTATAGTTATGTTAGTGTTGGCAATGAAAGAAAGGTTGCGGTCCATTCGTGTTAATTGTATTTGTGCATTCATAATGGAAGAGGCGACCCATTCTGATGCGGGCCTCTGTGTTCACACGTAGTGAACACAAAAGTCCTACCTCGTAGTCCCATTCATCGAGGTGAATGGGAGCGAGACAGTAAGAGTAGGCACCTTCCACGGTATGGAAGGGACGTGAGGGTGCACACCGATGGGTGGGCACTCGGCAGTACCGGTACGTGTATGGAAATGAGCATTCATGCGCATTGCATCTTTAATAATGAGTGTTGTGGTAAATGGTGTGTCATATAGATGGTGATTATGGTAATTAAAGGTTGAGTCGTGGATTCAACCCAAAGAGGGGAGATTGAATTGAATTGTTGAATTAGCACATTTCTTTTCTTTGCTTTGCTAATTATGTTGTATGAATATCGTGGAGTGAAATTTGCGTTTTGAACTCGAATAAAGTCGATGAAAATGGTTTGAGTTGTAACTAGGGGTGGTTGAGTAGGAAGACGAAGTGAATTAGAGCCACGTGATGCCTTTTTTACGTCCAATGGGTTTGTTATCGAGTTGATGACTTGATTGCGGTGATTTTTGATATGGTCAAGTTATTGCTTAAATTGGGTATAAATGCGTAATTTTCTGGTGGTTGTTCCAATTGTATTGCTTGCTCTTATAGTCAAGCTCTTGTTTTACTTCTGATAAATTGAAATTGTTATTCTCGTGTACTTTGCTGAGTTTGAACTCACGCTTGTTATTTAATGTTTGTAGGTGTTTTGAAGCCGGCATGCATGGATGGGGGTAGAAGCACAATCACGTTCACATCATCACCGTTCCATTCTAATGACTCATAATTCTGATCGTAATAGCTCGTGAATAATTCTTGTAAAAGGTCATCGTGGTTTTGTTTAATGAGTTCTGTCTGTAATAGTCATGTGGTAGAGTTGATTAATTTTACATTAGATGTGTGATTGGTTAACTAAGGACACGCTAGAATGATATCATATAACGCAAATGTTTTACTTTCTTTGAGTGGATGTCCTAGTTTTAGGGAGGTCTTTGAAATTTTTAATAATTTTGACAACCTCCTAGTGGTTAGCTTGCTCTGCGAATATTTATTTTTAGCGATTTGTAATTGGTGGTGCTAGAGGGTGTATGTGAATTTAGCAATTTTACTCTAGAGTAAACTAAAAGTTGCTGTGTGAAATTAGAAACATGGCATAGGTATCTACTTTTAAAATTTGGCCTAAGGGCAATAACCTTAAAAATCTAGAATAGCGTGGTTCATTAATTTAAAACTTGACACACTCAGGTGCACAGTAGGAAGGGATGGGTATCATTGCATTACGCTTAAATGTTGCAATTAAGCTATGATGATTGAATGTTAAATTACTGTGTATATTGCTTTGATTATAAAAAGGGATTGTTTGAATCATTATGCTTTCGCCTTTGTACTTTTGACCCTGTTAAGGGCCTTGGTTGTTGGTGTGGCCTTGGAAAAGGTTGTGTTGGTGGTTGTGGCTGGGTAGGACCACCACCGGAAGTTTGAGAACCTTTCGAGGTGAGGGTCGTCGTTTGTGGTGGCATAGTTTAAAGAGTGGGTGGAGATGGTCGGATTTCTTTTACCGTTCTGGAGTTCGGTTTCGTTGGTTTCTTTGGTTTTTGTTGGTTTTTCCCCTGCATCCCTTTTCCTTCTTGGAAGTTGTAAATCTTGAGATTTGTTTAAGGAGTTGTTTCCGTCGGAGTTTGGGAATTCGAGAGTCGAATTCTTTTATGACTTATGGTTGAGTTTTTCTCGAAAGAGAGATGGTTTTTGTTGTTGTTCATGCTTAAAATCGTGGTTCTTCTCTAAAGGTTGGGTGCACGACGCACGAGAGTGTATGGTGAGTAGTTGAGCTTCTAGATAAGGAGGGCCACTGATTTCGTTAAGAAGAACTTGTTAGTTATTCAAAGACAACCAAATTTATTGGATGGTATAGCATGATTAAATTGGAATGGTAGGTGATTCTAAAGTGAAAAGTTGATTAGAGTTTTCACCATGGTCGTGAGATGTGGAATTGAATGGAAGTTCAAGATTTGTGTTCCAGTAAGTCTAGTAGTGAGCGGGATTGAGAGGGTCTAGAATCTTCTATAAATGAACTTATTACAGTAAGATGTTGATGTAAAGTACCAGAGTATATTAGCGCCAAGGCATGAGAGTTGTTGATTTATATTGCTTATGAGTCAATTAAATGGTGGATCGACAAAATGATTTAGTCGATGTGAAATTAAAGAATGAGTATATGGAATGGTTGTAGGAATGATGGGGTTTTGTCTTAGGAAAATGTCTATCTAGGAGTTTATCTATGGAGAATGACTAGTGGTGGGTATATTAATAGGAGAAGGAAAGTAAAGGAAAGATTTGGATTTGTAACTTCCGTTCAAAACCTGTGTACCTTTTTGGATTTGGTGAAAATGAAAACATTTAATGGTTAGAGCATTGGAGTACTAGAAATGGTGGGATGTGAGATGAACCTTCCTTCGACTCTGAAGATTGAGAATGAGGATGTAAGAGTCATCCTGGAAGTAATCGGTTGATGGAATTCGGAATATTTTATTATATTGAACCACGTTAGTCTTTTTGCTTTGGTTAAAAGAGATGGCCTGATTGATTATTGTGGGATTTACGCTCGGAAAATGTAAGACTGGATCGTGTTTAGCGTAGGAGCTGAGTATTTTAGGAAGGTTTTTATGATGTTCGAGAATTGGGTCTTCTCTTGCGAATTTGGTTTTGGAAGAAGAATATGAGTGATGATTGGGCTCTATCAAGATCCTCTCTCAGGTAGATTTTAATGCTTTGGGTTCAAAGTGATGTATGTGATTCATTTGGTTTAAAGAGTTGTATTTCTTTTGCATTTTAGCCGGAGTTAAAGAATGTGAATGCTTATGGTATAATGTTGAGCATAATGATGAGAATTGAGTTTTCTTTGGTCATCGGGATTGCAGCTGTAAAGGTTCAATGCAGTGTTTCTCTTGAAAGTTGAGTTGTCCTTGGTGTGCATTTTATCACATTATTTGAAGAGGATGAACGTGGTTAGTTGCTAATGAGAATCGAGGGATTTTGGGTGGATAATGATTGAGGATTATACCTTTGATTTCAAGTTGAGGAAAGTGGTTAGCTGTGTTAAATAAATCGAGATTTTATTTTGCTCTCTAGTGTGAGACAAGAATATGATGGGTCGTAAGTTCTAGTGGAGTGTAATTTAAAGATTATGCTCGTTGCTTTAATTCTTTGGGCAAAGCTGTCGTAAAAAGAGAACCAGGTATGAACTGGTTTTAATGGAGGATCTAATTTGGATTAGGTGCTGACCGTAATTGGATTTAGCGTGGAGAGTATTGAAGGGTGTGGCATGTTTTGATCCAAATCCTTTGTGGGGGGATAAATTGAATTTTGTTGTCTCTTGGTTGTGTGTGATTACTTTGTTGGTGAACTGTTTGGGATTTGTGCCATGTTGGGCTAGCTCGTTCGTTGATATGGCTTGATAATGGTTACGTGGTTATAAAGGTTAACCAGTGAGGAAAAATGTGAATCAAGGTTTCCTTTGTTCTTTTTTGGATGTTTTCGCTTTATCAGCCGGTTCCCATTGTTCTTGTTGGTGTTCTTATGGTGTTCAGAATTCGAGGTCGAATTCTGTTAAAGGGGGGAAGAGTGTAATACTGCAAAATCATTTTCCTGGGTTTTTGGCCGGAATTGTCGTCATTTTCTTGATTCAAGGATTTATTCTGTTAAAGCTTGGGTTTCGACTGAACCTTCGTTTCTTTTGCGTCAGGATTTAATGAGCTTTTACGGTGGGCTCCCTTGTATGAATTTCTATGGTGCAGAATGATTGAGATTGATTGCTAACTGAGGCAAATTAAATGATGTGTGTACTATCGAGAAAAGGTGGGCTTTAGTTGGAATTTTTGAGAGGCTTTTAGTATTTACCTTCTTGCCCTTGTGACACCCTCAAATCCTGGCCACTAAATTTTCTTGGCACCAGATTCTTTTTCCATGTGCTGGCTCCCTCTCCTGAGCCAAGTCGACTCCAGCACCTCCGGCCTCCCTCCCGACTCCAGCAGCCGGCGCCGCCCTGACCTCCTCCCCGCCGGCGCCACCCTCCAGCCGTGTCTCCCTCCAGCTGCCGCCTCCCTTCCTCTCCCCTGGCTCCCTCCCCTACGGCAGGCGCCTCCTCCCTGCGCCCCTTCCTGGCCGGCGTCGCCCCAGCTCCGGCCGGCAGCTTTTCCCCTGCACCTCGTCGCCCTTGCTACTGCTCAAGGGCGACTCCCTCTCTGGCCAAGCGCCTCCACCTCCCTTCCTGCAAGAGTAAATGTTTTGAGGTAAAAACCCTAGGTTTTGGGGGATTAAATTAGCTTGCATGAAGGGTGTTTGATGAAATGTCTAGCTAGATTTTCATGAGATGAAATGTTTGTGCATGCCCTATGTGCGATGAATTGGCTGTGAGAGGTGTTGCAGTATCGGTCTCCCTCTCAAAAATCTTCCTTTCATGAACCGAATGCTACTGGCATTTTTTTTATGATTGAGCTGCTCACTAGAAATTTTCTTTATGTAGTGATGTATGTTAATTAGTCAATGTATTATGACCCTGATTTATGTGCTTGTGATGTAAGGTTCCTTGATTGGTTCTTTCTATAGCTTGTATTTTAGTAAATCTTCCTGTATGTGATTTTGATATGAGGGTATGGGTTCTAGTAGCAATCAGGATACAATTTGGAATAGAGTGTATGAATGGTAGAGTAGAGGGGGTTTTCAGGTTGTCCCTAAGGAAATGCTTGGTTGAGAACTGTCAGTGACCTATATACTCATACCCTGGCTTATGTTTGGGTTCAAAGGGAGAGATCAACAGATTTTGTAGAATTATAATCTCAGAGTGTTACATGCAAGGATTTGATTAAGTTCCATATTTCTTACTACCCTTTTTGCTCCGTTATTTATTATGAGTAAGATTGTTGTTGTGTTATTGTTGCTTCGGTGTATAGAGATTGCGATAAGTGTTCATGAAGTATGGATTGCCAAATCTTGGTTAATAAATAGTAGTTGTATATGTGGATTTGTTACTGATGCATATCAACTACTTATGTATACCCGTATTAGATTCTGGAAGATTTTGTGTGTTGTTTATTATGGTCTGAAATATACACGTATATGTTATTTGTGTATGAGCCCTTGAAATTGTTATTCAAAAGATAAGGCTTAGTTACAAGAAATACTAATTTGTGCATAAATTTAAGTGGAATGAGTATTGTTTAATTGCAGAGAAGGTTCTGTCGGGAGTGGCCTCAACCGCATGCCACTCCATTCTCCATCGGTAAAGGCAAGTACATCGAGTTGTGTGCTTAATTGAGTTGTTCATTGATATTTATCTGTTCATGGCTAACTTCTATTGATTGTGGCAAGTGTTAGTTATATTGGTGATGAAAGACCATGTGGAGGTCTATCCTTGTGTGTGATGAGTAATTGACAAGAGTTGAGCTTGGTTTGATTTGAATTAGATTTCGATTTGAAGCAATTTGAGTGTTGGTTGCTTTTCTAGTGCTACCGGCCTGGGGGCGGTAGCACCGGACCGATGAGCGCAATTAAGATCGATTAATGATTTTGGGATAATCATTGAATATATATGTGGGCATTGCTATGTGAAAGGTTTTTCCTTGTCTTTGATGGTTGCAGGGCGACGGTGCTAGGTCATGGTGAGGCGGAGGATGACCGGGACTAGGCGAGGAGCGTCGGAGGTCCAGACGGTCCGGAGATCGCCGGAAGATGATCGGAGACGGAGACCGGGCAAGTCAAGAAGACAAGGAAAGGAGATGATGCTAGATAGATGCCGCGTGGATCAATGTGGGCCGTCGGATTGCGGTCTAGTTGATAGGTTAGCGGGTCTAGGTAGTATGCTTGGAAAACCGTGCAAGAAAACCCGGTATGTGTGTGGGTTTTGGGTTAGCCCTTGCATGGCTGTGTGAGTGGGCAAATCCTAGCCCTTAGATGAGTGCTCTAGGGTTGAGGGACTCATCCAAGGGTGGTAGGTGGCCCAAGAGTAGTATAAATAGGGGTGGAGGGGTAGCCTCCTCCCCTTGAAGGTTTGAGTTACTCCTTTGAGCTTTGCCCACATGAAGTGAGGCTTTGTAAACCTTCTCACCAGAAATACAAAGAAATTTCTTTACATTATTGTGAATTTAAATTCCGCATTTACATTATGTCTTTACTTTACGCAATTTAAATTCAGTATTTACATTACGCATTTACTTTCCCGCAATTTACATTCATGCAATTTGGATTTGCCTCCCCTCCTTCTAGATGCTGATCTTGGATGTTTTGAGTGTGTTCATATGATTTTACATCTCTTTTGCACTCTTTGATTAAGTTGAGATCATCTTTTCTTTCAAGTTTCAGTTCTGTCCAGAACTTGTTCTTCACGCAGCAGTTAGTATTTGATTTTTAGAAATATCTAGAAAAATCCTTTTGGCGTGATTCTTGCTGGAGATTATGTGGGACTCCCATATCCATCTGTAGAAAAATTTTGGAGTTCACTTGTTGCACAGTTTGGGCGCCATGAGGTGAAAACCATGCCCCAAATTTTCTGCTCGAAGTTCCTGACTATCTGTGTTCATAGATTTATGATGATTTTTCTACATGGCTTTTTGATCTGAAATTTGGTAGAGAGCTTTAAGACTCATCTTCTCATAGGGAGAAAATTTCTCATAATTTTTTAAGCATCAGAAACCCACCAACCTCCTGTTCAAATTGAAGACAGCTTCTGGAAATATCTGCTTTTGCTTTTCTAAAAGAGACTTTTGTGTCTTGGCTTGATCTCTTTTAGAAAAGAAGTATTTGAATTGATTCTTCTTTATTTGGACACTTGAAAACCAGGATTGTGATTGAAAAATCCCTCACAAATTTTATGGATCTCTTCCATGTAAGCTAGAGATACACATAGTTGTCTAGTCGTTCCGGTTTTTGCGGGTTTTGCGAATTTGAGGAGCACCGGTTTTTTTTGCGCGATCTTGTAAAGGTTTTAGTTGGAGTATTTTTGGGGAAAATTTATTTGCGACCATTCACCCCCCCCCTCTGTTCGCCATCTCGATCCTTCAGGTGACCGTCCCTTCGAGGACATGATTAGCTATTGAATTCGAGTGGTCACTAGTAAGCCTTAATTCCGGTGAGTTTAATGTACCTTTGTTAATATTGCAGTGAGTAGCGACTATGGGGTACGTGGATACTCGTGGTTAATTTACAAGAATTCTACTTAACTATGCCCCCTCTGGGGAATGGAATTGAGTATGTGTACGAATCAATGTATTGCTAAATTTTGTGTGCATATATGTATGCTTGTATGTGCTGGTGGAAATGTGGGTTCAGCAAGAGCCTATTTATATAAGTACATACGTTGATGAGTCTTGTGTGTCTATGTTAAGTCATATGTATGCATGAGGTTGCTCTAAATGAAAGGCACTGCTTAGAGTGTGTGAATGTGTAGAGCTGCCATAGTCCATCCAATTATGTGTGATACTTGCTGAAATCTGTGGTCATGTGTGCTTGCATGTATGACTGACCTTGTGTTTATATATATATACAAACATTTGCACACATGTATATACTTATGGAGTATGGGAGATTTTCTGTATATATGTATATATTTACATATATGCTTGTATATGTATGTGGTTATAGTTATGTTAGTGTTGGCAATGAAAGAAAGGTTGCGGTCCATTCGTGTTAATTGCATTTGTGCATTCATAATGGAAGAGGCGACCCATTCTGATGCGGGTCTCTGTGTTCACATGTAGTGAACACGAAAGTCCTACCTCGTAGTCCCATTCATCGAGGTGAATGGGAGCGAGACAGTAAGAGTAGGCACCTTCCACGGTATGGAAGGGACGTGAGGGTGCACACCGATGGGTGGGCACTCGGCAGTACCGGTACGTGTATGGAAATGAGCATTCATGCGCATTGCATCTTTAATAATGAGTGTTGTGGTAAATGGTGTGTCATATGGATGGTGATTATGGTAATTAAAGGTTGAGTCTTGGATTCAACCCAAAAAGGGGAGATTGAATTGAATTGTTGAATTAGCACATTTCTTTTCTTTGCTTTGCTAATTATGTTGTATGAATATCGTGGAGTGAAATTTGAGTTTTGAACTCGAATAAAGTCGATGAAAATGGTTTGAGTTGTAACGAGGGGTGGTTGAGTCGGAAGACGTAGTGAATTAGAGCTACGTGATGCCTCTTTTACGTCCAATGGGTTTGTTATCGAGTCATGTGGTAGAGTTGATTAATTTTCTATTAGATGTGTGATTGGTTAACTAAGGACCTGCTAGAATGATATCATATAACTGCAAATGTTTTCTGCCTGCTGAGTGGATGTCCTAGTTTTAGGGGAGGTGCTGCCAAAATTTTTAATAATTTTGACAACCTCCTAGTGGTTAGCTTGCTCTACGAATATTTATTCTTAGCGATTTGTAATTGATGGTGCTAGAGGGTGTAACATTCGGGGCACGTGGTGCCGGGGTGTTACATTAGTAGAATGTTTACGTTGTTGGGATAAGGTGGTCGACCCTAATTGGATAGATGGCAAGAATTATTTTGTGGGTCATGGTGGTCCACGGTTATAAGCGGAGGTTGCGTAAGGTTAGAAAAGATTTTGTCGAAGAAGTAATAACAAGTTTGGTTGAGGAACTTGTTAAATAAATTGATGGGGTTCAAATTGTCAAAATTGTGGGAGACCTAGATTGTTGATCTTAGGTTCATCATATGGTTGACGACTAGGAATTTTGGATGGCAATTTAATCTTTTGAAGGCTGCTTTGAAAAGCGATGTTTTTGAAATAGATTAAGAAGTGGTATTGATGGACAGGTTGAATATGGATACAATCTTACCCTGTTGCCCCTTAATAAGTATCCTGAGGAAGAAAGAGTGCTTAATCATAATTCGGTGTGATGATAATTTTTGGGGTCTACACCAATTCATTGAATCACGCCACTCCGTGGCCGTGGTTAATAATTGGCTCAAGATATGCTTACGGAATATACACTCAGCGTGTATGAATGGATTGTGTTTTTTTAGCACTTGGACTTTGTTGCCTTCGAACTTGTTATCTAAAAGGAATGAATAAATGTAACGGACAATGTTGGAAGCTCTTGAGTGAGAGATAATGGTATCAATAGCTCGATTGGAGTTGGACTTAAATAAAATAGGAATGATCTTGGAGAATGTTTTTAAAAAAAGGGTGAAGCTTATGATTAAGCCGTAAGTGAATATTGCTAATAAAGTGGGTTTTGTTGAGTCATAAGTTCCCCTTTCTTTTGAAAGAAAATTTGGTGGTGTGTGTAGATGTGGGATTCTAGGATCGGTTTGCTATTCCCGAAATGTTAGTTTTGGGATTAGTGTGAGAGGTTTTGCTCGGGTAAAAGCGAGATGATCTTCGTTGGATTTTTGTGTTGTGTTGCTTTTTATTAGAGTAATTCTCCGATGTGAAGCTTTCCACCATAGGGCTCAAGGTGAGAGAAATGGTTTGTGCTGTTAAGAGAATGGAGCTCTCTTCGATTTTGAGGCTGTTTTTGAAGAATGATTGTGTGAAGTTTCTCTTCTCAGTTGAGTCTTTCCTGGTTATGCATTTTATGCATTGATTTCAAGTTGAGGAAAAATGGTTAGTTTTGGAAGAGAATCGGGATTCTCTTTGCCTTCGATTGGATGTGGGTTCTTTATGTGAGTAATTTAAAGATTTATGCTCTTTGTTTTCGTTCTTCGGGCAAAATCGTCCTAGAAGGGGAACCTCGTATGGATGGGATTTGATGAAGTCCTAATTGGGGTTAAATGTTGAGGGTATATGGATATAATGTGGAGAGTAATGAGAAGTGTTCCTTGTCGTGGTTCCGTCCTTTGTGGGAGGATCATTTTGATCGCGTTGTCCCTGGGTTATGTGGGACTTTGTTGTTGGAGGGCAGGGTGGAATCAGTCACTAAGTGCTTTATTTCCTTAAGTTTGTTGGAACCCTCGGTTTTATGGGTTAGACTCAATGTGGGTCAGTCGAAAATGGGTGGTTCAGTTGTGAACCTTTTCTTTGAGTGGTTATCTCGTTGTATGAGACAAGTTTGAAAGAAGGACAAGTACGATTTTATGTTATGAGGGAATTTGATTGGTGCCCTGTGGGGCTAATCATTGCGATAGTAAACAATGATTATTAATCCTGTTATTTCCAAGGGCAACTTTTGAAAAGAAAAAAGTTGTGTTTTGATTCCTAGAGGATTCCAGTGTTAATTGGTTAGAATTAGTGGTATATTCGGATTTGGTTAGAAGTTTGGTGGATTTAAAAGCCTTGTATGGCTCCGTGGTATATCTATGATTTGGTGGGCTAACTCGTTGGATGATATGGCTTGAAAATGGTTATGTGGTTATAAAGGTTAATCATGGAGGAGAGATGTGAATCATGGTGTTCTTGGTTCTTAGGAGATTTGAGTGTAGAACCCCAACTGTTCTACCGAATAGAATTTAGTGATTCGGTGAAAAATTTGGTTGGATTCTTAATAGAGTGTTGTGACTTGCAGTAATCGTGTTCCTATGTTTTGGATTTATATGAATTCAAACTGCTTCTTTTATTTGCGGATGTCAAATAAAGGAATTGTTACTTCATGTCTTGAAATAATTGCATGTTAGTCGAATTCCTTACTTTTCATACTTGATGCACTTTGCTGAGTCTTGGACTCACGCTTGTTTGTTGTTGCTTGTTTTAGATACTTTAAAGCGGGCTCGTCTGGTTGGGAGTAGTGTCACGTGCACGACTTCGGTCTCCAACAATTTATTTAACAAATTCGTTAAATCTGGATGTAATTAATATGGTTGTAATGTGTTGTTCGTCGTGGTGAAGTTTATTAATTTCTATTGGATATGCAGTTGGTTAACTAAGGACCTGCTAGCATGATACCATTTAACTGCAAATATTTCTGTCTGCTGAGTGGATGCCCTACTTTCTAGAGATGTCATGTCGAAATTTTGTAAATTTTGGTGGCTTAGTTTTAAGCCGGTTTAGAGAGTTTCAAAGTCTGTTTCAATCTTTTAGTAGAGGTAAAAGGGTTAGTAACTCGTTCGTTGAGTTCTTAATTCAATTAAGCTTCTTTGTCGAGTTTTATTTCTTGGGTCTTGTTGGGGACACTCTGGACAAGTGTGGTTCCGGAGTGTTGTAAGCGTCATTTAGGGTCTTTTGGAAGCATTCGCGGTGCGTTTGGACCCGGGGTGTAACAACAGGTAAACGCATAATAGTTAGTCAAGATAAATTGAACATTGAATAATAATCTCACAAGAATATAAATATCTTGATAATCATATAAGAATACAAACACATAAGAACCACACTATAACATGACACTACTTTTCCCCTTTTAATCGTGCAATGCAACGTGACATTGATTTCTCTTTACCCATGCAATGCAACATACATGCCCCTAATGTCCATCTCATAGCATATACGGTATTGCTGGGTACCAACCCGTCGGTGTGCACCCTCTTATTCCCATCCATCCCATGGAGGGGCCTACTCTTACTGTCTCGCTCCCATCCATCATTGTGAATGAGACTACGAGGTAGGACTTTCGTACTTACTATAGGTGAGCACAGAGGTCCGCATTTACATGGGTCACCTCTTCCATCATGAATGCACATATGCAAATGATGCACACTTTCATATTCAATATTCATTTAAAATAAAACACATTGCCAAATGACCATTCACAATATTAATCTATTCTCACCTTCACAGGAATGGAGTGCAAATTATACCAATGTAAATAATGCATAAGCTTAGCGCTTACCTCATCATCATCATCATCGTACTCAGAGACCAACTTTTGTACCCATACACTAAGCATTTTCTCATCCTAATCAACTCATAATTATCATCATAATCAAAATCATAGAGCAAACATGCCATAAATCCTTTTATCATTCTATTCATATGATACACTTGCCATTAACCGCGAGGAGTGAGGTGGCGTGAGGATGAAGCCACCCCCGAAGATTCATCACCTGAAAATAACATTTGCATACTCTTTTCAAAAATAGCCCCAAATCCTAGCTAAAGGAAATCCAGACAGCAGGCATAGAAATGAGCATATCTCCTAAATGGCTAAACCACAAATTGAGTTCTTATACTCTAAATGACCACAAGAGGATAACCTAAATTTATCATATGGCCATTTATTCAGAAAATGCACCAAAAATTTCCAGATTAGAAATGAACAGAGGTTACATGCATTATCTCTAGTTCTGAACAGGAGGTACTAAAATAAGCATAACTTTTTATTGGCTAAGCAAAAACTTGCATTCTTGATCTCCAAATGACCACAAGAGGATAATCTACAATTATCATTTAGCCACTCATTCAGAAGATGCATAAATAATTCCTAGATCAGATATGAACAGAGGTTATACATTGACAGTAGTTCTGAATAGCAGGTACTAAAATGAGCATAACTTTTAATTGGCTAAGCAAAAACTTGCATTCTTGGGCTCCAGATGACCACAAGAGGATAATCTACAATTATAATAGAACCATTTATTCAGAAGATGCATAAATGATTCCCACATTGCACTCTGAATCTCACTCTAAATTCTGAACCTTCAGCAGCTTTAGATTTTAAGACAGTAGACTTCAAAATAGCATAACTATTGATTTTTGAATCCAAATCAAGGAAAAAATGACATTTTCTTAATCTAGAGAAAATTTCCTAACTTTCTCCGGGCAAATGGAAAATCTAATTCGGCATATAAGTTGCTCTAATCTGCAGTTTAACATTTTGGGTACCAGCACAACCACAATCTGGACAGCCCGCACTAAAATCGGCATAATTTTTAATTGGATGAATGGATTATTGTGTTATTGTGCTTTACTTAAAGGGGAAAGGATAAGCTACAACTTTTTCTACAACCAAACAATCAGGAAATGATTTTATCAAGCCCAAATCGCAGATACAAAACAGCTGCAGAAACTGCTCGAAAAACAGCACAGTATTCCCTCCAAATCTAGAGTTAGTTCCCTCCCAAAATCCAAATCTAAGAACCCTAGAACCCATCCAACCAGTCAAGGACTCCTCAAAGGGCAGCATGCATACCTCCATGGCTGAGCTCCACACCAAGAAGAGGGGGCAAGGGAGGGGGCTGCTGGCTGGACGCAAGGAAGAGGAAGGGGTGCCGGCTGAGGAGAAGGAGGAGGGGGGCGCCACCGGCTGGAGGAGGAAGGGAAGACCCCCTAGCTGCTGCTGCTGGAAGGGAGGAGGGGCTGCTTTGGATGGAGAAGGAGCCCTAGGAGGAGGAGGCTACGGTTGGGGAAGAAAAAGAGGAGGGATGGGGCTGGATGGGGGGGGGAAAATAAGGGAGGAGAGAGAGGGAGGATTTTGTGGGGAGAGTGGAACAAAAAAAATGCTAGACGACCATCTCCCACCCACGATTAAGGTTTTTAATCTCTACAGATACAATGGGTCCACCAAACCCCTCGGGACAAAACTTCCAATCGAAACAAATATCTGCAATACTACACTCTCCCCCCTTAAAGGAATGCGACCCCGAATTACCAGAACGCGAAAACACAAAGCAAGCTCCACCAGGGACTCAAACCTCCTTGCAAACTCAAAGCACCCCAGCAAGGATTTAAACAGATCCAAACGATAAATCAGAATCCCTATCTCACCCAAGTAATTAACCTTTTCGCAAAGGATCATAACCAACCAATGCCATCAAAGAAAATAGCCCACTTGGACACAATTTCCATTCCAACCACAAACCACGATATATAAAAATTATTCTATCCTCTCCTAGGCATATCTCACACCTAGGGACAACTAGCTACAATAAATGTTCACCACAAAACACTTTACATCAAACTGCTATCACCTTCCCTACAACCAAACAATACTCCCAACAAAATTTTGGTCCAAGACATCAAAAATCTCCATCATAATCCACCCTTAAATCACTAAAAGTCAACACTTAGCCCAAGCTAGACTCAAAGATCATTACCAAATCACAAATGGTTCTCTTCTTAAGAGGGTTTCGCCCTCACATACTTTCACTCAAATAACCAAGCCCAAGAGTATAATCCTTTATTATACTCAACCAGATACCATAAACATTCATATTCTTATCTCAAGCTAGAACGCAAACAAAATAAAATTCTCTTTAATCCAAAGAACCACATACACCTTGAACCCAAAACGGTAAAACTTACCTTGGAGAGAACTCGACAAATCCCAATGTACACTCATTTTCTTTTCCCAAGCCAAATCGCCAAGGAAAACTCAACTCTCTTACATCACAAACAAAATCATTTTTATCACTTTCAAATTACTGTAATAAAATTTCACATCGGGGACAAACTCAAATTAAAAGAGAGATTCCACACAAATCTTTGACAGAAGCAATCATAATAATCAAAAACAAAACATCTCACTTTAATCAGAACATAACCTCTCACGCTTAACCAAAATCAACATTTTAGAAGAGGAAATCGATTTTCAAGTTAAACATCTGTACCCATAACCATCACATTTTCTCTCAAGAGAAAGGGAACTTATTCCCAACAAAACCACTTTACCATCAAACTTTCTCATGAAACATTCATAAGATTCACACTTTTGAACCACTCACAAATACCACCCACATTTTTCATTAAATCCAACTCTAATCATAATAGAGTTTCCAATAGGGTTTTGAGCTCAAGAGCATTCATCACATTCCATTATGTCTACTCTGGTGAGTTAAGGAGCACGATCCAAACATACACTGTTAAGTGTAAATCCCATATTCACAACACAAGCTAAACAACTTAGTCCAGACCAAAGATTGGCATGGTTCAAAGAGATAAGGTATCTCGAAATCCATCCACCAATTACTTCAAAATTACTCTTTCATCCTCATTTTCAATCATCAAAGCCAAGTCCATAACTTGACCAAAATGTAACTCAATCGGGGGAGTTCCATTGCCCACTAACCAGAACGCCTTAACCAAAAAGGCATACACTCCCAGAAGATTATACAATCAATTGAATCCGTAAACCTTTAAAAGAAAGTTCAACTCGAATCCCACCATTTCTAGTATTCCGATACTCTTGCCATTAAAGATTTCACCAAAGGTATCATGAAAAGCCCAACTATTCATATAGCCACCACCAGTCATAATATCATCAAACCCTAACCAAGTTCATCTCATGACAATCAACAAGGAGAACCACGTTCTCCCATGTTCAGCACAAATAACCTATTAGTTAACTCAACATAAGATGCGCGTCATCATTTTCTTTTGGCAACTAACCAAGATAAACCGTCATTCATACAACTTGTTTATTCCAAGCTTAAAGCACATCCCTTCAACATTTATTTCGGTGTAATCAACAATTACCTTCTGTACAATCCTAAGTCACATGTTCGACATCCCCAGTTCATTCAACCAATAAGTAATTCTAACCATTCGATACGATCTCCACTAGTCATATTTCATAATTACGTATCCCAGATAGACATTCGTCAAGGACAAATTCAACCCTTCATACAATCATTCCATATCCCCATTCTTTGATTACACATCGATTGAGTCATTTTGTTGATCCACAATATTAATTGACCCATAAACAATATAAACCAACAATCCTCATGTCTTTACACCATCATACTCCGGTGCTTTATACCATCGCCTTACTATAATAAATTCATCAATTAGAATATTCTATACCTTCTCAATCGTGATCCATACTAGCCTTATCAGAACACAATCCCGTACTTCCAATTAATTTCCAAGACTCGCAACACTTCGTATAAAACACCAATCAACTTTCACTTTAGATCACTTATCATCTTGATTAGTCTTTCTCTATCAACACAATAATTTAGGTTGTCTTTAAACAACCAACCAATTCACTTTAACAGAATCAGTAACCCACATCATCTGAAAGCTCTAACTACTCATCATACACTTCACGTCTTGAACATCCTCGTGGGTCAGGTACCCAACCTTTAAGGAAACCACAATTCTTAAACACAATCAACACCAATAAACATCTATATTCCCATAAAAGCCCAACCATAATTCATAGAGGAACTTAACTCTCAAAATCCCCCCCAACTCGGGCATGCAAAAGATCTTCAAGCAAATCTCGAAATTTACTACTTCTACAAAGGAAGATAGATGCAAAGGGGAAAACCAAACGATCAACCAAATCTTTTTTGATAAAAAAACTTAAAACTTAACTCCACAAGATTGAAGTTTCACTTCAAAGCCTCAGTAAATTCTTTTGAACCCAAGGAATGACAAACATGAGAACAACATTACTTTTCTCCACAAAAGAACCAACCAAACCGAACGATCGAAGGCAAAAAAAACCAACACTCTCTCCTTACTCTCTAAACTACGCCGCGAAAGACGACGACTCACCTACGAGAGGTTCCCAAACTGCAAGGGGTGTCACTAACCAACCACACCCACAAGCAAAGCCCACAACACGGCCAAAGGAACAAGGTTGAAACCTTTCGGCATAACCAATATACATGAACATAAACATAGTGATTCCAACAATTCTTTCATAATCAAAGCAATATGCAACAATAAATTCAGTATTCAACATCAAAGCTCAAATACAACATTTAGGCGCAATGCAATGTACCCATACCCATCCTATTGTGCATCAGAATGTGTCAAGTTTTAAGTTAGTTAACCACTCTAATTCAGATTTTAAGGTTATTGCCCAAAGGTTAAATTTTAAAAGTAGATACCTATGCCATGTTTCTACTTTCGGACAACAAAATTTTTTTTAGTTTACTCTAGAGTAAATTACTAAATTTACATGCCACAGACCTAAAGCCCGCTCTGATACCAACTGTAACACTCCGGCACCCCATATACCCTGAATGTTACACCCTCAAGCACCAATACTATAAATTACCATGAAATTTTAGCAAGCAAGCTAAAATACTAGGAGGTTGCCGAACTTAACTAAAAATTTCGGCAGCACCTCCCCTAAAATTCGGACATCCACTCAACAGACAAAAGAACAATTAACATGTATGAAGCAATTCATGACATCTAACTAGCTAGCATACCCAAATAAGCATACGACATGGAAGAGCAAGTACAACATATAACAACCATAGTATCATTCATAATGACAGAAGCAAAACAACGCGATAACCACATAGTGAATCACATGAACCGTTTAAGATACATGAGTTCAACTAAACATAAGAGAAATATATTACAACGACTCTAACTACATAGATGATTAGTGTGAGTGAAGTAGTGCTAAACCCTTTTCCCGTATGCCGCTCTCCATGCACCTAAAAACAATTAAATAAACAAGCGTGAGTCCAAAACTCAGCAAAGTGTATCATATCAAAACAGGTAAACGCATAATAGTAAGTCGAGATAAATTGAACGTTGAATGATAATCTCACAAGAAAATAAATATCTTGATAATCATATAAGAATACAAACACATAAGAACCACACCATAACATAACATTATTTTCCCCTTTTTAATCGTGCAATGCAACATGACATTGATTTCTTTTTACCCATGCAATGCAACATACATGCCCCTAATGTCCATCTCATAGCATATATCGGTATTGCTGGGTGCCCATCCATCGGTGTGCTCCCTATCATTCCCGTCCATCCCATGGAGGGGCCTACTCTTACTGTCTCGCTCCTATCCATCATTGTGAATGGGACTATGAGGTAGGACTTTTGTACTCACTACAGGTGAGCACAGAGGCCCGCATCTACATGGGTCACCTCTTCCATCATGAATGAACATATGCAAATGATGCACATTTTTATTTTCATTATTCATTTACCATGAAACACATTGCCAAATGACCATTCACAATATTAATCCATTCTCACCTTCACAGGAATGGAGTGCAAATTATACCAATGCAAATAATGCATAAGCTTAGCGCTTACCTCATCATCATCATCATCGTACTCAGAGACCAACTTTTGTACCCATACACTAAGCATTTTCTCATCCTAATCAACTCATAATTATCATCACAATCAAAATCATAAAGGAAAACATGCCATAAATCCTTTTATCATTCTATTCATATGATATACTTGCCTTTAACCGCGAGGAGTGGGGTGGCGTGAGGATGAAACCAGCCCCGAAGATTCACCACCTGAAAATAACATTTGCACGCTCATTTTCAAAAACTAAATAGTTCACCACATGTCATAGCACATCTACGCTTTATTTCGAAAACAGCCCCAATCCTATATAAAGTAAATCCGGACAGCAAGCATAGAAATGAGCATATCTCCTAAATGGCTAAACCATAAATTGAGTTCTTGTACTCTAAATGATTACAAGAGGATAGCCTACATTTATCATATGGCCATTCGTTCAGAAAATGCACAAAAAATTCTCAGATTAGAAATGAACATAGGTTACATGCATTATCTCTAGTTTTGAACAGGAGGTACTAAAATGAGCTTAAATTTTAATTGGCTAAGAAAAAACTTGCATTCTTAGCCTCCAAATGACCATAAGAGGATAATCTACAATTATCGTTTAGCCATTCATTCAGAAGATGCATAAATAATTCCCAAATCAGATATGAACAGAGGTTATATGCATTGACAGTAGTTCTGAATAGCAGGTACTAAAATGAGCATAACTTTTAATTGGCTAAGCAAAAACTTGAATTCTTGGGCTCCAAATGACCACAAGAGGATAATATACAATTATAAGAGAGCCATTCATTCAGAAGATGCATAAATAATTCCGACATAGCACTCTGAATCTCACACTAAATTCTGAACCTTCAGCAGCTTTAGATTTCAGGACAACAAACTTCAAAATAGCATAACTATTGATTCTTGAATCCAAATCAAGGAAAAAAGGATATTTTATTAATCTACCGAAAATTTTCTAACTTTCTCCAGGCAAATAGAAAATCTAATTCGGCATATAAGTTGCTCTAATCTGCAATTTAACATTTCGGGTACCAGCACATCCAAAATCTGGACAGCCCGCACTAAAATGGGCATAACTTTTAATTGGTTGAATGGATTGTTGTGTTATTGTGCAACTAAACAATCAGGAAATGATTTTATCAAGCCCAAATCACAGATACAAAACTGCTACAGAAACTGCTACTGGGTAGCGGGCAAGTCCTGTTTCAGCAGGCCCCTTCCACGGGATGGTTGGGTTTTAGGGCACGCATCGACGGGTGGTGCTCAGCAATACCGGTATGTGCTAAAGAAGAGATGAGTCATGCATAATGCATCATGTAGGCAAGTCCTGTTTCGGCAGGCCCCTTCCACGGGATGGTTGGGTTTGAGGGCACGCATCGACTGGTGGTGCTCGGCAATACCGGTATGTGCTAAGTAAAGAGGCATGATGCATTGCATTGCATTGCATAAATAAGAATGTGACTGAGGAAGTATATGAGCATGTGAATGAGAAAGTCTTCATGGATTATTTCCATGGTTGGTGATGTGTTGGCACGTATTTCAACATGTGAATCTGGTGAATGTTTGTGATTCTGTGGGTGAAGTGGTTTTGTTGGAAACGAGTTTCCTTTTCTCTTGAGGAAGAATGCGATGGTTATGAGTACATATGCTTAATTGAGAATCGGTTTCCTCTGCCAAACGTTGGTTTTGGTTTAATGCGAGAGATTTTGCTTGGATTAAAATAAGCGGAGTTGTTTCCTGGTCTTATAAGAGCTTTTGTCAGCGTTTAGTGTGGGGTTTCTCTTTTAATTGGAGTTCTTCCCGAGGTGACTTTCATTGCATTGATTGAGAGTGTTAAAGGCAATTTATTTGATGTTAGAGAATCGGGTCTTCTCTCGCGAATTTGGTTTTTGAAGAAGAAAATGAGTGATGATTGGGCTCTATCAAGATCCTCTCTCAGGTAGATTTTAATGCTTTGGGTTTAAGATGATGTATGTGGTTCGATTGGTTCTATAGAATTGTATTTCTTCTGCATTCTAGCTTATGTTAAGAATATGGATGCTCATGGTATATTGTTGAATATCAGTGGTCCTTTGGGATTTTGGCCTATTGTTTGACTTTGACTGAGTTTTTGCGTGAGAAGTTGCACTTAATTGAGCTAAGTCAAATTATTTTGTAAACCGTTGGATTTGCGGTTTTGGTTTATCATCTTTTAGCCGTTGGAGTTTTTGTGAGTGTGTTGTGAGGTGGTAAAGAATGTTAAGACCTATGTGTCTTTGTTTTGTATAGTTGGCATTCTTTGAATTCGAGGCCGAATTCTTTTTAAGGGGGGGGGGGAGAGTGTAATACTGCAAAGCCTCGCCCCAAATTTTTTTGGGCCTTTCGTCAGGTGAGCAGGAACCGTCTGGTAGTTATTTTTAGGGGTGTTTGGCCCCGCAGGGAGAGTTAGGGCTAAAGATTTAGGTTTGGGAGGGGTATGTTTGGAATTTTTCCCCCTCCACCTACCTTTTTACCTAACCTCACCTCTCCATTTCCATTTTGTGGCTGCCATTCCTTCCCCTGGGCCGACATGTTTTTCCTCAGCTGCTTGCCTCCCGATTTCCTACTCCCTGCCGACTCCCCCAACTCCTCTTGCCGAGTGCCCCCCCTCTGGATTGGGCAAGAAAGAGAAAGAACTTGCAGCAGAAGCGCCGCCTCCCCTAGCCTGCCCTGCCCGGCCGAGCCCCTCCTCAGACTCTCTCCTGGCTCGGCACCAGCAGAGCGACAAAGAAGAATGGGCAGATGGCTCGCCGACCAACAAGAATGGATCCGGCGGCTCCTCCAAAGACCTCCTCGTGGCGCCTCCTTCAACCTTTTCTCCACCTTCCCCCTTCCTCTATGAATCCATGAGCAAGATTTGAGGTATACATTTTGGGGGGAATTAGTTTGCATGTAGGGTGTTTGATGAAATGCCTAGCTAGGTTTTTTTGAGATGAAATGATTGTGCACGCCAGGTGTTCGATGAAATGGCCGTGAGGTGTATGCTGGCATTTTAGTATTCTAGGAATAGAGGGTAATGTTTAAATGTCTGCATGAATTGGAAATTCAGGTCTGATTTCCATATTGTGGTGTGTTGCCCCTGGTTTGTAGTACATGCATTTCGGTGGATGGTTTAAGATAATTTACACTCAAGTCTTTTGATTCAACTAGTGATCATAGCTTGTAATGTGATGTTTGCAGCATGTGTTCTTTTTTTCAGAATCATGTCTTGCTGTTGAGAAATTGTTGTTATCACCTGATATATATCATTATTGTTACTGCCTTTCCTGGGTGGAATTAGGTACTTCTAGATATGCAGGTTGACTTAAATGCCCAATACCTAAAATGTATTGCTACCAATCTTGGTGTATGCATTCATGATAAGAGGGAGAAAGATGATCAATGTAACTGGCTAGTACCTTATGATCGTAGGGTGAGGGAACTGGTGAGGAGTGGTAAGAAAATGAGAGGGGTAGGGCTGCCCTTTTCTCTTCCTCCTTGGTCGGATTCCCTTGTCCCAGCAATCCATATTTCTATGTTTTATATTTATGTTCTTACCCATGGCAGAGCTTAAATGATTTCATAGGAATTAATTTCTTAGAGTGTTTCTTATGTAAAGAATTTATTTGGCTCAACAACCCTTAGCATTGAGTATGCATTTTACTCCATTTCATGAATTGGAGTTTCAGAACCCATAATCGAATTGCGAAGTGCTTTCTCTTGAGCCCAACTGATATGCATGCATGCTCTTTTATTACTCAATTCTTTTGTCTACATGGATGAAATAACCAGGGATTTAGTTGCGTTGTTTGAGTTCCTATACCACTCTGATTTATAGATGAGGCATAGACTATTTGTCACATCTTGGCATGCAGAGGGTCCATGAATTCGTGGATTTTGCTTGTTCTGCTTCCCCGCATGAGTTTGGAGTTGAATCATTATACCTATGTTATGCAAAGAGTTGATTTCTTTGTCGCTTGTGTCGTGTGCGCATAAAATTTAAGTGGGATGAATATTGTTTATTTGCAGGGGAGGTTCTATCGGGTGTGGCCTCAATCGTATGCCACTCTATTCTCCATCGGTAAAGGCAAGTGTATTCCCTAGATCGTGGCTAGGAGGATTTATTTAATTGTTTGCTTCTAGCGTACTTAATTGCTGATGAATACGCAAGAGACATTGCTTATGGTGATTAACAGGTAAAGGGAATGGGTGCAAGTATATCGTGTTATTGAGCGTGGTTGTGTATTCATATGTGATCCTCTCTAATTTAATGGTTGCTCTGCTAAGTAGATGAACTTTAATTGAAAATGGGCTTTTAGTAAGGTTGAATATAGTAAGTATATTGTTCGAGTAAATGGGGTTGACATGAGTTTGGTTTAAAATGGTTAAGTTATTTCTAAAGATAGTATATGTGAGTATTTAATTACAAGTGTATTGTGGTGAACGCGGCTCGGTGGCCTTATGATTTGATGGCATGATAGAAATGCTGTAATGTGTTGCCATGTCTTATTGTTGAATCTGATTAGACTAGTATCGCTGGCAACATATGAATGTGAGAATTAGCTAGGTTTATGTGTGTGGTTATGGCTATGTAGTGTTGACAATGGATAAAGGGTTGCATTTCATTCTTGTAAATTGCATTGTGCATTCATTAAAAGAAGAGGCGATCCATTCTGATGCGGGCCTCTGTGTTCACACGTAGTGAACACGAAAGTCCTACCTCATAGTCCCATTCATCGAGGTGAATGGGAGCGAGACAGTAAGAGTAGGCACCTTCCACGGGATGGAAGGGACGTGAGGGTGCACACCGACGGGTGGGCACTCGGCAGTACCGGTACGTGCATCAAAGAGAGCATTCATGTCGCATTGCATTATAACGATGATTTTGAGTTAAATGGAAAGTTGTCGAGTTGGGATCGAGTCGTGGCCTCATCCAAAAAGATTAAAAAGATATGTGTAGGAATTTAGTAATGAAGTGAAACAGGTGAGCATGCATAATGCATTACATGATTGTAGGAGTGTGATGGATTATGCAGATTCTGTATTTTCATGTCTGTGTGATGTATTATTTAGATTCTGTACTTTCATGTCTGTGTGATGTACTCTACAGATTCTGTATCTTCATGTCTGGTTGCAAGATATGATTTATGTTTTCAGGTTGTATGTTATGCTTCATTGTCGTGGGGTTGTGAACCCCGTCAAAGATGAGCATGGGGTTGGTTTTGGAGAATCAGTGGTGATACTTCTGTTTTATCTGCTTGCTGTACTTATGTAAGGATGGGTGTTATGTTCTGGAGTAGGACAATGCAATTGATTATGAATTTATTCTTGGTTGTACTTCGCTGAGTCATCGACTCACGTTTGTTGTTTGTATTGTTGTAGGTACCTTGAAACAGGCATGCATGGATGGGGGTAGTAGCACAATCACGATTTGCATCATCACCTTTCCATCACGTCGATTTATAGTTCCGATCTTAAATAGCTCGCGAAGATTCTTGTAAAGGGTCATCTACAATTATGTTTAATGAGTTCCTGTTCTGTAATAATTTGTGGTGGAGTTTATTAATTTCCATGGGTTGTGTGATTGGTTAACTAAGGACCTACTAGAATGATATCATAACTGCATATGTTTTCTGTCTGCTGAGTGGATGTCCCTATTTCTAGAGAGGTTATGCCGAAATTTTGTAAAATTTCGGTGGCTTAATTTTAAGCCGGTTTTAGGAATTTAGAATGTTGGTAACATCCGTGGCACGTTTGGCATCGGGGTGTTACACAAAGTAAAGCAAAAATTGACTCCTTTTATGCACATTAAACTCAACACACTACATTCACAAGACGGCTTCTCATTGCACTTGAGATGAATTTGGAATGTGGTGTGTATGACCAAGATCATTCTCTTGAGAGTTCTTCTTGAGATGATCGAACATGGTTTGAGTCAATTGCTTTAAAAATACAAATATATAAAACAAACACACATATATGGATAAAGAATGTAAATAATGTGAAACATTTGCACCCCGCTATGTCTTTCAAAGATTTAAAGAAAAAAATTTGCATACAATAAAAAAGATATAAGCTCGAAGGACCTTGTATGAACTTCTAGATTCCCCAAAGTGTTGAATATGTTGAACTCTAGGCTTTCCATTTGATCCTTTGAATGGCTCATGTTCAATCTTGCTAAAAATGACATGGTTTCAATTAAATTTTGCTAGCAAAATGTTTATTTGCATTTGGATTGCCTTAACTTAGTCTATTTTTGTCATAACTTAGAATGGTGTCATAACTTGTCTTGTTGGTTACTTGGATAATCTTTGAAACTCCCTTAGGCTACATTTCTTGCATAAAAACAACAAAAAAGTGGGAGAAAAGAAAATACCTTCTTGATGCCTATATTGCCAAAAGGTGGAGAAATTGTTCAAAAGGCATCATCAAAGGTGAAAAATTATTGTGCTTTGTGCGTTTTGATTCTTATGATGTTTATTAATCTTTGCTATCTTTCATGGATCATAAGTATTTCTAGTTGCCAACTTGATCATGTTCTTGCTTTCTATTTCTTCGATCAAGTTTGGCTTTGCATTCAAATTGCTTTCTTCTCTCTTATTCAAACTCAGTCTCATGCCTATATGTGTGTTTGTCAATATACTCGTCAAGGGGGAGATTGAAAGACCAAGTGGAGGTCTATACTTGTGTGTGACAAATAATTGACTAGATTTGAGCTTGGTTTGATTTAAAATTGAGTTTGATTTGAATTGGATTTTTGATTTGAAGTAATTTAAGTGTTGGTTGCTTTTCCCTGTGCTACCAACCTGGGGGTGATAGCATCGGACCTTTGAGCGAAATTATGATTGATTAATGATTTTGGGATAATCATTGAATATCCTTGTGGGCATTGCTATGTGAAAGGGTTTTCCTTGTCTTTAATGGTTGCAGAACGACGGTGCTAGGTCATGGTGAGGTGGAGGATGACCGGGACTAGGCAAGGTGCATCGGAGGTCTAGACAGTCGAAGATTGCTAGAAGATGATCAGAGACAGAGTCCGGGCAAGCCAAAAAGACAAGAAAAGGAGATGATGCTAGCTAGATGCCACGTGCCGTTGGATCGCGGTCTAGTTGATAGGTTAGCGGGTCTAGGTAGTATGCTTTGAAAACCGTGCAAGAAAACCCATTATGTATGTGGGTTTTGGGTTAGCACTTGTATTGCTGCATGAGTGTGTTAATCCTAGCCATTGGATGAGTGCTCTAGGGTTGAGAGACTCATCCAAGGATGATAGGTGGCCCAAGAGTAGTATAAATAGAGGGGGGTAGCCTCCTTCTCTTGAAGGTTGTAGAGGTTTTTGTGCTCCTTTAAGTTTTGCCCAACTTGTTGTGACGCTTTGTAAATCTTCTCCTTCTAGAAATGCAAATATTTTTCATTCATGCTTGAATTTACATTATGCACTTACTTTATGTCTTAAATTTAGCATTTAAATTTCGGCAATTTACTTTCTCGCAATTGGAATTTACCTCCCCTCCTTCTAAATGATGCTGATCTTGGATGTCTTGAGTGTATTCATATGGTTTTACATCTTTCTTGCACCCTAGGATATACTAGAAATTAAGTTTTCTATCAAGTTGCATCTCTGTCCAGAACTTGTTCTTCGCGCAGCAGTCAGTTTTTAATTTTTAGAAAAATATAAAAAAATCATTTTGAGCGATTCTTATTGGAGAAGGTGCAAGACTCTCATATGTATCTGTGAAAAAATTTGAGAGTCCACTGGTCGCACCGTTTGGGTGCCATGAGATGAAAACCGAGCCCCAAACTTTCTGCTCGAAGTTCCTGACAGTCTATGATATTTGATTTTTGATGATTTTTTATAAGGAGTTTTGAGGTGATCTTTGGTGAAGTGCTTCAGAACGCATTTGCTCGTAGGAAGAAAAATTCCCAAAATTTCTACAGCAACAGAAGCCACCAACCCCCTGCTCCAACTGAAGACAATTTCTGAAAATTCTGCTTTTGCTTTTTTGGAAGTGACTTTTGTGATTTAGCTCAATCTCCGTTCTAAAAGTAAGAGTTGAATTGATTTCTTTTGTTTGGGATACTTCACAATCAGGATTGTGACTCAAAAATCCCCATATATTCCATAGTTCTCATCCATGCAAGCTATGAGTACATATAGTTGTCAAGTTGTTCAGGTCTTTCACGATTTCTTTTGCGCGATCTTTTCGAGCTCTTAGTTGGAGTATTTTGTGGGAAAAATTTTGTTGCGACCATTCGCCCCCTCTATTCACTATCTCGATCCTTCACAGACATAACTCATGTATAATCAGACTCAATTTAGAGAGAGAGAGGGGGGGTGATGGAGAGAAGGGGAATTTTATTTATTTATTGATTTGTCACATGCCACCGCGAATGCCATGCAGGGGTGGAGCTACAGGGTGGTCCCGGTGGGCCACGGACCATCCTGGCCCAGCCCATTAGCCTTTAGGTATTTTTCTGCAGGGAAAAAAATCGTAGGACTTCCTCAGCCGATGCTTCTTAAACTATCATTATAGGTATGTAAGCTACAGATTTAATACCTTTTATTTTAAGATGCTAGATGGTTGTTAAAGCTTTTTATTTGATCATATTGTGTTTGGTATTTTTTTTATTTAAATGTTGGTATGCTGCACTTATATTGTTAAAAACAGTTAAGCTGGACCACCCATGACTAAAATCCTAGCTACGCCACTGATGCCATGTGAGCTGAAACTACGTATGGTAATGCCTGACTTTGATGTTACGAGTTTATTTTCGGACATTGACAAGGTTTACCAGTATCGTGCAGGTATGTGCACCACGTCATGCGTCATTATTTATAATTATGTTCACTACACAAGGAGTGTACATCATAATCAATTTTTTTTGTCATCACAGTCGGTTTTAGTGGTGATACAAAGTCATTATACAGTGATGAGATAGTGCTTGTCAATTAAAGGGTGAGAAATCTGATAGGATACACATAATTCCAGTGCAACCTAAACTTTCTATGTGACGTATCGAAATTACCTAATGTAAAATTGAAGGGGTTCGAAGGAATGCTCATATTTTGAAGAAAACCATAAATAAGGGAAAAAAGAGGAGAAATCTCCTCAAGTTAAGGCTTCAAATTTACTGTTTTAACTGCAACCTTGAGGATTTCAAATTTTCTCACCCAAGTATTGGTTCTAACTAGAATATGTACTAGTTTTGGATGGCGGCAGTTTTCTTAGCCTCTGTAATAACAACAGGGGAGAGCACATCACAATCAGTTCTCAGGTTAGATGTGCATAGCACTAGGCACATCACAATTAGTTAAGATGTGCTATGCACATTACTATCGGTTCTCACCTAAGAAGAAATATCGGTTCGTATATGAGAAGTGATAGTGATATACATGAATATCACTATCGCTTCTTTACTATTGATTCTTACAAAAGAAATGATAGTGTCGATTCTTTTATAAGAACTGATAGTGATATTTATGCACATCACTGTCGGTTCTCACCTAAGAAGCGATAGTAATGTGACTCTGTATAGCACATCTCCAGGGCCGTTCCTAATATTTTTGGGCCCCGGGGCAAAACATAAGCTAGGGCCCTATATCTGCCTTTCCCCCTATCCCAGTATCTCAAAACATAAATTGATTTTACCTGACATGTTTAATACAACTAAAGAAAGACATGGTACTATGAAAGAAAGGAGTTTTACTTGTAATGAAGATCACACTTGTAGAGAAGACCATATAATCAAATGCGCAGAAAAGGAGTCATCATCTATTACTTGAAAATGCAAAACAAAGGATCATCGAAAGCAATTTTTTCTAATATTTCTAGATGCAAAGTCATTAATAAAGGTATATATGTCAATATGATCCAACATATACTTTTCAATGCACAAAGTGGCTAGACCATTCAATCTTTCTTGAGACATTGATGATCTCAAATAATTCTTTAATAGTTTTAATTTTGAAAAACTCCTTTCAGCGGATGCCACAATCACGGGTATAGTAAATAATATTCGATAAGCAATTAGAGCATTTGGATAACAGTCCACATCTCTAACGGACCGTAACCCACCCAAATCAATCTCAGTTTGACCAAAACTTAACACCAAATTACCGATGCCAATTAATCTTAGCTATTTACTTGGAGTATTAATCATTGCACTTATCGTGCGTAATCTTAGCTGTTTACTAATTACCGATGCCAATTAAGGTTAATGAATGAATTACGGAGCGATTGCTTGGCGAGGTCGATGGAGATGAGGTTTGCGCGCAGCCCATGCCGCCGATGTTGTAGCCGGCAACGCGTTGCGCGAGCTTGTAGTGATTGACAATCATGGCGTAGAGCGGCGGCGTCGGGTTGAAGAGGCTGCGATTGACGGCAACGACGCCGATGTCACGCACGGACGTCCGTCTTGGCGGCAGGTGTCGATGGCGCCGAACATGACCGCCACCGCGCGCCTCGCCTCGCCATGCATGTGTTCAGCGGCGAAGTTTAGCACGGCGCCGGGAAGTAGGTCGCCTAGCCCAGCCCGACCGCTCTAGGATCTTGTCTGCCGAAGGCCAGTTGTTGTCGTTGAACACCCCGCCTCGCCGAATGCCGCATGAAGGTCTCCCGGTGACGGCGTGCTCGGCGGCGGCTTGTAGCGAAGTCAGCGGTATCTGACCCATGGCCGCCGCATGAGGTAGATGGTTGCGAGCACCGCGGCCACGGCTAGGAGGGAGGCGGCGAGCAGGATTTGGGAACTGGGAAGGAGACGAGGAGCCAAATTTGAGAACGGTAGATTGAGGATCGCCAAATTTGAGAATGGGAGATTGGGGATCTGGCGATCTGTAGGCTGTATAAGCATAGCAAATACATGGGATTTTGAGGCCCCCATCCCTCATGGGCCCTGGGCCGTCGCCCTGGTCGCTCTGGCCCAGGAACAGGCCGGCACATCTCAATCGGTTGTAATATTAGAACCGATTGTAATGTACCTAATGCTACATTATAATCACTTTTAACGTGCACTACTACAGATCAGACCTTCCATACCGGCTCATTAGTCCCGGTTGGATTTGAACCCATACTGATGAGGGCTTCAATACCGGTTCATTGGCTACAGGACTGTCGTGGGCTTTCAGTACCGGTTGGTACCGGTTCGTGTTACGAACCGGTACTAAAGGTGGGGTATATTAGTACCGGTTCGTAACACGAACCAGTACTGATGTGAGGGAATTAGTACCGGTTCGTGTTACGAACCCGGACTAAAGGTACCTTTAGTCGGTTCAGTATTTGAACCGGTACTAAAACTCGTTCAACATACTTTAAAAGGAATGCATATCCTAGTATATTCAATACGCGTGGGTGGGTGGGTTGGGAGTGTCCTGTGGTGGCATGCAGGTGGTTCCAGGTTCGAGTCTTAAGTTCGTCATAATTTTTAGATATCGCGAGAGGGCTTTAGTCCCGGTTAGAGGAACCGGGACTAAAGGTCATAGACCTTTAGTCCCGGATGGGCTGTCCCGGTTTGGCAACCGGGACTAAAGATCATTTGTGTAGTAGTGGTGAGAACCGATAGTGATTATTATTAACATCCTCTCTTAAGTCATCTATCACAATCTTTTTTTTCCTAGAAACTTAAGAACCGATTTAGATGAATCGATAGTGATGTTGAAATAGTGGTTCCAGTAATTCTTGTGGCACCCGAAAAGGAGTTGGCACGAGTTCTTGGCCTTGGTTCATCAATTGTCTACCTGCTTAGGTCCTTTTGATACGCATATGCCATGCCCCGATGTGTCTGTCCTGCACCATTGATCAAATGATTCACAATACAGATGCCGAACCACAGGCTTCGAATGGAAACAAATTTGGCAAATTAATCACATGCTTCCAAAGCTGCTCTCGAGGGAATATGTTCCCTTACCTCTTTCCCTCCACACGGCATCTTCGTTGGTATGATCGATGTACACGAGTACTAATTAATTAGTACAAACCAAGCATACAAATCATACAAACACAGGTGGTATCCCTCTACAGGGAGATCCTCCATTCCCCATCTCCCCGTGGGTTAGAAAATTTGCAACACCCGTAGACTGTAATATATACACTTTATGTAATCTGTAAAGAAAACTAAAGCAAACTCATACAATAAGTTATCTCTAAGTTGTATATATATATAAAACACACAATTTGTGTGCAGTCCATGAAACAGGGCCACAGAACTCGCGGGATGTTATAATATAACGGCAAAAAAAGAGTCTATTTTAAGGGCCTTATAGACCATCTATTGCATAACGGACAGTTTTTTTCTCGATGTTATGATATAATGACAAAAAAAAGTCTATTTTAAGGGCCTTATACCATCTGTTGCATAACGGACAGTTTCTTTCTCTCTTCTTATTATCTCTTATGCATATCATCAAAAATCTAACATGGCAAGAATTATAGACAGCTTATGTCACCCCAGTGTAGATGTCCTTATGAGTTGTATAATGGCTTCCAAATATAAACATTGTGTTTTCCTGGATATTGTCCACTTTGGTCCAACAACTATCTTCCGAAATCTAATTTTCAGCCTCAATTTCAAAACCGTTTATTCCACGCTCCCAAATATCACAAATAATGCAAATCATGTCCCATTGCTAGTTTTATGGGTGGTTCTAAGTTACATGGTTACCACATCACAAAATTTGCTATGTTGTCTCCACAACCAGACTCCACATTAACGGTAATAAGGTATTTACTTATTGTTCTCCATTTCTGTATCCGCCAAGACTCTTTGGATCATAGTTCAATTCCTTTCGTTTTGGACCAGCAAACAAATGAAATCACAAAAGTCGGGATGCTCACGGAAAATCATTTAAGAATATATATTTCCTCAAGGATAATTTTTTGAAGAAATTTCCTTAACACATTAAGGTGATATTTACAACGATGGAATTTCGCAATATTTTTTCATAAATTTCTCATAAACATTTTAATCTAGATACGGAGGAAATTCTTCACGTTGTAAACAGGGCGAACAAGATTTGCGAAGCATACAGACGAAAACATGACACAGGTGCTTCCCTTCCCTATTTATACCACCCATCCACAAGCGACTTCTCATCCAGTACACACTTCTCGCCCTACACCACCCGAAGGTACCCACCCCACCCCACCCCACCCCACCCACATGGCTGAGGTCGTATCCTGTGACCTTCCCCAGGCAACCCCACTGCCAAATCTCAAGCTCCACATCCCTCGAAAAAGCACTTCACTTCATACTAAGTACTCCACCCCCGCCGTACGGTGCGCAGCGACGGCTCCGACGAGCACTAGCGCTACCACCACCGTATTACAAATCAAGGAGCCGTTCAGCATCGAGCAGTACATGGCGTCCAAGGCCAAAGCCGTGAACGAGGCCCTCGATCGTGCGCTGCCGCTCCGCCACCCTGAGCGCCTCCACGAGTCCATGCGCTACTCGCTCCTCGCCAGAGGCAAGCGCGTCCGCTCCGTATTGGCGATTGCCGCGTGCGAGCTGGTGGGCGGCGACGAGGCCGCAGCCGCGCCGGTGGCTTGCGCCGTCGAGATGGTCCACGCCATGTCGCTTATCCACGATGATCTTCCGTGCATGGACGACGATGACCTCCGGCGCGGCTGCCCCACAAACCACGTCGCCTACGGCGTCAGCACCGCGCTGCTTGCGGGCGACGCGCTACTCGCCCTCGCATTTGAGCATGTGGCAAGGGGCTGCGCGGAGCACGGCTTGGCCGCCGACCGCGCGCTACGCGCCGTGGCTGAGCTAGGGAATGCCGTCGGCGCCGAGGGGCTCGCGGCTGGACAGGTGATGGACATCGCCAGCGAGGGCTCTGCCGTGGGGCTGGCCGCGCTGGAGTACATCCACGTGCACAAGACGGCGCGGCTCCTGGAGGCCGCGGCCGTGTGCGGCGCTATCATCGGCGGAGGCACCGTCGAGGAGGTCGAGAGCATCCGGCGGTACGCGCGGCACATCGGGCTGCTGTTTCAGGTGGTTGACGACGTGCTCGACGTGACGCGCACGTCCGAGCAGCTGGGGAAGACGGCCGGGAAGGACGTGGGGGCCGACAAGGCCACATACCCGAAGATCATGGGCGTCGATGGGGCGCGCGCATACGCCTGGGAGCTCGTGTCGAGTGCCGAGGAGGAGCTCGACCGGTTCGATGACAACCATACCGCGCCGCTGCGCCACCTCGCGCGCTTCATTGTGTACCGGTTGAATTGACGAGGTGGCGCGTTATTCCAATTCGGATGTAAAAATGATTCAGCGATACCCACTATGCATGGTACGTTAAATAATGCACGGCGTAAGGGTATAAAAATCGCTGCAAATATGGAACCAGGAATTAGTATCTAAGGGCTGAAACCTGAAAGTTTTCAAAGCATTACAGTCACTCAACATGTAAATGTTAAATTACGTTACGTACCCCATCAGGGTTTAAGTTTTAGATTTCACGGTGACACTACTAGAGAAACGATCTTTCATACCGATTCATCAGTCCCGATTAGCCACAAACCGGGACTAATAGTAGCAACAGTCCCGGTTCGTGGCTACTAGGCTAAAAGCGTGATTTTTTGCTCACATTAGTCCCGGTTCGTGCCATGTACCGGGACAGAAGAGTGCTTGGCAGACAGCTTGCACGGGCACACATTAGTCCCGGATCGTGTTACGAACCCGGACTAAAGGTACCTTTAGTCCCGGTTCGTGTTACGAACCGGTACTAAAGGCTCGTTCCAGCATTCTTTAAAAGGAATGCATATCCTAGTCTATTCAATACACGTGGGTGGGTGGGTTGGTAGTGTCTTGTGGTGGCATGCAGGAGGTTCCAAGTTCGAGTCTTGAGTTCGTCATAATTTTTTGATATGCGAGAGGGCTTTAGTCCCGAATAGGCTGTCCCGGTTTGGTAACCGGGACTAAAGCCCATTTGTGTAGTAGTGTGATGTCGATCAATTTTGTGAGTACACATGCCCCTGCGGGTTTATTGGAAAGGTGTGTACTCATGTTTGTGAGTCCTTATTTGTGAGTCCTTCTTACTACCATAGAAAAGACCATAAACGGTTAAAAAACGTTATCATAGATGTTTTTTAGAGCAATCTGTAAACATATGTCAACGATAATATAACACATCATAGACAGTTTCTATCAAACACTACAAACCTTTTGTAATAGCCTATTATCACAAAGATAAAAATTAAAGGCTATCACAAACAGTTTGTATCAAGAACAGTCTATAATAGTCTATTATCGTATCAATAGAATAATTTACAGGTATAGTAGAAAGTTAACTATTTCATCACATCTGGGAGAACAAATATTGGTGGATTCCAACATAAATCCAATTCCACCCACCATTCGTCCTAAAAGTTCACTACACCACGTCCTAGATTTAGAGACAGACAGCTGTCAGTAAAACTGGACTTTCATAGTCAAATGGTATGTCGGTAAAAGTCTGTGGCAGAGCGTCTGTCGCTAATTCCACGAAACAATGACATTTTGTCTGTCGGTAATGCTGTAGACATATAGCAACACGCTGTGTGTTGGTAATTTCATATCTATAGTTAGATCGTATGTCGCTGATACTAGACCCGCCAAAAGCCCGAAATAATTTGGCATATCGCGCGGGAGACTCAGAAAAAATTGCGCGAGATGGGAGAAATTTTGGGACTTAATCCCTGCAGCCCTAAACAGTGTCGATGTGAAAAAAAAACCCTAGATCCCAACGCATTCCCTAATTCCCCCGAAGGCCTCCTAGGCTCATTCGCCCGCCTCCCTCCAAATCCCAGCGCATTCGCCCGACTCCCTCCAAACTCCCGGAGGACCCTAACCCTTGTAGATGTTGTGTTAATTCATTATGGAGAGATAAAAGTGAAGTTCGTGAACACTTGATATGTGAGGTTTGTGTATCCGATGTTTTGTCTAAATATTTTCATTTGAATTAATAAAATGTTTATCTTTTACTGTTTTCTCGATCCATTCTCTTTTATTTTAGGTCTAGGTCAAGGGTCATATGTATATTTATTTATTTTAATTTTATTTTATTATTTTTTTATTTTACTTATTTATTTATTTACTTATTCTATTTCATTCATTGTTTCATTTCCTTTTATATAATTTGTTTTTGGGCCAGCCCAGCCCATACATCGGCCGTACGGCTCCTAACCCTAACCCCATCTAACTTCGGCCGCCATCCCTTTTCCCATCTCTCACTCTCCCACGCCTCCCCTCTACCCCTTCCTCATCTCACCTTCTCCTCACTTGCCAATCAGGCCGCCTCCTTCTTTTGTGCCCGGGTCGCCACCTCTCTCCTCTCTCTTTTGGTCGACGCCAGCGCCTCGGCCTCTCGCCCTCCTCCAGCGCCTTGGCCTTCCCCACGGCGCTGCCTCTCAGGCTGTTGCCTGGGCCCGTGGTCGCCCGGATTCGCCAGATCTGGTGGCCACCGACGCCGCGGAGCTCCTCTCCGGTCCTGATCTTCGCCCGGCGTCGCGCCAACTCCCTCGTCGGATCTGGCCCTCTCGACGCCCGAGACGCCCTGGCCGGCCTCGGACATCCCAGCCTTGTTGTCTTCTGAGGTCTTCCCTTCCTCTCGGCGCCGCCCGAGCCTGTGTTTCTCCCCTACTTCTCTACTCTGCCTCCCACTTTCTCTATTTCTCCTCCTTGGCTCGCTTACCCTTCCTCCTCTTCCTTCTTGCCCTAGGTTACCGACGCCGACCGGCCTCATTCTCGCTTCACCGATGATTGGGGGATCCGAGCTCCCCGGACTACATGGGAGGCACAGAGCCGCTGCGCCTGCTACTCCCGTGGCGTGGCCGACCCCAACCCTCTCAAGCTAAGTTACAAAGTTCCCCCTTTTTTTCTTTGATTATCTTTGCATGAACCGAATGCACAGATCTTTAGTTCTTGCTTATTGATTGGGTATAAGGATCAATGCTCTTGATAAATTTTTCTGTATAAATAAGTATTTCTGTTGTGATTGTGGTGTGCTGGTTTGGAAACCAAATGTGTATGCTGCCATGGGGGTGTTCATTCTTAAGATGTGACTAACTTTATTGTTTAGTAAGTCTTCATGTAATTGTTTTGATATGATGGCATGGGCTCTAGTGACAATCGGTATACAGATTTGGGCTCGTGTGTGCAAGCATGAATTTGTGATGAAATGATACAAGTGCTAGAGATTTTATTTACACATGTGTACCGACATCTTGAGTCCTGAAATATTGAATATTGCCTAAATTTGGGTTCTGTGCATACATGGTGTAAGGAATGCTAAGATTGTTAAATTTTTGTAAGAGCTGAAATTTGGACCATCTCTATTTTGTGAATAGCCGTGCTAAGATTGTGAATATAAATGATCCTGTATGCTTTGATATGGTTGGAATAGCTTGAGATGGACACTATGAATTGGTTGGCAGAATGTTGCAGCGACTCTACTATCCTCTGTTAAAGCAATGTTGTTTATATTTGACATATATTTCTTGATCCACTGCTTTGCTTAAAGCTGGACAGTCATGTGATGCTACCATTTATTTTGCTACAAATTCTATGCTTTCAGTTTGTTTTAAAAAAAAGTTTGTAACTTTTCCATGTCAATGCTAACATCTGAATTCTGAAGGTGATGGTATACATGGGAGACGGATGGCGATTTGACTTCCGCAAAACGCACTTCGACAAGTGTTCACCCCCAGACTTCTATGCAAGGGTTAGTCGCACATACTCAGATATCACCTAATAAAATGGAATGGAATGTAATTTACTCTAGCATAGTGAGTTCTGAATTGTGATGAAGTACTGGCTAGAAATGGCTAACGTCTGAAAACCGCGTATCTTGCAGTGGGTATCGCAGAGTAGCAGCAGACACAAGGATGGATCGACCGAGGTGATTATGGACAACTGGATACCTATGTGGGATCACGAGTTCGAGTTCCCCTTGACTCTTTCCATCTTGAGGTACTACTGTCGGTGCGTAAAATTCTGACTTTTTTTTGTTCTTCTGTCATTGTGCACACACCGCATGTATGAAGTTTACCATTGGACTTGGAGACTTGAAAAATGAAGTTGCTTACGACCATATGACTCTTTTGTAGGGGCACGAGAATGATTGCGATCCTCAAAGCCTCAAGTGTTGTTTGATCGAGGAAGAATCTTTTTGTAAAGTCTAGAAGCAAATGCAAATATACAATATGTTACATTATCGCCAATTCTTCTAGTTTGTTGGCAGCATGTGTAATCTTTGTAATCATGACAGCTTATGCCATCGTCTACTATTCTTTGAACATCCGCACCAATATGTTGGATCTGTTGGTAGCCAATTAACTAGAGCTAGCTAGATTGATTAGTGCACCTTCTGCTACTTAATGGAATCTTTTGTAATCATGACAATATCTAATCTATATAATTACTGATGTTACCTTATGGAGTATATGTTTTCATCTGTTGAAAGTATTAGCAAGAATCTTGCAGTGGTTAGTCCTCTGTTATAAGTGCTTAAAAAAATGGAAAATTAATTTTATCGTCACCACATCTCATCAAGAAAAGCTTTGTCTCGCGGTAAAATGTGTCATCGGTAAAGATTTGTCTACGGTAAAAGTGGTAAATCAAAGGCAAACGGTTCATGTTCAGAAGATTTGTCTGTCGCTAAAAACCTTTACCGGCTGTGACTTACACCGCACCCCTCTTACATCGGTAAAAGCTTTACCGGCAGACATGCTGTCGCTATAGGTGGCTTTTAGCGACAGACAAGCTGTTGGTATATTTAGGGTATGGTGTAGTGGTTGTCATGCTCTGATTTATCTTCCATTTCATCCTCATCCCTGAATGAGCATATTATAGGTAGGCTATTTTCACTCTGGTTTTGTGCAGAAACAAGATCATTTTGATGGTTTTCTATTTCATCAAATATGTATTTGATTAAGTCATCGTACATTTGTTGGTCTATACACGAGCAGACCAACATATATTTGATGGAACCAACACATATGAGATAACTTAATCAACTTTATATTTGTTGAAATAGAAAACCATCAAAATGATTCTGTTCTCGCACAAGATTTTAGTAAAAATAGGTTGTCTATAGTATTCTTATTCAGAGATGATAATAAAGTGGAAGATAAATTAGAACATAAAAACTTTTAGGACGAAATGTGGATAGATTTAGATTTTGCGTTAAAATCCATCAACATTTGTTCTCACAGATGTGATGAGATACTTAACTTTTTGCTATATCCGTAAATAGGGGTAAAAACGAGTCGAATATTTCACGCCCGATCTGGAACCGGATCTGATCGTGACTAGATTCAGGATATACTTTGCCTATCCGGTCAGATTTGGGACGAGATCTGGATGCTTGAATTCGGATCTGGGATCGAATTCGAAGCAATCAATATCCATAAATACAAGACCGAATCCGGATATCCAGATTTTATTTTCTATTGGGATATCCGGATTTTTTATTTCAGATATTTATATCAACAACACAAGCATAACAATCAGATTACAGAAATACTACAAGCAAGCGATGGATTTGCACCTTAAGCCCTAGCAGTCGGAGACACGGAGGACAGGAGCGTGGTCGATGCATGGGAGAGGGTGGATTCCAGTGGCGCTGGTGGCCACGATGCGTCGTTGCTAGTGAGGTGCGGCACCTTAGTGGACGTGGGGAAGATGGACACAGCTGGGACAATGGTGGAGGCCGTGGTGAGGGCGACGGGCGAGGAGCTGATCGTGGTAAGGGATGCCATCAGGAGGGAGCTAGGGTGCTCCGGTCCAGAGAGGATAATGTGGAGGATGATTGAATTATTTTAAATAATATATATTTAATGAAAAATTACAGAAATAATGTGCTAAAAATAAAAATGACAGTTCTACACACTTATCGTATATCCAATTTGCGACAGGTCTTTGCCACAATTTGGAATTGCGACAGAGAGCCTGTCGCTAACCGAATTGCGACAGAGTCAATTGCGACAGAGATTCTGTCATAATTTGGAATTGCTACAAAGACTCTTTCGCAATTTGGAATTGCGATAGAGAGCTTATCACACATTGGATGTGCGACAGAAATGCAGATCTGTTATTTTTTAGGCATATTATTTTTGTAATTTTTTATTAAATATATATTATTTAAAAAACAAATTCGAGGATAATTGGTTATAGTATCTGCAACTGAAGGCGAGGAGGGAAGGCAGGCAGGAAGGAGCTCGGGCCCAATAATCGCGTATGCTACTTGTACTTGGGCTTCGTGGAAGAGTTCGAGTTGGCTTGGACGGCTGGCTGGTAACATGATCTGTCAGGGTGCTTTCTAAAAACAGAAAGATTGGTGAAAAGTTGTGGCGATTGCTTGATAAATTTAATGGATACAGGCCTTTCAAATGTCATGTTGTACGTGGTTGAAGTATGCTGTGTAATTATTTGTGCGGCATCATGTAATGCTACGTTTACGAATGCATTAATTGGAAGCTTCGCACATTCGTTACATTATTTATTCACTACATGCATTTAGTATTATGGCTACGCATTCATATGGTTTGATTCAATGTATATTACTTCATATTTGTGTATATTATTCGTATATTTTTATCCGTTTTTGATCCAAATCTATCACATATCCATTCTATATGTGGTGCCAACGGAGGAGTTGGACTTTTACTAGGTGGTGCCAGCGAAGGTGTTGGACTTTTTCTGTACAGTGGCGACAAGGGCGAGAGGTCTCTCTGTGGAGAGTGCAGCTGATCATCATCATCATCATCATCATCTTTGTCATCCTCATCATCCGAGACAAACTTAAATAAGCTCTTGTGCCACGTGAGGAAGCCTTGCATGTTTTCTCCAAGTTTGTTTTTCTCGTCGTCTCTACGGATCTCTACCTCCCTTTTACGTACTGGCGGACTACACTGTCCACTTCGACCCTGGTGAATCCCAGTGGAATCGGGCAGCAGTGTAGAACTTACGAGGAGCCGTATGGCCAAGCCCTGCCATCAGCCACCTTGATGGTAATGCCATGTGTGGACAAATACGGTTTGCACGGTGTCGGTTTTGTGATGTCATCTAGAAAATGGAGTCCATGCTCTTCGGGAATCTCTGTGGACACGCAGCTTCTGTTACGAGCACCGTGACCGAAAATCCGAGGGCTGTCATTGGGTGGCGGTCGTGAGCTGAAAGTATACTGCTTGCTCCACAACCTTATCCAGCTGCACTCTCTGTTCTGCTGACGCTCTCGCCACAGCATCTTTTATTTGATGGTCCAGTTGATCTTCTCTTATTCTCTTCGGACGCCTATACAACGATGTGTTAGCTGGGAAACCTTCTTTCCACGACACCAATCCAACTCCTTAGGTGTGACCAGGGTGCTCCTTGTTACCCAGGGCTATGGTTAACTAGTCATTCTCCCTTCTTGGCCTTAAAAAGCCTTAGGAAGACTATACGTGAGCATCTGTTATTTTGCGCAACACTTCTTGGGCTCTACCGCTTCTGAAGCTTAAGCTGCCATTATCTGAGATAGAAGCCCCCTCCCAAGCAACCAGTGCTTCGATCGTTCGCTCAACTCGGCCGTCGCAGGAATGATGCCCATGTGGGTTAGTTCTTCTTTGCACCTATCCCATACGGGTATTTTCTTCACATACCCACCTGTGCCTAGTGCGTGGGGTTACATATTCTTATCCGCGTTAGGCTTGTTCTTCTGATTCACTATTTGGGCTTCTTCAGAATTCTTGTACACCATAAAGTCCTCCCAAAACTCTCTTAACGTTGGGTACATGTCAAAATTTAGCGTTTCATTCTTCCTCACATAGTTCTTATTCAGTGTCGTCTTCCAATTCTTTTATGTTGTGCACATGATGCATAGTGCACGTTTCTTTGTAACCAACTCGGTCTCTAGGGGAATTGGAACACTTCTTTTAGCTTGTCCCACAACAAGTCCTTCAGGTTATTGGGAACCACCCAATAGTCACCTTAGCGGCCGGTCCAATATCTTTAGCAAATAGGCACATAATCCCTAACAAGAACTCCGTATGCTATCCTGTATGACCCCAACGATGACTCGAGTATAGTAGGTTCCCCGACAGCCGAGAACTCTACTATATTGTAAAGTCCCTTAGGCATCTTCCTTGGACCACGACCTGTGCGCCACCTCTGTTCATCAGACGTCTTAGCCTGCAATTTAATCTTCTTATTAGTCGTCTGAACCTACAATATTTTGGAAATCAAAATCTACTAATACTTTACCACGCCTACGTTAGTGACGTCAAGTTGGTCCATGGTAGTGGCGCCAGGTTGCTCTATGTCAACATCCTGTAAGTTCAGGTAGTAAGCTGGGCTACCTGTTCCTCCATCCATATTTAAGGGCCCAACTCCCTCCGGCACTTGTCCCTGATTAGAGACCATTCCTAGCAAGTTTATTAGAAAATTTTAAATTAACACATATACATATACAATGGTATCGAAGAAAGACGTAATGAGGAAATGAAGATAGATGTAACGAATGAACATAGACGTAAAAGCATATGAGCCTAAGTATAGCCGCATTGCCAGCTATACTATTCTTCTGCTTGTGATGTCGAACTTATCAATTCAAACGATGGCATAGACACATGATAGTGGTTTTGATAGTTGTTTTCGAGACTGCGATATATGTGTGTCACTCTCTTTTGGTTCTACACTAGTCCGTTGTTTCCGAGACGATTGCCTTTCCACGCTCTCTACAACTTACCATTACTAACCTTCAACATCGAGTTGGATGCGAAAGAGCTACGTGTTGCACTCCAATGTGATCCATGAGTACAAATCCACTAAACTATTATATATTTGGCCTGATCAATTTACATGGAACAGTGAAAGGTTTTATAACAACTCAATGATAATCACTCTAGGTACTTTCACCATAACCCATAAATTACAAACGTGTGTATGTCAAATTATCCATGCACAGAGTTTATAATTGGCTAACCATCTTTTATATAACAAAAAAAATACACATATATTAGAAAAAGCGCAATTCCATGGAGCATCAGGCTTTATACACACACATATATTTTTTTGATCTTTATACACATGCATCTTTCAAGAACACATATAAATATTTGAAAGACATGTATACATCTTTCAAGAACATATACACACATACATCTTTCAAGAACATATACACCTAAACAATAGAACTATAAATTACAGAATGTGCTTTAAAATTTTTTGTGGATGCCTGGGTTTTTCTAATCTATATGCCACATTACAACAGGAATGCAAAACATACAAACTGTCAAATTGATGCCATCAGAAGAAAATAATGAAAATTTTGGATGATTTTCTACCAGCTTGGAATACTTACGACTTATATTATCCTTTGAAATGAAAATTCAAACAAAGATTAATCGAGGCTATGTTGCGAGCTATGTAAAATGCCATTATTAGCTATCCACTGGTTTTTGAATTTGCTAGTCCCTGCAAGGAAGAAGGTGCCATCCACTAGCTATTTCATTGAACTCATCACAAATCAAGTTTCAAGTCTTTGCAGACAATGGCATTTATGACCATCTATATAAATAAAAGTACCCGATGACATTGAAGATATCTCCTTCATTTTAAGAGCACATTACATATCCATTTGTTATTATTTTTCCTCATGGAAATGAAAGCACATTTACTGATTCTAAAGCACTCAAATTTCACTAAGAATTGTCGCATAACATCATAGGAAAATTTTATGTGCACAAGCTTAAGCCATCATTTACTTCTAGCATTGGTGAGGCGACAGTGGCCCAAGTTGAGGCAGTGGTGGGGAGCTCCGACACAAGGTGGCTGCGGTGGTGCAAGGCTCGGCGACGGTGTCAGTTTGAGGTGGAGGCGACGACAGCCCGAGGCGAGGTGACGGTGGGGATGGCTGAGGTAGAGGGGAGGGCCGAGGTGGTAGGGAGCTCCAAGGCGACAGCGCTGTAAAAAGAGGATGGCACGGGCTAGGTTAGGGTAACTAAGAGGAGGGCACGGCCTCTGAATTTATAAGGGTGGATTATCACTACTGGCTCGCCACAAGAACCGGCAGTGATAGTCTATCACTGCCAGGCAAGAAATAGAACTGGCAATTGTCGGCGTACTTTGCGCCAGGGTACCCTTTCCACCAATATCAGAAGGGGCCACGGGTGCCGAAGCATGATAGCCTCTGCAAAGCGGTGGCGATCACGCCTGTTGTCGGGCGATCGCCACGTGGCGACTGGCGGCGGTGGGCAATCGTGCCCTCATCGCCGGTCGATGGCGCCGCGTGGCGGCCTGGCGAGCAGGTGGGCGATCAGGCCCTGCTGCCAGGCAACCGCCCCACGTGGCGGCCCGGGGGGCAAGTGGGCGAGTAGGCCCTGCTGCTGAGCAACCACGCCACGTGGCGGCTTGGCGGGCAGGTGGGAAATCACTCCTTGCTGTCGGGCGACCGCACTGCGTGGCAGCCTGGTGAGCATGAGGGCGATCACGCCCTGCTGCCGGGTGGCTGGGCTATGTGGTCGATCGAAGGAGCCAGAATGTACTAGGGGGTACACTGCCGGTCAAGCATGAAGATGTACATCGGCGGAATAGGGGAGCTTTACCCCGAAGTCTTCTCCCCCGACAACCCGTGTCAGAATCATTAAATGCGTGTGGCTTCGCTGATGGCATGATAGCTTATCCCTTTGTCGTCCTGCACCTAACCAGTCCTATACAGGTCACTTCCCGGGCGGACCAGGCGGAGTTGGTCGATGGTGCAAAGAATGAGGCCAGAGGATGGGGCTACAGCGACTCATATAATAACTGAAGTGTAATCATTGTGATGTCATCCTTCTCACATGCCCGAGCCAGCCCGGCCTATATAAGGGGGGTTTGGTACATAGGAGCGGGGGGAGAAAAGGAGCGAGGAGGAGGAGAAAGAAAGAACGACCAGAGAACTTAGAACCGAAGGAAGCTAAGAGAGCGCACTGGGAGAGCTCAAGTAGAACCCAGGGGTGGATTGTGAACTAGTAATCCTCCCAAAACACACTAACAAGAGCCGAAGCAGGACGTAGGGCTATTACCCACATTGGGGGCTCGAACCTAGGTATATCAACATGTTCTTTAATCTTTGTTTATGTTGATCCCTCGAGAGAGCCCATAGGTGTCCGTCCGTGAAGATCCCCTCTATCGAACCTCGGGTCCCTTCGAGGCATAATAGCTGGCTGGCGAAAAACGCCAACAGCGGCGCGCTAGGTAGGGGGTAGCGGTTGGCTCACCCTTTCATCTCTCCACCAGGTCTTGGTTATCCGTCCGGAAGGATCCCACCTATGGAGATGGCGGGGTCACGTTCTCAGCAGGAAGAACAGACGGAGGCTAGCAGTGCCCGTGATGCATCTCGGCACTCCCATCGGGCGAGGGACCGTTTCATGCCCTCCCCCGAGGCGGGCGGCGTTGTCCCCCCAGCGGTAGCAGAGCTGCCGGTTCGGCGGCGTCTAGCCATGGAAGATGCCACTCTAGCCCAAAATCTTCATACGGTTTGTCTCCTCTTAGACCACCCCCCAGTGGAACTTGCAGGAGACACCCCAGCCATGCTGTGGCTGTGGAACACGGCTTCCCTGATAGATGCGGCTCAGCTCCATGTGGGGGCACCTGAGCGGCCGGGTACCTCTGGTGCCCCACAATCAGGGTGGCGTGTGGATCGCACCCAAGCTTCAAGCCACTTGAGCAGGAAGCACTCTGGCCAGGAGGACCGAAGCAAAGGAAAGGGCTTGCTGGATGCGGACCCCGTGATGCGAGGGGCCACGCTGCTACCGACGTGTCACCTCAAGCGTCTCCCGGGCACCGGGGAGGCCGTGAAGATTTGAGGGCACGGTTGGAGAAGTGTCGCCAGCAGCGCGCTGACGATTTGCGTGACGTACTGCAGCGCAGTCATGCGCAGGGGCAAGGCCACTATAGGCGGATGGCTCCTGATGACGAACACTCCTCTAGCGATACCTACTCGTGGGATAAAGAGGAGGCCCTCTCCTCCGAATCCTTGGGGAGACAAGATCCGCACTCCCCAACACAGTCTTTGGGGAGGGGTTCAGGTGGACGGCATAGCTCCCCCTACGGTGTCGGGTGCCAAGCCTTCTCCAGTCAGCTGCGCCGCGTTGCATGGCAGGAGAGGTTTCCCAGCATCCATTGAGAAGTACGACGGCACCACCAACCCAGAGGAGTTATTGCAGATATACACAACGGTGGTGCGGGCCACGGGCAGGTCTGAAAAGGCCATGGCCAACTACTTCCCGACAGCCCTGATGGGATCTGCCCGTTCTTGGCTGTTGAACCCCCTGCGAGGGTCGGTACACTTGTGGGAGGAACTGTGTAACCTCTTTGTCACCAACTTTCAAGAATCGTACATGCAGCCGAGTGTGAAGGATGATCTCCACGCCCTCGAGCAGGAGAAAGGGGGGTCATTGTGTGACTTCATTCGGCGGTTTAGCTACTGCCGCAACATGATCCCCAGGACATCCGAGCAGTCCGTTGTCATCACCTTCCGAAGAGGTGTCTAGGACCACAAGATGCGGGAGAAGATGGCTACTCGCAACGTCACCACCACTTCCGAGCTGTTCTCCCTGGCGCACAAGTGTGCACGGGCGGTGGAAGCTCGAAAAAAGGTGCCCGACCCGGTCAACGGTCATGGTGGAGATGGAGCCGGGACCTCGAAGGGTCACGCCCTCGAAAGGTGAAGAAGAAACATGGGCGGTGAGCTTAGTAGTCCCGACGACGCGGGCGCGCCATAGGGACACCAGGTCACGATGGCGCGACCACCGTGATCGACGGGATGACCGCCACGACCGGTGAGACGACCATCGCGAGGAGAAGGAGGGCAGTTCCAGGTTGTGAGCAAGATCCACAGGTCCAACACGCACTACCTGGCCAGCTGCCAGGTTGTGAGCAAGATGGTGGAGCAGGGTCTCATGGAGCGTCGTCCTCACGATGACGATCAGGATGAAGACTCCGCCCCGTTGGCTTTCTAGCAGGCAGAGCACACGGTGGCATATATCCACGGTGGCTCAGCCACCTATCACTCCAACACAAGGTACAAGTAGTTGATGAGGGAAGTCTGCGCAGTTGTACCGAGCCCAGGGGCGTGTAGGCCGCTGAAGTAGTCGGAGGAGTCAATCACCTTCAGTCGGGGTGACCACCCTGAGAGCACTACCGGCCTAGGTCACCTTACGATCGTGGTTTCGTCCACGATTCGAAACGTGAAGCTTTGGCGAGTGCTGGTGGACGGAGGGAGCTCCATCAACCTCTTGTCCTCCAAAGCGTTTCAAGCGCTCCAGATATCACGGCTGGAGCTGCGCTCGGCCCTGCCTTTCTACGGGCTCACCCCGGGGGATGGCTCAGTGCCCCTAGGCAGATGCACCTCCCCGTGACCTTTGGAGACAAGAACAATTACCATACGGAAGTGGTGGACTTTGAGGTCACCGATTTCAATCTTTCGTACAACGCGTTGCTTGGCCAACTGGCGTTGGTCAAGTTCATGGCGGCAACTCCCTATGCGTACATGGTGGTGAAGATACCAGGGCCCGGTGGCCCCATAGTCGTCTGGGTGGACAGGCCGGAAGCCTTGCACTACCATAAGCAGTTATTGGACCTGGCGGGTGCCACCTGTGCTAGGCAAGCTGATGCTGCCTGCTCAGGAGCCCCTCCAGCGAAGACCCGTGCCTCGCCTGGTTCATCCAGTGAGGTTAAGGTGGTCTCCTTGAGTGTGGCCGAGCCCAAGAGGATCATCAAGGTGGGCGCCCACCTTGACGCCAAATAGGAAAGCGCGCTCATCACCTTCCACCGGTCTAACTCCGACGTGTTTGCCTGGCAACCGTCCGACATGACTGGGGTCCTCAAGGAAGTGATCGAGCACCGATTGGCAATGCTTGTAGGAGTGCGCCTGGTCCGACAAAAGGTTCGGAGACAGGCACCAGAGCGACAAGATGCCATTCGGGAGGAAGTAGAGAAGCTACTACATGCGGGCATCATTAGGGAAGTCTCTCACCCCGAGTGGCTTGCTAATCCCGTGATCATCAAGAAGTCCAACGAGAAGTGGCGGATGTGCGTCGATTTCACCGACCTCAACAAGGCCTGCCCGAAGGATCCGTACCCTTTGCAGCGCATTGATCTCATCGTCGACCCTACGGTGGGGTGAGAGCTGCTGTGCTTTCTGATACGTACTCCGGGTACCATCAGATTAGCATGGCGACGGAGGATGAAGAAAAAACTGCTTTTGTAACCCCAATGGGCATATATTGTTATATCAGAATGGTATTTGGGTTAAAAAATGTTGGTTCTACTGATCAGCGTGCTATGCATACTTTCTTCCGTTCGCAGATAGGACGGAACCTCGAGGTGTACGTCGATGACCTGGTGGTGAAGGCCAAAGAGGGCGAGGGACTGGTCGGAGATCTGGAAGAAACCTTCGCTAACCTCCAGAAGAATTGCCTGAAGCTCAACCCTGAGAAGTGCGTGTTCGGCATGCCCTCTGGGAAATTGCTCGGGTTCCTTTTGTCCAATCGAGGCATTGAGGCCAACCCCAACAAGATAGTGGCTATCGAACACATGAAGCCACTAACTCGGCTCAGGCAAGTGCAGTGCCTCACTAGCGGACTGGCGTCCCTTGGGCAGTTTATCGCTCGCTTGGGATAAAGGAGTCTGCCCCTATTTAAGCTGCTGAAGAAGACCGACCATTTTGAATGGACCCCGGGGACGATGGTACAGCTGTCTCGGCCTCCGACTTAGGTGGGGAAGGCGGTGTGGCTGTCGCGGCCTCCAGTTCAGGGAGGGAAAGTAGCACACCTGCCTTAGCCCCCGGTTCCGGGAGGGAAGAAGGCGGTGCCGCCGGTGTGGCACCTGGGGAAAAGCCTGGCCAGGCAGAGTACCCAAGCGATCGCTGTGTGATCACTACACTTGGCCAGGAAGGTCAGTGGATGGATCCGATCCTAGCCTTCCTGCGGGACCAAATGATCCCTGATGATGATGCGTCAGCCAAGAAAATTGCACGTAAGTTCAAGTGCTATACTCTGGTAGGTGGGGATCTATATCGCCAGAGTAGAAATGGAATTCTTCTGAAGTGCATCACTCAGGAAGAGGGGAGCAACCTGATCTCTGATATCCATGGAGGCATGTGCGGGAGCCATATGTCCAGTCGGACGCTGGTCCAAAAAGCGTTCCGCTAAGGATTCTATTGGCCTACTGCATCGCCATATGTCTAGGCGGAGCGGGCAAACAAGGCGGTGGGCAGGCCGGCGAGAGCGTCGGTGACGTGGGTGAAGTTAAGGGTGTACTGCATCGCCAAAGACTCCAACGGATCGCTCAGCTCCACCCCTAGGGGCCACAGGCTCCTAACCATGCGGTTGTACGTAGCGCGGAGCATGACGGTGAGGTTGTGCAGCGAGCGGCGCAGTTCATCTTCAGTCTGCTTCCGTCCTGCCTCGGCCTCCTCTATCCGGGCGAGCAGGGCCGTCGCACACGCCTTCTCCTTAGTGAGCAGGGCCGCCCCTCTCTCCCTCTCATGCGGCAGCTCTTCGCGCAGCCGCCCCATCTGCTGGCTCAACTGTGCCTCTTGCTGGGTGGGCGCCGTGAAGATTGTACCCATTAAAGCATGAACACTGCCAAGCTCAATGAGCAGCGCTGCTAGTCAAGAGGCGGGGGCGGCAAGGGTGCTCGATGAAGGGCTGGCGGAGGTATCGACGTCGGCGATGTCCCCGTGAACTACTTCTGGGGTGCCGGACGGACCACGGGCAGGATCTCCGGCCGCTTGGGCGGATGCCCAGCTTTGCGTAACATTGCTGGGAGTCACCCTTGGGAGCGCTGGGAAGTAGAAGGAGGACGTAGGAAGGTTAAGCACTCCCTATAGAGCAGTGGGGAGGGCTCTCGATGCCGGCGGAGCAGGTGTAGACAAAGTTAGCGCTGGGGCAGGAGCTGAAGACTCGCTGCAGCGGAAGAAGTTCTCGTCCTAGCCGTGCTCGAAGGCGCGATGGAACTGGAAGGGGCGGCCATCTGGTTATCGGTGCGGGGCCTCTTAGGGTCTGCACCCGAGGCGTCCGAGGAGGATAGCCGCTTGCCTGCGCTCCGGTCGTCCACTGGGGCGGGTCCTAGATCGTTAGGGGGCCTTGAGGCGGCAGCATCGCGGGCCCGGTGGAGTCCATCGCTGGGAGAGACTTGACGATCAGGAGACATTCCCCGAACTCCAGATCGCACAATGGCTGGGCTTCGGTCGAGAAATCTGAGTCGCTTGGTGTTGGTGGGACCAGCCTGCCCAGCCACTTGATGATGGAAGGGGCGTCCAAATTCCTTGCACCTAAAGAAAGAGAAAGGGTTACTGACTGATGGCTACCATGTGAAATCAGAAGAAAAGAAGAACAGAAACTTATGCCCAGGTAGGTACGGGTTATGTCATCATCACCAGATATCGCCACGCCGGCCGAAAGCCCGGCGCAGGGGCCGATCCTCACAGGTCACGAAGTCCGGACCACCAAGTGCCGGTCGCCCGAGTCTCAGAGCCGGTCGATGTGGGCCACCATTGTCTGGAACTCCGCCGTCTCGTCGACGGGCGAGCCCCAGTTCTCGTAGGCCTCCACCGGTGCGGAGGGTATCCCTAGGGTGTCAAGGCTGCTGTTGTCACCGGCATATAGCCAGTCGCTTCGCAACGCCTTCCAGTTGGTCTTTGTCTGGAAGGGGATGTAGTGGGAGGCAGATCCGTCATGAAGACGGATATGGTAGCTCCCCATGACCCCACCATCAGTGGAGCCGCAGAGAGTGTAGAAGTATCGAAAGAGAGGAAGATTCGGCATCACCACCGTGAACATTTTGTAGAGGTATGCGAAGGTGGAGAGGATAAGGACGGCGTTGGGGGTGAGGTAAAGATGGTGGATTTTGTAGAAGTGGAGGACGGTGTGAAAGAATTCGGAGAAAGGCAGGACCAGGCCCGCCAACAGCGCCTAGGAGAAGATGACGATCTCCCCGTCATCGCACCGTGGCGTAATCGAAGAGAGCCTTCGGGGGCGTTCTGGGAGAGCCTCGTTTGCCTCTCCCCGTCGACAGTCGACGCAACGAAAGTCTACGCCATCAGAACGAAGCAAGGGCTGGGGATAAGGATGTTGAAGCAGCAAAGGAAGAAGATGAAGGAGTTCAAAAAGATCGTGAACTGCCAATCATGGGCGTGCGTATTAATAGGTTTCTTGTGCTGGCGGTTCGCGAAAAGACGAAAGTGCGTGATGCTTCAAGTCCTGAGAGAATGCGGTGGAAGCGGAGAGGGTTGGAGCGGTTGCATGCGCAGAAGTGGTGGACCTGTCCAAGAGCACGTCAGCATTAAAGAGGTCTGAAAGGGCTGGCGCGCGCTCCAGGATGGGCCCTGGGGCTACTGTCGGCGTACTTTCTGCTAGGGTACCCTCTCCACCACTATCAGAAGGGGCCACGGGTGTCGAAGCATGACAACCTAGCGAGCAGGTGGGCGATCACGCCCTGCTGCCGGGTGACCACGCCGTGTGGCGGCATGGTAAGCAGGTGGGCGATCAGGCCCTGTTGCCGAGTGACCGCCCCACGTGGCAGCCTAGCAAGCAGGTGGGAGATCAGGCCCTACTGCTGGACAACCGCGCCGTGTGGCGGCTCGGGGCAGCAGTGGGCAATCAAGCCTGCCACGGGCGACGATGATCGAGCCCTAATGTCGTGACCGCCCATGTGGTGGCTGGCGGCGGTGGGCGGCGAGGCCCTCATCGCCGAAAGCAACCACGCCGCGTGGCGCCCTGCCGGGAAGGTGGGGGATCACGCCCTGCTGCTGGGCGGCTGGGCTACGTGGTCGATCGAAGGAGCCAGAAGGTACTAGGGGGTACACTGCCGGTCAAACCTGAAGATGTACATCGGTGGAATAGGGGAGCTTTACCCCGAAGTCTTCTCCCCCTGACAACCTGTGTCAGAACCATAAAATGCACATGTTTTCACTGACGGCACGATAGCTTATCCCTCTGTCGTCCTGCACCTAACCAGTCCTATACAAGTCACTTTCCGGGCGGACCGGGAGGAGTTGGACGATGGTGCAAAGAATCAGGCCAGAGGATGGGGCTACAATGACTGATGTAATAAATGTAGTGTAATCATTGTGATGTCATCCTTCTCACATGCTTGAGCCAGTCCGACCTATATAAGGGGGGTTCGGTGCATGGGAGCAGGGGGAGAAAAGGAGCGAGGAGGACGAGAAAGAAAGAACGACCAGAGAACTTAGAACCGAAGGAAGCTAAGAGAGAGCACTGGGAGAGCTCAAGTAGAGCCCGAGGGGTGGATTGTGTACTGGTAATCCCCACAAAACACATTAACAAGAGCCGAAGCAGGACGTAGGGCTATTACCCACATTGGGGACCCGAACCTGGGTATATCGATGTGTTCTTTAATCTTTGTTTGTGTTGATCCCTCGAGAGAGCCCATAGGTGTCTGTCCGTGAAGATCCCCTCTATCGAATCTCGGGTCCCTTCGAGGCATAATAGCTGGCCAGTGAAAAACGCTAACAACAGTGATAATTTTTTTTCACTACCGGCCCACTCCCAAACTGACGGTAATAGTAGAATATCACTGCAGGTTCAAGATTCACCCGGTAGTGATAGTGCTTATCACTGCCAATTGATACTAGCAACCAGCAGTAATAAGTCATATCACTGCCGGTTGATACTATCAACTGGCAATAATAAGCCGTATCACTACCGCTTTATGAGCAACCGACAGTGATAAGCTAAGTGAAAATTATTTCATTTCAAAGGTTAAGTGCTTTGGGATTTTTGAAATCCTATCAAATTTATTCCAAATAATGCTTTAATAGTTTTAATATTTCAAAAATCAAATCCTATCAAAAACTGTTTTAATAGTTTTAATATTTCAAAAATCAAATAATGCTTAAAAAATTCACATAAATGCAGTAAAATTCACACAAATTCAAATGTAGTTGAAGATTCACTACTATAGAAATGATTTTCCTAAACACTAAGGATTTCTTTCCACAGGCGGATTAAAAGGAGAGCCGCCTCAAATGACTGCGGGCGATCCTTGGGGTTAAGAACCGCCTGTATAAAGGTATCTTCACAGGCTGCTCTCTTAAGAAACCGCCTGTGAAAATATTGATCTTTTCACAGGCGGTGCCCTTTAGATGCCGCTTGAGGAAACTATACTCTTCACAGGCGGCTCTCTTAAGGAACCGCCTTGGGAAATTGCGATCTTTACACAGGCGGCTTTCTTCTGTTGCATCAGAAAGCCTAGATTTCCACAGGTGGTATGCTAAGCAAGCCGCCTTAGTTAATTATATTGATGGCCTAATTAATTAACAAACCCCCTGTGGTGATGTTCAAGTCTTTAAAGGTGTAGTTCTTAAACAAACCGCTTTGTCAAATTTTGTAAATGCTTGTGCGCAAATTTTGTGACGAAGGAGATGCCGGTATGCATTTTCATGTACGTACCGGAGCATCCTTTGTTCTACAATACCTACAAAACACAGAAATCCAACGTCTAGACAATACTCCGGTATGAGTTTGTATTGACGTATCGGATCATCCGTTATGTTGCAACAGTGGCACTACACAGAGAAATCCAACGTCTAAAAAATACTCTGGTATGGTTCTTTTGGCCATTGACGGATCATCCGGTAGTGCTGTTTTGCTTGATCGTTATTATTTTTCTGCAGGCCGTTGTCTTAGGGAGCAACCTGTGGAAACTTCGCTTTAAACATGTGGCTTCACAAATTTGCCACTGGACCCACATTTCATTGACCCAGATGGTCCCATATGTCATTGGCTCAAGTGGCATCATAATCAAAGGATCAATCTTTGAAGTGGCAAATAACCAATTTTCACGTGCATTGGGAGAGGGGTTGAAGCCCTCACCTTCTAGATCTCAGAGCGGATCTTGTATCCCTCCTCTCTCTAGAGAGAGAACGATCCCCTCTATAGATCTAGAGGAGAGGACCTTACATTCTTTCGTGATTTTAATAAAATCATTATATAGTATTTAACTTAGGGTTATCTTGTTAAAGTTCTATCTAAATAATTGATATTTCGATCGATTTTCTATTTCGTGTTCAAGATGGAAAGGGCATGGATGTACAATGCCCCAAGAAATAAGGGTGTATTCCTCAAAGAGCTCAAACTTTTATTAAAGCCGCCGAAGGGACGCTGGACTAAGAAGGAAACGGAAATACTTTGTCCATGCAAAGACTGTAAGAACAATGTAGGGTGGGGTGATTTAAGTGTAATCAGAACACACTTGATCATGAGAGGTTTTATAGAGGATTACACATGTTGGTCCAACCATGGCGAGCAATGTACATCGCAAACAACCGATGACGTTGATCCCGATCTCGTGGATGATCGAAGTGCCGGAGGCGACATTGATGGTTTGGGAGATGAAGCTCACGTGCATGCTCGTTTGTTAGATGATGGTCGCATCGCTGATGTAGAGGAAATGTTGCGCCATGCCGAACCACAGGTTTTAAAGGAGATGACATGTTTAGATAATGTCGATGCGTTACACAAAGCAGCGAATGATCTGTTATATGAGGAATCCAAGGGTTGTCCTCCAGAGTTTACGGTGTTGCATACGGTGCTGATGCTTCTACGGTTGAAGGCTAGCAATGGATGGTCGAACAAGAGTTTCACCTATCTGTTGAGGCTCTTGGCAGAAATACTTCCGAAGGCTAATGGATTGCCCACCTTGCCGACGAGCACTTATTTCGCAAAGAAGCTTATCACTTCGATGTCATTGGATGTGCAAAAGATACACGCATGTCCGAACCACTGTATCCTCTTCTGTAAAGATTACACGGACTTGGATCAATGCCCGGTGTGCAAGGCGAGCCGATATAAGAAGAATGATGACTCCCACGACGATGATGATTCTTTAGCCAACACTATGAAGAATAAGAAGAACAAGAATAGTACTACTGGTAATAACGAAGAAGACACTTCTTCAGGCACGAACAAGAAGAAAAGAAACCCTACGTTGGTGATGTGGTACTTGCCAGTTATTGGCCGCCTGAAATGTTTGTACTCGAATGAGAGGGACTCCGAACTAATGGGTTGGCATTTCGACAAGCGCAGAAAAGATGGAAAGATTCGACACCCAGCCGATGGTAGACAATGGAGAATTTTTTATCACATGTATCCAGATTTCGGCAACGAACCCAGGAATGTAAGGTTCGCATTGAGTACCAATGGTATGAATCCTTTCGGTGAATGGAATGCCACATATAGCACTTGGCCAGTAGTCCTGTCTATCTACAACCTTCCTCCATGGCTATATATGAAGAGAAGGTACCTAATGTTGTCCATTCTTATCCAAGGTCCGAGACAGCCTAGAGTAGATATTGATGTGTTTCTCGAACCACTGATGGAAGATATGGCCATGTTGTGGCACGATGGGGTCCACGTGTGGGATCAGTTCCAACAATAGTACTTCACACTAAAAGCCATTATTTTTGTTACCATCAGTGATTACCCACCTCGCTAGCCCTATCGAATTGATTAAAGGAAGACGACTTGTGTAGTATGCATGGATGAAAGCGTGGTCGGCGTTCCTTGCATGCTCACGAAGTTAGTGTACATGCGGCACCGCCGTTTCTTCTTAGCTCACAAATACCATAAGATGGGCAAGTATTTTGACAATACGGTTGAGAAGGTGTGGCTCCAAAGCGTACCAGAAGGGAAAAAAGTGTTTGAAATGGTCGAGAACATCAAGGTGGTTTTCGGGAAGAAGCGGTCGAGGGCCAAAAAGGGGTCGAAGAGGAAGAATCTTGATGAGGAGGTTCCTCCACCGCTGTCTGTTCAAAAGATGTCAATTTTCTACAAGTATTTGCCCTACTAGAAGGACTTGGAAATTCGCCATAGCATCGATGCCATGCATGTCATAAAGAATGTCTGTGAAAGCGTGCTAGGTCTCTTGTTGGACATTCAGTACAAGACAAAGGATGGTCTTAAAGCTCGTAAAGACTTAGTAGTACTTAAAATCAGGAAAGAACTACACCCTCAAGAAAGAACATATGGAAAGTATTACCTTCCCCCAGCAAGCTACTCTCTGACAACTGAGGAGAAAAGATCAGTGTGCAAGTGCTTACGTGGGGTTAGAGTCCCATGCATCTGGTTATTCATCCAACATCAAAAACCTAGTATCGATGAAAGATTTAAAGATAAGTGGTATGAAGTCTCACGACTGCCACGTCATGATGACACAAATGCTCCCAATTGCAATCAGGGGTATCAACTCAACATTTGTAAAGGTGGCCATCCTGCAGTTTGTGTCATTTCTGCAATGCGATTTCACAAAAGGTAATCGATGATGAATAGCTGAGCTATCTGCAGAACTACATAGTGGAGACTATATACCAACTTGAGATGTGCTTCGCTCCATCCTTTTTCGATATCATGCCACACCTCTTGGGTTCACCTTGTCGAGGAGGTAAAATCTTTGGGACGATATTCTTACACTGGATGTTTCCATTTGAGAGGTGGATGGGCTTGCTTAAGAGCTTACAACGGAATCGTGCTTACCCAGAGGGTTCCATTATTGAGGGCTACAATACTGAGGAAGTCATTGAGTGTTGCACGGATTACTTCATACCCACGGAAAGGCCGATTGGTGTGCTGTCCCTCGACATGAGGGAGGTTGGTAGTAAAGGGACTAAGGGAAAGAAAAGATTCATCGACCATGAGTACAAGAATGTGGACCAAGCACATTTCACCGTCTTGCAATGACTAAAGATAGTGGAGCCGTATGTGGAGCAACACCTGGAAGAGCTTGAAAGAGAAAATCCAGGACGCCAAGTTGATTGGATCCTGAAAGAGAATAAGCGCATGTTTACCACATGGTTCAAGAACCAAAACATACCAGATGGTGAGGACGAAGATACAGAAACATTGAAAATGTTGGCTCATGGCCCATCAAGTCTGGTAACATCATGGCTAGCATATGACATCAATGGGTATACATTTTATACCATTCAAAAGGACAAGAAGACGATGGCCCAAAATAGTGGTGTTCGGGTAGAAGCCATAGATGTGACAGGGAAGAAGAACACCTACTATGGAATCATTGAAGAAATTTGGGAACTCGACTATGGAAGGGATATGTAGATACCTGTATTTCGCTGCAACTGGGTCAAACATCCTAATGGTGTGGAGGTGGACAACTATGGATTCACAACTGTCAACCTCAATAATCATGGCCACAAAACTGACCCCTGGATACTAGCTTCTGAAGTCTCGCAAGTTTTCTACATAGCTGACCCCAGTAATAAGAAAAGGAACATAGTTGTTCCCGGAAAACAAAGGATTGTTGGAGTTGACAATGTGCACGACGAGGCAGAATACAATCAGTTCGATGACCTATAGAAGAAACCCTCGATATTTCAATGATGCCATATATGCGTGATGATTGCGTCGGAAAAGTTGTTAAAGGCAAATAGGGACACGTTGTGTAAAAACTTAATATGTAATAGAACTTATATTTTTATTGGACTTGAGTAAAAGCATTGCGTGAAAGTGCAGGATGGTGCAGTAGATAATTAAGCTATTAGGCGGATCATCTTGTAAATTGAAGCCAACAGAGGCCCAAAAGCCAAGCACTATTCGTCCGGACGATAATCCGATGCGGTTTTTCTCGACTTAACGGGCGTCCGGTATGTGAATCTTAGCTTCGAGGCCTCCGTCGTCCGCATTCGAGAGCATCTTTATCTTTTCCTATACGGATCGTCCGGTCTTGGTATTATCCGCGCTCACTGTTATTGTGACTCTGCTAGGTGCTAGCACACCGCTAGACAAGATGATCCGATTCTTTTTTCATCAGGTGGCCGGACCATCTTGCCATGAGTCGAACAGAGGCATCGATCCGGTCAGGTGATGTTTCCAATAACGGATCATCCGGTCTGTTGATCTTAACCTAATCCAAAAACACGCTTCAACATTCAGAGAACCGCCTGTGGAGCTTTAATATCGACCGCACCTAACTACTCCTCTCTCCACGCCTCCACGCCGCCTTGTGCCGTAGCCCATTTCCGTGCCTTGCGACGCCGTACTCCAATCTTCCATCCACCTCGGTGCCGCCACACGCCAGTTCGCGCCACCCGTTTTGTCACCGCCGACAAATTCGAGCCCTCGGCTGGCGATTGACTCTCCTTCACTTTGTAAGCGGTGAGATCCACATCCCTCTGGTTTCTTTGGACTCCATTCAAATGCATATGAATACGACGCAAGTTCTTGACATTCAACCATGCAACTTGCAGATGGCAGGAAAAAGGAAGGGAAAAGAAATTGTGCGAGCTGAGAAGGCTAAGAAGTCCAAGGCCTGAAAGGCGGTGAGTGAGTGAGATGGCTGCAGATCTGAATTTGGCTCGGTATCTGGCGTGGCCTCCAATTGCAGATTAGATACACACTGAGTCAGCGAGAGAGGGGTTAGAGGCAGGGGCACTCAATTCACGAGAGGTGGTGCGGCACCTCCTCATCGTTCTAGCAGCGTTTGCACTCGTGGTGGTTCGACATCTTCCGAGCTCACTGCTAGGTAGCTGCGTGCTTGTCCCAACATAGTTCCGCATGAGGAGGAGACTGGTGATGAAAAGGAAGAGGACGAGGAGTACCATGTGCCACATCGTGACCCTGAGATAAGACTTAGAGACCTTCAGAACCTCTCATCCCGGAGGGTAAAGAGCCTTCGTTTCTCTGATGTCAATGTTTGGTTTTCGGTAGCCAGAGAATTTGGAGTTCATAGGAGGTTCTGGACGGTTCTTCAGCAGAGCTTCTACGTTACGTACAGAGAGCTCGGGGTCCAGTTGAGCATGTACAGGATGCTCAACTTCGCTTTTTTGCAGAGGGCCACGGGTGGGGTGGATGTTCAGAGACACTTCGACCATTTCGAATGTCTTACCAGGCTGTTGACAGAGTTCAACACGGTAGTGGAAAAGTGGGCCAGAGACTTCTACGCCACAGTTTGGATCGACCCAGAGCACAGATATATTCAGTTCATGCACGACAGAGAACCCTAGAGGGTGTACAGGTCCACTTTGCTTGAGTTGTTTGGTTTTGAGGAGGAGGCCCGAACTTTGCATCAGGTGGTGTACGCAGATAGCACACTGCCTCGTCGTGCTAAGGCCGGAGGGTGTTTCCCGACAGATGACCAGATTCGCTTTTGCTTCTAGCAGCCGTTCCCTGTTGGATCGCTTCGCCATCCAGACCGTCTCACTCATGAGGCAAAGGCGGTCCACATGGCTTTCAGGAAGTCACTGTTGCCGAGGATTGGGAATGCCGAGACGATCACTAGTTTGCAGCAGTGGCTACTTTATTCGATCCTATCTCACGAGCCGTTCGACATTCTTGACTTTATCATTTGTGAGATTGAATATGCTATTGCAGATGCTATGAGTTTAGCCAGACAACAACCATTTGCGCATATAATTTCTTACATATGCAGTACCTTCTCTCCCGACGAGCATCGTGAGGAGTACTTGGAAGCGCGTGTTCATCTTCGTCAGTACATGCCTCCATTTCTTGACGACAAACACAGAGGCCAGCGTTCCATGACGAGGGCTCAGGAGCACATACCTGAGGAACTGAGAGAGACCACTCAAGGGGAGGACCAGGCACTAGCAGAGGCTGAGGAGCATGCTGGGTTGGCGCGGATCATTGATATTGACTAGGATGACGACGATGAGGAGGAGGAAGACCCTGAGTACTTCCCACCAGTCCAAGCCCACGACCACGAGGCAGGTGGATCGAGCTCATGACACGAGGATCGAGATGACTCACACTGCCGTGCAGCAGACTCTGACGTGACACCGATGATTGTGGCTTCTTTTTCTCAGCCCTCTGAGCTTACTCACGTAATTGCTTCGATTGTTGAGTTGCAGAAGTCTCAGGCAGCTTCAATTGCCCAACAGCGGGAGACACAAACCCAATTATTAGAGGAGATGAGGTTGCATCAGCAGACGACCCAGGCAGCTTTGCTACAAGGTCAGATGCAAATGGCTCAGATGTTTACTTTCTTCTCAGGCTGCTTTGGTCAGTTGTACAATGCATTTGGTCTTGCACAGCCTAAGCTGCCAACTCCAGTTCCACCTCCCACTACCGGCATTGCTGCCCCACTTGCTTCTATTGGGGGCTTCCTGCCCACTCCCGTGTCAACGTTCCCACTAGCACCTACGGTCTTGACAGGGATGTTCTCCAGACCAGCCGGTGATAAGGCATCCGCTCTGTTGTCCACTACTCCACCTACTTTAGCGGATGCACCCACATCGACCATATGCCCGTGCTCGTCTGATACCGAACATACATCCGTGCATCTTGACATGGTGACGAGATGGCCGCTCAGAGTGTAGTATCGTTGAGTTCCGCACCTATCGATGCGGTGCCGACTCCTCAAGTTGGCGGCGATCAAGTCATTGCCTCGAGTGTGCTCTGTGAGTTCACCTACAGCCCCTAAGGCCCCTGATGAGGATAACACTGCGCCAACATGTACAGAACATCAGTCTCCGGACTCAACACACACTGCTGTGATTACTCAAATCACAGAGAATATTGCTGATATGGGTGTTGTGGATGTGACCTCCGAACCTGACAGTGCGGCACAGACAGGCCCATCAGATCCCCTTGCCGGTGACCAAGCGATTGCTCCAACCCCTTCACCAACAGGTTCACAGGCCCCTGATGAGGAGACTAAAGCTACAAAGTCCCAGGAGGAGAACTCGACGAGCTTGACGCTGACGGTGTTGAGCGCGAGGCTGATAGGGAAGACTCCAGCTCTGGCTCCGATCTTTTTGGTACTAGTCCAAGCACGGACGAGTAGTTCTTTGCTTATTGCGCCACTTGTCTTTTCGGTTGTTATGCACTCTAACTTGCTTGTATGTCGTATTTCGATTTCGCTGTGTTCGCCTAGATTGGAATGATGCATTTCATGATAATTTTATTAAACTTTGTACTCTTTCATGACAATCTGTACCGAAGGCTTTATGCCAGTAGGATGCTCCGGTATACATATATTTACACATAGCAGATCATCCTGATTTGTAGTTCCGTTGTAGCCCACGGCAAAAGTTGTACGCATAGAGGATGATCCGGTGCGTTATCCTAACCACTGCCAGATCGTCCAGTGTTTGGAATCGGCTCCCGTGCTTGAGGAGAGCACCTAGCTAGACAACATGTATAGAGCTTTGGTCTCCCGGCCAATCACTTACTGCTGTGATTGCTATGATCACAGAGAATAAAGGTTGGTATGGGTTTTAGGGTCGAGGGTGGACCCTGTTAGTCGGCGAAGACAACTCCGAAGACCACTGGGCCCATGACCCATAGCTTTGCTCCTCGACATCACCGCTAGCTCATCGGTCCGATGGTGGCGAGTAGACCATTTCAATATCGACCTCCACGAGCTTGCGGCGACTTCGCTTTAAAGCGCGAGGTCGATCTGCTCGGCCCGATCTTTAGGCATTCCCGGCCGAAACGTCACGGACATGCGATCTTGAGTTGATTTTAGTGCGGTTAGCTCTTGTCGGATCTTCATGTAAGGACGAGTTATCTGAATGTTGCGCCACTCGTAGTTGTTCCTTTCGATTATGTCGATCGATCCATGTGAAATGTAGCGCCCCCCGCGAACGATGTGAACATTTAGGACCGTGCGGGTGATTAATTACTTCAATACTAAATCTGTACCGAACGGTATGGCCATTTTACATTGCCCTCTTTCGCTTGTGGAGTTTGGGCACGCAAGATAACTTCGAAGGTTTTATGCTGGAAGGATGGTCCGGTATACATATATTTACACACACCAGATCATCCTGATTTGTAGTTCCGTTGTAGCCCACGGCGAATGTTGTACGCATAGAGGATGATCCGGTCGTTATCCTAACCACTGCCGGATCGTCCGGTGTTTGGAATCGGCTCCCGTGCTTGAGGAGACCACCTAGCTAGACAACATGTGTAGAGCTTTGGTCTCCGGCCAATCACTTCTTCTTTGTGATTGCTATGATCCTGAGAATAAAAGGTGCTTTGGGTTTTAGGGTCCGAGGGTGGACCACGTTAGTCTTGGCAGAGACAACTCCCGGAGACCCCCAAGCCCATGACTCATAGCCTACTCCTACGACATCACCGCTAGCCCATCAGTCCGATGGTGACGAGAGTAGGCCATTTCAATATCATGACCACCACGAGCCTGTCGGCGACTCTGTTGCAGAGCGTGAGGTCGATCGACTCGGCTCGATCTCCGAGCATTCGGCCGAGAACGTACGGACTTGTAGTGCTGAGTTGATTTTAGTGATGTTAGCTCTTGCCAGATCTTCATGTAAGGACGAGTTATCTGAATGTTGCGCCACTCGTAGTTGTTCCTTTCGGTGTAATCGATCGATCCATGAGAAATGTAGTGCCCTCCGTGAACGATGTGAACATTTAGGACCATGTGGGTGATTAATTACTTCAACACTAAATCTGTACCGAACGGTATGGCCATTTTACGTTGCCCTCTTTCGCTTGTAGAGTTCGGGCACGCAAGATAACTTCGAAGGCTTTATGCCGACAGGATGGTCCGATATACATATATTTACACATACTGGATCATCCTGATTTGTAGTTCCGTTGTAGCTCACGGCGAAAGTTGTACGCATAGAGGATAATCCGGTGCGTTATCCTAACCACTGCCGGATCGTCCGGTGTTTGGAATCGGCTCTCGTGCTTGAGGAGAGCACCTAGCTAGACAACATATGTAGAGCTTTGGTCTCCCGGGCAATCACTTCCTGCTGTGATTGCTATGATCCTGTAAAATAAAATTTGCTATGGGTTTTAGGGTCGAGGGTGGACCCTGTTAGTCTTGACATAAACAACTCCCGGAGACCCCCAAGCCCATGACCCATAGCCTGCTCCTCCGACATCACCGCTAGCCCATCAGTCCGATGGTGACGAGAGTAGACCATTTCAATATCATGACCTCCACGAGCTTGCCGGCGACTCTGTTGCAGAGCGCGAGGTTGATCCAGCTCCGGCTCCGATCTTTAGGCATTCCCAGCCCGAGAACGTACGGACATGTAGTGCTGAGTTGATTTTAGTGCTGCTAGCTCTTGTCAGATCTTCATGTAAGGACGAGTTATCTAAATGTTGCGCCACTCGTAGTTGTTCCTTTCGGTGTAATTGATCGATCCATGAGAAATGTAGCGCCCCCCGCGAATGATGTGAACATTTAGGACCGTGCGGGTGATTAATTACTTCAACACTAAATCTGTACCGAACGGTATGGCCATTTTACGTTGCCCTCTTTCGCTTGTGGAGTTCGGGCACGCAAGATAACTTCGAAGGCTTTATGCCGGCAGGATGGTCCGTTATACATATATTTACACATACCGGATCATCCTGATTTGTAGTTCCGTTGTAGCCCACGGCATAAGTTGTACGCATAGAGGATGATCCGGTGCGTTATCCTAACCACTGCCGGATCTTCCGGTGTTTGGAATCGGCTCCCGTGCTTGAGGAGAGCACCTTGCAAGACAACATGTGTAGAGCTTTTGTCTCCCGGCCAATCACTTACTGATGTGATTGCTATGATCACAGAGAATAAGGCTGTTTTGGGTTTTTAGGGTCCGAGGGAGTACCCTTTTAGTGCGGCAGAGACAACTCCCGAAGACCCCCAAGCCCATGACCCATAGCCTGCTCCTACAACATCACCGCTAGCCCATCAGTCCATTGGTGACGAGAGTAGACCATTTCAATATCATGACCTCCACGAGCCCACCGGCGACTCTGTTGCAGAGTGTCAGACTGATCCAGCTCCGGCTCCGATTTTTAGGCATTCCCAGCCCGAGAACGTACGGACACGTAGTGCTGAGTTGATTTTAGTGCTGTTAGCTCTTGTCGGATCTTCATGTAAGGACGAGTTATCTGAATGTTGTGCCACTCGTAGTTGTTCCTTTCGGTGTAATCGATCGATGCATGCGAAATGTAGCGGCCCCCGCGAATGATGTGAACATTTAGGACCATGTGGGTGATTAATTACTTCAATGCTAAATCTGTACCGAACGGTATGGCCATTTTACGTTGCCCTCTTTTGCTTGTGGAGTTCGGGCACGCAAGATAACTTCGAAGGCTTTATGCCAGCAGGATGGTCCGGTATACATATATTTACACATATTGGATCATCCTAATTTGTATTTCCGTTGTAGCCTACGGCGAAAGTTGTACGCATAGAGGATGATCCGGTGCGTTATCCTAACAATTGCCGGATCGTCCGGTGTTTGGAATCGGCTCTTGTGCTTGCGGAGATCACCTAGCTAGACAACATGTGTAGAGCTTTGGTCTCCCGGCCAATCACTTACTGCTGTGATTGCTATGATCACAGAGAATAAGGCTGCTATGGGTTTTTAGGGTCCGAGGGTGGACCCTGTTAGTGCGGCAGAGACAACTCCCGGAGACCCCCAAGCCCATGACCTATATCCTGCACCTACGACATCACCGCTAGCCCATCAGGCCGATTGTGACGAAAGTAGACCATTTCAATATCATGACCTCCACGAGCCTGCCGGTGACTCTGTTGCAGAACGCGAGGCTGATCCAGCTCCGGCTCCGATCATTAGGCATTCCCAGCCCGAGAACGTACGGACACGTAGTGCTGAGTTGATTTTAGTGCTGTTAGCTCTTGTCGGATCTTCATGTAAGGACGAGTTATCTGAATGTTGCGCCACTCGTAGTTGTTCCTTTCGGTGTAATCCGGTACTTGCTTTTCTACCGACCGGACGATCCGATGTGCACATATTTACATAGACAGGAGAATCCTGTACTTGCTTTTCTACCTACCGGACGATCTGGTATGCTTATATTGACCACCTGGGGAGCCGTTCGTGTTCACAAATTCCCCCAAGACATTTGTATTCTCTCCCTCCTCGGCAATGTCGGCCTCCTCGTCCTCATCCTCCTCCGCAATGTCGGCGCAGACTGAGTCCGCCAGGAAGCGGCCGTGACACCGGTCGCCATCGCCGTCGGCCCGATCGTCGGCGTCCGTCAACTGGGTCCCCCAGTTACGGGCAGAGGTGGAGGAGGAGCCGCTAAACAGGGTGGAGGAGGCCATCCGTGGTGGCGGCGGCAGCAGCGGCAGCGGAGGCGGCAGCAGCAGCGGCGGCGGTGGCAGTGGCAATTTTGACCTTTTGGATATGATGCCACTTGAGCCAATGAAATATGGGACCGTATGAGTCAATGAAATGTAGGTCCAGTGGCAATTTTGCGAAGCTACATGTTTAAAGTGGAAAATAACCAAATCTCTCCCCCAAACTATGGGCCGGACCATTGATGCGTGGAATAAATCTCGCGATGTCGACGCCTTTGTAGAAATTGTTGGAACTTCCTGTGGAAATTCCTAACCCCTAAAATCTCTAGGCGGGAGATCGAATAGCTCCCCCCGTCCAAAGCGGCAAAGCCAAATTTCCCCCGTCGACGCCTCCACGCCGCCGCCCTCGGTGACATCCCCTCGAGCTCGCGCCTCTGACAACCATTCCGGCGTGCTCGGTGACTTCTCCGCGGGCTCGCGCCTAAGACTACCGTCCGCCGCGCCGTCGCCCCCTTCGTCCATGTTGCCTCGCTCGGTGACCTCTCCACAGCCTCGCTCCTTCGACGAACTTTTCGCCGGGTCGTCAACTGCCGAAGCCCCAATTCCCCTGTGGACGCCGCCCTGCTGCCTCGCTCGACCTAGCAAGGCAAGTGCATCCGACCACCCTTATATCTTGTTATCTTTGTGAAAAAAGTTTCGGAAGATATGTCTAAAGTAGATGGTGATTGATAGAGCAATTCTTGCTCGTAAGTTCCAGTATGAGTACTGCGCCGAACATAGAGCAATTCTTTTGAGATATCATAAGTAGTTATTAATAAAATCGAAGTTGAAGTTGGAGTTACCAAAGTTTGTGGAGTCAGTTTCGATGGACGTATGAATAGTCTACGGATAGTTTTTTGAACTGCATGATGTAAATGATCAAGAGCCAGTCCGAATTGATCTTGTAACAGATCTGCAACCGAACGAATACGTTTATTTTTCAAGTGATTCATATCGTCATCGTCAAGTACACCCGTTCCAAATTTCATTCCAATCAAATGATCCGTAGCGGCCAATACATCTCGTTGTAACAAGAATGTATTGTTCCGAGGTATATCAAGATTGATCTCGATTCATATTTCACGTAACCTAAGCGCCACTTGATTCAAAGAGAGGAGAACGGGTTATTCACATTTAATTTGATGGTCAGAGGCGAATTGAAAGCTAAGCAGTGGTAATTAATACCCCCGGGGAAAATAGGGATGTCTCCTACGTTACCCATAATATGTGGAAGTATCGACGTAATTTCATAGAGTCATTCGATCTGAATGCTACATGAAGAACATAAGCCAAATGACGAAACACGGAGACCTAGGATGTAGAAGATCATAACATGAGCGATTCGACAGATTTGGATTCCTTTCCTATATATCCACATTGTCTCGAAGAACTAGGGGGGATATCTATCCCAATGCCGAAATTTTTTACCATGTTTAGTAGCTTTTCAATGGCTTCTCTTGCCTTACCAGGAATGAGAGGTTTTGTTGCAAAATTAGTAGTATTTTTTGGACTAATTACTAGTCCAAAATTTCTGTTAATGCCAAAGATGCTAATTACTTTTGTAATGGCAATTGTAATGGCAATCTATTTTGTAGTAAGATGGGAGATAAAGAATTGCTCGCCAAGAAGGCGCGAAGAGGAACACCTTGCGAGCTCGATGGTATCGCCCTTTGCAAGAGGAGGGCGATCTGCGGAAGGCGACAAGACTTGGCCGAGAAGGATGATGCAGCCACTTTTGCCGAAAGAACACCGAGCCCATCGTTGTCCTTGGCAGCGATGGTTCCTCGTCATCGTACAAGAGCCCTAGCCCAGTTCCATGCCCACGACCAGAACGGCGACGTGGGGAAATGGACTCCGACTACGATCCCAATGAAGAGGTATTAAGAAGAGTGAGCTTGTTTTGTTTGTAGCTTGGCGTGGACATAATTGCATTTCCTTATGTTTGTGTATTCCTCGTGTTTATTTCTATGAAGAGGCCGGAAAGGCGATCACGCCGACTAGCTGCAGTTCAAGAGGTAATTGAAGATACCTCCGGTTATGTTCCCGTGGATTCCTCTGCTGCAACAACCATGACCTCGCATAAGCAGCAGGGGAAAGTAGGAACAAGTTCTGGCGGAGGACTTGGTATATCACGGAGGTCGGTCCTTTAGGAGAGCCCCTAGCACCTCGTGAGGCACTATCCAAGTTCCGAAATAGCTGCGGCTGTCTTGTCAAGGACAATGTATCCATCATGATTGATAACTGGACAAAGGTGGCCGACGCGACAAAGGCGCTTTTGTGGACCGAGCTGCAAAAATCATAAGGTTCCCCAGTATGAGGCCATCGCTAAGAAGAATGCCTTGGGCGTGATGGGGAAGAGCTTCGAGGCTGGAGGTATGAGCTGAACAAGTACTTTGTGAAGATGGGCGGACACCATTCTAGAAATATGGAAAAATCACCGTGGCTGAATGGGCGGAGTTTGTCCGGCAGAAGACCACAAGCGAAGCCGTAGCAATGAGCGAGGTGTACAGTGCCCTCGCGAAGAAGAACAAGTACCCCCATCACCTGGGCACAGGTGGGTATGTCCCTAAGATTGTTGAGTGGAGGAGTAAAGAAGAAGAGGAAGCCTGTGCTGGGATAGAGAACCCATTGACGAGCTGTAGCGAGCGAGGCAGAAATTGGGTCTTAGCTTGCCAACCCAACATCAAGAAGGGTCGCAAAAGCACGGTGGACCCTGCGGTCCTGGAAGTTTTGGCCAAGCTGCAGAAGATCTCGCACGAGCAAGCGGAGGGATCTTTCGTGCCAGACAGGGAGAACGACGACCTAATGATGGCGTTGGGAACCAAGGAACACCCAGGTCGTACTCGTGGCGTCGGAAGTCGAGTGGGCTTCAAGCATGGGTTCCCGGAATATCAAGACCAATACAAGTCGTGTCAAAGATATAAGAGAACCATGGCTGATACAATAAGACAACTGGCCCAACAAGAGTTTTTAAGACTATGGGAAGAGAAGGAGGCGGAAAGGGTGTTACAAGCGCGGTCGGATGACAACCCGAGCCCAGCTGCATCCAGAGTAGCGTCGAGTCTGCGCCAATCCCAACGCCTCGATATCTTGTGGATGATATCACAGAGGCAACCAAGTGCAAGCTCTGTGCACATTTGGAGCAAGGGGGCTTGGTTGTCGAGCTTGCGGAGGGCATGGCATATCCGGGCACTGTGATACACAACCAATCTGTCCCGATTAGTCACGCAAAGGTGCAAGTGGACATCTTGCTTGTTCCGTGCCTTGGCTTGTGGAAGCTACCATTCAGCACCCTTGATGACGTAGAGACCATCCAAGATGCAGTTGGGTCATTTATTGTATGGCCCAAGGAAGATATTGCATTGACACAAGAGAGGTCAGAGACGCCAGCAACAAGTCAAGACATCCTACCTCTTTCAAAATTGCCTACACCACAAACCACATCTTCTCCGTCGGCGGCACCTTCACCACAACGCGCATCTTCTCCACCGGCAGCGCCTTCACCACAGAGTGCATCTTCTCCGCCGTCGGCGCCTTCACCACAGCGCGCATCTTCTCCGCCAGCGGCGCCTTCACCACAGCGCGCATCTCCGTTGCCGGTGCCTTCACCACAGCGCGCATCTCCGTCGCCGGCGCCTTGTGCACCGCATGCATCACCTCCGTTGCCCCAACCGTCACAACGTGCCTCATCTTCGGCGATGTTGTTGGTTGCAAAAAAAAACAAAGAAGTAGATTGCAATCAACGGAGTACCACCAAGTCAAACAGAAGTACCAACTCCACTCGGGTACAGACCATGCCTTCACTAGAGATTTATGAGCATGGCAAGCCATTTCTCCTCATGGAGCTGATCAACAAAGGACCATGGGAGTTGAAGAGATTCCATGACTGGTACTTGAGGGTATCTCGTCTTGGGGTGAAGGGCATTCAAGCCGCCGTCCCTCCAGATATCTACAAACACGAGGATACTCGCTACGTCTGGATCAATTTTGGTGACTTGCAACAGATGTTCCATTTTGGAAAACATGACATCAACATGATCAGCGTGAGGTGCCTGTAAGTCGGCCATTGACCTACCCCTACAATGTTAACTATATCGGCTCTTGCAGTAGCAAGTGCCGATATAACAAATTATGACAGCATATCATTATATTGCATTCTGATAGTATAATAAAGAAAACCCCAAATGTATAGCAGTTGAGTGCCAAGTTGAGTTCCTCTTTATAGTAATGGCTTGTTAGATCATTCAAAAATTGGCAGAATCCATATAATTTTCGCTAAATCGTATGTTGGCCGATTTTAGTGGTTTTTTCCTTTTAAATAAAGTTAACTTCTGCCAAATCTGTCGAACAAGATGCATTTTGCCAAAATCTGATATTTGCCAAAATTTCATGTTTCCCAGCATTCAGCATATAATTTGGCGCATTGACCATTGTCTTCTGTGTAGAATGCAATATACCAATGCTAAAAAGATGGGAAAACGTGTTGGGTTCCTTAACCTCGCACGGATTAGCTAGCCGAGCTTAAGAGCTGTACTCAATGAAAAGGCGTTGAAGGATAAGGGGATGACGGAAACAGAAATAGAAGAAAAGCGACAGTCCCTGACCCGAGATCGCCAAGTAGATGTGGGGCTATACATATCAAAAGCAATGCTCCAGATGCAAGACAAGGACATCATAATGGCTCCCTACAATTTTAAGTAATCTTCTCATTCGTCAATCGTTGCTAAAAGTTTAGTTTGCACCATAATCACTCGTGAAACTTACATAAGTTTTCGTTCGGCGATCACTTCATTTGTTTCATCTTTGTGCAAGCGGAAGCGATATATGGTCCTTGACTCTTCCGAACCCCAGGAATCTTACAATGAATTCACCGCGTCTTAAATCGTAAGAAATATATATACACAAATATACATAACATAATGTAATTTGTTTTATGATATGATAGTTTACTTGTTGTTGTTCACATTCGAGTAGGGCTTTCAAGAATTACATGACCAAAAAAGGGGGCAACATGATCCTGCAAAGAGTCAAATAGATGCTTTGCTATGTCCACCCATGGGTAAGAAGACTCTTGTAATACTTCAACATAATTGCACTAGTAAGGAAGGATATTACTAACTGTACTAATTCCATACATTATTATTTGATTTGAAGTACCACAAGCAACCTCCAGGCAGTGTTCTTTGTGGATACTACGTCTGCGAGTTCCTCGGGATCAATGGGAATATGAAGCAACCCCGGGGCGTAAGCCTATACAAATTGGTGATTCAAGATTATTTATTGTCTGATTCTCGATTTCACTATTGTTTAACCTCTTTATTGGCTACTTTATTATCATAGGTGAAGATTGCAAAGACCACTTTGGCACTCACTGATAATGACCTTTGCAATGTGCAAAAGGACATGTGCCAGTTCATTCGTCACTCTGGAGGTGAAGTGGCGAAGCATCCTAGACTTTGTAATTGGGAGACGAGGATAGACGGACCGTGAACACTGATGTATATATAATAATCTTGTGTATATATTTTTTTTGAAAGACAGCAGGGCTGTAATTTATATTAGACAGAGAATATCAGAGGAGTACATGGCGCAGGATACTGCACCTGGAGAGTTTTACAAGGAGAATATCAGAGGAGTATATATAACCTTGTGTATATAACCTTGTATATATATATACATAATGCAATTATGATTTATATGTGCTTTGTATATATAACCTTGTCATTGTTATGCATGGATTTGTGCTGAACAGTGATGTGATTGATAGAATGTATGCATTTATTAATATTATAATATAATTAACAAAACATTATTAAAAAAAGATTCTCTGGATCTGTACAGGCGGACGGCCTAAGCCCGGGCCTGTGAAAATGCTTATTTATGCAGGCGGGTGCTTAAGCCACCCGACTGCACAAATAGCACTTATCCAAGCGGGCAGCTTAAGAAACCGCCTGTACAAATAAGCATTTGTATAGGTGGTTTCTTAAGCTGCCCGCCTGTACAAATGCATTTTACAGGTGGTCCTTAGAAATGCCTGTGCAAATATAGCGATTTCCACAGACCTTCAATTACAGGCGGGTGCAAAAACGCTTGAGAAGATGGGTTACCACCCGCCTGTACAAATATTTTGTGTAGTAGTGATTTGCACTCAAATCTTCGATCACGCTTTTCTTCAAGGTGCCAATGAACAGAGAAAACTAGTCCCAAGCATAACCTCAATTTCCATTACTCCATATAATACATTAATTGGTACATATGAGAAAGCACATATTTAATTAGTATAACTAAGCTACGATTCGACCTTCGTTATAATCACGGCGTTTGTACGTAGCTTCCTCACTCTCTTTCATGAGAGTTAGGTCAATGTCCTCTCCGAATGGGGGAAGCTCATTGAATTGGTTGTACACTTCATCTTCGACAACATTCTCAACTTCGACAATCCTTCTTTTTCCTTGAATAACCACGTGGCGCTCCTTGTTAGCTAGGTCAGTTACAAAGAAGATTTGTGTAACAGAATTAGCAAGTACGAATGGTTCTTCTCTGTATTTGACGAGTTTGAGGTCCACGGTAGTGATACCGTACTTATCGATATTCACGCCCCCTGAAAATCTGACCCATTGGCACCAAAAGAGAGGGACCTTCAAAGGTCCATAGTCAAGCTCCCAAATCTCTTCTATGAATCCATAGTAGATTTTTATGTTATATCCTTGAAATGTCTGAATTGTAGTTGACGGTCCCTGAGCCAACACTTTCAACTAAGTGCAGTTTGTCTCCGTATGCATCATGTGTCTACGCAACCAATCACTGAAGTTATCTCTGTGCTCTCTTGCGATCCAAACCTCTAGCCTCCTTGGATTTGTTCTGGATAGCATGTTCTTGTGCATGTTGACATACGGGGCCACCACAACTGATTGTCCCAAAACTGCGAAATGTGCTTATGTAAATGAAGCTAGATTGCTAGTACGCAATAATTTCTCGCCTAGTGTCCGTTTCCCCTTTAGCCTACCCTCATACTGAGATACAAGTACACTGATCGTTTTGAGATCCATATAATTGACGCAGAACTCAATGACCTCCTCGGTTCCCCAACCATCAGCAATGCAGCCTTCTAGTCAATGTCGGTTATGAACATATTTCTTTATAACCCCCATGTACCTCTCGAAAGGGTACATCTGATGTAGAAACACGGGACTAAGAATCTATATCTATTTCATAATGTGAACAATGAGATGGACCATAATATCATAAAAAGATGGAGGAAAACACATCTCAAGCCTGTAGGAGTGTGGACCACATCTTCCTGCAGCTTATCTAGTTTTAACAGATCGATGGCCTTTTGTGAAATCGTGTTGAAAAATGAACTCAACTTTATAACTGGGTCTCGGACTTTCTCTGGCAGAACATCCCTAATTGCAATTGGAAGCACCTGTGTCATATCATGTGGCAATGTGAGACTTCATACCAATTAATTTTATGTCTTTCATTGAGACTAGTGTCTTTATGTTAGCAGAGTAACCAGATGGAACTTTGACTCCATGCAAGTATTCGCACACGCTAATTTTTTCTTTTTTGCTTAGAGTGTAGTAGGCTGTGGGAAGGTACTTTTTGCCTGTATCCATTTCTTCATGATGTAGCTCCTTCCTGAGTTTCATATCTTCAAGGTCCATCCGTGCTTAGAGTGTATCTTTCATTTTGCCAGGTATGTCTAGTAAGATACCAAGCAAGCTGTCACACACGTTCTTCTCTATGTGCATGACATCGATTGCGTGTTGAACTTCCAAGTGCTACCAATAAGGTAAGACCTAAAATACTAATCTCTTTTTCCACAAAGGAGCCTTATCATGGGAAGTCGGGATAGATGTACTATCAGCTCCCTTTCTATGAATAATTGTAAGATCCTTTATGGCCACAAATATCTATTTCTCAGCATGATTCTTTGGTGCTAAGGCAGTCTTCTTTGTCTCGTTAAAAGCTCTCTTATTATTGCAGTGTGGGTGATCCTTACGGAGGAACCTATAATGCTACATGTAAGCCATTTTTTGACAGTTTTTTAGCCATTGACTAGCTGTATCATCCAAGCACTGGATGCATCCGTTGAAACCTTTTGTCATCTGTCTCGATAGGTTTCTAAGTGCAAGGTAATCATTGATGGTTACGAACAACAATGCACGTAGGATAAAGTTCTCTCTTTTATACTCATCACATTCCTGCATACCATCGTTCCACAATATTAGAAGATCTTCAACCAATGGTTTGAGGTACACATCGACATCGTTGCCAGGTTGCTTGGGCTTTTGGATCAGTAGTGGCATCATAATATACTTTCGCTTCATACAAAGCCAAGGAGGAAGGTTACATAAAGTTACCAGTCAAGTGCTTTGACGACTAATCATGTTGCCAAAAGGATTCATCCCATCCGTACCCAACCCAAACCTTATATTCCTCATATCATATGCATAGTGTTTCTTATATTTTCTATCGATGTTCCTCCATTGCACATAATTAGCAAGGTGTCTGAGCATTCCATCCTTCTTACACTTTTCGGCGTGCCATCGTAGCAATTGGGTATGCCTTTTGTTCGTAAATAATCGCTTCAGACGGGGGATTATAGGGAAATTCCACACCATTTTATGGGGGACCTCTTCTTCTTACTCTTCACCCTGACATCATTGTTTTCGGTATCATCATTGTTGCCCTTATATCGCTTTGCTTTGCAAACAGCATAGGCATCCAAGTCTACAAACTCATTACGATACAATATGCAATCATTTGGACATGCGTGTATTCTTTGTACTTCCAATCCCAACAGGCAGACAACCTACTTGGCCTGGTACGTAGTTGCAGGCAACACGTTATCCTCTGGAAGCAAGTCCCCCAAGAGACATAACAGCTCTCAGTAAAGCTCTTATCAGACCAACCATTGCTTGCCTTCAATTGCATTAGTGAAAGCACAGTATATAGTTTTTTGTGCTCCTCCTTGCAGCCCGGGTATAATGGTGTTGTAGAGTCCTCTATCATATGCTGGAACTTTTAAAACTCTCTTTCACTCATGAAGTCCCCCTCCCCACCACGCAACATTTGATCTATATCATCTTCATGGTTATCAATGAACTTAACTTCGACCATCATCATATCGTTGTCTCTGTCATCTTCATCAATGTGTTGCCCTTCATGTACAATCTTATCTTCACCGTGCTTAGTCCAACAGGTATAGCCAGCCTTAAAACCCCTTCAAAGCAATGGTGCATTTATCGACTCTATGGTAGAAAACAACTTCTCATTTTTGCAATCAACGCATGGATAACGCACATAGTCCGCCAGCTTCTTCGACTTGTGTGCCGCAGCCATATTCAGAAAACAAGTCACACCATTAAAGAACTCTGGGCCACGACGATTCGTGTCATACATCCACCTTCGGTCCATCTACAATTAATTATATCAAACTAAATTTTAGTACAACAATAAATGATCACAAAATAATTTATTCTTTACATTAGTCATGCAGTTCTAATTAATTAAATTAATAAACACATTATAAGCATATAATTGCAAATAACAATATAATTGTAAATTATTAGATTTAAAAATCAATCTAGCAATTTTGACTATATTAAAATACATCAGACTTTTTTCACTATTTAAATATCCACCTAGCATTTTTTAATTATTTAGAAGATTTATTTAAATATCCACCTAGCATTTCCAATAATATTGTGTGTACTATTTTTGATATAAGTTACAATTTGCAAAGTATTCTAGTCACAAACACATAATTTTTGAGCTGGCAACATGATATGGGGAGAAAAAGTTGATCAATACCATTTTGTATTAGTCAAATAATATCATTTAAAATGCCATGGAGCTCTAGAAATCATACCAATCGCAGTAGAAATACCTAATCATTGATTCCCTAATGACAATCTAATAATCATTTAGGCAAGTTCGTCAATTGCATGGTGTTAATCTCTACTACCTTGTGGAGTGGAGAATCACTATGAAACATTCTAAGGCTCTAGGATGTTTTAAATGATTTTATATGACTAGTACAAAATGCTACTGATTTGACCAATAAAAATGTACCATATAATTATGATTAGAAATCCCAAGGCGCTTGCTTGAGGATGATGAATCACTGGCTACCCCCAAGGAAGAAGATCTTCCCTAGCTCTCTCGCCTTGAACTTGCGTATGAGTAGCACCACTCATTTTGCCTGTTTGTTTTATCTTAAAAGGAAATAGAATTTCTTATCAGTGAGATTACAAGACATTGTTCTTCTCTACAATTAATCTAAATCAGGGAAACTAATAAAATACTGTGGATCAATATAGGCTATATGGTTTTGATGTCTTGCAATGATAACCATACCACAACCTATATATATATTCAGCCATCATATATAATTTTTTGTGAAATCTTTCGGGACTCGAATATGCAAATCTGAACTCTCTGTTTATACTGCACTAGTCCTTAATCATGCTAGTGCACATAGTCTCAACATTAGTAAATATCACAATCATACACAATGGAAACATTATAAAAGACTTCATATATTAAGAAAGACATAGTTGAATGACCTTATGGTTAACCATACACTTATTAGTACTTGATGGCTCCGATGCAAAGTAAATAAATAGTAGTGGAATGAAGAACATCGGTGAATCCCATCAACATACCACGAGCATCTGACAAGGTTCAACTCATAGATAATCATCTCGTTGAACTCCATCTCTTTTGAAGGTGTAGGCTTCTCCTCAAATGATGACTTGGTTGTAGGCAAGGGTGAGTACATAAAGTACTCAACAAGTTATGCATAGAATGCAAGTCTATCATACCATATGTCTAGTTTATTCCAAAGAAATGGCTAATACAGTTAAATGGCAATAAAGCTACATTTATGAAAGAATAGCATAGATAGATTAAAAAAGACAGTAAAACAAATAATAACAGTAATAAATTTCTCAGTTGTTTCACAATTAAATCAAATCAATCCTTAAAATAAATTCCAAACTTCTGTAGGCACATAGCCTCCATTCCTAATTCATTTTAATAAAATCTAACCCTTGACTATAATCATCGGATAATGCTCAGTACCGCGAGCACGGCTATTTGAATAGATTTAATGCTCTGCAGAGGTTATGCACTTTTCCCACACGACATGATCATCCCATACTGCCAAGCTATTAGCATACTTCAATTGATGTGTCAACAGAGAGATCATGATAAAACCTTTACAATGCTCGGTCTAAACCAAATATTACTCGCTAAGGTTTCAACACTGGTGGGACTGGTTACAACATCTAAGGCACCCCTCTTGCGCCATGTGAGCCACCTCATGTGAGGATTGGTTACCACTACCCAGCTCTCACACCACCACTAATAGTACCAAAGCATAGACACAACAAATTAATTAGCTAGGTCCGTCCCATTCCAAACATGTGGTTGCATGATCGACTCAGGCCGAATGCTTGCAAGGTTAAGTTCATAATTGACTAGGGCAAGAATAAAAAAAAATTCACCATTGCCATAAATCATCATATACCATTAAAAACAATGCGATCGCCCAAATGCCACATTGGTCCACCACAAATTATTGCAACTTGCCTCACTCTAAATCATTTTACCACCTTGGTTGATTACGAAGCACCACGTGCCATCAACAAATCAACATTGTTGCATGACATCCTTCATCACTGCAACACAATATCATTGTGTGACAACACCTGACACACTAATTTATAATCATGTTCCATATTCCATTAGTCAAGATTAAGTTTTGGTATTCCAAATATATCAATTGGCGTGCACGTGGCTAAGCAAACTAACACGGTCTAACCAACCCATGTTGATTGTTAATATTAGCCAACTAATTACAAACCATTTTAGAGTAACAATTGATCATGGCATACAAGTAATAAGGTAGGGTATAGATCAAGTAGGTAGATTAACTCGATCCCAAATTAGTTCAAAACAATTGTACACGTAAAATAGTATGCATAAAGTAAAGCAACATATAAATTTTACAAACTGGGTTTGACATGATCAAAGCGCAACTTGACTTCAAATAGCTCCAACTCTTACTCTAGACCTTGTTCGAGTGCTGGATCCTTAACGATAAACTCAACGGGCAACTCGACGTCTACGTGTAACGAAAAAGAAAGCAACAAATATAAACTATAGAGAGTAAGATCAGCTCCAAAAATAAAAAAATATTCCATTAAACAGAGCTTGAGTTTACAAATATTTGGAAACTGGAATCACCCCAATCGGAGTTCAAATGCAAAAGAAATTGCTATTCAAAGTTTGAAATAAAAGATAAATCAGAAAATTGGAAAAACTGAATTATTTTTATATTGAAAAATAGCATTTATGACATCATGTTGATGTCAACATCGAATATGATTTTTGACTAATTATTTTTCGAAGAAAAACCAAATTGTGATGTCACGCTGACGTCGCGGACATGTGGCAACACCACGACCGGACACGTGTTGCGGTTGTATAGACCTAGTCCATGGTTCACGCTTGTTCATGTTGGACTCGACGCACGGCATCTCGGATAACTTGCCTGACATGCGGCAGCACACGACTGGTCGTGGCGCTGGTGCGATAAGATCCGCACGGATTCGATCGGGCGGCTACAACGCTACACCGCACGTGGATCAATCATCGCCCTGCGATCACGATCCGACGGTGACGCTTGTAGAGCAAATGGCCATGTGGTAAGATCTCATATGTTCATGACAGATCCGATGGACAAGATTCACCCAAGTCGAAGCAATGGGTGCGAATACACGGCCCAATCGTGACCATTAGCAGAAGATCAGACGGACGGGGTTGACGGCAACAACAATGGTGGGACGATGGCGCTGCTTATCAGAGATGGAGATGAAGACAATGGCCGTGGTGCTTGGGAGATTCCCCGATGATGTTTCTAGATGGGATAGACACGGCTTGACGAGGGCAATCCACCGGTGGCCTTTGCGACGACGAAAGCAGACCAACGACAACATTCTAAGTGAAAAATGATGGTGGCTTCCTCTGCAACAATGGTGAGCTTGCTTGAATGGTAAACAGTAGTGTGAACAATGAGACCTAAGGCAAAATATGTGGCTCGAGACGGCGGTCCTAGAAAACTATGCCACACCTTAGTTAGGCCGCTTAGGAGGTGTGCCCGGCGAGGATTCTGCGGCAGATTTGGTGGCAGTGGTGGAGATCTGATCGAATTGGTGGCGATATGGTTAGATGATGTGGCTACATCACGTGCTTTTGTGTGGAAGCAACATGATGGCACACAGCACGAGAGGACACGACTCAATCTCAACAGCTCGTTCAAAATTTAATGGCGCGAGATCTAGGGTTTCGGTGACTGGGCAACACGATGTGAGGGAAACAAGCTGGGTCCACTCGGCTCGGCCTAGAACTATTCACAGTTCTTAAATCCTTTCTAAATTAAAATAAATTAGCAAAATAGGTTAAACCAAATAAAATAGCAAAAATATTATGAACAATCTAGAAGAATTATAGAAAATACTTTAAGACATTTAGAACACAAATAAAATATTTCAAATAGAACATCATCAATACTTTTTACCAAATAAATAAAAGTTTACAAAAGGGTTAATTCCACAAATTCAAAATAAATTAAATAAAATCCTAGAAAAACTCATAAATAAAGGAAAAGCATAATGAATCCAATAAGCAAAATTTGGGATGTTACAAACATCCCCCTTGATGGAATCTCGACCTCCCCCTAGATTCAGGACTGACTGAGAAATAGGTTTGGAAATTCTAACTTTAGAACCTCCTCATGCTCCCACGTAGCCTCGCTCTCTGAATGATTGATCCACTTCACTCTGCAGAAATGCACTGACTTATTTTGGGTTCTGCGATCAGCTACATCCAGAATCCTGATTGTCTACTCCTTGTAGGTTAGGTTGTCTTCGTCGTCTTGCAGTTCAATTGACTCCATTGGTGTCTACTGTACGGCACTCGGAGACATTTCTTCAACTGAGACACAAGGAATACATCATGCACTCCTGCCAACGATTGCGACAATTCCAACTAGTATGCAACCTCTCCTCTGCATCTCAAGATTTTGAACAAACCAACATATCTTAGTGCAAGTTTTCTTTTGGTGTGAAACCTTTTTACTCCTTTGAGAGGGGTTTCTCTGTGATACGCAAAATCATCGGGGTTGAAATTTAAATCTTGACGGCGATTATCAGCATAGCTTTTCTGCCTTGGCTGAGCGGTCTTCAATCTTTCTGCAATCATGGTGATTTACTCTTCGGCTTCTTTTAAAATGTTTGGCCCAAAGATCAATCTTTCTCCTGTCTCATTTCAATTTCGCAAAGTACGACAAGATCGACTACACAAGGCATCAAATGGTGACATTTACAAACTGGCTTGATAACTATTATTATAGCTAAACTCAGCACACAACAAGCATTTATCCCATGTAACAGCATAGGATAGGGCATAAGCTCTTAATATATCTTTCAAAATCTGATTGACTCTCTCAGTTTGACTATCTGTATGAGGATGACAAGCTATACTGAAATTCAAGCGAGTTCCCATGGCTGCATGCAACTTATTCGAGAATATTGAGGTAAATTGTGTACATCTATCTAACACTTATTGTTACAAAATATTGTTTTGTTGGATGTCCATAACCCCTTTTAGGAGAAACTCTCATGTATCAATTGAAGGAGAAACTCCATGATATTACTATGAAACCTACATAGTATCAATTCTTGTAACTCTTTATTTAGTTCAAACCTCACATGTTACCTATAAATAGAGGGTTGTATGCATGAAAGAATAGAACAAGAAAGAAAGAATTCCCTCTACTTCTACATTGTTCATACTTTGAGTAATCCACTATATTGTTCATACTTTGGGTAATTCATTAGTTATTTTATATCACGTTATCAGCACGATCGCCTCTAAAAGGCTATCGTAAATTTCACATACTAAAAATACTTTGATCGTCGTTTTCTAAGGTAAAGTATTCTTTCAATCCCTATCGTCGTTTTCTATCTTGTTTAATTTACACACTATAATTCATAGTTTGCATTTCTATGTATTGTAGTTTACTATGTCGAATCTTGCAAAACTTGAATTCATAGCTTTGGATATTACGGGCAAAAATTATTTGTCTTGGATGCTTGATCCCGAAATCCATCTAGATGCAAATAGCCTCGGCGAAACAATCAAGGAGGGAAATAAGGTGTCTAACCAAGAAAAGGCTAAAGCCATGATCTTTATTCGCCATCACCTCCATGAAGGGTTAAAAGCTGAATACCTTACGGTGAAAGATCCCCTTGTTCTTTGGAACAAATTAAAGGAAAGGTATGATCACCAGAAAACTGTAATTCTCCCTAAAGCTCGGTATGATTGGTTGCACTTGAGGTTGCAAGATTATAAAACTATTTGTGAGTATAATTCGGCCATGTTCAAAATCACTTCATAACTTTTGTTGTATGGGGAAAAGGTTACGGATGAGGAAATGTTGGAGAAAACATACTCCACATTCCATGCTTCAAATTTGCTCCTGCAGTAGCAATACTGGGAAAAAGGGTTCAAGAAATATTCTGAACATATTTCTTGTTTACTTGTGGCTGAACAAAATAATGAGCTTTGATGAAAAACCATGAGGCTCGTCCAACTGGTTCAAGTCCATTCCCTGAAGCGAATGCGACAAGATATAACAATAGAGGGCGCGGCTGAGGACGTGGTCGTGATTGTGGATATGGACGAGGTCGTGGTAGAGGAAATTATAATGTTTTCTTCAAAAATACAAATGGTCCCCAGAAGAGGCAAGAAAAGGGAGATACAGGGAAAAATGAAAATTATAAACATGAAAATATATGCTATCGCTGTGGAGGCAAAAATCATTGGTCGCGTAACTGTCGTATGCCAAAGCACCTCGTGGATCTCTATCAACAATCGCTTGAAAGGAAAGAGAAAAGGATAGATATCAATTTTGCCAATAGTAATGGAGATAATGAATATTTTGGCAAAACTCAAGAAGAAGATAGCGGCCAACATGATACAACTCATCTAGATGTCTCTGATTTTCTTATTTAAGAATAATTTTTTAAGTAGTTATTTGTACAAGAATAAATTTTATATGTTACATCTTTAATAATGCAAACATGTTATGTTTTTGTTCGAGAATAAATATAATATATTATGTATTGAATTATGGTTGTAATGTTTCATGTGTTAATGAATTTTATGTTATAATGCTCATTTATCTTATTAAAATTTTCTTCCAAGTGAATGGAAAAAATCTTTGGTAAATGGTGGAGATATATGTGTTGTAGGCGATTGCAACAACACATACTATTCTAAAAAATAAAAGGTATTTTCATGATTTAACAATGCATAATGGAAGTATCAATATCGTATCTGGGAGTGCAAATTTGATAGAGGGCTCTAGAAAGGACATAATATTATTACCCGGTAAGACAAAAATAAGTGTGAAAGAAGCATTGTATTCCCCAAAGTCTCAAAGAAATCTATTGAGTTTTAAAGATATTCGCCAAAATGGATATCACATTGAGACAATTAATGAAGGAAATAGGGAATACCTTAACATTACAAATAAGTCATCGGGTAGGAAAAATGTATTGGAAAAATTGCCATCATTATTATCTTGTTTGTACTATACAAAGATTGATAAAATTGAATCATATATGGTGGTAGACCAGAAGTTTACCAAACATAACGAATTTATTGTATGGCATGACCGATTGGGCCATCCCGGATCAACAATGATGCGAAAAATTATAAATACTTCGTGTGGACATATGTTGAAGAACCAGAAGATTCTTCAGTCCAATGACTTCTCATGTGTGGCATGTTCTCAAGGAAAATTGATTGTAAGGCCATCACCAGCTAAAATAGGGGCTGAATCCCTTGATTTTCTAGAGCGCATACAAGGAGATATATGCGGACCTATTCATCCAGCAAGTGGTCCATTTAGATATTTTATGGTTTTGATTGACGCATCGACTAGATGGTCACATGTCTCTCTATTATCAACTCGCAACCTGGCATTTGCGAGATTGTTAGCCCAATTAATAAAATTACGAGCACAATTTTCAGATTATCCTATTAAATCGATACGTTTGGATAATGCTGGTGAATTTACCTCAAAAAGTGTCAATGATTATTGCATGTCAATTGGAATAAATGTTGAGCATCCTGTAGCACATATTCATACATAGAATGGTCTTGCAGAATCACTTATAAAACGGCTCCAATTAATTGTGAGACCATTACTTATGAAATCAAAACTCCCAACATCAGCTTGGGGCCATGCTATTTTGCATGCGGCATCATTAATTCGCATCAGGCCAACAAGTTAACATATTTCTTCTCCATTACAGTTAGTATTTGGAAAAGAGCCAGACATATCCCATCTAAGAATTTTTGGTTGTGCAGTATATGTTCCAATTTCTCCACAAAAACGCACGAAAATGGGACCACAAAGAAGGTTGGGAATATATGTTGGGTATGAATCCCCTTCTATAATAAAATATCTTGAGCCATTAACGGAAGATTCATTTACAGCTAGATTTGCTGACTGTCATTTTGATGAATCAAATTTCCCAACATTAGGGGGAGAAATGAAGTAGCTAAATAAGAAAATTATTTGAATGAATTATCATTATCTCATTTTGATCCTCGCACAAGACAATGTGAACATGAAGTTCAAAGGATAATTCATCTACAAAATTTAGTGAATAATTTGCACGATGCTTTTCTGATTTGAAGCAGTGACAAAGTCACATTTCCATTGCTAATGCTCTGAAAAATTAGTGTCCCGAAGGACAACCACTATTACAAATGAGACAAAACCTACCATAAAACGTGGTAGACCATTGGGCTCGAAAGATAAAAATCCTCGAAGAAGGAAAGGAGCTAAAGATAGTCAAGTTGAGGAAATAATAGCCCAAGAAAAATCTCCTGAAGAGATGAATGACATGACTAATAATACTATTTCGAAAGAAATACAGGTACCTGATTGTACACAAACTGAGATCTCATTAAACTATGTCATGTCAGGAAAACTTTTGAACCGTGATATTGACGTCAATGATGCATTTGCATATAATGTAGCGCTAGAAATTATACATGGTAATGAGGATCAAGAACCTCGATCAATCGAGGAATGCAAACAAAGAAATGATTGGCTAAAATGGAAAGACGCAATTCAGGCAAAATTGAATTCTCTGACAAATAGAGAAGTTTTTGGGCCTGTAGCTCGTACACCCAATGGTGTAAAACCTATTGGTTACAAATGGGTCTTTGTGCGAAAAAGAAATGAGAAAGGAGAAGTTACAAGATACAAGGCACGATTAGTTGCCCAAGGCTTTTCCCAAATACCTGGTATAGATTATGAAGAAACGTACTCTCCCGTGATGAATGCAACAACTTTTAGATATCTTATCTATCTGGCAATGAAGGAATGCCTTGACTTACGTCTGATGGATGTTGTTACAACATACTTATATGGATCACTAGATAGTGATATTTATATGAAAATCCCCGAAGGATTCAAACAGCCAGAAGCAGCAGGTTCTCGAGAACAATATTCAATTAAACTGAGAAAGTCATTATATGGATTAAAACAATCCGGACGAATGTGGTATAATCGTCTCAGTGAATATTTGATAAAACAAGGATACACAAACAATTCCATCTGTCCATGTGTATTCATAAAAAGATCTGAAGATGAATTTGTAATAATCGCTGTATACGTTGATGATCTAAATATGATTGGAACAACTAAAGGGATCTCAAATGCAGTTGAATGCTTAAAGAAAGAATTTGAGATGAAGGATCTTGGGAAAACAAAGTTTTGCCTTGGATTGCAAATTGATCATCTTAAGAATGGAATTATTATTTATCAAGCGACTTATACAGATAAAATTTTGAAACAATTTTATATGAATAAAGCACACCGTTTAAGTACCCCAATGGTTGTAAGATCGTTTGATATAACTAAAGATCCTTTCCGACCTCCAGATAATGATGAAGAAATTCACGGCCCTGAAGTACCATATTTAAGTGCCATAGGTGCTCTTATGTATCTTTCTACCCATACACGACCTGATATCGCATTTGCAGTCAACTTATTAGCAAGATACAGCTCATGTCCTACAAGAAGACATTGGAACGGCGTCAAACATATATTTCGTTATCTTCAAGGTACAAATGATATGGGTTTATATTTTTCTGATGCATACAAGAAAGAGTTAGTTGGTTTTGCAGATGCAGGGTATCTATCTGATCCCCATAATGGTCGATCACAAACTGGATATATTTTTTCTTGTGGTGGCACTGCTATATCATGGCGTTCAATGAAACAGACTATAGCGGCAACATCATCTAACCATGCAGAAATTTTGGCAATCCATGAAGCTAGTAGAGAATGTGTTTGGTTAAGAAATATGACAGGGCATATTAAAAGATCATGTGACTTACTTTTAGACAAGGAAGAGCCTACCATTATATATGAGGATAATGCAGCATGCATCTCTCAACTGAAGGAGGGATATATCAAAGGAGACAGAGTAAAGCATATATCACCAAAATTTTTCTTCACTCATGACCTTCAAAAGGATGGTGTTCTGAAAGTCCAGCAAATTCGCTCATGTGAGAATCTCGCTGATTTATTCACAAAGGCACTTCCCACTACAACGTTCGAGAAATTGACCAGTATGATTAGACTTTATCGATTCAGAGATCTTAAGTGATTAGGGGGAGTGAATATGTTATGTACTCTTTTTCCCTTAACCATTGTTTTTTCCCACTGGATTTTTCCTTGGTAAGGTTTTTAACGAGGCATACATATTCACAAATTAATGGACATCCAAGGGGGTGTGTTACAAAATATTGTTTTAATGGATGTCCATAACCCCTTTTAGGAGAAACTCTCATGTATCAATTGAAGGAGAAACTCCATGCTATTACTATGAAATCTACATAGTATCAATTCTTGTAACTCTTTATTTAATTCAAACCTCTCATGTTACCTATAAATAGAGGGTTGTATGCATGAAAGAATAGAACAAGAAAGAAAGAAATAATTCCCTCTACTTCTACATTGTTCATACTTTGAGTAATCCACTATATTGTTCATACTTTGGGTAATTTATTAGTTATTTTATATCACTTATTTCTTTGTTACTCCATGCAAACACACAATCCTTGACATATACAACTCCGCCAAATGATCTTCCGAGTAATTGCTCTTCACTGGTATAAAATGCATGACTTTGGTCAAGCAATCAATTATGACCCATATTGAATCATACCCACTCTAAGTCCTAGGTAAATAGGTAATAAAATCCATATCGATTTCCTTCCACTTCTATATAAGTACTTTCAATGGTTGCAACAAACCTATTGGCCTCTGATGCATTGCCTTCACTCTCTAACATATGTTACAAAAAGCAACACGCTCAGCAACTTCATGCTTCACATTAGGCCACCAAAATCTTACCTTCATATTATGATACTGTTGGGAAGTGCGGGATGCTACCCTAGCACATAATCAAATTCTATCGTGACTACCCAGGACACCCTGCAAGCAATTGATCACAGATCGCATTACCATACGACGCGCAGTGCAGCGGAAGACGAGTCGATGAAGCCAATTCAATCGATCCGTGCGTCGTGGAAGTAGCCATACATGCCACGCCTCCTCCTTGCTGGTGCCGCAAGGCCTTGACACTCCATGGCCAAGCCCCACGACCGGATCGTAGGCGGCATTGAGGTAGACGAAGCGCCGGAAGTCCTCACGGAAGTTCGCGATCTCCAGGAGCAGTCCGACTTAAAATGGACGCCCAGGCCACATACGAGCTCCGTTTTCGGCGTTCTACCACTCGTTTAAAAGATAACGAGATAAGCTTTCAAAAACATTCAGTCTTGCCTCCAAATTTCTTATAGATCAATAGGAATCAACAAAACAATATCGCATCCAGAAACTGTGCGCGAATCTGATTGCGCCTCCTTTCAGGTTCGCTTCGATTAGCGCCGCAAGTGCAACGCCTCTACGGTATCCACATGTACAGGGATTGGAATCCATCCATGTGGGTGTGCTAGCACCTCACACACGAACCCTTGGGAGAGATGATGGCTAGGGTTTGGTGGAGGGGAAAACCTAGAAGCTCATCTGTCTCAAAGCCTCCACCGCCTCCCTTTATATAGCCCTTAGTTGGGCCCCTATGCTAGAGGCCCAATAAGGTTTGTAGCCCACGTCCAACATGGCTTGCTGAGCCCACATCATTTGTGACCCGTCATTACCAAGCCCACCTCATATGTGGCGCATGATACGATATTGGGCATAATCCCAACAATCTTCCACTTGCACAATAGACAATTATGCAAAGAGTATTCCAACCCCCTTAAGTGTGTGACCCTGTAGGTTCATGTACAAGTCCGCAGTGGACCCGGAAACACCTTTCCAATCCTATTGACACCAAAAACGTGATGTGGGGTTTCTGGCTTGCAACACACCAGACGAACGCTGGGTTCAAGTGCGAAGCGTGCCAATTGATTTTACCCTACAATCGATAAGGAAAGAATTGTGAAATTCAATCTAAGCCGATCGTTAGAGGTGAATCGGCTAAAGTAGAATCAGTCAAAGACCGATCAAAAGGTAAACAAATTAGCCGATCAAGGCTAATTAGAAGGGTAAAGGTAGATTGATTCTGAAAAGACAATACGCAACAAGACAGAATGAATCAAACCTGAAGAAATCGAAGACGATCAAACAATCGGCGATACGCAACTTTATTTGATCGATGTCGACTTACAAAAGGGAATTACAAGGCTAAAAGACTAAAAACTACATGAAATGAAAAACTGGTAGATGTGATTTGCTGTGTATGACGTCCTTCAAGCAGCCCTGGCACGCCTTATATATCCAGCCGATCCGAGTCCTGTTCTGCTACGACAACACAATCCGAGTCAGCTATAGTTTCCTAATTGATCTCTGGTTTCGAAATACTCACCACACATTATCCAAACTTTCAAAAATATCCCGTGTATTATCCAAACCCGCGCATTTTACCGATTTGCCCTGTAATTTCCAAAATCTGGTGCAAACATATGCCCCCCATTTTTGAAAGATAATTTATTGTCTTTCAAAAATATATCGGCTTCTTCATCCATCGGCTTCCTCCATGTTGTTTAAAGAATTGCTTCAGTAACTGCTGCATTAATTGCGCCGTAAAAATCTCAGTGCGGTTTAATTGTATGTGTCGCCTCGAATTCACTTCCCACCACTTTTCACTGTTCACCGAGCTATATATATGCGGGACCCCCACGGTCATTTTCACGCCTTCGTGTTCTCGCATCGTCTTTAATCAGCTTTCTTGCTTGATCGACTTCTCTGCCCTTGCAACCAAGTCTTCAACTTCCTCAGTCAGCTGAATGGATTCTTCAAAGGTACTCATTCCGATCCCGGAAAGTAATGATTAGTATTACTTAGGACCAGTAGGAAACCTAAGTACCGATACGGTTATTAATGAAGAAATCCCTAGGCTTCCCTTATCGGCTCAAGGTTACAATATAGCAGAATGGGGAAAAAGTTTTAGAGCTTAGCCGACAGCTCTCAAAGGATGGAGGAGCTGGTACATCAGAGTGTCGTCTCAGAAAAGAGGGGAATGGGAGAGAATGGGCATAGCCGAGTGCCTCCCCTTAAGCTTAGCCAACCCAGAAGCCAACGAGCCCTTGGTGGCCACGTCATGCTATTTCTGGTCGAACACTTTTAATGCCTTTCTTTTTCGGACTGGCCCCATCGGCCTAACCCTTCTGGATGTAGCCGAGTTATGCTGCCTTAGGCTGGATGGAGACCAATTATCGGCTTTCAGTGGCAAGCCAAAGTACAAACTAATCCGATCAAAAGGCGAAAGATGGTCAAAATATATCCAGCATAACAATAAAGTAAATGGCCTAGTATCGGACGAGGAACATGTAGTGGAGCATCTCTTGGTCCGACAATAGTATACCAGTTAGTGGCAGAGTAGCTGGTGGATGGTCGTCGGCTTGCGCTTGGAAAGCTGCTTCTTAGAGCTGTTTATCAGATGATGCATGTTATTAGAAGTCGGCTTTTTTCCGGATTTGCACAGTTTGTTGTTAGCAATATAGGTGGCCCGTTATGGTTTATTCAACTATGGTTGTATAGCATTTTTAGCTGATCGCTTATCTCAGAACCTCTGGAGGACTCCGCCTTCCCTCGCGAAGATTATCCCGAGGGTGCCATTCCGCAATACAGAGCTAGCCGATCGCAAGGGGAGAGACTCGTGATGTGCTCCAGTGGTGATACTAAGATTACCCCAACCGATTTTAAGAAATACTTGTCATTCTTTCTGAACCTGGATAGCACAACTTTTAGTCAGCAAGATTTCTTCCCTTACAGCAATGTGGCCGATTTCCAGTGGCCCTTATTCCTTCATATGGATGCTGACAGCTCGTTGATGCCAGAATTGACTTTAGAGTTGTATCGGATCTTCATTTCTCCCTGCATCCTCCACGTCAGCTTGAACTCCCACAACAGGACATTTCAGCCGTCATACGAATTTTATCATCCTTCAGTGTATGCCCGTCAATTAGGGTTCGGCCAAGTGGTACCTTGCTTTCCACTCCTTGATCGCCTTCAGCCTAGGACTCGGGTGACAAATGCAACAGCGGCAGAAATAGTTCTAGAAATAGCCGACGAACTTCAAGTCATCAACCTACCGCACTTCTTTTTGAACTCTCGCCGAGCTAGCCAATTTTCTGCTTGGTGGGCACCTATATCAGAAGCCCTCTACCTGGATCGCACACCATCGGCTGTTATAGAAAAATTCTTGCCGGACTTTCATGAGCCGACGGTAGCCTCTTCTAGCAGCAGTAGCAGCTCGAGCAGGGATAGTTCAGATTCCTCCAGCTCATCGGGTTATACTAATTCATCCGTAGCTGTAGAGGTATCGGCTTATTTCCTCTAAAAGATCTTTATACCTGTTAATTTTTTTTTCTGTTCCAACTTCCAATTACTAAACATCTCATTTCCTTTTTTAGGATGCTGCAGCTGGAAATAATACTGTTGCGGACCCATTGGCTGGTGGGTCCAAAGGGAAAAGGCCGCATCAATCGACTAGCCTGACTGGGTACTCGTCCGGCAACCTTCGCATTCAAAGTCCATCTCTTTTAGAGATCGCGAAGGATCGGCTGCCGAGTAAGTATTCTTTAACCGATAACTGCTTCTTATCTTTTGTTGCTAACTTTGTTATCCTTTTTTGTAGAGAAACCCAAATCTACTAAAGCCCCTGCCAGACGCCAAAAACGCACGGAACAGAGCACCGAGAGCTCTCCTCGCACATCGGCCTACATAGAGGTAATTTCTTTATAGTGCCCTTATTATTTTCATGCTCTGATTCTTACATATTTATCTTATGCAGCCCGCTGCATCAACTCAGGTGGCTGATATCTTGGCCGACCTTGGCACTTCCATTCGACAGCCAACAATCCAGCCACCCCCTCCGTCGGAGCCAAAGCCAATGGACCAGTCAATGGACTTAACTAGCCTGCTCGGCTTTTCCTTGGATGAACTGGTCGACCCAGAAATGGTGGTCGCGAATGACCATTCTGCCGACGTCCGCAAGATCATAGACGTCTCAATGGTAGCATCGGCTTCTGTGGTCAGGTCTGCTCCTAACATGAAGGAGAAGTTGAACCGGCTCCTTATTGAAATCAGCCAGCCAGAGCCCGCAATCCTCGCCAATGCGCAGCCCATACGCGGTGCAATGGCCGATGTGGAAGCCGACCTGCCCCCTGAAGTCATGGCCGCACTTCTGAATGTATGCCACCTAGATGAAAAGAAGGCGGAAGTTGATGCAGCCAATGACAGGATTGCACAACGCCAGGCCCAAGAAGCCGATCAACGCCTTCTAGATAATATGGTGGCAGATGCAAAGGCCAAGAAGAAGCAATTCGATGAAAGTTGCTCATCCCTTGTGACTGCTAAATCTTCTATCCGAGAGCTAGAATCGACTAAGAAGGCTCTTGAAGAGGATCTAGCCAAGGTAAATGGGCAACTGGCTCAGGCCCTGGCTGCCATGAACTTGACGGCTGTGTCTTTGAAGAGTCTCAAGGAAGACGTCAGCTTGGCCATTGCCAAAGTTCGCGATCAATCGGCCAAAGTTACTCCTGTGCCAGGCAACGCCAAGGACGACGAAAACATTGTTTATGGCATTACTGAGATTCTGGCCAAGGCAGCTGCAGCACTGTCGACCTTAGGGGCTAGGATCCCTGGGTCAGGCTTGTAATTTTATCGATGTCATTCTGTTTTGAAACAGTGTTGTCACACTTTTGTTATGCTTTTGTAATACGCTTAATCGGCTGTTTAACCAATTATACTTATTTTGCTTAATCAGCAGTTTTAACCAATTCTTTTTCTTTTTCGAATACTTGCGTTGTGCTTCTTGACTATGCATCGATCCAAATGCTAGGATAGTATTTCTTTAAGTATTTTCCGTTGATCGCCTTTGGTAGCACAATTTCTTCAAGCGTTTCTAGTATATATGCGTTTCCACCAACAAGCCGATTGATCTTATAAGGACCTTCCCACGTTGGTGACCACTTGCTAAATCGATTATCTTTGGATCCGATTGGCAATATTGTTTTCCAAACTAAATCGGCTTCACCGAATGACTTAGGCACAACTTTCTTGTTATAAGCCCTCGCAACTCTTCTCTTGTTCTTTTCTAGCTGATCTAGTGTGATCAGCCTCAATTCCGCTAGATCGTCCAAATTGCATAACATCAAATCTCTGTATTCATCAGTCGATAGATTATTTTGCTTTGCCACTCGCATTAACTCAATATTTATTTCCATAGGTAACATAGCTTCTTGGTCGTACACCAATTGATATGGTGAGAGTTTAGTCGATCCATGGAATGCTAGCCGATAGGCCCATAATGATTCTGACAACGTAGTGTGCCAATGTCTCGGTTTTTCATCAATTTTCCTTTTAATTAACTTGATCAGAGATTTGTTGGATGACTCGGCTTGTCCGTTAGCTTGGGCATAATATGGCGACGAATTAAGTAACTTAATGCCCAAACTTCCTACAAAACTTCTAAACTCGTTGGACATGAACATAGTTCCTTGATCGGTTGTGATAGTCTGAGGGGTACTGAATCGATAGATGATGTGCTCATTAACAAAGCCGATGGCTTCTACACTGGTAACCTTTTTGAGTGGAATGGCTTCTACCCACTTTGAAAAATAATCTATGGCTGCAAGGATGAATTTATGAACCTTGCTTGACGCTGGGAATATTTGGCTAATTATTTCTATTCCCCATCCCCTAAACGGCCACGGCTTGATAATCGGATGTAAAGCCGATGCCGGTGCGAGTTGCACGTTTCCGAACTTCCAACAACTCTGGCACCCTTTATAATACTTGAAACAATCCTCTAACATCGTCGGCCAAAAATACCCTGTTCGTCTTAGTATCCACTTCATTTTGTAGGCCGACTGATGTGAACCGCAAATCCCTTCATGAACTTCACCCATAGCCACCTTTGCTTCTTCATCGCCTAAGCACCTTAAAAGTAAACCTTCCATTGTACGATAATATAGCTCATCTCCCAACATAACGTACTTCAACGCTTACTGCCGAACTTTACGTTCAGCAGGTCTGGATGGGTTCGTCAAATAAGCTTTTATTTCTGCTCTCCAATCGGCCATATCAATACACAACACTGCCTTGTCAACTGTGTCAAGTGCTTCATATCGGCTGCATTCCTTATAGCCCGATGCTGTTTGAGCCAGCATATTGGCCCTGTCATTCATCTCCCTGGGTATATGGTTGATAGAGAATGAAGTGAACGAGCTGATAGTGCTAAAACAATGCTCCAAATATTTCGATAATATTTCATCATTGCATCGGAATTCCTTTTTAACTTGTTGAACAACCAATAATGAGTCACCATATGCTTCTACGTTACTTACTCCGATACTCTCTAATAGTTGGAGCCCCTTGAGCAACGCCTCGTACTCGGCTTAATTATTAGAACACCGGCCATTAAGCCGATATGCAAACCCAATGCTATGCCCTTTGGGAGAAATCAACACAATGCCTATTCCACTCCCTTCCTGGCACACCGATCCATCAACATACAATTGCCATGGAGCCACATCAACCATTCCTGCCATGGTATCATGTCCCGTAATGAAATCGGCTATTGCTTGACCTTTAATGGCTTTAGCCGATTCGTATTGTAGATCGAACTCGGTCAGAGCGTAAGCCCACTTCCCAAGTCGTCCTCTCAAAATAGGTGCAGACAGCATATACTTCACGATATTGGTTCTACATATTATTATACAAGTCGATGCCAATATATAATGTCTCAATTTTGTACAAGCAAAGTATAATGACAAGCATAACTTTTCTACTAGTGGGTACCTGATTTCTGTCTCCAAGAGTCGTCGGCTTAAGTAAAATATTATTCGCTCTTTACCATCAATTTCCCGGGCCAACACTGCCCCAATAGTCTCATTCTCAGCCGATACGTATAATTTGAATAGGACTCCTTTCTTTGGTGCTGCCAGGACGGGTGGTGATGCTAAGTACAGCTTTATATCATCAAAAACTTTTTGCTCCATATGAAATCCTGATGATCTTTAACTTTAACAAAGGTGTAAAAGCTTGAATCCTACCAGACAGATTTGAGATAAATCGTCTTAAGTAATTGATTTTGCCGATCAGCTTATGTAATTCATTTTTACATGTCGGCGATTTCGTATTGACTATGGCTTTGACTCTTGTTTGGTTGACTTCAATTCCCCTCTGGTGAACCATAAACCCGAGGAATTGGCCAGCCGACACGCCAAATGCGCACTTCAAAGGGTTCATCTTCAGCCCATGAGCCCTTGTATTTTGAAACACCCTTTCTAAATCGGCCAAATGCTGTCAATCTTCTTTAGATTTCACTACCACATCATTAATATATATTTCAACAATATGGCCGATTAGATCATGAAAAATCAAATTCATTGCTCGCTGATAAGTAGCACCTGCGTTTTTCAAGCCGAACGTCATTACAGCCCATTCATACAACCCCAGAGCACCGGGGCATCTGAAGGCAGTTTTGGGGATGTCGGCTTCTGTCATAAATATCTGGTTATATCTAGCATTCCCATCAAGAAAACTAATAATCTTGTTACCTAACACAGCATCGATGAGCATGTCGGGTATAGGCATTGGGTATTCATCTTTTGGCGTGGCTTTATTCAAATCCCTGATGTCTACACACACCCAAAGCTTATCGTTCTTTTTCATGACGGGAACGATATTGGACACCTATTTAGCATATCGGCAAGGCCTTATAAACTTGGCCTCTAATAACCTCTCAATTTCCTCCTTTATCACATCGTACAACTCTGGGTTAAAACGTCGAGGAGATTGTTTATATGGCCGATATCCTGGCTTTATAGGCAGCCGATGTTCTACTAGTTGTCGGCTTAATCCAGGCATCTCATAATATTCCTAGGCAAAACAATCTCTATAATTCCTAAGTATTTCAACCAACTTGTTTTTGTATTCTAAACCTAGCCTCGCACTTACAAAAGTTGGTCTTTTTCTATCACCTTCTCCTATATCGACTTCTAGCATATCGGCAGAAGTGAAATCTGGACCCAATTTTTTGCTCTGGAAGTCTTCGATTGCTTCACACGAATTTATCACATGCCGATAGCTCTTCACCTTGTCTTACAAGATTTGGATCATTTCTGACTCCATCTTCTTAAGACTTCACTTGCCCGATCAAACGTGCCTGGCTTAACACTGATCGACATCAATCCTGACTTACCAATGCATATAAAGTCGCAATCGTCTAAAGTTTTCCCCGATATGCATTCCGCTTCTTCGTGTGGCCAATTCGCATCGGAACTAGCCATAGCGATGTGAGCCGATGTGTCGGTTGAGACGACTTCAACCTCATCTCCATTCCATTGCACAAGAAGCTGGTGCATGGTCGACGGTATACAAAAATTGGCATGTATCCAATCGCGTCCAAGGAGCACACTATAATTTCCTTTGGCTTCAATCACAAAAAATGCGGTCGGCAAAGTCTTGCTGCTGACGGTTAACTCTGTAACCATTACTCCTATTGCTTCAGTGGGATCACCTGTGAAATCATTTAATACCATGTTTGTCTTGATCGGATCTTCATCGGTTTTGCCCAACTTCTTGCAAGTAGTGAGTGGCATCAGGTTCACAGTAGCTCCTCCATCTACTAACATCCTGGATATCGGCTTTCTGTTGATATACCCCTTTAGATACAACGGCTTCAAGTGCCGATGTGGATCTTGTGGTTTTTCAAACACGGCGTCTTGTGCACCTAGGCACAGTTGAGCGAACGTATCTTTAACCGATTCAGTTTTGATCCTGAATTCGGCTGGCAAAGTGAAGACCATGTTGATATCCACGGGGGGTGTCGTCTTGAATCATAGGTGACAGTAAATCATCTGAAGAATCCGATTCATCATCGGCTTGCTCTTTTCTTCTCCATTCTTTTTTGACAAGCTACATCGGCCGTAATTCATTGAAGGTTTCATCTCTTTGTTTTTCTTCTTCAGCCTCCCTCATCTCTTGCGTCCTTAGGCGCTGAAGCCGTCTGCGTTGAGATCGGCTAAGTTCCGTCAGGCACCACCTTGGTTTTGGTTCAATCGGCTTGCGAATTTTACCAACCTGATTCTTTGTGGACTCTACACCTTTTTCTTGGTTTGGCGTGCTCAGCCTTTCCCTTATCGGTTTTTTGTACCCTGACTCAGCTTGATCAGGAATTGGTTTGGATAGCCGTTCTTTTATTGATTGCCTTGGCCAATCTCTCCGTGGGTAATGTTCCATAGGGCAGGATCTTGGGGAAGGCAATGCCACACCCCTTTCCCAACAAAATTACCAAAAAGGGCATCTCTGGTGAGCTCTTTCTATGTTGTCTGGCTGATACAAATTATCTTGCCGGAACACGCTATTCGTCCGATGCAAGTTGCCTGGTTGGCGAGATTGCTGCCTCTGCCGATGGCTTATCCTCTCATACTTTTCAACCAACTGTGAAAAAGTTGGTTTAGGTTTCAATGCTGGTTTTCGAGGTGGAGACCGTTCGGCTTTGTACCATCGCCCGACTTGTAACTCTCCTTTTGGCTTGACTGTCCTTGAATTTCTCCCTTCTTGATCGGCTTCTATTTGTAGTGAGCCGATCGTTATCTTCAGTGTTTCGCCTTTCGAGCTAGACTGTAGGTCGACTTGCCGCGTTGTTTTAGGTCTTTTGTCAATGATTTCCATTCCTTTGCTTGAGCATTGAACCATGTTTATTGGGAAGGGATTGACATCAACTTCCATGGCCGGCTCTTCTGCGAATTTGAGCCGACCGTCTTCAATGGCTGCTTGTATCTGCTGCAGGAAGATGTTACAGTCATTGGTATTATGAGAAAAAGAATGATGCCACTTACAATATCGTCGCTTTTTGATCTCATCGGCCGATGGTATGGTATGCCCCTCTAGTAGTCGTATCAACTTTTCTTGTAATAAAATATCAAATATGCGGTCACACTTGGATACGTCGAAAGCATATTTAACCTCTGACTTACTCCTTGTCGGCTTAAGCCGTGATCAGATAAGTAGCTTCTTGGGACCCTTTATCCATTCGGCTATATTCACGTCTGCTTCATCCTCAGAAGTTTCACTTGAACTATAATCAACCATGTTTACTTTGGCCTTATCCTTGCCATTGCCATTTAGCCTAATTTTATCCTTGAAGTCTTGACTTAAATATCGGCTTTCTTGTGCCGATACGTGGTGAAGCAGATGACTTAGATCAGTAAACTCCTATCCATCAAATTTTTCCTTGAGTGGGGGAATCAGTCCTTGGAATGCTAAATCGGCTAGTTGATTATCGGGCAACACTACACTAAAGCATCGATTTCGCACTTCACTAAACCTTCTAATATAATCAGAAGTTGATTCACCAAATTTTTGCTGGACAGCACTTAGGTCCGAAATCCTTAGTTCTTGACTGCCAAAGAAAAAATATTCATAAAATCGGCTCTCTAAATCGTTCCAAAAATGGACCGATTTTGGAGGCAGGTTTGTGAACCAAGTAAAAGCAGTCCCTGATAATGACAAGGGAAAAAGTCTAATTTTCAATCCGTCGGACTGAGCTGCTTCACCACACTGAGCGATAAACCGTCCAACATGTTCTAAGGTAGTGACTGAATCATCCCCTGAAAATTTCGCAAAATCGGGAATCCTGAAATTATGGGGATACGGCATACGGTCGATATAATCTGGGTACGGCTTTCTATAGCCGATCGTTTTTCCTTTAGGCTGTAGTCCGAACTGATCCCTCAAAACCATAGAAATCTGCTTAGCCCAATTAATGTTATTGGCCGATGTAGGACTAGGGTTAGGCCAATTATGCTGAGCGGCGTCCTGCCCCCCGAGTGCAAACTCGGCCGGTCAGCTTGCCCTAACCGACGGGTACTTGCGCTGCCATGGTCCACACCCGTCGGCTCTGGCAACTGGGGTCTTGGGCAACAGAACGAACGGTTCTGCATATGAGACTACCCTATGTCGAACCGGATTTCTAACCTGGACTGGTACTTGGGGTTTGTAATCTCTATCCAATTCAATCGGCTGAGAAGCCAACTTTGCGGCGTCGGTATATGCATGGTAGTGAGTAACTGCACTCGGGCGAGGATTTGCTGGTGCCAACACAGTGGGTTGAGTCGGCATTAGCGTGGGCGTAGGTGCCGACACCTTTATCGTGTTGGCATTTGGTGCCACGGAGTATACCGTATACGTTGGGAGTGGCTGTAATGGATCTAATAACCCTCCAGATGCTGCCAACTCATGCGCGATCGTTTTTACACTATTTTCGATCATCGGCTTTAAGGTAGTGACCAAAGCCGATGATTGATTGATTAATGCATGATGCACAAACTGCTCAATCATAACAGATAGTTCGGCTTGAGCCGAAAGATATCGGCTTACCGGAGTCGCCGCGACGCCAGCTTCGCCAAGCGGATTTAATGTTGGAAGCGCCATCTTCTACGTGACCCCGCGTCGGGTCTTCTGATAATAGCCCAACATTAATTCTTCCAATACAGCTTTCCAATCTTCAATTTCCTTGCGCTGCTCTGGTGTCAAATCATCCAAAGTAGGGACGATTATGGCATCGGTATTAACATCGGTTGGCACAACAGATTTGCTTGCAGTCATTTTTCCGATCTTGTTCCACCGGGTGTGCCAAAAATGTGTTGACACCAAAAACGTGATGTGGGGTTTCTGGCTTGCAACACACCAGACGAACGCAGGGTTCAAGTGTGAAGCGTGCTAATCAATTTGACCCTACAATCGATAAGGAAAGAATTGTTAAATTCAATCTAAGCCGATCCTTTGAGGTGAATCGGCTAAAGTAGAATCAGTCAAAGACCGATCAAAAGGTAAACAAATTAGCCAATCAAGGCTAATTAGAAGGGTAAAGGTAGATTGATTCTGAAAAGGCGATACGCAACAAGACAGAATGAATCAAACCTGAAGAAATCATAGACGATCAAATAATCAGCGATACGCAACTTTATTTGATCGATGTCGACTTACAAAAGGGAATTACAAGGCTAAAAGACTAAAAACTACAGGAAACGAAAAACCGGTGGATGTGATTTGATGTGTATGATGTCCGTCAAGCAGCCCTGGCACGCCTTATATACCCAGCCGATCCGAGTCCTGTTCTGCTACGACAACACAATCCGAGTCGGCTATAGTTTCCTAATTGATCTCTGGTTTTCAAATACTCACCGCACATTATCCAAACTTTCAAAAATATCCCGTGTATTATCCAAACCCGCACATTTTACCGATTTGCCCTGTAATTTCCAAAATCTGGTGCAAACAAATCCACTGATCAATAGCGGCGCCTAGTAGCACATATTGACCCCCGAATGCACAGAATGATCATATCAGCAGAACCTTGATACATTCAACATATACTGATCCTTTTGCCGCACGATACCACCAAGCTCGGGGCAAGATACGTACACCTGCTGATAGCTCAACCATTTTACTCGTCAATGTGATGGATTCGGGGATGTGATTAACTCTTTAATCACAGGCATGGCCATGCACTTTCCAATCCGTCCACATCGAGGGGCCCAGAGGTATCTCTCCCGTTATCGAGGAGAGGCAAATCCTATCTTGACTGATCAAACCCCTGGCAATGTTTCGTGCCATACCCAGTAGTTATCTTTATAACTACCCAGTTATGGTGTAGCGTTTGATAACCCCAAAGCATACGAGTCCACATGCTGGGAATCTATGACGATCTCAAGTCTAAGGACCATATAGGTGTATCACTCGAAACTACAATCTAATGGCACTTCTAAGATAATAGTCTCAGCAGTGTATTAGAGTGGGTCTGTCCAACTACCCTTATTCAACAACAAGTGTCCACACCATTGATTTGATATCCCCATATCAATGATCCGGGAACCTGATCATCAACCAATGCATGTGCTAATCTTTGAATCATAATTGTTCAGATTATGATATAAGATCAGGGACCAATTTAGAATAACAACATATAGTAAAAGAGTTCCACGAACAAGTCATACTTGTTGATCAATACCGATGATGTTATTCAAGGAACTGTGATAACATATTATCCATCATAAACATAGAAGTGATACAATCATCCCCATGACTAGCTAGTTGGCTTATCACTTATGTTTTCTCCACCAGCACTAGAGCGTACTAATTGAATATCCAATATTCAATGCTCATGTGTGCCTTTCATAAAGGTTGTGGTAATATTTGTCTAGGCCTGGAACAGTTCCAGCTTCTCAACCTCCATTAAGTATTGGTTTGGAAACTAATGCGCAATGTAACTATTACATGCCGTATTTCCTCACCACTAAAGAACATAATCGTTTTACTTCATAAGTATCTTGGAATGTTCCTTTCCAAAACATCTAGTGACATTCACCTGGATTTGATTGATATCGGCATATTCGGTGACATTCACCTTAATGCGCTCACGGTGTGAACCTTAATTTTGGCAATTATCAAGCTCATCAAGTATTAAATTACTCAATATTGCTATCCAATGTGACATACATGAGAACACATTCTCAGCTGAACCATAGCATAGGAGATCTAATACAACTCAAATTCAAGGCACCAAGTCTAGTTTGACTAGAGTTTGACTCGGACTGAAAAAGCAACATGTGGTTTTTAGCAGTTTTCAGATGCATCTGAAGGATTTTTGAGGTGAGGCTGGATTCTTTGGAAAGTAAACTCCAAGATCTTTCAAACGTGTACTCATGGTCCTCCAGAAACCTTCGGAATCAAAAGTTATGGCCTTTTAAAGTCAGCGCTGTTGGTGAAGCCGAACTGGACTCGAACTTGAACTTCTCTTCCCAATCCGACTTGAACTTGTTCTTTGGCCCAATTTTGGTCCAGGAGGGTCCTTCTCCATGGTTCCTAAGTACAATCAAATCATCACAAGTATTAAATAGCATCCCATTCATATTATCACTAATGGGGAGGCTTAGAAATGCATTCACCGGATGATTAAGCTGTCGTGCGCGACCTCGAGTCATTGGTCCTCAGACCAGAAGTCTAGGCGGCGGCCAAGGTGGTAGACGAACTGATGTAGATGATGATGCTAAATTCAAAGGCCAAGAATGCGAACTGCGTGATCGTCCTGGCCAAGGTGGAGATCGATGAAGCCATGTAGATGAAAGCAGCGTAGTAGGAATAGCCTTGGTCATATCCATGCCGAACATGGTCTCATCATTCTCCCTTTCTTGAATTGGAGTCTTCATCGACTCCATCATAGTCTCCTGCAAAATGTTAGTACCAACAGGGAACAAAGCAATATGCACATCTTTTGCGATTAAATTATTGGAACTAAGATCATCAACATCTATGTACTCCCTTTCTTAAAAATTATCATGTAGATTGAGAACAAAACTGGAAGTACTTGTTATGGATCGATCACATTGTTGCATATAAAATGATGGATTTGGATTTGAACAAATATAAACACGATATACCATATGCTCTCCTTTTTCATTATGCTTGCCGATAATATGAAAAGTGTTTCGTGATAACCATGCCAAATTGGCATGTACAAAAAGTTTCTCCTTTAAACTATTTAGATCAACAGAATATCAAATTCAATGTAACTTAAAGTATTTAAAGAATATATCTATCTAAACTCATCTTCTTCACTAGCAATGTGAATAACACGTTTATTATCAGTACAAGTGTTTGTTTTTGTAAGAAAAGAAACATGTTCATTCACTAGTTGTGACATGGATATAAGTGAAGCATTCTCACACAACTCTTCTTCATCAAAAGAGATAGCATGCACATCATCTTGTAACAATGAAATTTCAGCCAAGGGTTCCACTAAAGGTTGCTCTATGATAGCATGAGTAGTGGACAATTTCAGCATATCAAAATTATTTTCACCATGTGTAAAATCAACAACTTTTACATTACCTCCTAAAATCAACACTAAAGGAACAAAGCTAGAACACAAATTGACGAAACAAACCCAAATTCGGCCAGAACTCTGCAGTAAGGTTGTCGTTGCAATTAAGGCACGAAAATGACCGAATCAAGCTTGCTCACAATGTAACAAATTGATGATACTATTCTAGGCTTTAAAACAAGTATTCAAATAGACAATTTGGAGCTTGTATGTAGAAGTTATGGCCAAAACACTAAGGTGCACAGATTTAACAAAATTCAGTCGATCTGACCAAATCCGAATCCGAGTCAAATTCAGTTTGAAGGAGTCCGAATCACAAAGGACACCCAAAAACATTTTTTTAGAGGACTCTTTAAGGATTCAGGAAAGTGTAAAAACTTCTAAATCGGAGTTCGGATGTGAGAGTTATGATCAAAATACCGAACCGACCTGGATTGCAATTGCAACTTGCTTCCCGAATTTGATGTCCAGATTAAACAATCTTTTTGATGTAATTAGATTTCGTGCCCAACTAGGTTTTTGTGGAGAATGTCTCAAGGTTTCAGGAAAGTGCAAAAACACTAGAATCCGAGCTCGTATGCGAAAGTTATGAACAAAACAAAGAACTGGACAGATTGAAATAAAAGCTACACGAAGGAAAAACGATCAGCAACTAAAACAAGGACTCTAATGGATCAAAACCTAACAAATCTCACTAAAATACCAGATTGAATCTAAAGGTTGAATTTTTGTGGAGGATTTTCAATTTTGGACAGAAAACAAAAACTAATCTACGGTAATGAATCTCTCACCGAGCAACTTAGCACTCTGATACCACCTGATTTGACTTTGGGTCCCGATCTTTCGATGAGAGTGATAACTTCGATTTGGTGGAATTGACTTTGATGATCCGACTACAACGTACGTCGATGATGCGCCTTAGCAATCGCTAAACTAACTCCAAAGGGTTATTGATCTTGCCGTTGGCACGGTCAGCCTGAACACGAGGTTCAATTCCTGCATGCAACCGAAGAACAAGCAAGAACAAAGGTAAAGGCAATCTGAAATTGCAAATAAAGATGAAGGATTGATAAGGTGGGGTTCTGAAACAAGAAGCTTCTTAGGCGGCTGTTGAGCATGTCTGGAAGACTCAAAATAGTAGTAATGGCTAAACTATCAAATAAACAAAACCCAAAAACTAAAGTACGGAGGTAGCAAACAATATATAGAGGTAAGTGGCTAGGGGCATGCAGCAGCCATGGGGGGCGACCAAGGGGGTGCCCTAGGGTTACATGGGCTTTGGGCCCAAAACAACAGGTGGCGTAGCACCCGAAATTTCTAGCCTGTGACACTCTTCTACGATTTCCTGTTGCTTAAAAATGAATTTGGTATTGGGGATGGATCCATTGGAAAGTAGACTCCGAGATCTTTCAAACGTGTACTCATGGGCCTCCAGAAACCTACGGAATCAAAAGTTATGGCCTTTTAAAGTTAGCACTGTTGGTGAGGCCGAACTGGACTCGGACTTGTTCTCTTCCCAATCCGACTTGAACTTGATCTTTGGCCCAATTTTGGTCCACGAGGGTCCTTCTCCATGGTTCCTAAGTACAATCAAATCATCACAAGTATTAAATAGCATCCCATTCATATTATCACTAATGGTCCTTGTATAATCGCAGCGGGTTCAAATTGATGTGTAGATGTGGCTGTTAGGCTGTATCTATGGATGTGATATCCTCATCACTAGTGAAGACAACCTATTCAAGAGCCCAATTAGTAGAGTTGTACATGTCAAGGATTGTGTGTTTACATGGTGTGCCCAAGAAGATTGTGTCAGATCGAGGTACCCAGTTTACTTCAAGATTTTGGGACAAGCTGCATGAAGCAATGGGGACTCACTTAAATTTCAGCACCACTTATCATCCGCAGACAGATGGCCAGACAGAAAGAGTTAATCAGATTCTAGAAGATATGTTGAGAGCTTGTGCGGTATCTTATGCTGCATCTATTGTCAAGGCCCCAAAATTCGAATTCGAATCATGCGGCTAACATTAACGCCAACAAAGTGTTTGGCTGCGTTTGAGATCCACTGCTAATTTCAGAGACTATCCCAAATTACCATTTAAGAATTTCCAAACTTAGCAAAATTTAAGAGTTAGAAATTTCTGGTTGCGAGTATGGTTTTCATCAAAGTTTGGAGCCTCGTAACTTGAGATCTATAATGATCTAGAATTTGTGGGTTAGCTAATTACAAACTAGAAACTTTTCTCAACAGCATTGTGGGGTTAGAACCAAAATCCAATGTCAAACACTAATACAAAACGTGGCTCAAAAACTGAATCCAAGTGCTGAAATTTTGGGGACTTAGCCATTCTCTCTTGCTTACTAGTGGGGTCAAGTGAGCAATATACAAAGGAATTGGGGCAGTCCAAACCAAGCAGCACAAGCCCTCCAGCCCCAAACCGATTCAGCACTTCTCTTTTGAGTTCTCCCCCCTAAGCAGCCACCACAAGCACTTCCTCCAGCTCTTCCCCAGGTTGGCGCTCCTTCCCCAGCTCCTCCCCAGGCCGGCACCTTCCTCCAGCTCCTCTCCAGGCACACCTGCAGCCCTCCCTGCTGGCGCCTCCCATCCCCCTCAAGCAGCAGCAACTCCTCTTCTTCTCTTTGTTTCCCCATGTGGGATTTTGAGGTAAGACTCCCCTAGGGTTTGGTTGGTTGTTTTCTGGTCTTGGGGGTAGCCATGGTGGATTTGGGGGCCTTGAAGAGTGGAGATTTGAGCTGTGGGAGGGAAACAATAACTCTAGGGTTTGGAGCAAAATCCTGATTTTCGAGCAGATTCTGGAGCTGTTGTTTATGGTTGATGTGAGCAACTTAGGAGCATCTTCTGATAGGCTGACTATTTAAAAAGTTGTAGATAAAAGAATTATCTTTCATTTCCAACTGGAATCACTTGATTTCGTTAATCCAGCTGAAAGTTATGATGATTTTAGTGCATGCTGCTATGGAATGCTGAAGATTTTGAGCTGAAACTTGAGCTGCGGTTTAAAATTATCTAGAGGCCGAATTAGGATTTCATTTTGCCTGAGAAGTTGTAGAAAATTTTGTGTAGATTGTAAAAATATTATCCTTTACTCAATTCCATTAAGTATAGCAATTTTTATGATGAAAATGCTGCATGCTGTTCTGAAACTCTGAAAATTTTGGACACTAAGACTGCTCTCTGTTCCTGGCCGAACTAGTAGTTCTCTAGGTAGATTCTGAATGATTGGCTAAAGCTAAGTTGTAGGTCTACGTCTTGTAGTCGTTTCGAGTCTGAGTTTACTCAATTTGATTAAGTGGTTAGAAAGTTATGGTCGTTTGTATCACTGTCTGTCCTGAAACCGGTTTTCCTGAAATTTCAGACTTTTGGGACTGAGGTTCAGAGTTTAGTTGGGGATTTTAAATCTATATTCTGAGTGTTTGCACTTTTGGGAACTGCCATGGGGGATGCATTTAGTATTTCATTTCATATGCATTGCATGCATCTCATTTCACATGCATTGTGATCGTGTAGAGACCGAGCACGCGGGGGTTGACGTGGCTGTGACCAAGGGGGGTATCTGAGAGCCGATTGTTACTGAGAATCTGGCAGAAGCTCAAGGCAAGCACCTAAGCATTTTCAACCTTACATATAATTGTATTTTGGTGAATAAACTGCTTTATTGGATGATTACGTCTTGCATTAGGAATTGAAATGTGGGAATGGTATTAGAACCTAATTGCTGCACATACACTCATTGATAATTGTCGAACACCTCCCTTGGAGCTAGTATATGGGTAATTATATTGTGTCCATGCTTAGTTTTCTTAGATGTCGGGTATGGGCCAAGTGGTGGATGGTTCCATCACTTGAGAATAATTACTTCACACTGTTGGGTTGCAATGGATATGGTTATGTTCTGAAATGTAAAATTGAGACCGGGCAAGAGGGTTGGATCATTTGGGTGTGAAGACTCAAATGGTGTAGTCTCGCCTGCGTCAGTTAAGGACCGATCCGTTGTTTGCCATGTTGATCGAGTACACCTTGTTGATCGCATGCCTGATATAATGGTAGGGTAAGCCACCCTTTCATGGCATACTGCTCGATGGGTCATGCCCTCATGCGGTTGAACGTGGTTGAGGGCGAGGCTTTGGCCCGCTCGAGGGGGTGCTAGGTGCTCGAACCGCATGAAGATGGTTCAACGAGTATGTATGGATGGGAGGAGGGTTGACATGAGGTTCCTTCGTGGCACATGTCGTGCGATTGATGATCCCATGCAGGGTGAATAAGCGATTCGAATTGCCGTGCTCTCGGATATGTGCACGCTTGTATCATCCGACATTTCAATGTAGTGACAACTTAAACTTGAAACTAGTTGGTATACTTGATGTTGATACTTGTTTCATGTTATTAATTGCTCTCTTTTATGTAAAATTTCAGATTTCACTCTAGTAGTAGGTGCTGTCCATAAACGCTATAAAAATTGTAAATTGAGTAGTTGAATGTGAATATGAACTAAAGTTAAGCTTTTATGCACTTGTTACCTTAAGCTTACTCCTAGCTACATCCCAATGCATATACTTTCGAGTCGGTCATATATGGACCACGGGTAAGTCTTGCGAGTACCTTTTGTACTCATGCTTCTACTTTGTGGTTTTCCGGTGAGGACATCGACGGATGTGAGTTCTGTCCGTATTGCCTCTCGGTGGTCGGTCGGGGCACCGAATAGGGGCTAAGCTCAACGTTGTAAACGCCCGGAACTGTTCAAGGGCAGGACACTTCCGGAGATGTCATACTTTTGGTTTATTATGGTGGTTGTTCGTTCATTTTGTTGTATAGTTAGCCTTCTAAACTGTGTAATGGCTATGCTTGAATACTTGAACTATTTCTATTGTGGGTTCATGGTTGTGTTGCGATGCTCATCACATGTCTAGTATGTTGCTTCTATCCATGCTGATCTCTGTGCTTGATTATTGTTGTGGTGCTATATTTGGATAAGTTAATTGCTCTTCTGTCTGTTGAGTGGATGTCTTTACATCTCGAGGCGTCATGCCAAAATTTTTTGAGAATTTCTGAGTCTAGGCAGGATCTTGCGAATTGTCTGGTTTGTCTTTGTGCCTTGGTTTATAGTTGTTTTGTTGTGCTTCCGCGGCACGTGTATGGTCGTAAAGTTTTGGGTTCATTGCCCCCTTTATGTGAATTGAATTGATATGGCAATGGAAACCGGTATGCGGGGTGATCCTGGGCGAGCTTCGAGTCGCATACTGGGGGAATACCGGGATTGTTGTTGAGTTATTCGAATGGGATCGTTGTTGTCCTAATTGGGCTTGGGTGTTAGCATTGTGAGCACCATCGGTGATCCATTGCTAGCCTCCAAATCCGATGAGGGCGACCGGACATTGAAATAACCCGAGGACGGTCAGGGCGGCTCCTCACATCTATGATTCAATTATTACACCCATCACTGTAGTCCTGTCCCTCAAGCCTCATTTAATGTCGCCGTATGGCTTCGCCTGGTCCGCCCGTGAAGTGACTTTCCTACGACGGGTTAGGTGAGAGGCGTCAGAGGGATGGGTTGTTGTCATGTCAACAACAGAACTCTTCGCAATCAATGGCTCTGACATGGGGTGTCAAGGGAAGGAGACTTTGAGGTGAAGCCTCCTTCTCATTCTTTTGGTTGTCTGCGTGGCCCGGTGAGAGGGGCCTAAGCGCCCGCCTGCTTACCAGGCCGCCACGTGGGCCGCTTGCCCGGCGAGAGGGGCTTGAACGCCCGCTTGCTCACCAGGCCGTCACGTGGGCCAACGCCCAGCGAGTGGGGTCTGAACGTCCGCCTGCTCGCCAGGCCACCACGGAGGCCAACGCCGTGGCGGGCTCGATCGCCGCCCTACCCATCAAAGCCGCCACGGGCCGATGCAGCAGCGAAAGGTCGCTCGACGCTCACCGCTAGGCCACTACGGAGGCCGATGCGGCGGACAGGTTCGATCTCCCGCCCGAGCCGCCACGGGCCGACGCTGGCGAAAGGTGGCTCGGTCGCCCACCAAAGCCGCCATAGGCCGACGCTGGCGAAAGGTGGTCCGACGCCCACATGCTCACCCGAGCCGCCATGGAGGCCGATGCTCGGCGGCGAGGCTCGACGCTCGTCGCCCACCAGCCGCCACGGGACTAACGCCCAATGCGTGGCTCGTCGCCCACCACTCACGGGCCGCCGCCACGGGCCGACGCCGGCGAGCGAGGCTGATCGCTTACGCCACCAGCCACGATGGGGGCCGACGCCCGACGAGTAGGGCCTGATCGCCCGCCTGCTCGTCAGGCCTCCTACGGGGGCCGACGCCCGGCGAGTAGGGCCTGATCGCTTGCCTGCTCACCAGGCCTTGACGGGGGCCAACACGGTGAGTAGGGCCTGATCGCCCGCCTGCTCGCTAGGCCACCACGTGGTCTTACTTATCTGCGGCGGAGAGGGTACCCTGGCGTAAAGTATGCTGACAGCGGCTGAGTTCCGCCCACCACTTGCCTCGCCTCTACGCAACCTGCTCCCTAGCCCCGCTGTTCTCTGGGTTGGTCCAAAAGAATGGCAAGGGTCCCTTGGCAATATTGTGGACTCCCAGCCTCTGTGCTAAGCCCGGATAGGCACCTAGTAGGCATGTGTGGCCAGGTGCTCTACGGCCATGCTCCGCCCACCCTGGTGCTTGGGGGCCAAGTTCCGCTCACCACTTGCTCCGCCTCTACGCGACCTACTCCTGTCGAGGTTTGTTACCGACAATAATTAAAAGGGGGCTAAGCGCTGGATCGGAAACTCGATGGTAACACAGGACACGGGAAATTATACAGGTTCGGGCTCTCGCGGTGGAGACAATACCCTAGTCCTGTGCTCTGGAATTATGAGTAGCTAGCTTATTTGCTGATGATGTTCTCGTATCCTGTTTTTCCTCCCCGCCCCTCCCTTTATATAGCAGAGGAGGGCGGTTACAAAAAGGAGTCCCACTCGGATACGAGGTGGAGATTATATCTCTTTCCTTATCCGTTATACATGATAGCGGCTAGGATTACAATTATATCCTCCCTAAGCAGGGTTGGTTTCCATCTTCAGGGTTTCCTTGTTGCGCATGGCGGCCTGCCTCCTGGGAAATACCCATCTTCATGTAGTCGGCTTGGCCCATCCCCTCTTGGGTGATCCTCACAGCCCGCCATGCAGATACCCGGGGTCTATATACTCCACAGTAGCCCCCGAGTGCTTCGCGATCGAGTTGCCGCCTTCTCAGCAGTTTCAACCGAAGTCACACTTCATGCCGAGTGCTTCCAGTTCTTGATGTAGTTTCCTGACTTGTTTTCCTTTCCAGCCGAGTGCCCATTGTAGGCAAAGAGATCGTGAAGGACTCAATAGAGCTCCACGCGTTGAATTATATCCGACTGTCGCGGCGTACAGCTGGTAGCTCATCATGGGTCATACCGTATCCCAAACGATATACAGAAGTCAAAACACTTTTCCTGCTTAGGGCGAAATTCAGCGCCGCTCCCTTTAGACTTATTCGTCGCCGAAGTTGCTGATGTCGTCGTTGAAGCGTTGGCCCACATGCGTCGCATCCAAATTCAGTAGCCCTGAAATTATGTTTATGCATAACTTAGGAAATGTCAAAATAATTCACTCGGATATGGTGTCCGACTGGTTCATATATATATTTTTTTACTCCTTTTCCTTATTGATTTTGAATTCATCCGAGTGGTTTGACTCTTTTTGTTTAAGCACTCTGCCCGACTAGTCTAGCCCCCGAGCGTTGGGAGTCGGCTCATGGCCTTTTTTCCCAGGCACGCGTTTTGGGTGACTAAAGTTCATCGTTCATGGGGTCAGAGTTTCACAACTCAGAATTAACGCACTCGCATTCATTTGCAATCGTTAAGTGAAAGATGAAAAACACAACTCGAAAAAAGATGTGCGCATGCGCACACTATTAGGTGTAGCCCCCGACTTACTGCTTATTTGTGTATCAACTAAGTAGCAAGTCAAGAAAGCCAACAATTTTATTCATAATGACATAATTGAGTAAAAAGCGACTTAGCTGCTTTATGCTCCATATGTTGCTGACGATCGTGCCGTCCTTGCTTGTGGCGCAGGCGTGGCTCGTGGCCGTGCCGAAGGTGGCGCTCGGGGCGTAGGCGTAGGCTCGTGGCCGTGCCAGAGGTAGCGCTCAGGGCGCAGGCGTTGGCTCGTGGCCGTGCCGAAAGTGACGCTTGGGGCGCAGGCGTTGGCTCATGGCCGTGCCGAAGGTGGCGCTCGGGGCGCAGGCGTTGGCTCGTGGCCGTGCCGAAGGTGGCGCTTCGAAGCGGCGTTAGCTCGTGGTCGTGCCGAAGGTGGCGCTGGCGCAGTATGGCTCGTGGCGTGCGCGGTGGCGCTTCGGGCGCGGCGCGGCTCGTGGCCATGCCGGCGGTGGCGCTTCGAAGCGCGGCGTGGTCGTGGCGTGCGCGGTGGCGCTTCGGGCGCGGCGCGGCTCGTGGCCATGCCGGCGGTGGCGCCGAAGCGCAGCGTGGCTCGTGGCCGTGCGGCGGTGGCGCTTCGGCGCGCGGCGTTGGCTTCGTGGCCGTGCTAAAGGTGGCGCTTCAGGTCGCAGCGTGGCTCGTGGCCGTGCGAAAGGTGACGCTCGGGGCGCAGGCGTGGCTCGTGGCCGTGCCGAAGGTGGCGCTCGGGGCGCAAGCGTTGGCTCGTGGCCGTGCCGAAGGTGGCGCTCGGGGCGCAGGCGTGGGCTCATGGTCGGGTCGTCGGGGACGCTCTTCGCAAGATGACTGTAGTACCTTCTAGTTGCCAGACTTCAAAGCGTGCGCGGCCGTCGGACTTCTAGTCGCCATGTATGTGCGGGTCTTCAGGTCACCAAACCCTTTTGTCACACTGGCCGCAATCTTTTTTCACTCGCCACCGAGAGCACAAACCCTAAAACTTCGAATCGCTTCACAATTTTGACTGGCCAGATAATGTTGGCCCAGATCTTGATCGGCAATCTGCAACCTTCAGCTTCGGGTGATTTTGCTCATGCCTCTCCAGGAGGAACTAGCGCTGATCTCTATTGACCCTCTGTTTCGGAGTACCTGAAAAAACAAGCGACAACAGAGGAACACGGATTGCAAAACAGCATGGAGGAGAATTTTGCGTTGCCTCAACCGCATAGTCACAACAGAAGGATTTTTTTTTTGGCCCTTCGCCAGGATGCTCGTCGCCAGCACTTCAAGCTTTAGGCCACTGCTTCACCTTCGGGACCTTCGCGACCTGTCATCGCCAGAGTCTACTGCTGTGGCACCGCCTTGTCTCTGCGCTGGAAACACGCCACCTAGACCTCCGGAAGTATCGCTCGCCCTCACCCGAAGCGACGGTCGGCACCCGAGGCATCGATGGTGGCGTTGTTGCGCCCGATGTTGGCGGCGTCGTGGCACCCGTGTGGCAGCACCATGCGGTGTCATTGCGCCCGAAGTAGCCCCCGCGGTGCCCCCATGCGAGATAATGGCGGCGGCTCCCTTACGGGCTCCAGCAGTTGAGTTCGCTCCTGCATCGGCTTGGCTCGTCGGCGCTAGTTGCGACCTTGCTGACGGCGTCACGTGCTGTCTGCCCAATCGATGGCGTCTGCGCGATGAGGGATGACGGAGCCTGTAGCTTTTTGCCATTGCTTGCGCGGAAGAATAGATGGTGGCCATGTTTTTGCTGAAGATCGCCATCGAGCTCGACGAATTGATCTTGACGCTGCCCCTACCTGGTGCGCCAACTGTCGAGGTTTGTTACCGACAATAATTAAAAGGGGGCTAAGTGCTGGATTGGAAACTCGATGGTAACACAGGACACGGGAAATTATACAGGTTCGGGCTCTCGCGGTGGAGATAATACCCTAGTCCTGTGCTCTGGAATTATGAGTAGCTAGCTTATTTGCTGATGATGTTCTTGTCTTTCCTCCCCGCCCCTCCCTTTATATAGCAGAGGAGGGCGGTTACAAAAAGGAGTCCCACTCGGATACGAGGTGGAGATTATATCTCTTTCCTTATCCGTTATACATGATAGCGGCTAGGATTACAATTATATCCTCCCTAAGCAGGGTTGGTTTCCATCTTCAGGGTTTCCTTGTTGTGCATGGTGGCCTGCCTCTTGGGTGATCCTCACGGCCCGCCATGCAGATACCCGGGGTCCATATACTCCACAACTCCCTAGCCTCACAGTTCCCTGGTCCAGTCCCGGTAAAGTACAAGAGATTAAGATCTGAATGGTGATAGGAAAATGACAACCTAGTATGTATTTCCTGCCCACTCGATGGCCAGGACTTAAGCTTTGTGTGCCTGTTTATTTCCAAATAAGCATGGTTTAACCTTGGCTCGTATTTGGAGTGGTTCTGCGTGATTCCAGAAAAGACTCCAAAATGTTGATCCATCTGGTCACCCAGAGGGTCACTTACGACCTTCTGCTGCATCCAAAATGCTCGGGGGCTGGTCGCCCGGCAATGGATCGAACCAATCACGAGCAAGCACACACAAGACAATAGGTAAAAGGAGGCAACAGGTAAAAGCAAAGTATTTCAATTCATAATGGTCGAAAGGCCTATGTAAATGCTTACACAGGAGAAAAAGAAAAAAGAAGATGGCAAAGGTGGTCGTTCGGGCTAATCGTCGGCAACCTCAATGTCACCGGCGTCCTCGCCGGCTTCTTCCTCTGCCTCGGCGGCGGGTGGAGGCACCATCTCCATCAGCCCAGCTACTTGCTCACCACCTCGACCAAGACCGACACTGGCGGGGTCACCTCCACCCGGTGTGACGCCCGATGGGTCGGCGATCGTTCGGGTAAAGGCACAAGACATCAAGACGAAGGCCACTATGGAAATTGCGACTTCCCGCCCCTCCCGGGTGGAGCGGTCTACCAAGGAGGTAGGAAGGCCGACAAGGGCTTCAGCAACAAGGGTGACGCTGTGAGCATAGTGTGCTGCTGACTCCTCCAGCGGGCTGTTCATCATCACCCCCAGCGACTACAAGCTGCTGACCATGCGCCTAAATGCAGGGTGGAGCATGGTGACAAGGTTGCGCAGATTGCGGCCCGTCTCCGTGCGCAATGTGTCACATCTCTCCTCGGCGCCCTTCGTCCGCGCCTCGGCGGCTTCAGCTCGGGCCATCAGCAACGTCTTCTCTGCCTTCACCGCTGCCAGCTCCTCCCGCAACGACATCATCTGCTTGTTGTGGAGGGAGGTCGCCGCAGCTAACTCAACGGCCAGGCCGGCGAGCCAAGTGGTGAGCACGGAGGGAGTAGACGGAGTGGCCGAGCAGGAGGCGACCTCCCCGGTGTGACTGGGTAGATGATAGCTGCAGGGCAGCGGCCCCGGTGGCGGCAGATGGCGTGGTTGTCTGACCAACTGCACCACCTTGGGGGTTCGCTCTAAAGACACCAATAAGGAGAGTTAGCTCCAGCAAAGTAGAAAAATACGCCAAGGCAAGAAGAAAAAACTTACGTGGTGGATGTACTGTGAGGAGCCGCCCAGACCGTCCTCGGGTTATTCAAATACCCGGTCACCCACATCGGATTTGGAGGCTAGCAACGGATCACCAATGGTGCTCACAGTGCTAACACCCAAGCCCAATTAGGACAACAATGATCCCATTCGAATAACTCGACAACAATCCCGGTATTCCCCCGGTATGCGACCCGAAGCTCGCCCAGGATAAAATCTACAAAATTTCGGCATGACGCCTCTAGAAGTAAGGACATCCACTCCGCAGACAGAAGAAACAAATATATCACAACTACAACCACAACATAAACAACGACATGGATAGCAATAACATCACAGACAGGAGTTAAGCACGGTGATACAACGAGGTCCAACAACGGAAGTAGCCAAGTAATTAAACATAACCATAGCAAGTTTTAAAGTTAACTTTACAATAAAATAAATGAACAGCCACCAAATTCAACCCAAAAGTCAGATATCTCCGGAAGTGTCCTGCCCTTGAACACTTAGAGGCGTTCTATCGCTGAGCTAGCTTTTACTCGGTGCCCGCTTGACCACCGAGAAGCAAGACGGACAGAACTCACACCCGTCGGGGTCCTCACCTGAAAACCACAAAGCAGAAGCATGAGTACAGAAGGTACTCGCAAGACATACCCGTGATCCATATATGACCGACTCGAAGGAATATGCATTTGGATGTAGCAAGGGATAAGCTTAAGGTAAAAGTGCATAAAAGCTTAACTTTGGTTTATTTTCACATTCAACTACTCAATTTACAAATTTTATAGCAGTTATGTACAGCACCTATTGCTAAAGTGAGAACTGAATTTAAACATTTAAGAGAGCAAATAAAATCATGAACAAGTAACCACATCAAGTATACCAACTACTTTCAATTTAAGTTATTACTACGTTGAAGTGTCCGATGATACAAGCGTGCTCATATCCGAGAGCGCGGCAATTCGAATCGCTTATTCACCTTGCAGGGGATCATCAATCCCACGACATGTGCCATAAGGAACCTCATGTCAACCCTCCTCCCATCCAAATCTACTCGTTGAACCATCCTCATGCGGCCTGAGCACCTAGCAATCTCCCTCGAGCGGCTCAAGCCTCGCTTAGCCCTCGAGAGTCGGCCTAGGCCTCGCCCTCAACCACGTCCAGTCGCATGAGGTCATGACCCATCGAGTAGTATGCCATGAAAGGGTGGCTTACCATACCATTATATCGGGCATGCAATCAACAAGGGGTGCTCGATCAACATGGCAAACAACGGATCGATCCTTAACCAACACAGGCGAGACTACAACATTTGAGTCTCCACACCCAAATGATCCAACCCTCTCGCCCGGTCTCAAGTTTTCCATTTCAAAGCATAATTATAACCAATTGCAACCCATTAGAGTGAATTAATTAATCTCAAGTGATGGAGCCATCCACCACTTGGCCCATACCCGACATCTAAGCAAACTAAGCATGGACACATTATAATTACTGTAGGATCGAAATATACTGATCTAGCAAGCAGAGGGGAGGTGAATGATTGCGCGGAAGCTAAAATCAAATTTTTGCCTTTTGAAACACCCCAAACAAACTCAGATTGCTTAATTTGTATTCAACAAGAATCTTATAGCATCAGACCAAATTTGCACATATATGCTGGACCAAACTTCGCCTCAGACAGAGAGTTGCACGTGTATCACGGACTAAATTTCTACTGTAGCAAAGGAGTTGCATGTGTATGACGGACTAAACTTCGCCTCTGATATGTGTTTGATGGACAGAATAAAAACAGCCTAACACACGTTCACTAAAACAATAATTTCCGAAGATCCAACCGTTGGAATGATGTGAAATTTTAACTGTAGAAACTAGACTTGATTCCGAAGCAAACACAAAAAGAATCAACTCAATCAGACCTATGAATCTAGAGTTATGTCCCTCGCAAGACAGCTGAAACAAATTCCGATCTAATAACGACGGACCAAATCAGACCAGTGACGGACAAAACTTAAAAACAAGATTACTGAATCAGATGATGACGGAAATTGATTTCAAAAGCTATGACGGACCAATCTTCAGATGCAAGATCAACAAGAACATGCCAACTAAAAACCAGCCACCAAAGAAAAAACCTGGGAGTTTTTCTTTGCATGCATAGCCACGCCGCACGACCGCTAGTACTTTCCAGCCGCCGACTGCAAGAGCAAAATCTCTTGCCGAAAACGTACAGCCGCCAAGAGCAAACACAAGAAAACTTTCTGGAAGATTAATTTTTATTTCATTGTCTAAAGTACTCCAACACAAGAGTACAAACCCTAAAACCAAAAACGCTCATCAATAGACAGGGGACATCTCCACCTATTTATACAGAGCAAGAACAGAGAGATTGAATACAACTCCACTTCCAACATGGAAAGAGTTCATATTCATCTCAATCTGGCCCAACATGACCAAAAACAACTCTTGCACGCATGCAAGAACAGAGAGATTGAATACAACTCCACTTCCAACATGGAAAGAGTTCGTATCTATCTCAACTTGGCCCAACATGGCCAAAACCAAAACCTTGCACGCATGATCAGCCCTGCCGCACATACGTGACTAACCACCTTCACATGCATGTTCTCTAGCCGAACGCCCCGCATGACATCCTTGACCACCAAGACCTCGATTCCTCCACGAACCTAGTCTCGAACCTCGGTTCCTCCATGAACCTAGTTCGGTCCGTCATCGACCACGTTAAGCCCTCGAGCAACACACGCACATGAATAAACAAAAAGCGAGTCCGAGCACAAGTCCACGACTTGACTCAAGGTTAATCCATGCAACTACTTACACGAGTGCATTGCATCAAGCAAAACCATTATGCTATCACCAGCATAATAAACATATCAACATAGCACATGCACAAGCACCACACATGCTATAACCAAAATCACTTTTACAATGCCAATTTCACCATTCAACCAATTTTTCATCACATGATCTCACAAATCTCCCCCTTGATGAAAACATTGGCAACACCATTTGGAAACGAATATTGGCATTCACCTCACAATGGCAACACCATTTTTAAAAGAAGTAAAGTGACCAAAAGAAGAAGAACAAAAATCTCCTTTATCTAAAAAGAAATCTCCCCTATCAAAAAGAAAGACTCCCCTAATGAGAAAGAAGAAATGTGTGTGTGAATGTGCAATGTGTGACCAAAAATTTCTCCCTTTGACTCCAAAATTTCTCCCCCTTTGACAATGGGTTCATCAAGAATGCAAAAAGAGAGCAAAAGAGAAACTTCTCTCCTTTTATGTTTGTTGTTTTCCCTTTTTTTTATGTACTGAGCATTATGAATCATGCACAAATGTAATAACTTGATCACCAAGTCATGCTATCAATAGTATTTGCACCCTTAAATCTGCACATAAACAGTGTAGAGTAAGCATAACTAGAAATCAAGTACTAATAATGATTTTTTGCATGGCATGATCTCCCTTTCTCAACAATCTATAACCTGAAAACATTGAATTTTTGTGTACTTTATTTGTGCTTTGAAAAACTGATTCATTACTTGATTGCAACAATAACAATTGCAAGGAATTACATGCACCATCAGCCTTACTTTTCAACCATGCCAAGCAATCACAAGCTTAAGGTTTCATGGTTTCGGTCATACACAACCTCTTCCAAGTTCATATCAAAGTGCAATGATAAGCAGTCTCGTAAAGAAGAAGTGCGACAGTACATAACCTTGATCTTGCTTTTATCAGCAATCATTTTTTTTTGCTTTAGCACTTAACTTTTCATATTTAGCATTTTTTCGAGCAGGATCAAGATAGTCAAGAAAGTTCAACCATGACAAGATTTAATTCAAGTTGTCATTCCATTTAAAAAGTCATGACATAAACTACACCATATATGTATAAACAGAAAGTTGCAAAGACCTTGTAGCATAAACATGGCTTCAAATGACATATGTGTATGAAATACAATGCTCAGTACCTTTTTATTGTTTTTCATTTTTTGTTTTTCATTTAAGAAACACATAAAATAAAAAGTATGTTACAAAATTTACAAAAATTTCAAAAACTCCCCTCAAAAATATCCCATCGGATGAACCAACCCAAGTTCTCCCCGAATAAAAGCAAAACGAGAAGAAGACAAAGGTTTTGTGAAAATGTCTGCCAATTGATGTTCAGTATCCACATGATGAAGCACAATATTTCCCTTTTCTACATGATCTCTAAGAAAGTGAAATCTGATCTCAATGTGTTTTGTTCTAGAATGTTGCACAGGGTTCTTAGCAATGCATATTGCACTAGTGTTATCACACAAAAGAGGAACACTATCCAAATTAACCCCATAATCTTTAAGTGTAGCTACTATCCAAAGAATTTGAGAACAACAACTAGCAGCAGCCACATATTCAGATTCAGCAGTTGATTGTGCAACAGAAGATTGTTTTCTAGATGACCATGCAATAAGTGAATTACCCAAGAAAAGACATGAGCCAGATGTGCTTTTTCTATCAATTCTACAACCACCAAAATCAGCATCAGAGAATGCTCTTAAACTAATGCATGAGGAAGCAGAAAGCCATATGCCAAAATCTTGAGTACTATGAAGATACCTGAAGATCCGCTTGACAGCTTGTTGATGAGAAACATGTGGAGAAGCTTGAAAACGCGCACACAAGCACACAGCAAATTGAATATCCGGCCTTGATGCAGTGAGATATAATAGAGAGCCTATCATGCTTCTATACTCTTTTTGATCAACAATCTCACCATCTTCATCCGGATCAAGTGTGCAAGTGCCTCCCATGGGTGTCATGATCGGTTTGCAGTTTTCCATCCCAAAGCGACGAAGCAAATCTTTTGTGTATTTACTTTGATGAACAAAGGTACCTTCCTTCGTTTGTTTCACTTGCAGTCCCAAAAAGTAAGTCAACTCACCCATCATGCTCATCTCAAATTCCTTTCTCATGGTTTCTGAAAACTTAGACACTAAAACATGAGAGGAACCACCAAAGATAATATCATCAACATAAATTTGGACGAATAGTTGATCATTACCTTGCTTGAGTAAAAAAAGAGTTTTGTCAACCTTTCCCATTGTAAACCCATTTTCAAGTAAAAAGGTTTTTAGCCTATCATACCATGCTCTAGGGGCTTGTTTTAATCCATACAAGGCTTTGGACAATTTGAACACATGATCAGGAAATTTGGGATTTTCGAAACCAGGAGGTTGCTTAACATATACTTCTTCATTAATATAGCCATTAAGAAAAGCACTTTTCACATCCATTTGATACAATCTAAAACCTTTAGATGCAGCAAATGCTAAAAGAATTCTAATGGCTTCAATTCTAGCAACAGGAGCAAAGGTTTCATCAAAATCTAAACCTTCAACTTGAGTAAATCCTTGAGCAACCAATCTAGCTTTATTCCTGACAACAACACCATCCTCACTTTGTTTATTTTTGAAAACCCATCTAGTTCCAATTATATTAAAATCAGGAGGAGGTGGAACAAGCTTCCAAACTTTGTTACGCTCAAAATTCTCTAATTCCTCATGCATGGCATTGATCCAAGATTAAATCGAGTTAATGCATGAGATATATCTTTGGGTTCAAAAGAAGCAACAAAAGCGAGTGAGCATGAGAATCGAAGCAATAAACTGGATCGGGTGACTCTCTCATTCAAATCTCCAATCATCATTGCGGTGGATGTTTCTTTTGAATGTGCAAAGGAGCGCAACTCTAGAAACTTCTCCTTCTTCTTCGTTTTCAGCATGTACAGAAGATGTTGTTGCTTGAGGATGCTCTGTTGTAGGTGATGTAGTGGTAGGTGCCGAAAAAGGTAAAGCTGGTTGTGCAATAGGAATCAACACTTCATCCTCAACATCAGCATCATCATCAACAAAAATACTCTCCCCCTGAACATATGCACCTGTTCCTGCATCAATTGGACTAGTGCCTGGACTAGCCTCATCGAAAGTGATTTCACGAGTTTCTACAATTTTGCTAGTCTCCAAAACAAGTGCACGATAACCACGTGTATGAGCAGGATATCCAAGAAAAATGCCATCGTTGATCTAGCTTCAAATTTATCAAGATTTCCAGATTTCAAGACAAAACATTTGCATCCAAAAACTCTGAGATGAGATACATTAGGCCTATGACCAAAACGAAGCTCATAAGGGGTCTTACCAAGCTTCGATCTCAAAAACACTCTATTAGAAACATAGCATGCGGTTGAAATTGCTTCAGCCCAAAACTTCCTAGGAGTGTGATGTTCATCAAGCATAGTCCTAGCCATCTCTACCAATGTTCTGTTCTTTCTTTCAACTACACCATTTTGTTGAGGCACTCTAGGTGAAGAATATTGATGATAAATTCCTTTTTCAATACAAAAGTGATCAAAAGAAGAATTCTTGAATTCAGTTCCATTATCACTTCTAATAGCTCTAAGTGCTCCTGGGTGATCAACAGATAATCTAGTAACAAGACTTCTAAAATGACTAAAAGCCTCATCTTTAGATACTACAAAATAAACCCAAGAGTATCTAGAATAATCATCAACATTGACCAGTACATACCATTTGCCTCCAAAAGATTGAACTCGAGAAGGTCCAACTGTGTCAAGATGTAGTAGCTGTCCTGGAGCATTTGTCATCACCATGGTAAGAGGTGGATGTAAACCTGCAGTCATCTTACCATGTCTACAAGAAGAGCATACTAAATCGCTATCACCATTAAGCTTAGGCAAGCCACGAATGAGATCTAAACCACTAACGCGAGTTAGATGATCAAAACCAACATGACCAAGTCTACGATGCCAAAAGAATAAATCTTTAGAAACATTGGCAACTAGACACCTATGCTTAGAAGAAAGTGACACATCAAAATCAGCTTTAAAAACTCTCCCAAACCGTGAAATCCTGAGCACAGGTCTCCTGAAGCATCTAAAACTTTGCATTCACTTTTCTTAAAGCATACTTCAAGATCCTCATCAATCATTTGCGAAACAGACAACAAGTTGTATTTCAGATTTTCAACTAAGGCCACATCCTTGAACATAAACTTGTCATTTACCTTTCTTGTACCTTTTGCCTACAGAGTAGAAGATGTATCTCCAAAAGTAACACTTTTAGCTCGAGATGCACGAGTGAGGAGGAGAACCAATTTTGTCACGGACATATGGCGTGAGCATCCGAATCAATTAGCCAAATGTTCTCCTTCCTCATGAGAAGCCTACATAAAATCGAGAAAATGTCGAGGCCTCAGTACTGGGATTAGAAATAAAGCATTTAGGAATCCAGTACTGAGACACACGATGAGTAGGCATAACACGAGTACATTTGTTCACAAAATCAGAATTGCTCTTTCCCGTGTTTCTTGCAGCAAAAGGTGTTTGCATCACCCTAGGCACAAAATGAGGAGTGAAATGTGCCTTCCTGAAATTAGACCTAGCCTTAGCCTTTTCTTTCTTTTGCTTTTTGGCTAGCCTAAAGCAAAAATCTACTAAGTGTCCATCTCTACCACAATGAGTGCAAGTGTACTTAACATGATGTTTAGCATTAGAAACAGAAGTAGCTTTTGCATTCATCATAGTAGAAGATAACACACCAATGAGACTTGAAAAGCAGTTTTCTTAGGCTCATTGACAATTTGAATTTTCCACTTTCAAGTGTCTTCTAGCAGTTGGAGCATGTGATTTATGATGAGCATAAAACCTAAACCTTTGTGATGAGTCTTGACTTTTGATTGATCCAAAATCATGTTTAGGTTTTTCTTTCCAGTAGTGAACCGTTCTAAAGATTTTTCCAAGTAATCAACCTTTTGAGAAAGAGTTAAACAGTTATTACATAGACGGCCACTTTTCCTTTACATTTTGCGACAAGTTGAGCATGAAAGAACTTCATGAGTGAGCATAGCATCTGTCATTTGAGAAACCCTAGCATTTGCATCATGCAACTTCAATTCCAGTATAGCACATTTAGAACAATGAGTTGTATCATGCAAATCAACAGTTGAACAGCTAGCATTTTTCACATGTTTCTCATTTTCTTTCTTTTCAGCATTGACTTGCTCTAATAAAGAAACATGTTCTCTCCTAAGCACAGTAAGCTCACTGTATATTAAGTCACACGATTTGCAAGCATCATCACCAGGAATTAAAGATTTAAGTCTAGCAATTTCAGCATGCAAAGATTCCACAAGAACATCATGTTTCTTAATCTTCTTGTCGCGTTTGTCAAGCAATTTTCCAAGGCGAGCAACAAACAATAGCTAAATCATCGTAAGAAGGTTCTACCTCATTGAAGTCATTGTCATGATCTTCCTCGGTGAAGCTTCCATCACTTCTAGCCATGAGACACAATCTGTCAAATCATGCTTGCTTGGAACCATTGTGTCATCCTCTTCGCTCTCTGAATCCACATCACTTAAGTTCACTTGTTCAAGAGCGTAAAGAACCCGATGAACAACCTTTTGTTGATGAAGCTCTTTTCTTTCTATCACTTGGTGAAGACTTTTCTTTCCTTTTCTTCATCATTGTCCTTCTCCTCCCTTGATGCTTTACCTGCAAGCTTAGGACAATTTGATCTAATGTGATTGAGGTCACCACACTCATAACATCTTGGAGGACCACCACCAACTCTCTTTCTCATTCTCACATTCTGCAAAGCTTTGTTAAACCGAGAAGAGAGTAGTGCCAAATCTTCTTCAGGAACCTCTTCGATCTGCTCATCAGTTAGTGAAAACAAAGAGGACAAAGCAAAGCTTGAAGAAGTATTGTTCATGCTAGATTGCGAAGTCAGTGCAATTGATTTATGATCTGTCTTCCTAGCAAGAACATCCAACTCATGAGTTTTTAATTTAGAAAACAGTACATCTAAAGTGAGTGAACTCATGACAGTAGATTCTCTAATAGATGTGACTTTCATTTCCCAAATAGACATGTCTAATGCACCAAGTAATTGTCTAGCATTTGTAGCCTCATCAAAGAAAACTCCAACAAAGACGCAAATTGCTAAGAATTTTATTGAACGTGCAAAGAAATCATCTAGAGACTCACTAGGCTTCATCTCAAATCGCATGTATTCCTTCTTATAAATATCTTGCCTAACCTCTTTGGCGGTGTTAGAACCTTCATGATAATCACAAAGAGATTTCCGTACCTCATATGCAGATTTGAGATGAATCACACGATCAAAATCACTTCTTCCTAGTCCTTGGATGATCAAGTTCCTTGCTTTGCTATTTCCTTCAACATGTGTTCGATTGGTGTCATTGACTTCATCATTCTCAGGAACATTGTATGGCTTGTAGACCTTTTCCCAAATTGCAAAACCCTGAGCTTGAATATATGCCTCCATCTTTGCTTTCCAAAACTGAAAATCAACACCATCGAAAACACAAGGTTTTATCGAATACCTATCCATCGCTACGGTTTCTAATCACGGTTAAGATTAATTAGAAAAGAACTAGGCTCGATACCACTTGTAGGATCGAAATATACTGATCTAGCAATCAGAGGGGGGGTGAATGATTGCGCGGAAGCTAAAATCAAATTTTTGCCTTTTGAAACACCCCAAACAAACTCAGATTGCTTAATTTGTATTCAACAAGAATCTTATAGCATCAAACCAAATTTGCACATGTATGCTAGACCAAACTTCGCCTCGGACAGAGAGTTGCACGTGTATGACGGACTAAATTTCTACTGTAGCAAAGGAGTTGCATGAGTATGACGGACTAAACTTCGCCTCTGATATGTGTATGACGGACAGAATAAAAATAGCCTAACACACATTCACTAAAACAATAATTCCCGAAGATCCAACCGTTGGAATGATGTGAAATTTTAACTGTAGAAACTAGACTTGATTCCGAAGCAAACCCAAGAAGAATCAACTCAATCAGACCTATGAATCTAGAGTTATGTCCCTCGCAAGACAGCTGAAACAAATTCCGATCTAATAACGACGGACCAAATCAGACCAGTGACGGACAAAACTTAAAAACAAGATTACTGAATCAGATGATGACGGAAATTGATTTCAAAAGCTATGACGGACCAATCTTCAGATGCAAGATCAACAAGAACATGCCAACTAAAAACCAGCCACCAAAGAAAAAACCTGGGGGTTTTTCTTTGCATGCTGTTTGCACCAGTTTTGGGAATTTCTAGAAGGATCGGCAGAAAAGCATGAGTTTGGATAAGGTACGAGGGAATCTGCGGGAAATTTGGATAAATGTATAAAATCCCACACGATGTGCAGATAATAACTGGAAAAACTAGAGACCAGGAAGGAAACTACGGTTTATTAGGACTACGTTATCGTGTTGGATCAGAACTCGGATCGGCTAGGTGGGTATATAAGGCGCACCAAGGCTGTTTGAGAGGGACATCCACAATCAATCAACACATCTACTAGTTTTTACTTTCTGTAGTCTTTAGTCTTTTTTTTAGCATTGTAATCTTTCCTCTGTAAGTCGACATCGATCAAATAAAGTTGCGCATCACCGATTGTTTGATCGTCATTGGCTTTTTCAGGTTTGATTTGTTCTGTCTTGTTGCGCATCGCCTTTGCAGAATCAGTCTTACCTTTTTACCCCCGGATTAGTCTTAACCGGCTAATCTAGTTACCCTTTTAAATCGGCTTTCTGGCTGATTCTTGTTCCAGCCGATTCGTTCCCAGGATCGGCTTGATTGAATTTTACATCATCCTCCTTATCGATTGCAGGGTCAAATCGATTGGCACGCTCGCGCACACTTGAACCCGGTGTTCGTCCGGTGTGTTGCAACCAGAAACCCTCTTCACGTTTTTGGCGTCAACACATTTTTGGCACGCCCAGTGGGACCAGATCGACAAGATGGCCGCAGGCAAATCCACCGCACCGGCCGACGTGAACCCAGACGCCATAATCGTCCCTACCTTGGACGATTTAACTCCGGAGCAGCGCAAGGAAATTGAGGATCAGAAGGCTGCCTTGGAGGAATTGATGTTGGGTTGTTATCAGAAAACCCGACGAGGAGTTACGCAGAAGACGGCGCTGCCCACACTGAACTTCTTCGGCGACATTGGCGCTGCGTCAAATTCGGTAAGCCGATATGTTCCGGCTCAAGCCGAGTTATCTGCTATGATCGATCAATCTGTGCATCATGCTTTAATCAATCAGTCGTCGGCTTTGGTTACAACCTTGAAGCCGATGATAGAAAATAGCGTAAAAACGATTGCACAAGAGTTAGCAACATCCGGAGGATTGATGGACCCATTGCGGCCACTCCCAACGTACTCGTATATTCTGTGGTTTCCAAACACCAACACGGTCAAGGCGCCGCACTGCCCTCATTAATGCCGACCCAACCCACCGTGTTGACACCACCAAATCCTCGCCCGGATCCAGTTACTCATGTTCATGCATATACTGACGCCGCAAAGTTGGATCCCTCGGCTTCAGGCACTCACTATGTCCAGTCGGCTTCCCAGCCGATTGAATTAGATAGGAATTATAAGCCTCAAGGACCAACCCAAATTAGAAATCCGGCTCCGTATAAAGTAGTAACATACACGGAGCCATTCGTTCCACTGCCTGAGGTTACGGCTGCCAAGACCGATGGGTATGAAGCGTGGCAACAACAGTACCCATCGGCTAAAACAAGCCGACCAGCCGAGTTTGCACTCGGGGGGCAGGATACTATTCATCACAATTGGCCAAACCCTAGTGTTACATCGGCCGATACCATCAATTGGGCTGAGCAGATTTCTGTGGTCTTGAGAGATCAATTTGGCTTGCAGCCCAAAGGAAAAACGATCGGCTATAGAAAGCCGTACCCAGATTACATTGACCGAATGGCATATCCCCACAACTTCGATTCCCGATTTTGCAAAATTTTCGGAGATGATTGATCACCACTTTAGAACACGTTGGACGATTTATCGCCTAAAGGTGGAGAAGCGATTAACTGATGGGTTAAAATTAGACTTTTTCCATTGTCTTTGTCAGAGGCGCTTTCACCGGTTTATTTAATTTGCCTCCAAATTCGGTCCACTTTGGAACGATTTGAGAGCCGTTTTCATGAATACTTTTTCTCTAGTAGTCTGGAATTGAGAATTTCAGATCTAAGTGTTGTCCGGCAGAAGTTTGGCGAATCGGCTTCTGATTACATTAGAAGATTTAGAGAAGTGCGGAATCGATGCTTCAGTGTAGTATTGCCCGATAACCAACTAGCCGATTTAGCGTTTCAGGGGTTAATTCCTCCGCTTAAAGAGAAGCTTGCTGGACAGGAGTTTACAGATCTAAGCCATCTGCTCCACCGTGTATCGGCACAAGAAGGCCGATACTTAAGTAAAGAATTCAAGGACAAGATTAGACTAAATAACAACGGAAAAGATAAGGCTAAGATAAACATGGTCGAATATAGTTCTAGTGAAACCTCTGAAGATGAAGCAGACGTGAATATAGCCGAATGGATAAAGGGTTCTAAAAAGCCGCTTGTCTGTTCGTGGCTTAAGCCGACTAGGAACAAGTCGGAGGTTAAATACGCTTTCGATGTATCCAAATGTGACCGCATATTCGACATGCTGCTACAAGAGAAACTGATACGGCTACCTGAAGGGCATACCATACCATCAGCCGACGAAATCAAGAAACGCCGATACTGTAAGTGGCATCATTCTTTTTCCCATAACACTAACGACTGCAATATCTTTCAACAAATGATACTGACTGACTATCGAAGATGGTCGGCTCAAGTTTGCGTAAGAGCCACCATGGAAGTCGATGTCAATCCTTCCCGATCAACATGGTTCGAGGTTCGCAAAGGAAAACAAATTGTCGAGGAACGACCCGTAGCTACACGACAAGTCGACATAGAATCTAGCTCAAAGGGAGAAACACTAAAAATAACGATCGGCTCACTTCAAATCGAAGCCGATCAGGATGGGAAGAATTCAAGGACTGTGAAACCAAAAGGAGAATTGCAAATCGGACGGTGGTACAAAGCTGAAAGAACTCCACCACGAAAACCAACATTCAAGCCTAAGCCAACTTTTTCACAGTTGCTTGAAAAGTATGAAAGGATAAGCCATCGGCAAGAGCAGCAGAGCTCGCCGACCAAATGGGCCAGACGGCCAAACGATGTGTTTCGCCAAACAATCAGACGGCTAGACGCCGCAGAAGAGCTCATCAAAGATGCCCTTTTGGCAATTACATTGGGAAAGGGTGTGGCACTACTGTCGCAAAATCATGCCCCATGGAGCATTACCCTCAAAGAGACCGCCAAGACAATCGGTAAGAGAACGATTGTTCAAAGCCAACAACGAATCAAGTTGAACCGAACACAGAAGCCAAGAAAGAGAGGCTGGGTACACCAAATCAAGACAGGGAAAAAGAGCCAGCTGAGAACTTGGTGGGTAAAATCCGCAAGCACGGAGCCCAATCCTAGATGGTGCCCGATTGGGCTTAGCCGATCGCAACGCAGCATACTCAAGTAGCTTAAAGACACAGGAAATGAGAGAGGCCGAGGAAGAAACACAGAGGGATAAAAGCTTTAACGAGCTACGGCCAATAAAACTCACCAAGAAGGAATGGAGGAGAAAAGAACAAGCCGACAATGAGTCAGATTCCTCGGATGATTTGTTGTCCCCAATAGTTCGAGATGACACTCCCCCCATGGATATCAACATGGTATTCACTCGCCACCGAAGTTCAGATCAAGACCGAATCGGCTAAAGACACGTTCGCTCAATTGTGCCTGGGCGCACAAGAAGCAGTGTTCGAAAAGCCACAAGATCCTCATCGGCACTTGAAGCCGTTATATTTAAAAGGCTTTATCAACGGAAAGCCGATATCCAGGATGCTTGTAGATGGAGGGGCCACTGTAAACTTAATGCCACTCTCCACTTGCAAAAAGTTGGGCAAAACCGACGAAGATTTGATCAAGACGAACATGGTATTAAATGACTTCACAGGTGACCCCACTGAAGCCAAAGGAGTGATGGTAACCGAACTGACCGTCGGCAATAAAACCTTGCCGACCGCGTTCTTCGTGGTTGAAGCAAAAGGAAACTACAGTGTGCTCCTAGGGCGAGATTGGATACACGCCAACTGCTGTATACCCTCGACCATGCACCAATTGCTTATTCAGTGGAATGGAGATGAAGTCGAAGTCGTTTCAGCCGATACATCGGCTCATATTGCTATGGCCAGCTCCGATGCAAATTGGCCACATGAAGACGCAGAATGCATATCAGGTAAGGCACTAGACGATTGCGATTTCATCAGCATTGGGAAGACAGGCTTTACGCCGATCGATGTCGAACCTGCACTTTTGATCGGGCGGTGAAATCTTGAGAAGATGGGGTCAAAAATGATCCAACTTTTACAAGACAGAGCAAGGAGTTATCGGCATGAAACAAATTCCTGTGAAGCTATTGAAGATTTCCAAAGCGAAAAAATTGGGCGTGGCTTTACGCCTGCCGATATACTTGAAGAAGTCGATATAGGAGAAGGTGATAGAAAGAGACCAACTTTTATAAGCGCAAGTTTAGGCCTAGAATATAAAAGTAAGTTGGTCGAAATACTTAGAAAATACAGGGATTGTTTTGCTTGGGAATACTATGAAATGCCTGGGTTAAGCCGACAACTAGTTGAACATCGGCTGCCTATTAAGCCTGGATATCGGCCATATAAGCAACCCCCTCGTCGTTTTAATCCAGAGTTGTATAATGTAATAAAAGAAGAAATTGAAAGGTTGCTGGAGGCCAAGTTCATAAGGCCTTGCCGATATGCCGAGTGGGTGTCCAACATTGTTCCCGTCATGAAGAAAAATGGTAAGCTTCGGGTATGTGTGGATTTTAGAGATTTGAATAAAGCCACGCCAAAGGATGAATATCCGATGCCTATAGCCGATATGCTTATCGATGCTGCCTTAGGTAACAAAATCATTAGCTTTCTTGATGGAAAAGCTGGATATAACCAGATATTCATGGCGGTCGATGTCCCCAAAACGGCCTTCAGATGTCCCGGCGCGTTAGGGTTATATGAGTGGCCAGTAATGACATTCGGCTTGAAGAATGCAGGTGCCACTTATCAACGTGCCATGAATTTAATTTTTCACAATCTAATCGGACATATCGTTGAAATTTACATCGATGACGTGGTTGTCAAATCTAAGGAGGACGGCAACACTTAGCCGATTTAGAAAAGGTATTTCAAAACACAAGAGCTCATGGGTTAAAAATGAATCCCTTGAAGTCTTGGCGTTTGCGTTACGGTTTGGTCGGCTTTCGGCTTCATGGTGCATCGAGAGGTATCGAAGTCAGCCAGACAAGGGTCAATGCCGTAGCAAACGCCAAGCCGCCGACGTGCAAAAATGAACTGCAAAAGTTGATCGGCAAAATTAACTACTTACGACGATTTATCTCGAATCTGTCTAGTAGGATCCAAGCCTTCACGCCGTTACTGAAGTTAAAAAGCAATGAGAACTTCATATGGGGAACCGATCAGCAAAAAGCTTTTGATGACATAAAAATTACTTGGCATCACCGCTACCCTGCCGCACTACGTATGGGAATTCCTTCAAGTTATATGTGTCGGTGAAAAGGAAACTATAGAAGTGTGTTGGCACAAGAAGTCGATGGCAAGGAGCGTAATCTTCTATCTAAGCCGACGGCTCTTGGAAGCCAAACCGGTACCTCCCTATTGAAAAGCTATGTTTGTCGTTATATTTACTTTGCACCAAGTTAAGGCATTACATATTGGCATCAACTTGTATAATAGTATGCAAAACCGATATCATCAAATATATCCCGCTCGCACCAATTTTGAGAGGACGACTTGGAAAATGGGCATATGCCTTGACCGAGTTCGATCTGCAATATGAATCGGCTAAAGCTGTTAAAGGTCAAGCCGTAGCCGATTTCATTACGGGGCACGATACCATGACAGGGATAGTTGACGTAGTTCCTTGGCGACTATATTTTGACGGATCGGTCTGCCAAGAAGGGAGCGGAATAGGCGTTGTGTTGATTTCGCCAAAGGGGTATAGTACTGAGTTCGCATATCGGCTCAATGGCCGATGCTCTAATAACCAAGCCGAGTATGAAGCGTTACTTAAAGGACTTCAATTGTTGAAAAGTATCGGAGTAGGTCATGTAGAAGCCTATGGTGATTCATTACTAGTAATACAGCAAATTAAAGGAGAATTTAGATGTAACGATGAGCTGTTATCAAAATATCTGGAGCATTGCCTCAAAGTTATAAATTCTTTTACATCGTTTCAGAGTATATGTATGTAGAGAAATGAATGATGAAGCCAATACGTTAGCCCAAGCAGCGTCGGGCTATAAGGAATGTAGCCGACACGAGACCTTTGACTTGGTTGACAAAACAGTATTGTGTGTTGACATTACCGATTGGAGAAATGAAATAAAAGCATACTTGATGGACCCATCCAAGCCCACCGCTCGCAAGATTCGGCAAAAGGCTTTGAAATATGTCACGTTGGAAGGAGAATTATACTATCGGACGATGGAAGGATTGCTTCTGCGGTGCTTAGGCGATGAAGAAGCAAAGGTAGCCATGGGTGAAGTTCACGAAGGAATTTGCGGCGCACATCAATCGGCTCATAAAATGAAATGGATCTTAAGACTTAACCGGGTATTTTTGGCCGGCGATGTTAGAAGATTGTTTCAAGTATTATAAAGGATGCCAAAGTTGTCAAAGTTTGGGAATGTGCAATTAGCACCAAAGATCGGCTTTATATCCGATTATCAAGCCATGGCCATTCAGGGGATGGGGGATAGACATAATCGGCCAAATTTTTCCAGCATCAAGTAAAGGCCACAAGTTCATCCTCACGGCCACAGACTATTTTTCAAAATGGGTTGAAGCCGTTCCACTCAAAAAGGTCACCAGTGTAGAGGCTATCAGCTTTGTTAATGAACACATTATCCATCGATTCGGTATCCCTCAAACTATCACGACCGATAAAGGGACCGTGTTCATGTCTAACGATTTTTAGAACTTTGCCGAAAAACTGGGCATCAAATTACTCAATTCATCGCCGTATTACGCTCAGGCTAATGGGCAAGCCGAGTCGTCCAACAAAACTTTGATCAAACTGATTAAAAGAAAAATCGATGAGAAGCCTCGAACTTGGCACTCCACACTATCGGAATCTCTGTGGGCTTATCGGCTATCGTTCTACGGATCGACTAAATTATCGCCATATCAGCTGGTATATGGCCAAGAGGCCGTGTTGCCCGTAGAAATAAACATTGAGTCGATGCGGGTGGCGAGGCAGAATAATCTATCGGCCGATGAATACAAAGAATTGATGCTATGCAACTTGGATGACTTAGCGTAATTAAAATTTGGTTACTTTGAATCGGCTTAAAAGAATAAAGAAAGGGTTGCAAGAGCATACAATAAAAAGTTATACTAAAGACCTTGATGAAGACGATTTGGTTTGGAAAACGATATTGCCGATCGGTTCTAAGGATAATCGATTCGCAAATGGTCGCCACCCGAAGGACCGTATAAAATAAATCGGCTTATTGGTGGTAATGCATATATACTCAAACGCTTGAAGGGTTAGTGTTACCGAAGGCAATCAACGGAAAATATTTAAAGCACTACTACCTAGCGTTTGGATTGGTGCGAGTCAAGCTGATATAAAGAATTGGGAAGCAGATCGGGTTAGAAACAATGCGTCGAATAAGTTAATCAGTTAAACAAACGAAGACATGTTTAAAAAATATCTGCGAACAAAAGCGACATTGTTTTAAAACATTACAACACATCATGGTTCACAGCACTGCACAGGAATCCTAGCACCTAAAGTCGATAATGCTGCGGCCGCCTTTAGCCAATGTTTTACGTGACCCCATAAATTATGTCCTCATCGGCCTTAGCGAAAGCATTGTGCGAGGATGAGCTTGGCCGGTGGTCCTTCACCTTCACTATGGCCAAGCCAATATCGGCTTCGATTTTTCAGGAAGCCGATGTCACAAATCGTGAGCAAGGTTGTTCTGCGAGCTCTTCTTCCACCTTGGCTAATTCCTCTTTGAGTCTTTGCCTCTTCAACTCCAGTTGTTGCGTGGAAGATTTGGCAGCCTTGAGGGTGGAAGAATCTTCGTCATACTTCTTCTTCTTGGCCTTTAAATGCGCCACCAACTCCTCTAACCGGCGCTGATCGGCTGCTTGAGCTTCTCGTCGGGCTATTCTAGCCGTTGCAGCTTCGACTTCACTCTCCTTTCGTCTATGTGATGACGTCGTAATAGCCTTAAGAGCCTCAAAGGGAGATCGGCTTCTACAATGACCATTGCATCACGAATTGGTGAGCATTGGTTAAGATGTTCGCCTCCGGTGAGATCGCGATCAAAAGCGATTCACTTCTCTTGCATATTGGGCCCGATTGACGATCAAGCCGATGCCTCTCGAGACGATCAATAATGTTGCGGATATCTGTCACGTAATCATCAGGAGCAATCGCTTCAGGGTCATCCAGCTCGTCCAAAGTAAAACCGAGCAGATCAGTCGGATCAGCTAGGTCCTCTGTCACAGGCTCAGGTGCAGGAGGAGCCGGTAGAGGTAGCGAGGCCATAGCAATCCGTGTTGGAGAAGACGGCATCAGAGGGCTAGCAACAGGCGCGTCCTGAAGATCAGCCAGTACGCCAGCTGCTTGAGCCGATGCTGTTGGCTGAACACAGACAGATGTATTTAGATTAAGTAACATCTTGGCATATGAGTATAGATACGGTGGAAGGAATTTACCTCTACAGAAGCCGACGTACGATGGGAACTCTCAGCGCTTTGCTCCTTGCGTTTCTGACGACGGGCTGGAGCTTTAGTCGATTTAGGTTTTTCTACCAGATTGGGATAAAATGTTAAAAAGATATTGGCAATAAAAAGGGGATGTTATTGTCGACTGAAAATACTTACTTGTAGGGCGGCCTTTTTCAAGCTCCGACAATGATGGGCTCTGAACACTAAGGCTGTTGGAGGAATAACCGGTCAAACCCATCGTTTGATGGGGTCTTTTTCTTTTTGGCTCGCTGGCCGATGGGGCGGCAATAGTCTTGTTGCCAGCTGCGGCATCCTGAAAGAATGAAAATTAAGAAGATAAGAATGAAACCAGAAACTGGTAAAGTGGAGGATCTCAAGGAAGATAAGTCGATACTCTCTGACTACCGATGAGTTAGTGTAACCCGATGAGCTGGAAGAATCCGAGCTCCCACTTGAATTGCTGCTGCTAGAAGGGACCACTGTCGGCTCATGATAATCCGGTAAAAATTTCTCAATAATAGCCGACGGCGTGCGGTCCAAATAGAGCGCTTCTGATATGGGTGCCCACCAAGTTGAGAAATGACTGGCCCGACGTGAGTTCAGGAAGAAATGTGGAAGGTTAAGAACTTGAAGCTCATCGGTCAATTCCGAGATGATCTCAGCTGCTACAGCGTTTGTCACTTTGGCTCGGGGCTCAAGGCGATCAAGAATCGGCAAAGAAGGTATCACCTGGCCAAAACCCAGCTGACGGGCGTAAACAGAAGGGTGGTAGAATTCATACGACGGCTGGAAGGTCCGATTGCGGGAATTCAAACCAACATGGAGGATACAAGGTGAAATAAAAATCCGATATAGGTCCAAAGTCGATGCTGGCATCAAAGAGCTATCAGCATCCAAATGAAGGAACGAGGGCCATGGAAAATCGGCTATGTTCTTTGTAAGGAAAAAGTCTTCTTGACCAAAGGTTGCGTGGTCTAGGTATAAAAAGAATGATGATACTTCTTGAAATCGGCCGAGTAATTCGATGTCACCACTAGTGCACATCGCCAATCTTTCCCGAATGATCGGCTAGCTCTATATTGGGGTGGTACCTTCCGGATAGTCTTCGGGGAAGGTCAGATCCTCAGATGCTCTGTGATCAGTGATCGGCCAAACATATTGTAGAGCCATAATTGAATAAACCACAGCGGGCCGCCTACATTGCCAACGACAAACTGGGCAAATCCAGAGAAAAGCCGACTTCGATGATGTGCATCATTTGGTAGACGCGGCAAGAAGCATCTTCCCAAGCGCAAGCCGACGACCTTCCACCATTTGCTCGCCAAGAATTGGTACACTTGTGTTGGCCCCAAGGACGCCGCCATGAAAAACAAACCGGTCTAGCCATAAGTTCAAAAAGGCCACATGTTCTTCATCCGATACTAGACCGCTCACCTTGTTATTATGCAAGATATACTTTGACCATCCTTCGCCTTTCGATCGGATTAACCTTAGAGTTGGTCTCGCCTTCGAAGTCGATATCCGGTCGCCGTCAGGCCTAAGGCAAAGACAAATCGACTACATCTAGGAGGGTTGGGCCAATAGGGCCGGTCCTAATAGGAAAGCATTGAGGGTATCGCACCCGAAATAACGTGCCGTGGCCACCAAGGGCTCGTTGGCTTCTGGATTGGCTAGACTCGAGGGAGGCATTCGCTATACCCATTCTTTCCCATTCTTCTCTTTTTGAGCCGATACCCTAATGTACCATCTTCTCCACCCTTTTAGCTACTGTCGCCAAGCCCTAAAACTTTTACCCCATTCTCGTTATATTGTAACCTTGAGCCGATAAGGAAGTCTAGGAAAGTCTTCGTCAATTACGGTGTCGGCGAGCTGAGTTTCCTATTGGCCCTAGATAATATTGGTCTTCACTATCGTGATTGGGATCGATGACCAGAGAAGGGTCCATTCACCGATCGGGAGTTCGCTGAAGTAGCGGAAGTGCATGTAAGACTAAAGCGTTTATCAAAGGACGAAGTTTATTGAAAGCGATGCGAAGAGCAGAGCGCGTGAAAATGACCGTGGGGTCCCATATATATAGCACTATGAAAAGTAAAATGGCGGAAGTGAATTCGAGGACATCTCGTCATTAAACCGCACCGAGATTTTTACGGCGCAATCAAAGCAGCAGTTATTTATACAGTTCCCTAACTGACGACAAAGAAGCCGATCAATGAAAAAGCCGATACATATTTTTGAAAGATAACAAGTTATCTTCCAAAAATGGGGGGCATATGTTTGCACCAGTTTTGGGAATTTCTAGAAGGATCGGAAGAAAAGCATGAGTTTGGATAAGGTACGAGAGAATCTGCGGGAAATTTGGATAAATGTATAAAATCCCACACGATGTGCAGATAATAACTGGAAAAACTAGAGACCAGGAAGGAAACTACGGTTTATTAGGACTACGTTATCGTGTTGGATCAGAACTCGGATCGGCTAGGTGGGTATATAAGGCGCACCAAGGCTGTTTGAGAGGGACATCCACAATCAATCAACACATCTACTAGTTTTTACTTTCTGTAGTCTTTAGTCTTTTTTAGCATTGTAATCTTTCCTCTGTAAGTCGACATCGATCAAATAAAGTTGCGCATCGCCGATTGTTTGATCGTCATTGGCTTTTTCAGGTTTGATTTGTTCTGTCTTGTTGCGCATCGCCTTTGCAGAATCAGTCTACCTTTTTACCCCCGGATTAGTCTTAATCGGCTAATCTAGTTACCCTTTTAAATCGGCTTTCTGGCTGATTCTTGTTCCAGCCGATTCGTTCCCAGGATCGGCTTGATTGAATTTTACATCATCCTCCTTATCGATTGCAGGGTCAAATCGATTGGCACGCTCGCGCACACTTGAACCCGGTGTTCGTCCGGTGTGTTGCAACCAGAAACCCTCTTCAAGTTTTTGGCGTCAACACATGCATAGCCACGCCGCACGACCGCTAGTACTTTCCAAATTACCGATCATTGCAAGAGCAAAATCTCTTGAAAGCGTCTGATCGCCAAGAGCAAACACAAGAAAACTTTCTGGAAGATTAATTTTTATTTCATTGTCTAAAGTACTCCAACACAAGAGTACAAACCCTAAAACCAAAAACGCTCAGCAATAGACAGGGGACATCTCCACCTATTTATACAGAGCAAGAACAGAGAGATTGAATACAACTCCACTTCCAACATGGAAAGAGTTCATATTCATCTCAATCTGCCCAACATGACCTAAAAACAACTCTTGCACGCATGCAAGAACAGAGAGATTGAATACAACTCCACTTCCAACATGGAAAGAGTTCAGATCTATCTCAACTTGGCCCAACATGGCCAAAACCAAAACCTTGCACGCATGATCAGCCCTGCTTTGCACATACGTGACTAACCAACTTTCACATGCATGTTCTCTAGCCCGAACGCCCCGCATGACATCCTTGACCACCAAGACCTCGATTCCTCCACGAACCTAGTCTCGAACCTCGGTTCCTCCATGAACCTAGTTCGGTCCGTCATCGACCACGTTAAGCCTCGAGCAACACTCGCACATGAATAAACAAAAGCGAGTCCGAGCACAAGTCCACGACTTGACTCAAGGTTAATCCATGCAACTACTCACACGAAAGTGCATTGCATCAAGCAAAACCATTATGCTATCACCAAAGATAATAAACATATCAACATAGCACATGCACATGCACCACACATGCTATAACCAAAATCACTTTTACAATGCCAATTTCACCATTCAACCAATTTTTCATCACATGATCTCACAATTACCCATACACTAGCTCCAAGGAAGATGCTCAAAAATTAACAATGAGTGTATGTGCAACAATTAGGTTCTAATACCCTTCCCACATTTCAATTACTAATGCATAACCTAACCATCCAATAAGCAAATTATTCGCTAAAATACAATTATGAATAAGGTTGAATATGCTTAGGTTCTTGCCTTGAGCTTCTGTGGGATTCTCAAAAATAGCTGGCTCTCCGGTACCCCCCTCGGTCACCGCCACGTCACCCTCCGCGTGCTCGGTCTCTACACGATTACAATGCATATGAAATGAGATGCATGCAATGCAATTAAAAGAAAATACTAAGTGCATTATCCAAGTCAGCTCCAAAGTGCAAACATTCAACTCAATTTAAAAATTGAAATCACAAACGCTAAATTTCACTTCTAATCTATAGCAAAAACTGGAAACAATAAGCACACTTCTCTAAACAAGCATAACTTTTAATTGGCTAATCCAAAAATTGACTTCTTGGACTTTAAAAGACCGCAAGAGGGTGATCTAACTTTACCATGCATCCTGACATTCAGAATATAGCTTGAAAATTTTCCACTAAACTCTGAACTTCAGCCCCGCAAATTCTGAAATTCAGCTTGGAGAGGGAGGACGGAGGCGACACCAGGGAGAGCTGCTTGGAGTGGCGCCGGCCAGGGAGGAGGCTGGAGGATCGCCTGCTTGGGAAGGAGCTCAAGGAGCCTTGTGGAGGCTGCTTGGGGAGAAGAGCTCAAAGAAGGGTGCTGCACGGTTTGGGAGCGAGAGAAGAGATCTTGATTCGGTTTGGGCTGCCTCCAATTCCCTTTGTATTGAGTTCACTTGACCCCACTAGAGTTGAAATGGCTAAGTCCAGAATTTTAGCACTTGGTTTCAGTTTTGATGCTATGATTTAAATTAGCATTTGACATTGGATTTTGGTTCAAACCCTCCATCTTTGTAGAGAAAAGTTTCTAGCTTGTGATCACTAACCCGCAAGATTCTAAATCCTTATAGTTCTCAAGTTACACGGCTCTAAACTTTGATGAAAACCATATTTGTACACTGAAAATTCTAGCTCTTAAATTTTGTTAAGCTTGGAAATTCTCAAGTGGCAATTTGGGATAGATTCTGAAGTTAGCAGTTGATCTCAAATACGGCCAAAACTTGGTTGGCGCTAATGTTAGCCGCACGAGCCGAATTCGAATTTGGGGTCATGACATATACCCCCGAAGCGGATGAAAGAAGTGCGAAGCGCTAGCCCGCTCCTAGGCCCAGCGCCTTGCACCGTTGGTACCGGTGCCGCCGTTGGCACTGGTGTCGGTGCCGGAGGCGGAGGCGGAGGCGGTGGCGGTGGCGGTGGCGGCGCAATGTCCTTCCTAGCGGAAGGTGCGGCGACGCTAGCAGAAGACCCAGCCCCTGCCATGCTCGACGGCGTGGAAGTGCTGGGAGTAGATGAGATGCCCGCGGCGCAAGGTCTCTTCGGGTCCAAACCCGAAGCGTCGGCGATGGCCGATCGTTTCCCTGCGCTCCGGTCATCAGCCCGAACCAGACTCCCCCTGATCGTCAAGGGGGCCTGGGGTGGTATCGCAGCCCTCCCGGTGGAGTCCATCGAGGGGAAGCTTGTGATGATCGCAAGCCGCTCTGCCGACGGTAGTAGGCAAAGTGGCTGGGCTTCGGCCGGGCAGGCTAGGCTGCTCGGCATTTGTGGAAGCAACCCGGTCATCCAGGCCTCGACCCCGGTGGCGCTCAAGTTCCCAGCGCCTAGCAAAGGGTACAAGACATCAATCAGCTGTTGGTGACCACAAAAGTGAGGCAAGCAAAAAATTGACGAAGACTTACGGCCTGGGTATGTGCGGGTCACGTCGTCATCGCCGGTGTACTGCCAGGCCGACCTGACGCGTCACCGCAGGTGGCTGATCCACCGGGTCACGAAGTCCCCGACGACCAACGTCCTGGTTAGTTTGGAGGCCCGCAACTGGTCGATGTGGGCCACCATGGACCGGAGTTCCGTCATCTCCTTGACGGAGGAACCCCAGTTGTCGATGGCGGCTGCCAGCGTGGATGGCAGCTCCAGGACGTTGAGCCCACTATTGTCAGCGATGTACAGCCACTCGTTCCACCACATCTTCCAGCTGCTCTTCATCTAGTGGGAGATGTAGCAGGAGGCTGAGCCATCACAAAGGCAAAAATGGCAACTCCCCACGACCCCACTGTCGGTGAGGCCGTGGAGAGTATAGAAGTACTGGAAGAGGGGAAGATTTGGCATCACCCCCATGAACATTTCGCAGAGGTGTGCGAAGATGGAAAGGGCGAGGATGGAGTTGGGGGTGAGATCAAGACGGTGGATCTCGTAGAAGTGAAGAACAGTGAGGAAGAACTCGGAGTAGGGCGGCATCAGGCCCGCCGCTAGCACCTAGATGAAGGTGATAACCTCCCCTGGGTTGCATTTTGGCATGACGGTGCCCGCCCTATGGCGGAGGGCCCCTTCAGGGGCTAGGCGAAGAACATTCCCTATCTTGGACTCATCCATAGTCGAGGGGGGAAGCGGCGGAGCCATGCGGCTAGAGTACTGTCTTGGTGCCGTGACTGCGAAGAAGACAAAGGAAGCAAAGAAGACGAAAGTGACAGGAGTGCGGATCGTGGTGGGGTGACCATGCGCCTAAACGCGGGGCGGAGCATGGTGCCAAGGTTGCACAGATTGTGGCCTGTCTCCGTGTGCAACACGTCGCATTTCTCCTCGGCACCCTTCGGCCGCGCCTCAATAGCTTCAGGTCGGGCCTCCAGTGACGTCTTCTCCGCCTTCACCAACGCCAACTCCTCCCGCAACGATGCCGTCTGCCTGTCATGGAGGGATGTCACCATGGCTAACTCGGCGACCAGGCCGGTGGGCTGGGTGGCAAGCACGGAGGGAGCGAACGGAGTGGCCGAGTAGGAGGCAACCTCCCTGGTGTGAGCAGCTTCGGTCTGGCCAAATGGTAGGGCAGATGGCAGTTGCGGGGCGGCAACCCCAGTGGTGGCAAACGGCATGTTCATCTGACCACCTGCACCACCTTGGGGGTCCACTCTGAAAACACCAAGAAATGGAGTTAGCACCAGCAAACGAAAGATTGCACGAAGAAAAGAAGAGAAGAAGCTTACATGGCAGAAGCACCCCCAATGCAGACGAAAGAAGCATGAAGCACTAGCCCACTCTTGGGCCCAGCGCTTTGCATCGTTGATACCAACACCGCCGCTGGCATTGATGTCAGTGCCGGAGGCGGAGGCGCCAGTAGAAGACCTAGCCCCTGTCGTGCTCGACGACACGGATGGGCTGGGAGCAGAAGAGATGCCTGCGGTGTAGGGTTTCTTCGGGTCCGGGCCCGAAGCGTCGGCGGTGGCCAATTGTTTCCCTGCGCTCCAGTCATCAGTAGGAACCAGACTCCCCCTTATCGTCAGAGGGGCTCGAGGTAGTATCACAGCCTTCCCGGTGGAGTCCATCGAAGGGAAGCTCGTGATGATCACGAGCCGCTCCACCGACGGCAGTTGGCAAAGCGGTGGGCTTCAACAGGAAGACCAGGCTTCTCGGCATTTGCAGAAACAACCCGGTCATCCAGGCCTCGACCCCAGTGGCACTCAAGTTCCCAGCTCCTGGAAAAAGACAAAAGACATCCATCAGCTGTTGGCGACCGTGAAGGCAAGGCAAGCAAAAAAATAGGTGAAGACTTACGGCCTGGGTATATGCGGGTCACGTCGTCATCGCCGATGTACTACCGGCTGGCCTGACATGTCACCGCAGGGGGCTGATCCGTCAGGTCACAAAGTCCCCGACGACCAGCGCCTCGGTCAATTTGGAAGGCCACAATTGGTCAATGCTGGCCCCGTGGACCAGAGTTCCACCGTCTCCTCGACGAGGGAACCCCAGTTGTTGATGGCGGCTGCCGGCTCAGACGACAGCTCCAGGACGTTGATCCCGCTGTCGTCAGCAATGTACAGCCACTCGTTCCACCACATCTTCTAGGTGGACTTCATCTGGAGGGGGATGTAGCGGGAGGCTGAGCCATCACGGAGGTGGAAATGGCAACTCCCCATGACCCCACCGTCGGTGAGGCCACGGAGAGTTTAGAAGTATCGGAAGAGAGGAAGATTCGGTATCACCCCCACGAACATTTCGCAGAGGTGTGCGAAGATAGAAAGGACGAGGATGGAGTTGGAGGTGAGATGAAGATGGTGGATCACGTAGAAGTGGAGAACGGTGAGGAAGAACTCAGAATAGGGCAGCATTAGACCCGCCGCCAATGCCCAGACGAAGGTAATTATCTCCCTAGGGTTGAATTTTGGTGTGACAGTGCCTGCCCTGAGGTGGTGGAGGGCCCCTTCAGGGGCCAGGTGAAGAACATTCCCTAACCTTGACTCATCCATCGCCGAGGGGGGAAGCGGCTGGAGTGCTTCTTTGGTGCCGTGACTACAAAGAAGACGAAGGAAGCAAAGAAGCCTGGACAATGAAAGTGACAGGAGTGCGGATCGTGGAGGGGTGGACATGCCTATTTATAAGCCGTGCGCAGCTTCAGGACGTGAGGAGTCGCGCCCCCATGAGCCGACGGTTCGCAAAAAGATCATAATGGCGCGGGGCGTCAAGACCTAAAGAGTTGTGGTGGTTGCAGAGAGAATCTATACGGTTGCAAGTACAGGAGTAGGACACGTCCTGGACCACACCCAGGTCAAATAATATCTCTGAAATATTCTAGGGTGTGCTCCAGGGCGAATCTGGGGGCTACTGTCGGTGTATTCTACACTGAGGTACTCTCTCCATCGCTGTCAGGTGGGACCGCGCGCGCGAGATACAAAAAGAAGAAGGCCCTATGCAAGGGACTCAACCTACTGAAGAGAGGCTTGGTGGATGACCAGGTCCCAGCCCCGAGCGACCAAATCACATCCGCTGAAAACTAGGACATGTGGCCGCCCGACGAGTAGTCGGGCGACCAGGCCACATGGCCGTCCGACGGGTAGGCGAGCCCCTTGTCAGCAGATAGGGCTAGGAGGCTTTCGCTTGAAGCATTCACTAGGATCACAACGTATTATAGCCATTAAATGCGCATGGGAGCCATTCAATCCACGGGAAGCCGTTATAGTGCGCCTGGAGGCCATTAAATAGGCGTGGCTCCCTGAGGCCATGATGACCTGTCCCTCCGATTGAGCCAGTTTCACCAACTCCCGTTCCATCTACACCGCCAGGCGAGGCGTGGTGGCGTGTGTCGAGCGTTCATCACGCAAAGATCAGAACCCTCCTCTCGGGCGGTCAGAAGGCAGGTGGTGTCAAGCAAGGCGTGAGACAAAGAGGCTCAGGAGACGATGCGATCGGACTAGACACAGTCAATGTAATTAATGTAAAACCACTCCCTCTGCTCGCCCTAGCTAGTCCCGGGAGTATATAAGGGAGCTAGTGTGCATGAGGCGGGAGAGGTCGATCGATCAGTTCACTACGAAGAGAAAGCAGAATACTAGAGCAACACAAGCTTGAGCAGGACGTAGGGCTGTTACCCGCATTGGGGCCCAAACCTGGGTAAATCCCTGTGTGTTCTTGAGCTTCCTGTCCTTATCATGCGAAGAGAGTAGAGAAGAGAGCCGAGAGTGACGTAGCTGCGAAGACCCCCCTACCGAAACTCGGTTATACACTCGAACCAATATTGTCTGGCACAAACACGCCGATAGTGCCATTACGGCCTCCACTGCTATCAGGTTCATGCACGGGATCTTCACTTATTTTGGGGTTGCCAACCGCATTATCACCGACAATGGCACCCAATTCATCAGCGCAGCATTCCTGGAATTCTGTGAAGAGATGGGCACCAAGGTGTGTTCTGCCTTCGTGGCCCATCCACGAAGCAACGGACAAGCTAAGCACGCCAACGCGCTAGTCCTGAGGGGCCTCAAGACCAGGGCATTCGACAGGCCCCGCAAGCGCGGAGCACAATGGGCGGAAGAGCTTTTGACGGTGCTATGGTCTCTCCGAACCATGCCCAGTTGTGCAACTAGGGAGACTCCTTTCTTCCTGGTCTACAGTGCCAAAGTGGTACTGCCCTCCGAGCTCTCCTTGGGCTCGCCGCGCGTATCGGTCTTCAATGAAGAAGACCAGAAAGACCGGCGCCAAGACGATGTCAACTTCCTGGAGGAAGTACGAGATCGGGCGGCACTGCGTGCTGCCTAGTACCAGTAAAGTCTGCGGCACTGCCATGCCACCCAGGTCTGTGAGAGAACAAGGGCAGTAGGCAACCTCATCTTGCACCGAATTCTGCCACAGGCAGGCCATGATAAACTGTCTCCGCATTGGGAGGGCCCCTTCATGGTGGTCTCTTTCTCTCGACCCGGGGAGGTTCATTTAGGTGCGGAAGACGGTCGAGAGCTGGCGAACTCCCAAAATATAAAATTGCTACGGAAGTTCTACCCCTAAACTCGTCTCACATGGTTGTCATGAGTACCAATATCCTGGTGGCTCCTTGGCAATAACGTAGACCCCAACTTCTGCGCTAGGCCCGGACAAGCATTCAGCAGGTGTGTGCGGTACGATGCTTTGTGGCAAAGTTCGACCCACCATGGTGCTCCGCGATAATGTTCTGCCCACCATTTGCCCCGCCTCTGGCGACCTGTTCCCTGGCCTCGTAGTTCTCTGGCTTGGCCATACAAAGATGGCAAGGGCATAAGTTCCGGATGGTGACGGGAAAGTGACTACCTAGCGAACGATGTTCGGCATGCTGTAAGTTTTCCATGGCCTCGCCCCAGGTCGGCTAGCAGGCTGTTGCACTCTCCCCTAGCTGATCTTGGGCTCCATATGCTCAGTATGCAGTTGATTATCACTTTGATTCATTCAACTTGCTTATGCCTATAGGATTTGTGCCACACTTGGTTGTCACGAGTACCAGAAGCCTGTTAGCCCCTTGGAAACCCCTTTGAACCCCCAGTTTCTATGCCAGTTTCGGACGGATGTCTAGCAAGTGTGTGTGGCACGGTGCGCTGCGGCTATGCTTTGCCCACCATGGTGCTTCGCGGCAATTTTTTGACCACCGTTTTCCCCACCTCTACGCGACCTGCTCCCTAGCCCCGCAGTTCTCTGGTCTGGTCCAAAAGGATTGCAAGGCTCCCTTGGCAATACCGTGGACTTCCAGCTTCTGTGCTGAGCCTGCACGGGCGTCTAGCAGGTGTGTGTGGCATGGTACGTTGCGGCTATGCTCCGCCTACCATGGTGCTTCGCAGTAATGTTACACCCATCATTTGCCCCGCCTCTATGCTACCTGCTCCCTAGTCTCACAGTTCTCTGGTCTAGTCCCTGTATAGTACAAGGGATTATGCTCTGGATGGTGATAAGAAAATGACAACCTAGTGTGCGCCCCCGCCCACTCAGTGGCAGGGACTTTGGCTTTGTGTGCCCGTTTGCCTATTTATTCCTAATAAGCGTGGCTTAACCTTCGCTCGTGTTTGGAGTGGCTCTATGTGATTACAGAAAAAACTCCTAATTGTCGATCCATCCGGTCGCTCAAAGGGCCCGTGCAATATGCTCGGGGGCTAGTCGCCTAGTGCTGAATCGAACAAATCACGAGCAAGCACGCGTAACGGCAGACAATAGGTAAAAGCAAGGCATTTTCATTCATAATGGCCGAAAGGCCTATGTACATGTTTACACAGAAGAAGAAATGGAAAAAGAAGATGTTAAAAGCGATCACCCGAGCTACTCGTCAGCAATCTCAATATCGTCGGCGTCGTCCCCAGCTTCTTCCTCCACCTCGGCAGCGGCATCGGCGGGCGGAGGCACCATCTCCATCAACCCGGCTACGTACTCCGCCACCTCACGCACCCGCGCTGGCGCCTGGGCGGGGTCGCACTCCCACTAGTGACGGTGGGTGCAGCACATCAGTATGAAGCCCGCTATGGCGATCGCGACTTCCCACCCCTCCCAGGTGGAGCGGTCTGCCAAGGCGGCAGGTAGGCCAGTAAGGGCTTCAGCAACAAGGGTTACGCTGTGAGCGTAATGTACCACTGATTCTTCCAGCGGATCGCTCACCGTCATCCCCAGCGGCCATAAGCTGCTGACCATGCGCTTAAAGTTGGGGCGGAGCATGGTGACGAGGTTGCGCAGTTTGCGGCCCATCTCCGCGCTCAATGCACTGCACTTCTCAACGGCACCCTTCGCCCGCACCTCAACGGCTTCGGCTCGGGCCGCCAAGGATGTCTTCTCCGCCTTCGCCAATGCTAGCTCCTCCCACAGCGACGCCATCTGTTTGTCATGGAGGGAAGTCGCCGCGGCAAGTTTAGCTACCAGGTCGGCAAGCCAGGTGGCGAGCATGGAGGGAGTGGATGGAGCGGCCGAGTGAGAGGCAGCAACCCCGGTGTGGGTTGCTACCTCTTAGCCCAATGACTGGGCAGGTGGTGGCTGCGGGGTAGCAATCCCGATGGTAGCAGACGGCGTGGTCGTCCTACCACCAGTACCGCCTTCAGGGTCCGTCCCAAAAGCACCAAGAAGAAGGGTTAGCGCCAGCAAGCAGAAGAACATGTCAAACAAAAAAACTACGTGGCGAAGTACCCCGGCGAGGCGGAAGTAGCAATCGAGCCCTCCTTGGCCTAGCGCTTTGCTTGCGTCGAGACGGCTGCGGCGCCCGGCACTAGTGCCAGTGCCAGATGCGGAGGGGCAATGGTGCTGCGTCCTTCCCGGCGGAAGCCGTGGTGGCGCCAGGAGAAGACCCAGCCCCCGCCATGCTCAGAGGCGCGGAGGGGCTGGAAGAAGAGGAGATGCCCGCGACGAGGTCTCTTGGTCCGGGACCCGGCGCCGTGGTGTATTGTTTCCCGTGCCGTTTATCGCCGAGTCGGACTCCCCCTTATTGTCAAGGGGGCACGAGGTGGTATCGCGGCCCTCCCGGTGGTGTCCATCGAGGGGAAGCATGCAGTGATCGTGCGCCAGTCCGTCTGCGGCAGTCGGTAAAGCGGCTAGGCTTCGATTAGGAAGCCCAGGCTGCTTGGCACCGGTGATGCTCAATTTCCAGTCACCCAGGCCTTGACACCGGTGATGCTCAATTTCCCAGCGCCTAGCAAAAGACAAAAGACGTCAACCAGCTATTGGCGGCCACGAAGGTAAAGCAAGCAAAAACGGTGAAACTTATGGCTGGTGCGTGAGGTCATGTCGTCATCAGGTGTCTTGCTAGGTGGCACGACATGTCCCGCAGGGGCTGATCTGCCGGGCCATGAAGTCCCTGATGACCAGCGCCCCGGTCAGCTTGGAGGCTCGCAACTGGTCGATGCGGTCCACCATGGATCGGAGTTCCACCGTCTCCTCGACGAGGGAACCCCAATTGTCGATGGCAGCTGCCAGCGCGAACGGTAGCTCCAGGACATGAAGACCGCTGTCGTCAGCGATGTATAGCCACTCATTCTGCCACATCTTCCAGGTGGTCTTCATCTGGAGGGGGATGTAGCGGGAGGCTGAGTCATCACGAAGGCGGAATTGGCAACTCCCCACGACGCCACCATCGGTGGAGCCGCGGAGAGTGTAGAAGTATGGGAAGAGCGGAAGATTCGGCATCACCCGCACGAACATTTCGTAGAGTGTGCGAAGGTGGAGAGGATGACGATGGAGTTGGGGGTGAGGTGAAGATGGTGGATCTCGTAGAATTGAAGGACGGTGAGGAAGAACTCAGAATAAGGCGGCATCAAGCCCGCCACCAACGCCCAGGCAAAGGTAATCACCTCCTTGGGGTTGCATTTTGGCGTGACGGTTCCCGCCCTGAGGCAGAGGGCCCCTTCGGGGGCCAAGCGAAGGACCATCCCCAACCGCGACTCATCCATCACCGAAGGAGGAAGCGGCCGAGCCATGCGGCCGAAGTGCTGTCTTGGTGCCGTGGTGACAAAGAAGCTCGCAATATGGAAGCAAAAGATGAAGGAAGCAAGAAAGCCTAGACAACGAAAGCAACAAGAGTGCGGATCGCGAAGAGGCGGACACGCCTATTTATAAGACATGCACAGCTTCAGGACACGAGGAGTCGTGCCCCCACGAATTGACAATTTGCAAAAAGATCATAATGGTGCGAGACGACAAGACCCGAAGAGTTGTGGTGGTTGCAGAGGGAATCTGTACAGTTGCGTGTGCAGAGATGGGACCCGTGCAGGAGCGCACCAGGGTCAAAATAATATCTCCAAAATCTTCTAAGGCGCACTCCAGGGCGGATTCGGGGGCAACTATTGGTGTATTCTAATCCAGGGTACTCTCTCCACCATTGTTAGGTGGGACCATGTGCGCAATATATAGAAAGAAGGTCCTGTATAAAGGACTCAATCTGCTGAAGAGATGCTTGACAGGCCACCAGGACGTGTGGCCACTCGGAGAGCAGTTGGGCGACCAGGCCACGTGGTCATCCGATGAGCAGGCGGGCCCATTGTCAGTCATCCACGCAGACAGGGCTGGGAGGCTTCCACTCGAAGCCTCCACCAGGATCACAACGTATCATAGTCATTAAATGTGCATGGGATCCATTAAATGCGTGTTGGAGCCATTAAATGTGCATGGAGCCATTACAATATGACCGGGAGCCATTAAATAGGTGTGGCTACCTGACGGTATGATGATCTGTCCTTCTGACTGAGCCAGCTCCACCGACTCCCGTTCCATCTGCACCGCCCAGGGTAGGCCGAGGAGACGCGTGTACCAAGCGTTCATCACGCAGCGTCTGAACCCCTCCTCTCGGGCAATCTGAAGACAGGCAGTGTCCAGCAACAGCATAGACAAAGAGGCTTAGAAGGACAGTAGCAATAGGACTCGACAAAATCAATGTAATTAATGTAAAACCACACCCTCCACTTGCCCTAGCTAGTCACGGGAGTATATAAGGGAGCTAGTGTACATGGGGTGGGGGAGGTCGGTCGATCAGTTCATAACAAAGAAGAGATCAAAAGCTCGAACAATCAAAAGATCGGGCGAACTAAGAACAAGCGGTACACTAGAGCAATACGAGCTTGAGCAGGACGTAGGGCTGTTACCCGCATTGGGGGCCCGAACTTGGGTAAATCCCTATGTGTTCTTGAGTTTCCTATCCTACTCATCACGAGAAGAGAGTCGAGAGTGACACAGCTGCGAAGACCCCCCTCTACCGAAACTCGATTATACACCCGAACCAATATTGTCCAGCATAAACACGCCGATAAAGTTGATTCAAGCCAAGTAGCTAGGATAGGTTTTATAATGGTCGTACTATAAAAGGGGATTATGCTCTAGTTCTAGTTTGGATCATAAGCTAAAATTAAATAGACTACTTGGAGTCAAATACTTTCTAAATCTTTTCCCCACTAAAATCAATCTTTTCTGATTAGATAGTGTGTGTTCTCGCTGGATCCAAACATCTTTGCTTCTCCCTTAATTCCAGCATAATCTTACTAGAAATTCCATTCTCCCCGAACCATCCTTGTTTGCTCTGAAAATCCATCCGACGCAAATTAAAGTCCACGTCGGACCATTTCTTCTAGGTCTGGCGCTAAAAACTCCTCTGATAAACATCAAACCGAGCGCATTCCATTCACGATGGACTAACCTTCTACTCTTAGTAATTTAATCCGGCGCAAGTCATATCTTGAATGGACCATGCCTTTGTAAGTCCGTTGTTAAAAAACTCTTTGAATAGAAGTTAAACTGAGCGTATGTCATTCACGCCGGACCAACTTCCACTAACTCTAAATTCAGTCCAGTGTAGATGCATTCCTCTTGTTTAGACATATCTCTTCTTTCAAAAAATCTGTTGATGCAAACCTCTTTCATCTCTATCTACGGCGGACCAAATTTTTCGATCTGGTTCTTGTGTACAAGATCACATCTTTTTGCCGGACCAAAATTCTCTAAAATCCTATGAACGACGAACCAAGCAAATTTAGTCCAACACAAATGTTCATATCATCAACATTGGTCTGGAATGCAAAGATCAGAATTCTAAGTCTATTTTTGCTAAGTCCGTAGCAAATGTGTTAGCCTGATTTTTGATAGTCTGACTCGTCCAACAGATACTATGGTAGTTGTAACGGTTATATCCTATGCAGATAGCTATATAAGCATTTCCTGAGCATTCCTTCATATAGCTTTTTGATCTTTTGATCTCCTTGACATTTTGAGCACCCTAGAGCTTTCATTCCCCCAAGGAGACTGTGCTTCAACCTTGAACCCAAAAACTCAAACATTTTTAAGTGTTTGGCTCCAAGCTAAGTCAAGTTACTGCTAAGCTATGTGAACCAAGAGACAGGACTTCTAGATAGTTTATTACTCTTGAGACAAATTGTTTCTAGACGGCTTGGAGGAGGTGTGGTGTGACCTGTCCAAAGGTGTTTGTGGAAGGCCACCATTGATTGTGAGAGGTTGGGACTCACCTCACCGGAGTGGTGAAAGAGTCACCTTAGTGGAGACCAAAGCTACTGCAACTAGCTTTGGAGGAGCTATACTTCGTGAGAAATGCTCTAACATGGAGTAGGAGTTGAGCTCCGAACCTAGGATAAAACATCATGTCTCAATTTAATTTTCTTGCTGTTGTTCTTTGTTATATTTGTCTCTTATTGATTTTGAATTATCTGTTCTTTATTGTTGATCTCCTAAATCTGAAGGGAACACGGTGCTACGCTAGCCAAAAACAAAAAAATTTCTACCGCGAACACCCAGGAAGCATGCGAGTCAAAGATCATGGAGCGTTACCCTTGGAGCACGTTAGTAGCAGAAGTAGAGTGGGTGAAGCCTCCCCGCGTGCTCCGAAGCATTGTACGTAGTCGAACACGATATGGTACAACTTCTCCTTGTCGCGGATCGCCGTCACAACAACGTTGTTGTAGTCGTACAGTTGATGTAGCCGATTGAATCGATCAGCGCCAACGCAAGAATGATGACGCCTCTGTGGTATCCACACGTCCGGGGTGGGATCACCGCGCGCTGGTTTGCTAGCACCCACACGTGCGGCTAGGGTTTTAGGGGGCAGTGGGATGCAGCGACGGCTAGGGCTTGTGGTGGGGGAGACCTCTTTGCTGCACGCCCCCACGCCCCCTTTATATAGAGCGCACTAACGGGCCTTCTACGATAGAAGCCCATTAGGACTAATGCCAATGGATCTTCTACAGTAGAAATCCATTAAGACGCTAGAGGATCCAAATCCGCGTAAACCCTCTAATGGATCTAATGCATCAGACATGATCCAACCCGTTAAGTTTGTGACCCATTAGGCTCATGTACAAGTCCGCCGCGGTCCCGGAGAACCCTTTCCCAAACCACAAGTCAATAGCGGTACCTAGCAGCACATATTGATCCCCGAATGTACACAATGATCGAATCAGCTGAACCTTGATACACTCACATAGGATCTTTTTGCCACATGATATCAGTCAAGCTCAAGGCGAGAAGCGTGCCACCCTTGTGATAGCTTGACAAATTCACTCGTCAATGTAATGGATATAATTCGTGATTAACACTTTAATCACTTTGGCATAACCATGCACTTTTCATATCCATCACGCCGAGGGGCCCAAAGATATCTCTCCCGTTATCGAGGAGGGGCAAATTCCATCTTGATCTCTTATATCTCATGTCATGTTTCATGGCATACCCGTAAGATACCTTTATAACTCCCCTGCTACGGAGAAGCATTTGATAGCCCCAAAGTATACAATTACGCATGCTAAGAATCAATAAGAATCTCAGGTCAAAGGATCGTATAGGTATACCACTCGAGAGTACACCCTGATGGCACTTCTAAGATAACAATCTCATCAGTGTCTCGAAGCGGGTCTATCCAACCCCATGTTCTCTATCATGTGCCCACATTATTGATTTGATATCTCCATATCTATGGTATGTGAAACATTACCATCAATCAATACATGTGCTGATTAATTGTAGCTGGATCCATATGCTGTTTTTGTGATATTTGGTTAGTAATGTGTTGGTTGTTTGATCTAAGGTTAGCTAGCTAGTAATGGTTCTATTTGCATAATATTATATTCGATCATGATGTAGCTAGCTAGCTTGGTAAGGATAGAATTTAAAGATTGCCTAGATCTAGCTTATAGATCAATTCAAGTCTTTTGGTGACCTAAGGTTAGTAATGGGTTCTAATTTCATTATTATATTGAAGATTAATTTGAATTGTGTTAATTATTTCTTTGTGATGTAATTAAGGTATGTAATTGCATAATTAGTTTAAGAATGTGTGCATACGCACTACACAGTGCACTTAATATTTAACACTAAGTGTTACATGTGTGCGTAGATGGATCGAATTTGGATGTCGCCGAGAACCGTCTGAGTGTTGAATACTTTAATGGCGTCTCCACTTTCAAAAGAGCTGCGAGAGGAGGATATGTTTAATAAGGGGTGCAATTCATGTCATGTCCGTCCATTGATTGCGAAAATCTAAAATGTTTAGAAACTCGGTAGCAGATCGAAGCACACTTGATTCGGAGGGGTTTCAAAAGGGCTATACATGTTGGACCGGTCATGGCGAAGAGCATAATATCTGAGAAGCGAGCAAGTAGTGTTAATATCGTTGATGAAGTCAATGATATGTCGGATGATCATATCGATTGTGCTTCCGATGAGGACAAGGTTGCAGGATGACAATTTGGATCGATGATCTTTGATGCGATATGAAGAAACCTTGATGACAGGGAATATGGAAAGTTCCAGGGCTTGATGGAGGACTCGGAGAACCTTTGTTTGCAGGGTGCAAGTTGAAATACACAAGGTTATCATCCGTGCTTGAACTACTCAAATTGAAGGCAAGCAACGGTTGGTCCGACAAGAGTTTCACAGCGCTGTTACATCTATTGGCGGACATGCTTTCAGAGGGAAACGAGTTGCCGACAACCACCTACAAAGCCAAGAAGGTTCTTTGTCCCTTGGGAATGGAAGTAGAAAGAATACATGCATGTCCAAACGACTGTATCCTATACCGCAAAGAGTACACAAACTTGCATATATGTCCGGTGTGCAACGTATCCTGGTACAAGCGTAAGAGTCATTCAGATGATGATGGTGAGAGCATTGAGGTGAAAAAAGGTGCTCTTGCTAAGGTGGCATGGTATCTGCCTGTAATTCCCCGTTTGAAGCGTTTATTTGCGAACCCAAAGGAGGCAAAACTGTTGCGTTGGCACTTTGAGGAGCGTAAGAATGATGGAATGCTAAGGCACCTGCTGATTCCATCCGGTGGAGAAACATCGGCAGAGCTTTCAAGAATTCGGTGCGGATCCGAGAAATATAAGGTTTGGATTAGTGAGATGGAATGAATCCTTTCGATAACATGAGCGGTAGGCATAGCACTTGGCGTAAATCTCTATATCTACAACCTTCCTCCTTGGTTGTGTATGAAGCGGAAGTACATTTTATTATGCATGCTTATCCAAGGACCGAAACAACACAGGAGCGATATTGATGTGTACCTAGCTCCATTGGTGGAAGATCTAAAAACACTGTGGAGTTCTGGGTACACGTGTGGGATGCGATACAAGCGAGAGAACTTTACTTTGCACTACTTGTTGTTACGCACCATAAATGATTACCTGCCCTTGCTAACTGTCGGGGCGAGTACAAAAGGAACCAAAGCCTACACTCCTTTGCTTAGATGATCTGAGAGTTTATGGTGAATCACTCCCATAAAACCGTGTACATGCGTCACCGTAGGTTCCTTGGAGGAATCACCCATATCGCAAGATGAAGCAACTTTTGACGGAAGGAGCGAAAATGGTTCAGCTCAAAGGCGTTTGGCGGGAGAGATGTTCATGACATTGTTAAGGATTTGGATGTTGCATATGGAAAGGGGCGTAAATCAAGTACCCGTGAAAAGAGCATGTGGAAGAAGAGATCAATATGCGGGACCTACCTTACTAGGAGCACCTAGAAGTTAAATCCTTTGCATCGATGTCATGCGAGAGAAGAATGTGCGTGACGGCGTGATTGGTCTCTTACTCAACATTAAGGGTAAAACAAAGGATGGTATCAGCATGCGGCTTGACTTGGTCGATATGGGCATAAGACACGAGTTAGCACCGAAAGAGGCGATAAAGGCCGTGCGTACTTGGAACACCTTGTTATACTCTGTCAAAGGCGAAAAGAACTGAAGCGTGCGGTGCTTGCATGGTGTGAAAGTTCCGTCGGTTACTCCTCCAACATGAAGAGACTTGTTTAGTTGGAAGATTTGAAATTAACGGCATGAAGTCTCGGGATTGTCATGTCTTGATGACACAGATGCTCCCTGTCGCAATTAGAAATATTTTGCCGGTCAAGGTCCGAGAGACAATCACTAGGCTGTGTTATTTCTTTAACACAATCGCTTAGAAGGTCATCGATCCCGAAGGACTAGATGCTCTGCAAGCTGAGGTGGTGATGACTCTATGTAATCTTGAGATATATTTCCCTCCATCATTTTTTGATATCATGGTCCATCTCATTGTTCCCCTTGTGACAGAGATAAAGATATGCGGGCCAGTGTTCCTATGTAGCATGTACCCATTCGAGAGGTACATGGGAATTCTCAAGTCTTACGTACGGAATCGATCTCGTCCGGAGGGTAGCATTGTCGAAGGTTATGCAACAGAAGAGGCCGTCGAGTTCTGCGTCGATTACATGGCCCAGGTCGAACCGATAGGTGTGCCTCGATCTCGCCATGAGGGGAGGCTCGTGGTGTCGGGACCATCGGAAGGAAAGCAATCACGCCTGATTCGGTTGTGTATGCTCGAGCCCATTTCACGGTTTTGCAACACATGGCTGTAGTGTCCGCCTATATCGTCGAGCACAAGTAATGGCTAAGGCAAGAGAATCCAGCACGGCAGGAGTCTTGGATCACGAGACAGCATAACCTTTAGTTCAACAAAAGATTGAAGGAGCGACCTATCACTGGGAGCTCGTCAGATGACACACTGACATGGTTGTCAAAAGGACCAACTTTTACAGTTGTCACATGGAAAGGATATGACTTAAATAGGTACACATTTTACACGAGAGATCAGGATAAGAAGAGCACAAACCAGAACAGCGGTGTCCGCATAGATGCATTCAATAATACCGCTGGGTTGACGAGGAGCTCCTACTATGGGTTCATAGAGGAGATATGGTAGCTCGACTACGTACTTTTCAAGATTCCCCTATTTTGGTGCCGTTGGGTCCACCTCCAGCACGTGAAGGTTGACAAGAATGGCATCACTACTGTGGACCTCGAACGTGTCGGATACCAAGATGAACCATTCGTACTCGCTAACCAAGTTGTTCAAGTCTTCTATGTAACCGACCCGTCCAACAAGAAGCGCCACGTAGTTCTTCAGGGAAAAAGGAGAATTGTCGGAGTTGAGAATGTAGTAGATGAGGAAGAGTACAATCAATTTGATGAGTTGCCACCTATCGGAAATGACATCCACGGTCCCGGAAGAACAACATGAGGAAGCAAGCTACACACGCGTCGATCATCATGAAGGGCTAATTTTCATACAAAAGAATAAGCATGTGGTGGCGTAGTTATGAGAAGGGTGCATTGTCATCATGTTTACTAATTTTCATGTGTAATAGTATTACATTAATGCTGTTGTAAAGATGATACGACCTATCATGCTTTGTACATATGATTGTGATGATCTTTGTAAGTAGCTTGTGAAGCATTTGAATTATGTATATAGGATTGTGATGATCTTTGTAAGTAGCTTGTGAAGCATCTGGATTGATGGAAAAGATGCAAGTATAAGAGCAAGTATTTATTCCTTAATATCAATATGATTCCAAATACATGATTCAAAGATGGCCATTCAGACATAATTGATGAGAAGAAATAAATTATGTAGACTATGGCAAACAAGAACAGAATCATGTCTACTTTGGCAATATGGAAATAGTTGTATGTGATTGCTCTCAGATTTTAGGGTTTGAATTGAAATTAGAATCTCCACTTCAACCACAAGATCAGTCTATATTACTGTTAAAGACAACTTTCCCGAGAAGATACAACAAAGTGGCATGAGACAAGAGTTGGTGGCTGAGCAGACAAGTGAATGTCGATGAGCAGTATATATCCTGAGCGGTTCTAAAAGATAATAATGCAGTGATGTTATTATCCTGAGCGGTTATGTTACATAACCGTGCATGATATCTTAAGATCACAGATGGTTCTATTATATAACCGTGCGTGATATCTTTATCCTGAGCGGTTCTATTAAATAACCATCTGTGATATCTCAACATCACAGACTGTTATGTTATAGAAACGTCTGTGATAATACATCACAGACCGTTATCTTTTAGAACCGTCTGTGATGTGCTCTTCTATATATATCTCCCGCGCGCAGGCCTCATTCACAGCGCGCCAAACCCTAACCCATTGTGACATTTTGTCTCCCGCGGCGACCTCCCCCTCGGCGTACGTGCTTCCTCGGCGGCCTCCCCCTCCCGGCGTCCTCCCCCTCGGCGTCCTACCCTTCGGCGTCCTCCCCGGCATCGACGTGCTCCCCATCGTCGTCCTCCCCTGCAGCGACGTGCTCACCCTCGGTGTCCTCCCCCTCGGTGACTTCCCCCATCGTCGTCCTCCCCTGCAGCGACGTGCTCCCCATCGTCGTGCCTGTCCTCTCTTCTGAATAGCAGTCGGTGCTGTTCTAGTGTAAGTGTGTTGCACATCTTTCTTTCTTTCTTTCTGTTGGCTGTGGGTGATTGGTACTGCTCTATGAGTATCAGTGAACCGATCGAGTATTTCTGGGGGACTAGCCATCGAGCTAGAGGCCGTTTCTCGTCTGGAGGCTCGATTTTGTTCTACTCTTCTTTGCTCGATGATGATGATTCAATTAAATGAGGCTATATTGATCGCTAGTTAATGAGTTCATACGTGATTCACCTTTGTTTAGATCATTGTGTCTAGAATTCAACTTGATCGGTGTTCTTCTTTGTATATGTGATATGCTATCACATGCGTGATTCAGCTCTTATACTCGCACTTATTTACGCTTATGCTTTGTGTGGATGTCCTAGTTTTAGGGGAGTCTTTGCGAAATTTTTATTAAGTTCGGCAACCTCCTAGTTCGCTTAATCCTCTTTGTTGAGTAGCTTTTCATGGTCCATAGTTGAGTTCTAGTGAATCAATTTTCTTAACCAGTGGTGAATTGCGTAGATTCACTAATCTCATATTTGTATACCCTGTGATATATTGTTGAAATTGATGTTTGAGGGTTCTTTAAGAGCAACCCATCAATTTAGATAATCTAAGAGCAACGTTGCTTATAAGCTAGTCCCGGTTGAATTCATATGAGAGCAAAGTTGCTTATAAGCTAGTCCTTTGTGTTATCTTGTTTATGTCATACCTCTTGTGTGTGAATTATGTATTCTCATATATATGCTTAAGAGGAATAATAAACAAAGTCTTGCTCTTATACTCGCACTTATTTCTGCTTGTCTGCTGTGTGGATGTCCTAGTTTTAGGTGAGGTGCTGCCAAAATTTTTATTAAGTTCGGCAACCTCCTAGTTCGCTTCTTTTGCTAAAAGGCTAATAACAAGCCATTTAGGCTAGTTCTTTTAAAAGGTTAATAACAAGCCATGGTATCCACAAACTTATTCACTCTAATTTGATTTTATTTGTTCTTCTCTTTTAGTTCGCCTGAAACTATTTTAACTTATAAAAAAGATGTCGTCCTCTAATCCATCGTCTGAAGGACATGATGTGCTCTCAAAAAAAGAATCGACCCGCGCTGCAAGAGGACCAAACAAAAGGCCAACAGACCGATATACCATTACAGTGATCGATCCAAAGGATGGGACCCCTACAAAGCCAAAAAAGGCAGCGAATGCATTTCGGAGTATGTGCAGGATAGTAGCACGGGAACGGGTTCCGATCACGCTATCTTCCTAGAGGTTGCTGACTATTGAGGCTCGCAATGCCTTGCTGACGGAAATTCTTTCATCGTTCGACATTCTAGAAGAATCCGCTCCCCTAGTGCGACGGTATGCACTGCTAGCGGCAGGAAAGGCATGGAAGACCTTCAAGCATACGCTTTTCGTAGACTACGTCAAGAAGGATATAGTTTCATACTCTAAGTATGGGTTTATTGATGAGGGCACGTGGCGGCGTTTTGTTGAGATGAAGACGACAAACGAATTCGTGCTTCAAAGTGAAGCAAACAAGGCCTTGCGGAGCAGGAACACTCACCCCCACAGACTCGCGCTGGCGGCTAAGCGGGAAGAAGAGCGCAATGGGGACGAGGGAGGGCGAGGAGGGTATCTCGCCATTTCCATCGATCATAAATCAACGTGCGAGGCGGCTAAGAAGCGAGTCATTGCCACGTCCTCATAACCGTCTCCTTTGTAAACCCAGCGGACGAGGAAATGCATAGCGCTGTAATATATAAATCGAACTACCAATTTTACGTAATTAGTCCATGACTTCATAAGTGAAATAACTTGTCCGGATCTTGCAGGTAGTGTTGAGTACACAATCGGGCGATGGCTCTTTTTGCGACGAGGAGAAAGATGCTGCGTCCATGGCCTTGGGAAACAAGGAACACCACAGTGCGTACAAGAGGCAAAGGGGTTTTTGTTCCATGGAAAAATAGATTCCCAGACGACTTCTACAAATACCGAAGTAAGAAGAGAACTAAAGCCGGCCTGAGTCAAATCTTATCAAGAATTTGGAGGACAAGTTGAGAGGAGAGTTGAGAGAAGAGTTGAGGGAGAGGCGAGAGAAGAATTTTATGAATGGATAAGAATCCTCGAGGAAAGGCTCAACAATCAAGAAAGAAATCTTGTACAAGCCCAGTATGTCCTTAAGTCAGCCCCATTGCCGTAAGAACAGCGTGCATCCGTTCCTCCAAGTGACATAGATGAACATAGCGGGACTTATCCTGTATGTGACATTAAGGTGGCCACGCGATGCAATCTCCAAGTGACAATTAACAATGGCACCGTTCCTCTTACGGCTGCTTGGGGCAAGGCGTATCCATCCACTAAGGGGACCATGGTGCACGGTACCATGATAGCACCGGGTTTCACCAAGGTCAATGTGGACGGAGTATTTGATAGTTTCAAGATTATCGATCTCTGAAGCCGTAAGCAGCGAGATCGTGGCGGGGATGCTATTGGCACATTCATCCAATGACCTAGCAGCGACATCTCCCTGGTCGTCCCTTCTGTCATGCAACAACCGCAATGATTTGATTCGCCTATTGTATCGTCTGATCAGTTGGCTACCAAATCAGCAGTCGTAGACCAGACTCCACTTGATGTACATAATATTGACCTCTTTCCTGCCCATTCCTCTCCCGTGAAGGGTTCATACAAAACAAAGAAAGGCAAGGACAAACGGAAGAAAGAAAGGCAAGAACAAATCGACTATCCATCTGCTGAGTTGGCTAAACAATACAAGCTAGGAGAGCCCTTACTAACGAAAGGCAGCATAACTTCACTTAGTATACCTTGCAAACAATTGCATAATTGGTACACCCAACAAGCTGGAAAGCCAGAGCGTGAACGTACAACAAGTATCAGCGTTAAGTTCAAGTATGAACATCTATTCAACGACTCGTGGGGGCTTCTTCACGATCGATTTTACGGACTTGTTCCATCTCTACAACCTCGGCGCCCTCGGCGCGCACTCATAAGATGCTAGACCTTGTAAGTGTGTGCTATCACGGTCTACATTCGTCTAATAGTGATAAATGTCCTCCAATATATATATAATTCGCCTTTGTATATATAGATACATGCAACTTGAAGCGACACGGAAGAAACTATCGATCGGTTTCCTCGACCCACATATAGTCTGAAAGCAAACAATGGATGATGATATAAACTTGGTCGAGAAATACGTGACAGAGGCATTGCTAGCACAAAAAGATAAAGAATTCATACTTATACCCCATAACCCAGGGTAAGTGCTACCACATGCTATACTTTGGTCTGTACTGTGCACACAACTCTGTTTCATTCATTGTCCATTGTGATATACCTGTGTAGGTTTCACTGGGTTCTAATTGTAATTGAACTAGCCACAAACCGGGTTAAGTACCTTGATTCCGCACGTGGCGGAAACCACGACTTGGTACCTATCGCAAAATTACGTACATGGTCATGTAAGTTGTTCCAGGTTTATATTGCTATTGGAATGGCTTAGGCTAACCTTTTGCAATCTTGTAGAGCGTTCAAAAAGTTGAAGGATTGGACTAAACTACAGCATGATTTGAACTTTTCGGTATCCGCTATACACAATAATCCTATATCAAACCCCGTAATAGTGACTCTAGAACTAACCGTAGGTTTTATTTGCAGTGCCACCAGCAAGGTCAGGGAAATAACCTATGTGGATTTTATGTTTGCTACAACATGCAATCCATCGTCGATACAAAAAATAGCAGTACGGTTAAAACTGCATTGACTGAGACCCATTTGAGCAACATTAGAGGGAGAGTTTGTTACTTCCTGCTCACCGAAGTAATAAATAAAAAAGGCGCGTTCCACGCAGCCTGATAACTTCTGGAGTTGTACAATTATCAAATGGTATTCATTCGAAAAATATGTCAAAAACTCGTGGTTATTCTTGTTTGTACAATTCATTGTATTGTCACATGATATTATCCTTAATACATATTTCCTCATCTTGAATATATGCAACAACTTAACAATGTCTTGCTTGTTGGAACTAGATGTTTTTCCTACACCCTCAGCAGAACCTCCATTATTTATGGTTTGTTGTTCGAAATTTCCATCTACTTAAGTATTCCTACATCAATATTTAGGAGACACAGCCAATTATAGATGTTCTAGTTGAATATCTACACTTCCTATATGCATTGAGGCAACAGTTTGTCCGATCAGGATAGACTTAAAATATAAACATTTGTAGCGTTTTTTCTCCCTTCTTACGATAATGTTGATGGCACTCGACTAATAGATGGCACTCGACTAATAAATCAACTAAGACCACTTATTGCTGACATGGCGGCGGCGGCAACCATAATCTTGATCAAAGACACCTTTGGAGTGTGTGATTTGCTTCATGCCATATGAAGTGGCCTTCACCGCGTCACCGTCGTGCCCACGGTCGAATGCGGACGACATGCTCTTCTGCGGCGTCACCGTCGTGCCGCGGTGGGAGAACAGTACTGAAAAAAAGATGTAGATGTACTTCATAGATTACTCTAGGTAGGCTAATTAAATATTGAACAAATGTGATTGCAAGTCGGGTCTTCCATGCCGCTATGTCAAGGCATGGTCTTGGTTGATTTATTAGTCGAGTTCCATCAACATTATCATAAGAAGGAGAAAAAGCGCTACAAATGTTTATATTTTAATTCTATCCCGATCGGACAAACCGTTACCACAATGCATATAGGAAGTGTAGATATTCAACTACAACATCTATAATCGGTTGTGCCTTGTAAATATCGTTCTAGAAATATTGATGGAAATTTGAACAACACTATAAATAATGGAGGTTCTCTTTGGGGTGTGGGAAAAAAGGACATCCTGAGCGGTTCTTATTTGTAACAAATCAGCATGATAAGTTAGTATCCTGACGGTTATAATTTGAAACCGTCTGTGATATTTAGTTATCACAGACGGTTTTAATTTAAAACCATCTGTGATATTTAGTTATCACAGACGGTTTATCAATAGAACCGTCTATGATATAAATTTTCTCAGACAGGTGGAAAACCGTCTCTGATGATCTCCTTCATCACAGACTTACTGTTACTGATGGTTCACAAAACCGTCTCTGATGACGTTTACGAACCGTCTGTGATGATGATTTCTGTAGTAGTGAGGGCATATCACCAACAATTTCCCACTTGCACTAGAGTGCATCATGCAAGTATCTAATACCCATGGCTCTTGTGTGTGCCTCATGCTTCGGCTGCGGAAGAGGTTTTGTCAGCGGATCTGCGACATTAAGATCCGTGTGCACTTTGCAAATCTTCACATCTTCTCTATCGATGATTTCTCGGATGAGGTGATAACGCCTGAGTATGTGTTTGGATTTTTGGTGAGACCTAGGCTCCTTCGCTTGTGCAATGGCACCACTATTGTCACAATAGAGTTCCACTGGACAGGATGCACTAGCGACAACTCCCAACTCAGAAACATATTTTTTGATCCAAACAGCCTCCTTTGCAGCTTCAGAAGCTGCAATATACTCAGCCTCAGTCGTGGAATCAGCTACTATCTCTTGCTTGGAACTTTTCCAGCTCACTGCCCCACCATTGAGACAGAATACAAAACCGGATTGCGATCGTGAATCATCTTTATCGGTTTGGAAGCTAGCATCAGCGTAACCCTTTACGACGAACTCTTCTTCACCTCCAAAGACCAAGAACATGTCTCTAGTTATTCGCAAGTACTTGAGAATGGTCTTTACAGCCATCCAATGATTCTCACCTGGATTTGATTGGTATCTGCTCGTAACACTTAGAGCATAAGAAACATCTGGGCGTGTGCACAACATGGCGTACATGATGGATCCAATAGCAAAGGCATATGGAATCCTACTCATCCACATACAATACCAGAAATACAATTGCGCTCCCACTTGCCTTCTTGTAAACGCAAGGCTCCTTTTCATTCTTGATAAAATCAAACTCTTTGACCACTTTATCAAAATGAAGATTCCAACTCCGAGATACCTGCTTCAGTCCATAAATAGACTTCTGAAGCTTGCACACCTTGCCAACATTCTTAGGATCGTCAAAACCTTCAGGTTGTGTCATGTACACATCCTCACTTAGGTTTCCATTTAGGAAAGTCGTTTTGACATCCATTTGACGTATCTCATAGTCGTGAAATGCGGCAATCGCTAGCATGATCTGAATAGTCTTCGCCATGGCTACAGGCGAATAAGTTTCATCATAGTCGATACCATGAATTTGCTTATACCCTTTTGCCACCAACCGTGCCTTATAGACGTGAACGTTTCCATCGGCATCTATCTTTTTCTTAAAGACCCATTTGCACTCAATGGTTTCACACCATCGAGCGAGATCAACCAAGTCCCAAACTTGATTATCATGCATGGACTTTATTTGGATCTCATGGCCTCCGGCCATTTCTCGAGTCGGTCCCACCATCGCTTCGCATAGTTCTTGGGCTCATCATTGCCCAACAATAAAATGTCGCGTTGCTCCGTAGCGAGGAACATATACCTCTCGGGAGCGCGGCTTGCCCTTGTAGAGCTTCGTGGGACTGGTGCCTCTTCCATAGGTTCTGCAATGCTTTGCATCTCCTCATGTGGATCAGTAGGAGCTGAAACATTTTCAGATGTTTCCCGAATTTCTTCGAGTTGCACCTTGCTCCCACTGGCTCTTTTGAAAAATTCCTTTTCCAAAAAGACACCATTCCGGGTGACAAACACTTTGCCCTCCTCCCGGTTATAAAAGTAATACCCTACAGATCTTGGGTACCCCACAAAGAAGCACTTGGGTGATTTGGCGTGGAGCTTATCTGACATCGAATGCTTAACATAAGCCTCATAGCCCCAAATCTTTAGGTAAGACAAATCAGGACGTTTCCCTTTCCACATCTCATATGGTGTCTTACTTACGGATTTCGATGGAACCCTATTTAAGGTGAACGCAGCAGTATCTAGAGCATGTACACAAAGAGATAACGGAAGATCAGCTTGACTCATCATAGATCGAACCATATCCAACAAAGTCCGATTCCTCCATTCAGACACACCATTCAACTGAGGCATCCCTGGCGCAGTCAATTGTGAAACAATTCCACAACTCTTAAGATGACCATTAAACTCATGGCTCAAATATTCACCTCCACGATCAGATCGCAAAAATTTGATTATCTTGCCCAAATGATTTTTTACTTCATTATGAAATTCCTTGAACTTTTCAAAAGATTCAAACTTATGCTTCATCAAATAGATATAACCATATCTACTAAAGTCATCAATAAAAGTGATGAAGTACTGAAATTCACCTCTAGCCACAACGCTCATTGGTCCACATACATCCGTATGTACTAGGGCCAACAATTCACTAGCCCTCTCTCTTGAACCAGTGAATGGCATCTTTTGCCTTTTAGCTAAAGTCTCCCTTGGTTGGCTTTGTCATAGGCGTCTTAGGCATGTAGATATGTTTAACCTTAAAAAGGTTTTCAAAAATGACTTAGTGGTGGGTTTAAAGGATGTCAAATTTGAAAAGGACAAACTTTGTAGTGTTTGTCAAGCCGGCAAGCAAGTTTCAAATTCTCATCATATCAAAAGCATCATGTCCACCACTAGACCACTTGAACTCTTGCATATGGATGTGTTTGGCCCCACTGCATATACTAGTATTGGTGGTAACTCATATTGTCTTGTAATAGTGGATGATTTCTCTCATTTTAATTGGGTATTCTTTTTGCCAAATAAAAGTGAAGTTGGAAAAGTTTTCAAAAATTTTGTAAAAAGGGCCCAAAATGAATTTGATTGTCCCATCGAGAAAATTAGGAGTGACAATGGATCCGAGTTTGTAAATACTAACATTATTGAGTATTATGATGGGTTAGGGATAAAACATGAACTCTCAGCCACCTATACTCCTCAACAAAATGGTGTGGTTGAGAGGAAGAATAGGACTCTCATTGAAATGGCTAGGACCATGCTGGATGAATATGGCACCTCGGATCCCTTTTGGGCCGAAGCCATCAACACAGCATGTCATGCTATTAACTGTCTCTACCTTCATCGACTACTCAAGAAGACCCCATACGAGCTGTTGGTAGGAAGACGGCCGAACATCTCCTATTTTCATGTGTTCGGATGTAAAGTATACATCTACAAGAAGAGAACACACTTGGGTAAATTTCAAAGGAGATGTGATATTGGTTTTATGTTAGGATATTCTTCTAAGTCTAAATCTTATAGAGTTTTTAATAATACAACTGGCTTTGTAGAAGAAACCTATGATGTTAAATTTGATGAATCTAATGGCTCACAAGGTGAGAATGAGAATTTAGATGATGTTGGTGATGATGCCTTGGTTCAAGCTATGAGAAAGATGGAAGTTGGAGATATCAAGCCCAAGGAAGACAAAGATGAGCCACCTACACCATCCATGGAACCTGATGATGGAACATAAGAAGAAGATGAAGAAAAGAATCAAGAAGGACCAACCTTCATCAAGAGCCATCACACAATTGCTAAGGATCACTGCATAGACCAAATTATTGGTGAAATTAGTAAGGGTGTTCAAACTCGCTCTAGACAAGCATCTTTTTGTGATATTATTTTTGATGCACTAATCTCTCCTTTTGCAAGGAATTTGGTGACATGATGGCAAAGGAGTTTGAAATGTCAATGATAGGGGAGCTTTCTTTCTTCCTCAGATTTCAAGTCAAGCAATTGAAGGAGGGAACATTTATTTCACAAGAAAAGTACACTAAGGACCTCCTCAAGCGCTTCAAGATGGAAGAATGCAAACCAATCAAAACACATATGGCAACAAATACACATCTTGATCAAGATGTAGGAGGTATGCCTATGACCAAAAGATCTATAGGTCCATGATAGGGTCTCTTATTTATTTGACAGTATCTAGGCCTGATATCATGTTTAGTGTTTGAATGTGTGCTAGATTTCAAGCTACCCTCAAAGAAGTGCATCTTTGTGCTGTAAAAAGGATTTTCAGATATCTAAAGCATACTCCTTGCATTGGTTTATGGTACCCTAAAGGTACTTCATTTGAGCTTCTTGGCAATTTGGACTCCAATTATGCCAGTAGCAAAATTGATCATAAAAGCACCTCAGAGGGTTGACATCTGCTTGGAAGATCTTTAGTATCTTAGTGTTCTAAAAAGCAAAATTTTGTAGCACTTTCCACTGCTGAAGCCGAGCATGTGCCTACCGACAGTTGTTGTGCTCAAATATATCAAGAAAACATTCTTGGATTATGGCATTAAGTTCGAAAATGTGCCTCTTTTATGTGATAATGAAAGTGCAGTGAAAATAGCAAATAATCCGGTCCAACACTCCTGGACTAAGCATATTGAAATCCGACATCACTTTATTTGTGATCATATTGCTAAGGGTGATATTTTCACTAAACCCCTTAATGAGGCCAGATTCTCTAAATTAAGAAATGAATTAAACATTATTGCCTTTTCAAATGTTGCTTGATAATGTCCATTAAAGGGGAGCCAAGCTTGCTCTCGATGCATTTCTTGCTACCCACTATGTGAACAAATCAATTCCAAGTGCTTAAATAGGATAGAACTATCTTTCTAAGTAAAAAGGAGTTTACACAACTAAAATTGCTAATTGTTGCTGAAAGTCTCTCCTTTCTATGCTTCCTTCTTATCACATCTAAACTATAGCAAATAGGTCAAATCTGACTTCTTTAAATAAAATGCTTGAATTGTCTAAGTATTTCCTTTCAGCACTTGAGTCTTATCAGTTGAGCTTGAACAGTCCATATTCTTGCTCATTTGGAAAAAAAGGCTCATACAATTCCAAAAGATACAATTTTTTTTGTTGTTTTAGATTTGCTGGCTGATTGAATATTTTCATTTGAAGATTTTTCAGGATCATCTTCTTATTTATATTTGATTTTTTAAGTGGATCTTTGAAAATCTCTAAGAGTCTAGCTATGCTTCTTAATTTCTAAAAGCAGGGAGAAACACATTTATAGCAGACTCAAAACCAAATCTGAATGACATTAAGTTTCCCATTTGCAGTGGACCAACTCATCAGCAGAAGCCTTTTTACAATGGACCAAATCAAGTTAGTCCAGTGTTAAAAGCCTCCTGTCAATAAATATAGTCTAGGGCAAATAGATCCTTTGTCTAGCTTGCCTCATACCAAAAATTCAGAACGTGTTTACAATGGACTAAGATCTCTCTAACCATGGTAAAATCCTTCTAAAGGCATTCTTTGGTCCAACGAAAAGGAAAAACTCTCTATTCTACTCAAATAAGTCCGGTGTAAAACAAGCATCTCTTAGTTTAAGTCTCTTTCTTGAATTCAAATAGATTTGAACTCTTCTAGAAAATCTTTGCTCATCTTAGTTCAAAAATGTTCAAAATCTTATTTTAATTTTTAGGACTCATCTCACGCTATCTTGGTCTTGATTTCGGGACTCATATTTAACTCCCCAAAATTAGTTACCTTAATAGGTCCCACCACCAAAAATATGGACGCCTATCTCCTCCAACTACCCACTCTTAAAGGTGTCAGTTTTCAAGGCACCTTCTCTGTTCTCTCTGCCATTACTGCAATAACTTCCACCGGCCAAAATTCCCTAAAAAGTTTTGCCATCTTTCTTGCGCAATCTCTTAAAGACTAGAGTTCCTTCTTCTCTCACCGAAGCAAACCCTAATTGAGTATTTCAACGGTGACCTCCAGTTTCATCTGCGCAATTGCTTTCTCTAAGGCTGGTAAGTTTCTCCCCAGACCTTTTCTCTCCTGTATTTCTTTCAAACTCTAGACCTAGAATTTAGTCCTAAGATTCAATCTCCTGTCATTTCTTAGGTCTGGTCAGTATTGTGCTTTGTAAAAGGTTCTCCTGAGTTAGATTGAGCAGCTCTTTTTCAGTTCAGTCAGTATTCTCACAATGCCAAGGTCTAAGAATCCAGTGAAGAGAGGTTTGCTAGAGAAACTAGTAGAGAAAGTTAAGAGAAAGAAGCAGAAAACAACTAGTGCATCCCCAGGTATATTCCTGTCAAGGTAGCCTCAAGGACCAGTATTTTTGTAAGATACTCATACTACTGGTAGAGTTAATAGAAAAGTGGTCACCTCACATCCACAAATGGGGAAAGGGAAACAAGTGCTCCAATCAGAGTCATCCTCCTCTAAAGATAGTGATGTTGAATATCCAAATATGGTATATGGGCATGTGCCATAAAGTCAAAAATCATGTTATGTGCGTACTTACTAGTATCAGGATATTTTGTGTATCTCTAGCCCGAGTCTGCGGGATAAGGTATATGCAAAAAGGATATCCCCATCTAGGGAAAGTTCTAAACATACTCCTGATACAAAGAAACCTACTCGAATACGCCCGACAGTAATGGAAGTTCAGATACAAGACGAGATCATAATGGTAGAAGGACTCCTCATCGACTACGACTCGGTACTGCAGCCCACTATATATGGACCAGGGTGAATGTCGTCAAGGAGGGAGACAATCAGAAGCGAGAACAAGCTAGGAGAAGTCTAGAGCAACCCATATCAGACCAGCATAGAACGCTAGCTTTCATCCGAGATTATCCACAAACCATAGTCTAGCCATCCCCCAGATTCATAGTTCTTCATTGTAATCAGGGATACCCCCACTGATTTGTAATTTCTTCATCGATCTTAATCATCGCCGACATAGGAGTAGGGTATTACTCGACGATGAGGCCCGAACATGTCTACATTGCGTGTTCCCTCTTGCATGTTTGACCCTGTATATCTCAAAGGTACCCGAATATAAGTGTGTGGTCGATCACTAACATTCGACAGCTGGCGCACCATGTAGGGGCCTTCAGCTACTTTTGCAGGTTAAGTGTAACAGCCCAATTTTCGCTAATCCGGTGAGTGAAGCTTGTCATGCTAACATCTTCCGTAATGTCAGTACATTCTCACTTAATTATTATCATACAAATGTTAGGATATTTATTTTGCATGAGAAGGGAGTAACAAAATCCTAACAATCATTTCCCAAAACTGCACACATGTTATTTTCACCTTAGTCAATGACATGTGGGCCATGATCATAAGAGAAAGGGGAGTAGGCTGCACATCCCTACCATACCATGTCTCACTTTACTCACCCTTACCCATTTACCTAACAAGTCAATTATACATGGGACCTACCTTGCATGGGGACTTGTGGGCTGCACATCCTCTCCATGACTTTTCTCACTCTAATCACTCATACCCACCCTTTTTACTTACTCTATGACATGTGGGACCTAGCCCCACATGTAAGCAAGAGTGGGCAGCCATATATAAGGTTCTCCACCTTGGTTTCTCCTCCCCTTTCCTGCCCATTTGCTGCTCCAAATCCTGAAAAACAGCAAGCACCTCTTCTCCAACACCTTGCCATTCTTCCCCACAAATCCACTCAAGTTTTGAGTTTGAGTTTGTGCATGTTATACCACCTTGAAGCCAAGATCAAGAGCTTCAAATCCATGCAAATGGATTCTTGAGGAACCAAGTTTTGGGTGAGTGGCAACCGGTTTTCTTTCTCACCATGTTCTGAAATTTTGGCTATTGTGGCTCATTTTCTTCCTCTCCATGGATTCCATCACCACACCTTGAATCGGGTCGCGCATGTCGTATAGAAGCTTGAGGAGGAAGGCTAGTTGCTGTTGCAAGCACGAGCAAGCGAGGTCATCGTCGTCTACACGAGCTAGGAGAAGGTGCACCATGAGAACCGGTGTTGCGACACCTTCTTGTCATTCCCTTGCCGAAACCAACATTCACCAAGTGCTAAAGCAATCTTGTAGTGGTAATATTCTGCCCTAGTCCATCCTTTTAAAACACTAAGTCCATTCCTTTGAAGTGTAGAGGACAAAAGACAAATAGCCAATTTTGAAACAGACTGCTCAACCCGGATAGTCCGGGGATTTTATCCGGATAGTCCGGGGATTTCCTCGGGATACTCCGGATAGGGCAGAATACGCGAGACCGAGGGTGTCAACCCGAACACTCCGGGGTTTTGTCCGGATACTCCAGATAGGGCAGACCGAGAGGGTCAACCCGGATACTCCGGACATAATTCAATAAAAACTTTAGGACTTAAACTTTTGACGCAAAACTCAATTCGTATTTTCATATTATCATTAGTACTACACATCATGAGCATTTCATGCATCTTTTAATCATGTGCACCATTGGAGTTCTTGATTTGGTGTTTATGAATTTGGATTTTCTCGATTAGGTGTTGACGCTTCGGAAGGCACTCCCGAGTACGACTACGCCTTCGAAGTCAAGAACAAGCAGCAAGGCACTACCTTAGTCCTTGACCATGATTGCTCCTACTAAATGAAATTTATATTTTTGGAATTATTTTACCAATTGCATGCTTACTTTCAATTACAATTATGATTGGGTAGAATTTTTAGCTATTGCCACATTGTGATGTTATCCCCTTGCCATGTTCCTTTCGTGTTCTATTGTCGCCCTAGGAGGAGGGTTTATTCTTATTATACGGGTTCGTGCGAATTGCTCAGCCATGCTTAGAACATCGTTAGAAACCGCGATAGATGGACTTAATCCATCGGTCGCAATGATCAAGATTTATTTAATGATGATGGTTTCAAATGTTGGTTAATGAGTAGAGATATTGGTTAAGGACCTTAAGGATTGAATCCTAGTGACGTCTCTTTGAGTAACTATCGTGCGAACCACACGCCGTTTATGGGACCGGCGTAACCAAGTACTTGTGTATGACTAGGGTATGTAAACCATGTGCATTCGGGATTCCTTGAGCTTAGTGGAGCGTCAAGGAATGACCGCCGGAATTCCTTGGGCTTAGTGGAGCGCCAAGGAATATCCTCGGAGTCCCTCAAACTTTGTTGAGTTGGGGATGTCCAACAACGGGTGTACTACTCCTTGATCCACACACACCGAGCACTAGGCACGCGGGATCGAGGGTCGCAGTCATCTGGATGGTTTACGTACACTACCATGCATACTGGAAAATGGTTTGTCACGTTCACCTCGGCCGACACATCCAAGGAAATGTGTTAATAGCTTGGCTTACGAGTGTGGCGTGTCGTGTGGGTAAAGTTGTACCTCTGCAGAGTTTTAAACTATTCGAATAGCCGCGTCCATGGTTGGGGCGATCACTTGAACCTGTCGATCCTTTGGCGAGTATTAAGGACTTGGTAGGAATGGGATGGGAGTGGGAAAAAGACGCAAGTATTGGAGTACTTGTGTGTGTAGTTGAACATGAGCGATGGAACTCATGGTTCGGAGAATGCTTGAAGGCATGATGCAAATGTGATTATGATGATGTTATATTATGTCTTAGATTTTACAAATGTTTACTAAATGCAAATTCTTATCAATCTATACATGCTTACGATTTATCCCAAATATTGCTTTATGCTGAAATTGCCATTTTTCCTTCGTTTGATGTAGCAACCACATATAGCTAGAAATCAACATGCAATTTATATTATTGTGCAAGTACACTCTTTGTACTCAATCGGATTGTCCACTTGCTGCAGGTGAGGATGAGGCCTCGCCCGGGACTTTCTGGGCGATTTACGACAATTCTAACGTTTAGTCGCCGTTTTTGCCCCAGTTGGTTGCCTGAGGGTTTGGGGGCATGCCATGCTGGACCTTTTGTTGTTTACCTTATGATTTCCGCAGCTACTTGATGTAATAACTCTAAATATGTCGTTATGGACAGCAGTCCTACTTTTCGAATGTAATAACGTTTATGCTTTCGATAATTGTGGATGTGTTGCGATGTCAACTGTTGGATGAGAATGCTCGTGTTGGCGAACTATCCTGGGACCAACACGGGTATAATCGTGGAACGCCCAAGGTTCCCTTGATTCACTTGAGATGTCTTGTGCATTTGGGTGAATCGGTGGAGTCTGAGGGACGGTTCCCCACAAAGCTTAGTATCGAGCCATCTTGATCAGAGGTTAAACGGCCATGCTACGACTAGTTAGAAGATGCTCTGAGTCAAAAACTATTTTTCTATCAAATAATTTCAGAACTGATAACATTGTGCACTTCCTTTATTTCTTACCCCTCTTAGTTCTATATCTCACCCTTATGTTCATTTGATTGTGCGAACGAGTTTCTAACTCCTCTTATCCTTTCAACGTGACAGATGAGTTTTGGGCCATTGGTTTTAGTCACCCGCGCTGAAGATGTGGAGGGCTATCCTTCCCTCCTGAGGGATATGCTGTGGAGAGCTAATTTCACTTATGCACCGGAGTACGCGGTTTATGGTCGTGCCATGGGACCCGGATTGAAGACCTACACTGCCACGGTTCACATCATCGCTAGGATGGTGACGGGGAGCATTCCCTATCACTTTTGAGCGAGGGGGACGTCCGTCGGAATGGCTATCCAAGAGGTGGCGTATGTGGCCATGTGCCATCTCCGTCATGACTTGTGGGAGCTGACCTTACCTCCGTATCAGTATTTCCCGCAACAAGGACCAACAGACGAAGTCAACAATGTTGCTGAAATTGAGATGGGAGAAGACTCTTCTATTCGACAGTTGTCGGGCTTGGTCCGTGCCTTGGTCCGGGCCAATCGTTGCATTGTCCATGAGCTATGGGAGACTTGTGCCCGTCTTCACGCGGCACAAGGGTATCTTCACCAATTTGTCCAGATTAACTTGGTGCCACGGGACATATTGTGTAGGCGCAACTCCACGACGCCACACGATGTAGCCCCACCCGCCTTTCAGTTTCCACATGTGCCGGGGATAGAGACCCAAGACGTTGTGTGCAACAACACGCGCATCAACTCGGGAAATGTGATGCGTCGGCGTGTCCAGGAGTCTCTGGGGGTACCTAGGTTCTATATAGGATCGCCACAGCGTCTCACTAACCCCTTAGACCCCGAAGACACCGGATCACCGGGATACCATCTTTTGGATGTGTTTCCCCAAGGGTTCCTTAGAGACATTTGAGTTGTCCCGGTCAAGCTCATCGTGGAGGGCAAGTAGAGATGAGCTAACCTGATTTAATTGATGTAATAGGCTACCTTATGAATCTATGCTAGCTCTTATATTTGGACTTGTCACCTTTAGTTGTCATTCTTGACCTACGGGTTATGAACTTGTGCTAATGTATCAGAATCGTGTTATTTGCTTTCATGGGTGATGTTGTGACTTAAGAGTCTTCTTATTTTGATGTCTTTTGGATGTGGTGCATGTTTTATTGCTTCATACATGTAGAATTTAAATTTGTATGACTTGCTGTCCAAATATTCTAGTTCGGCGTGGTTGTGGCTCTTCTGCTACTTGTTGCTAACTTGGTTTTGGCAACAGATGGCGGGAGTTACCACTCGTTCCCAATCTCAGCATGAGGCGAGGCCGCAATCTACCGGCTCCTAAGCAACTGAGGATCCAACTCAGGGGGTCACTCCTGACCACCCGGAGTCCTCACATCGCCAAAATCAGCACCACCCTCGCGTGGAGGAGGAACTTCCACCCCCTCCTACCATGGCTCAAGTCCTCGCTCTGATTGAGCAAAATCGGCAAGATCAAACTCTGATCCTGCAGCAGATCGCCCGTAACACGGCCTATGCACCAGCCCCTTTTCGAGGAGCCGAGGGGGCAGGACATCACGTGGCCAGTGGACTCGGCGAGTTTCTTCGCACGAAGCCGCCAACATTCTACCGTGCAGCGCATCCACTCGAGGCTGACGATTGGCTTCGGACTATTGAGTGCAAGCTAGCCTTCACTCAATGCCAGGACCATGAGAAGGTCCTCTTCGCTTCACATCAACTCGACGGTGCGGCGTGCGCATGGTGGGACAGCTATACCGCCATGCAGCCCGCCGATCATGTCATCACTTGGGCGGAGTTCCGCGAGGCTCATGTTCCCGCGGGCGTTATGGCAAGGAAGAAGTGTGAATTTCTCGCATTGAAGCAAGGTGGCAAGACCGTCATGGATTATCTTCACGAGTTCAACTATTTGGCTCGTTATGCCCCAGACGAAATCTCCAATGATGAGCGCAAGCAAGAGCGCTTCATGGAGGGACTTTCGGAGGAGTTGCAGCTAGAGCTCGCTGCTCATGACTTCCGAAATTTCCAGCACTTAGTCTACAAGGCTATAGTGGTGGAAGAGAAGTGGGGAAAATTGGAGGATTCGCGCAAGCACAAGCGAGCTGCAAAAAATTCAGCAAGCAGCCACTTGCAGCCACCGCGCATGGTGCGCCCCTCATTTCCAAATTATCAAGCTCCGGCACCACCGAGGCCCCTAACATTCATTGCTTGCCCACCGCAGCCAAGTCTTCCCCCAACTGTAGGTGGAAATCAGCAAGGAGCCAACAGTCAAGCTCGCCCAATTCTTGTTTGCTTCCAGTGCAAACAGCCGGGGCACTTTGCACGTCAATGCCCGCAAAAGAACCAAGCAATGTCGGGGATTCGACCCACTATCGCACCGGGGGCAGCAGCACCTTCACCTTGACCACCGTCTCCAAGAACCGCGCCAACCCCACCACGTGGTCGCATCAACCATGTAACTGCTGAAGAAGCTCAGAATGCACCGGAAGTGGTGTTGGGTACGCTTTCCGTCAACTCACACCCGACTACCGTATTATTCGATTCTGGAGTATCTCATTCATTTATTATAGAAAAGTTTGCCATGCATCATGAGTTCCCTATACAACTTATGCATCCACCACTTCTCATTAAAACCCTGGGATCGGAATTAAGGACCGATCGAGTCTGCCGGGAAGTAAAGATTGAAGTCAATGGGGTAGAGTTCCTAGCTGATTTGATAATAATTAAAACGGAGGGAATTGAAGTTATTCTTGGGATCGATTGGCTATCCAAGCACAAAGGATGCATCAATTGTGCAAACAGATCTATTTCACTTACCAACGCAAGCGGCAAACAAGTCGTGTTTGCGTCAAGTCCAGATTATGCTCACCTTTATGCCTTGAAGGGTGAGCCATTCCTTGGGATAAGTAGCATACCGGTGGTATGTGATTACTCGGATGTATTTCCGGAAGAGTTGCCGGGGATGCCACCTGACCGGGAGATTGAGTTCGTCATTGAGCTTCTACCCGGAACGGCCCCGATATCGAAGCGACCTTACCGTATGCCTCCAAATGAGTTGATCGAGTTGAAGAAACAACTTACGGAGCTGCAAGAGAAGGGCTTCATTAGACCGAGCTCCTCACCTTGGGGATGCCCGGCGCTATTTGTGAAGAAGAAGGATGATAGCTTGCGGATGTGTGTTGATTACCGTCCCTTGAATGCGGTCACTGTCAAGAACAAGTATCCACTTCCGCGGATCGATGATTTGTTTGACCAAATGACTGGAGCCTGTATCTTCTGCAAGATTGACTTGAGATTAGGCTACCATCAAATCAAGATCAGATCGGGGGACATTCCAAAAACAGCATTCTCCACCTGTTATGGTCTATATGAGTATACCGTCATGTCCTTCGGTTTGACCAATGCACCAGCATACTTCATGAGCCTTATGAATTCGGTTTTCAAGGAATATCTCGACAAGTTCGTTGTCATCTTCATCGTTGATATTCTTATTTACTCCAAGTCTGAAGAGGAGCATGAAGTACAACTTCGGAAAGTCTTGGAAAAGCTGCGAGAGCACCAACTCTATGCAAAATTCAGCAAGTGTGAATTCTGGCTAAAGGAGGTTGCCTTCTTGGGCCATGTGCTATCGGAAGGCGGAGTTGTGGTTGACACCAGCAAGATACGGATGGTACTTGATTGGGAGCAGCCTAAGAACATTACGGAGGTTCAAAGTTTTCTCGGGTTCGCGGGTTATTACCGCCGATTCGTGGAGAACTTCTCCAAAATTGCGAAGCCACTGACCGAACTTTTGAAGAAGGAGAACAAGTTCGTATGGTCAGTAGAATGCGAGGCAAGCTTTCAATTGTTGAAGGTTCGCTTAACCACTGTACCCGTCTTAGTCCTGCCGGATATTCACATGGGCTTCGATATATATTGCGATGCATCCCGCCTCGGGCTGGGTTGTGTACTCATGCAAGGAGGCCGAGTTGTGGCCTATGCATCGAGGCAATTGAGACCTCATGAGATGAATTACCCCACCCATGACTTAGAGCTGGCAGCGGTAGTGCATGCTCTAAAAATCTGGCGACATTACCTCATCGGTAATCGTTGTGAAATCTACACCGATCACAGGAGCCTGAAGTACATCTTCACTCAAGCCGATCTGAATTTGAGGCAAAGGAGGTGGCTTGAATTGATCAAAGATTATGATATGGGATTCCATTATCATCCTGGAAAGGCCAATATTGTTTCCAATGCTTTGAGCCGAAAGTCTCAATGCAATCGTCTTTCGGTAGAACCGGAATCGGACGCCATGTGCGCCGAGTTTCGAAAGCTCAATTTAGAAGTGATTAAGGAGGGATTCCTTGCTGTCCTGGAAGTCAAATCTAATCTATTGGACCAAATCAAAGAGGCTCAAAGGATAGACAAAGGCATGGCACTCATCCGAGCCCGCATCAAACAAGGCAAGGCCAACTGCTTCACCGAGGACTCACAAGGTGTCTTGTGGTTCGACAAACGGCTAGTAGTGCCAAATTGTAAGGAATTGAAGGCATTAATTCTTGATGAGGCTCATAATTCCACATTTTCTATTCATCCCGGGAGTACAAAAATGTATTAAGATCTTAAGCCAAGACTTTGGTGGACCCGGATGAAACGAGAGATTGCCCGGTATGTCGCCGAGTGCGACGTATGTCAGCGAGTGAAAGCCGACCATTTGCGTGCAGCAGGCACACTTCAACCACTGTCCATTCCTATGTGGAAGTGGGAAGAGATTGGTATGGATTTCATCACCGGGTTGCCCAAAACGCAAAAAGGTTTTGATTCCATATGGGTAATCGTTGACCGATTGACGAAGACCGCATGGGAAACAATGCACCCGTCTCGGCCCCCAACTTTGGTAGGGCCGATAGCTCGGCTGCTACATCTCCCGATTCCAGGAGGCGGAACGGTAACACTGCCAAGGTGGTATCGGTGGAAATGCCCGGACAGGCGGAGTACCCAGGCGATCATCACGAGATCGACACACTTGGTCGGGAGGGGGGGTCAGTGGATGGATCCCATCCTGGCCTTCCCGTGTGATCAAGTGATCCCCGATGATGATGCTTCAGCTGAGAGAATTGCACGTAAGGCCAAGTGCTATACTCTGATAGGTGGGGACCTATATCGCCAGAGTAGAAACAAAATTCTCCTGAAGTGCATCACTCGGGAAGCAGGAAGCAAGCTGCTCTCTGATATCCATGGAGGCATGTGCAGGAGCCATATGTCCAGTCGGACACTGGTTAGTAAAGCTTACCGCCAGGGATTCTATTGGCCTACTACCCTCTAGGATGCTTGTGAGCTGGTAAGGAGTTGTGAGGCATGCCAATTCCACGCCAAGTGGACCCACCTTCCGGTCCAAGCTCTGCAAATCATTCTGCTCTCATGGTCGTTCACGGTCTGGGGCTAGATATCATAGGTCGTTCCTGCGGGCCATAGGGGGCTTCACCAACTTATTTGTCACCATCGACAAATTCACCAAATGGGTTGAACCCGAAGTAGTGCGCACCATTACGGCCTCCGCTGCTGTTAGGTTCATGCGCGACATCTTCACTTGTTTTGGAGTTGCCAACCGCATCATCACCGATAATGGCACCCAATTCACCAGCGCGGTGTTCCTGGAATTCTGTGATGAGATGGGCACCAAGGTGTGTTTTCCCTCCATGGCCCATCCGTGAAGCAACGGACAAGCTGAGCTAACCAATGCGTTGGTCCTAAGGGGCCTCAAGACTAGGGCGTTCGATAGGCTCCGCACGCACGGAGCACGATGGGCGGAAGAGCTTCTGATGGTGTTGTGGTCTCTCTAACCACACCCAGCTATGCGACTGGGGAGACTCCTTTCTTCTTGGTCTATGGTGCCGAAGCGGTACTGCCCACCGAGCTCTCCTCGGGCTTGCCGCGTGTATTGGCCTTCAATGAAGAAAACCAGGAAGACCGACGCCAAGACGACGTCAACTTCCTGGAGGAAGTACAAGATCGGGGTGGCACTGCATGTTGCCTGGTACCTGCAAAGTGTCCAGTGCTACCATGCCACACGAGTCCGTGAGAGAACACTGGCAGTAGGTGACCTCGTCTTGCGCCGAATTCCGCTGCAGGCAGACCGCGACAAACTGTCTCCCCGTTGGGAGGGTCCTTTCAAGGTGGTTTCTATCTCTCGACCTAGGGTGGTTCGTTTAGCCGTGGAAGACGGACGGGAGCTGGCGAACTCCTAGAATATAGAGTTGCTACGAAAGTTCTACCCTTGAACTCGCCTCACATGGTTGTCATGAATGCCAGTATCCTGGTGGCTCCTTGGGCATAACGTGGACCCCCCAGCTTCTGCTCTAGCCCCGGACAGGCATTCAGCAGGTGCATGTGGCACGGTGCTTTGTGGCAAAGTTCCGCCCACCATTTGCCCCACCTCTGGCGACTTGCTCCCTAGCCCCGCAGTTCTCTAGCTTGGTCCCAAAAGATGGCAAGGGCATAAGTTACGGGTGGCAACGGGAAAGTGACAACCCAGCAAGCGATGTTCAGCATGCTGATTTGTGCCACACTTGGTTGTCACTAGTACTAGTAGCATGATAGCCCCATGGCATTCCCTTTAAACCCCCAGTTTTTGCACCAGTCCTGGATGGGCGCCTAGCAGGTGCGTGTGGCATGGTGCGCTACGGCTAGGCTCCGTCCACCATGGTGCTTCGCGGCAATGTTCTGCTCACCATTTTCCCCGCCTCTATGTGACCTGCTCCCTAGCCCCGTAGTTCTCTGGTCTGGTCCAAAAGGATGGCAAGGGTCCCTTGGCAATACCATGGACATCCAGCTTCTATCTTGAGCACGGGCCAGGCGTCTAGCGGTATGTCTTGACGCGGTCTTGGCTGCGGCTATGCTTCGCCCACCATGGTGCTTCGCGGCAATGTTCCGCTCACCATTTGCCCCCGCCTCTACACGACTTGCTCCCTAGCCTCACAGTTCTCTGGTCCAGTCCCGGTAAGGTACACGGGATTAAGCTCTGAATGGTGATAGGAAAATGACAACCTAATGTGCGCTTCCCGCCCACTCAATGGTAGGGACTTAGGCTTTGAAAGCCTGTTTGCCTGTTTATTCCTAATAAACGTGGCTTAACCTTGGCTCGTGATTGGAGTGGCTTTGTGTGATTGCAGAAAAGGCTCCTGATCGTCGATCCATCTGGTCACCCAGAGAGTCTGTGCAGAATGCTTAGGGGCTGGTCGCCTGGCATTGAATCGAACAAGTCATGAGCAAGCACGTGCAAGGGTAGACAACAGGTAAAAGCAAGGTATTTTCATTCATAACGGCCGAAAGGCCTCTGTACCTGTTTACATAGAAGAAGAAAGGGAAAAGAAGACGACAAAGGCGGTCGCCCAAGCTAATCGTCAGCGATCTCGTTATCGCCGGCGTCGTCCCCGGCTTCATCCTCCACCTCGGCAGCGGCATCGGTGGGCGGAGGTAACATCTCCATCAGCCCGGCTACGTACTCTGCCACCTCACGCACCCACGCTGGTGCCCGGTGAAGGGAACGCGTAGGCTACGCTAGCCGAAAATAAATATTTTCTACGCATTCAACCAAGATATATGCGAGTAGTAGATCATGGATCATTACCCTTGGAGCACGTTAGCAGCGGAAGAAGAGTGGGTGATCGCCCCGCGTACTCAAAATCTGATAGTAGATGCGGAGTTGATCGTCTCCTCCTCGCGATCGCGACGCATATTTGTAGAGGAAGTAGGCGTTCTGCCAATCGTGCCGAGGCGGTCTGCAACGCCTCTGATATCCACATGTCGAGTTTGGAACGCCGTGCGCCGGTGTGCTAGCACCACGCGCGCGACGGCTAGGGTTTTGGCAAGGGAAGGGAGTCGATGGCTAGGGTTTTGTGGTGGAAAAACTCCTTACCGCAGCGCCACCCCACGCCCCTTTATACAGAGCGCACGCTAATGGGCCTTCTATGATAGAAGCCCATTAGGAACCTCGTCCCCGCAGATCCATATCCGCGAAACCCACTAATGGATCCTAATCCATTTTGGCATGTTCCAACCCGTTAAGTGTGCGACCCGTTAGGTTCATGCGCAAACGGCCATGGCCTTGGAGACCTCTTTTCCAGACCATCAGACAACAGTGGTTCCTAGCAGGACATGTTGTCCCCCGAATGCACAGAGTGATCGTATTGGCTGAACCTTGATATACTCATATACTGATCCTTTTGCCACACGATACCAGTCAAGCTTAAGGCAAGATGCGTGCCATCCTTGTGGTAGCTCGACCCATTCACTCATTAATGTAATGGATATAATTCGTGATTAATACTTTAATCACTTTGGCATAACCATGCACTTTTCATATCCATCCACACCGAGGGGCCAGAGATATCTCTCCGTTATCAAGGAGGGCAAATTCCATCTTGATCTCTTATATCTCACATCATGTTTCATGGCATACTCGTAAGCTACCTTTATAACTACCTTGCTACGGAGAAGCGTTTGATAGCCCCAAAGTATACAATTACACATCTTTGAGAATCAATAAGAATCTCGAGGTCAAAGGATCGTATAGGTATACCACTCGAGACTACACCTTGATGGCACTTTTAAGATAACAATCTCATCGTTGTCTCGGGCGGGTCTATCAACCCCATGTTCTCTAACATGTGCCCACATTATTGATTTGATATCTCCATATCTATGGTATGTGAAACATTACCATCAATCAATACATGTGCTGGTCAGATCACTATTGTCCCACATAATGATTTGTGACCAGGGATCGTTTAGAATAATATCATATAACCAATATGTTTCACAATTAAGTCATACTCAATGAACAAAGGAGTGACACTTATTCATGGAACTGATAAGTACATGAACATAGACGTATGATACAATCATCTCACATGATCGCCTCTAGGGCATATCACTAACACCCGGGTGGGGTCGTACTCCACCCCAGTGACGGTCGCCATGGGGTCGAAGGAATCATCACGGTGGGCGCAGCATGTCAGGACGAAGCCCGCTGTGGCGATCGCGACTTCCCGCCCCTCCCAGGCTGTGGGGAACCGTCCCCGGGACTCCACTGATTCACCAAAATGCGCGGTACATCTCAAGTGAATCAAGGGAACCTCGGGCGTTCCACGATTATACCCATGTTGGTCCCAGAAAAGTTCGCCAACACGCGCATTCTCATCCAACAGTTGACATCACAACACATACACAATTATCGGAAGCATAAATATCATTACGTTCCAAAAGTAGGACTGCTGTCCTCAACGATATATTTAGAGTTATTACATCAAGTAGCAGCGGAAATTATAAGATAAACGACAAAAGGGCCAGCATGGCATGCCCCCAAACCCTCAGGCAACCAACTGGGGCAAGAACGGCGACTAAACGTTAGGATCATCGAAATCTACCCGGTAAAAGTTCCCGGGTAGTGCCTCATCCTCACCTGCAGCAAGTGGACAATCCGATTGAGTACAAAAGGTGTACTCGCACAATAATATACATTGCATCTGATTTCTAGATACATGTGGTTGCTACATCAAAGGAAGGCATAAAGGCAATTGCAGCATAAAACAATATTTGGGATACATCATAAACAAGTATAGATTGAAAGATTGCATTTAGTAAACATTTGTAAAAATCTACTACATAATATAGCATCATCATAATCACATTCATATCATGCCTTCAAGCATTCTCCGAACCATGAGTTCCATCGCTCATGTTCAATTGCACACACAAGTACTCCAATACTTATGTCTATTTTCCCACTCCCATCCCATTCTTACCAAGACCTTAATACTCGCCCAGTGACTGACAATTTAAGAGATCGTCCTTAACCATGGATGCGGCTATTCGAATAGTTTAAACTCTACAGAGGTACGACTTTACCCACACGACACGCCACACTCGTAAGCCAAGCTATTAACACATTTTCTTGGATGTGTCGGCCGAGGTGAACGTGACAAACCATTTTCCAGTATGCATGGTAGTGTATCCAAACCATCCGGATGGTGTGACCCTTGATCCGCGTGCCCGGTGCGGTGTGCGTGGATCAAGGAGTACACCGTTGTTGGACATCCCCAACTCAACAAAGTTCGAGGGACTCGAGGACATTCATGGCGCTCCACCAAGCCCAAGGAATTCGGCGGACATTCCTTGACGCTCCACTAAGCTCAAGGAATTCCGAGTGCACATGGTTTACACACTCTAGTCATACACAAGTACTTGGTTACGCCGGTCCCATAAACGGCGTGTGGTTCGCACGATAGTTACTCAAAGAGACGTCACCAGGATTTAATTCTTAGAGTCCTTAACCAACATCTCTACTCATTAACCAACATTTGAAATCATCATCATCATAATAATTCTCAATCATTGCGACCAATGGACTAAGTCCATCTATCGCGGTTTCTAACGATGTACTAAGCATGGCTAAGCAATTCGTATGAACCCATACAATAATAATAAACCCTCCTCCTAGGGCGACAATAGAACACGAAAGGAACATAGCAAGAGGATAACATCACAATGTGGCAATAGCTAAGAATTCTACCCAATCATAATTGTAATTGAAAGTAAGCATGCAGTTGGTAAAATAATTCCAACAGTATAAATTGCAAATAATAGGAGCAATCATGGTCAAGGAGTAAAGTAGTGCCTTGCTGCTCGTTCTTGATTTCAAAGGCGTAGTCGTACTCGAGAGTGCCTTCCGAAGTGTCAACACCTAACGAGAACATCCAAATCCATAAACACCAAATCAAGAATTCAAATGGTGCACATGATTAAAAGATGCATGAAATGCTCATGATGTGTAATACTAATCATAATATGAAAGTACTAATTGAGTTTTTGCGTCAAAAGTTCAAGTCTTAGGGCTTTTATTGAATTATGTTCGGAGTATCCAAGTGTCACTTCGGAATGTCCGAGTGGACCCTCTCGGTCTGAAGTTGAATTATGTTCGGACTATCCGAAATTGCATTCGGAGTATCCGAGTGGTCACCTCGGAATGTCCGAGCAGACCCTCTCGGTCAAGCCAAATCAGCCCTATTCGGACTATCCGAACCTTTATTCGGAGTATCCGAGTGGTTCGAAATGTCCGAGTGAAACCTCGGACTATCCGAGCTGGGCTTCTCTGTTTCAAAACGACTACATGACTATTGTCCTCTACCCTTCAAAGGAATGGGCTAGGGTTTAAAAGGGATGGACTAGGGTAGAACCTTACCACTACGAGGTCGCTTTTGCACTTGGTAATGGTTGGTTTCGGCGAGGGAATGATGAAAAGTGTCGCAACGCCGGTTTTCGCGGTTCGTCTCCTCCTAGCTCGTGTAAACGACGATGACCTCGCTTGCTCGTGCTTGCAACAGCAACTAGCCCTCCTCCTCAAGCTTCGATTTGACATGCGTGACCCGATTCAAGGTGTGATGATGGATTCCATAGAGAGGAAGAAAATGAGTTGCAATAGCCAAAATTTCAGAACATGGAAGAATGAAAATTGATTACCACTCACCCAAAACTTGGTTCCTCAAGAATCCATTTGGATGGATTTGAAGCTCTTGACCTTGGCTTCAAAGTGGTATAGCATGCACAAGCTCAAACTCAAGATTTGAGTGGATTTTGTGGGGGAGAATGGCAAGAGGTTACGGAAGAACTCCTTTGCTGTTTTCAGGTGTTAGATGAACAAATGAGCAGTAGGGGAGGAGAAAACAAGGTGGAGAGTCTTATATATATGGCTACCCACTCATGCTTACATGTGGGGCTAGGTCCCACATGTCATAGAGTGAGTAAAAGAGTGGGTAGAAGTGATTACAGTGAGAAAAGTCATGGATAAGTTGTGCAGCCCACAAGTTCCTATGCAAGGTAGGTCCCATGTGTCATTGACTAGCTGGGTAAGTGGGTAGAGGTGAGTAGAGTAAGAAATGTTATAGTAGATATGTACATCCTACTCTCCTCTCTCTTATGAGCATGGCCCACATGTCATTGACTAAGGTGAAATAACATGTGTGTAGTTTTGGAAAAGGATTGGTTAGGGTTTTGCTACTCCCTCTTTATGCAAGATGAAGGTCCCAACACTTGTATGATTAATATTAAATGAGGATTTAATTGACATTACGGATGACGTTGACATAACAAACCTCACTTATCGGATCAACAAAAATTGGGCTGTTACACAGGCGGAGCGGTCTGCCAAGGCGGCAGGCAGGCCGGCGAGGGCTTCAGCAACAAGGGTGATGCTATGGGTATAATGCACCAATGATTCTTCCAACGGACCGCTCACCATCACCTCCAGTGGCCGTAAGCTATTGACCATGCGCTTGAAGGCGAGGCGGAGCATGGTGATGAAGTTGCGTAGGTTGCGGCCCATCTCCGCCCTCAACGCGTTGCACCTCTCCTCGACACCCTTCGCCCGTGCCTCGGCGGCTTCGGCTCGAGCCACCAATGACGTCTTGTGGGGAACCGTCCCTGGGACTCCACTGATTCACCCAAATGCACGGTACATCTCAAGTGAATCAAGGGAACCTCGGGCGTTCTGCGATTATACCCGTGTTGGTCCCAGGAAAGTTCGCCAACACGCGCATTCTCATCCAACAGTTGACATCACAACACATACACAATTATCGGAAGCATAAATATCATTACATTCCAAAAGTAGGACTGCTGTCCTCAACGATATATTTAGAGTTATTACATCAAGTAGCAGCGGAAATCACAAGATAAACAACAAAAGGGCCAGCATGGCATGCCCCCAACCCTCAGGCAATCAACTGGGGCAAGAACGGCGACTAAACGTTAGAATTGTTGAAATTTGCCCGGTAAAAGTCCCCGGGCAGTGCCTCATCCTCACCTGCAGCAAGTGGACAATCCGATTGAGTACAAAGAGTGTACTCGCACAATAATATACATTGCATGTTGATTTCTAACTACATGTGGTTGCTACATCAAAGGAAGGCAACATGGCAATTTCAGCATAAAGCGGTGTTTGGGGTAAATCATAAACATGTATAGATTGAAAAGAATTGCATTTCGTAAACATTTGCAAGATCTAGTACATAATACAACCTCATCATAATCACATTCATATCATGCCTTCAAGCATTATCCGAACCATGAGTTCCATCGCTCATGTTCGACTACACACACAAGTACTCCAATACTTGTGTCTCTTTTCCCACTCCCATCCCATTCCTACCAAGTCCTTAATACTCGCCCAGTGACTGACAGTTCAAGTGATCGTCCTTAACTATGGATGCGGCCATTCGAATAGTTTAAACTCTGCAGAGGTACGACTTTACCCACACGACACGCCACACTCGTAAGCCAAGCTATTAACACATTTTCTTGGATATGTCGGCCGAGGTGAACGTGACAAACCATTTTCCAGTATGCATGGTAGTGTATCTAAACCATCCGGATGACTGTGACCCTTGATCCCGCGTGCCCAATGCTCGGTGTGTGTGGATCAAGGAGTACACCCGTTGTTGGACATCCCCAACTCAACAAAATTTGAGGGACTCCGAGGATATTCCTTGGCGCTCCACTAAGCCCAAGGAATTCTGGCGGTCATTCCTTGACGCTCCACTAAGCTCAAGGAATTCCGAGTGCACATGGTTTACATACCCTAGTCATACACAAATACTTGGTTACGCCGGTCCCATAAACGGCGTGTGGTTCGCACGATAGTTACTCAAAGAGACGTCACCAGGATTCAATCCTTAAGGTCCTTAACCAATATCTCTACTCGTTAACCAACATTTGAAACCATCATCATTAAATAAATCTTGATCATTGCGACCGATGGATTAAGTCCATCTATCGCGGTTTCTAACGATGTTCTAAGCATGACTAAGCAATTCGCACGAACCCATATACTAAGAATAAACCCTCCTCCTAGGGCGACAATAGAACACAAAAGGAACATGGCTAGGGGATAACATCACAATGTGGCAATTGCTAAAAATTCTACCCAATCATAATTGTAATTGAAAGTAAGCATGCAATTGGTAAAATAATTCCAAAAATGTAAATTTCAATTAGTAGGAGCAATCATGGTCAAGGAGTAAGGTAGTGCCTTACTGCTCATTCTTGACTTCGAAGGCGTAGTCCTACTCGGGAGTGCCTTCCGAAGCGTCAACACCTAATCGAGAAAATCCAAATTCATAAACACCAAATCAAGAACTCGAATGGTGCACATGATTAAAAGATGCATGAAATGCTCATGATGTGTAGTACTAATGATAATATGAAAATACGAATTGAGTTTTGCATCAAAAGTTTAAGTCCTAAAGTTTTTATTGAGTTATGTCCAGAGTATCCGGGTTTTAACCCCAGAGTATCCGGACAAAACCCCGGAGTGTCCGGGTTGACACCCTCGGTCTCGCGTATTTTGCCCTATCCGTAGTATCCGGATGAAATCCCCGGAGTGTCCGGATGAAATCCCCGGAGTGTCCGGGTTGAGCAGTCTGTTTCAAAAACGGCTATTTGTCTATTGTCCTCTACACTTCAAAGGAATGGACTAGTGTTTCAAAGGGATGAACTAGGGCAGAATATTACCACTACAAGATTGCTTTTGCACTTGGGGAAGGTTGGTTTCGGCGAGGGAATGACAAGAAGGTGTCGCAACGCCAGTTCTCACGGTGCGCCTTCTCCTAGCTCGTGTGGACGACGATGACCTCGCTTGCCCGTGCTTGCAACAACAACTAGCCCTCCTCCTCAAGCTTCCATGCGACATGCGCGACCCGATTCAAGGTGTGATGATGGATTCCATGGAGAGGAAGAAAATGAGTCACCATTGCAAATTTTCAGAACATGGGGAGAAATGAAATTGGTTGCCACTCACCCAAAACTTGGTTCCTCAAGAATCCATTTGGATGGATTTGAAGCTCTTGATCTTGGCTTCAAGGTGGTATAACATGCACAAGCTCAAACTCAAAACTTGAGTGGATTTCTGGGGGAGAATGGCAAGGGGTTGGAGAAGAAGTGCTTGCTGTTTTTCAGGATTTGGAGCAGCAAATGGGCAGGAAAGGGGAGGAGAAACCAAGGTGGAGAACCTTATATATGGCTGCCCACTCATGCTTACATGTGGGGCTAGGTCCCACATGTCATAGAGTAAGCAAAAAGGGTGGGTATGAGTAATTAGAGTGAGAAAAGTCATGGAGAGGATGAGCAGCCCACAAGTCCCCATGCAAGGTAGGTCCCATGTGTCATTGACTTGTTAGGTAAATGGGTAAGGGTGAGTAAAGTGAGTTATGGTATGGTAGGGATGTGCAGCCTACTCCCCTTTCTCTTATGATCATGGCCCACATGTCATTGACTAAGGTGAAAATAACATGTGTGCAGTTTTGGAAAATGATTGTTAGGATTTTGTTACTCCCTTCTCATGCAAAATAAATGTCCTAACACTTGTATGATAATAATTAAGTGAGGATGTACTGACATTACGGAAGATGTTAGCATGACAAGCTTCACTCACCGGATTAGCGAAAATTGGGCTGTTACACGTCTTCTCAGACTTCGCCATTGCCAGCTCCTCCCATAGTGACGCCGTTTGCTGTCGGCAAGCTGGGTGGCAATCACGGAGGGAGCGGACGGAGTAGTCGAGCGAGAGGCAGCAACCCCGGTGTGGGCGACTACCTCCTGGCCCAATGGCTGGGTAGGTGGCGGCCGCGGGGCAGCGACCCTAGTGGTAGCAGACGGTGTGGTCGTCCGACCACCAGTACCACCTTGGGGGCCCACCCTAAAGACACCATGATGGAGGGTTAGCGCCAGCTAACAGAAGAACATGTCAAAAAAAAAGCTACGAGCGAAGCACCCCAAAGAGCGGAAGAAGGGCGGGCGAGCCCACTCGGCATCTGCGCTTATGCGTCGTTACTCGGGCTTCGTGCGCGTCTTGGGAGGAGGTGGAGGCGGCACTACGTCCTTCCCGGCGGAAGGCGCGGTGGCGCCAGGAGAAGACCCAGCCCCTGCCGTGCTCGGAGGCACGGAAGGGTTGGGAGAAGAAAAGATGCCCACGGTGCATGGTCTCGTTAGGTCCGGACCCGAAGCGTCAGCAACTACCGGCCGTTTCCCCCCGCTCCGGTCATCACCAGGAGCCAGACTCCCCCTTATCATCAGAGGGGCATGAGGTGGTATCACGGCCCTCCCGGTGGAGTCCATTGAGGGGAAGCATTCAATGACCGCGTGCCGCTCCGCCGACGGTAGTCGGCAAGGTGGCCGTGCTTCGGTCGGGAAGCTCAGACTGCTCAGCATTTGCGGTAATAGCCCAGTCACCCAGGCCTCTACCCCGGCGCGCTCAAATTCCCGGTGCCTAGCAGAAGACAAAAGACGTCAACCAGCTGTTGGCAGCCACGAAGGTAATTACCTTCCCGGAGTTGCATTTTGGTGAGATGGTGCCCACCTTGAGGCGAAGGGCCCCTTTTGGGGCCAGCCGAAGAACGTTCCCCAACCGTAATTCATCCATCCCCGAAGGGGGAAGCGGTTGAACCATGTGGCCGGAGTGTTGTCTTGGTACCGTGGTGGCAAAGAAGCCTGCAATATGGAAGCAGAAGATGAAAGAAGCAAGAAAGCCTAGACAACGAAAGCGACAGCAGTGCGGATCGTGAAGAGGCGGACATGCCTATTTATAAGCTGTGTGCGGCTTCAAGAAGTGAGGAGTCGCACCCCGACGAACAGACGGTTCGCAAAAAGATCATAATGGCGTGGGACGACAAGACCCGAAGAGTTGTGGCGGTTGCAGAGAGAATTTGTACGGTTGCGTGTACAGGAGTGGGACCCATCCAGGACCGCTTCCAGGTTAAAGAATATCTCCAAAATATTCTAAGGCATGCTCTGGGGTGGTTCCGGGGGCTACTGTCATTGTATTCTACACCAGGGTACTCTATCCACCGTTGTTAGGTGGGACCGTGTGCACGAGATGCAGAAAGAAGAAGGTCATGCGCAAAGGACCGTGTTGTGCTTGGCGGGTAACCAGGACATGTGGCTGCCGGTGGAGCAAAGTGCGACAGTCATGGCCCTAGGCGATCAAGACGCTGTGGCACCAAGAGCGGCCGGCGACTAGGCCACGTGGTTGTCCGGTGGGCAGGTGGGCCCATTTCCAGTCATCCATGTAGACAGGGTTGACAGGCTTCTGCCCGTAGCCTTCACCCGGATCACAGCGTATGATAGTCATTAAATGCGCATAGGAGCCATTAAATGCGCATGGGAGCTATTAAATGTGTAGGGGACTGTTACAAGGCACCTAGGAGCCATTAAATTGGCATGGCTCCCTAACGTTATGATGACCTATCCCTCCGACAAGCCAGCTCCACCAACTCCCATTTCATGTACACCGCCCAAGGCAAGCCGAGGAGACACATGTACTAGGCGTTCGTCACGCAGCGTCCAAACCCCTCCCCTCGGGCGATCCGAAGACAGGTGGTGTCAAGCAACGGCGTAGCCAAAGAGGCTCGGAAGGACAGTAGCGATAGGACTAGACACAATCAATGTAATTAATGTAAAACCACTCCCTCCACTTGCCCTAGCCAGTCCTGGGAGTATATAAGGGAGCTAGTGTGCATGGGGAGTAGGTCGGTCGATTAGTTCACAACAGAGAAGAGATCTAAGCTCAAACAATCGAAAGATCGAGCGAACTGAGAACAAGTGGTATACTAGAGCAACACGAGCTTGAACAGGACGTAGAACATTACGCGTGGGGGCGAACACAGGTAAATCAGTGTGTTCTTTATGTGTTCTTGAGTTTCTTTTACTGCTCATCTCGAGAGGAGAGCCGAGAGTGACGTAGCTACGAAGACCCCCTTACCGAAACTCGCTTATACACTCGAACCAATACTATCTGGCATAAACACGCCGACAATACACTTAGAGAAGAAACATAGCAAATAAAAGCTACATGTTTCATAAAGTTTTTCCTTTTAAAGCTTATTTTTCATGTTTTTCAAGCTTACCAAGATAAATGAACTTGGAAATATCTAAGTTAGCGCTTTTCTTCATATGATTTAGCATGGTATGTAGCATGAAGAAAAGATCATTTGCATAATAGATAAAACCCTTAAAATAGAAAATATAGTCCATATGCAATGCATGAAGCAGATTCATAATCTACCCCTCAATATGTGATTCAAAATTAAACACAAATATGGTTCAAGTTGAGTTATTAGCAAAATTAAGCACAAATAAGATCCAAATGAACTCGAATAAAACCAGAAATATAGAATGAAGAGAAGAAGTCAAGAAACTGCAAATGGGTGGCTATAGAGCTATCGGCGTATTCTACCTGACAAGATCCCGTCAACGAGCGGGGTTGACTACACCCTAGACGGAAGATATGGTTCTGTAGAGGGCATCTTCATGGCTGGAAACCCTAATGTCTCTCAACGACGGATCCGGGAATCAACAAACTGATGGACACCACGATTTACCCAGGTTCAGGCCCCCAGCTCGGGTAATGGCCCTACGTCCTGCCGGTTCTTTGTTGAGGAATTGTGAAGGGGATTACAGTGGTTCTGCGTGTCTATGTATGTGTGTTTGTTCGTTCATCTTTCTCGTCTCCCCTTCTCCATGCACCGAGGCACTCTTATATAGACGAGCCGACCTGGGCAGGGGAGAAGGTGACACTATACTTATCTATAGAACATTAATTACACCCATCATTCCAACCTTCACGTCGACCCACAACTCATTTATTACACACGCCTCCATGGCCTTGTCCTTCAAACCTCATTTAATGTTGGTGAGTGGCCTCGCCCGGTCCATCCGGGACACAACGCTCCTACGATGGGTTTGGTAAGAGGCATCAGAGGGACGAGTCATCGTCGTGTTGACAGTAGAATCCTTCATAATTAATGACCCTAACACGAGGTGCTAGGGGAGGGAAACTTTGAGGCGAAGCCTTCCTCTCATTCTTTTGGTTGCCTTCGTGGCCTGACAAGGGGGGCCCAAACGCCCGCCCACTCGCCAGGCCGCATCACAAGCCGATGCCCGGTGGGCAAGGCGTGATCGCCCGACTGCTCGTCAGGGCGCCACGCGGGCCGCTGGCCCGGCGAGCAGGGCGTGGTCGCTAGGTTGCTCGCTAGGTCGCCACACGGGCCGCTTCGCCCGCGCGAAAGGCGTGGTTGCTGTTGCTCCCTAGGGGCCACGTGGGCTCCTTGCCGTGCGGTAGGGCATGATCGCCGGTTGCCGCTAGGGCGCCACGCTGGCCGCTTCGCCGGAGAGCGGCGTGGTCGCAGTATTGCTCACCGAGGCCACATGGGCTCCTCGCCCGGCGGGTAGGGCGTGATCGCCCAGCTGCCCGCCAAGGAACCACGTGGCCGCTCACCGCGAAAGGCGTGGTCGCCAGTTGCTCGCCGAGGCCACAGAGCTTCTCGCCCAAAGACCAGCTGGGCAGCCGCTTCTTGACCTATTACTTCTACGGTGAAGAAGGTACCCCGGTGCAAAGTACACCGACAGTAGCCCCCGGGGCCGTCCTGGAGCACGCGCCAGTTTCTTTTCAGACCTTATTTAATGTCAGTGCATTCCTGGATTGGCCCACCACCTCTACGCACGCAACCACTTCGGTCATCCCCACTTCTGCTGATTTTTCTTGGGACCCGAAACGCCGTGCCTTTTTCCTGTTCGTGAACCGTCTTCATGGGGGGTCTATATATATGCACACCCCCACTCAACAGTTCCCGCCTTCTGATCTTCTTCAAATTTCACTCTTTGCTCTTTCGCCTTCTTCGCTCGAAGAACTTCGCTTCCGCTCCGATGGTGTAGTCTCTTCTTTCTTCCACCGCTGGCCAGAGTCGGGTGGATTTTGTCGTCGGGACAGCACCCGAGGGCTCCCTTCACCCTCGGTAGGGGACCGTCGTGCCATCCTGTGAGCCAAGGGAGATTAACGTCTTCACCTGGGGACTTATGGCGGGCTTGGTGCCGCCATTCTCTAAATTCTTCCTCACCGTCCTTCACTTCTATGAGATCCACCATCTTCATCTTTCCCCCAACTCCATCGTCCTTCTCTCCACCTTCGCTTACCTCTGCGAGATGTTCATGGGGGTAATGCCCAATCTCCCCCTCTTTTGCTACTTCTTCATTTGTCGCAGCTCTCCCGACAGTGGGGTTGCAGGGAGCTGCCACTTGCGCCTCTGCGATGGGTCGGCCCTTTGCTACATCCCCTTCTAGCCGCGCTCCAACTAGAAGAATTGGTGGAGCGACTGGCTCTACGTCGGCGATGACAGCGGGGTTGACCTCCTTGTGGTGCCTTGCGCGTGGGCAGAGGTCCGCGAGAGCTGGAGCTCACCCATCGAGGAGGCAATGAGCTCTGGTGATTCAAACTGCATCGGCCGGTTCTGTGGCACCACTGGTTGGTATTGGTAGTCCGATACTTTGTGGCTAAGAGGATCAGCCCCCTGCGTCGTCGTGCCCGCTCTGCATGGCAGTATACAGGGGATGACGACATGACGTGCGCGTACCCGGGCAATAAGTCCTCTGACTCTTCTATTTGAATGCATATTCTTCTTCGCGGTCACTGTCAACTAATATTCCTATCTTCTTCTAGTGCCAGGTGAGGGAAATCTGGATGCTCCTGCCCTCTCTAGGTGGCTATCTGTGTTGATCCCGCCGGTGCCGAGTGGCCTGGAATTTCGGGCCAAGACCCGGTCGCTCTGTGATTTGGAGTTCGCAGAGCACCTTCGGATCATCCAGTCCTTTCCGACGATGGACTCCATTGGTCCCGCCGTGGTGCCAGCCCATGGCCCATTAGTGATCAGGGACCAACCCCGGGCCGACAACCAGAGCGTAGGCAAACGACCGATTGCTCTGGACGCTCCTAGCGCGGGCCCAAGAGGGTCTGCACTGGGAGCGCAACTTCTGTTGCTGCCACTTCGCCGAGCGCGCCTGAAGCGACGACATCTTCATCCGGGGCGGCGACGCCTGCTGCCCCTTCTCCGGCGCCGGCTGCACCGACGCCTACTTCAACTCCTGCGGTGCCGTCTCCACCGGCACCGACTCCACCGGCGCCAACTCGGCGGCGAGTCTAAAATCTTCTTGGTGCTTTCGCCGGCGGGCTTGCGGTGGCTACCACCTCCTTGACTTCAAATCGCCGAGGGCGGATCTAGGGTGTGCCCGCTTGCTTGAGACATCTCTTTGCAACGACAGGCGTGGTGGGCACTTCTGCTCAAGCGTAGCCTGGCGGCTCCGAAGTCATCGGGCTGGACGTCACCGGGACCAGCGCTTCTGCTCCCCCAGCCTTAATTGCCCACGCCGGCCGCGCCACCGGCCTGCATGCGTTGCTCGCCGAGCTTGGCGAGGCGCTCACAACCGCGAGCACCCTCCTCATGGCAGCTACCCAACGCGAAGTCCATGTAACACAACAAGTGGAGGAGTTGCGCGGGGAGCTGGAGAGGACAGAGGCGCAGCTGACCCAAGAGAGGGCCACCGGTGCGACCTTACTCGCTCGAGCGCAAGAGGCCGAGGCAGTGCGGAGTGAGGCAGTGGAGGAGCAGCGGCGGGCGCTGCACAACATCACAACCATGCTTCGGTCATCATACTGGCGCATGGTGAGGGTTCTGGCGCCGCTAGGGGTAGACCTTCACAATCCGCTGGAGCCCACGATGATGCAGTACGCCCACTGCACCACCCGAGTTGCTAATGTGCTCTCCGGCCTACCAGCCACCATGGCCGCCCGCTTCGTCCAGGAAGGGCAGCAAGTTGCTAGGGCCACTGCAACCTTCGTGCTCGTGTGCTACGCTAGCCGTGACGCCGCCTTCAACCCAATGACCGTCGTGGACGGCATTGAGGGAGATGAGGCCCAGGCGCAGGCGCGCGTGCACGTGGCCGCGGAGCGCGTCGTCTGCATGATTGCAGTGGAAGCCCCGGACCTTGGTGCGACAGCGGCAGAGCCGGAGGCCGAAGAAGAGGACGGGGGCATCCAAGTCGTCAACAGTGATTGATGGCCCGTGCAGCTTTCTTTTGTTTTCTTCTTTGTTCCTGTTTTTTGTATGCCAGAACAATGTTAGCAATTGTAATGAAATTGGCATATTTTGGTTTCACCTAGGCATGTTCGTTTGTTCGCGTTTTGGGTATGTTTGCTCAACTCAATCTTCAGGCGATTGAACAAGGGAAGACTTTTTTTCTCCCAGGCGGGTGATAAATCGCCCGAGGGACGTTAGGTAGCCAGTTAGACACTGGACGTTCCAGAGTCTGATCAGCGGCTTCATTTGTTCGATGGTCGCGATCTTATCGGGATTGGCCTCAATGCCCCGACTGGACACGAGGAATCCCAACAGCTTCCTAGAGGGTACGCCAAAGACGCACTTCTTAGGATTGAGCTTCAGGTGAATCTTCCTGAGGTTGGTGAAGGTTTTGCTCAGATCCTCAATCAGCCCTTCACTTTTCGCAGATTTCACCACCAGGTCGTCGACGTATACCTCCAGGTTCCGCCCGACCTGTGGTCGAAAAGTGGCATGCGTGGCATGCTGATAAGTAGAACCGACGTTTTTTTAACCCAAATGGCATTCGAATGTAGTAATAAACACCCATAGGAGTTACAAACACGGTCTTTTCTTCATCTTCTTTCGCCATGCTGATCTGGTGATACCCGGAGTACGCATCCAAAAAGCACAGTAGCTCGCACCCCGCCATAGAATCCACGATTGGGTCGATGCATGGCAAGGGGTATGGATCCTTCGGGCAAGCCTTGTTCAGGTCGGTGAAGTCGATACACATTCGCCACTTCCCATTGGATTTCTTGACGAGCACGGGGTGAATGACCTCTCTGATGATACCCGCATGTAGCAGCTTCTCTACTCGGGGGCCTGGCGCCGAACCTTTTGTCGGATCGGACGCACGTCCGGGAGCGTTGCCAATTTGTGCTCGATCACCTCCCTAGGGACCCCGGTCTTGTCGGACGGTTGCCAGGCTAACACGCCTACGTTAGACCAGAGGAAGGTGATGAGCGCGTCTTCCTGGAGCCAAGGTTGGTGCCTAGCTTGACGGTCCTTTCGGGCTCGGCCACGCTCAGAGAGACCCCCTTAACCTTGCTGGATGGGCCGAGTGAGGCGCGAGTCCTCACTGGAGGGGCTCCCGAGTAGACAACGTCAACCTGCTGCACGCAGGTGGCGCCTATCTGGTCCAAGGCTTGCTTATCGTAGTGTAATGTCTCTGGCTTGTCCACCTGAACGCTTATGGGACCTTCGGGTCCCGGTATCTTCACCACCATATAGGCATAGTGGGTGGCCGCCATGAACCTGACCAACGCGGGTCGGCCAAGCAAGGCGTTGTAGGGGAGGTCAAAGTTGGCAACGTCGAAGTCCAACTCTGTGCGGTAGTTGTCCACATTCTTGAAAGTGATGGAAAGGCGGACCTGGCCTAGGGCCTAGGGCCCAGGGGCACTGAGCCAGCCCCTAGGGTGCTCCGTAAAAGGGGAGCGCCGGGCTGAGCTCTCGCTCCGGGATCTGAAGAGCCCAGAATGCCCTAGGGGATATGAGGTTGATAGAGCTCCCCCCATCGATCAGCACGCTCCCAAGCTGCACGTTCCGAACCATGGGCGAGACCACGATATGGTCGGCGCTGCTGAAGGTGATCGGCTCCTCCGACCACTTCAGCGGCCTAGCCACCCCCGCACTGGGAATGGCAGCGTAGACTTCCCTCATCAGGAGCTTGTACTTCGTGTTGGAGGCGTGGGTGGCCGAACCGCCGTTGTTGTAGGCCACCCTATGCTCCGCCTGTTGAAAAGGTAGCTGGGCGGAGTCATCTCCCTTGTCGTTGTCATGAGGAGGGCGGCGTTCCCTGAGCCGTTGCTCCACGTTCTCGCGCACGACCTGGCAATTATCCAAATCGTGTGCATTAGTATTATGGATAAGACAGAAGACCTTACCCCTATTTTCCTTTCGACAGTAGTCCGGTCGATCGGGACGACCGTCGTGCCGATCGCGACGATCGTCTTCGTGGCTTGACGACCTTGTGCCTGTGCTCGGCGGCTAAGACCTGACCGGACTCGGCCGCCAGGCGTTTCTTCTTGTTTGCAGAACTGGGACCTTTCGAGGTACCGGCCTCACCTCTGCTGCGAGCACCGTCCGCTCCCGCGCCTCCGTCACCTGAGCGTGGTGGCGATGTCGTGGGTGGCCATCTTCTCCCGCATCTTGCGGCCTCGCACTCCCCTCCGAAAGGCGATGATGACGGACTGGCCAGAGATCTTGGGGATTGTGTTGCGGCAGTGGCTGAATCGCCGGATGAATGTGCGCAACGACTCCCCTCTCTTCTGTTCGAGGGCATGGAGGTCGTCCTCCACACTCGGTTGGGCGTAGGAGCCCTGAAAGTTAGTGACGAACTAGCCACACAACTCCGCCCATGAGTGCACCAACCCCCTCGGGAGGTTCATCAGCCAAGAACGGGCGGAGCCCGCCAAGGCTGTCGGGAAATACTTCGCCATAACCTTCTCGGAGCCACTAGCAGCCCGCACCACTATGGTGTAGATCTGGAGAAACTCCTCCGGGTTGGCAGTGCCATCGTACCTCTCGATGGTTGCTGGGCAAAACCTTTCTGGCCATGCGACACGGTGCAGCCGGTTGGAGAACGCTTGGCACCCCACGCCATAGGGAGAACCGCACAGCCCCTTGGAACCTCGGCCCGAGGGCCGCACCGGGGAGCACGGGACTTGGCACCTGCAAGACTCGGAGGAGAAGGTCTCCTCCTCTGCAGGGAAGTCAGGGTCACGGGAGGAGTCGTCTTCTTCAGGAGCCATCCGCTTGCCGTGGTCCTGCTCCTGCGCTTGCCGATGGTGAAACTTGCTGTGCAAATCACCACCGCGCGCTTGGCGTCACTCCTCCAAATGAGCCCTAAGATCTTCATGAGCATTCCCCTCCCACCCGGGGGACGTGCGAGATGGCACAGAAGCCATTGCACGACCCCCGGCGAGAGCGGGGCCTGCGTCTTGAATGCCCTTCCCCTTGCTTCGCCCACCATGACATGAGCATTGCTCGCTTGGGTGGCTTGAAGCTTGTGTGCGCTCTGTGCGCGACTTCGACAGCAGGATACCAGAGGTATCAGGCCATCCTGATGCCTTCACATGGAGCTGGGCCGCGTCCATGAGGCGGGCGATGTCCCGCAGCCATGGCGCTGCCGGGGTGTCGTCCCCCAGCTCCATCGGTGGGTGCTCCAGGAGGAGGCGGGCTGTGTGCAAGTTCTATGCCGACGTGGCCTCCTCCATCGCTAGTCGCCGTTGGACCAGCTGCGCTTCTACCGCGGTGGGGGCACCGCCGCCTTCTACGAAAGGCGTCGGGTGGTCCCCCGCCTGATGGGAGCATGAAGCCTCCATCTTCACAGCCGGTGCTTGATGATCTGCTGAAGAAAGCAACGGGTGAAACAGCTACTACCACCCCAACCTGGCGCACCCTGTCGGCATGTTTGTGCCAGACAGTATTGGTTCATGTGTATAATTGAGTTTCGGTAGGGGAGTCTTCGCAGCTGCGTTACACTCGGTTCTCTTCTCTACTCTCTTCGCGTGATGAGTAGGACAGGAAGCTCAAGAACACACAGGGAGCACATAAGGGATACACAAGATTTACGTAGGTTCGGGCCCCCAATGCGGGTAATAGCCCTACGTCCTACTCAAGCTCGTGTTGCTCTAGTATTCAGCTTACTCTCCATTGTGAACTGATCGACTGATCGACCTTAGTGATCTAATTTTTCGACCGACCTCTCCCACTCCCCTACCCCCATGCACTCTAGCTCCCTTATATACTCCCGGGACCAGCTAGGGCAGACAGAGGGAGTGGTTTTACATTAATTATATTGATTGTGTCTAGTCCTGTCGCTACTGTCCCTCGGAGACTCTTTGTCCACGCCGTAGCTTGACGTCGCGTGTCTTCGGACCGCCCGAGAGGAGTGGTTCGGACGATGCATGATGAACGCCTGGTACACGCGTCACCCTGTCTTGCCCGGGGTAGTGTAGATGGAACGAGAGTTGGTGAAGCCGGCTCAGTCGGAGGTACAAGTCATCATGGCGTCATGGAGCCACGCCTATTTAATGGCCTTCGGGCACAATGTAACAACTCCCCATGCATTGAATGGCTTCCATGAGCATTTAATGGCTCCCATGCGCATTTAATGGTTGTGATACGTTGTGATCTTGGCGAAGGCTTCAAGCAGAAGTCTTCCAGCCCTGTCTGCATGGTCGGCTGACAACGGGCTCGCCTACTCGTCGTGTGGTCATGTGGCTTGGTCGCCCGACTGCTCGTCGGGCAGCCACGTGTCTTGGTCTTCTGTAGTCGTGATCTGGTCGGACGAGGCTGGGACCTGGTCGGCCAACTGCCCGCCGGGCGGCCACGTGTCCTAGTCGTCCGGGGTTGGGACCTGGTCGCTCGCCAAGCCTCTCTTCAGCTGGTTGAGTCCTTAGCACAGGACCTTCTTCTTTTTGCATCTTGCACGCACGGTCCCACCTTACAGCGGTGGAGAGAGTACCCCGGTGTAGAATACACCGACAAGGACTCTAAAACCCCACATGACCCCTATATGATCATGCATACGTGTTCATATTTATTCTATGTACTTGACATATTTTCCCCATCAATTTTCGGCTTGTCTCCTATATGGCTTGGGCTCTAGTAGAATTATGATGCTTCACTTATTGATGCACTACATGACCTCTCATTATGGTAGTAGCACGGGCTTGCACTTTAAACCCAACAGACGTTTGCCTTATAGTAAATATAGGTTGGTTCTTTTCTTGCCTGAGGTTATCAGCTAACCCTCTAACTATTTTTGCCCAATTAACCAGATTTGCCATCTGAAATTTTTGAAATAAGACAAGATTAGTATTAAGTAATATTTTCAAAATAAAGAGACACCTAAGAGAATTATAATTTCTCTTTCACATACAACTTATCATTTTAAACATGTAAGAATCTAAATTATACCTTACCTCTTATAACATTTTTACAACTTTTCAATCTTATATTAACTAAAATTACTTCTCTTGTCAAATTTTATCATAGTGACTTATGTTTATAATTAAACTAAGAACACACCGATTTACGACAAAAGATGCCACTTATATTACTTTCATAATGTAGATTGTTACAAAAGGTTTTACAATTCTTTCAACACGCTCTACCCCCACACTTCTACCCTAAAATCATCTTCCTCATTTCTTCTACAAAAGGTATGGAGGATGACCCAACACATTCCCTATCTTTTCCCAAAGTCTTAGAGGTGTATTTTTTACATCAATACACTCGTGCAGCATCGGGACGATATGTACATGTGTTATGGGGATTTTTGCCCTTATCATTTACAAGACGTGGGCAACTACCTATGCTAGACATTCTAGCTCCTCTATAAACACCAGGAGTAGGCACATAGAAAACTGGTGGGGGACGTTTAGCGGATGGGATTTGGGACACCCCATCGCATAGCACTGCACGTGGTATAGTGCCTCTTGCCATGCCCATTGCCATATGGGACTCAAAAAATGCCATACAACAACGTGTCTCCAACAGCTCCTGAGCTAACTGCACATAGTGCTTATCTAGCCTGTTTGCAAAATCTATCATAACACAAAGACTATCATTTCTAGTTTTAGTATGGTCCCTATACACATTGTCTCCGACAAGGGGTTTTCTAGGAAAGTAGATGTAGGTAGTGCTCAAATATGGAAGAATATGGTGAAGACGGATCACTGCCTCATATGCGGCCTCATTCATCAAATCATCAATGAACGATCCGTATCCATCAAAACACCTTTCCTCCTCGTTGAAGATTGTCTTTGGGGGTATGAAAATTCTAGTGGCATATTCCTTAGTCTCAAAACTAAGGTACGCCTGAAACACCACATACTGCGAGAGGCCTTCAAAATGACAATCTTTCAGTAAGTAGTGTAACATTCGCATCATTCCTTTAAGTTCTGGAACAATTGACTTGTGGAATGGTACATACTATGCCATCTAAAAAAATAAAACAGATGGTGAGATTAATATTCATAATTATGAATAGTTAAGAGGCAACAAATAAGAAAATTATCAAATATGCTAAATTCTATTATTAGTAGGGGATGAATTTTTATTTACCATAAATTAGATTTTTGTACTTCTAACTAACGACCTTAACCCCTAGGGTTGCCTACAGTCATTATGGCTCTAATACCAACGATGTGAGACCCCATCCAAAAGAACAGGAATCTCCATATGATTACTATACTAGTCCCTTGATCAGTGGCTAGCACTCACATATTTACAACATTAATATCACAACCACACACAAGATATACATAGCCTGCAACGAGAATTAATTATACAAAGTTCATTACATAATAACATAATACAGCGGAAAAAGAGTCATAAAGAAAATCCAAAAGCCTTGTGGTATGCCCATACAGCCCTCAGGCATCTGACTAGGCCAACCCTAGAAGAAATCATCGTTAAAGTCCCCGTGACCTGCTTGAAAGTACGAATCATCTGGCACGTCGAAAGCTTCATCTTCTAGATAAACGAAGATAGCAAGGTTGAGTACATTGGTACTTAGCAAGACTTATAGTTGTTCACAAATACGTATAAATAATTATGCAGGCTTAAACAAAGAACAAGTTCTAGGTTATTTTGCAGTTGCATAAGGGAATGTGAACATGTGATCATAATAGGAGCCTGTTTGGTAGAGCTTCAGATTCTAGCTTCTCCTGAAATTTGAAACTTGTAGGTTAAAATAAAGTGAATTAAGTTTATATTTTTGGTTTAAAATGTAAACAAGATGATCTATCTAAACACTCTTAATGTACTCACAGCTTCAGCTTCACGAATCTGAAGAAGCTGAATCCCTGCCAAACACACCCTAGATTACAAACCAGAATTTGTAAAACTGCTAAGGATTTTTGTAATCATAAGCAAGTATTCATGTTCCACAACACAATCTCCCTGATTGCGAAAACCAATAAATATCGATCCTTTGACATAAAAATGAAGGTTGTCAAATGCAATTCCAAACCAAAACCAATTTTTAGAAAATATCAAAATCTAGCATTGGAATCACTTCACCAAGTGGCCATGATCGCGGGCGTGGCTAATCGATTAGATTTTACACTCTGTAGAGGTGTACAACTTTACCCACAAGGCTAATTAACACACTTCCTTTAGTGTATCGGCAAGGAGATCATACAGAACCGTTAAATTACATAGACATGGCTTTAAACCAGCTTGGGACGTTAAGCCCTTGCCATAGAAACAGAAACACTCACCCAAGATATGGATTCATTCACATAATACTCAAAACACCGTTTCTGTTCAAGGCAAGGCGAACACTATTGTATTGGTAAGTAGAAACCCCTACAAGCAGACCTGATAGGAATGCCTGTGCTAACTCCCACCTTACAAAGTGCAAAGCCATATCTAAGTAACTTAATATGTTAAGGCCGTCCCATACCAGCCCTCGTGGTTGCACGGAATTCATGGATCAGTAGTGTCCCATTGCTCGGTCCTTAATCTGACACAGGCAACACTCCACCCTACAGTATGTGCAATTCCCTCTACACATCCGGCTATTGCCAATAATCACCCACGTCGAAACCATAGTTTTATTTTAGGTTTTTAATCAAAATACCAGCAACCTTTTCCATATGATAGCCAATCATTTAAATAGTTTTGGAAATGAACAAGTTTGATTTAAGCATGGCTAAGCAATTGTAATATGCTAGCGATTATACCCAAAATGACATTATTTATGTCTAAACCATACTAAGGTTTATAAGGTTCAATTGTTCATACAAATTAAGGAAAACCTCAATTTACAGTAGTAACTTATATTCCTATCCAAAATAGAAACTTTATGAGGAATTATGTGCATGTATAATACACTGACAGAAACAACATATTGTAGGTAAATTATTGGGTTCGTCATGGTCAAGGAGGTGCTTGCCTTACTCATTGTTAGAATAGAAGCCTGGATCAGCGACAAGATGTTCTTCCTCCTTAGGGGTGTTGGTGTCTACACGTCACATAACAGGGAATAAATAGCAATTAGCAAAATCAAAAAGGGTAAAAAAAATAGATAGTAAATCATGCAAAAACTCTCCATAAAGAACAAGGGTTGTTTTGTGAAATAATTAGATTCATTTTACAAATTCAAGAAGCTAAAATTATGTATTGTTGTATTTCTATTTTCGAATTCAAGATGCAAAAATTATTTAAGATTATAATAATATGATTATCACTTGAACATAAAGCGATTTCCTTCTTTTAAATAGGATTCAAATTCAAAACAACATTTAATTATATTCCCAGTTATTTAAAAGCTAATATTTGTTCCAACAAGCACATATATATATACATATATATGTGTGGGCATGCATGTTTATATATACATACATACAAGTGCTTATGCATAGATAAGCCTTATACTACATCTATTTCTTATTAACATTTATTTGACAATTAATTCTAAGAAAAATTTCAGATATTCTTTTTGAACATGCTAGGCCCAATATTCTTATATTGCTCATGATCATAAAACTTATTCATTCCATAAAATATTTGGTTAACACTATATTCATTTTACATTGAATATACATCTATTTAGCAAATGAAGCAAATTAGATCAAAACACAAATATTTTTACATATTTGAACTTCTCTCATCATAAGGATTTCAATAAAATTTATCTTTCTTTATTTTGACTAAGGTTGAAAAGTCATCTTTTTAGTGTATTTAAACCCTACAAATGTATTTCTAATATTAAAAATCACAAAATGAATGTTTTCAAAATATTTTTAAAAATTCTCAAACCAATGGATTTTAGATGATTTTAGAAATTTGTTTCACCCAATTTGGAGTTATGGTTTAAAAGTTATAGCACTTTGAATCGGCTCGGGTTTGAAAAATGATTTGAATTTCAGAATTACACCTTCACTGTTTGGAAGGCCGCTTTTGCTGCGCATGCTGGCCCCTTTTGAATCACTCGCAAGGCATCTCAGTATAAACGTGGTGGTGACGACATCGAGGCGCATCGTAAGAAGAAAAGACCCCTAGCTAAGGTGATGTGGTATGTCCCCTATAATCCCCCGTCTGAAGTGTCTGTTTGCGAAAAAAAGGCAAGCTCAATTGCTGCGATGGCATGTCGAAAACCGTAAGAAGGATGGAATGATTAGACACCCTGCTGACTCCGCGCAGTGGAGGAACATCGATAGAAAATATAAGAAACACTTTGCCTATGTATGAGGAATATAAAGTTCAGGCTCAGTACGGATGGGATGAATCCTTTCGGCAACATGAGTAGTCATCATAGCACTTGGCCGGTGACTTTATGTATCTACAACCTTCCTCCCTGGCTTTGTATGAAGTGAAAGTATATTATGATGCCGCTGCTGATCCAAAGGCCATTGCAACGTGGCAACGATATTGATGTGTACCTCAAACCACTAGTTAAAGATCTTCTAGTATTGTGGAACGACGGTGTACGGGTATGGGATGAGTATAAAAGAGAGAACTTCATACTACGCGCATTGTTGTTTGTAACCATCAATGATTACACTACTCTTGGTAATCTTTTGGGACAAATTATAAAAGGATTTAATGGATGCGTCTATTGCATGGGTGATAGAGGTAGCCCGTGGCTGAAATACTGCCGAAAAATGTGTTACATGTGGTATCGTAGGTTCCTTCGGAAGGACCACCTATATTGCAACAACAAGAGAGCTTTTGACGGTACAAAGGAGACTGCTTCAGCTCCACAACATCGCAATGGCAAAGAGATATTTGTGGTTGTAAAGGATATTAAAATTATCCATGGAAAAGGAGCTAGAAGTATATCAGTCTTGAGTTTTGGTGATACAACTCCTTTGTGGAAAAAGAGATCACTATTTATGGATCTACCTTATTAGCAGCACCTGCATATTCGATATGCGATCGATGTCATGCATATAGAGAAGAAAATGTGTGACAGCTTGCTTGATATTTTACTAGACATACCTAACAAAACAAAAGATACACTCAATGCAAGGATGGACCAGAAAGGTATGAAACTCAGGGAGGAACTGCATCACGAAGAGCTGGGTAAAGACAAAAAGTACTTTCCTACAGCTTGCTACACTCTTAGAAAGAAAGAGAAAATTAACGTATGTGAGTTCTTTCATAGAGGCAAAGTTTCGTCCGGTTATTCCGCCAACAAAAAGTGGCTAGTCTCAATGAAAGACTTGAAATTAATTGGCATAATATCTCATGATTGCCACGAGATGATGACACAGATGCTTCCTGTTGCAATTACGGGTGTTCTGCCAGAGAAAGTGCGAAACCCAATTATAAAGTTGTGTTCATTCTTCAACACGATTTTACAGAAGGTCATCGATCCGTTGAAATTGGATAAGCTATAGCAAGATGTGATCCACACTTTATGCTGGCTTAAGATGTGCTTCCCTCCATCCTTCTTCGATATTATGGTCCATCTCATTGTACATATTGTACATCAGAAGTACCCTTTCAAGAGGTTCATGGGGGTTATGAAGAAATATGTTTATAATTAACATCGACTAGAAGGGTGCATTGCCAAAGGTTGGGGAACCGAGGAGGTCATCGTGTTCTGCATTGATTACATGGATCTCAAACCGATTGGTCTTCTTGTATCTCGCCATGAGGGGAGACTACAAGGGAAAGGGACACTAGGTCAGAAATTGATCCGTACTTACCATCATACTTCATTCACGCAAGCACATTTTATAGTTCTGCATCAATCAGTTGTAGCAGCCCTATATGTCAACGTGCACTAGAACATGCTAAGAAGAAAAAACCAATTTAAGTCTGAGGTTTGGATCGTAAGAGAGCATACACTACAGGAATTTATACTATTTTCATCGGCCAAAAAAAGACCGACGTAAATAACTGAGTAATTTCGTTGGTCAGGTATAACTGACGAAATTACAATTATTTTCGTTGGTATCCTTGTCAAGGCCGACGAAAATAATTGAGTAACTATGTTCGGGGAATTTGAAAAATTTTTTTTGACTATTTTCGTTAGTCTAGGCCGACAAAAATAGGAGCGCGGATATTTTCGTCGGTCTAGACAGACGAAAATAGTCCACGTGGCGGCGGCGATTTACTTTCATCGGCTGCAGCCAACGAAAAACGCCTGCTCGCGCGATCGATGAAAAAGCCTAGCGCTTGTCCCCGCTCCACGCTGTTCCGCCGCTAGTCCCCGCGCCACGCCTCCCCAAACACCGCATGGCCTTCGTCATCACCCCCTTGTCGCCTTTTAGCATGCGGTCAGCGGCTCCGGTTTGGGTGTGCATAAACTCACATACATAGTAGCCGCATAAATTGTTGCCCGGCAGCTATCTCAAGATCTGCGGTGAAAAAAGTTGAAAGCGTGAAATAGATGCAAATAAATTAAGTTAACTAACTAAAAAGCTAGCATTATGATATACGTACTTGAGAAGCAATTGTAAAATCAAATTTCTCCTTAAATATGCCCCTTTTTTTAGCTCGAAACCGTGCGAATGCACTACACATGTGATTACGAATTGTATATGATTAGAATTTGTTTCAAATGGAAGGAAATAGAACTAGTACAATAATGAAAGGAACAAGAATTAATATTGGTTATTGCCCTAAGGCCAAATTTTTAACAAGAGTGGAAACCTATGCCGTGTTTCTAATTTCACGCAGCAAAATTTTAATTTACTCTAGAGTAATTTGCTAAATTCATATGCTACGGACCTAAAGCCTGCTCTGATACCAACTGTAACACCCCGGCACCCCGTGCCCTGAATGTTACACTCTCTCGCACCAACTATTTCAAAACACTAGGAATAAATCTTAGCTAAGCAAGCGAACAACTAGGAGGTGGCTGAACTTATTAAAAATTTCAGCAGCACCTCCCCTAGAATAGTGGACATCCACTCAGCAGACAAGAAAAATAATATACAACAAATACAATGATATAAGCAATCGAATAATGACAATAACAAAAGGTCATGGAATCCACAAACCATCATGACCAACTAAGCGCATAACTAAGCATACTAACAGGGAGAAGCAACAATAACTTAACTACACGATGAGGCTTACAATAATCAAAATACAACACAGAAAGAAATAATAACCCCAACAAGAGTGAATTAACTTCGAACTGACATAATGCTTAATTCACAACCATAATGAAACAGTGGTCTAACATTAATTATCAAGGTGAGCACTCTTCTAAGCTATCAATTAAGCATGCCATGAAGTGAGTGTTGTGAGCTATTTCCCATTCCGGCGAGATCTCCTCAGAGTACCTAAAGCAACAACAATAACAAGCGTGAGTCCAAGACTCAGCATAGCACAACAATTAGCAATATCGATATCAATTAATGTATTTAAATCAATGACATGCTCATATCTCTTATACCAAATTAACAAGTACATAAAACAAGAAAATCACCGTCAGTTACTTCAGTAACTACATTGCTCACTTATTGCACATACCTCATTAGACAACATTGGATGAGTCCACGACTCGATCCATTGTTACCTGTAAATTACCCTCAACTCAAGGATCATCAGTTGCCATTCATCACTACCAAACAATGCATCAGACTTAACCATAATACAAATAATTTGTCACAATCAATATGTTGACCACCACTCCTTTTGCAACATTATGCAATGCGAATATGCTTAAATGCTCATATGCACCTTTCAAGGCCTATACCGGTATGGCTGAGTGCACACCCGTCAGTGTGCACCCTCTCATTCCCCTCCATCCCGTGGAGGGTGCCTACTCTTACTGACTCGCTCCCACGCACTCGTGTGTATGGGACTAAAAGGTAGGTCTTTCGTGCTCACTACGGGTGAGCACCGAGGCCCACATCAACATGGGATGCCTCATCCATTATGAATGCACAAATACAATTGACACAATTAAATTGCAGCTACAATCATTTCTACCATTCCATATAGACTTGACCAGAAGTATGGATAACGATCAAATTCTCATATTCATGAATAACCATTCACAGTTGTCTAATCAAACTCAAGAATGAGACATAGTAGCAATTGTGTCATTTCTATCGGCAGGTAAGTCACAACCAAAAAATCTGCATCGCAATACATTTATTTAGCCATAACCAAAAGTGAAAGCCACAACTAATCCTCATATCCATATATGATCATTCGTACTAGCCTAATCAAAATCATGAGTAAAGCCAGGGTAACATATCGCATAAATTAATAGCACAAAGAAATTTCTCAAATATACTAACTCGAGAAATGACTTAATCATTTAAACCTCGCATCTAAACCCTCAACCCATTCTCAACAACGCCGATGTACTTGCCTTAACCACGAGGAATGGAGTGGCGGGAAGAAGAAGCCACTCCCAAAGCTACTCCACCTGGAAACACAATTGTGTGCCCAATTTCACAAGTTCTAGAGTCAACAAACAACAACAAACAATACGATTACTCCCTAAATCAAATTTGCCCAAACTCTGAATTTTCAGACAAAACTGCTTGGATAGCTCACTTTGTCATAGCACAACTATTGCTATACAACTTCAAATTAAGCAAACAAAGACATTTTAAGCATCTACACTGAAATACCTATCTATCTCTAGGCAATTGCAAATTCCAACTCGACCTCTAACTTGCCCTAAATCACAAAACAAAATTGAATCTGCTACTAGTCACAATTTGGACAGCATAAGACAAAACTTGCATAACTTTTTAATGGTTGAACCAAATTGAGTGAACTCATATTATAATTAATCACAAGAGGATAATCTATAACTTTATTACAGCCATTTATTAAAAAGATGCATTACTAATTCCCAGATTAGAGATGAATAGAGGGTAAAAGCATTAACAGCAGATTCTGAACAGCAGGCACTAAAATGAACATAACTTTTAATTGGCTAAGTAAAAATTTGCATTCTTGGGCACCAAATGACCACAATAGGATATCCTATAGTTACCCCATAGCTATTTTTTCAGCACCTAAAAGAAAAGTTCTCAAACTGCCCTCTGAATTTCAGACCAACTCTGAACTTTTTAGCAGAAATTGTAGTTCTGGACAGCAACTTCAACAGGCCATAACTTTTGATTCCTAACTCCAAATTAGGGAAACAAATACACTTTCTAAATTTACAAGAAATTTTCTACATTTCTCAAGGCAACCAAAAATCCTAATTCGGCCTGCACCTATATCTAATCTTTAGTTGAACATTTCGGGTGCAATCCAAAACCAAATCTGGACAGTCAATACCAAAAATGGCATAACTTTCAATTGGCTAATCGGATTTTAGTGTTCTTATACTCAAATTAAAGGGGATTCGATGTTCTACAACTTTCTCTATAGATAAATATTCATAAAATGACTTTACCTTTCCCATATCATTGCTACAAAACTGGTGACGAATCAGCTGGAAAACAGCACAGGGTTCCCTCCATTCTAGAGCTAGTCTCCCTCCAAAATTTTCACATCTAGGAACCCTAGAACACTCAAACAACTAGTAAATCCCTATGAACACAGCAAGAACAAGTTCAAGCTTCACCTTTACTTACCCCCTTGGAGGAGGAGGAAGAGGGGAGCAACACCAAGGGGAGGGAGAAGCGCCAAGGAGGAGGGAGCTGCTGGGGGGAGGCGCCATGGAGACCTGCTGCAGGTGGGGAGGCGCCACCTTGAGGAGGGAAGCTGCTGGTTGCTTTGGAGGAGAACACGAGGTGGGAGTGTTGGTTTGGGTTGAGAGAAGAAAGGAGGAGGGGAAAAACAGCAAGGGCTCATTTCTTAAGTGTCCCACTCTCTCTTTCTCTAGGCTAAAAAAAAATAAAACACAGATTAACTGTAGATGGGGTATTACATTCTCTCCCCCTTAACGGAAATCGACCTTGAATTCCAAGAATGCCAATTACAAAAAACAATGTCCACAAGGGACTACAATTTCGTTGCAAACTCAAAGCACCCACGCAAGGACTTTAAACGGATCCCAGCGATAAACCAAATTCTGAAATCCAACCAATAACAAAAGTGGTGTCACTAAACTCATACTACGCTTACCTCCTCATAAGAGCTTCCTCAGTCTTTATCCTCAATACATCCACTTAAAGGTCTCAATCATACTAATTTATATGCCAAACTCTCATATCAAATATATCATGTCACTATCTTAAGAATCAATCTGGCATAACTCAGACTATACTTGCCTTTAGCACTAAAACACACTATACCTTTTTACTCGATTAATCTTCTTGATAGAAGAGGGTATTAAATTCTAATCTCAACAGAGCTCTAACTTCGTCTTTCTACTGCTCTAGCATGATTCATCAAACTCAAGATGACTCAATCATCGCCAGACACATCTCCTTAACAAGCATTTAACCATTAGTATTTGAACGGTCAGCTGGGGTTCCAAACTTGAACCCCTACAAATCAATTACACAAAACCCCATATTTTCCAATTGTTCGACCTTTTTCACCACGACTCAAAATCAACCAATGCTCTCGAAGGAATTAGCCCACTTGTGACATAATTTTCCTTCCCAATCACAAATCACGATATGTTTTTATTCCATCTTCTCCCAGGCACATCTCACACCAGAGGACAACTAACTAAATTACATACTCACAATCAAACACTTTATATCGAATTACCATCACCTTCTTTACAACCAACGATATTCTCAACAAAATTTGAACCAAGACATCAACAACCTCCATGATACTCCACTCTTAACCGCTAATGGTCAACGCCTAGCCCATGCTAGGACCGGAGATCATTACCAAACAACACTTGGTTCTTTCCCTACGAGGGTCTCACCCTCACAATCTTTCACTCAACCAACCAAGCTCAGAAGCAAAGTTCTTTAGTACACTCACACTATACCATGGACATTTATATTCTCAACTTAGGCTAAAATACAAAAGAAGTACAATTCTTTTGAATCAAAAGCACCACTTCCATCAACTTGAACCCAATGCTCTATAATTCTCTTTGGAAAGAATTCGACAACATCCAGATATCACTCTTTTTCTTTCCTAACTCAAGTCGCAAAGGAAAACTCAAATCTCAAATCAATGCGATACAATTCGCATCGGGAAGCACTCAATTAAAAGAGAGAAACTCCACTCAAATCTTTGACAGAAGTTTTCACTAACCAAAGCAATCCAACTTGCTTTTCATGCTAGAGAGCAAAGGAAATCTTGATTCCCTTTAACCACTCAATCCAAGACCAACGCATTAAAACCAAGGCACCAAGCTTTACCTTGGGCAAAATTCCATTAGAAAAGAAACACCACACGAAACTTATTGAGGCAACTCAATTTCGCAAAAGCAAACAGCAAGCCTTTACCAAAGCAAAACATCTATCAGATAACCACTGATCACTTATGGAACGATCATAAGTTTCATCACTCGCCAACCCATACACACTTTTCAATTGAATCCAATTCTAGTTACAATGGGGTTACCAATTAAGTGTTTAACTCAAGAGGTTCCAACACAACCCATTATGTCTATTTGCTTCCTTTAAATGCTGATTCCAAAGATAATTCAGTTCGCACACGAAAGAGCGCGATCCCTTCATATACTTTTGAGTGCAAGACCCCTATTCATAACATAAGCTAACCAGCTTAGTCGAAACCAAAGATTGGCATGGTTCAATGACATACAATATTCCGAGATCCATCAACCGGTTACTTCCAAAACTACTCTTTCGTCCTCATTCTCGATCATCAAAGCCAAGTCCGCAATTTGACCAAAAATGCAACTTAATCAGGGGAGTTCTATTGCCCACTAATTAGAACGTCTTAACAAAAAAAGCATGCACTCCCAGAAAATCATACACTCAATTGAATCCGTAAACCTTTAAAAGAAGGTTCGACTCGAATCCCACCATTTCTCGCATTCCAATACTCTTAGCCATTAAGGATTTCATTATATACATTCTAATAACAACAACAACATGAAATCAAACAACCCTCATGTCTTTACACCACAACCTTGCTATACTAATTTGTCACTCAGAAGGTTCTAGACCTTCTCAATCATGATCAATACTAACCTTTCAGGAACCCAAGTCTCGGAATTCCCGTTAATTCCATAACTCACAACACCTTGCATAACTCTAATAAACTTTCACTTTAGATCATTTACCATCTTGATTAATCGTCTATACCACACAATAAATTAGGTTGTCTTTAAACAACCAACAAACCCACTTTAACAGAATCAGTAACCCACATCAACCGGAAGCTCTAACCACTCATCATACTCTTAACGTCATAAAAAACATCCTCGTGGGTCACATACCCAACCTTCAAGAAAATCGCAGCTCTTAAGCATGAGTGAACACCCATAAACAATTTCTTCTTTCCAGAATAACCCAAACAGAAATTGCAAGAGATCTCAACTCTCAAATTCCCAGACTCTGGTAGCCAAAAGCTCTTCCAAATAACACCGAACTCCAAACTTCCATGAAAGAAGAGGGTTTTCAAAGATTATCTCCCAAACAAGCAAAACGATGAGATCAAATACCCTTTGCACTTACAACGATACAGAACCTTAGCCCTCACAACCAAGTCTAGCACAACACAACCAAAACTCTTTTAACCTCGGAGAAAGACAAACATAGGAATAAATCGATAACTTTCTCCATAAAGCAACCAACAATAACCTGGTGTCAAAGCCGAAATGGCGACCAAAAGAAACGCAACACTAAACTCATCTTCTTTACCTTCAACCAAAGAAGGCAAAACCAAAAATCGACGAAAGAACAATCAGCGAATACTCAATACCAAACACCTTTCCTTTGTAACCAACAAGTAAAGACCAAAATAAATGTGAGGAGCCGCCGAGACTGTCCTCGGGTTATTCGAATGCCCTGTCGCCCTCATCGGATTTGGAGGCTAGCAATGGATTGCCGATGGTGCTCACAGTGCTAACACCCAAGCCCAATTAGGACAACAACGAACCCATTCGAATAGCTCGACAACAATCTCAGTATTCCCCCGGTATGCAACCCAAAACTCGCCTAGGATCGCCTCGCATACCGGTTTCCATTGCCATATCAATCCAATTCGCATAAAGGGGGCAACGAACCCAAAACATTACTACCAGACAGGCAACGCGGAAGCACAACAAACAACACCAACTCAAGCACAAAGATAAACTAGACAACCACACGAGGCAAGAACCAACAACAGTAGATAAAGACTCACAAACAGACAAATCACAAGATCTTGCCTAGACTCAGAAATCTACACAATTTCGACATGTGCCACAAGGAACCTCATGTCAACCCTCCTCCCATCCATATCTACTCGTTGAACCATCCTCATGCGTCCCGAGCACCTAGCAACCTCCCTCGAGTGGCTCAAGCCTCGCTTAGCCCTCGAGAGTGGCCTAGGCCTCGCCCTCAACCACGTCCAATCGCATGAGGGCATGACCCATTGAGTAGTATGCCATGAAAGGGTGGCTTTCCGTACCATTATATCGGGCATGCGATCAACAAGGGTGCTCGATCAACATGGCAAACAATGGATCGGTCCTTAACCAACACAAAGAGACTACAACATTTGAGTCTCCACACCCAAATGATCCAACCCTCTCGCTTGGGTCTCAAGTTTTCCATTTCAAAGCATAATTATAACCAATTGCAACCCATTAGAGTGAAGTAATTAATCTCAAGCGATGGAGCCATCCACCACTTGGCCCATACCCGACATCTAAGCAAACTAAGCATGGACACCATATAATTACCCATACACTAGCTCCAAGAAAGATGTTCAATAATTAACAATGAGTGTATGTGCAACAATTAGGTTCTAATACCCTTCCCACATTTCAATTCCTAATGCATGACCTAACCATCCAATAAGCAAATTATTCGCTAAAATACAATTATGAATAAGGTTGAATATGCTTAGGTGCTTGCCTTGAGCTTCTATGGGATTCTCAAAAATAGCTGGCTCTCCGGTACCCCCCTCGGCCACCGCCACGTCACCCTCCGCGTGCTCGGTCTCTACACGATTACAATGCATATGAAATGAGATGCATGCAATGCATATGAAATGAAAATACTAAGTGCATTATCCAAGTCAGCTCCAAAGTGCAAACATTCAACTCAATTTAAAAATTGAAAACACAAACGCTAAATTCCACTTCTAATCTATAGCAAAAACTGAAAACAATAAGCACACTTCTCTAAACAAGCATAACTTTTAATTGGCTAATCCAAAAATTGACTTCTTGGACTCTAAAAGACCACAAGAGGGTGATCTAACTTTAACATGCATCCTAACATTCAGAATATAGCTTGAAAATTTTCCACCAAACTCTGAACTTCAGCCGCACAATTCTGAAATTCAGCAAAACCCGGTTTCAGGACAGCACTAATACAATTGGCCATAACTTTTGAACCACTTAGTCAAATTGAGCAAACTCAGATCCTAAATGACCACAAAACATAGATCTACCATTTAGCTTTGGCCAATCCTGCAGAATTTGCCTAGATAACTCCCAGTTTGGCCAGAAACAGAGAGCAGTTTCAGAGTTCAGAATTTTCAGAGTTTCAGAACAGCATGCAACATTTTCATCATAAAAATTGCTATACTTCATGGAATTGAGTAAAGGATAACATTTTTTACAACCTACACAAAATTTCCTACAACTTTTCAGGCAAAATTAATTTCTAATTCGGCCTAGAAATAATTTAAATTCGCAGCCCAAGTTTCAGCTCCACATTTTCAGCATTTCAGAGCAGCGCGCACTAAAATCATCATAACGTTTAGCTGGGTTAACGAAATTGAGTGATTCTAGTTGGAAATGAAAGATAATTTCATTAACCACAACTTTCTCTACGGCCAACCTAGCAGGAGATGCTCAGAACTTGCTAAAATCAACTTGAAACAGTAGCTACGAAATCTGCTCGAAAATTCAGAACTTTGCTCCAAACCCTAGATTGGTTATTCCCCATCCAAATCCCAAATCACCCACCAAACCCTCAAATTCACCATGGCTACCCCCAAAACCAAGAAATCAACCAACCCTAACCAAGGGAGCCTTACCTCCAATGGAGTGGAAAAGGAATGGAGGGAGCCAAGTAGGGGAGGAGGGGCTGCTGCAGCTTGGAGAGGGAGGAGGGAGGCACCAGCAGGGAGCAGCAGGAGTGGCGCCTGGACTGGTGCTGGCTGCAGGGAGGAGTGAGGGAGGCGCTTGGAGGAAGGAGAGCTCAAATGAAGAAGTGCTGGAGGGAGGAGGCTGCTTGGGGAAGAGAAACCAGGAAAAAGAATGTGCTGATTTGGTTTGGTGCTGGTTCAGTTTGTGGCAGCCCTCAATTCCTTTTGTATGCTACTCACTTGACACCACAAGTAAGCAAGAAGAGTGGCTAAGTCCCCAGAAATTCAGCACATGGATTCAGTTTTTGAGCCACATTTTGAATTAGTATTTGGCATTGGATTTTGGTTCAAACCCCTCCATGCGGTAGAGAAAAGTTTCTAGTTTGTGATCAGCTAACCCGCGCATTCTAGATTCTTATTGTTCTCAAGTTACAAGGCTCCAAACTTTGATGAAAACCATATTTGCACATTAAAATTTCTAGCTCTTAATTTTGCTAAGTTTAGAAATTCTTCTAAGTGGCAGTTTAGGATAATCACTGAAATCGGAAGTTAATCTCAAATGCGGCCAAGAATTGGTTGGCGCTAATGTTAGCCGCATGAGCGAATTCAATTTGGGGCCATGACAAATCCTCCCCTCATAAAAGAATCTGCTTGAGATTAGAAAATGAGAGCATAGATGGATAGAATCCATATGGACAATGCAGCCACATACAAATAATATGGCTTGAATTGCGAAAAGATTGGATGGTAGCACTTACATAGCATGGAAGAACTCGGGATACTCAACTTTTAGACAGTCTTCCCGCTCCCATCTAGCTTCATCTTCAGTGTGATTGCTCCACTGAATTTTATAGAATTTGAGAGTCCTCCTACGAGTCTTGCGTTCAGCTTCATCCAAAACTCGAATAGGATACTCTTGATAGGACAGATCAGGCAGAACCTCAAGTTCATCCACTTGAGATGTTCAAAGGGAATACGGAGACACTTCTTCAATTGCGATATGTAGAAGACATCGTGGACCATCGCTAGAGCGGGAGGAAGCTCCAATTGATATGCCACTTGACCACGTCTTGCAAGGAACCGAAAAGGTCCTATGTATCGAGGTGCTAACTTTCCCTTAACCCCGAAACGATGGGTGCCCTGGAGGGGAGATACCTTCTTCAGCCAAAACTCACACTTGTTGTGGACGCCTTTGTGGGCAAAGTTTATGAACGTAGGCACAAGAAGGCCAGTGGACTCGAAGGCCGGTGGACTCCAATGTGCCTAAGCGCTAGCAGGGCCAGATTAGGAGTTTGAGTCTAGCCAAAGTAGTAATATATCTTATCTATTTGAATTAGTTAAGTATTGAGATATGTTTGGATATGCTTATCCTTATTTCCTTATTTAGTTGTGTCTGGAAGGAATAACTCTTGGCGAGCTCCCTAGTATATAAAGGATGTACCGGCATATTGGAAAGGCAATAAAGAATTAGTTTGCCCTAATCTCGAAAGCAGAGCCTCCTTGACGAGGAAAAGCCCTAGGCTGAGGAGGGCGTTCAGCCCTTACCTCCTCCGTTTGCAATCCCTTGCATTCCCTCAAACCCTAGCCACATCATTTGGTATCAGAGACATCCCACCACCTCTTCCATGGAACCGGCAGAGAAGGAGCAGTTGGCGCAATTGTGCCAGATGATGGGGCGCATGGCTCCAGCGCTGGAGAAGGTAGAAAAACTGGAGCAGGCAGTTTCACGGCTCCAGGTCGGGGGTGATCAGGCGAACGGCAGCAACCAGAAGGGTCTTCGGGATCGTTGGAAGGAGGAAGAAGAAGACCAGCGGTCTGGGAGTAGGGGGGCGCCCCGATTCCATAAGCTGTCCTTTCCAATCTATGATGGTAAGGAGGACCCTCTGCCATGGCTGAACAGATGTGAGCAGTTTTTCGCGGGGCAGCGGACATTGGAGGAGGAGAAGGTGTGGCTTGCGTCGTATCATATGACGGGAGCGGCGCAACAATGGTATTACAGATTGGAAAAGAACCAGGGAGTACCTACATGGCCTCGTTTTGTGGAGCATGTGAACCTTCGTTTTGCTCCTCCAATTAGGAATAATCCATTGGGAGAACTCATTCAGTTGAAGAGGAAGGGATCAGTTGCTGAGTATCAAGAGCAATTTCTTGCTCTTCTCTGTCGATGTGAGGACATGACTGAAAAGCAACAATTGCAAATTTTTACCACGGGTTTGCGCAATCCTTTGCGAACCGACGTGGAGCTGCAAAATCCGGCAACCTTGGAAGTGGCCATGAGCCTTGCTCGGGCTTATGAGAGGCGACTGGAACTAGAAGAGGAAGATGGCATGTCAATTCCAGCCAAGGTGGCGCCCAGTACTAAGCCTGGAATTATGAACCGTCCAATAGCAAGCAGTAATTCCCATATGAACCTCACTTCAGGTGTCGGAGGTAGAATACCTAGCAAATTTTCAGGGGGTAATGCATCCGGATCAGTACCGGCGAACACCAAGCACTACTACAGAATAGGTCATCACTGCCGGTTCGTCACGCCATTCTTGCGGTTATGGGCGCCGCGATCATTGGTCGGCGATGATACTCGGGGTTATCACTGCTGGTGAGGAAACGGCCAGTGATAATAGATATCATTGCGGTTCATTATACAACCGGCCAGTGATATTAGACTATCTCTGCCGGTTTACACTAGCATCCGGCAGTGATACTCAACTATCTCTGCGGTTCAACCTAGAATCCGGCGTTGATATATATATATCTCTGCCGGCTTATCGACGAACCGAGCGGTGATTCGTGTATATCACGCGGTTCTGAACAACCGGCGGTGACAACGAATTCGAAAAAATTTGTAGATGTACTTCATAGATTACTCTACGTGTATAAAATTGCGAGTTCAAATTCAATACATATGAGGTCTTACAAAAACTCTTTTTGTAAGTCCTCATATGTATTGAATTTGAACCGCAATTTTATACATAGGTAGAGTAATCTATGAAGTACATCTAGAAATTTTTTCGTAGTTTTCGTGACTTTTATTAGTTGGTGTGCACGATGTGTACACGGAAGGCTTGTGTGTACATGATATATTGCCTTCAAATATATAGTATATAAAGCGTCGTTAGATCATAATTAAAATATATTAAAGCATCACAATATTTAGTTTTTACAATTAATAGTCTGTTCACAAATGTAGTGTGAGTACATCTCGTTCACTTTAGATCGAAGCTTTGTCGTGGAACTCGCCCTTTGGATCGATGACCTGTTAGTCAATGAATCCAATGATATGCTCTTGAATTGCTAAAATTTCTTTCGATAGTAATCGATTGGTTCTCACTTGGAGTATTTGTTATTGAAGAAAAGAGAAATTTAATTAATGATGATAGATGTTAAATGAAAGAAAAGTAGGCATGAATGTGTAATTATATACCATGGCCGTTATAGCCAAGCGATCTTCGTGACAATTGAATGTAAATTTGTACATACGTAGTATGCACATAAACTATTTCCACGGTCTGTCTCATGCAGGAAAGTCATTATTATTTTGAAAGTTGTCTGTAGGGAAGATACGGACCACCTTTCTTGCAATACCGTGTGAATCTTGCTGTGAATGATTTTAAATAGTAATTAACCTTAAATACAATAGAATAAAATATTACTAGAGCAATAACGCAACGATCGAGTTTACCTGTTCATCATCTTCCAAAAATTATGTTCATACTCACGAAGTTCTTTTCTCAACGAGTCCAAGACATAAACCCTGCTAGCTTCTAACTCGATGACGAGGAGGACCCAGTGATAACTAGACATATGTGTTAACACAGCCTATTAGTCCCACACCGTGTCACGCAAAAATAGTAAAACAATATTAGAAGTAGGGTAATACGTACTTAAAGTTATAGGGTACAAGTACGGAGGTTTTCTTTCTCAGCTTGAAGAAAGTCTTAAATAAATAGTCTTCAACAAACTTTGGGTTATCACGGACGAGTTTCTCGTTAACAAGCCCCGGATCGAGAAATCCTAAATCTTCATCCTTATTTTTTGCACATAACTGTATCTCCATTCTACATATGTAAAAAAGAAGTTAGACATCTGATTGAGCGGTAGAAGAATATACAATAATATAAATAGAGACTTACAAAGTCCACAGTCGACTAAAGGACGTGGCGTCGAGCATCCGCCGGTACAACATATACAATTCGCAGAACTCTAACCAGAACATGCCATCCCCATTGTGAAAATCCGAATCTTTGTATTTCACTAGGATCGCCCACATACCCTCTTGGCACTGCTGCATGTAATACTGATGGACGCGCCGCAATTTTGTTGTTAGGTTCTCTAAATCTTTTGGTGGAGCCAGCGGTTGCCCCATAATGTACTTCCAGGTTAGACCTAGCTCGTAATTACGACGTTGTTCAGCAGCATCTTTATGAGCTTGCGACATCGACGCCTCAACACTAGCCATCTTCAAGTTTTGCTTTCTGGAGATGCGCTCGTAGTCCGACATTTCTGAAGGTTCAGAAGCCCGCCCTGTCTCTTTGGCTTTTGCCATACTCAAGAAAAACTCTTGCGCATTAGCATCGACTTTAGTCTTCTCGGGTGATGGCACCTTTTGGAAGTGAGATGTTACCTCGGCCTTCGTTTGCTCTTTGCATTCTTCTTCAGTCATATCGGCCGGTAATTTCTTACGAGGTCTTTGCCTTCACTGAGATGACCGAGATTTGGTACAAGGCGATGCGGACTTCGAGATGGTCTTGATGTTCGACTCTTCTTATGTGCGGTGAGGAGTTGGACTTTTCTGGTGGTTGGGAGGAGGAGTTGGACTTTTTCGGATGGTGCCGGCGGAGGAGTTGGACTTTTCTGGTGGTCGGTGCCGCGGAGGAGTTGGTCCTTTGTGGATGGTGCTTGGCGGAGGAGTTGGACTTGTCCTAACTGGTGCCGCGGAGGAGTTGCACTTTTCGTGGCGGCAGTCTGCGTGTGGAAGTCGGCTCATCATCATCATCATCGTTGTCGGCCTCATCGTCCGAGGCGAACATAATCAAGCTCTTGCGCCACGCGAGGAAGCCATGCACGTTTTCTCCAAGTTTGATTTTTCCGTCCTCGCCAGAATCTCTACCTCCATTTTGCGATATTGTCGGACTACTGTCTACTTCGACCTTTGGCGAATCCCAGTGATATTAGGCGGCGGTCACAGAACTGCGAGGCGCATGGCCAAGCCCCGCCATCAGCCACCTTGATGGTAATGCCATGTGCGGACAAATGCAGCTTTGCGGTGTCGGTTACGTGATGTCATCCTTTGGAAAATGGAGTCGATGCTCTACGAGAATCGTTGTGGGACGCCGCGTTGCTCTTAAGAACACCGTGACTGAGGTTCCGAGGGCTGTCATCGAGTGGCGGTCGTGAGCTGAGAGCTTTCTGTACTTCTTGCTCCACAACTTGATCCAGCTTCGCTCTCTCTTCATCTAGCGCTCTTGCCACAGCAAGTTGTATTGACGTTCTGATTCATCTTCTCTTAGTCTTTTCGACCGCTTATGCGGCGATGTGTCACCGGGAAGCCTTCTTTCCACGGCACCAAACCAACTCCTCGGGTGCGCCCAGGATGCTCCTTGTTACCCGAGGCAATCGACTCATCATTCTCCCTTTGTGGCTTGAAAAGCCCTTGGGAAGACTCCACGTGAGCATCTGATATTTTCTGCGACACCTCCCGGGCTCTATCGCTCCTGAAGCTCAAGCTGCCATCTTCGAGGAGAATCCCCCTCCCAAACAACCGAGAGGAAAGCACGGTATGCGACTTTCATGCTCCTCCTTGCAGCCGGGTACAATGGCGTTGTAGAGTCCTCTACCATCTGTTGGAACTTTTGAAACTCCCTTTCACTCGTGAAGTCCCCTCCCCATCATGACATTTGATCTAGATCATCTTCGTGGGTATCAACGAACGCATCTTCCACATTGTCATATCGTTGTCTCCGTCATCTCCATCAATGTGTTGCCCTTCATGTACAATATCATCTTCATCAATGTGTTGCCCTTCATGTACAATATCATCTTCACCGTGCTCGATCCAACGGTATAGCCACCTTGAAACCCCTTGAAGCAAGTGTGCACGATCGACTCTATGTTACAAAACATCTTCTCATTTTGCAATCAACGCATGGACAACACATATAGTCCGTCGGGTTTCTCGACTTGTGCCGCATGACGCATTCGAAAACAAGTCACACCATTAAAGAACTCTGCACCACGACGGTCCGTGTCATACATCCACCTTCGGTCCATCTACAGTTAATTATATCAAACTACATTTCAGTATATGAACAATTTTTCATTAATTAAATTAATTACAATTATGCATAATTGTCCATCTAGCAATTTTTCTTACTTAAACATCCACTACATCACTAAAATGGATATGAATTTACTGCAAATAACAATATAATTGTAAATGATTAGTTTTACAAATACATCTAGCAATTTTGCCTATATAATACATCAAACCTTTTTCACTATTTAAATATCCATCTAGCATTTTTAATTATTTACAAGATTTCTTCATTTCATTTTGTTATGTAGCGCTACCTATTAAATTAAATTAATCTACAACAAACAAGCATATAATTGAATATAAGGATATATTTCTAAATAATTATTTATGTTCCAACTTTCATTATTGCAAAATCCATCTACCATTTCCCATTATTTAAATATTCAACTAGCAATTCTCACTATTTATAATTGATCATCTAGCAATCTGTACTATTCAAAATCCATATAACAAATTTTCATTAATTAAATTAATTACAATTATGCATAATTGTCCATCTAGCAATTTTTATTACTCAAACATCCACTACAATATGAATTATAATTTATTCAATTATTTAGCTAGATCTTAATTTGAGCAGTACCGACATAAACTGTTCACACCGCACAATCAGCAATTATCAATGTCTATAGCACTCCGTAAAGTAAAATTTTATGACAAATATAACATACATCAAGTCAGTAACCTTGAAAAATTTTAATACAATTTTTCAGCAGCAACTCGCCAAGATAATACAGCTCCTCTTTGTTCTGCTCGGTCGGAGAAGATGTCGATTCGATGAAAAATATAAACAAAATACTGACACATAATTTCGGCAGCACCTTTCCAGGAAAAATACACCCGAGCAAAGAGCGCTCCTCTCTTCTGCTCGGCCGGGGAAATGAGTCGGTCAGGTGAAGCTTGCTATATAAATAGCTTATCACTGCCGGCTCTGCGAAGAACCGGCAGTGATAAGGTCATATTACGCGGGAAAATACCTTATCACTGCCGGTTCTGCGCAGAACCGGCAGTGATAAGGTCATACTACGCGCCAAAAAATGCGTTGCGCGGGAAAATACATATCACTGCCGGTTGAATATACGAACCGGCAGTAAACTTTAAATATCACTGCCGGCTGTAAGTTAAACCGGCAGTAATATATCACTACCGGTTATAGGTATCAACCGGCAGTGATAGTCAGTTATCACTGCCGGTTGGAAATACAAACCGGCAGTGATACTCGAACGTTCCACCTCCTGCGCGTCGCGCATGCCCTTTCCTCTGCCGCGCGCTTGCCCATTCCTCTGCCACGCCAACCGTTGCGCTTCACATTCCTCTGCCAACTGTTGCCCTTCCCATTCACAATCCACTCTTGTTGCGCTTCACATTCCTCTGCCAACTATTGCTATATAATGCCACTATTGTTGCATGAATGGCAACCCCCACACAATCGTACTCTTGTTGCAAGAATGGCACCCCCCAAGAAGCGTGCACGTATTGGGCAAAGCCCCACTCCGTCGCTAGAGAAGGAGGAGGACAAGAAGGAGGAGGAGGAGGTGGAGGCGGAGGAGGAGGAAGAGGGGGCACAGGAGGAGGACGACGACGACAGCGACGACGACGATAGCGACGGTGGCGAGGAACTGCGGCGTTGGGGCAAGACCAACTCCGCGACCGAATCGGATTCGGATGAGAAGGAGGACGAGCATCGCCGCACATCAAGCGGCAGCTCCGGCGACGAGGAGGAGGAGGAGGAGGACGACGACGACGAGTTTTGGATATAGGGTTTCACGCCATTAGACTATTATAATTAGGACTAAATATGTAATGATGGACAAATTATGTTTTGTAATGTTATTTTAATTAATACATATCCCGCAAATTACAAATTTGCTTTCATATGTTCTGTTTTTTAACTAATTATGCTTTCATATGTTCTGTTTTTTTAACTAATTATGCTTTCATATGTTACATGCGAGATAAATTACAATGTTTCTTATGTTACATGATCGAACTAATAATGGGGAACGATAATATCTTGCCGGTTCTATAGTAAAACCGCCAGTGAAAATGGTCTTATCACTACGGTTTTACTATAGAACCGGCAATAATAAATCACTACGGTTTTACATATAAATCGGCAAAGTGATATCTTCTTATCACTTGCGGTTCTCTATCAAACCGCAATGATATTACCTCCATTCTGCGAGAAATTGATACTATTCTTATCACTGCCGATTAAAGTTTTAACGGCGTAATAATATTATCCTTTGCGGTTGAATTTGGAACCGGCGGTAATATTATCATCGCTGACTTCAGACCTACCCGGCAGTGATGGGGGGTCGCGGATGAGGCGGTCTGTAGTAGTGAAGGCCTCAAGCTCCAGGGGGCGCAAACTTTTGACCGCAGCAGAGATGGCGAACTGGAGGCTTAAGGGATTGTGCTTCAATTGTCCTGAGAAGTTTTCCAAGGAACATATTGGTAAATGTTCTATGAAGGGGATTTATCTCCTGGAATTGGAAGATGAAGAGGAGATGGAGGAGTCCATGACAGAAGATGTGGAGATTTCCTTGCATGCGCTCACAGGAATCCGTTTGGGCAAAACTATGCAGCTGTAGGTCCAGATCAACGGGTTTGATGTGCGTGCACTAGTGGATTCAGGATCAACCCACAATTTTTTGGGGGAGGAAGCAGCCAAGCGGCTTGGGTTGTACACGGCTGCCAAGGAAGGCATCAGCGTGGCCGTCGCCAATGGATTTTGGTTCAAACCCCTCCATGCGGTAGAGAAAAGTTTCTAGTTTGTGATCAGCTAACCCGCGCATTCTAGATTCTTATAGTTCTCAAGTTACAAGACTCCAAACTTTGATGAAAACCATATTTGCACATTAAAATTTCTAGCTCTTAATTTTGCTAAGTTTAGAAATTCTTCTAAGTGGCAGTTTAGGATAATCACTGAAATCGGAAGTTGATCTCAAATGCGGCCAAGAATTGGTTGGCGCTAATGTTAGCCGCATGAGCCGAATTCGAATTTGGGGCCATGACAAATCCTCCCCCTCATAAAAGAATCTCGCCCCGAGATTCGAAAATGAGAGCATAGATGGATAGAATCCATATGGACAATGCAGCCACATACAAATGATATGGCTTGAATTGCGAAAAGATTGGATGGTAGCACTTACATAGCATGGAAGAACTCGGGATACTCAACTTTTAGACAGTCTTCCCGCTCCCATCTGGCTTCATCTTCAGTGTGATTGCTCCACTGAATTTTATAGAATTTGAGAGTCCTCCTACGAGTCTTGCGTTCAGCTTCATCCAAAACTCGAATAGGATACTCTTGATAGGACAGATCGGGCAGAACCTCAAGTTCATCCACTTCGAGATGTTCAAAGGGAATACGGAGACACTTCTTCAATTGCGATATGTAGAAGACATCGTGGACCATCGCTAGAGCGGGAGGAAGCTCCAATTGATATGCCACTTGACCACGTCTTGCAAGGAACCGAAAAGGTCCTATGTATCGAGGTGCTAACTTTCCCTTAACCCCGAAACGATGGGTGCCCTGGAGGGGAGATACCTTCTTCAGCCAAAACTCACACTTGTTGTGGACGCCTTTGTGGGCAAAGTTTATGAACGTAGGCACAAGAAGGCCCAGGTGGACTCGAAGGCCCAGGTGGACTCCAATGTGCCTAGCGCTAGCAGGGCAGCAGATTAGGAGTTTGAGTCTAGCCAAAGTAGTAATATATCTTATCTATTTGAATTAGTTAAGTATTGAGATATGTTTGGATATGCTTATCCTTATTTCCTTATTTAGTTGTAATCTGGAAGGAATAACTCTTGGCAGGCTCCCTAGTATATAAAGGGATGTACCAGCATATTGGAAAGGCAATAAAGAATTAGTTTGCCCTAATCTGAGCAGAGCCTCCTTCGGCCAGGGAAAAGCCCTAGGCTGAGGAGGGCGTTCAGCCCTTACCTCCTCCGTTTGCAATCCCTTGCATTCCCTCAAACCCTAGCCACATCACACTTGCCGAATTTCGCATAAAGGCGATGTTCCCGGAGTCTCTCGAGAATGATGCGAAGATGTTTTGCATGTTCTTCTTCATTTGCTGAGTAGATGAGGATATCGTCAATGAAGATGACCACGAAGGAGTCAAGTTCCTCCATGAAGATGGAGTTCATAAGTTACATGAAGTACGCCGGCGCATTCGTCAAACCGAACGACATGACGGTATACTCTTATAGGCCATAACGAGTGGAGAATGCTGTTTTTGGGATATCTTTGGCTCGAATCATGATTTGATGATACCCGAGCCTCAAATCAATCTTGGAGAACAACCGTGCACCAGCAAGCTGATCAAAGAGGATGTCTATTCGAGGAAGAGGGTACTTGTTCTTTATGGTGACTGCGTTCAAAGGACGATAATCAACACATAGGCGAAGAGAACCGTCCTTTTTGGTCACGAAGAGAAACGAGCAGCCCAAGGTGAGGAGCTCGGATGAATGAATCCCTTGTCCATCAGTTCCTTCAGTTGATTCTTCAATTCGGCCAATTCATCGAGCGGCATTCGATACGGCCGCTTGGAAACTGGAGCTGCCCCGGGCTGAAGTTCAACTACGAACTCAATATCCCGATCGGGCGGCATCCCCCGCAATTCCACTGGGAACACCACTGGGTATTCAAAAACCACGGGAATGGACTCTAACTCCTTATGGAAGGGATAGCTTCTTAGACTTGGCTAAAAATTTGAATTAAAACATGATCTAGACAATAGCACAAGACAAAGTAATCCTACAAGTCTGACATACATAAAAGCATAGATCATGACGCAAAAAGACATGGCAAGACATATGCATGCATGGTATGAAATGCACGGTTCCAACGTAATCGTTTCTCCCACGCTCACCATTCCACCCACACAACCTTAATTATAGATATAGGACGGGTAATATAGCGCTAATTGCTACCTAGAAGGTTAAATAAATCCTAATTAATCACCTAAGTGGTTGCCAAGTTTACGGTTCATCTTTATGCACCTTGCTCTCATACCAGCTTGTGAGGAGTTGCCCAGACCGTCCTCGGGTTATTCGAATGCCCGGTTGCCCTCATCGGATTTGGAGGCTAGCAATGGATCACCGATGTTGCTCACAGTGCTAACACCCAAGCCCAATTAGGACAACAACGAACCCATTCGAATAGCTCGACAACAATCCCAGTATTCCCTCGGTATGCAACCCGAAACTCGCCCAGGATCGCCTCGCATACCGGTTTCCATTGCCATATCAATCCAATTCGGATAAAGGGGGTAACGAACCCAAAACTTTACTACCAGACACGCAACGCGGAAGCACAACAAACAACACCAACTCAAGCACAAAGACAAACTAGACAACCACACGAGGCAAGAACCAACAACAGTAGATAAAGACTCACAAACAGACAAATCACAAGATCCTGCCTAGACTCAGAAATCTACACAATTTCGGCATGCCGCCCCTAGAAGTACGGACATCCACTTAGCAGGCATAAGAAACAAATAACTAAACAAATATATCACAACTACAACCACAACATAAACAACGACATGGATAGCAATAACATCACGGACAGGAGTTAAGCACGGTGATACAACGAGGTTCAACAACGGAAGTAGCCAAGTAATTAAACATAGCCATAACAAGTTTTAAAGTTAACTTTACAACAAAATAAGTGAACAACCACTAAATTCAACCCAAAAGTCAGATATCTCCAGAAGTGTCCAGCCTTTGAACACTTCCGGGCGTTTACATCGTTGAGCTAGCTTTTACTCGGTGCCCCGCCCGGCCATCGAGGAGCAGTACGGACAGAACTCACACCCGTCGGGGTCCTCACCTGAAAACCACAAAGCAGAAGCATGAGTACAGAAGGTACTCGCAGGACTTACCTGTGGTCCATATATGACCGACTCGAAGGAATATGCATTTGGATGTAGCAAGGGATAAGCTTAAGGTAAAAGTGCATAAAAGCTTAACTTTGGTTCATTTTTACATTCAACTACTAAATTTACAAATTTTATAGCCATTATGTACAACACCTATTGCTAAAGTGAGAGCTGAATTTAAACATTTAAGGGAGCAAATAAAATCATGAACAAGTAACCGCATCAAGTATACCAACTAGTTTCAATTTAAGTTATTACTACGTTGAAGTGTCGGATGATACAAACGTGCTCATATCCGAGAGCGCGGCAATTCGAATTGCTTATTCACCCTACAGGGGATCATCAATCGCACGATATGTGCCACAAGGAACCTCATGTCAACCCTCCTCCCATCCATATCTACTCGTTGAACCATCCTCATGCGGCCCGAGCACCTAGCAACCTCCCTCGAGTGGCTCAAGCCTCGCTTAGCCCTCGAGAGTGGCCTAGGCCTCGCCCTCAACCACGTCCAATCGCATGAGGGCATGACCCATTGAGTAGTATGCCATGAAAGGGTGGCTTTCCGTACCATTATATCGGGCATGCGATCAACATGGGGTGCTCGATCAACATGGCAAACAATGGATCGGTCCTTAACCAACACAGGCGAGACTACAACATTTGAGTCTCCACACCCAAATGATCCAACCCTCTCGCCCGGTCTCAAGTTTTCCATTTCAAAGCATAATTATAACCAATTGCAACCCATTAGAGTGAAGTAATTAATCTCAAGCGATGGAGCCATCCACCACTTGGCCCATACCCGACATCTAAGCAAACTAAGCATGGACACCATATAATTACCCATACACTAGCTCCAAGGAAGATGTTCAACAATTAACAATGAGTGTATGTGCAATAATTAGGTTCTAATACCCTTCCCACATTTCAATTCCTAATGCATAACCTAACCATCCAATAAGCAAATTATTCGCTAAAATACAGTTATGAATAAGGTTGAATATGCTTAGGTGCTTGCCTTGAGCTTCTGTGGGATTCTCAAAAATAGCTGGCTCTCCGGTACCCCCCTCGGCCACCGCCACGTCACCCTCCGCGTGCTCGGTCTCTACACGATTACAATGCATATGAAATGAGATGCATGCTGATGATGAGGACATCACTCCTATGCATACGCCCGAGACACCTCCAGTTGTGATGCAAGGACCCATCACAAGAGCGCGAGCACGGCAATTGAATCAACAGGTGAGCTTGTTCCTAAGTGCCCGTGTATATACTTGTGAGGATGGTATGCTACCTAATGATATTGTTGATTATATCGTACTTAGGAACTTTGGAGAGGATCATGAAGGCCTTGGGAACTAGCAAGGGCCAGGAGGGAGGCAAGGAGGGCGTCCAAGTCAAGTTGGAGTCCCAATTCATCTCGGAGTCGGAGTCCCAATTCATCTCGGAGTCGACTACCTCGGCCACTAGGAGCAGTGTTCACTAAAATTGTCGCCCAGGCCACAAACGGACTCCGATTTCAATGATCCACATATGTATCGAAATCTAAGGAGACAACCTTTCCAATGGCACTAGTTTCAGGTCGATTGGACTTTGGAGTCAACAGGAATACAGAAAACAATCCAGAATACTTTTTCAGTCCGAGTTCGAGTCCAGTTCGGCCTCAGCAATAGCTCTGACCATAAAGTGCCATAACTTTTGATTCCGGAGGGCTCTGGAGACCTATGAGTACACGTTTGAAAGATCTTGGAGTCTACTTTCCAAAGGATCCAGCCTCACCTCAAAATTCCTTCAGATTTGTCCGGAAACAGCCAAAAACTAAATGTTGCTTTTTCAGTCCGAGTCAAACTCTAGTCAAAGTAGGCTTGGTGCTTTCAATTTGAGTTGTATTAGATCTCCAATACTATGGACGACCCCCTCCTGCTCCCCTAGTATAAATAACCACCCAAACCCTCATCTAGGACTTGGGTTTTGCTTAGATCAATTCTGTCTTTGAATAGTATCGCCGTTCATCGGTTTGTGGAACCCCAACTCGTGTGCTTAATATAATTCGCAATTTCAGATTGCTTCTTCTACGTTCTTGCTTGTGTTCTCGATTCGCATGCAGGGATAAGCCTTCTTAGCGAGATCAACCGTGTTTGTGCAAGGTTGATAACCAACGGAGCCGTGGTGTAGCGATTGCTGGGTTCGGATCGGTTCTGATCGGAAGCCGGATCGTCAACGTCGAGTCTCCACCAATCGACTTACCTCTACCTGTCGGAAGATCGGGCCACCGTGCGCATCAAGTGGTATCAGAGCGTCGGTTTCCCGTTAGGTATCATTGTATCCCCTTTAGTTTTGTTTTGCCATCGTCCTAGAGTCCAGAAAAACTGCCCCACAAAAAGTTCATCATCAATTCCGCTGTCCTACAACCCTTTGAGCCTTGCAATTTCGTTTTCAGTATCGTATTGTTGAGTATTGATCCATAGTCATCGTCTTGTTGCTGGTTTGAGGTCGCGATTCTAGTTGCTAGTTGTCCCTGTCCGTTGCCCTAGTTCTTGTTTTGCATCAATTATCAACCCATCGTCGCCAACCCTAGAACCGAACCGAATTCTTCTCGGTTGGTCCTTGCCGCTGCTCTGCATTATAAAACCTATTCCGCAAACCCTAGATAGGTCACGAGCCGCCTTGTGTCAATTGCCCTGTACCGCTGGCCATCCTTTTTCACCCACAAACCTAATCCTATTCTAGCCTAACCGGGAGAAAGATCTGAATTCGCGAGCAATTCCAGATTGTGCAGTGTTCACTAAAACTGGCATAACTTTTGCATACGAACTCCGATTTGGGTCTACTTTTTTTTGTTTCGAAGGGGACGACGACGCACATCTGAAAATTCCACAAGTCTTTTGACTTGAGCAATTTTTGACCCTAAAAAAAACCTCTAAGACTGAGTTTCGGTGCCCGGAAGTTTGCTGTCCTGTTTTGTCAATTCTTTTGGGCATCGGTTTCCTGTCGTCTGTTGGTTCAAATTGTGAGATTTTTGTTTCTCCTCTGAGTTAAGAGGTATATATTTGTGTTAGAAAAAAAAGAAGTGAAAAAAATAAGAGGAGAGAAAGAGCCAAACCGGCAAAAAAAACAGAGAGAAGAGAAAGAAATGTAGAAAATCAGAATTGCTTGCATCCTTTGAGTTCTTTGTGCTTTGATATATCCCTTGGTAGGTTGAACTAGTTCTAGGAGCACGCTTAGGCCAGCAACTGTGACAAGAACTTTGAATCTTTATTCAGCTTTGCTAACTGTTTTCGAAATTTGCTAATCCTTGCTACTATACTTTGCCTTCCAAGCTCCATCATTCTTCTGATCAGTTCAGGTTCAATTCGGCAATCGCTACACTCAAGCTTATCACGGTATCACGAACCAGCTATCGGTTGTACCACCTGTTGCATTGGCAAGAACACTTGTAAGAGCGTGGTAAGACGCTTGAGAGTGAGTGAAACCACCTTCTGCCGCCAAAGTAGTTGATAGGGATTATACCACCGGTTGTTTTTGTTTCTTTTGTCTTTCTTTCAACTAACAATGGCAGGTAATGAGGAAGATGAGTGTGTTACACGGAACGAGCTTAACAACGCGCTCAATGACATCAACGCAAACATCGCAAGGATCGGCCAAGAAAATGACCAAAGATTGGAGAGGATAGAGCGAAGCATCGCCAATCTTCTTACCAGGTTGGAAAATTTTGAGAGACAGCCGCCTCCCAATGGAGCTCGCAGAGTGGAAGATCAAGAAGAGTCTATCGCGGGAGATGATGTGGATGGAGAGGGCCACGATGCCTTTGCCGCTCGCGCCGTTGCACAGGATGTGCAACAACAACAACGCCTGAATAACAACCGTCAAGGTATGGGAGGTAACAATTTTAATCCTCGTAATGGTCGTGGACATGATGATTCTTTTTCTAGGGTTAAATTTACCATACCATCTTTTTCTGGTACTTATGATGCTGAAGTTTACTTAGATTGGGAAATGATAGTTGAACAAAAATTTAACTCCCATCTTGTTCCTGAGTTACATAGAGTTAGACAAGCTATTAGTGAGTTTAAAGATTTTGCTATCATTTGGTGGAATGAAATAGTAAATGCTGGATTAGCACCTGATACATGGGATAGATTAAAACAAGCAATGCGTAGAAGATTGTTCCTCCTTCCTATAAACGTGATATGCGCAAGAAATTGCAACGCTTAAGTCAAAATAATAAATCTGTTGAGGAGTACTACCAAGAGCTACAAATAGGCATGTTGCGTTGTGAGGTAATTGAGGAAGAGGAGGATAAGATGGCTCGTTTTTATGGGGGTTTACGGCGTGAGATTCAGGACATAATTGATTACAAAGAATATAAATCTATCAATAGATTGTTCCAACTTGCTATGTTGGCAGAAAAAGAATTGCAGGGAAAACAGCAAAGGCAAAGGAGCAATTTCGGCAACATACCCACACCAAAGACGACGCCGGGGACAACCAAATCAGCTCCACCCCTTTTTGTTCGGTCTGCTGCCCCCTCCATGAGTAGGGCGCATTCAGCAGCACCATCACCGCCATCACGAGTACCCGAGGTGAGTAAATCTAACCATGTGCAGGCACCAACAAAGAGTTCTTCATCGGTGGCTTCCACGGGTCGAACAACGGAAATTGTGTGCCACCGATGCAATGGGATGGGCCATGTCTTGAAGGATTGCCCAAGTTGTCGAACGTACATTGCAACCGAAGAAGGTGGGTACATTAGTGCTAGTGATATTGAGGATGAATATGCTCTTGTAGCTAACCTTGCAGATAATGAGGATGACCATGAGACGGACGATGACGATGAGGAGTTTTTAGGGACCGCTGCCACCAAGAATTATAGGACAATCATTGTGCAACGAGTGTTGAGCGCTCAAATGGAGCAAGCGGACAAGCTGGAACGCCATAATTTATTTCAAATGTACCTCATCGTTAAGGGCCGTCGTGTTCGTGTCATAATTGATGGTGGGAGCTGCAATAACTTGGTGAGTTCAGATCTTGTGGAGAAGCTTTGCTTGCCCACACGTGCACACCCTCATCCCTACCATATTCAATGGTTCAATAACAGCGGTAAGGTGAAGGTAACACAAACTGCGAGAGTACAATTTTCCATTGGAACATACCATGATTTTGCTGATTTTGATGTAGTGCCTATGCAAGTATGTTCCCTTTTGTTAGTCCATCCATGGGAATTTGATACTGATGCAATTCATCACGGTAGAAGTAACAAATACACTCTTATACACAAGGGGAAGAAAATCACTTTACTTCCTATGACTCCTGCTGAAATTTTGCAATGTGATAAAGAGAGAGCTGAAAATGAGAGAAAGGAGAGTGCGCTAGAATCTAAAAATCAGCATGTGGTTAAAAATGTTTTCCCACCTAAGAAAGGCAAGAAAGAACCTAGTTCTAGGTCCAAGGGAATTAAATTGAAGGGTGGTGTTATGCTTGCTACAAAATGTGACCTTGCTGAAATTAATGAGAATGATGCACTGTGCTATGCTTTGATATGCAAAGATGCTTTGTTTTCATTAGATGATATGCCCAGTACTTCGCCTCCTGCTGTCACTAACCTTTTCCTGCATTGCAAAGAGGGAAGAACATGGGACAAACATGTGATAAATGATGGATTTGTGTTTAGAGCTAACCGCCTATGCGTTCCAGTTGGATCCGTTCGTTTTCTTTTGATACAGGAAGCTCATGGAGGAGGTTTGATGGGTCATTTTGGTGCCAAGAAGACGGAGGCCGTGCTGTCCGCTCACTTCTTTTGGCCGAAGATGAGGCGAGACATTGAGAGGTTTGTATCCCGCTGCACTACATGTCAAAAGGCTAAGTCACGATTGAATCCACATGGTTTATATATGCCTCTTCCTGTTCCTAGCACTCTATGGGAGGATATATCTATGGACTTTGTTTTAGGACTGCCTAGGACCAAGAGGGGGAGGGATAGTATTTTTGTGGTGGTTGATAGATTTTCTAAGATGGCTCACTTTATTCCTTGTCATAAGAGCGGCGATCTTTGTTAATATTGCTAACCTTTTCTTTCAAGAAATCGTTAAGCTTGCATGGTATGCCTTCTACTATTGTTTCAGATCGTGATGCCAAGTTTTTGAGCCACTTTTGGAGAACTCTATGGAATAAATTGGGGACCAAGCTGCTGTTTTCAACAACATGTCATCCCCAAACCGACGGCCAAACCGAGGTAGTAAATCGTACATTATCTACTATGTTGAGGGCTGTTTTGAAGAAGAATTTGAAGATGTGGGAAGAGTGTTTGCCGCATGTTGAGTTCGCTTATAATAGGCGGTACAATCCACCACCAAGGTAAGTCCTTTTCAGGTAGTGTATGGCTTCAATCCCCGTGCTCCTATTGATCTATTACCTTTACCTACTAGTGAACGAGTTAATCATGATGCTGAGGAACGTGCTAAATTTATTCTGAAATTGCATGAAAAGACTAAAGAAAATATTGAAATGATGAATAAAAGGTATAGGACTGCTGGAAGTAAAGGAAGAAAGGAAGTAAAACTTGAATCGGGGGATTTAGTATGGTTACACTTGAGAAAGGATCGTTTTCCAGAATTGTGAAAGTCTAAATTAATGCCTAGAGCTGATGGTCCTTTCAAGATACTCGAGAAAATAAATGATAATGCATATAAACTTGAGTTGCCGCCCGAATTTGGGGTTAGCCCCACATTTAACATTGCAGATTTGAAACCGTTTATGGGAGAAGAAGATGAGTTTGAGTCGAGGACGACTCCACTTTAAGAGGGGGAGGATGATGAGGACATCACTCCTATGCATACGCCCGAGACTCCTCCAGTTGTGATGCAAGGACCCATCACAAGAGCACGAGCACGGCAATTGAATCAACAGGTAAGCTTGTTCCTAAGTGCCCGTGTATATACTTGTGAGGATGGTATGCTACCTAATGATATTATTGATTATATCGTACTTAGGAACTTTGGAGAGGATCATGAAGGCCTTGGGAACCAGCAAGGGCCAGGAGGGAGGCAAGGAGGGCGTCCAAGTCAAGTTGGAGTCCCAATTCATCTCGGAGTCGGAGTCCCAATTCATCTCGGAGTCGACTACCTCGGCCACCAAGAGCAGTGTTGACTAAAATCGTCGTCCAGGCCACAAATGGACTCCGATTTCAATGATCCACATATGTATCAAAAGCTAAGGAGACAACCTTTCCAATGGCATTGGTTTCAGGTCAATTGGACTTCGGAGTCAATGAGAATACACAAAACAATCCAGAACACTTTTTCAGTCCGAGTTCGAGTCCAGTTCGGCCTCAGCAATAGCACTGACTTTAAAGTGCCATAACTTTTGATTCCGGTGGGCTCTTGAGACCCATGAGTATACGTTTGAAAGATCTCAGAGTCTACTTTCCAAAGGATCCAGCCTCACCTCAAAATTCCTTCAGATGCGTCCGAAAACTGCCAAAAACCAAACATTGCTTTTTCAGTCCGAGTCAAACTCTAGTCAAAGTAGGCTTGGTGCTTTCAATTTGAGTTGTATTAGATCTCCAATACTATGGACGACCCCCTCCTGCTCCCCTAATATAAATAACCACCCAAACCCTCATCTAGGACTTGGGTTTTGCTTAGATCAATTCTGTCTTTGAACAGTATCGCCGTTCATCGGTTTGTGGAACCCCAACTCGTGTGTTTAATATAATTCGCAATTTCAGATTGCTTCTTCTACGTTCTTGCTTGTGTTCTCGATTCGCATGCAGGGATAAGCCTTCTTGGTGAGGTCAACCGTGTTTGTGCAAGGTTGATAACCAACGGAGCCGTGGTGTAGCGATTGTTGGGTTTGGATCGGTTCTGATCGGAAGCCGGATCGTCAACGTCGAGTCTCCACCAATCGACTTACCTCTACCTGTCGGAAGATCGGGCCACCGTGCGCATCACATGCAATGCATATGAAATAAAAATACTAAGTGCATTATCCAAGTCAGCTCCAAAGTGCAAACATTCAACTCAATTTAAAAATTGAAATCAGAAACGCTAAATTCCACTTCTAATCTATAGCAAAAACTAGAAACAATAAGCACACTTCTCTAAACAAGCATAACTTTTAATTGGCTAATCCAAAAATTGACTTCTTGAACTCTAAAAGACCACAAGAGGGTGATCTAACTTTACCATACATCCTAACATTCAGAATATAGCTTGAAAATTTTTCACTAAACTCTGAACTTCAGCGCCACAATTCTGAAATTCAGCAAAACCCGGTTTCAGGACAGCACTAATACAATTGGCCATAACTTTTGAACCACTTTGTCAAATTGAGCAAACTCAGATCCTAAATGACCACAAGACATAGATCTACCATTTAGCTTTGGACAATCCTTCAGAATCTGCCTAGATAACTCCCAGTTTGGCCAGGAACAGAGAGCAGTTTCAGAGTTCAGAATTTTCAGAGTTTCAGAACAGTATGCACCATTTTTATCATAAAAAGTGCTATACTTCATGGAATTGAGTAAAGGATAATATTTTTACAATCTACACGAAATTTCCTACAACTTATCAGGAAAATTAATTTCTAATTCGGCCTAGAAATAATTTAAATTCGCAGCCCAAGTTTCAGCTCCACATTTTCAGCATTTCAGAGCAGCGCGGACTAAAATCATCATAACTTTTAGCTGGGCTAACGAAATTGAGTGATTCTAGTTGGAAATGAAAGATAATTTCATTAGGCACAACTTTCTCTACAGCCAGCCTAGCAGGAGATGCTCGGAACTTGCTCAATAACAGTAGCTACAAAATCTGCTCAAAAATTCAGAACTTTGCTCCAAACCCTAGATTGGTTATTCCCCATCCAAATCCCAAATCTCCACCCACCAAACCCTGAAATTCACCATGGCTGCCCCCAAAACCAGGAAATCAACCAACCCTAACCAAGGGAGCCTTACCACCAATGGAGTGGAAAAGGAATGGAGGGAGCCAAGTAGGGGAGGAGGGGCTGCTGCGGCTTGGAGAGGGAGGAGGGAGGCACCAGCAGGGAGCAGCAGGAGTGGCGCCTGGACTGGTGCTGGCTGCAGGGAGGAGTGAGGGAGGCGCTTGGAGGAAGGAGAGCTCAAATGAAGAAGTGCTGGAGGGAGGAGGCTGCTTGGGGAAGAGAAACCAGAAAAAAGAATGTGCTGATTTGGTTTGGTGCTGGTTCAGTTTGTGGCAGCCCTCAATTCTTTTTGTATGCTACTCACTTGACCCCACTAGTAAGCAAGAAGAGTGGCTAAGTCCCCAGAAATTCAGCACATGGATTCAGTTTTTGAGCCACGTTTTGAATTAGTATTTGGCATTGGATTTTGGTTCAAACCCCTCCATGCGTTAGAGAAAAGTTTCTAGTTTGTGATCAGCTAACCCGCGCATTCTAGATTCTTATAGTTCTCAAGTTACAATTTGCACATTAAAATTTCTAGCTCTTAAATTTTGCAAAGTTTGGAAATTCTTCTAAGTGGCAGTTTAGGATAATCACTGAAGTCGAAAGTTGATCTCAAATGCGGCCAAGAATTGGTTGGCGCTAATGTTAGCCGTATGAGCTGAATTCGAATTTGGAGCCATGACAATAAATCAACCAAACCGATCGACATAAAGGTAAAAGAAATCCTAAAGGATCCAGCACCAAACTTTCTATTGGACTCCAACCAATGAAGCCAAAAGGAACCAACAAACTCCATCCACTCTCTAAACCTTGTCGCAAAGACGACGACTCTCACCTACGAGAGGCTCCAAACTTCCGGCTGTGGCTTTACCCAGCCACAACCACCACCATGGCCACTCCACAACAGAAGAAGGTGACCGAAACCCTTCGGCAGCACAACTCACTTAATCTCAATAACAAGAACAACTCAATTCATTCCTTTCATAAACATAGCAACATACATTATCAAATGTAGCATTCAACATCAAAGCTTAAATACAACATTTAAGCGTAAAAGCAACGATACCCATACCCTTTCCTATTGTGCATCGAGTGTGTCAAGTTTTAAATTAATTAACCACTCTACTTCAGATTTTAAGGTTGTTGCCCTAAGGCCAAATTTTTAACAAGAGTGGAAACTTATGCCGTGTTTCTAATTTCACACAGCAAAATTTTAGTTTACTCTAGAGTAATTTGCTAAATTCATATGCCACGGACCTAAGGCCTGCTTTGATACCAACTGTAACACCTCGGCACCCCATGCCCTGAATGTTACACTCTCTCGCACCAACCATTTCAAAATACTAGGAATAAATCTTAGCTAAACAAGCGAACAACTAGGAGGTGGCCGAACTTATTAAAAATTTCAGCAGCACCTCCCCTAGAATAGTGGACATCCACTCAGCAGACAAGAAAAACAATATACAACAAATACAATGATATAAGCAATCGAATAATGACAATAACAAAAGGTCATGGAATCCACGAACCATCATGACCAACTAAGCGCATAACTAAGCATACTAACAGGGAGAAGCAACAATAACTTAACTACACGACGAGGCTAACAATAATCAAAATACAACACAGAAAGGTACAATAACCCCAACAAGAGTGAATTAACTGGGAAGGTGCGCGCCTACCCTCTGGGCCTGTCAGACGGAGACGGTGCGAAGAGACAGGTGCTTGACTCTGGCGGCCCGCTGGCCACCTAGCGAAGGAACCTCCTATCCCATCATAGCCATCATGTCCGTGGGGCAGGCGGCCAGCTAGCCGTCGTCGGTAGGCGTGGTGAGGTCAGCTGGTCGGCTGTTGTGGCTCCTACGAGGCAGTCGAGCTCTGCGTGGCGCCGGACTCGGTCTGGTCGGAACTCGGAGGCGCCGGACCGAGTCGGGTCGGAACTCTTGGGCGCTAGACCAAGCTGGTCGAGTCTTCTTGGCGGGCTAGATCGGGGCCGAAGAACTTTCGGGACCCGGCGGAGCATTCGGTTGAGGCTGGGCACAGGGTGGCCCATTGGGAATTCCGGCCAATGTTTGGCGATAATCCCATCCCCGAGGGGCAGCGACTTGGGCAGCACTTCCTTCGATGCTTCCTGGCATGAGTATTCGTCAGTAGCCCCCAGTGCCGTCTAGGAACACGTGCGTTCCTGAATGGCCCGGTACCTTTGATGGCACGATCTTCTTAGTGGACGCGGTGGCATCGCGGCTTCCGACGCCCGTATTTATTGGAGCCTGTTAAACCTGCGCCTCCAAAGATATAACGGCGTATGGTCGCAGTATCCGGGCGATCACCGCCACTCAAATCCTCGCCGCTTGCACCTTAGCCTCCTGGACTTGATGGCGAGTTGGCGCTCACCGGAGACGAATCGCCGCCGATGCCTAGGGAAGAGGAAGGCCTCTTGGCGAAGCTATGGGGCAACTTCGACCTTGCCATGGCTGGGTGGGCCGAGCAGGACGCTGCCACCGTGGATGCGCTGATCGATGTTGTCCTGAGGCTTCGCAGGGCGAGGGATGCCCTCATTGAGGCGGTCGGGTGCGCGCGGCGCTTATATTCGCGCCTCGTCTCGATGGCTTAACTGTAGTGCCGCGAGTAGCAACCATGTGTAACTCACGTGCTATATGAATGCCGTTGCACTTTGGTCGTTGGTGTTTCTTTACATATGCGATCTCCCCGGGGGTCTTGTTTTGGTGTCGTATAGCGAGGCCACGAGCCTTTAGGGGGCGTCGGACCATGCTGGTTGGTTGGGTCCAACTGACTTGGTCGGCCATCTTGGCCCGGGTGCGCGCGAGCGCACCCAGTGGGTGTAGCCCCCGAGCGGGTCGGAGAGCTGGTCGGGGGGTTACCTGGATTGGTGAAGGCGAGTGGACTCGTTCGGCCGAACCTTCCGACATGCTTGTTCAATTCGGGCGGTGAAGTCCGACCAACTCGATTGGTAAGACCCGGTCGACTGGAGCTAGTCGGCTTTGAGCCCCCGAATGGATCGGGGGGTAGCCTTGGTCGGTGGGATCCGACCGACTCAGTCGACCGGAGCCGATCGAGTGCACGCGAGCGCATCCGGTGGATATAGCCCTCGAGCTCCCGGGCAGGTCGGAGAGCTGGCCGGGGGGTTTCCTTGGTCAGAATGCTAATTCTACGTCTCGTCCGGACGTGGCACCAGTCGGCAGGGACGCCCGAGCGCTTGTTTTACGTCGTAGCTAAACGCGGCCTCGCGGCAGGGATATCCGAATGCCTCAGCGAGGTTCCAGTTCCCGAGTGCTTGTTTTACGTCGTAGTTAGACGCGGCCTCGCGGCAGGGATATCCGAATGCTCAGTGAGGTTCCAGTTCCCGAGTGCTTGTTTTATGTCGTAGCTAGATGCGGCCTCACGGCAGGGATATCCGGATGCCTCAGCGAGGTTCCGGTTCCCAGGCGCTTGCTTTACGTCGCAGCTAGACGAGTTATTAGGGCTGGTTTAACGCCGGAGCTAGGGGAATTAGTAGGGCTGGTTTAACGCCGGAGCTAGCCGAATTAGTAGGGCTAGTTTTGTTAATGATATGCCCTAGAGGCGATCATGTGAGATGATTGTATCATACGTCTATGTTCATGTACTTATCAGTTCCATGAATAAATGTCACTCCTTTGTTCATTGAGTATGACTTAATTGTGAAACATATTGGTTATATGATATTGTTCTAAACTATCCCTGGTCACATATCATTATGTGGATCATAGTGATCTGATCAGCACATGTATTGATTGATGGTAATGTTTCACATACCATAGATATAGAGATATCAAATCAATAATGCGGGCACATGTTAGAGAACATGGGATTGGATAGACCCGCTCCGAGACGCTGATGAGATTGTTATGTTAGAAGTGCCATCAGGGTGTAGTCTCGAGTGGTATACCTATACGATCCTTTGACCTGAGATTCTTATTGATTCTCAGCATGTGTAATTGTATATTTTGGGGCTATCAAATGCTTCTCCGTAGCAGGGGAGTTATAAAGGTAGCTTACGAGTATGCCATGAAACATGACGTGAGATATAAGAGATCAAGATGGAATTTGCCCCTCCTTGATAACGGAGAGATATCTCGGGCCCTCGGTGTGGATGGATAATGAAAAGTGCATGGCCATGCCAAAGTGATTAAAGTGTTAATCACGAATTATATCCATTACATTGACGAGTGAATGGGTCGAGCTATCACAAGGATGGCACGCATCTTACCTTGAGCTTGACTGGTATCGCGTGGCAAAAGGATTGGTATATGAGTATATCAAGGTTCACCGACACGATCACTCTGTGCATTAGGGGACAACATGTCCCGCTAGGAACCCTTGTGTCGATGGTCTGGAAAAGAGGTTTCTAGGGCCATAGCCGTTTGCGCATGAACCTAACGGGTCGCACACTTAACGGGTTGGATCATGTCTGATGGATTGGATCCATTAGTGGGCTTACACGGATTTGGATCCTCTGGCGTCTTAATGGATTTCTACTGTAGAAGATCCATTAGTATGAGTCCTAGTGGGCTTCTATCGTAGAAGGCCCGTTAGTGCACTCTATATAAAGGGGCGTGGGGGTGTGCAGCCATGAGGTTCTCCCCATCACAAACCCTAGCAGTCGCTGCATCCCACCACCCACTAAACCCTAGCCACACGCGTGGGTGCTAGCACACCAGCGCGCGGTGATCCTACCCTGGACATGTGGATACCGTAGAGGCGCCGTTGCATCTGCCTTGGCGCTGATTGAGAGAACGTCTACTTCCTCTCTGACGTTGCGGCGCGATCGCGAGGAGGAGCGATCAACTCGGCATCTACTATCGTACTTTGGGGTACGCGGGGCGCTTCACCCACTCTTCTTCAGCTGCTAACGTGCTCCAAGGGTAATGATCCATGATCCACTACTCGCATGTATCCTGGTTGAATGCGTAGAAAATTTTGTTTTCGGCTAGCGTAGCCTACGCGTTCTCTATAGGTTTAACACCGGAGCTAGGCGAATTAGTACGGCTAGTTTAACGCCGGAGCTAGGCGAATTAGTAGGGCTGGTTTAACGCCGGAGCTAGACGAATTAGTAGGGCTGGTTTAATGCCGGAGCTAGGCGAATTAGTAGGGCTGGTTTAACATCGGAGCTAGGCGAAGGGCGTCTATCTCGAGTCCTAGTCTGGCGAGGCTGTCTGAGGGAGGAGTAGCTGCTGTCTGTCCCACGTATACGCCCCGTTCGCAGGTGTGGGGCCTGAAGCGGGTGAGCAAGTGCATGTTTACCAAGCATAGGTTTGAACACCGTGCTCGTGGAGCTACTAACGGGATATCCGAGTGGGCCCTAGAGATCACGCGACCTCCGAGCGGACGATCCCTGCGTAGGGTTGTCCGACCCGCTGGGGGCGACCCATAAAAAACCTTTCTTTACTCGATCCCGTATCGGACCCCGAGCCGTTCAGAACTTCGCAACCTGGTGGTTTGCTACCCTTCGGGGGCTCCACGGGAGAGCGTTAAGTATGGTCTCGGATACGAGTTAAGGCGATTGAGTCATCCGCCAACTCAACTAGAGGCCCACTGGGAGCTCACCCTGTCCTCGCCCCTTGCTCGATTTTTGTGCCGGGCGGCCCCGAATCCACTTGGTGGATTAGAGCTTTGGAACCCGCGGCGCCGGATCAGGTTCAAGAGCAAGCTGTAGAGTTCTCTCGCCACCTCGAGGCCGTTTGCGGCCCGGTGAACTTTTCATACCTGTTTTGGCCCAGTCGGCCCAGCCCGGAGGCGGAGATCGAGAGGCTGCGGGGCGTCTCGCCCGAAGCGATGCCCTGGTGCCTCCTGTTGGTATTTAATGCGCGTGCAGGAATTAAATGCAAAGGGGAATGATTGGGAGCGATACATCTCACCAGTGGCGTGGCGTGGCGGCTCGACGTGATAAAGCGGCGCTCAACCGGCGACATCCGCTGACCAACGTCCGACGGTCGACGCTTGTCCGGTGGTGCATGTAGACCCGGTAGCAGAGTGCTAGGTGCAGGCACGTTCCTCTTTGCCTTCGCTTTTCGAGATACGGAATCTGGTAGTGCAGGTGCGTTCGACCGACCGTGGGTCGCCCTGCACGAGCACTTCCTTCTGCCGCAAAGCACTTGTTTCGAGACTGTAGCCGCCAGGGCATAGGCCGTAATGCTTGGGTCGAAAGGGTTATCACCTGGGGGAATCACATGGCCAGTCGGGTTACCGACCCACGTAAGCGTGTGAACTTGTAGCCCCCGATCGGTGCGTGGCAACCAAGCTTGTGGTCGGCAGACAGCGCTTGAACTCGGGGGGGGTCACCTTAACTTTTTCTCCCCATGTTGGAGACGTTGTGGCCATTGGGACTCATCGCTTGGCTGTCCACCAGGGTGGTGAGGGAACGGGCCTTTCGCGATTTTGGGGCCGCCGCAGGCCCGCCCGGGCCTTTTTGCTGTGTCGGCGCGACCGGTCCAGCCCAGGAGCCAAAACCAAAGAGCCACGCTACGCCCTGCCCGAAGCGAGTCCTTTCGCCTCCTGCTGTCGCATCGCATTTTAATGCAAAGTGGAGGGAGTGGAGAGAATGCGCCTCGTAACGCAGGACGTGGAGTTAATGCGCATGCGACGCTCTGGGCGGGGCGACGCCTGCTTGGAGCTCTCTGTCCCGCCTCCGCATATATATAGCATGAGGGGCTTGAGAGAGGGCACGCCCAGCCAGTTGCCTTCGCTTGCTCGTCGCTCCGCGCTCTCCTTTGACACAAAGGGGGGCGCCTCTTGCACTTTGGATCGACGAATGGCGAGCGGCGGCGACGATCGGAGAGCCGGCAAATGGGAGGCGGCGACAGACCCCCGGGGTTCGGACCTTAAGAGGCCTGCTTGTTTGGCTGGTCTCCTCCGCCGCCACGGGCAGGTCACACCGCCTCGTTGTCCTTCCGCATCAGGAACCCTCTTGCAAAGTGAGTCACTCTCGCTTGGTCTTGGTACGGCTTTGACCTTGTCTTATTGTTGCTGAGCTATTTCTTTTTTCTCTCAGTGCGTCTGGTTCGGGCTCGCGCCAACATCCACGCAGACTGCCGGCCGCCCGAACGGGAGGCGGAGGCTACCCGAGCGCCTCCGACACCCAGCTGGGAGGCCCCCCCGGGCGGGGTGGCCGGGCGGTGGATCTGGCGGCCGCGCTGACGAGGCTGAAGGCCTCCTTCGATGTCCAAGCCGCAAGGGCTGCATCCCACCAGGCGGATGCACTGTGGCAGCGAGCCCAATGCCGGGCCGCGGAGGAGGAGCTCGCCAAGATGCACGAGGATATTTTGGCGCTACAGGCTCGGGCCGAGGTGGCCGAGGAGGAGCTCGCGAAAGCGCACGAGGAGGTGGCGCCACTGCGGACTCGAGCCGAGGACCTCGGGAGGAGGAGGCCAGCCGCACGCGAGCGCTGGACCTCGTGACGAGAATTTTTCGTCCATGCTCCGCCCAGCCTTTGATAGCATGGGCAGGAGCTCGAGCAGCTGGGGATCTTGGTGAACCCGGCCATTGGAGGATCTTGCGCAAAGATCGCCTTCGGCCTCTCCCAGGTGGCGGACACCTTGGCCGACCTTCCCCGCGCCTTGCGTGAGCGCTCCGCCTGAGAGGGGCTGAGAGTCGCTGTCGGCGTGGCGGAATACGTGCTGGCCTGCTGGGCTAGCCGCGATGCCTCCCTTGATCCAATGGCGGCCGTCGCCGGGATCGAGGGCAACACGAACCGGGTCCGGGCCCAAGTGCGGGTGGCGGCGGAGACGGTGGCGGGGCTAGGCGTGGTCATGGCGAGCAGCGACAGCTTCGCTACCGATGATGACTTCGCCGGATGATCCTCCAGGCACCCGGTTCTTGTTTTTGATTTTTTTGTTTTTTTGGTAGGATGCAGTGCATGTATATTCCATGTCGTGAACCTTGGGGGCTTCGCTTGACATTTTGCATTTCTCATGATATACGCGCTCGCCGAGCAACCGTAGCCCTTGGTGATCGATGGGATTTTTAGGGCGTAAGTCGCAGCATTGACCGAAGATTAGGATGACCGGACGCAGCATTCCCCTACCTTTTTTTCAAATCCTCGTGTAACCTGCCCCCTCGGCCTATATAAAGGGAGGCAGGGCCCTTGGAGGAGGGGGATATAGATTTTCTTTCCTTCACACGCACCCACGTGAGTTCGCTCACCGGCACCACCCTTTAGGTCGCTCAGGGTTCTCCGACCCGGGTCGACGCCACGCTCAGGAAAGCCCTCCCGATTTCTTCTTCCCGAGAGAGTGCTAAGGGCTTGTCCTTAGCCTCCGTTTGTAACCTCTATTTGCTCCCTGAGCTCAGGGCAATACAAACCGCCACAACGAACTGGAAGTAGGGACATTCCGCCCGAACCAGTATAAATCCGGAGCTTCTTTGGTCTAACCATTCGAGGAGAGGGGACGCGCAACCCCACACTTAAAAATTCATTGCCGGTTATACGAAACGCCGACAGTTGGCACGCCAGGTAGGGGTCTTTGCGCGTCATCTTTGCGATCTCTGGATTCCCATTTTCCTCCTCAATGGCTTTCTTCATCAACGACGACGCATCTGCGTCAAGGGGCTGGATTCGCTTCGGTTCCCTCGACTTCATCACCATCTCGGCGGGAGAGTTCATGCCCATCCCCGCCACTTTCCAGGCACGAGCGCCTACCTCGAGCCTGGATGTGGGGAACCGTCCCCGGGACTCCACTGATTCACCCAAATGCATGGCATATCTCAAGTGAATCAAGGGAACCTCGGGCGTCCCGTGATTATACCCGTGTTGGTCCTGTGATAGTTCGCCAACACGAGCATTCTCATCCAACAGCTTGACATCACAACACATACATAATTAGCGAAGCATAAGCGTTATTACATACCAAAAGGAGGACTGCTGTCCATAACGACATATTTAAAGTTATTACATCAAGTAGCAGCGAAATCACAAGATAAACAACAAAAGGGCCAGCATGGCATGCCCCCAAACCCTCGGGCAACCAATCTGGGCAAGAACGGCGACTAAGCGTTAGCATTGTCGAAATCTGCCGGTAAAGTCCCCGGCAATGCTCTCATCCTCACCTGCAGCAAGTGGACAATCCGATTGAGTACAAAGAGTGTACTCGCACAATAATATACATTGCATGTTGATTTCTAACTACATGTGGTTGCTACATCAAAGGAAGGCAAAATGGCAATTTCAGCATAAAGCAATATTTGGAATCAATTGTAAACAAGTATAGATTGAAAGGAATTGCATTTAGTAAACATTTGTAAATTCTAATACATCATATAACATCATCATAATCCAACTTATCTCATGCCTTCAAGCATTCTCCGAACCATGAGTTCCATCGCTCATGTTCGACTACACACACAAGTACTCCAATACTTGTGTCTCTTTTCCCACTCCCATCCCATTCTTACCAAGTCCTTAAAACTCGCCCAGTGACTGACAATTTAAGAGATCGTCCTTAACCATGGACGCGGCTATTCGAATAGTTTAAACTCTGCAGAGGTACGACTTTACCCACACGACACGTCACACTCGTAAGCCAAGCTATTAACACACTTCCTTTGATGTGTCGGCCGAGGTGAACGTGACAAACCATTTTCCAGTATGCATGGTAGTGTATCTAAACCATCCGGATGACTGTGACCCTCGATCCCGCTTGCCCAGTGCTCGGTGTGTGTGGATCAAGGAGTACACCCGTTGTTGGACATCCCCAACTCAACAAAGTCGAGGGACTCCGAGGATATTCCTTGGCGCTCCACCAAGCCCAAGGAACTCCCATGACATTCCTTGACACTCTACAAAGCTCAAGGAATTCGAGTGCACATGGTTTACATACCCTAGTCATACACAAGTACTTGGTTACGCCGGTCCCATAAACGGCGTGTGGTTCGCACGATAGTTACTCAAAAAGACGTCACCAGGATTTGATCCTTAGGGTCCTTAACCAATATCTTTACTCATTAAACAACATTTAAAAACATCATCATCACAATAATAAATCTTGATCATTGCGACCGATGGACTAAGTCCATCTATCGCGGTTTCTAACGTTGTTCTAAGCATGGCTAAGCAATTCGTACGAACCCATATATAATAATAAACCAACCACGTAGGGCGACAATGGAAATATGGAGTGAACATGCTAAGGGTATAACACACACAACATGGTGATAGCTAAGAATTCTACCCAAACATAATTGTAATTGAAGTAAGCATGCATTCGATAAAATAATTTAAGATGTAATTGTCAAAATAGTAGGAGCAATCGTGGTCAAGGAATAAAGTAGTGCCTTGCTGCTCGTTCTTGATTTCGAAGGTGTAGTCGTACTCGGGGGTGCCTTCCGAAACGTCAACACCTAACGAGAAAATCCAAATCCATAAACACCAAATCAAGAATTCAAACGATGCACATGATTAAAAGATGCATGAAATGCTCATGATGTGTAGTACTAGTCATAATATGAAAGTACTAATTGAGTTTTTGCGTTAAAAGTTCAAGTCTTAAAGCTTTTATTGAATTATGTTCGGAGTATCCGAGTTTCACTTCGGACTATCCGAGCGGACCCTCTCGGTCTGAATTGAAATTATGTTAGGACTATCGAAGTTTCATTCGAATGTCCGAATGGTTCGACTATCCGAGTGTCATTGGATGTCGAACTGACCCTCTCGGTATGAAGTTGAAATTCCTTTCGGACTGTCCGAAATATGATTCGGAGTATCCGAAGGTAGGTTCGGAGTATCCGAGTGGTACCTCGGAATGTCCGAGCAGACCTTCTCGGTTAGCCAATGCAGCCGTCAAGCTAACTCCTAGTCGGACTATCCGAACTTCATTCGAGTATCAGAAGGTGTTCGAATGTCGAGTAAAATCTCGGACCGTGTCCGTGGCGTTCTGTTTGTAACAACTGGTTTGTCTATTATCCTCTACACTTCCAAGCAATGAGCTAGGGTTTCACGGGGATGGACTAGGGCTCTAATGGAATGGACTAAGGTAGAAACTTACCACTACAAGGTTGCCTTTGCACAAGGTGGATGTTGGTTTCGGCGAGTGGATGATGAAAACGTCGCAATGTCGGTTCTTCACGGTTCACCTCCTCCTAGCTCACGTAGACGACAATGCCGTCACTTGCTCGTGCTTGCAGCAACAACTAGCCCTCCTCCTCAAGCTTCCACGCGACATGCACGACCCGATTCATGGTTGGATGATGGATTCCATGGGAAAAGAAAATAAATGAGTTACAAGGTTCTAAATTTCAGAACATGGAGGAGAAAGAAACGATTGCTACTCACCCAAAACTTGGTTCCTCAAGAATCCATTTGGATGGATTTGAAGCTCTTGATCTTGGCTACAAGATGGTGTAACATGCACAAGCCAAAACCCAAGTTTGGAGGGGATTTGAGGGGGAGAAATGGCAAGAGGTAAGGAAGGTGCTCTTGCTGTTTTTCAGGATGTGCAGCAGCAAATGAGCAGGAAATGGAGGAGAAACCAAGGTGTATCACTATATATATGGCTGCCACTCATGCCTTACATGTGGGGCTAGGTCCCACATGTCATAGGGTAGGTGGAAGAGTGGGTATGGGTGGTTGAAGTGAGAAAAAGCATGGAGAGGATGTGCAGTCCACAATTTTCTATGCAATGGTAGGTCCCATGTGTCATTGACATATCATGTACATAGGTAGGGGTGAGTGATGTAGCAACTAGTAGGGTAGGTATGTGCAGCCTTCACTCCTCTCTCTTAAGAACATGGCCCACATGTCATTGACTAGGGCAAAACAACATGTGTGCAGTTTTGAAAAATGATTACTAGATTTTTGGTTACTCCCTATTTATGCAAGATGAATGCCCTAACCCTTGTATGATTATAATTAATTTAGGATGCAACGATTATTATGGAAGATGTTAACGCGACAAGCCTCACTTACCGGATCAACGAAAATTGGGCTGTTACACTGGACTCTGTCACCCGCACTCTCGGTGACCTTCGACTTGGGGACCCTGCGCGGACCCCAAGGTGGGAGTCCGTCTACCGCCACGCTACTTCTAGTAGCGGTCCCTGCGAGCCTGCACGCATGACGGCATCACCCCCCGCAGGCTCGCACCTCGTGGCTACGGTCGGCCATTTGCCGACCTCCGTCTACGATCTGCTGGAGAGCCCCTCCAGCCTCGACTCCGGCTCAGATGCGGAGCACACCTCCAGCGCGTCGTACCCTCGCGAGTGCAACATGGTGGGGCCGGACACCCCGGCCACCACCTCCGTTAGCCCGGGAACCGCCACCCGGCGCGCCGAGGCGCGGGAGGCGGAAATCCAGCGCGAGCGCACCGAGCCTCTCCAAGCCCGCCGTACGGAGCTCCAGCGGCAACACGAGCAGCTGGAGGCTCAAGAGGCTGAGCTTGTCAAGCTCCAGGCCGATCTGGAGCAAGGCAGGCCCGGACCTTCGCACGCACCTATCGCACGCGTGCGCGCGCGACAGGTTCAACAGCAACTGGCCGAGGGATCGCACGACCTACCGTACTTCCCTCGCGCCAGCCAGAATGTCACCGCCGCGGCAATGTTACTTCGCGGCATCCCCGAGCCAGAAGGCCCGGGGGCTAAGGCCACCTACCAGAACCTCCGTGGGCTGGTAGAACGTCCTGCGATCCAACATGTACAGCCTTCCGTCTCCTTCTGCTCGGGGGCTTCTTCCGATCATCCCCCATGTGCCGCCCGAGCGCCCAGGCCTCTCGCACCGGCGCGAATGCTGTATGAAGCCAGAACGTTCAGCGGCACCGTGGGGGCCCGGAAGAAGACGGACGACGAGGCAATCCTGTCCCGGTCATGGACGGCGGCCGCCGCCTGCCACCAGACCCAAGCCCGACGACGGGCAGGTCATGGTGTTTGGTAGAAATCCACCGCGCGAACTTCCCCTCCTGATTCCGGGCCCCCACAAACATAACCAAGTACACCGGGGCCTCGAACCCTAGTGTCTGGTTGGAAGACTTTCAGCTCGCATGCAGGGCGGGAGGCGCCACGGACGATCTCTTCGTCATCCAGTACCTCCCCATTTACCTCGCGGATTCTGCCCGAGCATGGCTCGAGTATTTACCCGCGAACACTATCAGGAGCTGGGCCGACCTAAAGAGCATCTTCGTCGGTAACTTCCAGGGCACTTACAAACACTCGTGGAACTCTCGATCTCAAAGTCGCAAGCGGCAATGGGAGTATCTCCGGGATTATATCCGGCGTTTCTCACAACAATGCAACGAGCTCCCCGACATCACCGACGCCGATGTTGTCGGGGCGTTCATCTACGGTACCTCGTCGAAAGCTCTGGTGCACAAGATGGGCTGCGCCAAGCTCAGGACCACCAAGGAGCTCCTCGACATTGCCACCAACCATGCCTCCGGCGAGGAGGCTGTTGGGGCTATCTTTGATAAGGGGAAGACCAAGCGAGAGGCCGCCCCCGACGCCGGTGCTACCTCTGACCACTACGATAAGAAGAAACGGAAGGGGAAGCAGGGCCGCGAGGGATTCCGACCACTTCGAAAAACTGATGGACAGCCCGTGTCCGCATCATGGGTACCTCGTCAAACACAAGTACAGGGATTGCGAAACCCTGAAGCGTTTCATCTCCGGAACCTCCGCACGGGGTAAAGGGAAGAAGCGTGACTCGGCACCGGATGCCGAGCCCAAGGAGGCGGCCGAAGAGTTCCCCGAACCTGATGGCTGCCTCATGATCTTTGGCGGACCGACGAGCTACGCCGACAAACGCCGCCAGGCTTGCATTCGCGAAGTCCACTGGCGACTCATTGTGCCCTAAGTACCTTCGGTGGTCGGAGTCACCGATCACCTTCAACCGGAATGATCACCCCGATCACGTTCCGCACCCGGGGAGATACCCTCTGGTCATGGCCCCCATTGTGGGGACGAAGCGCCTCTCCAAGGTGCTCATGGATGGCGGCAGCAGTCTCAACATCCTGTATGTTGAGACCTTCGATGCCCTGGGGATCCCTCACTCAAGTCTTCGATCGAGCAAGGCGCCTTTCCACAACATCGTCCCTGGTCTGCAAGCCCATCCGCTCGGGCAGATCGATCTGCTCGTAACTATTGGGAACCAGGCTAACTTTCGCACCGAGACCCTCACCTTTGAGGTCGTGGGGTTTCCTGGCTCCTATCACGCCATAATGGGGAGGCCATGTTACGCCAAGTTCATAGCGATCCCCAACTACACTTACCTCGTCAAGATGCGGGGCCGGGAGTCATCACCGTGGTCGATCCTTCAGCTTCGCCACAACCGCGAGAAGCGGTTGTGAGTTGGCGTCGGCGATCATTGCGTCTGCCGAGCTCGAGAATCTCCGGAAGGAGACCTCGGAGTCCGCCCCCGACTCCAGCAAGTCGGGGTCCGGATCCTTCAAGTCCACCGAGGATACGAAGGAGGTTGTGGTCGATCCCGACGATCCGACCAAGACCGTGCGCATCGAAGCCACGCTCCCCGCCAAATAGGAAGACGCGCTCGTCGGCTTCCTCTGCGCCAATCGGGGACGCCTTTGCGTGGAAACCCTCTGACATGCCAGGCATCCCGCGGGAAGTCGCCGAGCACTCCTTGAATATTCGGCCTGGCTCAAGGCCGGTCGTCCAGCGCTTGCGCCGCTTCGACTTCTCAGCCAAAATTTCCTTCAACTTCTCAGCCAAAAGTTTATTCTAATTCGGCCTCTAACTAATTTTAAACCACAGCTCAAGTTTCAGCTCCACATTTTCAGCATTCCAGAGCAGCATGCACTAAAATTATCATAACTTTCAGCTGGATTATTGAAATCGAGTGATTCTGGTTGTAAATGAAAGATAATTGAATTACCCACAACTTTCTCTACATCCACCCTAGCAGAAGATTCCCTTAACTTGCTCAAATCAACCCGAAACAGCAGCTACGAAATCTGCTCGAAAATCAGGATTGTGCTCAAAACCCTAGAGTGTTATTTCCCCACCCAAATCCCAAATCTCTAATCTCTCAAGCCCCCAAATTCACCATTGCTGCCCCCAAAACCAGGAAACACTCAACCCTAAACCAAGGAAGCCTTACCTCCAAGGAGTGGAAGAGGAAGAGAAGGGGGCCGGCTTGGGGAGGTCTTTGCAGAAGGAGGGCGCCACCAGGAGCAAAGAGGGAGAGGCGCCACCAGGAGCAAAGAGGGAACGTGGCGGCCAGGAGGAGCTGCAGGGAGGGGCGCCACCAGGGAGAGGGTTGGAGGAGAGCTTGTGGAGGCTGGCTTGGGGAGGAAAAATGAGAAGGAGAGGGCTGTTCGGTTGGAAATTTGGAGGGGGGGCGGCTTTGGAAAAAATCAGAGAGGTCTTCATGCGGTTTTGTTTGTCGCCCCAAATCCTTTGCAAATTGAGATCACATGACCCACCAGTAAGCAAGCTAGAGTGGCTAAGTCCCCATAATTTTCAACATGGGTTAGATTTTTGATGCTACGATTGAATTTAGCATTGGATCTCAAATGCGGCCAAAAACCTGGTTGGCGCTAGTGCTAACCGCAGGAGCCGAATTCGAATTTGGGGCCATGACAATATACGAGATGGGTGTCAAAACGGCTCTCCCTGCTTTGTGGAGACCTAAGTGAGAATGTGTTCTTGACACGACCTCAAGGTTTTGATGATCCATAAGATGCTATAGTATGCAAGTTTATGAAACAAGCATCTCAGAGTTAGATATTTGCTTTGATGTGAAGTCAAAGTGTTTGCTAGTTCATCAAGGGCAAGTGGGAGCACATTTACATTTGATCTTATATATGTATGACATATTGGTGATCAGAAATAATATTCCGTAAATGTGCCATGTCTTAATTAAGAAATTGTTCTTCATAGAAGACTTTGGGACAGATTGGAAATTTTGGCATAAAAATCTATAAAGATATATTTAAAAGGCTAATTGGATTAGTGCTTTATGTTGACATAATGTTAAATGGTTCAGCCGAGAATGTGTTCTCATGTATGTCACATTGGATAGCAATACTCAGTAATTTAATACTTGATGAGCTTGATAATTGCCAAAATTAAGGTTCACACCCTGAGCGCATTAAGGTGAATGTCACCGAATATGCCGATATCAATCAAATCTGGGTGAATGTAACTGGATGTTTTGGAAAGGAACATTCTGAGATACTTATGAAGTAAAATGATTGTGTTCTTTGGTGGTGAGGAAATATGGCATGTAATGGTTACATTGCGCATTAGTTTCCAAACCAATACTTAATGAAGGTTGAGAAGCTGGAACTGTTCCAGGCCTAGACAAATATTACCACAACCTTTAAGAAAGGCATACATGAGCATTGAATATTGGATATTCAATTGGTACGCTCTAGTGCTGTTGGAGAAAACATAAGTGATAAGCCAACTAGCCGGTCATGGGGATGACTGTATCACTTCTATGTTTATGATGGATAATATGTTATCACAGTTTCTTGAATAACATCATCGGTATTGATCAACAAGTATGACTTGTTCGTGGAACTCGTTTACTATATGCTGTTATTCTAAATTGGTCCCTGATCTTATATCATAATCTGAACAATTATGATTCAAAGATTAGCACATGCATTGGTTGATGATCAGGTTCCCGGATCATTGATATGGGGATATCAAATCAATGGTGTGGACACTTGTTGGTGAACAAGGGTAGTTGGATAGACCCACTCTGAGAAACTGCTGAGACTGTTATCTTAGAAGTGTCATCAGATTGTAGTCTCGAGTGATACACCTATATGGTCCTTAGACTTGAGATCGTCATGGATTCCCAGCATGTGGACTCGTATGCTTTGGGGTTATCAAATGTTACACCGTAACTAGATAGTTATAAAGATAACTATTGGGTATGCCACGAAACATTGCCAGGGGTTTGATCGGTAAAGATAGGATTTGCCCCTCCTCGATAACGGGAGAGATACCTCTGGGCCCCTCGGTGTGGATGGATTGGAAAGTGCATGGGCATGCTTGTGATTAAAGAGTTAATCACATCCCCGAATCCATCACATTGACGAGTAAAATGGTTGAGCTATCAACAGGGGTGGCACGTATCTTGCCCTGAGCTTGACTGGTATCGTGCGGCAAAAGGATCGGTATATGTTAATTGTCTATTGTGCAAGTGGGAGATTGTTGGGATTATGCCCAATAGTGTATCATGCGCCACATATGATGTGAGCTTGGTAATGACGGGTCACATATGATGTGGGCTTAGCGGGCCACATTGGACGTGGGCTACAAACCTTACTAGGCCTCTAGCATAGGAGCCCAACTAAGGGGCTATATAAAGGGAGGCGGTGGAGGCTTTGAGACAGATGAGCTTCTAGGTTTTCCCCTCCACCAAACCCTAGCCGTCGTCTCTCCCAAGGGTTCACGCGTGAGGTGCTAGCACACCCACGTGGATGGATTCCAATCCCTATATGTGTGGATACCATAGAGGCGTTGCACCTGCGGCGCTAATCGAAACGAACCTGAAAGGAGGCGCAATCAAATTCGCGCACAGTTTCTGGACGTGATCTTGTTTTGTTGATTCCTATTGATCCAGAAGGAATTTGGAGGCAAAACTGAAAGCGTTTGAAATCTTATCTCGTTATCTTTCAAACAAGTGGTAGAACGTCCAAAACGGAGCTCGTATGTGGCATGGGTGTCCATTTTAAGTCGAACTGCTCCTGGAGGTCGCGAACATCCGCGAGGACTTCCGGCGCTTCGTCTACCTCAACACCGCCTACGATCTGGTCGTGGGGCTTGGCCATGGAGTGGCAAGACCTTGCGGCACTAGCAAGGAGGAGGCGTGGCATGTACGGCTACTTCCATGACGCGCGGATCGATTGAACTGGCTTCATCGACTCGTCTTCCGCTGCACTGCACGTCGTAAGGTAATGCGATCTGTGATCAATTGCTTGCAGGGTGTCCTGGGTAGTCACGATAGAATTTGATTATGTGCTAGAATAGCATCCCACGTTTCCCAACAGGTTCAATCTGATTGAAAACTCGATGGAGTTCTACAGACGAGGAACGGGTGGTCTAGCCGACACACGCGATCCGCGAGAAAGGTAGCGACGCTAACTTTGATCTAAACAAAACTCAAAACCCTAAGTGGGGTGGCGGCTTACTATTTGTACCCTAAGGGACGCACGGGTCGACCAAAACATGGGCCAAACAATTACAACTTGAATTACAAGGCCCGCAGCCCAAACTGACTCGGATAGTAAAAATAGTGTCTTTTGTTTTTCAGTTTTCTGTTGACTCAGATAGAATTTTAAGGTGATATCAGATCCGTTGGAAAGAGGATGAGTAGATCTTTCTATCCTATACTCGTGGGCCTCCAGAAGTGCTCTAGATCAAAAGTTATGAATGTTTAAAGTTGATGCTGTCTGCGAGTCCGAATCTCACTTGGACTTCCTTCAAGCCTCCGACTTAGATTCGAGCCTCTTTGTGCTTGGTGGCTCTTCTCCCTGGTTCCTAATAAGAATAACATGATCTCAAGAATTAAATAGCATTTCATGCAATAAATCATTAGTAGGAACACTTAGGAACGACTTCACCTGATAATTTAATTTACGTGCACGAGCTCGAGTGAGTGGTCCTTGTACAATAGGTTCGTTCTGGGGAAGCGTTGTTGTATGGGTGGTTGTATCCACTGTAGAGAAATCCTCATCAACTACTATAAGAAAAGAGACACTACTGTAAAACATGATGCTTAAAAAAATCAGTTGCAAAGCCTATTCTACTCTACTTGTAGTTTTCTGTGTGTATATAAGCTACATAAAAATTGTAAATAACCTAACCAGGACTATCCATTGCTAAACAACCAAGAATAGCCATCAGTTCTTACCAGATATAAATATAGACTCAGGGGTACTGCCTGTTCTTATCATAATTTCAGACATAAAAATACTCAGAGGTAGCATCTATTCTTATCACAATTTTAGAGAAAATAAAACACAAAGTCCTGCACTCGAGCCATTAGCAAATATCCATAACCCAGAACAGTAGAAGTTGGTTCTTGGTGGTGAGGTATGCATGTGGGGTGAACAAATAGATGCATCAGACATTCAACAAACCACTTGGCCATGTGTTGCAGCAGCTGCAGGTATAATCAGCTAAATAAATTTTGACATTCTAATTGTATCTAAGATTACACCTACTAATCTGCTAAATAATCAATGGTTGACTAAGGAATTAATGCATGCAATTCCTCTTCTCCATTTCTTTCCCACCTGCAAGCACCAAGAACACCCCTACCCTAAATTGAAGAACCACCACTCGATTCTTCCCCTTCATTGCCTCATAGGAATCACTATCCCTTTCAAAATGCTACTCACCTGTGCGGCGAAACTAGTCGTGGCGTGGAGAGAGGAGGAGCAGAGCTGGTGACAGAGTAGGGAGAGGAGGCGGCGACCTGGGGGGAGTGGGCTCGATCCAGCGAGGCAACAGCCACTAGGAGGGGATGCGACGGTGCGGAGTAGGGCCGGTGTAGGGAGGGGCCGATGTGGAGGAGGACCGGCGCGGAGGAGGGCCAATGTGAGGAGGACAGGCAAGGCGGAGGTGGAGGCGAGAAGGTGGTGCCGACACGGGAGCTAGGGCGGCGACATCCGGGCATGGCGGCGCTCCCATGGACATATTTTGCCGCCTAATTTCCTGTAAAAAGTTTCACCGACAGATGAATTGATTGAGAAATAAATTATTGCCGACAGATATATTGTCTCTAAAACTATGTATTTTTACCGACACACAGTCTATCAGTAATTAAAGTATTGCCGATGGATTGATTGTTCAAAATATTTACCGACAGATGATTAGATGATAAAAACTGATTTTTACCTACAGACGTCCAACGGGAATTTTGCGCTGTGGTGTAGTGGGAGGTGAAACATGCTGGGTATCTTGCATGAGGAACTGATTGGTATATTTATCGGGATGAATGTTATCTCAGACGGTTCTATATTATAGAACCGTCTGTGATTCTAACATATTATAAACGGTTTTATAATAGAACCGTATGTGATAGCAGCAGGTGTCATCACTGACGGTTTTATACTAAAACCGTCTGTGGTATCACTGTATATCACTGATGGTTTTAATGTATAATTATCAGTGATAGCCATCATCACAGATAATTTTGAAGAACCGTCTGTGATAAGGCGTCTAATATGGGTCTTTGTGTAGTAGTGTAAGCACCCCGAGAAGTAGAGCATTCCTCTGGCCTTTGGTCTAAAAAAAAGAAGAGCATTCCTCAGGCTTGTGCCGGATCATGGACTTTGCTGTTAACATTTGCAACACCACCAGCATGTGGGTTAGAGAAACTTCAAACTTGTGGTTGTTGCATCCTCAGAAGAGCTTTCCTGAATGAGACCTCACCACCGTCCTAAAAATAACACTAGCACATGCACACTCTCATGACTCATGAGGAGATCATAGCTTAATTCCAAATCAATCGCTGATCTCTAGTTTACATGCTACCGAAATGCACTCTCATCTCGATTCGTTTGTCGTCTATCTCCACCAAAAAATACTAGCATGCAATAAATAGACACAAGCAGCACCACCACTCCCTTCTCGTCCCCTCTCCATTTTTCCTTCCCTTGGTGATAGGCCGCAGGAGGGGAGGAAAGGAGGGACGGCGAATCATATACGACGACGCGCGCGTGTCTATGGTTCTTTGCGAGGCCGTGAAGCCGATGAAGGCGACGTCCGACGGGTGTTCGAGGGAGAACCCGCTGCACTCGGCGCTGCCGCCGCCATCCCGAGAGATATGCGTCGTCGTCGTCTTGACCAGCGTGCTCGCCTTCCTCTTCCGACCGCCACGGCAACCTCGCGTCATCGCCGAGATCATCGTCGTTGTTCGCCGCCACAATTTATGTGACACGTTGATTCGTTGTTGGATCAATGTAGTTAATCAATTCCGTTCTAATTGATTGACTTGAATTGTGGTGGCATCTGCTTTCGCACGCCCGCGCTTGGTCGCAGCGAAGACATTCCTCAACACGGTGTTCCCCAAGGAGAGCCTCACGGTCTTTGGACACCCTCGCCAACATCGGCCTTCTCTACTTCCTCTTCCTCGCCGGACTCGAGCTCGACCTCCGCGCCATCCGCCGCCGACCGCACCACCGCCCTCATCATCGCCCGTTGTCGACATCTCCTCGCCATTCATCACGGGAATCGGCACCTCCGCTGTCCTCCAAAGACACCGCGCCGGCGTTGCCACGGGCCATTCTCGCCTTCATGGGGTCGCCTCTCCATCACCGCCTTTCTGTCTTTGCACGTATCCTCGCCGAGCTCAAGCTCCTCACCATCGACCTCGCCGCATGGCCATGTCCGCAGCTGCCGTATGAACGACGAGCTGCGTGGATACTTCTTGCCCTCGCCATTCTTGTTTGTCGCACCGCTCACCCTTGTCTCGGTTTGGGTGCTGCTCACCGGTGTCGGTTTAAATCCTGCAGCGTTCTTCTTGCTCGCCATCGCCGCATGGATGGCGCGGCGGTCCCGAGGGCGAGCTGTGAAGGAGATTTACATCCGCACGACGCTAGCCATCGTGCTTTCGCTGCCGCTTCGCCATCGACACCATCGGCATCCATGCGCTCTTGGCGCGTTCATTGTTGGCGTCATCGTGCCCAAGGATGGGCCCTTCGCGGCGTCCTCTGGAGAAGGTGGAGGACCTCATCTCGCCTGTTCCTACCGCTCTACTTTGTGTCCAGCGACCTCAAGACCAACGTCATGACCATCAAAGGTGCCGACTCATGGGCGCTCCTTGTACTCGTCATTGTGACGGCGTGCATTGGCAAGATAGGTGGCACGATGATCGCGTCATGCCTCGTCGGCGTGCCATTACGAGAGGCATTTACGGGGTTCCTGATGAACACCAAGGGACTCGCCGAGCTCATCGTGCTCAACATCGGCAAGGACCGCACGTCCTCAATGACGAGACCTTCGCCATCCTTGTCCTTATGGCGCTCATCACCACCTTCGTTACCACGCCGTGGTCATGGCCATCTACAAGCCGCACGGTGGGGCCCGCCATACAAGAATCGTGCCGTTGCCCAAGGCGAACCCCGAGGGCGAGCTCCGCGATCTTTGGCATGCTTCCACAAAGACGCGCAACATCCCCACCATGATCAACCTCATGGAGTCTTCGCGCGCACGCGGGCGGCGCATCACCGTCTATGCCATGCACCTCGCCGAGCTCTCGAGCGATCGTCCGCCATCTCCATGGTTCACAAGGCGCGGCGCAACGGTATGCCGTTCGGAACAAGCGCCGCAATGGCGATGGTGATGGAGATCAGCTTGTCGTTGCCTTCGAGACGCACCGGCGGTGAGCAGCGTGTCCATCCGCGCCATGATGGCCATCTCCGACCCACGTCACGATCCACGAGGACGCCGTCACCGATCGCACGCGAAGCGCGCGGCACTCATCGTTCTCCCTTCCACAAACTCCACCGGATGGACGGTCACATGGAGTCCCTTGGCGACGAGTACCAAAGCAAATTAACCAGCGTGTGCTCCACCATGCGCCATGTTCCGCCGCCATCCTCATCGATCGAGGCCTTGGCGGTGCCGCTCGGTGGCCGCGGCGATGTCTCCTACACTGTCGGTGTCCTCTTCTTGGCGGCCGCGGCGACCGCGAGGCCTGTCATACGGCATGCGCATGGTCGAGCACCCGGCATAGCGCTTCCACGTGCTACGCTTCCTCTGCAGTTCGGGGTGGCGGCAACGACATCACCGTGATAACGCATTCTTGAGGGACTTCCACGCTAAGGTGGCCGACGGAACGAGTCCGTCCGCAGACGAGGAGAAGGCGGTCATTGGGAAGGCGGATGTCGTTGAGGCGATCAAAGCGGTGGGACGGTGTAACCTCTTCTGGTGGGGCAGGGCGCCGTGCATGCCGCTATGGTGACGAGCACCGACCGCCCGGCTCGGGTCCGTGGGAAGCTACCTAGCGCCGCTGAATTCTCAACGGTGGCGCGGTTTGGTGATGAAGCAAGACGACCCGACGGCGGCACAACGACCTCGAGGAGGTGGTCGACATCGCGGTGGACGCCGACACGCCGGCCGCAAGGGTGGAAGCTTTCGTGCAGGGTGATGCATGCATTACCTTATACGTATTAAACATACCAATATAGCAAGACTAATATGTGGTATAATCTGACAGAGGTACGTGTAACTTGTTGGAAATGCAAGGTTCAGTTCGGCCAATCAACACCTTTTTAAAGATGTTATTCGGAAATTCCTAATAATTAATGTGAGTCAGTTATATATAAATATCTCTACTACTTCTAATTACAAGTTCACTGCCGGTTCCAAACAGACATCATTGCCGGATATTATAACCGGCGGTGTGTGGTCGATAGTAATAGTCAGAGTATCACTATAGCAAGTCATAAGTCACGCGGTTTTCACGATAAATATGCACACGTGTGGTTGTTAGGATTTGAACCCGCAACCTGCTGCTTCGCATGAACACCCCTTACCATCTTACATAACACGCACTTCTCAACTACTATAAGATATATGTTTCTTTTATCCCTTTGTATCCGAAAGTTTCAATAATTATTTGGACATCTAAATGACCTCAAATAAAAACGTTGTCAATTACAAAGCTGTAGATCTCATCGAGAGCTACAATTTTCATATAATTTTTGTCTCCATCCGACTCGATATGCAAAAGTTATGATTTTTTCAAAAATATTATCACCATCGAACTTTTGCGTACGGAGTCACTCGACAATGATAATATTTTTGAAAAAATCATAACTTTTGTATATCGAGTCAGATGGAGACAAAAATTATATGAAAATTGTAGCTCTCGATGAGATCTACAACTTTGTAGTTGACAACTTTTTTATTTGAGATCATTTAGATGTCCAAATAATCGTTCAAAACTTTTATCCCTTCATATCCAAAAGTTTCAACGATTATTTGGATGTCTAAATGACCTCAAATAAAAATGTTGTTAACTACAAAGTTGTAGATGTAACACCCCGGCGATCTTATGCCCCGAATGTTACCAACTCTTCAAGATTAACTGAACAGGCATAAACACTAAAATTTTCGGCATGAACATTGGACATCTAGATGGCAATTTCAGCATCACAATTGCAACAACAGTAGAAAGAAATGTAAATGAGAGCACTAAATGCTCTGATGCATCATTCTGCTTGATAATTAAAACCAAACTATCACATGCAAGCTTATACCAAAATGATTAAACAACGGGTTCAACTCCAAGCAATTTAAATATGATGAATTGCATTGCATGTCTTATTAAATCATATTGCATAAATCTAAGTTCCAATGAGGTTGTAACACCCTGCACCGATAGTGCCTAGAATCTCACCTCAAAAGGCATTATTAACAACTAAATAACCATTCTAAGAACAAATACCAGCAATAACATTAGCAATTTAAACCAAAAATTCCGGCAGCATGTATCCTCTAACACTAAAACTATGTATCAGCGACATATCATCAGCATAAGGAAATAAGCAGGAGAGTAACAATGACTAGTTCGAGGGTTCATAACATTCACATGATAAGGAATATAGGTCTTAACCACACATGAACATATATGTACTAAACATTTAATCAACTTATCATCAGCACAGCATAATCGATGACAAAGTTCACTAAAACCATCTATTACAATGAAACTCGCTTATGCAATTTATTTAAGGGTGTGAAGCTAGGTGAAGTGATGGTGCTAACTCCCTTTCCGTATGTCGATCTCAACATACCTAAAAAACATTAAACAACAAGCGTGAGTCCAAGACTCAGCATAGCACAACAATTAGAATATCGATATCAATTAAGGTATAGAAATCAATAACATGCTCATATCTATTATACCAAATTAACAAGTACATAAAACAAGGAAATCACCGTCAGTTACTCATCAACTACATTGCTCTCTTAGTGCACATACCTCATTAGACAACATTAGATGAGTCCACGACTCGATTCATTCTTACCTGTAAATTACACTCAACTCAAGGATCATCACTTGCCATTCATCATTATCAGTACCAGACAATGCATCAGACATACCCATAATACAACAATTTGTCGCAATCAATATGTTGATCACCACTCCTTTTGCAACATTATGCAATGCGAATATGTTTAAATGCTCATATGCACCTTTCAAGGCCTATACCGGTATGGCTGAGTGGACACCCGTCGGTGTGCACCCTCTCATTCCCCTCCATCCTGTGGAGGGTGCCTACTCTTACTGACTCGCTCCCATGCACTCGTGTGTATGGAACTACGAGGTAGGTCCTTTGTGCTCACTACGGGTGAGCACCGAGGCCCACATCAACATGGGACGCCTCGTCCTTTATGAATGCATAAATGCAATTAACATGAATAAAATGCAAATTACATTCGTTTCTAGCATTTGCATAACCACATCCATAAACATAAGCATCAACCACTTCTCACCTTCCTTAAGCTATCATTCATGCCCACTTAACCAATTTCAAGAGTAAGAGTATGGTAACACAACATATTCTTCCTACCATGTGAGTATATCATAACAAAAGAGCAATCGTTACGCTACCAAACAAGTCACATCACAATACACTTGCCTTTTTACCCACGAGGAGCGAAATGGTTAGAGACTGAGCTCGCCCCTGGATTCGCACTATCTGCAAATGATTTCATACATCTCAAACCTTGCCATCACAGAAACCACAATATTCACAACATGACAAACCTACGCCCAAAGCCCCGAATTTTCTCTCTCTCCCGAACAACCAAGAAAACTACACATTCTGCCCATACCGAACAGCAGCAGTAAAAACGAGCATAAATAATTCTATACAACTCCACACTAAACTCGAACATTTTCGGAAACTAAAGGAGATTTCCCAAAATTCTCTAGTTATTGACAAAAATAAATTCGGAATTTAAATTGCCCAAAACTGCCAATTCCCGCAAGACCTTCCAATCGCAATCAACTCTGTACAGTCTACGGTAAAACAGGCATAACTTTTATTTGGCTTAACCAAAATTAGTGATCTCGGTCGCAAATTAAAGGTAATTCGAAACTCTACATCTTCTCTTATGGCCAGGCCATCATAAAATGCCGCTATCTTCCCCAAAACGCGACCTGAACCCAGACCTAAAAAACTGCGCGAGGCGAAACCTTGATCTGGACATTCCCATGAACCCAACCTCTCATCTACAGAAGGGTTCACTTTCCTACTCCTACCCATGGCAGGGGCAACCTCACCCCAAGTAACCCCACGATCCTATCCATGCCACCATGCGAAAATCCCGATTACACTCCTCAACCTTCTCGCAACCCGAAAAACAAACGGAGCAAGAGATCCCTTACCACCCAAGGATGCAGCGAACAGGATGGCCGGAGGATGATCTGTGGCACAGGAATCCAAAAGGGTGATGCACCGAAGAGGGCAACTACTCCTTGGGAAGAATTCGGTGGCTCTAATGGACAGGAAAAGAGGGGGCGCAATGGGAGAACTTTGGGGAGCAATGGAGGAGAACAATGGAAGGTGGCTGCTGGATTGGGGAAGTGGAGGCGCAAGGGGGAGAGGCCAGGAGCGGCACAAGCAAGGGGAGGGGTAAATTAGGTCAGGCCACCCCCTAGAAGGCCCAAAACCCCTCCACTTCTGGCCCACAAAGCCCACCAAACCAAAGAATTCAGATTTTTCTTTAAAATAAACTTGCTAATCCCTTTAAATTCAACTGTAGGATTACAGTAGATCTCATCGAGAGCTACAATTTTCATATAAATTTTATCTCCATCCAATTTCGTATGCAAAAGTCATGATTTTTTCAAAAAATATTATCACTACCAGCTTCGATTCTGAATCGGCAGTGATACTGCCTCCATTATCACTGTCGGTTCTTGTTGAGAACCGGCAGTGATAATATTTTATTGCTGCTAGTTCTTAAGAAGAACTGGCAGTAATAGTATCATTGCCGATTAAGCTTATGAACCGGTAGTAAAAGTGATATCATTGCCAGTTCTAGCCGAACCGACAATGATAGACCAGTAAGAAAGAGATTTTTTGTACTAGTGTCCCGATCTTGTATACATTGGCGAACAAAGAAAGTTTCAATTCGGTTGGATATGCATACATGCGTGATCTACGGTGTATCAGACTCTTATCTTAGTCATCCGATTTTATTTCCAAATACTGCACGGCCGATTCTTTTTTCATATACTACACACACAAAGTTTTTGAGTTACCATGTGCCTTTGAGTTGTCATATGCATTCTTTCCATTAAATATTTACTTGCATGTGTAGATAAGATCATCTTTTCTTTTTATCTAATCAAATATAGACTTGATTCACTACTACAGAACAGATCATCATTGCCGGCTCATCCACGCCATTACTGCCGGTTATGGGAGCCGGCAGTGATACTCGGGATTATCACTACCGGCTCAGGAACCGGCAGTGATAATAGATATCACTGCCGGTTCATTGTACAACCGGCAGTGATATTCGACTATCTCTGCCGGTTCACACCAGAACCCAGCAGTGATATATGTATATCTCTGCTAGCTTATACCAAGAACCGACAGTGATATATATATATATCACTGCCGGTTCCTGGACAAATCGGCAGTGACAAGCAGATGTACTTCATAGATTACCCTACCTATGTATAAAATTGTAGGTTCAAATTCAATACATATCAGGACTTACAAAAAAGAGAAAATTCTGACAAGTTTAAACTCCTCACTACTACAGAATCGACCTTTCCTACCGCCCATCAAGACGGTTAGAGTTTAACCGCACCGATATTTAGATCAGTCCGGCTCAACGGCCACAGTTCGCGGAAGCGATAGTACGGTTGAAGACACGAACCGCATCGATGAGATCACATCGAGATCGGTTAGTGTCACGAACCGGTACTATTTAGTGGGTGCTAAATAGTACTGGTTCGTGACACCAACCGCATCGACAGTTATCTTATCAAGACGGTTCAGGTCTTCAACCCAGATCGAGTCCCAATTTAAACTTCTTCCTCCCTCCCTCGCTGCACTCCAGATCATTCCAAAGGCGCGAAAAGAACAAAGGAGCTTCGCCAAGAGCTTCAAGGAGGGGAGTGCTGCCCAAAATTTCAAAATTTTGGTCATTTTACTCACAACCAAGGTAGCTAAGGTTAGTAATATCATTCCTCACTTCATTTGGTGTTAAATAGAGCCTCTTTTTTGCTTGAATTATGAAGAAAATTTGATCTTTTCCCATGATTGATCAAAGATTATGAATGTAGAGGAGGTGCTGCCCAAATTTCAAAATTTTGGTCATTTTACTCAATAACCAAGGTAACTAAGGTTAGTAACATCATTCCTCACATCATTTGGTGTTAAATGGAGCCTCTTTTTTGCTTGAATTATGAAAAAATTTGATCTTTTCCCATGATTGATGAAAGATTAATATGAATGTAGAGATCTAGCTTGATCTTTTCAAATAGGATACAAAAACTTGTTGTGTAAGCTTAGAATTTGCTTGGATTATAATGTAGCTCGCATTTAATGTGTGGATCTAGCTTAAATTTAGGTTTTAGTTCCATCGGTTGATGAAGGATGAGGTTTGGTTGCACGTAGTCGTGGGGAGAATGGTGCATGGAAATCATGGAGTTTGGGATCTTCAAATGGCAATGGTTATGTGGAAAAGAAGAAATTTAAATTCATTTGTAATTAAAATAATATCGAAATATGAATGACTTTATAGAAAATATAAAATGAGTTCAATATTTAAGAAAAGTTTTCAAAAATACTTTGGAATATTTTAAACTTAGAAAATTACTTCTAGTATAATTTTGGTTTTAATTTCCATCAAGAAATTATTTTTGAAAATATCATTAATTAAGTGCTAGAGATTTAGAAAAAATAAAAATAAATGATTGAATAATAATTTAGAAATTTTAGGGTGTTACAATTTCAATAGAATTTGCAAACAAAGTCGTCGTGAATTTTGTTCAGAATTTTGAATCCAGACTCTGATCGACCAATTCTTTTTGTAGGTTGCAAAAACTTGTTGTGTGGGTTTATATTTTGCTTGGTTCAACAATTCATTATCGGAAAATGAGGTAACAGTTATCTTGATGTAACATAATGTAGATGGACCGGCGATGGATGTACATGGATCGACGCCCCTGAGTTCTTGCAGGTTTGTAAGATTTTCTTCGTCGGCCGATGCACACACGACGTCTGCTACATATGTTGTCCATGCATAGACGCAAGAATGAGAAGGAGTGGCCAAAATCCAGCCTCCTTCACTTTCATTTGCTCACAAGAGGTTTCATGTCAAACTATACCGCTGGACCAAGCACGGTGAAGAAGAGATTATACAGAAGACGGTGAAGAAGAAGAGGCATAACATATCCCTGGACGCTGGTCAACACGGTTTATTTATAACAAAGCGCATGCCCGTGATGATGCTACCGCACAAGGAAGACCGTAAGGACGACGGAAGGCTAAGGCACCTGTCGATGGCTCCCAAAGGAGGAAAGTCGATAGAACATACCCGGACTTTGCCGAGGATGCAAGGAACATAAGGTTTGGGTTGAGTACGGATGGGATGAACCTGCTCGACGATATGAGCAAAGAAATACAAAGACTTGGCCCGTGACTCTATGTATCTACAACCTTCCTCCTTGGTTGTGTATGAAGCGGAAGTACATTATGATGCCATTGCTTATCCAAGGCCAAGCAACCTGAAACGACATTGATGTGTACCTCAAACCGTTGGTTGAAGATCTGTTAACACTGTGGAACGATGGTGTACGGTATGGGATGAGTACAAAAGAGAGCACTTCACTCACACGGCATTGCTATTCAGAACCATCAACGATCGGCTTGCACTTGGTAATCTATCGGGCCTATCTATCAAAGGATATAAAGCCCGTGATTCATCGCTTAGAGGATACGGACAGCAAGTACCTAAAAACTCTCAAAGGTTGTGTACATGGGCCACCGTAGGTTCCTCCATATGAAGGACCCAAGCATGAAGGAAGGGTGAGAATTTTGATGGGACAGAAGAGAAACGTAAGAAGCCCATGCATCGCAATGGGGACGCTTGTATTTTCTTTGGTAAAGGATCTGAAAGTAGTTTTTGGAAAAGGTCCTCGTAGCAAACCCGTCTCCTACTGAACAAGGTCACACGAAGGCCATTTGGAAGAAGAAGTCAATATTTTGGGACTTACCTTCATCGAAAGACTTAGAGGTCCGCCACTCACGGACTTCATGCATATCACGAAGAATGTCTCGTGAACCTACTAGGTTTCCTAGATATGTACAGTAAGTCAAAAGATACACTTCTGCCAACGAAAGGACCTACTGACTATTGGGACTCGTGAATGACCTACATCCGAAAAGAGAGAGAAAGGACAACATTACCTCCACCCCGCGAGCTACACTCGAGCAAGGAAGAGAAAAAATATGATTAAGTTCTTGAACAAAGGTGAAGGTCCTTGTGGATACTCCTAACATAAGGAGACTCATAAACATGAAAGAGAATAAAATCGCACACATAAAATCCCATGATTGTCATGTGTTGATGACACAGCTTGTTCTCAAAGGGCGGTGCGAGGTATTCGCCAGATTGGGTACGAGGGACAATCATAAAGGCGTGTTCGTTCTTCAACGCTGTGTCGCAGAAGGTCATCGAGCGTAATAAGTTATCTAGTCTGCATGATGACATGGTCAATAGTCCGTTAGCCTTGAGATGATCTTCCTCCAACCTTCTTTGATATTATGGTCCATCTCATGGTCCACATTGTTAAAGAGATAGAAATTCTCGGACTGTGTTCCTCCACAATATGTTCCCTTCGAGAGGTACATGGGTATCCTAAAGAAGTATGTTCAGAATCGGTCTCGCCTGAAGGTCTGCATTGCGCAGGTGTCAACACAGAGGAGGTGATCGAAGTTTTGTGTTAGTTACATGGATGATCTGAATCCGATTGGCCCCAGATCACGCCATGAGGGGAGGCTACGGGAAAAGGGACTTTAGGGAGAAAAGAATCCTATAGCGACGATCTACTTGCATTTAAACAAGCACATTTCACGGTATTAAAACAAGCAATCAGTAGTGGCTCAGATATCTATGATCACGAGATGAGTCTACGCTACCAATACCCAGAGAAGTCGATAAGTGGATCGCAGTGGAGCAAATGGATCATTTCGCGCTTGGTTACAAAAGCAATTGTTGGGCAAGGCATGATGATGAACAATTGAAACTCTTGGCTCGAGGACCGCCCACAACAATCATATCATTTCAAGGGTATGAGATAAATGGGTACACATTTTACACGACAACCCAGATAACAAGAGCACCAACCAAAACAAGGGCGTCCAGATAGATGCCTTCGACAAAAATGGAAAGATGGACACCTACTATGGTTTCATAGAGGAGATCTGGGAGCTGGAGTACGGGCCATTAAAAGTCCCTCTGCTTTTGGTGCCAATGGGTCAAACCGACAAACCGTGGATATCGATAAGCATCAGATGACAACTGTGGACCTCAAGCAAGTGGCCTATAGGACGAACCGCTCGTGTTTCGCTAATGATGTGACACATGTATTCTATGTGATGGACATGGACAAAGCAAACCGAAAAAGTAGAAGGAGAAGACTAGCAGTAGCGATCAGCCAAGGCGCCACGTGGTTCTTCCAGGTAAAAGAAGGATTGTCGGAGTTGAGGGCGTCACGGACGAAGAAGAGTATAATCGATTCGACGAGCAGCCTCCTTTCACGGTGGACGAGACATTAGTGTCCCTGAATGATACAGAGGAATCTCCCTCACGACGCCGCGATCATAATGAAGGATCACTTGTAAAAGCAAAGTATGTTAGCAAATAAGGATTGCTTTGCTTTTGGTGTAATAGACTACTAACATACTAGTTTCTCATTCCTCTAGTGGTTTTCCTGTATTTTCTGCTCAAATTGTACTAATATTTGACTAACAATATTGTTCAAAGTCCTCTCAGTACTAATATAACAAGGTGACAAATTTGCAATGGAATTATAAGAGTGCAAAAATTACTTTATTTCTTACAATTTTCTATAATGTTAATTTATATTACATGGTTGGAAAAAAATATTGTAAAGACTATCTTTAAAAAAGGCTAAATGAATTTAAAGTGGTAAAAACATTTTTACAAATTATTTAATGAAACAATAGTTAAACAAGAGATTTAAAAAAGAAATCTTAAAAAAGGCTAAATGAATCTAAAGTGGTAAAAGCATTTTTAAAAATTATTTAATGAAACAATAGTTAAACAAGAGATTCAAAAAAAGAAATCTTAAAAAAGACTAAATGAATCTAAAGTGGTAAAAGCATTTTTAAAAATTATTTAATAAACAGAGTTAAACAACAAATAAAAAAAGAAAAGACTTAAAAAGAAGGGCTAGGGGCACGAGCGGGTTCAACTCGAGACCTCACGGCCGGGAGAGCTCACAAGACTCAAGCGCCTCGCGCTAGCCAAGGGGGAGGAAGATTTCTTGTCGATTAGTATGGGCGCTAAGTTGTTTTGAGTTTTAACATCACCCTGCTGGTGTTTTCAACCGGACCGATAGTGCCTAGGGCTCCTCCTCAAGGAGAAATGACCCATCACCCCGGTTGGTGTATTCAACCGATCGATGTCTCACATCAAGACGGTTGGAGTATCCAACTGCATCGATGTGAGACATCAGCCCAGGTTGAATACACCAACCGACTAATAGTGCACCTATAAATCCCTCCCGCCGCCTCCTCTTCCCCAATTTTTCCTACTCCCGCCATTGTTCCCCAATCTCCACCTCCTCCCGCTTGTTTGCAAAGACCTCCGACGACCGGGACGCCTCCAACGACCCCACCGCGCGCCGTCCTCCTCGCCTCCGACGACCCCACCGCCGCTGTCCTCGCCTCCGAAGCCTTGCCTCCGCGCCTTGCCTCCGCCGCTGTTCCCCTCCGACCTTCGCCAACCCTAGGGTTTGTGCCCTCCTTACCCGATGAGATCACTTGTCACTAACAGATGGTGAAAGTGTGGTTTTGCCTCATTGGTGCCCGAGTGATTGGTTTTGGTTTGGTGGTCTGAAACCATGTGGTTTTACCTCAATGGTGCCCGAGTGATTGGTTTTGGTTATGTTGTTGCGCTTGAGATGTCGTGGTTGTCTCTATACATGTCCTTGCACAGGATTGGTGCTTTGTAAGTTTTCGCTTTCTCTGTGATTGCTAATATGTCAGTAGCTTGCAAAGGGGCTAGTCTTTGAGGCTTGGGGACCTTGCAAGAGTGGGATTATTGTTCGATGAAGATTGGGCTGTATTGAGACCATTTGTGACAACAATAATTTTCCACTTGACATTTAGTTGTATAGATCAATTGGTATCTAGTGATTTTGATATATATATTTGTGTTATGAATCTTTACTGTTCATGCATAATAATCTGTTGCAGTGAGTTCTGGAAGTAAGTTCTAGTAAGTTGTATGCTCCTTTTGCATTCTGGATAGGCTCACCCTGTGTTTGCTTTATATTTCCTGTCAGCTAGAATCATTTCCTTGTGTCAGTAGTATTGTTTGCATATATATATATACTGATGTCCCTTTTACTTGTCATTATTAGGCAAATCTTCAAATACTTATTCATGAGCTTGTATATTGTGACATTAGATCATGTCTCTGTTCAGTGCTTAAATGACATTGTGAGATTTATATGTATGTGTGAGATTTCTATGTATATGTGAAGTTTGAACTGAATATGTATCATGTGAAATGAATATGTATCATGTGAATTATTCTCAGTTGTCAAGTGCTGGAAAAGTTGTTTCATTTTCACTAAAGTAATGTTGTCACAAATTGGTCAATGATCGTTGTCCCTAGTGACGAGGACGGTCTTTAAGGCAACCCGTTATCTGAGAACAATACAAAATTGACAACTTGAGCACTATGCTAGTTGTGATGTCCCTTTTACTTGTCATTATTAGGCAAATCTTCAAATACTTATTCATGAGCTTGTATATCGTGACATTAGATCATGTCTCTGCTCAAAGGCTTGAATGACATTGTGAGATTTCTATGTATGTGTGAGATTTCTATGTATATGTGAAGTTTGAAATGAATATGTATCATGTGAAATGAATATGTATCATGTGAATTATTCTAATTTCTCGTGAATTTTGAAATTTCTATTTTTATTGATCTGGTTTTATGTATATGTGAGATTTCTATGTATGTGTGAGATTTCTATGTATATGTGAAGTTTGAAATGTATATGTATCATGTGAATTATTCTAAGTTGTCAAGTCTTTGGAAAAGTTGTTTCATTTTCACTAAAGTAATGTTGTCACAAATTGGTCAATGATCTTTGTCCCTAGTGACGAGGACGGTCTTTAAGGCTACCCGTTATCTGAGAACAATACAAAATTGACAACTTGAGCACTATGCTAGTTGTGATGTCCCTTTTACTTGTCATTATTAGGCAAATCTTCAAATACTTATTCTTGAGCTTGTATACTGTGACATTAGATCATGTCTTTGTTCAGTGCTTGAATGACACTGTGAGATTTCTATGTATGTGTGAGATTTCTATGTATACGTGAAGTTTGAAATGAATATGTATCATGTGAATTATTCTAATTTCTGGTGAATTTTGAAATTTCTATTTTTATTGATTAGTTTCTATGTATATGTGAGATTTCTATGTATGTGTGAGATTTCTATGTATATGTGAAGTTTGAAATGTATATGTATCATGTCAAATGAATATGTATCATGTGAAATGAATATGTATCATGTGAATTATTCTAATTTCTGCTGAATTTTGAAATTTCTATTTTTATTGATTAGTTTCTATGTATATGTGAGATTTCTATGTATGTGTGAGATTTCTATGTATATGTGAAGTTTGAAATGTATATGTATCGTGTCAAATGAATATGTATCATGTGAATTATTCTAAGTTCAGATTATATAATGAGAGTTAAAGAGAAAATTCACAAGTTTGAAGATCTTAAACTTGTCCTAATTTTCTCTTTTGTAACTCTCGATATAATGAATTTGATCTCATTATCAGAATGAATTATTTCATTTTCTTCTTCTTCTTCATTGATCCGAGCTTCAGATCAATGAAGAAGAGGAGCGGAGGAAGCCTATGGACAAGGGTACGCTGGAAGAAGACAAGAACTAAGTCCATGATAAGTTTAGCCTCGCTTTCCTCATGGCTTTCTTCTGCAACTGACGCCTCCCGACATCCATGCTTTTGAACTTGCAGGGCTTTTTTAAATCATTTTAGTGTGAATAAGAATGATTCATTATTTTTATTACAAATATATTCTTAAGAATATATGAATTTTTTCATTTTATTTGTTCATTTCGAGATGTATATGTATCATATGAATTTTTTCTAATGTATAAGTATCATTTTAAAGTTACATGTGCACATGTTTGTAATATGAGGTCACAACATCAATCACTTGATTTCCTCTTAACTCTAGCAAAATTACCATCGATAGTATTTGGCCGATTTACATTAGGAACATCTTGGCGTCGCTACCATCCTCTCTCTACCGCCTTCCATGCCGCTTTAGAGTAGTACCATCACTTTACATGAAATGAAATCTATTTTCGTTAATTTTAGTGATTCTTCTAGCCTAAGAAATGACGATGGACGAAGAAGCATTTATGTTAAGTTTGATTATGGAAGTGATGGTCATGAGACGGCGGAGCCTGCACCCGCCACCGAGGCCAATGAGGCTGCAGAGCACGATGAGGCTGCAGAGCACGATGAGGTCGGCGAGGTAACAATCACCACGCTCATGATTGTCGGTTCCACTACCATGCTAAGCCAATATCTTGACCTGCTCATGATTGTACCATGCTTTCAGATCACCAACCAGCAGCAATCACATCACGAGGTCCAAGCAAGAAGAAGAAGGCAAGACATGTTATCACCGGTCGGCAAGGACGGCCGACCTCTTGCACCCTGGGGCGCTTGGGCTGTTCAATTAAGCATGCGGCGCCCACGTTAGGGACCACGTGGCAATTAGCATAGCAAAATGGGATCAGTCCTCAAGATACGAAGAACATGCTTTGGAACGATGTGAAGGAGACATTCACCTTCCCCAAGGGACCGAAGAGAAGGTGAAGAGTTACACTCTCAAGAAGATGGCGGTCGATTCCGCATTTATAAAAAGAAGTTGAACACAAAGTATATCAAGAAGAATCGAACGCTCGACTTCAACAAGCACCCAAAGTTGCAAGATCATCGGGCTGCGCTTAGAAATACAAGACTTTGGACGAAGGTCAAAGTTTGAGGAGAAGAATAGTGAATGCACGAAGAAGAATTATCACCACCGACTCGCCCGGTGGTTACCGCCATGCAATACCAAAATGGGAGAAGAGGAACAGACTGCTAGCGAAGGGTATCGCACCGCAACAACGGATTGGCCCGACAGAGCAAAGCATTGGTTCTATGCTCACGGCGGCACCCTTGATGATAACGGCAATGCTGTGTTTGGGGAGGTGCTAAGAGATGTGGCGTAAGGCTTGTACACCCATCGAGGAGACTTCCAGGTAGCTTTGTGCCAAACAGGAGAACGACGCGCTAACAAGGGCCTTGCAAAATCCAGAGCATCCTGGACGACACGAGGCGCCGGCGTTGTCCCGTGGAAGGTTGGTTTCGCCAGACGCCGAGACCTATAGGAGTCGGGCGAGGAGCAAGGCTCGACAGACACAATGACTTAGTGCGCTTGAAGAACGCCTCAATCAAACAAATGAGAGAATGCAAGAAGAGATCCGAAGAGAGGTGCAGCTAGCCTTGAGCCAACAAATACGAGACGAGCCAAGAACCTCCAATGAATCCAGACATCATTAGCCCCTCCGGCAGCGGAAGAAACTGCGCTTCGGTGGTCAAGGAGCGGACTTGGCCAAGTATCCCAGAGAGCGACATCGACACGGCGGACACCTTGTGAGCTGCATATCCAAGCACGGAACCTTACCTTCAAGGCGGCCAATGGTATGGCTCACCCATTAGAGCCGGGCAACTTATCCATGGCCAACAGATACCGTTAGGATACTCCAAGGTCTCGGTGGAGGAGGTTCGCCTGTGGTACGAGGACCATGACCTCAAATTTCGGAGGTGACGGACTACGGCTAGGAGAGGCAAGACACAATTTCATCCTGTGGCGAACGGTACATAATTTTTCGAGATAACATGGACTTGTCCTCTCCATGAAGAAGCCCGAGAAGAAACCCGTCTCCTCCCAAGAACTCGCTCGACTCCTACACCACCTCCTCGCAAGATATAAGCCCGACAAGAAGCCCGCCTCCTACACCATCTCCCGCACATATAAGCCCCGAAGAAGCCCGCCTCCTCCCAAGAAGGCGCCGACTCCTACACCACCTCCCGTGCACATAAGCGCCACAAGAAGCCCGTCTCCTCCCAAGAAGGCGCCGACCAAGGGAAAGAAGCCACTCGCCAAGAGCTCCCAAGAAGACGGGTCCTCCACCCAATCCAAGAAGTGGTGAACTTCCAAGCGGCCAGATGATATGAACGATGAGGAGACCAAGAAGGTGGTAAAAGGAGAGGTAACTAAATTTCTAGACCCAAGTCACCAAGTGAAGAAGGTTCAACTCGCATGTAAGAATTTTATAAAGGTTTAATGACTATTAAAAATTTGAAGGATAAAAAGAAATGCCTCGCCAATCAAACTACGGCGACATTGAGTAAGGAATGCCCCAAGAAGATGTCACCGAGGGAAGAGTAAGGAGATGCAACAATTCTTCGATGAAACCGGCCTTACCACAAATCAAATATTAGGCACGGAAAAGATTGAGGTTGCCCAAGTAAGATGGTCATTTAAAATGGGCGATCATTGGTCGAGTGAGGAGCTGCCCTGACTAACGACAAAGATGCGCAATTTCATGAATGGTACTTGGACGCCACCAAGCATGGTCTCTGATGTTTTTGTCAAGTTTAAGGAACAAGATTTTTTCACGGTGAAGGTGAATTTGTTGTCGATTGGGACTACATATATGATCTATACTGACAGACGCCTCGGCGTGAGCTTGATGGGTTGTCGGACTCGTAAGTGTCTTAATTATTTGCAAAAACTATCGTGCACTTCCTTGTACTATACTAACTTGCAAGCCTAACTAATTTCTTATGTAGCATGGAGATACAAAGATGCCAAGGATCGATTTTCGACATAGGCTTCATGGACCTAGTAGTTATCAACAAGACAACCGTTAGAGACCACCCAAGCGTAAACAGAGACTAACATATTCAATGCGCTAATGGGTCAAAGATATAAGTCAAAGATATATCTAGCCTACTCATTTGAGTACGTGTTTTCGCACTCACCTCATTCTACTCCTTTTTCATAACACGATGTTAGAACTAATTAGTTATCTACGCTGACACATCTATGTATAGTTTTCATCGATTCTTCTTATGATCGAGCTAGATCGTAGCTCGATCGCAATTATGGACTCGCAAAGGAGACCGGTTGAAAAGTATCAAAACTTTATCGATATGCTCAATCGGTATTAATTCTTGTTCCTTTCATTATCGTACTATCTCTATTTCCTTCAATTTGAAACAAATTCTAATCATGTACATACAATTCAGAATCACATGTGTAGTGCATTCACACGGTTCCGTGCTAAAAACGTATGATTCAAGGAGAAATTTGACATTGCAATTGCCTCTCATGTACGATATCATAATGCTAGCTTTTTAGTTAGTTAACTTAATTTCTTTGCATCCATTTCACGCTTTCAACTTTTTCCACCGCAGATCTTGACTCACCACGGGTAACAATTTATGCGGCTACTATGTATGCGAGTTTATGCACACCCAAACCGAGCCATGATCGCGATGCTAAAAGGCAACAAGGGGTGAGTAAATATAATTACTAACTTTAATTGTGTATAGGTACTCCTTATATCTTGTACAAATTCAAGTATTGATTAGTTAATGACTTAACGATAGGTGCCTCAATATTTGGTGGAACAAGGTTCGAACTCTCACCAAGACAGTGAGAGCAATCCAAGAACAACTCGTCGGCTTTATTTACGATGAGGTTGTAAATCCAAAAGGCGAGTTTCACGAACCAAACTTTAACATGTGGGGCCCTTCGATATGACCGTTGAATCGTCATGGTTCGACATCTACAAAGAAGCAAGAGCGATGCGCGTAAAAGATCCCGATGAATAGAAGGAAAAGAAATACTAAAGTTGTAATTAAAGTTGTGTACATATATAAAGTTGTGTACATATATATTGTAATACATTAGAAGAACAAATATGTGTACATATTTTAATACATTAGATGTAATTAAATTTATTAATGAATGTTCAATGATTTAATTATCGTGCAAAGTGCATGATTGATTATCTGTGCTTTTAATTAGTTGTGATTTAACACACACATATATATAATAGCTACCGGAGAAATAGACCTATATATATACAAAACATTAGTACCGGTTGGAGAAACTAACCAGCATCGATGAGGGTTTCATCAAGACGATTGGAGACACCAACCGCATCGATGAGGTCCTCGGGGTTCCCAATGCGCCGCCACGCAGAATTGAATCGACATCGATACTCCATCAAGACGGGTGAGTGAACAGGATCGATGCCCTTGAGCATCGGCCCCAGGATTCTGTACGGTTCAAAAACCGGTACTAAAGGCGATTTTGGACCGACTAAATGCCCTTTCCGTAGTAGTGCTCGCCCATGTAGCCAAGATCCCCTAGGAGTAATTATCATCGGAATACACAGTGGGAAAAGCTCAAGGTAAGATTGAACAAATGTGATTGCAAGTCGGGTCTTCCTGTCCTTGGAGCATGAGAAATCACACACACCACCGCAACATCGTTGTTCACAGCAGTGCTTCAAATTGCTCAATTGAAATATCCCCGCCAACTTTGTCCACATGAACTCAAATCCTTCTTGCTCATATGGGAACATGTCTTCCCGTGCCCCAGGAATGAGATCCCAAACCTTGCCAGTTTTATGACCGTAGGTTTGGTGGTCAAAACTGTATTTTAAAAACAATATCAATATCTAAAACGACAACTATCAGGCGGTATATATGGCAAGAAAAACCAGTTTTTCCTTGCTAAGGGCATGGCAGTAAGGTACACTGAAGGTTGGTATCTTAATTAAAATTGATCCATAACGCCTTGTTAATTTTTACTTACATGTTCAACATCAAATATGTAAGATGTAATCATCTAAATACGACTAAAGATGTAATCATCTGAATACATAGTATTGAAGGACACATACATAGGAGATTTACCAAAGGTCACACATATTTTTTTTTGATCTTTATACACATACATCTTTGAAGGTCACATATATATATTTTTATACACATACATCTTTCAAGGTCACACATACATTTTTTGATCTTTATACACATACATCTTTCAAGGTCACACATATGCACAATGTCAACAAAATATACACACACATATCAGTTCAATAGGATATTACATCCAAATCAGTTCTTCTAGGTCATTACAAATGAAAACAAAATAAAACTTTAATATCTCACATGATCACAAGACAAAAAGGTCAAGCACCAATGCAAACTACTATATAAAATTCCAAGATAAAGAGCTAGCTAGCTACCATGCTATCTCATTCATGTTGGAGAACACAAAATAAATATGTGAACGAATACTCCATAAAATGCCAGTATTAGCTATCCACTGGTTTTAGAATTTGCTAGTCCATGCAAGGAACAAGGTGCCATCCACTGGCTATTTCTTTGAACTCTTCACAAATCAAAACCTAAACAAAACTACTACAATTGACATATCAGTTCAATAGGATATTACATCCAAATCAGTTTTTCCAGATCATTACAAATGAAAATAGAATAAAACTTTAATATCTCTCATGATCACAAGACACACAAGTAATGATTAATGAACTTAACTCCACAAACGAATTTAAAATATGCTTTAATTAGGAAACTATGCAATAGTATTCAAATTTGATGAAACAAATTTTATATACTCATGAGACAATAAGGATTCTAAATATGAAAATATTTAGATATAGAGCGACCATAAGAATTCTAAATATACAAAAATATTTAGATTTAGACTTAGTTTGAATTAAAATCATAAATAGGTTAATTTCTATTGCATACAAAATTCAAATGGTCATATCTATTGCAAATAAATTCTAAAAATTGTTTATCCACTATTTGCATGTAACTTCATCATAAGATGGATTATTCCAATTGGAAAATTGAAGTAAATATTGCTAATGAAATCGATTCTGACTTCCCAACTGAAATCAATAAGCAAAGCATTTTGTACAACTTCAATATTGACGAACATTGGTGTTATATAGTAAATTTTCTATCATTTGTTTACTCCACAGATTCTTCATGAAAAGAAATGCATCACAAGTTGGTTCTCCAAGACACAGAGCTGCATATGATCTCGGGGCAAGCACGCATGATGTATTTATAACCTATTAGTAGCTAATAAAAACAGAAGAACCATAAGGGAGTATACAAAAATTGTACAGCTTGTGCATCATTTAAATATCACATTCTGCATCTCACAAGCATCAAGGCCACAAGTTCAAGCATCACTTTCTCTACATCCCACAAGCATCAAGCATACCACACGGCCACAAGCATCCCACAAGCATCAAGCATACCACAAGGCCACAAGCATCCACATCAAACATCATTAATTTTGATTACATCCGCGCGCACAAGGCAACAAGTTCTGTCACAAACCAAGTTAATTACCAAGAGCTGTAGTACCACGGCGGGGAGGTGAATGCGACGGCGCGGAGATGGCAAGGAGGTGAATGCGACAGCGGGGAGGTCGACGCTACAGTGAGGAGTTTACAGGGAGGTGAACCGGTGATGGCGAGCTCCGAGACAACGGTGTCCCGAGGTGAGGCAGCGGTGGTGAGCTCTGAGGCAATGGGACGGCAGCGGACCGAGGGGAGGAAACAGCGGCCCAAGGCGAGGCAGCGGTGGGGATGGCCGAGGCGGCGGCTAGAACTGAGAGGAGAGAGAGGGCTAAGTTAGTGTAAATGATAGGAGGGCTTAGCCTTTGAATATATAGGGGTGGACTATCACTGCCGGCTCACCACAAGAACCGGCAGTGATATAATATCACTGCCGGTCCAGAAATAGAACCAGCAGTAATATAACTTACCATTGCCGGTCCATAAATAGAACTGGCAGTGATAGTGGAATATCACTGTCGGGTAGATCTCTACCCGACAGTGGTAGTGCTGATCACTACCGGTTGATACTATTAACCGGCAGTGACAAGCTAGTCTCCAGACTTAATACTTTTAATTTGATCCAAATTTTCTAAAAATTTTGGAGGTATACTGTAGGACATCTAATATTTTATTTAAATATTTGCCCAAATTTTGATCAACTACTAAAATTATAAAAATCTAGATTGCCCACTATGTTAATAGTTTTAATATTTCAAAAATCAAATAATGCTTCAAAAATTCTTTAACTTGACACGTGTTCACAGTGTGCTTCAGCTGTTCAATTGAAATATCCCCTGCCATCTTTGTCCACATGAACTCAATTTTCATTATTGCATATATTACATTAATGGTTACATATGAGAAAATAAACATGTCGTTCATACAAAAGAAAGCATACATTTCATTAGTACAACTAAGCTACAATTCGACTTTCGTTATGATCGCGGCATATGTACATAGCTTCATCACTCTCTTCCATGATACTTAGGGCAACATCCTCTCCGAAAGGGGGAAGCTATTGGTTGTACTCTTTCTCATCAACAACATTCTCAACTCCGACAATCCTTCTTTTTCCTTGAATAACCACGTGGCGCTTCTTGTTAGTTGGGTCAGTTACAAAGAAGATTTGTGTAATAGAATTAGCAAGTACGAATGGTTCTTCTCTATATCCGACGAGTTTGAGATCCACGGTAGTGATACCGTACTTGTCGATATTCACACCCCTTGGAAGTCTGACCCATTGGCACCGAAAGAGAGGGACCTTCAAAGGTCCATAGTCAAGCTCCCAAATCTCTTTTATGAATCTGTAGTAGGTTTGCCTATTTCCATTGCTGTCATAGGCATCTATACAGATACCGCTATTTTGGTTGCTGCTCTTTTTATCTTGCACTCTTGTATAAAATGTAAAACCATTTATGTCATATCCTTAGAATGTCCGAATTGTAGTAAACGGTCTCTGAGCCAACACTTTCAACTGAGTGCAGTCTGTCTCCGTATGCATCATATGTCTACGCAATCAATCACCGAAGTTATCTCTGTGCTCTCTCGTAAGCCAAACCTCTAACCTCCCTGGGTTTGTTCTGGAAAACATGTTCTTGTGCATGTTGATATATGGGGCCACCACAACTGATTGTCCCAAAACTGCAAAATGTGCTTGTGTAAATGAAGCCATATTGCTAGTACGTAGTAATTTCTCGCCTAGTGTCCCTTTCCCCTGTAACCTCCCCTCATGCCGAGATACAGGCACACCAATCGGTTTGAGATCTATATAATCGACGTAGAACTCAATGACCTCCTCGGTTCCCCAGCCATCGGCAATGCAGCCTTCCGGTCGATATCGGTTATGAACATATTTCTTTATAACCCCCGTGAATCTCTCGAAAGGGTACATCTAATGTAGAAATACAGGACCAAGAATCTGTATCTCTTTCACAATGTGAACAATGGGATGGACCATAATATCAAAAAATGATGGAGGGAAACACATCTCAAGCCTACACAGAGTGTGGACCACGTCTTCCAGCAGCTTATCTAGTTTTAACGGATCGATGGCCTTCTATGAAATAGCGCTGAAGAATGAATACAACATGATAATTGGGTCTCGGACTTTCTTTGGTAGAACACCCCTAATTGCAATTGGAAGCATCTGTGTCGTCATCACGTGACAATCGTGAGACTTCATACCAATTAATTTTAAGTCTTTCATTGAGACTAGTCTCTTTATGTTAGCAGAGTAACCAGATGGAACTTTGACTCCATGCAGGCTGCGGGAAGGTATTTTTTGCCTGTATCCATTTCTTCGTGATGGAGCTTCTTCCTGAGTTTCATATCTTCGAGGTCCATTTGTGCTTTGAGTGTATCTTTCATTTTGCCAAGTATATCCAGTAAGATACCAAGCAAGCTATGACACACGTTTTTCTCTATGTGCATGACGTCAATTGCATGTCAAACTTCTAGGTGCTGTCAATAAGGTAGGACCCAAAATACTGATCTCTATTTCCACAAAGGAGCCTTATCCCGGGAACTCGGGATAGATGTACTGCTGGCTCTCTTTCTGTGAATAATTGTAAGATCCTTTACAGCGACAAATATCTATTTCCCAGTGTGATTCTTCGGAGCTAAGGCTGTCTCCTTTGTCCCGTCAAAAGCTCTCTTATTATTGCGGTATGGGTGATCCTTGCGGAGGAACCTACGATGCCGCATGTAATCCATTTTTCGGCAGTTCTTCAGCCACCGGCTAGCTGTATCATCCAAGCACTGGACGCAACCATTGAAGCCTTTTGTCGACTGGCCCGACAGGTTGCCAAGAGCAGGATAATCATTGATGGTTACGAATAACAATGCCTGTAGGATAAAGTTCTCTCTTTTATACTCATCCCATACCGTACACTATGGTTCCACAATATTAGAATATCTTCAACCAATGGTTTGAGATACACATCAATACCATTGCCAGGTTGCTTGGGCCCTTGGATCAGTAGTGGCATCATAATGTACTTTCGCTTCATGCAAAGCCAAGGAGGAAGGTTGTAGATGCCTAAAGTCACCGGCCAAGTGCTATGACGACTACTCATGTTGCCAAAAGGATTCATTCCATTCGTACTCAACCCGAACCTTATATTCCTCACATCATATGCAAAGTGTTTCTTATATTTTATATCGATGTTCTTCCATTGCACAGAATCAGCAAGGTGTCTAAGCATTCCATCCTTCTTACGCTCTTCGGCGTGCCATCGTAGCAATTGGGCATGCCTTTTGTTCACAAACAATCGCTTTAGACGGGGGATTATAGGGAAATACCACACCACCTTACGGGGACACCTCTTCTTCTTACAGGCATCCATGGCTGCAAACTCATTGCGATACAATATGCAATCGTTTGGACATGCGTGTATTCTTTGTACTTCTAGTCCCAACGGGCAAACAACCTGCATGGCCTAGTACGTAGTTGAAGGCAACACGTTACCCTCTGAAAGCAAGTCCCCCAAGAGACATAACAGCTCTGTAAAGCTCTTATCGGACCAAACATTGCTTGCCTTCAACTGTAGTAGTGAAAGCATGGTATGCAGCTTTTTGTGCTCCTCCTTGCAGCCCATGTACAATGGCGTTGTAGAGTCCTCTACCATACGCAGGAACTTTTGAAACTCCCTTTCACTCATGAAGTCCCCCTCCCCATCACGCAGCATTTGATCTAGATCATCTTCGTGGCTATCAACGAATGCATCTTCCACCGCCGTCATATCGTTGTCTCTGTCATCTTCATCAATGTGTTGCCCTTCATGTACAATATCATCTTCACCGTGCTCGGTCCAACAGATATAGCCAGGCTTGAAACCCCTTTGAAGCAAGTGTGCACGTATCGACTCTATGTTAGAAAATAGCTTCTTATTTTTGCAATCAACGCATGGACAACACATATAGTCTACCAGGTCTTCAACTTGTGTGCCGCAGCCGCATTCAGAAAACAATTCACAACATTAAAAAACTCTGGACTGCGACGATCCGTGTCATACATCCACCATCGGTCCATCTACAATTAATTATATCAAACTACATTTTAGTATATCAATAAACAATACCAAAATAATTTATTCTTTACATTAGTCATGTAGTGCTAATTAATTAAAACGATAAACACATTATAAGCACATCACTGCAAATAACAATATAATTGTAAATGATTAGATTTACAAATACATCTAGCAATTTTGCCTATATTAAATACATCAAACCTTTTTCACTATTTAAATATCCATCTAGCATTTTTAATTATTTAAAAGATTTATTCATTTCATTTTGTTATGAAGCACTATTAAATTAAATTAATATATATCAAACAAGAATATAATTGAATATAAGGATATATTTCTAAATAATTATGTATCTTGCAACTTTCATTATTGGAAAATCCATCTACCATTTTTCATTATTTAAATATTCAATTAGCAATTCTCACTATTTATAATTCATCTAGCAATGTTTACTACTTAAAAATCCATATAACAATTTTTCATTATTTAAAATAAATACAATTATGCATAATTGTCCATCTAGCAATTTTCATTACTTAAAAATCCACTACATCACTAAAATGGATAAGAATTATAATTTATTCAATAATTTAGCTAGATCTTAATTTGAGCACTACCGACCTAAAATGTTCACACCATACAATCAGCAATTATTAACATAGAGCAATATATAAAATAAAATTTTACTACAAATATAACATAGATCAAGTCAGTAATTAACCTCGAAAAGAAATACGAGACAAATTTTAATACAATTTTTCAGCAACAACTCACCAAGGTAATAACTACTGAGCAAAACAGAGCTCCTTTTTATTCTGCTTGGTTGGAAAAGAAGTCACCTCGAAGAGAAATACGAGAAAAATATTAACACAATTTTTTGGTAGCACCTCCCCAATAAAATAACAACCGAGCAAACAAAGTTCCTCTCTGTTCTGCTCGACCGGGGAAGACGTCGGTCAAGGCCAGTTATATAAATTCCTTATCACTGCCGACTCTGTGCAGAACCGGTAGTGATAAGGTCAAATTACACGGGAAAATTCACATGTGCAGGAAAATACATATCACTGCCGGTTAAAGACTAAAATCGGCAGTAAAAGTTCTAATATCACTGCCGGTTATAAATGGAACCGGCAATGATATGTCATTATCGGTTTTGGGTATAAACTGGTAGTGATAGTCTGTTATCACTGCCGGTTGGTTATACAAACCTGCAGTGATACGTTTCCCACGCAGCCGATCTTCCTAACTGGCAGTGATATGTTATCACTGACGGCTCTATGCCCTTCCATCACCCACGGCCAACCGTCGCGCTTCTCCATTCCTCTGCCAACTGTTGCGCTTCCCCATTCCACCTCTACATAATGCCCAGCTCCTCAATCTGTAGTGCCGCTCCTCACAATCCACCACTGCTGCAAGAATGGCACCCCCAAGAAGCGAGCATGTACTGGGCAAAGCCCCGTTCCGCCGCCAGAGAAGAAGGAGGAGAAGAAGGAGGAGGAGGAGGCAGAGGAGGAGGGTGACGACGATGACAGCGGCGGCGGCGAGGTCCTGCGGCCTTGGGGCAGGACCAACTCTGCCACCGAATCAGATTCGAAGGAGGAGGAGCACCGCCACAACTCTGATCGGTCATCCGATGGCAGCTCCGGCGAGGAGGAGGAGGAGGAGGAGGATGACTTTTGGATGTAGGGTTTCGCGCCATTTTGGGTTTCAAACGGTTAATAGCCGTTGGCCCGTTATATTTTGTATATATAATTAGGACTAAATATGTAATTATGGATGGTATAACTAATTATGTTTTGTAAATGTTCTGTGTTTTAACTAATACATATCACGCAAATTACAAATTTTGTAAATGTTCTATGTTTTAATTAATACATATCACGCAAATTACAAATTTTGTAAATGTTCTGTGCGAGATAAATTACAAATGTTTAACATGTTCTATTTTTTAACTAATTATGTTTTGATATGTTCTGTGCAAGATAAATTACAATGTTTGATATGTTATGTATCTTAACTAATTATGGGGAACAAATTACTAATGTTTGATGTTCAATAATATCATTGTCGGTTCTGGAGTAAAACCGGTAGGGAAAATGGTCTTATCACTGCCGGTTGATAGCCGAACCGGCAATGATAAATCACTACCGGTTTTTTATATAAACCGGCAGTGATAACTTCTTATCACTATCGGTTTTATTCATGAACCAGCAGAGATATGAGCTTCTATCAGATATACTTTTGAACTGATAGTGATATGTTTATCACCGCCGACTCTAGCCCAACCAACAGTGATATGCCGTCAAGAATTGCCTATTCTGTAGTAGTGATTCCATGTGGGGAACCATCCCTGGAACTCCACTGATTCACCCAAATGCGTGGTACATCTTAAGTGAATCAAGGGAAACTCGGGCGTTCCATGAATATACCTGTGTTGGTCCCAGGAAAGTTTGCCAACACGAGCATTCTCATCCAACAGTTGACATCACAACACGTACACAGTTATCGGAAGCATAAACGTTATTACATTCCAAAAGTAGGACTGCTGTCCATAACGACATATTTCAAGTTATTACACCAAGTAACAGCGGAAATCATAAGATAAACAACAAAAGGGCCAGCATGGCATGCCTCCAAACCCTCAGGCAACCAACTGGGGCAAGAACGGCGACAAAACGTTAGAATCATCGAAATCTGCCCGGTAAAAGTCCCCGGGCAGTGCCTCATCCTCACCTGCAGCAAGTGGACAATCCATTTGAGTACAAGGAGTGTACTCGCACAATGTTATAAGTTACATGCTGAATTCTAACTACATGTAGTTGCTACATAAAAGGAAGGCAAAATGGCAATTTCAGCACAAAGCAATATTTGGGATCAATCGTAAACATGTATAGATTGAAAAGAATTGCATTTAGTAAACATTTGCAAGATCTAATACATAATATAACATCATTATAATCACATTTATATCATGCCTTCAAACATTCTCCGAACCATGAGTTCCATCACTCATGTTCGATTACACACACAAGTACTCCAATACTTGTGTCTTTTTCCACTCCCATTCCACTCTTACCAAGTCCTTAATACTCGCCCAATGATTGACAAATTGAGCAATCGTCCTTAACCATGGATGTGGCTATTCGAATAGTTTAAACTCTGCAGAGGTACAACTTTACCCACATGACACGCCACACTCGTAAGCCAAGCTATTAACACATTTCCTTGGATGTGTTGGCCGAGGTGAACATGACAAACCATTTTCCAGTTTGTATGGTAGCATATCTAAACCATCCGGATGATTGTGACCCTTGATCCCGCGTGCCTAGTGCCCGGTGTGTGTGGATCAAGGAGTACACCCGTTGTTGGACATCCCCAACTCAACAAAGTACGAGGGACTCACATTCCTTGACGCTCCACTAAGCTCAAGGAACTCCGGGTGCACATGGTTTACACACCCTAGTCATACACAAGTATTTGGTTACGCCGGTCCCATAAACGGCATGTGGTTCGCATGATAGTTACTCAAAGAGACATTACCAGGATTCAATCCTTAAGGTCCTTAACCAGTATCTCTACTATTGACCACCATTTGAAACCATCATTATCATAATAATTCTTGATCATTGCGACCGATGGATTAAGTCCATCTATCGCGGTTTCTAACGATGTTCTAAGCATGGCTAAGCAATTCGTATGAACCCATATAAGCATAATAAACCCTCCTCCTAGGGCGACAATAGAACACGAAAGGAACATGGCAAAGGGATAACATCACAATGTGGTAATAGCTAAGAATTCTATCCAATCATAATTGTAATTGAAAGTAAACATGCATTTGATAGAATAATTCCAAAACATAAATTTCAAATAGTACGAGCAATCATGGTCAAGGAGTAAAGTAGTGCCTTGCTGCTCGTTCTTGACTTCGAAGGCGTAGTCGTACTCGGGAGTGCCTTCCGAAGCATCAACACCTAACGAGAAAATCCAATTCAATGAACACCAAATCAAGAATTCAAATGGTGCACATGATTAAAAGATGCGTGAAATGCTCATGATGTATAATGCTAATTATAATATGAAAGTACTATTTGAGTTTGTAAAGTTTGGACTTGGGTGTCAAAAGTTCAAGCCATAGGGACATTTTATCAAGTTATGTTCGGAATATCTGAGTGGACCCCCTCGGTCTAGAGCTAAATTTTATTCGGACTATCCGAAATTTTATTCGGAATATCCGAAAGGTTCGGACTGTCCGAGTGGAACCTCGGAATGTCTGAGTAGACCCCCTCTGTCTAGCCAATCCAGCCCTCGAGTTAAATCCTATTCGGACTATCCGAAATTTTCTTCAGAGTATCCGAGTGGTTCGGACTGTCCGAGTGAAATCTCGGATTATCCGAGCTGGGCTTCTCTGTTTTAAAATGGCTACTTGTCCATTGGCATCCACACTTCAAAGGAATGGACTAGGACTTCAAAGGAATGGACTAGGACAGAATCTTACCACTACGGGGTTACTTTTGCACTTGGTGATGGTTGGTTTCGGCTAGGGGTTGATGAAAAGGTGTCACAACGCTGGTTCTCGCGGTTCGTCTCCTCCTAGCTCATGTAGACGATGTTGACCTCACTTGCTCGTGCTTGCAATAGCAACTAGCCCTCCTCTTCAAGCTTCTATGAGACATGCGCGACCCGATCCAAGGTGTGATAATGGATTCCATGGAGAAGAAAGAAATGAGTCACAATGGCAAAATTTCAGAACATGGGGGAAAAGAAAATTGGTTATCACTCACCCAAAACATGGTGCCTCAAGAATCCATTTGGATGGATTTGAAGTTCTTGCTCTTGGCTTCAATGTGGTATAACATGCACAAGCTCAAACTCAAGATTTGGGTGAATTTTGTGGGGGAGAATGGCAAGAGGTTAGAGAGGGTGTTCTTGCTATTTTTCCAGGTTTGGGATGAGCAAATGGGCAGGTGGAAGGGGTAGAACCAGGGTTTAGAGCCTTATATATGGCTGCCCATTCATGCTTACATGTGGGGCCAGGTCCCACATGTCATAGGGTGAGTGAAAAGGGTGGGTATGAGTGATTGGAGTGAGGAAAGACATGGAGGGGCTGTGCAGTCCTCAAGTTCCTATGCAAGGTAGGACTCATGTGTCATTGACTATTTAGGTAAGTGGGTAGAGGTGAGTAAGGTAAGAACTAGTACGGTAGGTATGTGCAGCCTACTCTCCTCTCTCTCATGAACATGGCTCACATGTCATCAACTAAGGTAATACAACATGTGTGTAGTTTGGAAAATGATTTTCAGGATTTTGTTGCTCCCTCTTTATGCAAGATAAATGTCCTAATACTTGTATGGTTACAATTAAGTGAGGATTTTAATGACATTACGGAAGACGTTAGCATGACAAGTCTCACTTACTGGATTAACGAAAATTGGGCTGTTACAAGCCTACCCCCCTTAAAAGAATCTCGACCCTGAGATTACACGGCTTCATTGAAGAGGTAGGGGTATTCTGCTCAAAGATGATCCTCCCGGTCCCATGTGGCCTCATCAGGGGTGTGATTACTCCATTGAACCTTAAGGAATTTGATGGTGTGGTTTCGAGTAACACGCTACCTCTCGTCAAGAATACAAATGGGATGCTCCTTATAGGATAGATCGGGTTGTAATTCGAGAGTGTCCAACTCTGTGGCTTCGGTTGGGACATGGAGGCATTTCTTCAATTGAGAGACATGAAAAACATCATGCACATCGGCTAGCGAAGGAGGAAGCGCCAATTGATATGCCACCGCTCCTCGTCTGGCTATAATCTGGAAAGGTCCAATGTAACGAGGGGCTAGCTTTCCCTACACATGAAACCGACGAATACCTTTCACTGGTGAAACCTTGAGATAGACGTGATCACCAACTTCGAACTTGACTTCACGGCGGCGACGATCGCCAGAGCTCTTTTTGACGAGATCAGCGAGATCGCAACCATTCGCGAATAAATCGAACTTGCTCTTCTGCTTCGGTGACTAGTTCAGACCAAAGAGGGTCTCTCCGCACTCGCACTGCTTAAGTGGAGTTCTGCAAGGCCTTCCATAGAGAGCCTCGAATGGACACATTTGGAGACTAGCTTGATAGCTATTGTTGTAGGAGAACTCCATTGAATTCATTTAAAGCCCTAGCAACTCTCTCCACTGTCTAGTGCATTCAATTCTTGATTCTTGAGTTTTGGAGAGGAAAGTTAAGTGCATTTGCATTAGTTGAGTCATATTGAAGCACTCTAAAGTCTCAAGCCTACGTCAAGTTTATTACTCTTGGAGGTTGCCGCCTCCTAGACAGCTTGGAGGCGTGAAGTTCTGGTGATCTTCACAAAGAAGCTTGTGTGAAGGCACGGACGGTTGTGAAGGCAAGGAGCTCGCCTACCCGGAGCGGGGAAGAGCTACCACGAGTGATCGAGGAAGGCTCAAGCAAGTGGAGCCGGCTTGAAGAAGTTCAAGCCACCTCAACGTGGAGTAGGGGAGATCGGCAAGTCTCCGAGACCACGGGATAAAAATCCACGTGTTCATCATTTGTGGTTTGCATTGTTTTTTTACTCTTAAATTATTTCTAGCAAATTGATCATCTTAGTGCTATACTTGTTTAGCTATTGAAATATTCGAGTAGAAATATTATTTGGTAATCACTAGAATTGCTAGGTATTAAAATTACTAAAATTGTCATTCGTGCTTAGAAATAATTAAACTTGATTTTAGTGATTGAAAATTTAAAAACCTCCTATTCACCCCCCCTCTAGTCGGTATCCTTGATCCTACAAGTGGTATCAGAGCAAGGACTCTTTATTTGGGCTTTACCGCCTAAAGAGTAAGGATGGCTAGTGATGGGGTGTCAATAGGCAAGGCACCATTTTTTGATGGCACAAATTATGCATATTGAAAAATTCGCATGACTGTTTATCTTAAGGCCATGAGCCCAAGCATATGGAGAATTGTAGATGAAGGTATCGCTCCGGGAGCTAATCCCCCACTCACAATAGAATAAGTAGAGCGAAACATTCATCTCAATGCTCAAGCTATGAACGCTCTCTTTGGTGCTTTGAACGCGGATGAGTTCAATCGAGTGAACAACCTCGAAATCGCTCATGAGATTTGGACAACCCTCTCGGAAATTCATGAGGGCACATCCTCGGTCAAAGAAGCCAAATTGCATATGCTTCGGATCAAATATGAGAGTTTTATTATGTTACCCCATGAGAACATTAATGAAATGTACTCGCGGTTAAATAACATAGTAAATGAGCTCAAAGGTCTTGGAGCATCTCTAACTGATTTTGATATGGTTCGAAAGATGCTTAGGGCTTTTCCGGAAAAGTATGAAACTTTGGTGACATTGTTCCTCAACTCACCAGAATTACCAAGGATGACGCCAACCGGACTCCTTAGAAATCTTATCACTAATGAGATATTGTAACATCCCAAATTTTTTACTTTTCATTTAGTTAATAGTGTTTTATTGCCATTTATGCTTTTTGTGAATTTTCTGGATTTATTTGGATTTTCTGGGATTTATTGGAATTATTTCAAATTAAATTATATTGCCTTTTGTCAAGAATTAATTATAAATAGAAAAGTTTAAAATAAAGTTTTGTCAAAAATATTTTATTTGAGTCCATAATGTCTCAAAGTATTTTTGAGATTTTTCTTGGAATTTTTCTGATATTTTTATTGCCTTAAATAAATCAAAGTATTTTCTTAAATTATTTTAACCAGAAAAACTCGAAAATTCCTGGTGAATAGTAATGGGTCAAGCCCACATCGGCGCCGAATTCCACCCGCTCGCCCAAATGCAGCCGCTCTCTGGTTTCTCGAAGAATCAATGCGAACCGTCGGATCGTCATCCAAAGGCGATCATCAAATTGCGCAAGTCATAAAACCCTAGTCACAGCAACCGTCGGATCTTCATCGTAGGGTCTACATCACGCCATACCATTTCAGAAACTAATTAACCCGGGCCGTCGGATCGGGCAAGTGGATGAGATCGTGCCACACCAATATTTTTCTGTAGCCGTTCGATCGAGATCGCACGGTCATCCGTCGTCATCTCCGTGAAGGACTCGGAGTCGAGCTTCCACGCGCCACCGCCGCCGTGTTCATGGAACTTTCCAAGTTTCGCGCTGTGTGCAGGGTATTTAAGGTCTGGGCGATTCTCCTGAGGATCCTCACAAGTTGCCGCTTCGTTTCCGTGTTACATCATTGCCCGAGGAGCCCTGAGGAAGTTGCGGAAGCTCGCCGTAGTTTAAAGACACATTGTGCCGCATTCCGCCGTCACCGGGAACTTCTTCCACCGTGTGGGTTCCGGATTCGAGCTCACCTCGTCGCACCGCATCCGAGCCGCTACTTCTTCATCGCTGGGAAGTACCGAAGCACCGTCGGGGTGGTCTTCATCCCCAGCCCCGGTAGCCTTGCACCGCCGTGTCGCCATCGCCGGAGTCGAAGAACATCAACCGTCGGATCGCCATCGGACCGTCTGAATCAAGCCGCATTGCTTGGGGAACAGTGCATCGCTCGAGTAAGTATGAACCGTCTGATCGTAGATATGCGTCACGGATCGAGCCATGTAGCCGGATGAATAGTAAAGTACTCGGGTAAGGTTCCACCGATCGATTTAGATCGGGTGGTTATCATTCAGCCACGTCATGGATTAAATAATTGCCGTTGGATCGGTTCGGGATGGCGTGGATTGTGCCACATGTCAGCCGAATCGGTTCAGCGCAGAGCTGACGTCAGCTGACGCAATAAATCGGATTTTCCTTTACAAAAATAATTCGGATATTTCGGATTTTCCAATTTTATGAATTTTTGGATTTTTGAATCTTCCGAGGGCTCGTTCTCCCTCATACGAACTCCGATTTGGGTGATTCAAATTCCTAAAAATTTGTAAAATTGAGATCTATCTAATGGTGATTTTTGTTGGATTTTTGGAGTTTGTTTGTTCTCTAGTTTTGGTGTTTATTTGCTATTTCTTCTCGATTCGCGTAGACATTGAATTGTGCGAGGCTTCGGAGGAGGAATTGGCAACTCAAGAACAATTTTCAGACTAAGACCAGGAGCTTAACCAAGGCAAGTTGTGCTTTGACCATGTTGAACCCATGCTTGCAAAATTGCTATTTTGTTTTTACCTTATTGCATATTATTTCTAGTGTAAAAATGATTTCAACCTAAATTGGGATTTAGATATCATACCCTTTGAATTACACCCTACCTTGCTAGTCGTATGCCATGATCCACTTGTCACCTTAAGGTTGGTTGCTATAGTTGGTTAATAATGAAATCAACATGGATGGTTAGATCGGATTGGAATGCTTAGCCATGCCACGTCATCACATGCACATAAATTGTTGATTATTAATCTTGACTAATGGAATATGGAACAACAAAATGAACTTGTGTGTCATGTGTGGTCACACAAAGAGATTGAGTTGTCGTGGCAGGGAGGTCACACAACGATGTTGATTTGTGAGTAGAACGTGGTGCTTGGTAATCAACCGGGATTGTAATTATTTAGATTGAAGCAAGTGGTAAGGGCAAGTGTGCCAGGGTGGGCCCAGTGGGGCAAGAGGGTATGTGCAAGTCTTGCTTTAATCGATCCTAAGGATTTAACCTTGCGAGCCTTTGACCTAAGTCAATCATGTAACCACATGTCTATTATGGGCAGCCTAGCTCACTAATTTGCAAAGTCTTAGCTTGAGTACTATCATGGTGGTGTGAGTTCGGGTGTACGGAGGAAACTCACATGGCGTAAGAGGGGGCCCCTGTTGTGGCGGTGTAGCCCATTAGTGTTGAAACCTCAGCGGGTAGTACTGGGTTAAGGTGATGCATTGTAAAGGTTTTGTTATAATCATTCACCTGTGTGGTGCATGGTTGTATCGTGTGGTAAAGTGCATAACCTCTGCAGAGTGTACAAACTATTAGGATAGCCGTACTCACGGTATTGAGCAAAGCTCGGGAATTACAGTCAAGGGTTAGTTAAATAAAATGAACAACTGGTTGGGATGGCAGGATGCCATGTGGATAATGGAACCTGATTTAGGTGGAAACTTGGTTTACTTGAGAATCATTGAATCTATTTATTGTTATTATTTGTTTTACTGTCTTTTCAATCTATGTATTGTATGTGTTTATAAATGCTGATTTACTGCAAATAAACCCTAGCCATTCTTTGGAATAAGCCTTGCATATAACTATGGTAGAAATGCATTCTGTGCACAACTTGTTGAGTGCTTTTGTACTCACCCTTGCCATCAACAACAAATAACAGTGGAGGAAACATCGTCCATGTTGGAGGAGGATTTCCAGGTGGATATGAGTCACCAGGCCAAGCCTTGTCAGTCGCCTGTGGTGTGCTAATGGGACATCTACGTCTTTTGCTATCTTTCCGCTGCATTTGTCTAAGTTTACTCTCAGTCTAGCCCATGTGGCTGAAAAATGTAAGTGATCATAAGATCATACACTAGTTATATTAAATAAATAAAGTCTTTTTATTCTTATCGTTGTGTATGATATGATGCTTACCGATGTTAAACTGTGTGCACTAGCGTTGATCCTGGGAATAGTGCGGCAAAACACAGTGGATTCGAATTGGTGAATTCGGATCCTTACAGCTATACAAGAAGGACAAGGAAGAATTGTTGGAACAAAGCTCTTAGAAAAAGAAAAACATCGCTTTCAAGGCAAAGGCGTAGTCAAGTGATGAGGGCTCCGAAGATGAAGACACCGAGGAGGAGATGGCACTCCTCGTGAGAAGAATGAAAAGATTCATGAGAAGATGCTCTAGCTCAAGCGGTCCACAAAGGTTCAAGAAAGGGCAACATTCTAGCACCAATCGGTATGCAAATATCTGGTGCTACGAATATGATGAGAAGGGGCACATCGCCTCACATTGTCCTAAGAAGAAGGAAGACAAGAATAAGCCACCCAAGAAGAAGAAGTTTCTCCATGGGAAGAAGAAGCTCTTCAAGAAACTTCAAAAAGATGGCAAAGACGAAGCTCATATTGGAGAGTGGGATTCCGAAGAAGAGTACTCGGATTCCGACTCATCCGAAGAAGATACACCCTCGAAGAAGAAGTGACATCACCATCAAAGAAGCGTCATCGCCATTCGTCACTCCCTTATGTCTCATGGCTAAAGGAGAATTTAAGGTAAATTCAAATGACGATGTTGAACCTTCATTTGATGAGTTAATGGAAATGCTCGAGGATTTAAATGAGTATCGTGGCAAAGAGAAATCAAAGTTTACGGTTTTGAGAAAAGAGTTTCTTTCTCTCAAAAACTCTTATGAGGAGCTAAAGGAAGCTCATGAGGTTCTCCTTGCCAAGGATCATTCAAAGTCCTCAAATGACATTGGAATTGAATGCAATATTATTGATGATTTGTCTAAATTAGAAATTAACTCATGTTATGTTGAAAAATCAAGTATAGCTACCTCATGTGATGATTTAGTTAAAATATCACGTTCTAGTGTTAATTCATGTCACGAAAATTTGATCGTTGAAAATAATGAACTTAAAGAACAAGTGAATAAACTTAACAAAAGTTTAGATAGATGCTTTAAGGGTTAGGATACCCTAAATAAAATCTTGAGTAGTCAAAGATGTTCTTACAACAAAGAATGATTAGGATATATCCCTAAAAAGAATAAGAAATTAAGTAACAAGGCTCCTCGCTTTATAAAATCAAATGGTAAATTTTGTTATAAATGTCATGATGTAGGACATTTAGAGATTGATTGTTCATTAAGTAAAGCATCTAAAAAAATATGTATGACTCTTGCTATGTGCTTAAAAGAGATAAAAATGGTAAAGTTTTTGCTCGATTTGTTGGGACCCCCATAATTGGCGAAAGAAAGAAAGTCGTTTGGGTTCCCAAAACCTTGGTTACTAACCTCCAAGGACCCAAATAAATTTGGGTTCCTAAACGGGTTTGATTTTATTTTGAAGGTGAACTACAAGACCGGTGGACAGCATTGGGGTGCTAGATAGTGGGTGTACCCAACATATGACCGGCGACCGCAAAATATTCACCACTTTTGTTTCGGGAAGTGGACAACATGACAAGATCACATTTAGAGATAATAGCAAAGGAAAGGTATTGGGTTTAGGTAAAATTACCATATCAAACGATCTTTCTATTTCTAATGTATCTCTAGTTGAAACACTAAATTTTAATTTACTATCCGTTGCACAAATATGTGATCTTGGTCTTGTATGTAGCTTCTCTAAAAATGGTGTTGTTATTTCTAGAGAAAATGATAATTCTTTAGTATTTAAAGGATTTAGATTTAGAAATTTGTATTTGGTTGATTTCACCTCAAATGACTCATGTCTTCAAACTTGCTTAATGGCAAAGACATCTTTAGGATGGTTATGGCATAGAAGACTAGCTCATGTTGGGATGATTCAACTTAAAAAGCTTTCAAAAATGATTTAGTTGTGGGCTTGAAAGATGTGAAGTTTGAGAAAAATAGACATTGTAGTGCTTGTCAAGCCGGCAAGCAAGTGGCTAGTTCTCATCCTTCAAAGAGTATCATGTTCACATCTAGATCATTAGAGCTCTTACATATGGATTTGTTTGGCCCGACAACCTATAAGATCATTGGGGGTAATTCTTATTGTTTAGTCATCATTGACGATTACTCTAGATATACTTGGGTATTCTTTCTAGATGACAAATCCGAAGCCTCCGAAATTTTCAAAAAGTTTGCAAAAAGGGCTCAAAACGAATTTGATTTTAAAATAAAGAAAATCCGTAGTGACAATGGTTCTGAGTTCAAGAATACAAGAATTGAAGATTATTGTGATGAACTTGGAATAAAGCACGAGCTTTCCGCAACCTACACTCCGGAACAAAATGGAGTTGTAGAACGGAAAAATCGAACATTAATTGAAATGGCAAGAACAATGCTTGATGAATATGGCACTTCCGACAGTTTTTGGGCGGAAGCAATTAATACCGCTTGTCATGCAACAAATAGACTTTATTTGCATTGACTTCTGAAAAAGACCTCTTATGAGCTTCTTGTTGGTAGAAGGCCGAATATTTCTTACTTTTGAGTCTTTGGTTGCAAATGTTATATCCTGAAGAAGGGTGTTCGGATTTCCAAATTTCAAAGTTGTTGCGATGAAGGTTTCTTACTTGGTTATTCATCGAATAGAAAAGCTTATCGAGTTTTCAATAAAAATAAAGGCTTTGTAGAGGAAACTTGTGATATTGAATTTGATGAAACTAACGGCTCTCAAGAAGAGCAAGAAAATTTGGATGATGTAGGTGAAGAAGGGCTAAGAGAAGCAATGAAAAAAATGACCCTTGGAGATGTGAAGCCGGAAGTGGATAAGAATGACCAACCTTCATCCACTCAAGTCGAGCCTTCCACCTCCATCACGCCAAGTCAAATTCAAACCATCGATATGTACGGAAAGAACAACGATCAACAAGTTCAACCTCTACCTCAAAGAATTCATCATGGTCTCTCCAAAGATCAACCAATAGATCAAATATTGGGTGACATGAGTAAGGTTGTTCAAACTCGATCTTGCATTGCTTCCTTTTGTGAACATTATTCAATTGTATCATCATATGAACCTACTCACGTAGATGAGGCATTAGATGATCCGGATTGGGTAATTGCAATACATGAAAAATTAAATAACTTTGCCCGAAATGATGTTTGGACTCTAGTAGAAAGACCTAAGGAACATAACGTAATTGGCACAAAATAGGTCTTTCGGAATAAGCAAGATGAAAATGGTATTGTTGTTAGCAATAAAGCTAGATTAGTGGCGCAAGGTTTCACTCAAGTCGAAGGATTAGATTTTGGTGAAACATTCGCACCCGTAGCTAGATTAGAAGCCATTAGAATTTTTCTTGCATTCGCATCATGCTTTGATATTAAATTATTTCAAATGGATGTAAAGAGTGCGTTCTTAAATGGACAAATATCCGAATTGGTATTTGTAGAACAACCTCCCGGTTTTGAAAATTCCAAATATCCAAATCATGTATATAAAGTCTTTAAAGTGCCATACGGTCTCAAGCAAGCTCCTCGAGCTTGGTATGAGCGACTTAGAGATTTTCTAATCTCAAAGGGATTCAAAATTGGGAAGGTTGATACAACACTCTTTACAAAATTGATTGATGAAGATTTCTTTTTATGTCAAATTTATGTTGATGATATCATTTTCGGTTCTACTAACGAAGATTTTTGCAAAGAATTTGGCGATATGATGTCTAGGGAACTCCAAAATGTCAATGATCGGAGAATTAAGTTTCTTTCTCGGACTTCAAATCAAGCAACTCAAGAATGGGACATTCGTAAGCCAAACCAAGTACACTAAGGATCTACTCAAAAGGTTTGGCATGGAGGACGCAAAGCCAATCAAGACTCCAATGGCTTCAAACGGGCATCTCGACCTAAATGAGGGAGGTAAACCGGTAGACTTAAAGCTTTATAGATCCATGATTGGTAGTTTTCTTTATCTCACCGCATCTAGGCCCAATATAATGTTTAGTGTTTGCATGTGTGCTTGTTTTCAAGCTTCTCCCAAAGAATGCCATTTAGTTGCTGTAAAGAAAATATAGGATTATGGTATCCCAAAGGTGCTAAGTTTGATTTAATTGGATATTCAGATTCTGATTATGCGGGTTGCAAAGTGGATAGGAAAAGCACCTCCGAAAGTTGTCAATTTCTAGGTAGATCCTTGGTTTCTTGGTTTTCCAAAAAGCAAAACTCCGTTGCCCTATCCACTGCCAAAGCCGAATATATATCTGCCGGTAGTTGTTGCTCTCAATTATTATGGATGAGGCAAACTTTATTGCATTATGGAATAAATTTCAATAAGGTGCCTATTTTGTGCGATAATGAAAGCGTTGTTAAAATAGCAAATAACCCGGTCCAACACTCAAGAACCAAGCACAGATATCCGCCATCATTTCTTGCGAGATCATGTGAGTAAAGGAGATATTGAAATTAGTCACATTAGAACTGAAAATCATTTCGTAGATATTCTCACCAAACCCTTGGATGAAGCTAGATTTTGCAAATTGAGGAATGAATTGAATGTCATAGATATATCTAATGTAGCCTAAATGTTGTTCTCTTTTGGATATTTGTTGATTTTATTTGATGTTTGTTCTTTTAATTGTGTCTCACATCAAGGGGGAGTAATTTGCACTTCATATGCATGTCTTACCCCTCAAATGTGAAAAATAAAAAATAGTGCTAATTATCTTAAAAAGATGAAACTAGGCCTCTATAGGTCAAATTATTTGAAAATAATCTATTGTAGTAAATAAAGTTTAAAGGTTCTGAAAACTTCATTTACAATGTACTATTGTTAAAATCTCATCTTTTGAAAATAGTATCATATTATATCTTCTTTATTTCAATAATTAAAAACAATTGTGTTTTTGAAAAAGTTGTTAAGTTCAAAATCTTGATCTATATTGATCTATTTAAAGCACAAATTGAGTCATGCCAATAGAACTAATTTTGAGAATATCTCTAGTTCTTAATTAGTGTTTTTGACTCAAACAAGTCAAAAAGGAATGACTATTTGTCCTCTTTTTGAGATATCATTTCTTGCTGTTGTCTCACAGTTGAAAATGCTCAAAAATGATTTCGTATTGCAATGAAATTTGTATGAGCAATTTGCAACCTATTTCATGAGTTTCCTAGAATTTTGCCGTTAGCCGGCACTACCAGCCGCCTCCTGCGGTACTACCAGCGCCTGAGAGCGGTAGTACCGCTCGGTTCGTTAAATGTGGGGTCGCCTAAATTTCCGGTCGTTTCATTTTCTTCTCTCTCTCATTCTTTTTCTCCTCACCGAAACTACCTCTTCTCTTTCTCTCCCGTGTGACCTTCTCTCTCTCCCTCTCAAACCCTAAATCCCATCTCCTCCATACCTTGGTGTTTTTTGAGAATTACTCCATTGAAATCCATCCTTGTGACCTTCTCCTTCAAGAGGTAACGATCTTCTCCATTATCTCTTATGGATTTATCTTCGTTGGAGCATTTTAGGGTTTGGAAGGAAATTTGAATTGTATGAATTATTTAGCAATTTGTGTGGCAAATCTTGATGGATTAGATCTCAAAAGGCACCACATCATCCCTAATCCATGCCAAAATAACTTTGCATTGCCACATTGCCTCAAATTTTTCCGAAACTTGCCATGGTCGCGCTAAGCCGGCACTACCGACCGCCTGGAGCGGTAGTACCGACTTTGCGGTACTTCTGGGATCCTTGAGCGGTAGTGCCGATTGTGTACGTTTGGCATGCACTTCTGAACTTTTGAGGGTTCTATAAATTGCCAAAATTCATATGATTCTATTTTCTTCAGAAAATCCAACTTGTTTAATGCTCATGTCCTCAAATCCTTGAAATTCCTTTAGATCATGCCTCGCACAAAGAAATCGGGGGTCGGTCCATCTGGAGGTCAAGGAAGCAAAGTTGTCAAGAGGTCAACTCGAGGTTGCGGTGTTCCTACGCCGGACTCTGACAGTGGTGACAGCGACAACTCCTTTACCGTAGCAATGAGGTCCGCGGCAGCTAAAGGGAAAGGACCAGCAGGGGCATCTAAGTCAAAGAAAAGAAAGATTCCTGTAGATGCGCCTCAGGAGCATGAAATTTATGGGAGTGATGATGAAACTGAGAGCGAAGATAATGAGAGCTTTGATGAGGAAGAAGAGGAGCTACCTGGGGATGGAAGGCACAGAAATGATCCTTCCCAAATAAAAGGGGATGACTGTTATGCAATCCGAGGAGAAAATCAGTACCTTCAGCCTCGCTCTGCCACAAACCCAAAGGTCCACTCTCTTTTCCAGCAGAAGGTCTATGAGCAAATCTATCTGGAAAAGGAGTTTGCCAATCAAAGATGGGTTAGTCGGAATCATGTCAAAGATTAGCCGGATTTTGTTGGAATCCCTGAGCTGTTTGGAGGAGCGGGCTTATATCATTTTCTTGGTGGTAGGACCGACTATAATGAGAAGATCATCAAGCAATTCTATGCCACTCTATGTTTCGAACCTTTTGATTCTATCACTTGGATGACCGATTATCGCAAATATATGCATCCAAGGAAGACTTTGAGCATGCATTGGTAGTCTTCCACAGTTCCTATCCAAAAATTTATGATGCTCCCACTCTGGCTCTGGATGAAGCTGCTAAATTCTATTACCGCTCCCATCCCTTCAAAATTGGACAAACTGCTGGGCTGCAACTTCAACCAAGCATGGTCAATAAAATCATTAAAGTCACTATTCATCCAAAGAGTGGCAACTTCGATGCTGTGAGATCTTATGCTTGGAATGTAATTGCAAAAATCATGGCAAAGGAGAAATTTGATGTGGTGGACTTCATTATGAGGGAGATTGCTCAATCTGCAAAAGAAAGGGGGAAGACCATCTACTTTGCTCCTTACATCATGGCCTTAATCCGAAGAGTGGCAGGGTACAATGGTCCAACTCCTACTCCTCACAAGCCATATAAGCCCCGTGTTGCTCCGCCTCAAGTTTTGCATCATATAGCTGAGCAAGCCGCTCAAGTTGCCCAAGCTGCTCAAGCCTCTCAAGCTCCTCCTGCGCCTGATGCCTATCTTGCTGGACTTGAGAGTCTTCGGTCCGATATGATGACTCAGTTTGGCCTTCTGCTTGAGCTTCAGCTTCATAACTGTCAGGCGGTGGACGAGGTCAGGGAGCATGTGAACACCCTGAGCACTTCAGTTGAGCAGATTAGGAGTGAGCTTCTTCCATTCTCCTTTCATCGTTTTAGTCGTCGCCTGACTGACAGCAGCGCTCCCTCTCCTTCTCATCCTCCTCAGCCTCCTGGCTCTGCTCCAGGATCTCCTAAAGACAAACATGCATAGAGAGTTCTTGGCGCACCTTTTTGGTCCTTGATGACAAAGGGGGAGAAGAAGGGGACGAAGAATTGAAGTTGAAGAATGAATGCTTAAGCTTAGCGTAGCTATCTATATCTTAATTGCAAGTATTGTAATGAACTTTGGTTGGATTGTTGCTCTTATGTTCTTGGATATATTTTGCTTTCGGTGTTATGAACTTGGTTTGGTGAACTTTTTGCGCTTAATTGTTATATATTTTATCTTCTGGATCTTGTTCTTATGAGTTTCGCCTTAAAATGCCATGTTTACTCAATCTCATAATATCATTGTTACACTCTCAAAGAAACTCGAATACAAATGTGCATAAACTTATTGATTCATCAAAGCACATTTGTAGGGGGAGTCATATTCTCATTTAACAATATTTTGGTTCAAATATCCTTTGTCCTCTAAAGACAAAATATTGTTAAATAAGAATCCCACCGTGTGAGTAACTAATCTTCTTTAGTCACTCACCCAAAATCTCAATTTACTTCAATTCGTTCATGACGATTGTCATCAATTACCAAAAAGGGGGTGATTGAAAGCATCTAAGCCCCCATACGTTTAAAGGTTTTGGTAATTAATGACAATAACGGTAAAAGGACTAATGTTGTTTGCATGAGTAAATTGAAAACAGGAAGATCAACTCTTCAAGGGACGTCAGAATGTTACAAATACAAAAGGGAAGAGTATGCATCGGAGAAGCAAAAGAAATCAAGGTATAAAATCTTTAAGGATGATTTTATAGTCATTTTACCGATCTTGGCGTGGAAGAAAAGATCGGGTTAATAGGATAGACGCCGTACTATCAACAGGGACTTGATGAGTGTCTTGATATTTAAAAGTGACTTAATATGGCTCAAAAGTATAATTGTTCATTCATGCATTCCAGAGGCACTTTCATTCTGAAATTTATAACTTGGCAAGCACTATCAAGATATGGTAGAGCGGTAGTACAAGATTCTTGTACTACCGACAGAGAATGGATGAGGTATTTAACAGTGAGCCTCTTCGTCGTTTTTCCTTCGGCCGGCACTACCGCATATGGTAGAGCGGTAGTACCACATTTGCGGTACTACCGGCGGTAGAATGGCGGTAGGTATTTAACAGTGAGCCTCTTCGTCGTTTTTCCTTTGGCCGGCACTACCGGTGTGGATGGGCGGTAGTATCAAGATTTATGTACTATCAAGACATACACCTTGTAGCTTTTAACAGAGACAAATTTATTTTGGTTGGCAAGGTGCGGTACTATCATATCTACACCTGCGGTAGTACCGGCCATGGAGAAAAAGCACAGTAACGGCTACATGTCAGGGCATTAAATGCGCCAAATAGCCGTTGGGCCCATGGGGCGGTACTACCGGCCCCTAGTGGGCGGTAGTACCGGCCATGTCGATTTTTCCTGATTAATTTTAAGCAACGGCTAGTTTGTGTGTGGAGGGGGTTATAAATACCCCCTCACCTGTGCTAGGGGCTGGTTGGTGATTCCATTGAATTCATTTAAAGCCCTAGCAACTCTCTCCACTCTCTAGTGCATTCAATTCTTGATTCTTGAGTTTTGGAAAGGAAAGTTGAGTGCATTTGCATTTGTTGAGCCATAATGAAGCACTCTAAAGTCTCAAGCCTACGTCAAGTTTATTACTTTTGGAGGTTGCCGCCTCCTAGACGGCTTAGAGGCGTGAAGTTTCGGTGATCTTCACAAAGAAGCTTGTGTGAAGGCCCGGATAGTTGTGAAGGCAAGGAGCTCGCCTACCCGGAGCGGGGAAGAGCTACCACGAGTGATCGAGGAAGGCTCAAGCAAGTGGAGCCGGCTTGAAGAAGTTCAATCCACCGGCAAGTCTCCGAGACCACGGGATAAAAATCCACGTGCTCATCATTTGTGGTTTGCATTGTTTTTTACTCTTAAATTATTTCTAACAAATTGATCATCTTAGTGCTATACTTATTTAGCTATTGAAATATTCGAGTACAAATATTATTTGGTAATCACTAGATATGCTAGGTATTAAAATTGCCAAAATTGTCATTCGTGCTTAGAACTCATTAAACTTGATTTTAGTGATTGAAAATTTAAAAACCTCCTATTCACCCCCCTCTAGTCGGTATCCTTGATCCTACAAGTGGTATCAGAGTAAGGACACTTTATTCGGGCTTTATCGCCTAAAGAGTAAGTATGGCTAGTGATGTGGTGTCAATAGGCAAGGCGCCATTTTTTGATGGCACAAATTATGCATATTGGAAAATTCGCATGACCGTTTATCTTAAGGCCATGTGCCCAAGCATATGGAGAATTGTAGATGAAGGTATCGCTCCGGGAGCTAATCCCCCACTCACAATAGAACAAGTAGAGCGAAATATTCATCTCAATGCTCAAGCTATGAACGCTCTCTTTGGTGCTTTGAACGCGGATAAGTTCAATCGAGTGAGCAACCTCGAAACCGCTCATGAGATTTGGACAACCCTCTGGGAAATTCATGAGGGCACATCCTTGGTCAAAGAAGCCAAATTGCATATGCATCGGATCAAATATGAGAGTTTTATTATGTTACCCCATGAGAACATTAATGAAATGTACTCGCGGTTAAATAATATAGTAAATGAGCTCAAAGGTCTTGGAGCATCTCTAACCGATTTTGATATTGTTCGAAAGATGCTTAGGGCTCTTCCGGAAAAGTATGAAGCTTTGGTGACATTATTCCTCAACTCACCAGAATTACCAAGGATGACGCCAACCGGACTCCTTGGAAATCTTATCACTAATGAGCTATACAAGAAGGACAAGAAATAATTGTTGGAACAAAGCTCATCGAAAAAGAAAAACATCGCTTTCAAGGCAAAGGCGAAGTCAAGTGATCAGGGTTCCGAAGATGAAGACACCGAGGAGGAGATGGCACTCCTCGTGAGAAGAATGAAAAGATTCATGAGAAGATGCTCTACCTCAAGAGGTCCGCAAAGGTTCAAGAAAGGGCAACATTCTAACACCAATCAGTATGCAAAAATCCGGTGCTACGAATGTGATGAGAAGGGGCACATCGCCTCGCATTGTCCAAAGAAGAAGGAAGACAAGAATAAGTCACCCAAGAAGAAGAAGTTTTTCCATGGGAAGAAGAAGCTCTTCAAGAAACTTCAAAAAGTTGGCAAACACGAAGCTCATATTGGAGAGTGGGATTCCGAAGAAGTGTACTCGGATTCCGACTCATCTGGAGAAGATACACCCTCAAAGAAGAAGCGGCATCGCCATCAAAGAAGCGTCATCGCCATTCATCACTCCCTTATGTCTCATGGCTAAAGGAGAATTTAAGGTAAATTCAAATGACGATGATGAACCTTCATATGATGAGTTAATGGATATGCTCAAGGATTTAAATGAGTATCTTGGCAAAGAGAAATCAAAATTTATGGTTTTGAGAAAAGAGTTTCTTTCTCTCAAAAACTCTTATGAGGAGCTAAAGGAAGCTCATGAGGTTCTCCTTGCCAAGGGTCATTCAAAGTCCTCAAATGATATTGGAATTGAATGCAATATTATTGATGATTTGTCTAAATTAGAAATTAACTCATGTCATGTTGAAAAATCAAGTATAGCTACCTCATGTGATGATTTAGTTAAAATATCATGTTCTAGTGTTAATTCATGTCACGAAAATTTGATCGTTGAAAATAATGAACTTAAAGAACAAGTGAATAAACTTAACAAAAGTTTAGATAGATGCTTTAAGGGTAAGGATAACCTAAATAAAATCTTGAGTAGTCAAAGATGTTCTTACAATAAAGAAGGATTAGGATATGTCCCTAAAAAGAATAAGAAATTAAGTAATAAGGCTCCTCGCTTTGTAAAATCAAATGGTAAATTTTATTATAAATGTCAAGATGTAGGACATTTAGCCATTGATTGTTCATTAAGTAAAGCATCTAAAAAAATATTTATGACTCTTGCTATGTGCTTAAAAGAGATAAAAATGGTAAAGTTTTTGCTCGATTTGTTGGGACCCCCATAATTGGCGAAAGAAAGAAAGCCGTTTGGGTTCCCAAAACCTTGGTTACTAACCTCCAAGGACCCAAACAAATTTGGGTACCTAAAAGGGTTTGATTTTATTTTGAAGGTGAACTACAGGACCGGTGGACGGCATTGGGGTGCTAGATAGTGGGTGTACCCAACATATGACCGACGACCGGAAAATGTTCACCACTTTTGTTTCGGGAAGTGGACAACATGACAAGATCACATTTGGAGATAATAGCAAAGGAAAGGTATTGGGTTTAGATAAAATTTCCATATCAAATGATCTTTCCATTTCTAATGTATCTCTAGTTGAAACACTAAATTTTAATTTACTATCCGTTGCACAAATATGTGATCTTGGTCTTGTTTAAAGCTTCTCTAAAAATGGTGTTGTTATTTCCAGAGAAAACGATAATTCTTTAGTATTTAAAGGATTTAGATTTGGAAATTTGTATTTGGTTGATTTCAGCTCAAATGACTCATGTCTTCAAACTTGCTTAATGGCAAATACATCTTTAGGATGGTTATGGCATAGAAGACTAGCTCATGTTGGGATGATTCAACTTAAAAAGCTTTTCAAAAATGATTTAGTAGTGGGCTTGAAATATGTGAAGTTTGAGAAAAATAGACTTTGTAGTACTTGTCAAGCCGGCAAGCAAGTGGCTAGTTCTCATCCTTCAAAGAGTATTATGTCCACATCTAGATCATTAGAGCTCTTACATATGGATTTATTTGGCCCGACAACCTATAAGAGCATTGGGGGTAATTCTTATTGTTTAGTCATCGTTGACGATTACTCTAGATATACTTGGGTATTCTTTCTAGATGACAAACCAAGCCTTCAAAATTTTCAAAAAGTTTGCAAAAAGGGCTCAAAACGAATTTGATTTTAAAATAAAGAAAACCCGTAGTGACAATGGTTCCGAGTTCAAGAATACAAGAATTGAAGATTATTGTGATGAACTTGGAATAAAGCACGAGCTTTCCGCAACCTACACTCCGGAACAAAATGGAGTTGTAGAATGGAAAAATCAAACATTAATTGAAATGGCAAGAACAATGCTTGATGAATATGACACTTCCGACAATTTTTGGGTGGAAGCCACTAATACAGCTTGTCATGCAACAAATAGACTTTATTTGCATCGACTTCTGAAAAAGACCTTTTATGAGCTTCTTGTTGGTAGAAGGCCGAATATTTCTTACTTTCGAGACTTTGGTTGCAAATGTTATATCCTCAAGAAGGGTGTTCGGCTTTCCAAATTTCAAAGTCGTTGCGATGAAGGTTTCTTGCTTGGTTATTCATCAAATAGTAAAGCTTATCGAGTTTTCAATAAAAATAAAGACTTTGTAGAGGAAACTTGTGATATTGAATTTGATGAAACTAACGGCTCTCAAGAAGAGCAAGAAAATTTGGATGATGTAGGTGAAGAAGGGCTAAGAGAAGCAATAAAAAATATGACCCTTGGAGATGTGAAGCCGGAAGTGGATAAGAATGACCAACCTTCATCTACTCAAGTCGAGCCTTCCACCTCCATGACGCCATGTCAAATTCAAACCATCGATATGGACGAAAAGGACAACGATCAACAAGTTCAACCTCTACCTCAAAGAATTCATCATGGTCTCTCCAAAGATCAACCAATAGATCAAATATTGGGAGACATGAGTAAGGGTGTTCAAACTCGATCTCGCATTGCTTCTTTTTGTGAACATTATTCATTTGTATCATCATTTGAACCTACTCACGTAGATGAGGCATTAGATGATCCGGATTGGGTAATTGCAATGCATGAATAATTAAATAACTTTGCCCGAAATGATGTTTGGACTCTAGTAGAAAGACCTAAGGAACATAGCGTAATTGGCACAAAATGGGTCTTTCGGAATAAGCAAGATGAAAATGGTATTGTTGTTAGCAATAAAGCTAGATTAGTGGCACAAGGTTTCACTCAAGTCGAAGGATTAGATTTTGGTGAAACATTTGCACCCGTAGCTAGATTAGAAGCCATTAGAATTTTGCTTGCATTCGGATCATGCTTTGATATTAAATTATTTCAAATGGATGTAAAGAGTGCATTCTTAAATAGACAAAGATCCGAATTGGTATTTGTAGAACAACCTCCCAGTTTTGAAAATTTCAAATATCCAAATCATGTGTATAAACTCTCTAAAACGCTATACGGTCTCAAGTAAGCTCCTCGAGCTTGGTATGAGCGACTTAGGGATTTTCTAATCTCAAAGGGATTCAAAATTGGGAAGGTTGATACAACACTCTTTACAAAATTGATTGATGAAGATTTCTTTTTATGTCAAATTTATGTTGATGATATCATTTTCGGTTCTACTAACGAATATTTTTGCAAAGAATTTGGCGATATGATGTCTAGGGAATTCGAAATGTCAATGATCGGAGAATTAAGTTTCTTTCTCGGACTTCAAATCAAGCAACTCAAGAATGGGACATTTGTAAGCCAAACCAAGTACACTAAGGATCTACTCAAAAGGTTTGGCATGGAGGACGCAAAGCCAATCAAGACTCCAATGGCTTCAAACGGGCATCTCGACCTAAATGAGGGAGGTAAACTGGTAGACTTAAAGCTTTATAGATCCATGATTGGTAGTTTACTTTATCTCACCGCATCTAGGCCCGATATAATGTTTAGTGTTTGCATGTGTGCTCGTTTTCAAGCTTCTCCCAAAGAATGCCATTTAGTTGCTGTAAAGAGAATTCTATGATATTTAAAGCATTCCTCAAATATAGGATTATGGTATCCCAAAGGTGCTAAGTTTGATTTAATTGGATATTCGGATTCTGATTACGCGGGTAGCAAAGTGGATAGGAAAAGCACCTCCGGAAGTTGTCAATTTCTAGGTAGATCCTTGGTTTCTTGGTTTTCCAAAAAGCAAAACTCCGTATCCCTATCCACTGCCGAAGCCGAATATATATCTACCGGTAGTTGTTGCGCTCAATTATTATGGATGAGGCAAACTTTCATGGATTATGGAATAAATTTCAATAAGGTGCCTCTTTTGTGCGATAATGAAAGCGCTGTTAAAATAGCAAATAACCCAGTCCAACACTCAAGAACAAAGCACATAGATATCCGCCATCATTTTTTGCGAGATCATGTGAGTAAAGGAGATATTGAAATTAGTCACATTAGAACTGAAAATCAATTAGCGGATATTCTCACCAAACCCCTGGATGAAGCTAGATTTTGCAAATTGAGGAATGAATTGAATGTCATAGATATATCTAATGTAGCCTAAATGTTGTTCTCGTTTGGATATTTATTGATTTTATTTTATGTTTGTTCTTTTAATTGTGTCTCACATCAAGGGGGAGTAATTTGCACTTCATATGTATGTCTTACCCCTCAAATGTGAAAAATAAAAAATAGTGATAATTATCTTAAAAAGATGAAACTAGGCCTCTATAGGTCAAATTATTTCAAAATAATCTATTGTAGTAAATAAAGTTCAAAGGTTCTGAAAACTTCATTTACAATGTACTATTGTTTAAATCTCATCTTTTGAAAATAGTATCATATTATATCTTCTTTATTTCAATAATTAAAAACAATTGTGTTTGTAAAAAAGTTGTTAAGTTCAAAATCTTGATCTATTTTGATATATTTAAAGCACAAATTGAGTCATACCAATAGAACTAGTTTTGAGAATATCTCTAGTTCTTAATTCGTGTTTTTGACTCGAACAAGTCAAATAGGAATGATTATTTGTCCTCTTTTTGAGATATCATTTCTTGCTGTTGTCTCACAGTTGAAAATGCTCAAAAATGATATCATATTGCAATGAAATTTGTATGAGCAATTTGCAACCTATTTCATGAGTTTTCCTGGAATTTTGCCGTTAGCCGGCGCCTGAGAGCAGTAGTACCGCTCGGTTCGTTAAATGTGGGGTCGCCTAAATCTCCGGCCGTTTCATTTTCTTCTCTCTCTCATTCTTTTTCTCATCACCGAAACTGCCTCTTCTCTTTCTCTCCCGTGTAACCTTCTCTCTCTCCCTCTCAAACCCTAAATCCCCTCCATACCTTGGTGTTTTTTGAGAATTCCTCCATTGAAATCCATCCTTGTGACCTTCTCCTTCAAGAGGTAACAATCTTATCCATTATCTCTTATTGATTTATCTTCGTTGGAGCATTTTAGGGTTTGGAAGGAAATTTGAATTGTACGAATTATTTAGCAATTTGTGTGGCAAATCTTGATGGATTAGATCTCAAAAGGCACCACACCATCCCTAATCCATGCCAAAATAACTTTGCATTGCCACATTGCCTCAAATTTTTTCGAAACTTGCCACGGTCGCGCTAAGCCAGCACTACCGACCGCTTGGAGCGGTTGTACCGACTTTGCGGTACTACCGAGATCCTTGAGCAGTAGTGCTGACTGTGTACATTTGGCATGCACTTCTGAACTTTTGAGGCTTCTATAAATTGCCAAAATTCATATGATTCTATTTTCTTCAGAAAATCTAACTTGTTTAATGCTCATGTCCTCAAATCCTTGAAATTCCTTTAGATCATGCCACACACAAAGAAATCGGGGGTCGGTCCATCTGGAGGTTAAGGAAGCAAAGTTGTCAAGAAGTCTACTCGAGGTCGCGGTGTTTCTACGCCGGACTCTGAGAGTGGTGACAGCGACAACTCCTTTGCCATAGCAATAAGGTCCGCGGCAGCTAAAGGGAAAGGACCAGCAGGGGCATCTAAGTCAAAGAAAAGAAAGATTCCTGCAGATGCGCCTCAGGAGCATGAAATTTATGGGAGTGATGATGAAACTGAGAGCGAAGATAATGAGAGCTTTGATGAGGAAGAAGAGGAGCTACCTCGGGTTGGAAGGCACAGAAATGATCCTTCCCAAATAAAAGGGATGACTATTATGCAATCCGAGGAGAAAATCAGTACCTTCAGCCTCGCTCTGCCACAAACCCAAAGTTCCACTCTCTTTTCCAGCAGAAGGTCTATGAGCAAATCTATCTGGAAAAGGAGTTTGCCAATCAAAGATGGGTTAGTCGGAATCATGTCAAAGATTAGCCGGATTTTGTTGGAATCCCTGAGCTGTTTGGAGGAGCGGGCTTATATCATTTTCTTGGTGGTAGGACCGACTATAATGAGAAGATCATCAAGCAATTCTATGCCACTCTCTATGTTTCTGAACCTTTTGATTCTATCACTTGGATGACCGATTATCGCAAATATACTGCATCCAAGGAAGACTTTGAGCATGCATTGGTAGTCTTCCACAGTTCCTATCCAAAAATTTATGATGCTCCCACTCTGTCTCTGGATGAAGCTGCTAAATTCTATTACCGCTCCCATCCCTTCAAAATTGGACAAACTGCTGGGCTGCAACTTCAACCAAGCATGGTCAATAAAATCATTAAAGTCACTATTCATCCAAAGAGTGGCAACTTCGATGCTGTGAGATCTTATGCTTGGAATGTAATTGCAAAAATCATGGCAAAGGAGAAATTTGATGTGGTGGACTTCATTATGAGGGAGATTGCTCAATCTGCAAAAGAAAGGGGGAAGACCATCTACTTTGCTCCTTACATCATGGCCTTAATCCGAAGAGTGGCAGGGTACAATGGTCCAACTCCTACTCCTCACAAGCCATATAAGCCCCGTGTTGCTCCGCCTCAAGTTTTGCATCATATAGCTGAGCAAGCCGCTCAAGTTGCCCAAGCTGCTCAAGCCTCTCAAGCTCCTCCTGCGCCTGATGCCTATCTTGCTGGACTTGAGAGTCTTCGGTCCGATATGATGACTCAGTTTGGCCTTCTGCTTGAGCTTCAGCTTCATAACTGTCAGGCGGTGGACGAGGTCAGGGAGCATGTGAACACCCTGAGCACTTCAGTTGAGCAGATTAGGAGTGAGCTTCTTCCATTCTCCTTTCATCGTTTTAGTCGTCGCCTGACTGACAGCAGCGCTCCCTCTCCTTCTCATCCTCCTCAGCCTCCTGGCTCTGCTCCAGGATCTCCTAAAGACAGCGCGGCATAGAGAGTTCTTGGCGCACCTTTTTGGTCCTTGATGACAAAGGGGGAGAAGAAGGGGACGAAGAATTGAAGTTGAAGAATGAATGCTTAAGCTTAGCGTAGCTATCTATATCTTAATTGCAAGTATTGTAATGAACTTTGGTTGGATTGTTGCTCTTATGTTCTTGGATATATTTTGCTTTCGGTGTTATGAACTTGGTTTGGTGAACTTTTTGCGCTTAATTGTTATATATTTTATCTTCTGGATCTTGTTCTTATGAGTTTCGCCTTAAAATGCCATGTTTACTCAATCTCATAATATCATTGTTACACTCTCAAAGAAACTCGAATACAAATGTGCATAAACTTATTGATTCATCAAAGCACATTTGTAGGGGGAGTCATATTCTCATTTAACAATATTTTGGTTCAAATATCCTTTGTCCTCTAAAGACAAAATATTGTTAAATAAGAATCCCACCCGTGAGTAACTAATCTTCTTTAGTCACTCACCCAAAATCTCAATTTACTTCAATTCGTTCATGACGATTGTCATCAATTACCAAAAAGGGGGTGATTGAAAGCATCTAAGCCCCCATACGTTTAAAGGTTTTGGTAATTAATGACAATAACGGTAAAAGGACTAATGTTGTTTGCATGAGTAAATTGAAAACAGGAAGATCAACTCTTCAAGGGACGTCAGAATGTTACAAATACAAAAGGGAAGAGTATGCATCGGAGAAGCAAAAGAAATCAAGGTATAAAATCTTTAAGGATGATTTTATAGTCATTTTACCGATCTTGGCGTGGAAGAAAAGATCGGGTTAATAGGATAGACGCCGTACTATCAACAGGGACTTGATGAGTGTCTTGATATTTAAAAGTGACTTAATATGGCTCAAAAGTATAATTGTTCATTCATGCATTCCAGAGGCACTTTCATTCTGAAATTTATAACTTGGCCGGCACTACCGCATATGGTAGAGCGGTAGTATCAAGATTTATGTACTACCGACGTAGAATGGCGTAGGTATTTAATGATGAGCCTCTTCGTCGCTTTTCCTTCTTAGGCACTATCAAGATATGGTAGAGCGGTAGTACCATTATTTGCGGTACTACCGGTAGAATGGCTGTAGGTATTTAACAAAGGAGCCTCTTCGTCGTTTTTCCTTTGGCCGGCACTATCGGGTGGATGGGCGGTAGTACCAAGATTTATGTACTATCAAGACATACACCTTGTAGCTTTTAACAGAGACAAATTTATTTTGGTTGGCAAGGTGCGGTACTACCGCACCTACACCTGCGGTAGTACCGGCCATGGAGAAAAAGCACAGTAACGGCTACGTGTCAGGGCATTAAATGCGCCAAATAGCCGTTGGGCCCATGGGGCGGTACTACCGGCCCCTAGAGGGCGGTAGTACCGGCCATGTCGATTTTTCCTGATTAATTTTAAGCAACGGCTAGTTTGTGTGTGGAGGGGTTATAAATACCCCCTCACCTGTGCTAGGGGCTGGTTGGTGACTCCATTGAATTCATTTAAAGCCCTAGCAACTCTCTCCACTCTCTAGTGCATTCAATTCTTGATTCTTGAGTTTTGGAGAGGAAAGTTGAGTGCATTTGCATTAGTTGAGCCATATTGAAGCACTCTAAAGTCTCAAGCCTACGCCAAGTTAATGCAATAGTTAGATTAATAATGATTGAATTAGATTCATGACCTCGTTTAGATTAAATGATCAAATCTGATATGAAATTTCTAAAAGTTGAAATTATTCAATGTAAGACATCCTCGTTGAATCAAATATCAAATTATATTAAAGTCTAAGCTAAGGTATACAATCATGTTAGATATCTTAAGATTCTTTCAAAGATTCAAATTGGGATAGGTGGATCAACTCTTAAAGATGTTGAAATTGGCTATGATTCTTTACTCTCAAAATTTGTTGATTGATACTCAGTTTTTTCAACTTCAGATTGATAGACATCGCAAATGAATTTAAGATCAAATACTTATTTGGTAAAAGATTTCATAGATCAACGAAGAACTTAAGACTGACTGGATCACAAAATTGGTAGAAGGATAACCAATAATCTCGAGGCTTAAATCAGAGGCATTCCTGATAAGCAGTAGAGCCAAACTCATGACTCAATTGAGGTTTGATGCTATTCATTTAAGATCTATTTTATCTCAGATCAGGCATTAAGTCTTTCAGTGAATTAGTGTTAGGATCAAGGTATTTGACTTAAAAATGTTCTAAGTCTAATTATGATTTGAGTATAGTGCGTAAGACTAGGTTCAAATCTAGAGTTTGATAATGTTGATAGATCTAGTGAAGCTCAAAGCTTGTAATATCTTCAAAGTCAAAATATTCTCGGTATTTAGTCAGTTTTATCATGACTATAAATTGACATTTAATGATATGATTTTTGCATATAGTGTTCTCAAATTATGTCAAGTACTAAGATAGTAATATCATATTTCATTAGATCTGATTATGAATGAATGATTAGCATGAAATTTTCAATGACTTTAGCTAAATCAGAAAACTATCTGCAATTAGTGATCATAGAATGTCATAGAGATTTATCGCCTAAAGATTTCTGAATGTATATAACCTTGTTAATGTAGATTTCAATAATGAATTGAGTATTAGCATTGTCCAATGTAATAAAGTAATATGTGTACACTAATTATAAGATGAAATATCTCATATGTAATTGATAGTTTGAAAGTTGCTTTGCTATTAGATGGTCATGAAACTTCTGATGTATAGAATTCTAATGCATGAACTCAGTCAATTAGTTACTTAATATGAAATATTGAATTATAGTTTAAATTTAAATTAGTGCAATCTTGACTCAAGATTGGATATTAAGAAATATGTTAGTTAAATTAATATAGTATTATATAATATAATTGATCTAATAGTACTCATTGAAAAATCAACTATAGTCTTTAGATATCATTAAAATGTTGACAAAGTGATATTTCAAAGTTATAGTTAATATGCTTTGTAAGATATTGAAAGCTAAATGAGTTTTATGAAAGATTGTTAGAATATCGACATTTTAGTTTTATATGATTAAAGATCATACATTTGTCATTCATGATAATCACATTGGTTTACTTCTTAAGTAAAATTTGTTATCAAATCTGCATACAGTTTTGATAGTTCAGAACTTTAGTCTCATCCATTGCAATACTTATACTTCAAGCTTTCTCACGAATATCTTAATAGTAAACTTTGATTCATAATTGATGAGAATATCTCTCATTTTTTATGATCTTCATCTTTTCTGAGTCAATAGGTTTAAATTTATCCTTGATTTCAATTCAACTACTTGATCAGTTAGAGTTCAAGGATTCTACTTCCATGAATCCATAGAATATTGGTACATTTATGATTTCCTCAATGCATTACTATGCTTGATAAAATTCTGTCATCCTTGACATTGTGTCAAATTCTGTGTGCCTTTATCATCGTCTCAACATTGCACAATCGACTTAAGACTGTACTTTATCAATTTGCAGATCTGTGAACTATCTTGCTTCAGACTTTACTCAATAAACTTGAATTCTCTTGATATGCTCTTTAACAGTTAACTCATGTGAAATCCATTAGACATCATTGTTCAAATTGAGATATAACTATTATCGCATCGATGTGTTAAACTATCATTGTCAAAGTCTTTGACTATCTGACTTAATGCGCAGTGACCATAAACTTAGCAGCATTAGGGCATGATTAGTAATGGACTCGTAGATTGCAGGCATGTCACATAGATAAGTGTGCCACATCATGGCTATGAAGGAACGACATTCTAATTGCGATAGAAGAAATGTCATGGCTATAGAAGGATTGGTTTGATCAAAGACTTGAGCGTTCATGAGTTTGAATGATATTCTCAGGAGTATGCAGAAATTATGCAGCTTGTAACTTCAAAATAGGTTGTCGTATAAATGCCAAATCAAGATTCTATTTATCTTGAAGATCAAGCTGAGGATAGTCATTTCAAATGGTATGGCAATATTATGAATGGTTCATAAGAGCTACAATTGGTTGGATGTCATCGAAGTCGAATGAGATGGATGATCATCGAGTTGATGTCCAACTGACTGTACTGCATGGTAGCTATGATCTATCCAAAGTAAGTCACAAGTCTACAATTAGCTATAATTTGGACGCTACACGCTCATAACGCAATATAATCTCTAGCATAGAATCCTAGCAGAATGTATCTTCAGAGACTATCAAGTCAAAATTGAAGACTCAATGGAAGTTGATATGAAGACTGATCATGACGATTGCAATCTGAAAGTGAGATATTGATATGGGGATATCATCAATGAGTCGACATGCTATTTGCCGACATAATCGTAAATGGAGATCAACTTCTGTCCAAATGGCAATCAAGCTAAATGCACTGTGCAGAAGGGATCTCAGAGCCATAATCGCGTTGTGACAAAGATTATGCATCTACTGAAAGGTCTATCGAGCTTGTCGAGATGCGATGGTTTTCTATTGGATTAGTGTGTATCCTCAGAGTGTGGCTTCAATTCGACGTTGCTGAAGTTGACGTTGATTCATCAAGCTTCTAGCCTTCTAGCCATTTCATGCTTGATCTATCTTGATGATCATTGTAGCTCATGCCATTACTCCATAAGATTCTAGACTGCATATGACTGAGCTTGAGACAGTCGAGTATTGACAACTTCTATATGACTCATCAGCGATGCACAACTCATTCAGTATAAGGCTAAGTATCTCGTCATCATCTAAATGCATTTCATGTTTCAACTCGATGTACTTCAAATTGGGATAATGGTCTTGGAACATCTATTGCTTGCATAAATTGGAAAATCTTTGATGATCATAGATTATGCTTAGAGACATGTAATCAATCTAATAATATTGAAACTTGATTTCGAACTCATTGCAAAGATTTCTGAAATTTGCAAATTGGGTTAATATGTCTTGACAACATTGCAAGTCTATTTAGTCAATATGGCTTTTCATCAAGCAGTACATGTCAATCCAATGTACTCAACGTGCATAAGCATACAATGCTCTGATAGTCATCTAATGCAACTTATTGCGTATAGACTCGACTTTAAGTAGATATGATCATTTGTCATCGGTTTGATAATCATGGTTCTGAAGATACATAATCTTAGTATGCCTATGTTACTCGATTGAGGTGACATTCAGCATGATGATACAATATCATTGATGACAAATTAAGGTGACATTCTTACATTCATCATTCATGCATCTAGTGTGTTAGCAATATCGGGTGTCATTTCATCATCAAGATCTGATGGCTTATCGTGTAAGACAATACTATGGCAACAAGAAGTTAGCTTGGCATAGAAGATCAATGTCAGAGCATCATATGATATAGGGATAGCATTAGAATTATCAAGTCTGATAGTAGTAAGTAGTTCATGTTCTAGCTAGCAGTATGATACTAGATTTGAATGATTCTGTATTAGAACTCTTTATGTAGGACTTATAGACATTAATGTTCATATGGATTTAGGTGACTTTCGTCAAGATATAGACTTGGTTATAGTTTCATTGAGAGCCTGAGTTTTATCTCAAGAAATGCATTGTTACATCTAATCATTTAGTTTATACAATTCATGTGATGCAAATGGTAGATAAATTCATGTGATCCATAGAGAAATTGAATAGCTTCTCATTTAACCATCACTGGATCAAGATATCATTTGATCATTAGAAAATATTGCTTAAGATTTGGAATAATGCATGCGTTTCAATAGCTAATCAATTGTATGCTGGTACTACAATATGTCGTTTGAATTATATCTAAATTGTGTTAATGTCTTCATCAGTGAGTATTGATATACTTCATATTATGTTTACTAATAATTATATAACAATAAGTGGATACATATCTTAAGTATGAGTTTAAAGCAGTAATATTAATCATATTAATCATGTTAAAGAAGAGTTTCAAGTTAGTACTATTTGAGCACTAGAATCAGGTTAAATACGATCGCTGATGTTAAAATAGTATATATCATTCGTATTTGCATGATAAAAACAGATGTAGTAAGGTTCTGTAAAAGGTAACGTAAAATTATGAATCATACGTTTTGATGATTTAAACAAAATTCGGTATCGATAGAACAGTTACTATCAACATTCTGAGTGTCTTATCTAAATTTTAGACTTGAACAGTCTACATAGATTATTGAGATATTATCGTAGTGTATATATGTCTTGATAGCTATATTGAAATTAAATTGTTATATTGACATCTAACTTACTTTTATCGAGCTATATGAACCTATTATCGATTATGAGTATGCTAGCTGTCATACGATAGACATACTTATCAGCTAGTTACTAAATTGGCTGCCTATTCTGGGCGATCATATTTACATTATCATCTCTATCCGGACGCTCTCTGGCACCGGAAGATTATGAGCTCTGTCAACTCATTGATCTATCATAGCGTTATGATGAGACGCCGAATAATTGGAACTCAATCTAGTGACTATCGCTTAAGACGGAATAAGGCAATGGAGCTTATAGATTACCTCGTTGAAGCATTAAGATCTGGCTAACCAAATTGATATGTTAGGTACTTATCATACCATGATTGAAATTACTCATGTGATTTAATATATGACTTAACTTGCAAGACAGTATATGTGGCATGATTATGAAATCTCAAGCATCCAAGATAGTTCGAACATTGCATCTATACGCTAAAACATTGACATTGCAGCGAATTCGTAATCCTAGGACAGGTTAAGGAGAAAGTCTCGGATGAAAATTATAATACTTTGATAGAAGGCGATAGAATGTCCAAAGGAGACGTCAAATACTTGAGAAGAATAAATTGATGCCTAAGACTACTCAGAACAAGCTGATAACAAAGTGAATCCGGAAGTCATCGAAGAAGGAACTAGTTTCATCACGAAGAAGAGTCTTAGATGTATAAAATCGAACTGCTATGGCTTAAGTGTAAGATCTTGAAGTAATTCAAAATGTCTGATCAATATGAGTATAGTCTCAAGATTAATGCTATTAGAAATAGTTCTAAATAGTTCATTTGACAATGAACTCTTATAGTGCTAATTATCGATGCTAAATTAGAGATTTTGAAGTTAAGATATTAGAAGGTTATGTCTAATAGAATGTTGGAATAATGAATCATGTTCACATAGTGCTCAATATGATAAGTTAAATGATTGTATGAAAGTTCATTCAGAATAGCATTAATCAAATTACTTAGATGTACAGAGCTAAGTAAGTATCATGGAAAATTTCATCATGCTAAGTGAGTTAGCTAATTGGCATGTCGAAATGTCAATTTGATTGAATAGTGCAACTAGACAAGAAATTAACTACAAGTTTATAGGATCTACCGTCAACAATGACAATAGATCGAAATATGATTCTAGATCAAATTATATGACCTTGATATCAATTAATGATACATCTATATCAATATGAGACTCTACTTGAGACTTAAGATAAGTTAAATCATGATTGGTAGCTCAACATAAAGAAATATTAAATTTGACCAATATCTTGGAAATTGAAACCATGTGGAACATAAGGACTAAATAATAAAATTATTCAATAAATGATAAAGTTGGAAGAATAAGTAGGGTTATTGGAAGGCTAACATGTTAAGGCGCTCAAGCTGCCTAAGCTGCTCAAGCCTCTCAAGCTCCTCCTGCGCCTGATGCCTATCTTGCTGGACTTGAGAGTCTTCGGTCCGATATGATGACTTAGTTTGGCCTTCTGCTTGAGCTTCAGCTTTATAACCGGCAGGCGGTGGATGAGGTCAGGGAGCGTGTGAACACCCTAAGCACTTCAGTTGAGCAGATTCTAATAGTTTAAACTCTGCAATCGTCCTTAACCATGGACGCGACTATTTAAATAATTTAAACTCTGCAGAGGTACGACTTTACCCACACAACACGCCACACTAGTAAGCCAAGCTATTAGCACATTTCCTTGGATGTGTCGGCCGAGGTGAACGTAACAAACCATTTTCCAGAATGTATGGTAGCATATCTAAACCATCCGGATGACTGTTACCCTTGGTCCCACGTGCCCAGTGCCCGGTGTGTGTGGATCAAGGAGTACACCCGTTGTTGGACATCCCCAACTCAACAAAGTTCGAGGGACTCCGAGGACATTTCTTGACGCTCCACTAAGCTCAAGGAATTCCGGTGGACATTCCTTGACCCTCCACTAAGCTCAAGGAACTCGGGGTGCACATGGTTTACACACCCTAGTCATACACAAGTACTTGGTTACGCCGGTCCCATAAACGGCGTGTAGTTCGCATGATAGTTACTCAAAGAGACGTCACCAGGATTCAATCCTTAAGGTCCTTAACCAGTATCTCTACTCATTGACCACCATTTGAAACCATCATTATCATAATAATTCTTGATCATTACGACCGATGGATTAAGTCCATCTATCGCGGTTTTTAACGATGTTCTAAGCATGGCTAAGCAATTCGTACGAACCCATGGAAGCATAATAAACCCTCCTCCTAGGGCGGCAATAGAACACGAAAGGAACATGGCATGGGGATAACATCACAATGTGGCAATAGCTAAGAATTCTACCCAATCATAATTGTAATTGAAAGTAAACATGCAGTTGATAGAATAATTCCAAAACATAAATTTCAAATAGTAGGAGCAATCATGGTCAAGGAGTAAAGTAGTGCCTTGCTGCTCGTTCTTGACTTCGAAGGCATAGTCGTACTCGGGAGTGCCTTCCGAAGCATCAACACCTAACGAGAAAATCCAATTCAATGAACACCAAATCAAGAATGCTCATGATGTGTAATGCTAATTATAATATGAAAGTACTATTTGAGTTTGTAAAGTTTGGACTCGGGTGTCAAAAGTTCAAGCCTTAGGGACATTTTATCGAGTTATGTTCGGAGTATCCGAGTGGACCCTCTCGGTCTAGAGCTAAATTCTATTCAGACTATCCAAAATTTTATTCGAAATATCCGAAAGGTTCAGACTGTCCGAGTGGAACCTCGGAATGTCCGAGTAGACCCCCTCTGTCTAGCCAATCGAGCCCTCGAGTTAAATCCTATTCGGACTATCCGAAATTTTCTTCGAAGTATCCGAGTGGTTCGGACTATCCGAGTGAAATCTCGGTTTATCCGAGCTGGGCTTCTCTATTTTAAAATGGCTACTTGTCCATTGGCCTCCACACTTCAAAGGAATGGACTAGGACTTCAATGGAATGGACTAGGACAGAATCTTACCACTACGGCGTTACTTTTGCACTTGGTGATGGTTGGCTTCGGCGAGGGGTTGACGAAAAGGTGTCACAACGCCGGTTCTCGCGGTTCGTCTCCTCCTAGCTCGTGTAGACAACGATGATCTCGCTTGCTCGTGCTTAGAACAGCAACTAGCCCTCCTCTTCAAGCTTCCATGCGACATGCGCGACCCGATCCAAGGTGTGATAATGGATTCCATGGAGAAGAGAGAAATGAGTCACAATGGCAAAATTTCAGAACATGGGGGAAAAGAAAATTGGTTATCACTCACCCAAAACTTGGTGCCTCAAGAATCCATTTGGATGGATTTGAAGCTCTTGCTCTTGGCTTCAATGTGGTATAACATGCACAAGCTCAAACTCAAGATTTGGGTGAATTTTGTGGGGGAGAATGGCAAGAGGTTAGAGAGGGTGTTCTTACTGTTTTTCCAGGTTTGGGATGAGCAAATGGGCAGGTGGAAGGGGTAGAACCAGGGTTTAGAGCCTTATATATGGCTGCCCATTCATGCTTACATGTGGGGCCAGGTCCCACATGTCATAGGGTGAGTGAAAATTAAAGGGTGGGTATGAGTGATTGGAGTGAGGAAAGACATGGTGGGGCTATGGCATGACCAGAACAAGGCGTACAAGCCACGCACGCCGCTAATGGTGGTAGCCACATACAGATGATGCCTACCTATTCAATGCCTTTGCACCCATGGGGTAGCACTAGTAGGTGATGCCTCTTTCGGCCAATCGATCGATCTAGAATTATGGCGTTACAAATTTACAATCCCATGTGATGTGGTGTTATTATTTAAGTTTGTGAAATTAAAGATAATTTTAAGCTCAAGTTTGTAAATATGTGATTGGAATTTGTATGCTTCGATGAATTGATTTAAACATTTAACCATTGCATATTCAGAGTGAATATTATTATTCAGATAAGGTTAGTGTTCTTTGTAAATAAATTTTTTATTGCAAATTAAGTTTTGGTTGCATCGCACAGGCACATGGCTTGTATACTTCTAATTACGAGTGGTGGCGTTGGGTCCATTCTCTCCTTCCCCCTCTCGGACGTACCAACGAAACTATCATTTTCCTGATCTTCTATACATCGGCGAATAGAGAAAGTTTTGATTCAGTTGGATATCCATGCATACGTGATCTGTGGCATATCAGACTCTTATCTCAATTAGTCGATTCTATTTTCAAATATCGATTCTACTACACGCATACAGCTTGAGTTATCATGTGCCTTTGAGTTGCCATATACAACATTTCCATTAAATATTTACTTGCATGTGTAGATAAGTCATCTTTTCTTTTTATCTAATCACATATGGACTTGATTCCGACTGGCCAGCAGCATGTGCATGGCCATGCATGACACGATTAGATAAGTTTGTTATCTCTATCTCTACTAATTGTAATTAGGAGTTGGTGGTGGTACTTCCATTTTCCACCCTCACCCGACACGTCTGCGCACTCACGTGGCTGAGTGGGAAGCGGGCAGTGGTCACCCTGGTAGATTGGATTGAATCATCCCGTTGGGGGAACTAAATGAATATACGTGACTGATTTATTGCTTTCCTTTATCCCATTGATCTGGCATTCAAATCGGCGGCGATTTCTGCCGTGCTTTTTGGGTTGGATTGATTGATTCCCTTCTGAAGGACACAAGGGTCCGATTCATGAAGTTGGGTCTCTTCTCCCATCTTTTACTTTTGTTACCTTTCTTATTCGACGATTTCTTAATCTGGATTCCAAAGATATCTTCTTGGTTGCTGAATCTATATAATCCCACTGCTTCTTACCTCTCTTGCAGATTTATTGAGCTTATTCATTGAGCAGAGGTAATGAGCAACCTTCCTGATCTCGTTGATGTGGCGTAGGGGTAGGTCACCGGTGGTGGATGGCGAGGTAAGCTAGCGACGCTGCTGGAGCTTGCTACGGTGGATGATGTCATTAGGTTGAGGGATGCGCCCATAGGGGGAGCCGAGGAGGCAGTGGAGCTGATTGATGGGGTGAGACGATAGTATGGCCAGAGCAAGACATACGAGCCACGCATGTCACTTATGGTGGTAGCGACATACGGATGTGCCTGTCTCTTTAATGCCTTTGCGTCCATGGGGTAGCTAATGATGCATCTCTCGGTCGATCGATCGATCGCGAATTATGGCATTACGAATTTACAATTCCTAGTGATGTGTTGTTATTATTTAAGTTTATGAAATTAAAGATAATTTTAAGCTCGAGTTTATAAACATGTGCTTGAAATTTGTATGCTTCGATGAATTGATTTAAACATTTAACCATTGCACATTCAGAGTGAACATTATTATTTAGACAAGGTTAATGTTCTTTGTAAATAAATTTTTTATCACAAATTGAGTTTATGTTGCAACACATGGGCACATTGCTAGTAAATATATAAAGTTTACGAAATATTTACTCCAACAAAGATTATGGCTTTCAAAAATGTTTTCCATTATAATTTGGCAAGCACATCTAATCTGATAATCTGTCTTTCATTCCCTTTACAGTTCGTAAAATTTAATATTTGCACTATACTTTTGCCGATGAATATCTAAGATCTATACACCTAACCAAACAACTCGAACCATCTTAATTCCTTTATGTATAAAATAATTCTAGAAAATGGAATCCCGCTGAATCCATCAAGTCTCGGCCTATTAGAAACCCATTTTGTCCGTCTTGCGCAATCTAAGGGATCACTTCCCACCACTTCACGAATTCACTTCTTGGTTCACTTCATCTAGGAGTATCACGTAGGGATGCAAGTGAGTCAAGCTCGGACAACCCAACAAGCCAACTCTGAATGATGCGGACCGAACCGCCAGAACAACATCCATTTATGTTATTAAATCAGAGAAAGAGGCTGTTAGTTCTGATTTGGTTGATAATTCATTCCTAGAGGATAAAATACTTATTAATTAATGCCAAGAAGGAGGTGGGGGAGGATGGTTGGGAAGGTCATGGAGGCAATCAGAAAGAAGAGCAAGGACAATGTAACATCCCGAAAAATTTAAAAATAAAAAATAAAAAATTTTAAATTCAAAAATAGAATTGAATAAAAATTTTAATTGGCAGTACTACAGAACAGTACATCACTGCCAGTTATGGGAGCCGACAGTGATTGGTCGGCAGTGAAACTCAGGATTATCACTGCCAGCTCAGGAACCGGCAGTAATAAGAGCTATCACTGCTGGTTCTCTATACAATCGGCAGTGATATTGGATTACCTCTACCGGGTCACACCAAAATCTGGCAGTGATATATATATATATATCACTGCCGGTTCTAAATAGGAACCGGCAGATACAAGCCATGCACCAAATGTTTTTATTGCATATTTTCTTTGCATTATATATTTTGATACAAATTTTTTGTACAATGTGTTAATGTAAAGCATCGTTAAATCATAATTCAAATATGGCAACATATCCTGTGCACACAGGGCTTTCCGTGTACACACCGTGCACACGAACTAATGAAAGGCACGAAAAACTCTAAAAAAATTTGCAGATGTACTTCATAGATTATTCTACCTATGTATAAAATTGCAGGTTCAAATTCAATACATATCAAGAGTTAAATTCTGACAACTCTTGATATGTATTGAATTTCAACCTACAATTTTATACATAGGTAGAGTAATCTATGAAGTATATCTACAAATTTTTTCAGAGTTTTTCGTGACTTTCATTAGTTAGTGTGCACGGTATGTACACAGGAAGCCCTGTGTGCGCAGGATATGTAGCCTTGAAATATATAGTATATAAAGCATCATTAAATCATTACTCAAATATATTAAAGCATCACAATATTTAGATTTTACAATAGTCTGTTTACAAATGTAGTGTGAGTACATCTCGTTCACTTTGGTTTTTCAATGACTCCAGTAGAATTAAAGTTGCTCGTGGAACTCGCTGTTTGGATTAATGATCTCATCGTGAACAAATCCAGCGATCTGCTCTTGAATTGCTAAAATTTCTGTTAGCAGTAACTTATTGGTTCTCAACCTGGAGCGTTGTTATTGAAGAAAAGATAAATTTAATTAATCATGATATATGTAAAATGAAAGAAAAGTAGACATCAATGTGTAATTATATACCATGGCTTCGTTATAGCCGATAGTCTCCGTGACAATTGAATGTATATTTGTACATACGTAGTATGCACATAAATTATTTCCCTGGTCCTGTCTCATGCATGGAAAGTCGGTTATTATTTGGAAATCTTTCTTGTAGGGACGATGCCGAACACTTTTCTTGCAATATCGTGCGAATGCCCTGTGAATGATTTTAAATAGTAATTAAGCATAAATGCAATAGAATAAAATATTACTAAAGCAATAATGCAACGATCGAGTTTGCCTGTTCATCATGTCCCAAAACTTTTGATACAGATTAAGTGGATTTCTCAACATGTCCAAGAGAAAAATCCTATTAGTATCTAACTTGATGACGAGGAGGACCCAGTGAAACCTGGACATATATGTTAACATAGCCTATTAGTCTCACATCATGTCACGCAAAAATAGTAAAACAATATTAAAACTAGGGTAATACGTACTTAAAGTTATAGGGTAAAAGTATGGAGGTTTTGTATTGCAGCTTCAAGAAAGTATTAAGTAAATAGTTTTCAACAAACTGTGGATCCTACAGGATAATTTTCTCGTTGATAAGCTCCGGATCAAAAAATACTAACATGTCATTGTAACACCCCGGCACCTCATGTGCCCCGAATGTTACACCCTTAAGCAACAACAACATGAGGTATTAAAGGATAACGGTAACACCAGCTAATCATGCTAATAGGTGGCCGAACAAAAACAAAATAAAAAGACGAAAAAAAGGAAATTTCGGCAGCACCTCCCCTAAACTTGGACATCCACTCAGCAGACAAAATACAACAATTTATAAAGACAACATAGATATTGCCATTCGCAACCAACTAAAGACATTTCAACAGGTCACTGCCTCTGTTAACCACCATGACCAACTAAGCAAGTAGCACAAAGGAACAACATGTCCCATAAGACCACTACACAATTAAGAGGACCACAAGTAGAGACCCCACGCAACCACGGTTTCAGGGTCTTGAACCATCACCACCACCAATTACTTACAAATTAACTAATCAAAAATCAAGTCCGCCACATCTAATACCATAACCAAAAGTAAAGCTGTTGCACTATTCTATCTATAGGTAGTCAGCGTGAGTGAAGTGAGCTAGCCCTTCTCCCAACATGCTGCCTTAGAGGTACCTAAAATGAAACATCAAACACAAGCGTGAGTTCATTCCTCATCAAATTGCAATGCAACAGGAAATTTAGTCGTAAACATGCAACAACATATATATAAAATTTTTATGACCGGAAGCAAAAGAGGAAATTTATTTCACCACTCATCATTCAGTAAATCTCGAGGGTCCTTATTCACAACCACAATTATGCAATGTATCATGCATGCTCATGGATGCATCCTTCTTTAGCGCATACCGGTATTGCCGGGTGCACACCCGTCGGCGTGCTCCCTCTCATTCCCTCCCATCCCGTGGAGGGGCCTACTCTTACTATCTCGCTCCCATTCACCTCAATGAACGGGACTACGAGGCAGGGCTTTTGTGCTCACTACGGGTGAGCACCGAGGCCCGCATCAACATGGGACACCTCGTCCTTTATGAATGCATGAATGTAAATGGGCACACATAGAGCACAACTTGTATCCATTTCTAATATCATTGCAAGTCATAAACCGAATGCATAACATAGCTAATTCTCACATCATGAACCGCCAGTCACAATAGCATAATCACATACATAGGGCATCATATATCCTCTTTCATGTGGGTAGGTCCTAACTAACATTCAATCCTTACAATACCAAAACATTTACACCACACTACACTTGCCTTCAACCGTGAGGAGGGGGATAGCGAGAAGTTTAAGTCTCTCCTGAAGCTACTCCACCTGGAAATAACATTTGCAACTCAAATTTCCAATGCTAGATAGTTCATAACAACAACAACAACAACATTACACGCAACACTGCTACACCTTAGCGAAAAATAGCCCCACAAACCCGCCGGTGGGAAATCTGGACAGCGCGCACTCTAGAGAGCTTAACTCCTAATTGGCTTAACAAAAAATTGGGTTCTACACCTCTAACAAACCATAAGAGGCTAATCTACAACTACCTCACAGCCACTCATGCGGGAGATGCCTCGAAGGCCTCCAAATCACACACTAAAACTCAACCGCAAAAACTGATCTCGCTGCAATTTCCTAATTTTAGGACATGACTTCAAAGTAGCGTAACTTTTGATTAGCTCAACGGATTTTCATGTTCTTATACTCAAAATGACCATAAGGGAATAAAATACATGAATAACTTAGCCAATCACTTGGCCAATGCACCAGTTGCTCCCAGATTGACGATGAACAGAGGGTACCAACCACTCGGTTCACTCTGGGCTGCCCTCGTGGAAGAAGCCATAACTTCCAAACGGCTGGGCCAAATCGTGACCTCTTGAGCTCTAGATAAACTTAAGAAGACAAGCCTCGCTTTTCTCTACAGCCATGCGGTCGGGAGATGACTCTATCTTGCCTGAATTGAGCTCCAAAGCCGGCTATGAAACAGCCCCAAAATAGCTCAAGCTCCCCTGACCTAAGGCTAGTTTTCCCCCCACCATTTTCAGGTCTAGGAACCCTAGCCCCACTAGAAATCAACTAGAGCTCCCATACCACAGATTCAACCCCCAAAAAAGAATCTAGAGTCCCTTACCTTTCCTTGCCCACAAGAGGAAGGAATGGGAGGAGCTGCTGCCTTCTTCTATTTGTTCGGGCGCCCGGCTTGGGGGAAGTCTTGAGGGCCAAGAGGAGGAAGGGAGGGCGCTGCCCTTGGGGAAGGAAGGAGCAGGGAGGTGGCGCCTGCTGCAGAGAGGGCGCCGCCCCTTGAAGCTACTGCCGGCTGAGGAGGAAGGCCAGGGCGACACCGGGGAAGGAAGGCTGGGAAGGAGGCGCCAGCAGGAAGCTCGGGCCAGGGAGGCTGTCAGCCCAGGAAGCAGGCGGCCAGGGAAGGAAGGAAATGGGGGAGTTGGCAGGAGGCTTGGGGAAGGAAAAAGAAATCCTGGCCAAAGGAAAAGATGGCAGCCACACAAAAAAAGAGGAAGAGAGAGATGAGGTTAGGTGAAAAGTAGGTGGGGAGAGAAAATTTCAAAAAAAACCCCTCCCATGCCTAAAACCTTTAACCCTAACCCTCCCAGATGGGCCAACCACCCCTGAGATTACCTGCCATACGGTCCTAGGTCACTCGGCGGAAAGCCCAAAATTTAAAGCGAGGATTCGCCATATTACACTCTCCCCCCCTTAAAGGAATTCGACCCCGAATTCCACGGACACTAACGAACAAAAGAAATAGACCGCATAAGTTAACTTACAACATATACCTGAAAGGAATAACTCCGGATACTTCTCACGCAAGTGAGATTCCAGTTCCCATGTCGCTTCCCGCTCGGATTGATGGGACCACAGAACCTTGATAAACTTCAGCATTCTATTCTTCAATACCCGCTCTGACTCCTCCAAGATCCGCATTGGTTGAGACTCGAAGGTGAGATCTTGATCAATCACCAAAGGTTCAAGTGGAACAATCAAATCCGGATTATGCAGGTACTTCCTTAGCATGGACACATGGAAAAACATTGTGTACTCCTTGTATCGATTCGGGAAGCTCCAACCGATAGGCCACCTTCCCTACTCGGGCTATAATAGGAAATGGCCCAACGTACCTTGGGCTAACCTTCCCTTTCGGTTCAAACTGAACCACACCTTTACTGGGACACACCCTCAACAACACGTTGTCCCCCACCTCAAACTCTAGATCTCGCCTCCTCACATCAGCATAGCTTTTCTGCCTACTCTGAGCTGCAAGAAGGTTCTGCCTCACATTTGCCACTCAATCAACGGTTTGCTGGACCCATTCTGGGCCAAGGACTGCTCTTTCCCCTACGGCATCCCAACAAAGGGGCGAGCAACATTTCCGTCCATATAGCACTTCATACGGGGCAGCTCGAATACTTGCGTGATAACTATTATTGTAAGCAAATTCAGCAAGAGCCAAGTGATCTTCCCAACTGCCTTTCCATGCCAAAACACAAGATCTAAGCATATCCTCCAAAGTATGAATGGTACGCTCAGATTGTCCATCTGTTTGCGGGTGGAATGCAGTGCTAAGACGAAGTTGTGTGCCCAAAGCACCCTGAAACCTGTCCCAGAATTTGGAGATAAATTTTGCATCACGATCAGAAACGATTGTCTTTGGCAAACCATGAAGTCTCACTATTTCCCGCACATAAATAGGAGCCAAATCGCTCACTGAGTTTATTGTGCGAATGGGAACGAAGTGAGCATACTTGCTAAAATGATCCACAATAACCCAAATAGCATCCTTCCCTCATCGGGTACGAGGTAGGCCAACCACAAAGTCCATGGATATATCATCCCATGGCCAAACAGGGACCTCCAAAGGTTGAAGCAACCCAGCGGGACGCTTATGTTCCGCCTTCACCTTCAGACAAATTCCACAAGACGCTACGTACTGAGTAATGTCAACCCTCATCCTTTTCCACCAAAAGAACCTTTTCAAATCCCGATACATTTTAGTCTCAACAGGGTGAACTGTATACGGGGTGCGATGAGATTCTTTCAGGATGTCATCCTTGACTTGAGACCTTTGGGGCACACAAAGGCGGCCCTTAAACCTCAGAGTGCCAACCTCATCTAGGCTGAAATCCCAGTTTTGCCCTCGGCAATGCCCTTCCTCACTTGCTAAAGCATTCGGTCATGCTGTTGTGCCTCACGCACATGCTCGGGAATTGCGGACTCGAAAATCACTTGAGTTTCAGTTTGCATGGTGACAGAAAAACAATATGAGATTCCCATATTCTCAAAATCAGCTAGGAGACAGTCGAGAGCAGGGGGCAACGCCTTGAGGCTAAGAGCATCCGCCACAACATTAGCTTTCTCTGGATGATATTGAATTGTAAGGTCATAATCTTTTATCAACTCCAACCATCTTCTTTGCCTTAAATTCAAATCTTTTTGAGTAAAAATGTACTTGAGGCTTTTGTGGTCAGTGAAGATGTCACAAGATTCGTCATACAAGTAGTGCCTCCAGATTTTCAAGGCAAAAACCACGGCGGCTAGCTCAAGATCATGAGTTAGGTAGTTCTGCTCATGCTTTTTCAGCTGCCTTAAAGCATAAGCAATAACCTTGACCCCCTGCATAAGGACAGCGCCAAGGCCCACATGAGAAGTATCAGAGTAAATGGTGAAGCGCTCTCCTGGCTCAGGAAGAGTGAGAACAGGAGCAGTCACCAGCTTTTCCATTAAGGTGTAGAAACTACGCTCACAGTCGGAAGTCCATTGGAATTTCACCCCCTTTCGAGTCAACTGAGAGAGTGGCTTAGTGAGGATGGAGAAGTCTTGAACAAAGTGACGATAGTAACCAGCCAAACCAAGGAAACTACGCACTTCTTTGACATTAGAAGGTCTCTTCCAGTCCACAATGGTAGAGATCTTACTAGGATCAACAGATATGCCTTCCTAGTTGATGATATGACCAAGGAATCCTACTTTCAAAATCCAAAACTCACACTTCTTTAGCTTGGCATAAAATTGATTCTCCCTCAACGAACGAAGCACAAGCCTCAAATGATGAGCATGCTCCTCATCTGACTTGGAGTAGATTAGAATATCATCGATGAACACTACCACGAAATCATCAAGATACTCATGTAGCAAATTGTTCATCGCCTCCATAAAAATAGCAGGGGCATTGGTTAATCCGAAGGACATAACCTTAAATTCATAATGCCCACACCTAGTGGAGAAAGCTGTTTTCTCAATATCTTGCTCCCTCACACGAATTTGATTGTAACTCGATTGAAGATCAATCTTAGAGAACACATTTGCTCCCTTCAATTGGTCAAACAAATCTTCAATGCGAGGTAGAGCATATTTGTTCTTGATGGTCACCAAATTAAGAGCACGATAATCTACGCACATACGCCAACCCCCATCTTTCTTGGCAACAAAAACGACAGGTGCTCCCCACGGTGACACATTACGTTGGATCAGCCCCTTAGACAACAAATCATCCAATTGCTTCCTCAACTTGTCTTGGAAAGGGCGAGCCAAGCGGTAAGGAGACATAGAGATAGGTCGCGTGCCCGGAACAAGATCAATCCAAAACTCCACACCCCTTCTTGGCGGCAAACCTGGCAGTTCATCCGGGAACACATCAGCAAATTCCTTCACCACAGGAATCTCCTCAATGGTTACCGAAGTGGTTGGTTCTTCTGTCATGGCCAAGAGTACCCCTGACTTCAACATACGACGGCCAGGAAATAAACTAGCCAGCACAAAGAGGGAGCTAGATGGTACACCACCCTGGAAGACCAACTCTACCCCTGAAGGTGCCTGCAAAGTAATTGTCTTCCAGTAGCAGCAAATTTTAGTGCGGTACTGATGCAGCCAATCCATACCCATGATGACATCAAAGGGGGCCAATTGGATAACCATCAGATTAGCAAAGAAATCCTCATCATCTATGGTAATAGTGCAACCCGAGCAAACCATCGAACTTGAAATAAGACCACCCGGAGAAGTAACCACCACAGACTTAGGAATACGCTACATCCACAACTTACCCTTCTAACAAACTCGATCGACACAAAAGAATAGGATGCTCCTGAATCAAAGAGAACAAAAGCATCAGCGGAATTCACAAGTAGAATACCTGTCACCATATCTGGGCGTCTGGTCGACTCCGGTTGATGAGGCGAGACTCTGGCGGCGCTCGGGGCAGTGGGAGCCTGACACCCTCTTTGGGCGGCACTGAACTGAGGCGGTCTGGCGATATGAGGGGGAGCCTACAGCTGAGGATGCCAGAAAGCCGTAGGTGGTGCCCACCCGGAAGGTTGCGGAAGGACTAGAGCTGCAGCCAACAACTGGACTGATTCCCTGGACGAGGCACTCTGAGTCGGGGTGGGTGGTACCGACTCCCACTTGATGTTGTTGTTGGGATTTGACCGGCACACTCTCCCCATGTGGCCGGGACGACCACAATGATGGCACTCACCCGACCAAGCACACTCCGCAGTGCAATGCCACCATCGCACATGAAGCAAATCATACCTTGCCCCGGAACAGGGCGAGAAGCCAACCGCTGGGAGGACGATGAAGATGACCGAGGGTGCTTAGACTTGGCTCCCGAAGAGGAGCCCTATCCCCCCTGAATTTCATGGAAGGGGGTCACTGGGACGACCCACCTCCCCCACCAAAGCTCCTCTTCTGCCCACCACCAGGAGCTACAGAAACTCCTGTACCACCAGAAGAGAACTTCTCTTTAGAAAGCTCCAATTCAAGCTCCATGCCCTTAGCTTGATCCACCACAGATGTGAAGTCACGGGGAACTGCGGCTCCCATGACCACCCTGAACTCCTGGTTGAGGCCCCTGTGGAACCTCTGAGCCTTCTCTCGATCATCCGCTGCCACTGCTGGTATGAAGCGGATGATATTGTTAAACTCCGCCTCATACTCCGCCACCGACTTCTTGCCTTGGGAGAGGGTGGATAAAGAGTGCTCCATCCTCTCAAGGAAGGACTCCAGATAATACTTGGCCTGGAAGTGGTGGACAAAATCCTCCCACATAACCGGTCCAAGAGTGGGGGCCCTCGCTGCAAGAACCCCCTCCCACCAGATATCCCCTTGGCCCTTCAATAGGAAGGCCACAAAGCAAGCCTTTTGGATCGAAGTCACACTATAGGAATCCGCATTATTTTCGTCGGCCAAAAGCCGACGAAAATACGTGAAAAGCCGACGAAAATAATGCGACGCAAATATAGTAATTTTCGTCGGCAACCGACGAAAATAAATATATTTTCGACGGCTTAAGTGGCCGTCGAAATTACTAGTCGATGCACACGAGCCGAGCCTGGTGCTGACGTGGCATATATATTTTTAAATCGGCTTAGGCCGAATTAAATTAAATTGTTTTAAATCGGCTATACCGATAAAAAATGTCGTAATTAATTTAGTTTAAATTGGTATTTTAAATCGACCAATTTTTATTTTAAATTGGCCATTTTTTATTTTTGTTGGCCAATTTTATTTTTCGCCAAGCCGATTTAAAATAATAGTTTAATTTCAAAAAAAAATTAAAAAACATATATAATCCCAAAAAATTCACAAAAAATTCCTAGAAAATAACAGAAGATTCATCTATATTTTTAGCAATGATACCATCCAGGCTTTTGTTTTTCCTTGAACGAGGAGTCTATAAAAATATATGCGAGATGATTTGGCAAGCAGACAATGTTTCACAAGACAAAATAACAACTCTTGTTGTAAGGATACAATTTGAGCAATACAGAGAAGACTCTAAACTCTATTGTAAACCATCTGCATACCAAACTTTCTCTCTTGACTGCTACCTCAGAAAGTGGTCAAGAGTCATCATCGGGTGAACTCTTTTTTCCTGAAGGACAGTACTGTAAACTCTATTGTTACAAACAAGTCAAGATAGGAAAAACCATATGGTAGTAAAACTCCACATGCTAATGAAAGTGGGGGAAAACAAACTGAAGTTTGTCCATCAATATTCTATTTGATGCTAGAGAGGTGCTATCATGACTTAGGTTGACATTTTCCAAATCAATATTTAATCATCAATCAGCTCTTTGAATGGTTAGCTTAGCTTCAATGCTAAATTCACAACGCTAAAGATTCTCTTTTCAAGAAAATGAAACTCAGGATTATGACATTTTTTTAGTTTCCTTTGAAAAAAATCCAATCAATCTATTGCTGTCTAATATTCTTGGGGACATTATCACAGGTAGCATTTTAGCATAAGCTTGGTGGAGTCAATTGTAGAACGTAAAGGATTATGAACACATGATAATACTGTGTGTATAGCCTCCCGAGATCAGCTCAACAAACTGAATCCACACGGCTTCCTAAGAATACAAAGAATGACCATGGAATAATAAATAATTAATTTGACAGCAAAGTGCATGCACCAAACAAAACAAGGAGAAAAGCATGAGCAGCGTACAAACTTCATTAGAGGATTAGAGATGGCAATCAGGATATTGAAGTGTGTCCATTAGTACTGTCAGAATCATGTTGAATAAGCAATCCACAACTATTTATCTGACAGTCTAGACCAGTTACCGCATCAACAGTCTTTTTTTTCTTTTGCCCTACATCTCATAGTCTAGTAATGGCACGGTTCAAGCTCAACCTCAATACATGCAGATGTGCAAATAGCAATTAGCTGCAGAAAAGTTCTAACATCGTTTTGCATACCGATGACATTGATACTTGTTTTAATGCCCACCAACTAAAGTTGAAATAAACACGAAGGCAATGAGGGACTATGCTTCGAATACCTCCGCACTTTTGTTGTATATAGGAATACCAGATGCTAAGCGGCTCGCATGGTAATTAGAAAAGCCAACTAGAAAGATGATGTCATCTTACATTGAGTAAGCTTGTCGACTTCTCATCGAGAAAGAGAAAGAGGATAATGTATAGAACCCGTAAGTTGGAAACTATCTAGGTTAGAAGGTGGAATATATAGGAGTTATTATGTGGGTTGTGTATAAGGGTGTGGATGCATCGAGATGGTGTTTGAATGGTCAGTATAAAATTGATTTTTCTACATCGGTTGTATGTGCAGAATTGCAGATGCCTAATGGGTTAAATCCATTGGGTTGTTTTTGGTCAAACAAACACATCTACTCATCCTATGCCTCATGATTCAGCTCACCCAACCAAATACCATCCCAAACAAAGACTCATGTTGCACGTACTAATACTAATTCATGTGTTCCTCAAGCAAGCGACCAAACATCTCTCGATGGTATTGTTTAGATATGGACAATCACATACCTCGTAAACAACACAACGAAGGCCATAAATGGCCGATACCGATAATATAATTTCAGAAGCCAAATGCCCGTGTCCTTTACATCCTTGTGGCTAGTCTTACCTGATAAGAAAGAACTAGTACAAAAAATATATCATCGGATAGTAAGCAATTAATGTAGAAGTAAAGAGACATGCATCATGAAATAGAGCATAAGGAACTCTTGAACAATGAGCACACAGTGTATGTATCATGAAATCATCGCACAATTCTTGAACAATTGGCATAGTTGGTGTTTTTATCTATTCTATTTCCTTTAATATCTTCGAAAAAAAGATTAGGTGCATCGGGGAAACAAATGTAAAAGCGGCATGATTTGAACAAAATGGTAGAGAAAACAAACTGTACATTTGAAACCGGTGGCTTGTAATATCCAACCCAAGCAACATCAAGAAAACTAAGCCAGTTCGCAAAGCAAGTTGCAAACAGATTGCTTTCAAGATACAATGTGATATGCAAAGAAAAGTAAGGAAGGTATTGAGATTCAAGACACAACAATGAAGTGCTCGCTAATCGCTTTCATTTACCTATACAAGCTGGGAGAGAAGTGCCAATAAACAAGCAAAGTGCTAACCTCAAGAAGAGCAATATGAGAAGTGAAATTATTTCACGCTGCAGAATGTATTCACCCGCAAATACAGAGTTTAGTGATTTATTCAAGGAGTACCTATCTGTTACCATGTCCAACACAGCTCCAAATGTTGATGCTAATTCATAGAATGAGATAAACTGATCGAGATAGTTTCCAAATCCATCGTCAAAATCTTTGGTCGTGGTAAACAAAGAAATGATGAAGTTTTCGAACATGAAACAATCTCCTAAAGGAAAAGGAAAAGAACAAATGAATGTGTTTTATCTCTCAAGAAAGCTGTATGTAAATCAATGGATGTTGAACACCAGATTTACAGTGAATTTCAAAGCAATGAAACCAAAAAATAAGATACATGATGAGTATGAGTGATGTCACTAAACCTAAAATTAAGATATAGCTCGAGAATATTTCAGAAAAATCTATAGGGGCTGCATCCTCGCTATCTAGATGCCTAAACAAGAAGTGCATAGGGAAAATTTCGAAAAGAAGAAAAAGGCTGAATACAAAGAGCTCACACTTAGGTTATTGCTCACAGAGATCACACTTGAATAGAGTAATAAGCCATTGTATGCTGGTAGTAGATTGGTAAGCCATTGCTCACAGAGATCATTTACCTGCATCAAAAGGTCTTGTATATGATGGCGGAGCGCGGCGGCGGCGGCGTGGGCGGGCATGGGCGGGGCGGGCGTGGCTGGGGTGGCGGCATGAGGGGCGGCGGCAAGACGAGAGCAAGGGCAAGACAGAGAAAGCTGCGACTGTGGTTTTTTTGGCTGCGACCACGGGGTTTTAGGTCACGATTATTTCCGACAGCCATGCGAGCTAACGAATTTAAGTGACATTTTCGACGGCCCGGATTTTAGCCGACGAATTTAAGTATTACTTTCGACAGCTACAATTGGGCCGACGAAATTATATATATGTTTTCGACGGTTGATCTGGGCCGACGAAATTATACAAATATTTTTGACGGCGTGCCTTGGCCGACGAATTTACAAACTTAATTTCGTCGGCTTATATTAGGCCGACGAAAATAGGGTTGGCCGACGAATCAACCACGTTTTCCTGTAGTGTCATCTCCAAGACCTCAAACTACCGCTCCAAATACCACAACTAGTCTGCTGCTTGGACTGGTGTGCCCGCTCCGTCAAAAGTATCCTGACGAAGGGACATCCACTCCCGGAGGCTCATCCAAGCCTCTGGCGCTATAGGGGCGACCGCGGGGGCGGCTACAGGTGGAGGCACCGCAGCGGGAGCTGCCTGAACATGCTGACGCAACTCCTGCACTTCCCTTTGCAACGCCTGCAACAGGGCCATAGTGGCGGCCTCAACCACAGGCTGCGTTGCAGGGACACCCCCCTGAGCAGGAGCAGAAGCAGGAGCAGGGGCGTTGAATGAGCCGCTTCCCTCAGCGACCGACTCAGTGACACGTTGAGATGGGTGACCCCCACCTCGACCATGACCTCCTCGGCCACGGCGACCCCGGCCTCTACCCCTTGGCATAGCTACAACAACCACAGTCTAACATCAGCACAAGTCTTAATACAACAACCTACTAGCATTTCATCTATCCAAACATAAAGCAGATAGAACATTAAAGCGCGATGCAATGAATTACCATACCCTTCCTATTGTGCTCCATGTGTGTCAAGATTTTAATTTATTAGTCAACCTACAACAAGTTTTAAGGTTATTTACTCAATGCACGATTTTTAATTTACTCTTAGAGTAATTAGCTAGGTTCATGGAACACGGACCTAAAGCCCACAATGATACCAACTGTAACACCACGGCACCTCATGTGCCCCGAATATTACACCCTTGACAACAGCAATGTGAGGTATTAAAGGATAACGGTAACACCAGCTAATCATACTAATAGGTGGCCAAACAAAAACAAAATAAAAAGACGAAAAAAAGGAAATTTCGGCAGCACCTCCCCTAAACTTGGACATCCACTCAGCAGACAAAAAACAACAATTTATAAAGACAACATATATATAGCCATTCGCAACCAACTAAACACATTTCAACAGGTCACTGCCTCTGTTAACCACCATGACCAACTAAGCAAGTAGCACAAAGGAACAACATGTCCCATAAGACAACCACTACACAATTAAGAGGACCACAAGTAGAGACCCCACACAACCACGGTTTCAGGGTCTTGAACCATCACCACCACCAATTACTTACAAATTAACTAATCAAAAATCAAGTCCGCCACATCTAATACCATAACCAAAAGTAAAGCTGCTGCACTATTCTATCTATAGGTAGTCAGCGTGAGTGAAGTGAGCTAGCCCTTCTCCCAACATGCCGCCTTAGAGGTGCCTAAAATGAAACATCAAACACTAGCGTGAGTTCATTCCTCATCAAATTGCAATGCAACAGGAAATTTAGTCGTAAACATGCAACAACATTTATATATAATTTTTATGACTGGAAGCATAAGAGGAAATTTATTTCACCACTCCTCATTCAGTAAATCTCGAGGGTCCTTATTCACAACCACAATTATGCAATGTATCATGCATGCTCATGGATGCATCCTTCTTTAGCGCATACCGATATTGCCGGGTGCACACCCGTCAGCATGCTCCCTCTCATTCCCTCCCATCCCGTGGAGGGGCCTACTCTTATTGTCTCGCTTCCATTCACCACAATGAACAGGACTACGAGGTAGGGCTTTTGTGCTCACTACGGGTGAGCACCGAGGCCCGCATCAATATGGGACGCCTCATCCTTTATGAATGCATGAAAGTAAATGGGCACACATAGAGCACAACTTGTATCCATTTCTAATATCATTGCAAGTCATAAACCGAATGCATAACATAGCTAATTCTCACATCATGAACCGCCAGTCACAATAGCATAATCACATTCATAGGGCATCTTATATCCTCTTTCATGTGGGTAGGTTCTAACCAACATTCAATCCTTACAATACCAAAACATTTACACCACACTACACTTGCCTTCAACCGTGAAGTGGGGGATAGCGAGAAGTTGAAGTATCTCCTGAAGCTACTCCACCTGAAAATAACATTTGCAACTCAAATTTCCAATGCTAGATAGTTCACAACAACAACAACAACAATACATGCAACATTGCTACACCTTAGCGAAAAACAGCCCGACAAACCCGCCGGTGGGAAATCCGGACAGCACGCGCTCTAGAGAGCTTAACTGCTAATTGGCTTAACAACAAATTGGTTTCTACACCTCTAATTAACCATAAGAGGCTAATCTACAACTACCTCACAGCCACTCATGCGGGAGATGCTTCGAAGGCCTCCCAATCACACACTAAAACTCAACCGCAAAAACTGAGCTCGCTGCAATTTCCCAATTTTAGGACATGACTTCAAAGTAGCGTAACTTTTGATTGACTCAACGGATTTTCGTGTTCTTATACTCAAAACGACCACAAGGGAATAAACTACATGAATAACTTAACCAATCACTGGGACAATGCACCAGTTGCTCCCAGATTGATGATGAACAGAGGGTACCGACCACTCGGTTCACTCTGGGCAGCCCTCGCGGAAGAATTCCAAACGGCTGGGCCAAATCATGACCTCTTGAGCTCTAGATAAACTTAAGAAAACAAGACTCGCTTTTCTCTACAGCCATGCGGTCGGGAGATGAATCTATCTTGCCCAAATCGAGCTCCAAAGCCGGCTATGAAATAGTCCCAAAACAGCTCATGCTCCCCTAAGCTAAGGCTAGTTTTCCCCCCACCATTTTCAGGTCTAGGAACCCTAGCCCCACTAGAAATCAACTGGAGCTCCCATACCACATATTCAACCCCTAAAAAAGAATCTAGAGTCCCTTACCTTTCCTTGCCCACGAAAGGAAGGAATGGGAGGAGCTGCTGCGTTGCTGCCGGTTGCTGGGCGCCGGCTTGGGGGGAAGTGTAGCACGGCCAGGAGGAGGAAGGGAGGGCGCTGCCCTTGGGGAAGGAAGGAGCAAGGAGGTGGCGCCTACTGCAGAGAGGGCACCGCCCCTTGAAGCTGCTACCGGCTAAGGATGAAGGCCAGGGCGACACCAGGGAAGGAAGGCTGGGATGGAGGCATCAGCAGGAAGCTCGGGTCTGGGAGGCGCTCAGCCCAGGAAGCAGGCGGCCACGGAAGAAAGGAAATGGGGGAGTCGGCATGAGGCCTGGGGAAGGAAAAAGAAATCCTTGCCAAAGGAAAAGATGGCAGCTACACAAAAAAAGAAGAAGAGAGAGATGAGGTTAGGTGAAAAGTAGGTGGGGATGGAAAATTTAAAAAAAAAACCCTCCCATGCCTAAAACCTTTAACTCTAACCCTCCCAGATGGGCCAACCACCCCTGAGATTACCTGCCAGACGGCCCCAGGTCACACGGTGGAAAGCCCAAAATTTAAAGCGAGGATTCGCCATATTTCCGTCATTGCCATTTCTTCTACATGTTTGTATCTCCATTCTACATATATAAAAAAGAAGTTAGACATGTAGTTAAACGGTACAAGAATATACAATAATATACATAGAGACTTATAAAGTCCACAGTCTGAGTACATTCACGTCCAGGGCATCTTGCTGGTACAACATATACAATTTGGTGAATAACACCCAGAAGATGTTATCCCCATTGTGAAAATCCGATTCTTTGTTTCTGACTGGGAGCGCCTCCATATCATTTTTGCACTGCTGCATGTACAACTGATGGACACGCCGTAATTGTGTTGTTAGGTTGTCTAAATGAGGTGGTTCAACCAGTGGTTATCCCAGAAAGAACTTCCACCTTAGACCTTGCTCGTTAGCATGAAGTTGTTCAGCAACATCTCTTTCAGCTTGCGATATCAATGCATCGATACTAGCCGCCTTCAAGTATTGCTTTCTGGAGATGCGCTCTAGTCTGACATTTTGTAAGGTTCAGAAGCCCGCCCTGCCTCTTTGACTTTTGCCATATTCAAGAAAAAATTTTGCGCATTAGCATCAACTTTAGTCTTCTCAGGTGATGGCACCTTTTTGATGTGAGATGTTACGCAGGCGCTTATTTCCTTTTTCCGTTCTTCTTCAGTCATCTCAGGTAGTAATTTCTTCTGAGGCTATGCTGACTTTACAAATGATCGAGATTTGCTATAAGATGGTGCTGATGTTCGATTTTTCTTATATGCCGACGGAGGAGTTAAACTTTTCTTGGGCGGTGCCAGTGGAGGAGTTGGACTTTTCCTGGCTGGTGTAGGCGGATTATCATCGTCGTCGTCTTTGTGTTGAGTGCGGCTGATCATCATCATCGCCGTCTTTGTCGTCCTCATCGTCTGAGCCAAACTTAATCAAGCTCTTGAGCCACACGAGGAAGCCATGCACGTTTTCTCCAAGTTTGTTTTTTTTATCCTCACCAAGGATCTCTACCTCCATTTTGCGGTATTGTCGGACTACACTGCCCACTTCGACCCTGACGAATGCCGACGGTATTGAGCGGCAGTGTAGAACTTGCGAGGAGCCGCATGGCCATGCCCTGCCATCAGCCACCTTGATGGTAATGCCATGTGTGGACAAATGCAGCTTGCATAGTGTCGGTTCTGTGATGTCATCCACTGGAAAATGGAGTCCATGCTCTTCGGGGATCCCTGTGGACGTGCAGCTGCTCTTACGAACACCGTGGTTGAAGTTCTGAGGGCTGTCATCGGGTGGCGGTCATGAGCTGAGAGCTTTCTGTACTGCTTGCTCCACAACCTTATCCAGCTCCGCTCTCTGTTCCGCTAAAGCTCTCACCACAGCATCTTGTATTTGACGGTCCATTTGATCTTCTCTTATTCTCTTCGGCCGCTTGTACAACGATGCGTCAGCTGGGAAGCCTTCTTTCCACGGCACCAAACCAACTCCTCGGGTGCGACCAGGGTGCTCCTTGTTACCCAGTGCAACGGTCAGCTCGTCATTCTCCCTTCGTGGCCTGAGAAAGCCTTGGGAAGACTGCACATGAGCATCTGCTATTTTCTGTGACACTTCCTGGGTTCTATCGCTCCTGAAGCTTAAGCTGCCATCTTCCGAGACAGAAGCCCCCCTCCCAAGCAACCAGTGCTTCAATAGTTCACTCAACTCGGCCGTCGCAGGAATGACGCCCCTTCGGGTTAGCTCTTCTTTGCACCTATTCCATGCAGGTATTTTCTTCATGTAGCCACCAATGCCTAGTGTGTGAGAGTACATATTCTTATCCGCATTAGCCTTGTTCTTCTGACTCACTATCTGGGCTTCTTCAGAATTCTTGTACGCCACAAAGTCCTCTCAAAATTCCCTTATCTTTGGATACATGTTAAAATTTAGCGTTTCATTCTTCTTTATATAGTTCTTATTCAACATCGCCTTCCAATTCTTCCATGATGTGCACATGATACTTAGTGCACATTTCTTTGCAACCAACTCGGACCCTTGGGGGAACTGGAATATTTCTTTTAGCTTATCCCATAGGAATTCCTTCAGGTCATTGGGAATCACCCACTAATCACCTCGGCGGCCGGTCCATGATTTATAGTTGATGGGCACATTATCCTTGGCAAGTACTCCGTAGGCTGTCCTGTACGGCCCCAACCCTGACATGGGTATAGCAGGTTCCCCGACAGCCGAGAGCTCTACTATATTGTGAACACCCTTAAGCATCTTGCTCGGACCACGACCTGCGCGCTGCCTTTGTTCATTAGACGTCTGAGCCTGCAATTGGATCTTCTTATTAGTCGTCTGACCCTACAATATTTTGGGAATCACAACGTACTAATACTTTACCTCGCCCATGTTAGTGGCGTCAGCTTGGTCCATGTCAGTGGCATCAATTTGGTTCATGGCAGTGGCGGCAAGTTGCTCCATATCAATATCCTATAGGTTCAGGTAGTACGTTGGGCTACCCGTTCCTACTTCGTCTATATTCAAGGGCCGAACTCCCTGTGTCAATTGTCCCTAATTAAAGGCCATTGCAAGTTTATCAGAAATATCAAATTAACACACATACACATACAATGGTATTGAAGAAAGACGTAACGAGGAAATGAAGATAGATGTAGCGAGTAAACATAGACGTAAAAGCAGTTGTGCCCAAGTATAGCCGCATTGTCGGCTAAACTATTCTTTTGCGCGTGATGTCAAACTTATGAATTCAAACGATGGCATAGACACATGATAGTGTTTTTTACAGTTGTTTTTTAAACTGCGATATACATCTGTCAAGGACACATATATATATATTTATACATATACATCTTTATACACACATATATTTTTTGATCTTTATACACATACATCTTTATACACACATTTTTAATCAGCGTGATTAGCACCTCAGGTTCTAAGCTAGCTACATTGAATCCTTTTGCCAACTATCATGAAAATCATATTGTAGATTTTTCCCATAGCTTGTGTGGTTTGTAGCAGTTAGCTACACTAAAGGTTGGTATCTTAATTGAAATTGATCCATAACGCGTTGTTAATTTTTACTTACATGTTCAATCATCAAATGTGTAAGACGTAATTATCTAAATACGACTAAAGACGTAATCATCTGAATACATAGTATTCAAGGACACATACAAATATTTGAATCACACGTATATATATTTCAAGAACATGTACACATACACATACACATACACAGGATATATACACATACATAGGAGATTTACCAAAAGTACATATTTCAAGAACATGTGCATATACACATACACAGGATATATACACATACATAGGAGATTTACCAAAAGTACATATTTCAAGAACATGTAAACATACACATACATAGGATATATACACATACATAGGAGACTAAAAGTGCATAAGTTTTACCAAAAGTACCAAAACTCCTAACAATGCCACACTAAGCAATATCTATTCTCAGAAGAATTGACATGGCAATAAGCATACTATTGGAAACATATATCTAAATAAGAATTGACAACAGTTACATAAATTTTCAGAGTGTAATATACGTCTCTTAGCATCATCAAACATTTTATATCCCAGAAGGTTGATTAGCATCTCTTAGCATCATCCCACATATTTTAACATACAAGGAGCGCCACATCAAACATTATGTATCCCACAAGCAACACAATGATGATATTTAAGGACGGCATTATTACAAATTGAAGAAAGCAATAAAATTAATTTGTGCATGACTGCCATCTTCCCATTAGTAGTCCAAAGAAGATTAAACTGTAATTGCATATGGCTACATAGGCCAAAAAATCCTAACTGCTTTGTGATGCAACATGCTAGTAACAACTTGATCTATTTATCCAATTATACAAGTGAACTATAGCAACTTCACAAAATAGAAGCATATTTGCCAAAAAGAAATAATTTCTTTGTCTAACATGGCACGAATACAAATGAAGTAACAAAAATTGTGCTAAAAGAATGACAAATCCTCAATTCTTGTGACAATCCTCCAATCCAAACAAGCTAGTAGAACACAGAGAGCATTTTATAGCTAGCATTGATAATTGTAAAGCTATATCCTCAGAAAAGTAGTGTAAAGCTACACACAAATGGAGATCACATCAATGTATGCAAACTAGAGTGAAGTGTTGAGCTGCTGAACAACAAGGCATTAGAGCCATCATGTATACATCTATTCTCTTCCAAAAAATATACATATACCCCCATCAACATTCAAAAAGAACAAAGAAATTCCACATACTAACCATACTCAAGAGAACTGGCCAAAGATGTTGGAAATTGACAGCTTCAGTACCTAAGTTTCCAAAGAACATCACAATACACCAAGCTAAACAAAAATAAACTAAATCTACTCTTATCCACCTACATGTTTTGTGCTGTTTGTAACCTTCCATATGAACTTTGGTTTTAATATCATTATCAGGAAATAAAAAATCCTATAAAAACTTGGTGTATACAAAAATTGTATAGCTTAGTGTATACAAAAATAAACTTTAAAATATGGGGTGCTGCCCTTCCTTTAGAGAGCAAACTAAACTCAATACTTGTCAATGGGGCCAACATTGCAGTTATGTGCTAGCTAGGAGAAACAAAACCTAGTACTCAATTATGACAACTAAAGTGAGGAACAGACCTCAGAATTGGTGTCAATTGTTCTACTAATGCGAGCAAATCTTCTAGACCAAAACTTTCTTTACAAGACATCATAAGTTTGAGCAGAACACTTAGTAACTTGAACCTTGCAACAAAATATCAAACTCCAAGCACATTTCAGTACATAGAAATTTTTTAGTGAGTTGTACATTCATTCAACAAAGGCAGAGCACAAATGATCAGGCCTTCTACCTTCAGCGGCAGCGGCGGTGGATGGAGGCGGCGGCAGTCGGAGATGGCCGAGGTGGTGGGGATGGCTAAGGCAGGGAGCCGAGGTGGCGGGGAGCCAAGGCAGTGGGGATGTGGAGGCGACGATGGCTCGAGGTGGCGGGGAGCAGAGGCGTGGCGACGCGGTCGGAGGTGGCGGCTGTCGGAGGCGCATTGACGGAGACGGAGGTGGCGATGGCGGGGATGGCTGAGGCGGTGGGGAGCTCCGAGGCGACGGCGCTATGCAACAGAGAGTCGGGTGCGACGGGCTAGGTTAGGGTAACTGAGAGAAAGGTGCGGCCTTCGAATTTATGGGGATGGACTATCACTGCTGGTTCAACAGAACAACCAGCAATTATAATATATCACTAGCGGTCCATAAATAAAACCGGTAGTGATAATTTTTATCACTGCCGACCCACTCTACAAACCTGCAGTAATAGTAGAATATTACTGCCGGTTGGAGTTACACCCGACAATGATAGTTATTATCACTGCCGTTTGATAGAAGAAACCGGCAGTGATAACATATATCATTGTCAGTTATATGAACAACTGGCAATGATAATCCATATCACTGTCGGTTACATGAACAACCGGTAGTGATAAGCTGGTCTCTGGCCAAATAATTGAAACTTTCAATTTACTTCATTTCAAAGATTGAGTACTTTGGGATTTTTGAAATCCTATCAAATTTGATCCAAATTATCTGAAAATTTCTAGAGGCATACTATAGGACATCTAATATTTTATTTAAATATTTCCCTAAATTTTGATCAAGTCCTAAAATTATAAAAATCTACATTACTCACTATGTTAATAGTTCTAATATTTCAAAAATCAAATAATGCTTCAAAAATTATTTAACTTGACACGGCGTCACCTCGCTAGTCATGTCATTGAAGGCCTCCATCAAGGCATGACGATTTTTCACTAGAACATTACCACTCATCAGCAGTATCTCTTTGCCTACAGTCCACCTAAACGCTCTAGTCAGTCCTCATCAAGGACCAGCAAGTCGGACCTCTCAAGAAGCATCTCTCTTACCTTCTTCCCATCCAAGCCTTCATCTCACTAGAATTCAAAGGGAGCTTTACATTCCATTTTCTCTGGCAAACTTTGGCCTAACCAGACATAGGATATTATAAAGCTACTAAAGAACAGAGCGAACCAGTTCGGAGCATAACCTCGATCAATTTCCATTATTGCATATATTACATTAACTGTTACATATGAGAAAATAAACAAGTTGTTCGTACAAAAGAAAGCATACATTTCATTACTACAACACTAAGCTACGATTCGACCTTCATTATGATCGCGGCGTATGTACGTAGCTTCGTCACTCCCTTCCTTGATACTTAGGTCAACGTTCTCTCCGAAAGGGGGAAGCTCATCAAATTGGTTGTACTCTTCCTCGTCGACAACATTCTCAACTCCGAAAATCCTTCTTTTTCCTTGAATAACCACGTGGCGCTCCTTGTTAGCCGGGTCAGTTACAAAGAAGATTTGTGTAACAGAATTAGCAAGTACGAATGGTTCTTCTTTGTATCCGACGAGTTTGAGGACCATGGTAGTGATACTGTACTTGTCGATATTCACACCCCCTAGAAGTCTGACCCATTGGCACCGAAAGAGAGGGACCTTCAAATGTCCATAGTCAAGCTCTCAAATCTCATCTATGAATCCGTAGCAGGTTTGTCTATTTCCATTGTTGTCATAGGCATCTATACGGATACCACTGTTTTCATTGGTGCTCTTTTTATCTTGCGCTCTTGTATAAAATGTAAAACCATTTATGTCGTATCCTTGGAATGTTCGAATTGTAGTTGATGGTGCCTGAGCCAACACTTTCAACTGAGTGCAGTCTATCTCCATATGCATCATGTGTCTACGCAACCAATCACCGAAGTTATCTCTGTGCTCTCCCGCGAGCCAAACCTCTGACCTCCTTGGGTTTGTTCTGGATAGCATGTTCTTGTGCATGTTGACATACGGGCCACCACAACTGATTGTCCCAAAATTGCGAAATGTGCTTGTGTAAATGAAGCTAGATTGCTAGTACGTAGTAATTTCTCGCCTAGTGTCCCTTTCCCCTGTAGCATTCCCTCATGCCAAGATACAGGCACAACAATCGGTTTGAGATCCATATAATCGACGCAGAACTCAATGACCTCCTCGGTTCCCCAGCCATTGGCAATGCAGCCTTTTGGTCAATGTCGGTTATGAACATATTTCTTTATAACCCCCATGAATCTCTCGAAAAGGTACATCTAATGTAGAAATACGGGACCAAGAATCCGTATCTCTTTGACATTGTGAACAATGAGATGGACCATAATATCAAAAAAAGATGGAGGGAAACACATCTCAAGCCTGCACAGAGTGTGGACCACGTCTTCCTGCAGCTTATCTAGTTTTAATGGATCGATGGCTTTCTGTGAAACCGCGCTGAAGAATGAATACAACTTGATAATTGGGTCTTGGACTTTCTCTGGCAGAACACCCCTAATTGCAATTGGAAGCATCTGTGTCATCATCACATGGCAATCGTGCGACTTCATACCAATTAATTTTAAGTCTTTCATTGAGGCTGGTCCCTTTATGTTAGCAGAGTAACCAGACAGAACTTTGACTCCGTGCAAGCATTCGCAAACGCTAATTTTCTCTTTCTTGCTCAGAGTGTAGCAGGCTACGGGAAGGTACTTTCTGATGAGGACATCTATAACACCCCGGCGCCCAATGCACCGCGAATTCTACCCAAAAACCCATTTTAAAGAATGACATCTCTACGAGAAGACTGAAAATGAATTCAATCTTAAATCCCTTAAAGCGGCTTAAAACTAAGCCACCGAAATTTACAAAATTTCGGCATGACCTCTCTAGAAACTAGGACATCCACTCAGCAGACAGAAAACATTGTAGATAATATGATATCATTCTAGCAGGTCCTTAGTTAACCAATCACACATCCATTAGACAGTAATAAACTCCACCACGACGATCAGCACATTACAACCTTATTAATTACAGCCAGACTTTACAAGTTAATTTAAATGAGGTGGTAGTGGTGAAAGTCGTACGTCTACTACTCCCATCCCAACAAGCCAACTCCAAGGTACCTAAAAGCAGAAACAAACAAGCGTGAGTCCGGGACTCAAAGAAAGTGCAACATTAATAAAAAGTAATGAATTAAATTGAATTACTTTTACTCTAGACTTTGATATGGCCATTACTAAATGGAAATCAACAAGTAAAAGAAACGATAACTAACTCCACTTACCACACCAACTCGAAAACATAACTAAATCTTACCCTCGCCTAAATAAACATTTCTGGATGAGTCCACGCCTCAATCCTCAACCTGTTCTTCCCATTCTCATCAATCCCAATTATCAGTTGCAACACACAATGCAATGGAATGCATTTATGCTTTCATACTCAAGTGCACAAAACATACAAAAGCATAATCTCATATCCATACATTACAATCAACTCATTAAACATGATTCATTATCGTAAATGCAATACAGATGCAAATATGCCAAACAAAAGCAGAATATCATATCCATACATCACAATCAACTCATTAAACATGATTCCTCTTTGTCAATGCAATGCAGATGCAAACATACCATACAAGGGAAGAATCTCGTATTCATACATTACAATCAACTCATTAAACATGATTCATTATCGTAAATGCAATACAGATGCAAATATACCATACAAGGGAAGAATCTCGTATTAATACATTACAATCAACTCATTAAATATGATTCATCATTGTCCATGCAATGCAAATGCTTGCATGTTCATATGCTCATCTCAGTTCGCCATTCTCATGCATAGTTCACCATTCTCATGCATATGATGCATTCTCATACATATTTCACCATTCTCATGCATATGATGCATTCTCATACATATGATGCATTCTCATACATATTTCACCATTCTCATGCATATGATGCATTCTCATACATATGATGCATTCTCATGCATATGGTGCATCATGCATGACTCATCTCCTCTTTTTAGCAAATACCGGTATTGCCGAGCACCACCCGTCGATGCGTGCCCTCAAACCCAACCATCCCGTGGAAGGGCCTGCGAACAGACTTGCCCGCTACCCGATGGCGGGTCCTCACGCTTAACACCGCTCCTATCCACGCTAGTGGATGGGACTACGGGGTAGGAACTCCGAGCACACCGGATTAGTCATACAGTCCGTATGACTTTCTCACCGCCCTGGCTCAATGCACTTTTCATGAATGCACATATGCAAATGCCATTCTCAATATCATATCCAAATTCTCAACTTCCGAATTCACATTCTCAACACTCATAATCACATTCTCAACATCATAATCACATCCTCAACATTCATATTCGTATTCACATCACCAATACTCGAGTAATTACTAATTCCATCTATCTTGATTATAAATCAAACTGTTTTCGCAATCAAACTCCATATTCCGTCCTCACATTCATTTATCATCAATACTTCATACAAAAACCATAATCCTTCATCACGAATATGAATTGAACCATCATTCTTAACTCAAAACTCATGTCTTTGATATTAATAATACCCTAATCCTATTAGTGAGCACCAACATGGAACATAATCTATCACAATAAGTCACTTGGACAAGACACATGCAAGTTTCATCCTTTAATATCATTCATGGGTACTCACCTAGCCTACCCACACTAGTGTTGTCAATATAACCATAACAAGCATTAGCGGTTCACAAATCAAATCAATCAAGACATTCAACCTATAATTCACAAAGTTCAATAAATTGATGTACTTGCATATCATCTCGTTTTGAACGATAGCATAACCAAATTAACCATTCTCATTCATCACATCGCAAGCAAAATCAAACATGAAAATATTAAAATAACACATGGATAATTATATGATTGCAAAACCAAATGGCCACCTAAGCCACAACCGAACACAATGCACTTGCCTTCAACTTCTCAAGACGGTGTGGCGAGACGAGGTTGCCACACCCGGGGTCACACCACCTGCACATGGATATGACCCACTCAAAAACACACCCACAATTCAACATAAGACTCATAACAAAGTTGGCTTCGCAACCTACTCCTAAAACCCGAAAACAGAAATCTGCCAACCGGGACAGCATTTGGTAAAATGGGCATAACTTTCAAACGGCTAAACGAAATTTAGCGATTTCAGACTTCATCGAAAGGTAATTCGATTATCTACAAGTTTTTCTATAGCCGACTAACTGGGAAAAGCACCAATTATTCCCAGATTTGCGACGAACAGCAGACGAACATAATTTAACTTGTTCTGGACAGCAATCGGTAAAATAGCCATAACTTTTAAATGGCTAAACGAAACTTGATGATTTCGGTCTCTATTGAAAGGTAATTCAATTATCTACAACTTTCGTTATATACAAACCCCCATTAAATGCACGCAAAATTTTCAGATTGCAGTTCTAACCAAGGACAGAAATCTGCCCGAACCGAAAACTCCAAAATTTCTCTAGTCTCTCCATTCCCCAACCCCCAACAACTCAAAATCATGAATCCCAGATAGACATTAACACAAACACCTTGCATGCAAGCAAATCAATCCTCCAAATACCTAGGGTTTTTACCTCAACCCTTACCCATGGAGGAAAGAGGGAGGTGGAGGAGATGCTGGCCAGAGGAGGGGGGTCACCGGTGGCTGGCCGGAGGGGGGCGCCGGAGCTGGAGCTGGAGGGGTGGTCGCCGGTGTTGGGGAGGAGCAGGGCCGGAGCTGGGGAAGGCAGCCAGGGCGCCGGCCAGGGAGGCTGCAGGGGCGCTAGCCATGGAGACGACAGGGAGCTCGGCCTGGTGCAGGGAGGAGGTGCATGGAGGGAGCTCAGCCAGGGGCTGCAGGGGGCGCAGCCAGGGAAATCGGCCATGGAGTGGAGGCGGCTGGGAGTTTTGGGGAGAAATGAAAATAGCTGGCTCCTCCTTTTTCTGATGTGGGCACTTAGGGTTAGGGGAAAAAGAAATGAAGACCCTCCAAAGAAACCAAAATCCAACTTTAAACCTTTTGATCGAACCAAATAATTTAAGTTCGTGACGCGAAATGAAAATTTTCCAGATAGACAACGTGCCGCACAACTATACGGCTCGGAGAATTTCCTTTACCGATATGCACTTTTGACAAGATTCTTAAAACCGAGAGACGACAAAAACAATTCCGGCTAAAAGCCCTGTTAAAACAATTTGCAGTATTACAACATCACTCCTATGCATACGCCCGAGACTCCTCCAGTTGTGATGCAAGGACCCATCACAAGAGCACGAGCACGGCAATTGAATCAACAGGTGAGCTCGTTCCTAAATCCTAAGTGCCTGTGTATATACTTGTGAGGATGGTATGGTACCTAATGATATTATTGATTATATTGTACTTAGGAACTTTGGAGAGGATCATGAAGGCCTGGGAACCAGCAAGGGCCAGGAGGGAGGCAAGGAGGACGTCCAAGTCAAGTTGGAGTCCCAATTCATCTCAGAGTCGGAGTCCCAATTCAACTCGGAGTCGACTAGCTCGGCCACCAGGAGCAGTGTTCACTAAAATCATCGCCCAGGCTACAACCGGACTCCGATTTCAATAATCCATATATGTATCGAAAGCTAAGGAGATAATCTTTCCAATGGAACTAGTTTCAGGTCAATTGGACTTGGGACTCAATAGGAATACGCAAAACAATCCAGAACACTTTTTCAGTCCGAGTTCGAGTCCAGTTCGGCCTCAGCAACAGCACTGACTTTAAAGTGCCATAATTTTTTATTCCAGAGGGCTCTGGAGACCCATGAGTACACGTTTGAAAGATCTCGGAGTCTACTTTCCAAAGGATCCAGCCTCACCTCAAAATTCCTTCAGATGTGTCTAGAAACTGCCAAAAAACCAAACGTTACTTTTTCAGTTCGAGTAAGACTCTAGTCAAAGTAGGCTTGGTGTTTTCAATTTGAGTTGTATTAGATCTCCAATGCTATGGACGACCCCCTCCTGCTCCCCTAGTATAAATAACCACCCAAACCCTCATGTAGGACTTGGGTTTTGCTTAGATCAATTCTGTCTTTGAACAGTGTCGCCGTTCATTCGGTTTGTGAGACCCCAACTCACTACTACAGAAATGCTTTTCACAGGCGGGTGGTAACCCATCTTCTCAGGCGTTTTTGCTCCCGCCTGTACGCGAAGGTCTATGGAAATCGCTAACTTTGCACAAGCGTTTCTATGAGCCGGTTGTAAATACATTTATGCAGTGACGGCTTAAGAAACTTTGTACAAATAAGCACTTGTGCAAAGCGGGTTCTTAAGCCGTCACTTTGTAATCTGCATTTACAAAGTGACGGCTTAAGAACCCGCTGCACAGTGCTTATTTGTACGGTTTCTTAAGCCGTCACTCCTGCTGCATCAAGTGAATCTTTTTAATAATGTTATGTTAATTATATTATAATATTAATAAATGCATACATTCTATCAATCACATCACTGTTCAGCACAAATCCATACATAACAATGACAAGGTTATATATACAAAGCACATATAAATCATAATTGCATTATGTATATATATACACAAGGTTATATATATACTCCTCTGATATTCTCCTTGTAAAACTCTCCAGGTGCAGTATCCTGCGCTATGTACTCCTCTGATATTCTCTATCTAATATAAATTACAGCCCTGCTGTCTTTCAAAAAAAAAATATACACAAGGTTATTATATATACATCAGTCTTCACGGTCCGTTTATCCTCGTCTCCCAATTACAAAGTTTAGGATGCTTCGCCACTTCACATTCAGAGTAAAAGAAACTACCTCTCTCATGGATGACTTCACGACGAATGAACTGGCACATGTCCTTTTGCACATTGCAAAGGTCATCATTAGTGAGTGCCAAAGTGGTCTTTGCAATCTTCACCTGCGATAATAAAGTAGGCAATAAAGAGGTTAAACAATAGTGAAATCGAGAATCAGACAATAAATAATCTTGAATCACCAATTTGTATAGGCTTACGTCCAGGAATTGCTTACATGCCTCCGTTGATCTGAGGAACTCATGAGCGTAGTATCCACAAAGAACACTTGCTGGAGGTTGCTTGTGGCACTTCAAATCAAATAATAATGTATAGAATTAGTACAGTTGGTAATACCCTTCCTTACTAGTGCAATTATGTTGAAGCATTACAAGTGTCTTCTTACCCATGGGTGGACAAAGCAAAGCATCCTATTTGCCCCCTTCGCAGGATCATGTTGCCCCCCTCTTTTGGTCGTGTAATTCTTGAAAGCCCTATTCGAATGTCAACAATAACAAGTTACTATCATATCATAAAACAAATTATGTAATAATGTATGTTTGTGTATATATATTTCTTACACATTTAAGACGCGGGTGAATACACTGGATGAGTCAAGGACCATATATCTGCTCTGCTTGGGGTACAGCATGAAACAAATAAAGTGATCGCTGCAACGAAAACTTATATATGTAAATTTCACGAGTGATTATGGTGCAAACTAAGCTTTTAGCAACGATTGACGAATGAGAAGATTACTTAAAATTGTAGGGAGCCATTATGACGTCCTTGTCTTGCATCTGGAACATTGCTTTTGATATGTATAGCCCCACATGTACTTGGCGATCTCGGGTCAGGGACTTTCGCTTTTCTTCTATCTCTGTTTCTGTCATCCCCTTATTCTTCAATGCCTTTTCATTGAGTACAGCTCTTAAGCTCGGCTGGCTAATCCGTGAGGGGTCAAGGAACCCGACACGTTTTCCCATCTTTTTAGCATCGGTATATTGCATTCTACACAGAAGACAATGGTCAATGCGGCAATTTATATGCTGAAATTTGGCGAAGTTAACTTTACTAAAAGGAAAAACCACACTAAAATCGGCCAACTTATGATTTCTTGAAAATTATATGGATTACGCCAATTTTGAATGATCTAACAAGCCATTACTATAAAGAGGAACTCAACTTGGCACTCAAGCGCTATACATTTGGGGTTTTCTTTATTATGCTATCGTAATGCAATATAATGATATGTTGTCATAATTAGTTATATCGGCACTTGCTACTGCAAGAGCCGATATAATTAACAATGTAAGGGTAGGTCAATGGCCAACTTACAGGCACCACACGCTGATCATGTTGATGTCGAGTTTTCCAAAACGGAACATCTGTTGCAAGTCACCAAAATCGATCCAGACGTAGTGAGTATCCTCGTGTTTGTAGATATCTGGAGGGACGGCGGCTTGAATGCCCTTCACCCCAAGACGAGATGCCCTCAAGTACCAGTCATGGAATCTCTTCAACTCCCATGGTCCTTTGTTGATCTGCTCCATGGGGAGAAATGGCTTGCCATGCTCATAAGTCTCTAGTGAAGGCATAGTGCAGACCGAGTGGAGTTGGCACTCCTGTTTGACTTGGTGGTACTCCGTTGATTGCAATCTACTTCTTTGTTTTTCTTTGCAACCAGCAACGGAGATGCGCGCTGTGGTGAAGGCGCCGCCGGCGGAGAAGATGCGCGTTGTGGTGAAGGCGCCCAAGGAGAGAAGATGCGTTGTGGTGAAGGCGCCGCCGGCAGAGAAGATGCGGTTTGTGGTGTAGGCAATTTTGGAAGAGGTAGGACGTCATGACTTGCTGCTGGCGTCTCTGACCTCTCTTGTATCAATGCAATATCTTCCTTAGGCCATACAATAAATGACCCAACTTCATCTTGGATGGTCTCTACATCATCAGGGGTGCTGAATGGTAGCTTCCACAAGCCAAGGCACGGAACAAGCACGATGTCCACTTGCACCTTTGCGTGACCAATCGGGACAGGTTGGTTGTGTATCACAGTGCCCGGATATGCCATACCCTCAGCAAGCTCGACGACCAAGCCCCCTTGCTCCAGATGTGCACAGAGCTTGCACTTGGTTGCCTCTGTGATATCATCCACAGGATATCGAGGCGTTGGGAGTGGCGCGGACCCGACGCTACTCCGGATGCGGGCCGGGCTCGGGTTGTCATCCGACCGCGCTTGTAACACCCTTTCTGCCTCCTTCTCTTCCCACAGTCTTAAAAACTCTTGTTGGGCCAGTTGTCTTATTGTATCAGCCATGGTCCTCTTATATCTTTGACGCGACTTGTATTGGTCTTGATATTCCGGGAACCCATGCTTGAAGCCCACTCGACTTCCGACGCCACGAGTGCGACCTGGGTGTTCCTTGGTTCCCAACGCCGTCGTTAGGTCGTCGTTCTCCCTGTCTGGCATGAAATATCCCTCCGCTTGCTCGTGCGAGATCTTCAGCAGCTTGGCCGAAACTTCCAGGACCGCAGGGTCCACCGTGCTTTTGCGACCCTTCTTGCTGTTGGGTTGGCGAGCTAGGACCCAATTTTTGCCTCGCTCGCTACAGCTCGTCAATGGGTTCTCTATCCCATCACGGGCTTCCTCTTCTTCTTTACTCCTCCACTCAACAATCTTAGGGGCATACCCACCTGTGCCCAGGTGATGGGGGTACTTGTTCTTCTTCGCGAGGGCACTGTACACCTCGCTCAATGCTACGGCTTCGCTTGTGGTCTTCTGCCGGACAAACTCCGCCCATTCACCCACGGTGATTTTTCCATATTTCTGGAATGGTGCCCGCCCCGTCTTCACAAAGTGCTTGTTCAGCTCATACCTCCAGTTCCGGAAGCTCTTCCCCATCACATCCAAGGCATTCTTCTTAGCGATGGCCTCATACTCTGGGGGGAACCTTATGATTTTCTGCAGCTCGGTCCACAGGTGCGCTTTTGTCGCTTCGGCCACCTTTGTCCAGTTATCAATCGTGATGGAGACATTGTCCTTGACAAGACAGCCGCAGCTATTTCGGAACTTGGAAAGTGCCTCACGAGGTGCTAGGGGCTCTCCTAAAGGACCGACCTCCGTGATATACCAAGTCCCTGCCGGTAACTTGTTCCTACTTCGTTCCCCCCGTTTTCGTTTATGCGAGGTCGTGGTTGTTGCAGCGAGAGAATCACGGGAACATGCGGAGGTATCTTCAATTACCTCTTGAACTGCAGCTAGTCGGCGTGATCGCCTTTCTGGCCTCTTCATAGAAATAAACACGAGGAATACGCAAACATAAGGAAATGCAATTATGTCCACTCCAAGCTACAAATAAAACAAGCTCACTCTTCTTAAATACCTCTTCATTGGGATCGTAGTCAGAGTCGATTTCCCCACGTCGCCGTTCTGGTCGTGGGCATGGAACTGGGCTAGGGCACTTGTACGATGACGAGGAACCATCGCTGCCCAAGGAAAACGATGGGCTCGGTGTTCTTTCCGGCGTGGCTGCATCATCCTTCTCGCCCAAGTCTTGCTGCCTTCCGGCATCGCCCTCCTCTTGTAGCGGCGTATTACCACCGAGCTCTCCAAGCAGGCTCCTCTTACACACCTTCTTGGCGGGCAATTCTTTATCTCCCATCTTCCTACAAAACAGATTGCAATGAAGATCCAAAAGCTCACAAGTGCAGATGAAGTTTCCTGTTCAATCTGAAGGCTGATATTGGAAGTAGTAATTACCTTAGCTGATATTGGATCAACTTCAGAAGCAGATGCAAGGTAACTCTGCGAAAATAGATCAAATCATGGAGATGCTTAAGACCATAGTTGATAAATCTGGTCATGGGGAAGTTCCGAGTAATGAAGGAAATCGGAAGGAGGAAGAGAGCAACTAGCACAAAGCTAATATGAGAAGGGCCAGTTCAGCAAAGTGAATATGTTTGAGACCCGGGTAGTGGACAATCTTATGCCTCTAACCATTTTACTCAAGAACTACCTCAGATTCCTTTTAGCATTTACAAAGCTGCTACTACTTTCCTATGATGAGACAAATGCCATTACAAAATCTAAAGCTTGACAAGTAGAACTTACGGTGTTAGTGTGTATCCACCCACATTAGCTACTGGAGCATTTGCACCTCAGTTTATTACTTCCACTCCTCCTTATGTACCAGCTTATAGGCCTCAGAACAACCCTTTCAGTTCGTAAATATATATTTGTATAACAGGCAAGGTCCTGATTATAACTGGGGTTATCAATGGCCTAGAGCAATGGAAGGAATGATGGCTGCTGGAGATGACAGGGCTCATTCTGGCGGGGAACTTTAGCAAAGGTCCTAAAGTGGAGTTTCCAAAATTCGATGGAAATCATCCTGATGCATGGATCAGAAAAGCGGAAAAATGCTTTGACTTAGGAAGGACTCCAGAAGAGCAGAAAGTAGCTATTGCTGAGGTTTATTTTACCGGCAGAGCAGACCAGTGGATTAGCAGTAATAGAATTGATACTAGTACCCTTTCTTGGCCTCAATTCTGCCACATGAGCTTCTGAGGAGTATTACTTGGACCACTTCATATCGGCGAAGAATTATATCGTGGTACCATGAAGTCCCTTAATCCTAGAACATTGGTGGAAGCTTATGCACATGCTAGGAATTGGGAGAGTTGAATCCGAATCAAAGGCGGGATGGTTTTATTTGATGTCGAGCGGTATGAAGATCCAAAGGCTCACAAGTGAAGAGAAAGACTTGAGTCGTAAGTTCATATTACTGCTTATCAATCTATATTCCAGTTTTTCTCTTGTGTTGCTCTGTTTTCTGTTCTTGTTCCTTGTTGTTTTCTTGATTCTTGAATCAGAAAGTAAGTCGGATTACCACAGGCGGCGTCGGTGGCGTCGCGTCAACGAGGTGAGGCTTCGGCGATTGGCGGCGATTTAAAAGTTCGTCGGAGGAGCGAGGCCACGGAGAGGTCACCGAGCGGCGGCGTGGGCGAAGAGGCGGCAATGGCGGACGGTAGTCGGAGGCGCGAGCGCCGAACGGTTGTCACAGCGCGAGCCCGAGGATGTCGAGGGCGGCGTGAGGCGCGGCAGGGAAATTTGGCTTTGGCGCTTTGGGCGGGGAGCACTCGATCTCCGCCTAGAATTTTAGGGTTAGGAATTTCCAAAGCGGTGCACAAGGTTTCCACAGCGGTTCCAACGATTTCTCTGGCGTCGTACATCAAAGGGGCGATTCCACATACCGGATGGTCCGTCCATAGTTCGGGAGAGATTTGGTTATTTGGCACTTTAAACATGTAAAACCATAAAATTGCCCTGGACCTACATAACATTGACTCATACGGTCCCATATTCCATTGGCTCAAGTGTACACTGGACCATTGTTCCGGCAAAAAAGCCTTCGAAATACAACCTCTCCCAATAGTACAAAGAGGATGATCCTGTCTAGTTAAATTTGACTTCCAGCAGTTTGGGGAGACCGCGAATTGAGGGGAGAATTCGAGTGTCATTTTCTGAAATTTCAATTCTATTAACATTTCCAAAACAGATACATTAAGTTATGTAACACACAAAATGTACATCCAAAAAGGGCGCCAGTAGTACATCATAATTATGCGCCAACTAGATACCTAGATAAGCTACTCTATCTACATCCAGAAATCGTCGTCGTCGTCGTCTTCGTCCGACGAGAGCTTGACGTTGCCGGAGGAGGAGCCGGAGGAGGAGGAGGTGTCCAAGCGGTACATGACGGGGATGTAGTCGTCGGCGTCCTCCTCGCTAACGCCGTCGTCGTCGCTCCCCGCCGCCCATTTCCGCTCCTCCTCCTCCTCCTCCTCCTCCTCCCCCTCGGCCGGCCTCTCCTCGAGGTCGCGGCTGCCGCCGCCTCCGCTGCCGCCGCCGCTGCCGCTGATGGCCTCCTCCACCCGCTGCGGCTCCTCCTCCTCCTCTGCCCGTCTTGGGGACCCGATTCCACAGACGCCGACGATCGGCCGACGGCGGCGGGCGACGAGTCGCGCCGCTTCCGGCGGACTCCGTCTCGAGCCGACATTAGGCGGAGGAGGATGAGGGCGATGAGGCGAACATTGCCGAGGAGGAGGAATGGATTGGGGAATTTGGGAAGTTGTGAACACGAATGGGCGGTGCTCCCGGACGGTTAATATAAAAGCAGGCGAAGGGGCGCCCCCGCCTACCAGATAATCCGTAGGTAGAAAAGCAAGTCTGAGTTGTCTGTCTATGTAAATATGTGCACATCGGATCCTCCTTTCTGCGGAGAACTTTGACGTCATCTACAGTAGAACAACTAAGAAAGGATGATCCCGTGTCGGTTAATATGTTACGGACCATCGGTGATGAAATTTGGAGGTGATATCGCTGGCAGGCTCGTGGAGGTCATGATATTGAAATGGTCACTTACTCGTCACCATCGGACCGATGGGCTAGCGGTGATGTCGTAGGAGCAGGCTATGGGTCATAGGGTGGGCCCTGTTAGTCTTGGCGGAGACAACTCCCGGAGACCCCCAAGCCCATGACCCATAGCCTGCTCCTACGACATCACCGCTAGCCCATCGGTTCGATGGTGACGAGTAAGTGACCATTTCAATATCATGACCTCCACGAGCACCGCCGGCGACTCATTGCGAGAGCGAGGCTGATCCAGCTCCGGCTCCGATCTTTGGGCATTCCCAGCCCGAGAACGTACGGCCACGTAGTGCTGAGTTGATTTTAGTGGTGTTAGCTCCTGTCGGATCTTCATGTAAGGGTGAGTTATCTGAATGTTGCGCCACTCGTAGTTGTTCCTTTCGATTATGTCGATAGATAGCACCTTATTCTCTGTGATCGTAGCAATCGCAGCAGAAAGTGATTGGCCGGGAGACCAAAGCTCTACACCTGTTGTCTTGCTAGGTGCTCTCCTCAAGCACGGGAGTCGATTACACAGACCGGACGATCCGGCCAAGGTTAGGATAATTCACCGGACCATCCCCTATGCGTACAACTTCCGCCGTGGGCTACAACGGAACTACAAATCAGGATAATCTGGTATGTGTAAATATATGTATACCGGACCATCCTACCGGAAAAAAGCCTTCGAAGTTATCTTGCGTGCCCGAACTCCACAAGCGAAAGAGTGCAACGTAAAATGGCCATACCGTTCGGTACTGATTTAGTATTGAAGTAATTAATCACCCGCACGGTCCTAAATGTTCACATCGTTCGCGGGGGGCACTACATTTCACATGGATCGATCGATTACACCGAAAGGAACAACTACGAGTGGCGCAACATTCAGATAACTCGTCCTTACATGAAGATCCGACAAGAGCTAACACCACTAAAATCAACTCAGCACTCACGTAATAGTAAGTTCTCGGTAGGAATGCCCAAAGATCGGGCCGGAATGGATCGACCTCGCGCTCTGCGGCGATGATCGCCGGCGAGGCTCGTGGAAGTCATGATATTGAAATGGTCTACTCTCGTCACCATCGGACCCGATGGGCTAAGCGGTGATGCCGTAGGAGCAAGCTATGGGTCATGGGCTTGGGGTCTCGGGAGTTGTCTCCGCCGCACTAACGAGGAACCCTCGGACCTGGTAGTGCGTGAGCGACGTTAGCTGAGATGTTTGACCTTATTCTCTGTGATCGTAGCAATCGCAGCAGAAAGTGATTGGTCGGGAGACCAAAGCTCTACACCTGTTGTCTTGCTAGGTGCTCTCCTCAAGCACGGGAGCCGATTACACAGACCGGACGATCCGGCCATGGTTAGGATAACTCACCGGACCATCCCCTATGCGTACAACTTCCGCCGTGGGTTACAACGGAACTACAAATCAGTATGATCCGGTATGTGTAAATATATGTATACCGGACCATCCACCGGAAAAAAGCTTTCGGTACAGATTGTCATGAAAGAGTACAAAGTTAAATAAAATTGTCATGAAATGCATCGTTCCAATATAGGCTAACACAGCGAAATCAAAATACGACATATCAAGCAAGTTAGAGTGCATAACAACCGAAAAGACAAGTGGCGCATTAAGCAAGAACTACTCGTCGTGCGGACTACTACCAAAAGATCGGAGCGAGCCGAGTCTTCCTATCGACCTCGCGCTCAACACGTCGGCGTCGGGCTCGTCGAGGTTCTCCTCCTGGGACTTTGTAGCTTTAGTCTCCTCATGAGGGCCTGTGAACTGTTGGTGAAGGGGTGAACAATCGCTGGTCGCCGGCAAGGGGTGCGATGGGCTGTCTGTGCCGCCTTTGTCGAGTTCAGAGGTCAGATCCACAACACCCGTATCAGCAATATTCTCTGTGATTTGAGCAATCACAGCAATGTGTGTTGAGTCCGGAGACTGATGTTCTGTACATGTTGGCGCAGTGTTATCCTCATCAGGGACCTCAGGGGCTGTAGGTGAACTCACAGGAGCACACTCGGAAGCAATGACTGGATCGTCGTCAACTTGAGGAGTCGGCACCGCTTCGATAGGTGCGGAAATCAACGATACTACACTCTGAGCAGCCATCTCGTCAATCATGTCAGCATGCACGGACGTATGTTCGGTCTCAGTCGAGCACGGGGCAGGCATGGTCGATGTGGGTGCATCCGCTAAAGTAGGTGGAGTAGTGGACAACGGAGCGGATGCCTTATCATCGGTGATGCGAGAACATACCTGTCAAGACCGTAGGAGTTGGTGGGAGCGTGGACACGGGGTGGGCGAAGCCCCCAGCGAAGCAAGTGGGGCAAGAATGCGGTGGCGGAGGTGGAATGGAGCCGGCAATGAGGTGTGGAAGACCAGCTGCATTGTACAACCGACCAAAGCAAACCAAAGAAGAAAGTGAACATCGAGCCATTTGCATCCGACGTGTACCAAAGTTGCTGGGTCGTCACGATGCAACCTCATCTCCTCTAGTAATTGGGTCTGTGTCTCCATTGTTGGGCAATTGAAGCTGCCGATACTTCGCAACTCAACAATCGAAGCAAGCACGTGAGTAAGCTCGGTGGAAATGAGAAAGCGAAGACGGAGTCACCGGTGTCACGTCGAGGAGCTGACGGCGGTGCAGCTGAGTTGTCTCGGTCCTCGGTCTGAGCCGATCCACTCCGCCTCGTGGTCGTGGGCTCGTCGCCGAAAGTACTCAGGGTCTTCCTCCTCATCGTCGTCGTCATCCCGGTCAATATCAATGATCCGCGCCAACCCAGCATGCTCCTCAGCCTCTGCTAGTGCCTGGTCCTCCACTTGAGCGGTCTCTCTCAGTTCCTCAGGTATCTGCTCCTGAGCCCTCCTCATGGAACGTTGTCCTCTGCGTCTGTCGTCAAGAGATGGAGGCATGTCTTGTGAAGACGAACTCGCCCTTCCGGTACTCCTCACGATGCTCGCTCGAGCGAAGGTACTGCATATGTAAGAAATTATATGCGCAAATGGTTGTTGTCGGCCAAACTCATTGCATCCGCAATAGCATCTTCAATCTCACGGATGATAAAGTCGAGAATGTCGAGCGGCTCGTGAGATAGGATTGAATAAAGTAGCCTTCTTTGCAAACTAGTGATCGTCTCGGCATTCCCAATCCTCGCAACGATGACTTCCTCAAAGCCATGTGGACCGCCTTTGCCTCGGGGAGTGAGGCGGTGCGGATGGCGAAGGGATCAACGAGGAACTGCTTTGGAGCAGAAGTGAATCTGGTCATCTGTCGGAAACACCCTCGGCCTTAGCACGACGAGGCGGTGTCTTTGTCTGCGTACACCACGATGCAAAGTTGGGGCTCCTCCTCAAAACCAAATAACTCAAGCAAAGTGCGCTGTACACCCTCTGGGGTTCTCCGTCGTGCATGAATTGAATGTATCGTGCTCAGGTCGATCCAAAGTGTAGCGTAGAAGTCTCGACCCACTTTTCCACTACTGCGTGTCGAACTCATCAATGACTGGTAAGACCTTGAAATGGTGAAGTGTCTCTGAACGTCCACCCACCCGCTGCCCTCTGCAAGAAGAGGCGGTTGGCGTCTGTGCATGCTCAAGCTGGACCCCGACTCTCAGACGTAATAAAGAAGCTGTTGAAGAACCGCCCGAGAACCTCCTATTAACTCCAAATTCTCTAGCTTGCGGAACCAGACATTGATATCGAGAAAGCGAAGGGTCTTTACCCTCCGGGATGAGAGGTTCCGAAGGTCTCTAAGTCTTATCTCAGGGTCAGGATGTGGCACATGGTGCTCCTCGTCCTCTTCCTTTTCATCGCCAGTCTCCTCCTGATGCGGAACTATGTTGGGACGAGCACGCACCTGGGAAGATGTCGAACCACCACAGAAAAGACGCTGCTAGAACGACGAGGAGGTGCCGCACCACCCTCTGTGAATTGAGTTCCCTCCTCCCTCTCTAACCCCTCTGCTGCTGACTCTATGTGTCTCTAATATGCAATTGGCGGCCACGCCCGCATGCCTGAGCCAAGTTCAGATCTGCAGCCATCTCGGCCGCTCTGCGCTTCAGAATTTGGACTTCTTAGCCTTCTCATTTCGACAACAACTTCTTTTCCTTCCTTTTTCCCGCCATCCGCAAGTTGCACGGTTGAATGTCAAGAACTTGCATCGTATTCATATGCATTTGAATGGAGTCCAAAGAAACCAGAGGGATGTGGATCTCACCGCTTACAAAGTGAAGGAGAGTCGATTACTTGACCGCTGGCTCGGATTTGTCGGCGGCGACAAAACGGGTGGCGCGAACTGGTGTGTGGCGGCGCCGAGGCGGGTGGAGGATTGGAGTACGGCGTCGGAAGGCACGGAAACGGGCTGCGGCGCAAGACGGCGTGGAGAGAGGAGTAGTTAGGTGCGGTCGATATACAGGGTCCACAGGCGGTCCTCTGAATGTACGGCGTGTTTTGGATAAGGTTAAGATCATTACACCGGATGATCCGTTATAGGAAACATCACCTGACCGGATCGATGCCTCTGTTCGACTCGGTGGCAGGATGGTCCGGCCTGCTGAGGAAAAAAGAATCGGATCATCTTGTCTAGCGGTGTGCAGCACCTAGCAGAGTCACGATAACAGTGAGGGCGGACAATACGAAGACCGGACGATCCGTATAGGAAAAGATAAAGACGCTCTCGAATGCGGACGGAGGCCTCGAAGCTAAGATTCACATACCGGACGTTCCGTTAAGTCGAGAAACAACCGTCATCGGATTATTGTCCGAGATTTAATAGTGCTTGGCTTCCTTCGCCTTTGTTGGCTTCAATTTCTGAGGATGATCCGGCCTAATAGCGAATTACCTACCGTACCATCCTGCACTTTCACGCAACAGTTTTACTCAAATCCAATAAAAAATATAAGTTCTATTACATATTAAGTTTTTACACAACGTGTCCCTATTTGCCTTTAACAACTTTTCCGACGCAATCATCACACATATATGGCATCATTGAAATATCGAGGGTTTCTTCTACAAGTTTGATCCTCTCCGGATCTCCGAAAGGCGGTAGGTCGTCGAACTGATTGTATTCTGCCTCGTCGTGCACATTGTCAACTCCAACGATCCTTTGTTTTCCGGGAACAACTATGTTCCTTTTCTTATTCTCGGGTTGACTATGTAGAAAACTTGCGAGACTTGAAGCTAGTATCCGAGTCGCTTTTGTGTCCAAGATTGTTGAGGTCGGCGATTTGTGAACCCATAGTTGTCCACCTCCACACCATTAGGATGTTTGACCCGATTCTTGATGAAATACGGGATCTCGCATATCCCTTCCATAGTCGAGTTCCCAAATTTCTTCAATGATTCCATAGTAGGTGTTCTTCTCCGTCGCATCTATGGCTTCTACCGAACACCACTTGTTTTGGGCCATCGTCTTCTTGTCCTTTTGAAAGGTATAAAACGTGTACCCATTGATGTCATCGCTAGCCATGATGTTACCAGACTTGATGGGCCATGAGCCAACATTTTCAATGTTTCTGTTTCTTCGTCCTCACCATCTGGTATGTTTTGGTTCTTGAACCATGTGGTAAACATGTGCTTATTCTCTTCGGGATCCAATCAACTTGGTGTCTGGATTTTCTCTTTCAAGCTCTTCGGTGTTGCTCCACATACGGCTCCACTATCTTTAGTGTTGCAAGGCGGTGAAATGTGCTTGGTCCACATTCTTGTACTCATGGTCGATGAATCTTTTCTTTCCCTTAGTCCCTTTACCAGTCAACCTCCCCTCATGTCGAGGGACAGGCACACCAATTGGCCTTTCCGTGGGCATGAAGTAATCCGTGCAACACTCAATGACTTCCTCAGTATTGTAGCCCTAAATAATGGAACCCTCTGGGTAAGCACGATTCCGTTGTAAGCTCTTAAGCAAGCCCATCCACCTCTCAAATGGAAACATCCAGTGTAAGAATACTGGTCCCAGTACCTTTACCTCCTCGACAAGTTGAATCAAGAGGTGCGGCATGATATCGAAAAAGGATGGAGGGAAGCACATCTCAAGTTGGTTCATAGTCTCCACTATGTAGTTCTGCAGATTGCTGAGCTGTTCATCATCGATTACCTTCTGTGAAATCGCATTGCAGAAATGACACAACCGTGTGATGGCTACCTTTACAAATGTTGAGTTGATACCCCTGATTGCAATTGGGAGCATTTGTGTCATTATGACGTGGCAGTCGTGAGACTTCATACCACTTATCTTTAAATCTTTCATCGATACTAGGTTTTTGATATTCGATGAATAACCAGACGGGACTCTGACCCCACGTAAGCACTTGCACACTGATCTTTTCTCCTCAGCTGTCAGAGAGTAGCTTGCTAGGGGAAGGTAATACTTTCCACTTGGTCTTTCTTCAGGGTGTAGTTCTTTCCTGATTTTAAGTACTACCATGTCTTTACGAGCTTTAAGACCATCCTTTGTCTTGTACTGAATGTCCAACAAGAGACCTAGCACGCTTTCACAGACATTCTTTATGACATGCATGGCATCGATGCTATGGCGAATTTCCAAGTCCTTCCAATCGGGCAAATACTTGTAGAAAATTGACATCTTTTTGAATAGGACAACAGGCAATGGAACCTCCTCATCGGTATTCTTCCTCTTTCGACCCCTCTTTTGGCCCTGCACCGGCTTCTTCCCGAAAACAACCTTGATGTTCTGGACCATTTCAAACACTTTTTTCCCGCTACGCCGCTTTGGAGCCACACCTTCCTCAACTATATTGTCATAATACTTGCCCATCTTGCGGTATTTGTGAGTTTTGAGTAAGCGGCGGTGCGCATGTACACTAACTTCGTGAGCATGGAAGGAGCGTCGATACGCAGTTTCATCCATGCATACTACACAAGTCGTCTTCCCTTTAATCGACCCGATAGGGACAAAGCGAGCGGGTAATCACTGATGGTAACAAAAATAATGGCTTTTAGTGTGAAGTGCTGTCGTTGGAACTGATCCCACACCTGGACCCCATCGTGCCACAACATGGCCATATCTTCCATCAGTGGTTCGAGAAACACATCAATATCTACTCCAGGCTGTCTCGGACCTTGGATAAGAATGGACAACATTAGGTACCTTCTCTTCATACATAGCCATGGAGGAAGGTTATAGATGGACAGGACTACTGGCCAAGTGCTATGTGTGGCGTTCCATTCACCGAAAGGATTCATACCATCGGTACTCAGCGTGAACCTTACATTCCTGGGTTCGTTGCCGAAATCTGGATACATGCGATCAAAATTTCTCCATTGTCTACCATCGGCGGGGTGTCGAATCTTTCCATCTTTTATGCGCTTGTCGGAATGCCAACCCATTAGTTCGAGTCCTCTCATTCGAGTACAAAGCGTTCAGCGGTCAATAAGCGCAAGTACCACATCACCAACGCAGGGATTCTTTTCTTCTTGTCCGTGCCTGAAGAAGTGTCTTCTTTGTCATTACTAGTAGTACTATTCTTGTTCTTCTTATTCTTCTTAGTGCTGGCTGAAGAATCATCATCGTCGTGGGAGTCATCATTCTTCTTATACCGGCTCGCCTTGCACACCGGGCATTGATCCAAGTCCGCGTAATCTTTACGGAAGAGGATACAGTGGTTCGGACACGCGTGTATCTTTTGCACATCCAATGACATCGGAGTGATAAGCTTCTTCGCGAAATAAGTGCTCGTCGGCAAGGTGGGCAATCCATTAGCCTTCGAAAGTACTTCTGCCAAGAGCCTCAACAGATCGGTGAAACTCTTGTCCGACCATCTATTGCTAGCCTTCAACCGTAGAAGCATCAGCACCGTATGCAACACCGTAAATTCTGGAGGACAACCCTTGGATTCCTCATATAACGAGATCATTATTTGCTTTGTGTAACGATCGACATTATCTAAACTCTGTCATCTCCTTTAAAACCTGTGGTTCGACATGGCGCAACATTTCCTCTACATCAGCGATGCGACCATCATCTAGCAAACGAGCATGCACGTGAGCTTCATCTCCCAAACCGTCGATGCAGCCTCGGCACTTCAATCATCCACGAGATCGGGATCAACATCATCGGTTGTTTGCGATGTACGTTGCTCGCCATGGTTGGACCAACATGTGTAATCCTCTATAAAACCTCTCATGATCAGGTGTGTTGTGATTACACTTAAATCTCCCCACCCTACATTGTTCTTACAATCTTTGCATGGACAAAGTATTTCCGTTTCCTTCTTAGTCCAGGCGTCCTTCTGAGCGGCTTTAATAAAAGTTTCGAGCTCTTTGAGGAATACACCCTTATTTCTTGGGGCATTGTACATCCATGCCCTTTCCATCTTGAACACAAGAAGAAAATCAGATTGAAATGTCAATTATTTAGATAGAACTTTAACAAGAGAACCCTAAGTTAAATACTATAAAATGATTTTATTAAAATCACGAAAGAATGTAAGGTCCTCTCCCTCTAGATCTAGAGAGGGGGACTGTTCTCTCCCTCTAGAGAGAGGGAGGGATACAAGATCGTCTCTGAGATCTAGAAGGTGAGGGCTTCAATGAAAAATTAAATTAGTCAAATGACACTAAATTCGTTGGTTTTGGTGATGTGTCTATGACATGTGGGTCCATCTGAGTCTATGACGGTGGACCAGGTGTCAAAAGTGAATCACGAATTTTAAAGAGGCGCCAATCTCCGGGCTTCAACCCTCTCCCATGCACATTCTATCTACACTACATCTTCCTCTCCACAAGATATATAAACCTCTACAAATGTCGAATGAGATGCTCTTACCTTAGAGAGTTAACTATTCCAAGGATTTCAAGTTCAAAACCTAGCTCCCCTTGTTTTCACAATTTTGGGGCACTTTGGGCCGCAGAGAACGATCATTCGAGCTTTAGTTAAGTTTCCACAAAGGCTCCCTAAGACAACTACTGCAGAAAAATAATAACGATCAAGCAAAACAGCACTACCGGATGATCCGTCAAAGTAAAAAGAACCCATGGGAGTATTTTATGGGCGTTGGATTTCTCGTGTAGTGCAGCTGTTGTAACGTGAACGGATGATCCGAGACGTCAATAAAAACTCATACCGAAGTATTGCCTGGATGTTGGATTTCTGTGTTTTGCATGTATTGTAGAACAAAGGATGATCCGGTACGTACATAAAAACGCATACCGGCATCTCCTTCGTCACAAGATATGCAGACAAACATTTACAAAATTTGGACAGGCAGTTTGTTTAAGAACTACGCCTTTAAAGACTTAACATCACCACAGGGGGTTCCTTAATTAATTAGGACGTCAATATAATTAACTAAGGCTGCTTGCTTAATGTACCGCCTGTGGAAACTGCGATTTTCGCATGCGGCTTCGTAAGAAAGCCGGCTGTGTAAAGATCGCCTCTTCCCCAGGTGGTTCCTTTAAGGAACCGCCTAGGAAGAGCGTAGTTTCCACAGGCGGCATCTAAAGGGCACCGCCTGTGAAGAGATCAATATTTTCGCAGCCGGTTTCTTACGAGAGCCGCCTGTGAAGATACCATTACACAGGCGGTTTGTAACAGCCCGATTTTCGTTAATCCGGTAAGTGAGGCTTGTCGCGCTAACATCTTCCATAATATCGTTGCATCCTCATTTAATTATAATCATACAAGTGTTAGGACATTCATCTTGCATAAAAGAGGGAGTTGCAAAATCCTAACATTCACTTTCTAAAAACTGCACACATGTTATTTCACCCTACCCAATGACATGTGGGCCATGTTTGTAAGAGAGAGGAGAGTAGGCTGCACACCTACCATACCAATTCCTACTCTATTCACCCCTACCCCTAGTCTATGACACATGGGACCTACCATTGCATAGGAAATTGTGGCTGCACATCTTTTCCATGTCTTTTCTCACTTCAATCACCCATACCCACCTCCCTACCCACCCTATGACATGTGGGACCTAGCCCCACATGTAAGGCATGAGTGGGCAGCCTTTATAAGGCCCAAGCCTTGGTTTCTCCTCCCTTTTTCTGCCCATTGCACAGCCCCAACCCAGAAAAACAGCAAAGTGTTCTTCTCCACTCTTGCCATTCTTCCCCCACAAATCCCTCCAAACTTGAGTTTTGGTTTGTGCATGTTACACCACCTTGTAGCCAAGGTCAAGAGCTTCGCATCCATCCAAGCAGTTCTTGAGGAACCAAGATTTGGGTAAGTGGCAATCGTTTTCTTTCCTCCCTTGTGCTGAAATTTCTGCTCTTGTAACACATTTCTTGCCTTTCCATGGAACCCATCCTCAAACCTTGAATCGGATCGTGCATGCAAAGAAGCTTGAGGAGGAAGGCTGGACGTCGTTGCAAGCACGAGCTATGGAAGGCATTGTAAACCACGTGAGCTAGGAAGAGGCGAACCGCGAAGACCGGCGTTGTGACATTCTTCGTCGTTCCTCGCCAAAACCAACATCCACCTTGTGCAAAGGCAACCTTGTAGTGGTAAGTTTCTACCTTAGTCCATTCCATTGGAGCCCTAGGCCATCCCTATGAAGAGTAGAGACCCTCGTGTGCGTAGCCATTTTCAAGCAGAAAAGCCCAGCTCGGATAGTCCGAGATTTTACTCGGACATTCCGAACACCTTCGGATACTCCGAATGAAGTTCCGGATAGTCCGAATGGGAATTATCTTGAGAACTGCATTGGCTAACCGAGAGGGCCCACTCGGACATTCCGAAGCGACCACTCGGATAGTCCGAACCACTCGGACACTCCGGATACAATTTCGGATAGTCCGGCCAAAATTTCAATTCAGACCGAGAGGGTCCACTCGGATAGTCCGAAGTGAAACTCGGATACTCCGAACATAATTCAATAAAAGCTTTAAGACTTGAACTTTTTACGCAAAAACTCAATTAGTACTTTCATATTATGACTAGTACTACACATCATGAGCATTTCATGCATCCTTTCATCATGTGCACCATTTGAATTCTTGATTTGGTGTTTATGGATTTGGGTTTTCTCGTTAGGTGTTGGCGCTTGGAAGGCACTCCCAGCACGACACGCCTTGAAGTCAAAACGAGCAGCAAGGCACTACTTTACTCCTTGACCATGATTGCTCCTACTATTTGAAGTTTATGTTTTGGAATTATTTTATCAATTGCATGCTTACTTTCAACTACAATTATGATTGGGTAGAAAACTTAGCTATCACCACATTGTGAGGTTATCCCCTTATCATGTTCTTTCCGTGTTCCATTGTCGCCCTAGGTGGTTGGTTTATTACTATTGTATATGGGTTCGTGCGAATTGCCTAGCCATGCTTAGAACACCGTTAGAAACCGCGATAGATGGACTTACTCCATCGGTCGCAATGATTGAGAATTCTATGATGATGTTGTTTTTAAATGTTGTTTAATGAGTAAAGATATTGGTTAAGGACCCTAAGGATCAAATCCTGGTGACGTCTTTTTGAGTAACTATCGTGCGAACCACACGCCGTTTATGGGACCGGCGTAACCAAGTACTTGTGTATGACTAGGTTATGTAAACCATGTGCACTCGAAATTCCTTGAGCTTTGTAGAGTGTCAAGGAATGTCCGCCGGAGTTCCTTGGGCTTAGTGGAGCGCCAAGGAAGGTCCTCGGAGTCCCTCGAACTTTGTTGAGTTGGGGATCTCCAACAACGGGTGTACTCCTTGATCCACACACACCGAGCACTGGGCACGCGGGATCGAGGGTCACAGTCATCCGGATGGTTTAGATACACTACCATGCATACTGGAAAATGGTTTGTCACGTTCACCTCGGCCGACACATCTAAGGAAATGTGTTAATAGCTTGGCTCACGAGTGTGGCGTGTCGTGTGGGTAAAGTCGTACCTCTGCAGAGTTTAAACTATTCGAATAGCCGCGTCCATGGTTAAGGACGATCTCTTGAATTGTCAGTCACTGGGCGAGTATTAAGGACTTGGTAAGAATGGGATGGGAGTGGGAAAATAGACACAAGTATTGGAGTACTTGTGTGTGTGTAATTGAACATGAGCGATGGAACTCATGGTTCGGAGAATGCTTGCAGGCATGATATGAATTAATTGAACATGAGCGATGGAACTCATGGTTCGGAGAATGCTTGAAGGCATGATATGAATGTGATTATGATGATGTTATATTATGCACTAGACTTTGCAAATGTTTACTAAATGCAAATCTTTCAATCTATACTTGCTTATGATTTATCTCAAATATTGCTTTATGCTGAAATTGCCACTATGCCTTCCTTGATGTATCAACCACATGTAGCTAGAGATCAGCATGAAATGTATATTATTGTGCGAGTACACTCTTTGTACTCAATCGGATTGTCCACTTGCTGCAGGTGAGGATGAGGCCTTTGCCGGGACTTTTTAGGGCAGATTTCGACAATGCTAACGTTTAGTCGCCGTTCTTGCCCGATTGGTTGCCCGAGGGTTTTGGGGCATGCCATGCTGGCCCTTTTGTTGTTTATCTTATGTTTTCCGCTGCTACTTGATGTAATAACTCTAAATATGTCGTTGAGGACAGCAGTCCTACTTTTGGTATGTAATAACGTTTATCTTTGCCGATAATTATGTATGTGTTGTGATGTCAACTGTTGGATGAGAATGCTCGTGTTGGCGAACTATCCTGGGACCAACACGGGTATAATCGTGGAACGCCTGAGGTTCCCTTGATTCACTTGAGATGTACCACGCAATTGGGTGAATCAGTGGAGTCCCGGGGACGGTTCCCCATGTGCTTAGTATCGAGCCATCTTGTTGTAGGTTAGAACGGCCATGCTATGACTAGTTTGGAGATGTTTTGAGTCAAAAATTATTTTGATATCAAATAATTTCAGAACTGATAGCATCGTGCAATTCCTTTATTTCTCACCCCTCTGAGTTCTATATCTCTTCTTATGTTCATTTGGTTATGCAAATGAGTTTCTAACCTCTCTTATCCTTTTCAACGTGACAGATGAGTTTTGGGCCTTTGGTTTTAGTCACCCGTGCCGAAGATGTGGAGGGCTATCCTTCTCTCCTGAGGGATATGCTATGGAGGGCTAATTTCACTTATTCACCGGAGTACGCGGTCTATGGTCGTGCCATAGGACCCGGATTGAAGACCTACACTGCCACGGTTCACATCATCGCTAGGATGGTGACGGGGAGCATTCCCTATCACTTTCGAGCGAGGGGGACGTCCGTAGGAATGGCTATCCAAGAGGCGGCATATGTTGCCATGTGCCATCTCCGTCATGACTTGTGGGAGCTGACTTTACCTCCGTATCAATATTTCCCTCAACGAGGATCCACCGATGAAGTCAACAGTGTTGCTGAAATCGAGATGGGAGAAGACTCTTCTGTTCGCCAGTTGTCGGGCTTGGTCCGTGCCTTGGACCGGGCCAATCGTTGCATTATCCACGAGCTGTGGGAGACTCGTGCTCGTCTTCATGCGGCACAAGGGCACCTTCACCAATTTGTCCAGATTAACTTAGTGCCGAGGGACACATTGTATGGGCGCAACTCCACAACGCCACACGATGTAGCCCCACCCGCCTTTCAGTTTCCTCATGTGTCGGGGATAGAGACTGAGGACGTTGTGTCCAACACCGCGCGCATCAACTCAGGAGGTGTGATGCGCCGGCGTGCCTGGGAATCTCCAGGGGTACCAAGGTTCTATATAGGATCACCTCAGCGCCTCACAAACCCCTTGGACCCCGAAGACACCGGATCTCCGGGATACCATCTTTTGGATGTGTTTCCCAAGGATTCATAGAGATATTTGAGTTGTCTCAATTAAGTTTGTCATGGATGGAAAGTAGAGATGGGCCGGACTAATTTGATTGATGTAATAGGTTATCTTAAGAACCTATGTTAGCTCTTATATTTTGAACTTGTCATCTCTAGTTGTCGCCTTAGACTAATGGGTTAAGAACTTGTGTTATTGTATCGGAACCTTGTTATTTGCCTTTATGGATGATGTGTGGTTTAAGAACCCCTTGTTATGTTGATGTCTTTTGGAGTTGGTGCATGTTTTCTTGCTGCATACAGGTAGGGTTTAATTGTATGGTTTGCTGTCCGGTTATTTTAAATTAAACGTTGTTGTGGCTCTCCTGTTACTTGTTGCTAATTTGGTTTTGGCAACAGATGACGGAGTTACCACTGTTCCCAAGCTCAGCGTGGCGAGGCCGCCATCCACCGGCTCCCAAGCGATCGAGATCCGACTCGGGGTCACTCATAACCACCCGAGTCCTCGCAACACCAAAATCAGCACCCGCCGCATGGAGGAGGAACTTCCACCCCTCCTACCATGGCTCAAGTCCTTGCTCGATTGAGCAAAAGCAGACAAGATCAAACCTTGATCTTGCAGCAGATCGCCAGAACACGGCCCCCGTGACCGCCCCTTTCGAGGAGCCGAGAGGGCAGACATCACGCCGCCAGCGGACTTGGCGAAGTTTTCCTCCGCAGCCGCCAACATTCTCCGTGCTGCGGACCCACTTGAGGCCGATGATTGGCTTCGGACTATTGAGCGCAAGCTGGCCATCGCTCAATGCCCGGACCATGAGAAGGTCCTCTTTGCTTCACATCAACTCGATGGTGCGGCGTGCGCATGGTGGGACAGCTTTACCGCCATGCAGCCCGCCGATCATGTCATCACTTGGGCGGAGTTTCGCGCGGCTTTCCGCGAGGCTCATGTTCCCGCGGGCGTTATGGCAAGGAAGAAGCGTGAATTTCTCGCATTGAAGCAAGGTGGCAAGACCGTTATGGATTATCTTCACGAGTTCAACTATTTGGCTCGTTATGCCCCAGACGAAGTCTCCATTGATGAGCGCAAGCAAGAGCGCTTTATGGAGGGACTTTCCGATGAGTTGCAGCTGGAGCTCGCTGCTCATGACTTCCGGAATTTCCAGCACTTAGTCCACAAGGCTATAGTGGTGGAGGAGAAATGGGGAAGGTTGGAGGATTCACGCAAGCGCAAGCGGATTGCGCAAAATTCAGCAAGTGGCAACTTGCAGCCATCGCGCATGGTGCGCCCCTCACTTCCAAACTATCAAGCTCCGGCACCGCCGAGGCCTCCAACATTCATTGCTCGCCCACCGTAGCCAAGTCTTCCACCAATTGTAGGTGGAAATCAGCAAGGAGTCAACACTCAAGCTCGCCCAATCCTTGTTTGCTTCCAGTGCAAACAGCCGGGACACTTTGCACGCCAATGCCCTCAAAAGAACCAAGCAACATTGGGGATTCGACCCACTAGTGCACCGGGGGCAGCAACACCTTCACCTCGACCAACGCCTCCAAGAACCGCACCAACCCCACCTCGTGGTCGCATCAACCATGTGACTGCCGAAGAAGCTCAAAATGCACCGGAAGTGGTGTTGGGTACGCTTTCCGTCAACTCCTACCCGACTACCGTATTATTTGATTCCGGAGCATCTCATTCATTTATTAAAGAGAAGTTTGCTGTGCATCATGAGTTCTCTATACAACCTATGCACCCACCACTTCTCATTAAAACCCCGGGATCGGAATTAAGGACCGATCGAGTCTGCCGAGAAGTAAAGATTGAGGTTAATGGGGTAGAGTTTCTAGCTGATTTGATAATGATTAAAACGGAGGGAATTGAAGTTATTCTTGGGATGGATTGGCTGTCCAAACACCAAGGATGCATCAATTGTGCAAGCAGATCTATTTCACTTACTAACGCAAGCGGCAAACAAGTTGTGTTTGCATCAAATCCAGTTTATGCTCACCTCTATGCCTTGAAGGGTGAGCCATTCCTTGGAATTAGTAGCATTCCAGTGGTGTGTGATTACCCGGACGTATTTCCGGAAGAATTGCCAGGGATGCCACCTGACCGGGAGGTTGAATTCGTCATTAAGCTTCTACCCGGAACGGCCCCGATATCAAAACGACCTTACCGTATGCCTCCAAATGAGTTGATTGAGTTAAAGAAACAACTTACGGAGCTGCAAGAGAAGGGTTTCATTCGGCCGAGCTCCTCACCTTGGGGATGCCCGGCGATATTTGTGAAGAAGAAAGATGATAGCTTGCGGATGTGTGTTGATTACCGTCCATTAAATGAGGTCACGGTCAAGAACAAATATCCACTTCCGCGGATTGATGATTTGTTCGACCAAATGACTGGAGCCTGTACATTCTCCAAGATTGACCTGAGATTAGGCTACCATCAAATCAAAATCAGATCGGAAGACATTCCAAAAACGGCATTCTCCACCCGTTATGGTTTATATGAGTATACCGTCATGTCTTTCGGTTTGACCAATGCACCGGCCTACTTCATGAACCTTATGAATTCAGTTTTCATGGAGTATCTCGACAAGTTCGTTGTCGTCTTCATTGATGATATTCTTATCTATTCCAAGTCTGAAGAGGAGCATGAAGTACACCTTCGGGTAGTTCTGGAAAAGCTGCGAGAGCACCGGCTTTACGCAAAATTCAGCAAGTGTGAATTTTGGCTAAAGGAGGTTGCCTTCTTGGGCCATGTGATCTCGGAAGGCGGAGTTGCGGTTGATCCCGGCAAGATACAGACTGTACTTGACTGGGAGCAGCCAAAGAACATTACAGAAGTTCGAAGTTTTCTCGGGTTCGCGGGTTATTACCGCCGATTCGTTGAGAACTTCTCCAAAATCGCAAAACCCCTGACCGAACTTTTGAAGAAGGAGAACAAGTTCGTATGGTCAGCGAAATGTGAGGCAAGTTTTCAATTGCTGAAGGATCGCTTAACCACTGCACCTATCTTAGTCCTGCCAGATATTCACAAGGGCTTCGATATATACTGCGATGCATCCCGCCTCGGACTCGGTTGTGTACTTATGCAAGGAGGCCGAGTTGTGGCGTACGCATCAAGGCAATTGAGATCTCATGAGATGAATTATCCCACCCATGACTTGGAGCTGGCAGCAGTGGTGCATGCTCTAAAAATCTGGCGACATTTCCTCATCGGTAATCGTTGTGAAATTTACACCGATCACAAGAGCCTGAAATATATCTTTACTCAAGCCGACTTGAACTTGAGGCAGAGGAGGTGGCTTGAATTGATCAAAGATTATGATATGGGACTCCATTATCATCCTGGAAAGGCCAATATTGTCGCCGATGCTTTGAGCCGAAAGTCTCAATGCAATCATCTTCGGTAGAATCGAATCGGGCGCCATGTGCGCCGAAGTTTCGTAAGCTCAACCTAGAAGTGGTTAAGGAAGGATTCCTTGCTGTCATGGAAGTTAAATCTAATCTCTTGGACCAAATCAAAGAGGCTCAAAAGACAGACAAGGGCGTAGCACTCATCCGAGCCCGCATCAAGCAAGGCAAGGCCAATTGCTTCACCGAGGACTCGCAAGGTGTCTTGTGGTTCGACAAGCGGCTAGTGGTGCCAAATTGTAAGGAATTGAGGGCACTAATTCTTGATGAAGCTCATAATTCCTCATTCTCCATTCATCCCGGAGTACTAAAATGTACCAAGATCTTAAGCCAAGACTTTGGTGGACCGGATGAAACGAGAAATTGCCGGTATGTCGCCGAAAAGCGGCGTATGTCGGCGGTGAAAGCCGACCATTTGCGTGCAGCAGGCACACTTCAACCATTGCCCATTCCCATGTGGAAGTGGGAAGATATTGGTATGGATTTCATTACCGGATTGCCCAAGACGCAAAAAGGTTTCGATTCCATATGGGTAATCGTTGATCGTTTGACAAAGACTGCTCATTTTCTTCCTGTCAAGACGACGGATACAGTGAGCAAGTTAGCTGAGTTATATCTTCATCGAATTGTGTCTCTTCATGGTGTTCCCAGAAGGATTGTCTCAGATCGAGGTACTCAATTCACCTCGCATTTTTGGCAATGCCTCCACAAGGCCATGGGGACTCAACTCTCTTTTAGCACTGCGTATCATCCTCAGACTTAAACCAAGTGCTTGAGGATATGCTTAGGGCTTGTGCCCTTACTTACGGCAAGAATTGGGAGAAATGCTTACCTTTCGCAGAATTCTCCTACAACAATAGCTATCAAGCTAGTCTCCAAATGAGTCCATTCGAAGCTCTCTATGGGAGATCTTGCAGAACTCCACTTAACTGGTCTGAGTCCGGAGAGAGACCCCTCTTTGGTCCTGACCTAGTCGCCGAAGCGGAAGAGCAAGTTCGATTTATTCGAAGCGGTTGAGGCTCAAGATCTCGTCAAAAGAGCTACGTTGATCGTCGCCGCCGTGAACTCAAATTTGAAATTGGTGATCACGTCTATCTCAAGGTTTCACCGATGAAGGGTATTAAATCGGTTTCAAGTGAAGGAAAGCTAGCCCCTCGTTACATCGGACCTTTCGAATTATAGCAAGCGAGGCGGTGGCATATCAATTGGAGCTTCCCCCTTCGCTAGCCGATGTGCATGATGTTTTTCATGTCTCTCAACTGAAGAAATGCCTTCGTGTCCCAACCGAAGCCACGGAATTGGACACTCTCAAATTACAACCCGATCTATCTTACAAGGAGCATCCCATTGGTATTCTCGACGAGAGGGGCGTGTTACCGGAACCACACCATCAAATTCTTTAAGGTTCAATGGAGTAATCACACCTCGATGAGGCCACATGGGAGCAGGAGGATCATCTTGAGCGAATACCCCTACCTTTTCAATGAAGCGGTGTAATCTCGAGGACGAGATTCTTTTAAGGAGGGGAGGCTTGTAACTGCCCGATTTTCGTTAATCCGGTAAGTGAGGCTTGTCGCGCTAACATCTTCCATAATATCGTTGCATCCTCATTTAATTATAATCATACAAGTGTTAGGACATTCATCTTGCATAAAAGAGGGAGTTGCAAAATCCTAACATTCACTTTCTAAAAACTGCACACATGTTATTTCACCCTACCCAATGACATGTGGGCCATGTTTGTAAGAGAGAGGAGAGTAGGCTGCACACCTACCATACCAATTCCTACTCTATTCACCCCTACCCTAGTCTATGACACATGGGACCTACCATTGCATAGGAAATTGTGGCTGCACATCTTTTCCATGTCTTTTCTCACTTCAATCACCCATACCCACCTCCCTACCCACCCTATGACATGTGGGACATAGCCCCACATGTAAGGCATGAGTGGGCAGCCTTTATAAGGCCCAAGCCTTGGTTTCTCCTCCCTTTTTCTGCCCATTTGCACAGCCCCAACCCAGAAAAACAGCAAAGTGTTCTTCTCCACTCTTGCCATTCTTCCCCCACAAATCCCCTCCAAACTTGAGTTTTGGTTTGTGCATGTTACACCACCTTGTAGCCAAGGTCAAGAGCTTCGCATCCATCCAAACGGATTCTTGAGGAACCAAGATTTGGGTAAGTGGCAATCGTTTTCTTTCCCTCCCTTGTGCTGAAATTTCTGCTCTTGTAACACATTTCTTGCCTTTCCATGGAACCCATCCTCAAACCTTGAATCGGATCGTGCATGCCGCAAAGAAGCTTGAGGAGGAAGGCTGGACGTCGTTGCAAGCACGAGCTATGGAAGGCATTGTCGCTTACGTGAGCTAGGAAGAGGCGAACCCCAAGACGGCGTTGTGACATTCTTCGTCGTTCCCTCGCCAAAACCAACATCCACCTTGTGCAAAGGCAACCTTGTAGTGGTAAGTTTCTACCTTAGTCCATTCCATTGGAGCCCTAGGCCATCCCTATGAAGAGTAGAGACCACTGTGCACGTAGCCATTTTCGAAACAGAAAAGCCCAGCTCGGATAGTCCGAGATTTTACTCGGACATTCCAAACACCTTCGGATACTCCGAATGAAGTTCCGGATAGTCCGAATGGGAATTATCTTGAGAACTGCATTGGCTAACCGAGAGGGCCCACTCGGACATTCCGAAGCGACCACTCGGATAGTCCGAACCACTCGGACACTCCGGATACAATTTCGGATAGTCCGACCAAAATTTCAATTCAGACCGAGAGGGTCCACTCGGATAGTCCGAAGTGAAACTCGGATACTCCGAACATAATTCAATAAAAGCTTTAAGACTTGAACTTTTTACGCAAAAACTCAATTAGTACTTTCATATTATGACTAGTACTACACATCATGAGCATTTCATGCATCCTTTCATCATGTGCACCATTTGAATTCTTGATTTGGTGTTTATGGATTTGGGTTTTCTCGTTAGGTGTTGGCGCTTGGAAGGCACTCCGAGCACGACTCACGCCTTGAAGTCAAGAACGAGCGACAAGGCACTACTTTACTCCTTGACCATGATTGCTCCTACTATTTGAAGTTTATGTTTTGGAATTATTTTATCAATTGCATGCTTACTTTCAACTACAATTATGATTGGGTAGAAAACTTAGCTATCACCACATTGTGAGGTTATCCCTTATCATGTTCTTTCCGTGTTCCATTGTCGCCCTAGGTGGTTGGTTTATTACTATTGTATATGGGTTCGTGTAATTGCTTAGCCATGCTTAGAACACGTTAGAAACCGCGATAGATGGACTTACTCCATCGATGCAATGATTGAGAATTCTATGATGATGTTGTTTTTAAATGTTGTTTAATGAGTAAAGATATTGGTTAAGGACCCTAAGGATCAAATCTGGTGACGTCTTTTGAGTAACTATCGTGCGAACCACACGCCGTTTATGGGACGGCGTAATCAAGTACTTGTGTATGACTAGGTTATGTAAACCATGTGCACTCGGAATTCCTTGAGCTTTGTAGAGTGTCAAGGAATGTCACGGAGTTCCTTGGGCTTAGTGGAGCGCCAAGGAAGGTCCTCGAGTCCCTCGAACTTTGTTGAGTTGGGGATCTCCAACAGCAGGTGTACTCCTTGATCCACACACACCGAGCCTCGGGCACGCGGGATCGAGGGTCACGATCATCCGGATGGTTTAGATACACTACCATGCATTTGGAAAATGGTTTGTCACGTTCACCTCGGCCGACACATCTAAGGAAATGTGTTAATAGCTTGGCTCACGAGTGTGACGTGTCGTGTGGGTAAAGTCGTACCTCTGCAGAGTTTAAACTATTCGAATAGCCGCGTCCATGGTTAGGGCGATCTCTTGAATTGTCGATCCATCGGGCGAGTATTAAGGACTTGGTAAGAATGGGATGGGAGTGGGAAAATAGACACAAGTATTGGAGTACTTGTGTGTGTGTAATTGAACATGAGCGATGGAACTCATGGTTAGGAGAATGCTTGCAGCATGATATGAATTAATTGAACATGAGCGATGGAACTCATGGTTCGGAGAATGCTTGAAGGCATGATATGAATGTGATTATGATGATGTTATATTATGCACTAGACTTTGCAAATGTTTACTAAATGCAAATCTTTCAATCTATACTTGCTTATGATTTATCTCAAATATTGCTTTATGCTGAAATTGCCACTATGCCTTCCTTGATGTATCAACCACATGTAGCTAGAGATCAGCATGAAATGTATATTATTGTGCGAGTACACTCTTTGTACTCAATCGGATTGTCCACTTGCTGCGGTGAGGATGAGGCCTTTGCCGGGGACTTTTAAGGCAGATTTCGACAATGCTAACGCTTAGTCGCCGTTCTTGCCCAGTTGGTTGCCCGAGGTTTTGGGGCATGCCATGCTGGCCCTTTTGTTGTTTATCTTATGTTTTCGCTGCTACTTGATGTAATAACTCTAAATATGTCGTTGAGGACAGCAGTCCTACTTTTGGTATGTAATAACGTTTATGCTGCCGATAATTATGTATGTGTTGTGATGTCAACTGTTGGATGAGAATGCTCGTGTTGGCGAACTATCCTGGGACCAACACGGGTATAATCGTGGAACGCCTGAGGTTCCCTTGATTCACTTGAGATGTACCACGCAATTGGGTGAATCAGTGGAGTCCCGGGGACGGTTCCCCACACGGTTCTTAACCCCAAGGACCGCGATCAGTCATTTGAGGCGGCTCTCCTTTTAATCCGCCTGTGGAAAGAAATCCTTGGTGTCTAGGAAAATCATTTCTGTAGTAGTGACTCGTATGCTTAATATAATTCGCAATTTCAGATTGCTTCTTCTACATTCTTGCTTGTGTTCTCGATTCACATGCAGGGATAAGCCTTCTTGGCGAGGTCAACCGTGTTTGTGCAAGGTTGATAACCAACGGAGCCGTGGTGTAGCGATTCTTTCGGTTACGATCGGTTTTGATCGGAAGTCGGATAAATCAACGTCGAGTCTCCACCAATCGACTTACCTCTACAGCCGGAAGATCGCCACCGTGGCGCATCAAGTGGTATCGAGCCTTGGTTTCCGTCGGGTATCATTGTATCCCTTTAGTTTTGTTTTGCCATCGTCCTAGAGTCCGAAAAATTGCCCCACAAAAGTTCATCATCAATTCATTGTCCTACAACCCTTTGAGCTTTGAAATTTCGTTTTCATGATCGTATTGTTGAGTATTGATCCATAGTCATCGTCTTGTTGCTGGTTTGAGGTCGCGATTCTAGTTGCTAGTTGTCCTGTCCGTTGCCCTAGTTCTTGTTTTGCATCAATTATCAACCCATAAATCGCCAACCCTAGAACCGAACCGAATTCTTCTCGGTTGGTCCTTGCCGCTGCTCTGCATTATAAAACCTATTCCGCAAACCCTAGATAGGTCGCGAGCCACCTTGTGTCAATTGCCCTGCACCGCTGGCCATCCTTTTTCACCCGCAAACCTAATCCTATTCTAGCCTAACCAAGAGAAAGATCTGAATTCGCGAGCAATTCCAGATTGTGCAATGTTCTCTAAAACTGGCATAACTTTTGCATACGAACTCCGATTTGGGTCTACTTTTTTTTTGTTTCGAAGGGGACGACAACACGCATATGAAAATTCCACAGGTCTTTAGACCTGTGCATTTTTTGACCCTAAGAAAAAGCTTCAAAGACCAAGTTTCGGCGCCCGGAAGTTTGGTGTCCTGTTTTGTCAATTCTTTCGGGCATCGGTTTCCTGTCGTCTGTTGCTTCAAATTGTGAGATTTTGGTTTCTCCTCTGAGTTAAGAGGTATATATTTGTGTTAGAAAAAAAAGAAGTGAAAAAAATAAGAGGAGAGAAAGAGCCAAACCGGCAAAAAAAATAGAGAGAAGAGAAAGAGAAGTAGAAAATCATAATTGCTTGCATCCTTTGAGTCCTTTGTGCTTTGATATATCCCTTGCTAGGTTGAACTAGTTCTAGGAGCACGCTTAGGCTAGCAACTGTGATAAGAACTTTGAATCTTTATTCAGCTTTGCTAACTGTTTTCGAAATTTGCTAATCCTTGCTACTATACTTTGCCTTCCAAGCTCCACCTTTCTTCTGATCAGTTCAGGTTCAATTCGGCAATCGCTACACTCAAGCTTATCACGGTATGACGAACCAGCCGCTAGTTGTACCACCTGTTGCATTGGTAAGAACACTTGTAAGAGCGTGGTAAGACGCTTGAGAGTGAGTGAAACCACCTTCTGCCGCCAAAGTAGTTGATAGGGATTATACCACCGGTTGTTTTTGTTTCTTTTGTCTTTCTTTCAACTAACAATGGCAGGTAATGACGAAGATGAGTGTGTTACAAGGAACGAGCTTAACAACGCGCTCAATGACATCAACGCAAACATCGCAAGGATCGGCCAAGATAACGACCAAAGATTGGAGAGGATAGAGCGAAGCATCGCCAATCTTCTTACCAGGTTGGAAAATTTTGAGAGATAGCCGCCTCCCAATGGAGCTCGCAGAGTGGAAGATCAAGAAGAGTCTGTCACGGGAGATGAGGTGGATGGAGAGAGCCACGATGCCTTTGCCGCTCGCGCCGTTGCATAGGATGTGCGACAACAACAACGCCTGAATAACAACCGTCAAGGTATGGGAGGTAACAATTTTAATCCTCGTAATGGTCGTGGACATGATGATTCTTTTGCTAGGGTTAAATTTACCATACCATCTTTTTCTGGTACTTATGATGCTGAAGTTTACTTAGATTGGGAAATGACAGTTGAACAAAAATTTAACTCCCATCTTGTTCCTGAGATACATAGAGTTAGACAAGCTACTAGTGAGTTTAAAGATTTTGCTATCATTTGGTGGAATGAAATAGTAAATGCTGGATTAGCACCTGATATGTGGGATAGATTAAAACAAGCCATGCGTAGAAGATTTGTTCCTCCTTATAAACGTGATATGCGCAAGAAATTGCAATGCTTAAATCAAAATAATAAATCTGTTGAGGAGTACTACCAAGAGCTACAAATAGGCATGTTGCGTTGTGAGGTAGTTGAGGATGAGGAGGATAAGATGGCTCGTTTTTATGGGGGTTTACGGCGTGAGATTCAGGACATAATTGATTACAAAGAATATAATTCTATCAATAGATTGTTCCAGCTTGCTATGTTGGCAGAAAAAGAACTGCAGGGAAAACAACAAAGGCCAAGGAGCAATTTCGGCAACATACCCACACAAAAGACGACGCCGGGGACAACCAAATCAGCGCCACCCCTTTCTGTTTGGTTTGCTGCCCCCTCCATGAGTAGGGCGCGTTCAGCAGCACCATCACCGCCATCACAGTACCGAGGTGAGTAAATCTAACCATGTGCGTGCACCAACAAAGAGTTCTTCATCGGTGGCTTCCACGGGTCGAACAACGGAAATTGTGTGCCACCGATGCAAGGGATGGGCCATGTCATGAAGGATTGCCCAAGTCGTCGGCGTACATTGCAAATGAAGAAGGTGGGTACATTAGTGCTAGTGATGTTGAGGATGAATATGCTCTTGCAGCTAACCTTGCAGATAATGAGGATGACCATGAGGCGGACAACGATGATGAGGAAATTTTACGGACCGCGCCACCGAGAATTATAGGACAATCATTGTGCATGCGAGTGTTGAGCGCTCAAATGGAGCAAGCGGACAAGCCGCAACGCCATAATTTGTTTCAGATGTACCTCATCGTCAAGGACTGTCGTGTCCGTGTCATAATTGATGGTGGAGCTGCAATAACTTGGTGAGTTCAGATCTGGTGGAGAAGCTTTGCTTGCCCACACGCACACCCTCATCCCTACCATATTCAATGGTTCAATAACAATGTAAGGTGAAGGTAACACAAACTGCGAGAGTGCAATTTTCCATTGGAACATACCATGATTTTGCTAATTTTGATGTAGTGCCTATGCAAGCATGTTCCCTTTTGTTAGGCCGTCCATGGGAATTTGATACTGATGCAATTCATCACGGTAGAAGTAACAAATACACTCTTATACACAAGGGGAAGAAAATCACTTTACTTCCTATGACTCCTGCTGAAATTGTGCAATGTGACAAAGAGAGAGCTAAAAATGAGAGAAAGGAGAGTGCGCTAGAATCTAAAAATCAAAAAGTGGCTAAAAATATTTTCCCACCTAAGAAAGACAAGAAAGAACCTAGTTCTAGGTCAAAGGGAATTAAATTGAAGGGTGGTGTTATGCTTGCTACAAAATCTGACCTTGCCGAAATTAATGAGAATGATGCACCATGCTATGCTTTGATATGCAAAGAAGCTTTATTTTCATTTCATGATATGTCTAGCTCTTTGCCTCCTCGCCGTCACTAACCTTTTGCAGGAGTATGAGGATGTGTTCCCGGTGAGATACCCCCGTGGCGCCACCTATTCGAGGTAATGAGCACCAAATCGACTTGATCCCGGAGCGACTTTGCCAAACCGAGTTGCTTATAGGACCAACCCCGAGGAGACTAAGGAGATTCAACGCCAAGTCCAAGATCTTTTGGACCGCGGGTATGTACATGAGAGCCTTAGTCCTTGTGTTGTTCCTGTTATTTTGGTTCCTAAGAAAGATGGCGGTTAGGCGATGTGCGAGATTGTAGAGCCATTAACAATATCACAATAAGGTACCGTCATCATATTCCTTGGTTAGACGACATGCTTGATGAGTTAAGTGGTTCTATAATTTTTTCTAAGGTTGACTTGCGTAGTGGATACCACCAAATAAGAATGAAACAAGGAGATGAATGGAAAACAGCCTTTAAAACCAAGTTTGGATTGTATGAGTGGTTAGTCATGCCTTTTGGTTTAACTAATGCACCTAGCACTTTCATGCGCTTTGTAACACCCCGGCACCCCATGCCCCGAATGTTACACCCTCAAGTACCACCAATTACAAATCGCTAAGAATAAATATTCGCAGAGCAAGCTAACCACTAGGAGGTTGTCAAAATTATTAAAAATTTCGGCAGCACCTCCCCTAGAACTAGGACATCCACTCAGCAGGCAGAAAACATTTGCAGTTATAAGATATCATTCTAGCAGGTCCTTAGTTAACCAATCATTCTCGGTTACTAAATGTCAGCACGACATCATTCATCTTACAGCTAAATATATAAGCATTTAACTATGAGCCTGATAGCTTAGATCACAGAGTATGCAAATATTAGATTTACTGAAACAAATAAACAACTCCTTGGCCATTAGCACGCAGTCACTTATACAATAAAGACTAGCACAGGAGCATGCAGTAGAAACGTCAACTACCATAAGCTTAAGAGGTTTAAACTTTTAAATAACTGGAACAAGCATCCACAATACTAAAGTTTATGCATCAAGAACTGTCCATACATCTCTAACATGTGAATAATAACCATTGGATGATTCAGAATGCTTGATAGTAATTTCATTTCTTCATTACATACAGTTGGCAAAGCTGTATTCTTTTACACATTAATATGCACAAGACCAACACCGGAGTTCAGTCCCTTGCATATCAAGGATTCGAAATCAAGCACAAATCTTCCAAGCCTAACAACCAAAAATGCAAACCAATCCTGAATTCCTAGTTCTGAAATGTCACCACTTACTACTGGACTAATATCAATTAAACTACCGTATCGAATTAGCCCAAACAAGGGCCATTACACATGCATACCCCTCACAGCTAATTCATCGAACACATGGTGAGCAAGTATTGTGAAGCAAAGCAACCTATACCTTCACAAATCCAAGGAGGAGAAAGGAAGCACCCTGGCTCGAGGAAGAGAAGTGCCGGCTTGGGGCTCATCACCGGCCGAGGACGGCTCGACGCCTGCCAAAGGACGCCGGCTGGGGAAGGCTTCGCCCGGGAGGAGCGCTGGCCACCGGCCAAGAGGGAGTCCAGGGCCACCGCTGGCCGCAGGGAGGAAGGAGACGCTGCTCCCTGCCGCTGCTGCTGCGCTGATGCTGGAGGAGGGGCGATGGCCCCAGAGACTAGGAGAGCAGCCGACCGAGGGGAGCGCTAGGGGGAGGAGGCTGGAGGGAAGGTCGCCAGAGAAGAGAGCAGCATCGCCTGGGGAAATCGCCAGGGGAGAGAGCAGGGATGAGCACCGAGGAGTCATTTGGAGGGGTGGGCGCCACTGGAGGAGCCGGGCTTGGAGGTCGACCAAGAAAATGTGGCGGCGGGCTTTGGGAAAATATCCTGCCCAGGGAGAGGCAATTGCAACCACAAGAAAAGAGGAAGAGAGAGATTAGATGAAGGAATAGTTGGAGAGGGGAAATTCCCAAAAGACCCCTCCCCAAACCCAAAACTTTTAGACCTAATCCTCCCGAATGGACCAACCACCTCTGAGAATAACTGCCAGACGGCCAAAACACTCCCGCGGAAGGCCCAGAGATTGGAGCGAGGCTTCGCAATATTACACTCTCCCCCCCTTAAAGGAATTCGGCCCCGAATTCCACAGACACTAACGAATAAAAACGAATAGTCCGCAGAAGTTAACTTACAACCCCCACGCAAGGACTTCAAACGAAAACAAGCGATAAACCAAGTTTCCAAATCCAACTATTAACGAAACAATTTTACTTAGCTCAATTGAGTGCAACTTCTCACGCAAGAACTCAGTCAAAGTCAATCAATAGGTCAAAATCCCAAAGGACCACTGCCCAAGGTAAACGCTCACGATAGAACATTACACACCAAATTATGGAATCCTTCGCTACAACTATCTTAACCCAAAAGTTCAGTCGCACGCTAGAAATGGTGACATAATTACCATCAACTTCCAAGTAGTTCACTAATAAGAGTTAAACAAGTACCACCAAGGAACCACATCAAAAGTATAATCCTCAATCATTATCCACCCAAAATGCCTCGATTCTCATTAGCAAGGCTAACCACTTCCATCCTCTTCAAATAATGTGATAAAATGCACACCAAGGAGAACTCAACTTTCAAGAGAGACACTGCATTGAACTTTTACAGCTGCAAACCCAATGACCAAAGAAAACCCAATTCTCATTATTATATTCAACACTATACCATAAGCTTCCATATTCTTTAACTCCAGCTAGAACGCAAAGGAAATACAATTCCCTTTTTGACCAAATGAACCATGTACAATATCTTGAACCCAAAGCATAAAAATCTGCCTGAGAGAGGATCTTGATAGAGCCCAATCATCACCCATTTTCTTCTTCCAAAACCAAATTCGCAAGAGAAGACTCAATTCTCGTACATCATAAAAATTGCCTTTAACACTCTCAAATCAATGCAATAAAATTCGCATTGGGGAGAACTTCAATTAAAAAGAGAAACCCCACACAAATCGCTGACAAAAGCTCTTATAAAATCAAGAAACAACTCAGCTTATTTTAACCAAAGCAAACTCTCCCGCATTAAACCAAAACCAACATTTGGCAGAGGAAACCGATTCTCAAATTTAAGCATCTGCACCCATAACCGTTACCTTCTTCCTTAAGAGAAAAGGAAACTCGTTCCCGTCAAAACCACTTCACCAGCAGAATCACTTACGAAACATTCACCAGATTCACACTTTGAATTACTCACCAACACATCACACAACTCTAATCAAATCCGGCTCTCGTCAACATAAAGTTACAAAACCCAATCTTCTTTAATTACTTTCTACTAGTTATATAACCGCTACTGATCATAGTATCATCAAACCCAAACCAAATCTATCTCATGACAACCAACAAGGAGAACCACGTTCGCACTTCTTCAGCACAAATAACTTATCAGTTAATTTAACACGAGACGCATGCCATCCTTTACTTCGGTTTACTAACCATGACAAACCGTTATTTATACAATCGTTCAATCCCAGCTTAAACACATCTTTCCATCGTTTTCTTCGGCTTAATCAACAAACACCATTCGTACAAGGACAAAAACCCCATCGTTCATGCAACCATTCCATTTATATTCATTCTTTAAATTCACATCGAGCAGATCATTTTGTCGATCCACAATTTAATTGACTCATAAGCAACATAAATCAACAACTCCCACGCCTTGGCGCTAATATACTTCGGTACTTTACATCAAAATCTTACTATAATAAATTCATTCATAGAAGATTCTGGACCCCCTCAATCCTGATCAATACTAGACTTACCGGAACACAAATTCTGAACTTCCAATCAATTCCACAATTCATGACCATTGTAATAACTCTAATCAACTTTTCACTTTAGAATCACTTACCATTCCAATTAATCATACTATACTTTACAATAAATTTGGTTGCCATTAAATATCCAACAAGTTCCTTTTAACAGAATCAGTAACCCTCCTTATCTGAGAGCTCAACTACTCATCATACACTTAACGCCTTGAACATCCTCGTGTCATGTACTCAACCTTCGAGGAAATCCACGATTCTTAAGTAGGAGCAACAACAAAAATCATCTCTTTCCAGAAAACCCAATCATAAATCACAAGAGAGTTCGGCTCCTGAGTTCCCCAAACTCTGACAGGAAACAACTCCTTAACAAATCTCCAGACTTACAACTTCCAGGAAGGAAAAGAGATGCATGGGAAAAACCAAATGCTCAACCAAATCCTTCTCGATAAAACCTTAACACCGAAGATCCACACGACTTAAGTTTTGCACCAAATAAACTTTAGTAACTTTCTTAAATGGAGAACAACAACTACAATAATTTTCTCTACAAGTCAACCCACTATAACCAACAAAACCAAAGAAAACCAACGGAACCGAACTCCAGAAGGATGAAAGCAATCCGAAGGAATTCATCGCCAAACCGTCCTCTTTACTTCCAAAGGAATGAAGCCAAAAAAAACCGACCTTCTCCACTCAATCTCTAAACTATGCCGCAACAAACAACAACCCTCACCTCGAGAGGTTCTCATACTTCAAAGGGGGCTTTAACCGGCCACACCAACACCCAAGACCCTTAACACAATTAAAGTATGAGGACGAAAACATAATGATTCAAACAACCCTTTTCATAATCAAAGCAATATGCACAATAGTTTAACATTCAATCATCAAAACTAAAATACAACATTTAAGCGTAATGCAATGATACCCATCCCTTCCTACTGTGCACCAAAGTGTGTCAAGTTTTAATTAATGAACCACGCTATTCCAGATTTTAAGGTTGTTGCCCTGAGACCAAATTTTAAAAGTAGATACCTATGCCATGTTTCTAATTCCACACAGCAACTTTTAGTTTACTCTAGAGTAAAATTGCTAAATTCACATACCACGGACCTAAAGCCCGCTCTGATACCAACTGTAACACCCCGGCACCCCATGCCCCGAATGTTACACCCTCAAGCACCACCAATTACAAATCGCTAAGAATAAATATTCGCAGAGCAAGCTAACCACTAGGAGGTTGTCAAAATTATTAAAAATTTCGGCAGCACCTCCCCTAGAACTAGGACATCCACTCAGTAGGCAGAAAACATTTGCAGTTATAAGATATCATTCTAACAGGTCCTTAGTTAACCAATCACACATCTAATAGAAAATTAATAATCTCCACCACGTGACTATTACAGGACAGGAACCCATTAAACAAAACCACAGACAACCTTTTACAAGAATTCTTCACGAGCTATTACGATCAGAATTATGAGTCATTAGAATGGAACGATGATGATGTGAACGTGATTGTGCTTCTACCCCCATCCATGCATGCCGGTTTCAATCACCTACAAACATTAAATAACAAGCGTGAGTTCAAACTCAGCAAAGTACACAAGAATAACAATTCCAATTTATCAGAAGTAAAGCAAGAGCTTGACTATAAGAGCAAGCAATACAATTGGAACAACCACCAGAAAATTACGCATTTATACCCAATTTAAGCAATAACTTGACCATATCAAAAATTACCGCAATCAAGTCATCAACTCGATAACAAACCCATTCGACGTAAAAGTGGCATCACGTGACTCTAATTCACTACGTCTTCCGACTCAACCACCCCTTATTACAACTCAAACCATTTTCATTGACTTTATTCGAGTTCAAAACTCAAATTTCACTCCACGATATTCATACAACATAATTAGCAAAGCAAAGAAAAGAAATGCACCAATTCATCAATTCAAATCAATTTCCCCTATTTGGGTTGAATCCACGACTCGACCTCCCATTTACCATAATCACCGTCCATATGACACACCATTTACCATAACACTCATTATTAAAGATGCAATGCACATGAATGCTCATTTCCATGCACGTACCGGTACTGCCAAGTGCCCACCCGTCGGTGTGCACCCTCACGTCCCTTCCATCCCGTAGATGGAAGGTGCCTACTCTTACTGTCTCGCTCCCATTCACCTCGATGAATTGGACTACGAGGTAGGACTTTCATGTTCACTACATGTGAACACAGAGGCCCGCATCAGAATGGGTCGCCTCTTCCATTATGAATGCATATCATGAATGCAAGAATGCAACATCAATTCTCAACTAAAACACATTTCATTCATCAATTCTCAACTAAAACACATTTCAATCAACACACTCAACTAAAACACATTTCAATCAACAATTCTCAACAAATACACATTTCAATCAACATACTCAACTCAATTCCCTAGACGAGGCACAATTAAATACATCTCTTGTATATTAACCACAAGTATCCCCGTACCCCATTCTCGCTACTCAGTGCAATATTAACAAAGGTACAGTAAACTCACCGAGATTAAGGTTTACTAGTGACCACTCGAATCCAATAACTAATCATGCCCTCGAAGGGACGATCACCGATACAACTCATACTTGCCATAATCAATAGAAAATTAGCCGTGAATAGATAAATAACAATAAACAATTCAATTGGGCACCCTTCTCGATGTACTTGCCTTTTACCGGAAGGAGTGGAGTGGCGCGAGAAAAGTGCTATGCACTCCCGAAACTGCTCCACCTGAAACAACTGCCGTAAATTGCTTTACCAACTATACTCTTTCAACAATACCTTACGCCTCCAACAGGCCCAAAAGGCTTATGCTATCAACTATGTATTATGCTAAGAAGATGCAATCAATCAACAAATAACATATAAACAACAACAGTTTCCCACTCAACCATCCTTTTAAACATTCAAGAACTGTGACAAAAAGCAATCTTCTAGGTTACGAACAAACAACAAGTTTTAGCGACATGATCTTCGCACTATGATCTTATACACAAATACATGATCAGTAAATAAATAGCTCCCAATCTAATTAGCATAAGAATATCCTATAGACAATATAAGTCGAGTGTAACACGGAACCCTTTCGTACCTAAATCACCATAGGTAGCTTTACTCAACAATGAACAATGACAATACATCAATTTAAGCATAATGCAGCGATTAAGGAGACAATAAGGTGCATTAAGAAAAACATGATCTCATATGCAATTTATCTCGACCTCTACCTCAGTATTAGCATGTATTCACTGCAAAAATAAATGATTCTACATCACTCATTCAAAAAGAAATCCTGCAAGAACAAGTCTATCCTCTGTCTTAAGCATGGATACATGAGGTCTCAATTGACCATACCATTCTCGGTTACTAAATGTCAGCACGACATCATTCATCTTACAGCTAAATATATAAGCATTTAACTATGAGCCTGATAGCTTAGATCACAGAGTATACAAATATTAGATTTACTGAAACAAATAAACAACTCCTTGGCCATTAGCACGCAGTCACTTATACAATAAATACTAGCACAGGAGCATGCAGTAGAAACGTCAACTACCATAAGCTTAAGTGGTTTAAACTTTTAAATAACTGGAACAAGCATCCACAACACTAAAGTTTATGCATCAGGAACTGTCCATACATCTCTAACATGTGAATAATAACCATTGGATGATTCAGAATGCTTGATAGTAATTTCATTTCTTCATTACATACAGTTGGCAAAGCTGTATTCTTTTACACATTAATATGCACAAGACCAACACCAGAGTTCAGTCCCTTGCATATCAAGGATTCGAAATCAAGCACAAATCTTCCAAGCCTAACAACCAAAAATGCAAACCAATCCTGAATTCCTAGTTTTGAAATGTCACCACTTACTACTGGACTAATATCAATCAAACTACCATATCGAATCAGCCCAAACAAGGGCCATTACACATGCATACCCCTCACAGCTAATTCATCGAACACATGGTGAGCAAGTATTGTGAAGCAAAGCAACCTATACCTTCACAAATCCAAGGAGGAGAAAGGAAGCACCCTGGCTCGAGGAAGAGAAGCGCCGGCTTGGGGCTCATCACCGGTCGGGGACGGCTCGGCCTTGACCAAAAACGCGGGTGGGAAGGCTCGCCGGAGAGTCTGTGACCACCGCCAAGAGGGAGTCCAGGCCTCACGGCCGCTTGAGGAGGAAGGAGGCGCCGCTCCCTGCCGCTGCTATTGTGCTGATGTTGGAGGAGGGGCGACGGCGCCAGAGACTGGGAGAGCAGCCGATCGAGGGGAGCGCCAGGGGGAGGAGGCTGGAGGGAAGGTCGCAAGAGAAGAGAGCAGCATCGCCTGGGGAAATCGCTAGGGGAGAGAGCAGGGATGAGCACTGAGGGAGTCGGCTGGAGGGGCTGGGGCGCTCGGCCTGGAGGAGCCGGGTCTTGGAGGTCGGACCAAGAAAATGTATTGTAGGTCTTTGGGAAAATATCTGCCTGAGGAGAGGCAATTGCAACCACAAGAAAAGAGGAAGAGAGAGATTAGATGAAGGAATAGTTGGAGAGGGGAAATTCCCAAAAGACCCCTCCCCAAACCCAAAACTTTTAGACCTAATCCTCCTGAATGGACCAACCACCTCTGAGAATAACTGCCAGACGGCCAAAACACTCCCGCGGAAGGCCCAGAGATTAGAGCGAGGCTTCGCAATATTACACGCTTAATGAACGAGGTTTTACGAGCTTTCATTGGAAAATTTGTGGTGGTTTATTTCGATGATATTTTGATTTACAACAAGTCGTTACATGAACATCTTGATCATCTACATGCTGTTTTTAATGCTTTGCGTGCTGCACGTTTATTTGGTAACCTTGAGAAGTGCACTTTTGCGAACGAGTATCGTTTCTTGGCTATGTTGTGACTCATGAGGAATTGAGGTGGATGAAGCCAAGGTGCACGCGATTAAGAGTTGGCGAACGCCACGCAGCGATTTCACAAGTCGGAGCTTCCATGCACTTGCGGATTTTATTTGCTTTGTGAAGGATTTCAGCACCATTGCAGCCCCATTGAACGAGTTGACGAAGAAGGGAGTTGTGTTCCATTAGGGGCAAGCACAGGAGAATGCCTTCAACCTTTTGAAAGATAAGCTTACTAATGCACCTTTACTCCAACTTCCAGATTTTAATAAGACCTTTGAGCTTGAATGTGATGCTAGTGGGGTTGGAATTGGTGGTGTTTTGATGCAAGATAGTAAACCTGTTGCTTACTTTAGCAAAAAATTGAGTGGTCCTATTTTGAATTATTCCACGTATGATAAAGAATTGTATGCTCTTGTGCGATCTTTAGAAACGTGGCAACATTATCTTTGGCCCAAAGAATTTATTATTCATTCCGATCATGAGTCACTAAAACATATTCGCAGTCAAGTGAAACTGAATCGTAGACATGCTAAATGGGTTGAATTTATTGAATCTTTTCCTTATGTTATCAAACACAAGAATGGGAAGGATAATGTGATTGCTGATGCCTTGTCTAGGAGATATACCATGTTGTCCCAACTTGATTGTCGTATACTTGGATTGGAATCAATTAAAGAACAATATGCTAATGATGATGATTTTAAGGATGTCTTGCTGCATTGCAAAGAGGGAAGACCCTGGGACAAATATGTGATAAATGATGGATTTGTGTTTAGAGCTAACCGCCTATGCATTCCAGTTGGATCCGTTCATTTTCTTTTGATACAGGAGGCTCATGGAGGAGGTTTGATGGGTCATTTTGGTGCCAAGAAGACGGAGGCCGTTCTGTCCGCTCACTTCTTTTGGCCGAAGATGAGGCGAGACATTGAGAGGTTTGTATCCCGCTGCACTACATGTCAAAAGGCTAAGTCACGATTGAATCCACATGGTTTATATATGCCTCTTCCTGTTCCTAGCACTCCATGGGAGGATATATCTATGGACTTTGTTTTAGGACTGCCTAGGACCAAGAGGGGGAGGGATAGTATTTTTGTGGTGGTTGATAGATTTTCTAATATGGCTCACTTTATTCCTTGTCAAAAGAGCGACGATGCTGTTCATATTGCTAGCCTTTTCTTTCAAGAAATCGTTCGCTTGCATGGTATGCCTTCTACTATTGTTTCAGATCGTGATGCCAAGTTTTTGAGCCACTTTTGGAGCACTCTATGGAATAAATTGGGAACCAAGCTGCTGTTTTCAACAACATGTCATCCCCAAACCGACGGCCAAACCGAGGTAGTAAATCGTACATTATCTACTATGTTGAGGGCTGTTTTGAAGAAGAATTTGAAGATGTGGGAAGAGTGTTTGTCGCATGTTGAGTTCGCTTATAATAGGGCGGTACGCTCCACCACCAAGGTAAGTCCTTTTCAGGTAGTGTATAGCTTCAATCCCCGTGCTCCTATTGATCTATTACCTTTACCTACTAGTGAACGAGTTAATCATGATGCTAAGGAACGTGCTGAATTTATTCTGAAATTGCATGAAAAGACTAAAGAAAATATTGAAATGATGAATGAAAGGTATAGGACTGCGGGAAGTAAAGGTAGAAAGGAAGTAAAACTTGAACCGGGTGATTTAGTATGGTTACACTTGAGAAAGGATCGTTTTTCAGAATTGCGAAAGTCTAAATTAATGCCTAGAGCTGATGGTCCTTTCAAGATACTTGAGAAAATAAAAGATAACGCATATAAACTTGAGTTGCCGCCCGAATTTGGGGTTAGTCCCACATTTAACATTGCAGATTTGAAACCGTTCATATGAGAAGAAGTTGAGCTTGAGTTGAGGACGACTCCACTTCAAGAGGGGGAGGATGATGAGGACATCACTCCTATGCATACACCCGAGACTCCTCCAGTTGTGATGCAAGGACCCATCACAAGAGCACGAGCACGGCAATTGAATCAACAGGTGAGCTCGTTCCTAAGTGCATGTGTATATACTTGTGAGGATGGTATGCTACCTAATGATATTATTGATTATATTGTACTTAGGAACTTTGGAGAGGATCATGAAGGCCTTGGGAACCAGCAAGGGCCAGGAGGGAGGCAAGGAGGACGTCCAAGTCAAGTTGGAGTCCCAATTCATCTCGGAGTCGGAGTCGGAGTCCCAATTCAACTCGGAGTCGACTACCTCGGCCACCAGGAGCAGTGTTCACTAAAATCGTCTCCCAGGCCACAAACGGACTCCGATTTCAATGATCCACATATGTATCGAAAGCTAAGGAGATAATCTTTCCAATGGAACTAGTTTCAGGTAAATTGGACTTCGGAGTCAATAGGAATACGCAAAACAATCCAGAACACTTTTTCAGTCCGAGTTCGAGTCCAGTTCGGCCTCAGCAGCAGCACTGACTTTAAAGTGCCATAACTTTTGATTCCAGAGGGCTCTGGAGATCCATGAGTACACGTTTGAAAGACCTCGGAGTCTACTTTCCAAAGGATCTGGCCTCACCTCAAAATTCCTTCAGATGCATCCGAAAACTGCCAAAAACCAAATGTTGCTTTTTCAGTCCGAGTCAAACTCTAGTCAAAGTAGGCTTGGTGTTTTCAATTTGAGTTGTATTAGATCTCCAATGCTATGGACGACCCCCTCCTGCTCCCCTAGTATAAATAACCACCCAAACCCTCATCTAGAACTTGGGTTTTGCTTAGATCAATTCTGTCTTTGAACAGTGTCGCCGTTCATTCGGTTTGTGAGACCCCAACTCGTGTGCTTAATATAATTCGCAATTTCAGATTGCTTCTTCTACGTTCTTGCTTGTGTTCTCGATTCGCATGCAGGGATAAGCCTTCTTGGCGAGGTCAACCATGTTTGTGCAAGGTTGATAACCAACGGAGCCATGGTGTAGTGATTGCTGGGTTCGGATCGGTTCTGATCGGAAGCCGGATCGTAAACGTCGAGTCTCCACCAATCGACTTACCTCTACCTGTCGGAAGATCGGGCCACCGTGCGCATCACTTTTTGTATCCATTTCTTCGTGATGCAGCTCCTTCCTGAGTTTCATATCTTCGAGGTCCATCTGTGCTTGGAGTGTATCTTTCGTTTTGCTAGGTATGTTTAGTAAGATACCAAGCAAGTTATCACACACGTTCTCCTCTATGTGCATGACGTTGATTGTGTGTCGAACTTCTAGGTGTTGCCAATAAGGTAGGATCCAAAATACTAATTTCTTTTTTCACAAAGGAGCCTTATCCCGGGAACTCGGAATAGATGTACTACCGGCTCCCTTTCCGTGAATAATTGTAAGATCCTTTATGGTGGCAAATATTTGTTTCCCAGTGTGATTCTTCGGAGCTAAGGCAGTCTCCTTTGTCCCGTCAAAAGCTCTCTTATTATTGCGGTATGGGCGATCCTTGCGGAGGAACCTACGATGCCACATGTAAGTCATTTTTCGGCAGTTCCTTAGCCACCGGCTAGCTGTATCATCCAAGCATTGAACACATCCGTTGAAGCTTTTTGTCGTTTGGCCTGGCAGGTTGCACAGAGCAAGATAATCATTAATGGTTACGAAAAATAATGCCCGTAGGATAAAGTTCTCTCTTTTATAGTCATCCCATACCCATACACCATTGTTCCACAATATTAGAAGATCTTCAACCAATGTTTTGATGTACACATCGATATCATTGCTGTGTTGCCTGGGCCATTAGATCAGTAGTGGCATCATAATGTACTTTCGCTTCATGCAAAGCCAAGGAGGAAGGTTGTAGATGCATAAAGTCACTGGCCAAGTGCTATGACGACTACTCATGTTGCCAAAAGGATTCATCCCATCCGTACTCAACCCGAACCTTATATTCCTCACATCATATGCAAAGTGCTTCTTATATTTTCTATCGATGTTCCTCCATTGCACAGAATCAGCAGGGTGTCTGAGAATTCCATCCTTCTTACGCTCTTCGGCGTTCCATCGTAGCAATTGGGCATGCCTTTTGTTCGTAAACAATCGCTTCAGACAGGGGATTATAGGGAAATACCACACCACCTTACGGGGACACCTCTTCTTCTTATGCTTCACCCCGACATCATCGTTCTCGATATCATCATCGTTGCCCTTATAACTCTTTGCTTTGGAAACAACACAGACATCCATGTCTACAAACTCATTGCGATACATTATGCAATCGTTTGGACATGCGTGTATCCTTTGTACTTCCAGTCCCAACGGGCAGACAACCAGCTTGGCCAGGTACGTAGTTGCAGGCAACACGTTACCATCTGGAAGCAAGTCCCCCAAGAGACATAACATTTCAGTATATCAATAAACATACCAAAATAATTTATTCTTTACATTAGTCATGCAGTACTAATTAATAAAAACGATAAACACATTATAAGCACATAACTGCAAATAACAATATAATTGTAAATGATTAGATTTACAAATACATCTAGCAATTTTGCCTATATTAAGATACTGTAACATAACAGATTTTTTTCCTTGGTGGTGGAAATATTTAGTCCGGGTGTGGGTCCTTGTTGCAGGCAGTCTAGGGGGTCTGATGGACTCATCTGAGAGCTACAGGGTTGTCATTTCATCTGTTTGGAAATGAGCCTGGATGACCCTCCATTTAATCCCCCTCCACCTAATTCCCTCCACCTAACCCTCCCTCACTCCTCTCTTTCTTTTCCTGCTGCCAGCCAAACCGAACCAGGGAGCTCCTCCTCCAGCCAGACCGAGCCAGGGAGCTCTCCCTCCAGCAGGCTGTGCTCTCCTCCTCCCGCTTGCGTCGTGCCTCCTCCTGCCTCCTGCCTGGCCCGGCTCCTCGTCGTGCACCACCCCTCGCCGCCGCCTCCAAGCTGCATGGCGCCCCCGCCCGTCTGCAGGCCTCCCGGGGCTGCGCCACCGGCCAGCCCTCCTCGGCGACGCCTCCCGGCCGACCTCGCCTCCCCTTGGCGGCACCTCCCGCGCCCGTGGCTTTGCTGCGTCGCCGTGCCAGCCGCCGTGCCTCCGGCCGCCCAGCGCTCCGTGGCGCCCTCTCCTCATTGTGGCGCCTCGAGCAGCAGCTCTCCCCACCTCCTTCTTCCTCCATGGACTTCCTTTGAGGTAAAACCCTAGGAATTTGGGGTTTAATTGTATGCATGCTAGGTGTTTGATGAAATGCCTAGAAGGTTTAGGTTTGTTGAATGTGATTGCGTATATATATTATCTTGATTAGTTGGTATCGGCATCTTGCGTTTCTTGGTTTCTATTGAGAATGCAGAATCTACGCTTCGATTGATATTGGATTGCAGTTGAAGATTGTCTTTGCAACCATCGGTATAATTGGTAGGGAACCTTTTAGGTGGAGCTATTCCTGCATGTGGCAAATGGTGAATTGGATGGCAATGAAAAATGAGTTAGGATGGAAATTGAGTTTTGTTGATAGTATTCTGTGGTTGCTATTTGTTTGCCTGTTCATTGGTTTTTGTGTTGGGAAAGTATCTTTTGTTGATAGCAAATTTATCATGCTGAGTCAAGGATTAGGAGGGCTTGAATGTAGTGGAAATCTATAACTTATGCATGGTGAGTTGATGACTGAAATGTGGTATTCATCTCATTAGCAATTTACATTATATGTTGGTCCATATTAGTTTCTTTCTGTCTTTTGCTTTGTGGGCACATAGAAGATGTATTGACTATGATGGCTGTAAAGTGATGACTAGAGAATGAACTTGTATCATTATTTGTTATTCGTGAATCCTCCACTTTATGAGCAATTGTTTTGGTGATTTTTATATGTGCTTTTGGTAGTTCTTTCTTCTAAACTATTTCTTTTATGATGTTAGAATGGTTAGATTGGAGGACATGGCTATTTATGGGTGGGTTTCAGCATGTTGCTGGCTATTTATAGGCGGGTTTCTACATGTTGCTCTTATCTTTCTGTTTTGTTCTTTTAATTACCCTACATTCGAACTCTTGGATTCATGCATTCCTTTTTGTGAGGCTTTTCTTGAATAGCCTATTCTTTTGACTGTACCAGTTTAGTCATGTATAAAGTATCAAGGAAATTGGAATCGATATGTAAAATAGATTTCAAAGTATCTACTTTCATTGAGATTGTATAATCTGAACTTCAGTAACTATTGGACTCTTTTTTTTTAGTTTCCCAAATCCATCCTAGGTTTTAATGCAATAGTTATGGTTGGCAGCATAAGGTTCTTAGGTTTTATTATACTACACCGACTTGCTATTACCATTTAACTTGCTGCTGTAAATTCAATGCTTAATTCGGATTTGTATCGAGTGTTTTAAGCGAAGTTGAAATGAGTTGTCTCGAATGCGAGTAATTGCCGGTGATTGTTGTTTTCAGGTAGTGGGTCTTCCGGGGTTACCTCGACTCCGCATCACTCCGTCTTCAATAAAAAGACAAGTGCATCCCCTAGAGCGTTATTAGAGTGTTAAACTACGCTTTGCTTGCGATAAGATTATGGAAATTCTAATAGTTTGGTTATGTTTAATAGCATGTCTATAAGTTGTTCTTAGTACGATGATGAGGATGGATGAGTGTTAGCAATTGGAAAGTAAGTATCAATTTCAGTTACTTCAATGCCTTCTGAAGTGTACAAGGGAGTATGGTTTTGTTGATCACGAATGATAAAGTGAGTAAATGATAATTTGCGTGTTTATATTCATGTTTGTGTCGTGTTTATAACCATGTCATTTGCATTTGCGCACTCATTACAGAAGAGGCGACCCATGTTGATGTGGGCCTCTGTACTCACACGTAGTGAGTACAAAAAGTCCTACCTCGTAGTCCTATCTACGGATGGGAGCGAGTCGAAGAAAGTAGGCCCGCCACGGATGGTTGGGAATGAGAGGGTGCACGCCGACGGGTGTGCAGTCACCTATACCGGTATAGGCTTAAAAGTTGCATTTTGAGCATGAATGCATAAAAGCATTGCATTTCATTGTGTGTTGCAATTAATAATGTTGATTGATGAGAATGGAAAGAACAGGTTGATGAGTGAGTCGTGGCTCATCCAGAAATGGTTACTGAGGCTCGAGTAGCGTGTAGTTACGTTTCCGAGTCGGACGTGGTAAGTGGGGTTAATTATTGCTTTGTTTACTGGATGGTTTCAAGTAAGTAATGGTTATATCAAATAATGAAGTAATCGTGTTCTTACGTTTTGGATTTATAGAAATTCAAACTGCTTCCTTTCTTTACGGTTGTTAATTAAAGGAACTGTTATTTTATGTCTTAAAGTAGTTGTATTCTAGTCGAATTCATTACTTTTCATACTTGACTGCACTTTGCTGAGTCTTGGACTCACGCTTGTTGTTCTCTCGTTTTAGGTACTTTGAAGCTGGATCGTCGGGTTGGGAATAGTAACACGTGCACGACTTCAGTCTCCATCAATTTAATTAACAATTTGTTAAGTCTGGATGTAATTAATGTGGTTGTAATGTATTGTTCATCGTGGTGAAATTTATTATTTTCCGTTGGGTGTGATTGATTAACTAAGGACCAGTTAGAATGATATATTATAACTGCAAATGTTTTCTGTCTGCTGAGTGGATGTCCTAGTTTCTAGAGAGGTCATACCGAAATTTTGTAAATTTCGGTGACTTAGTTTTAAGTCGGGTTTACAGTTTAGTGATTGATTGCAGTCAGTTTCGTATAGGTGTTAGGTTTTTATGCCTTCTGCGGTAATTCTCAGTTCAATTAATCTTGTTGTGGAGAATTATCGTGTGTTGGTAACCCTTCGGACTTGTGTGGCTCCGAGGGGTGTCGCTAGTGAATCAGGGTTTTGGTAACATCCGTGGCGCATTGGCGAAGGGGTGTTACAGATACATCAAACCTTTTTTGCTATTTAAATATCCATCTAGCATTTTTTTATTATTTACAAGATTTATTCATTTCATTTTGTTATGTAGCACTATTAAATTAAATTAATATACATCAAACAAGCATATAATTGAATATAAGGATATATTTCTAAATAATTATGTATCTTGCAACTTTCATTATTGGAAAATCCTTCTCCATTTTTCATTATTTAAATATTCAACAAGCAATTCTCACTATTTATAATTCATCTAGCAATTTTTACTATTTAAATATCCATATAACAATTTTTCATTATTTAAAAGAATTACAGTATGCATAATTGTCCATCTAGCAAATTTCATTACTTAAAATACACTACATCACTAAAATGGATAAGAATTATAATTTATTCAATAATTTAGCTATATCTAATTTGAGCATTACCGACCTAAAATGTTCACACCATACAATCTACAATTATCAACATCTAGAGCAATCTATAAAGTAAAATTTTACTACAAATATAACATAGATAAAGTCAGTAATTAACCTCGAAGAGAAATACGACACAAATTTTAATACAATTTTTCAGCAGCAACTCGCCAAGGTAATAACTACCGAGCAAAACAGAGCTCCTCTTTGTTCTGCTCGGTCGGAGAAGAAGTTGCCTCGAAGAGAAATACGACAAAAATATTAACACACTTGGCAGCACCTCGCCAAGAAAATAACAACCGAGCAAACAGAACTCCTTTCTGTTCTGCTTGGCCGGGGAAGGCGTCGGTCAGGGGCCAGCTTATATAAATATCTTATCACTGCCATCTCTGGGCAGAACCGGAAGTGATAAGGTCACATTACGCGGGAAAATTCGGATGTGTGGGAAAATACATATCACTGCCGGTTAAATACTTAAACTGGTAGTAAAAGTTCTAATATCACTACCGGTTATAAATAGAACCAATAGTGATATTTCACTACCGGTTTTGGGTGTATACCGGCAGTGATAGTCTGTTATCACTATCGGTTGGTTAGCCAAACCGGCAGTGATATGTTTCCCGCGCAACCGATCTTACGAACCGACAGTGATATGTTATCACTAATGGCTCTATCCCAACCGGCAGTGATATGGCGGCAAGGATTGCCTGTTGTGTAGTAGTGTGGAATCAAGATTTGATTTGAAACATTATCTCTTATCTCATTTTCTTATACACTATCACAAAACAACACATAGGTGACGTCTTATTTGTAGCGGTTCTTTTGGAACCGTCACAAATACACTTATCTGTGGTGGTTCTAAAGTTGAAAATGGCGGGAAGACTATTTGTTGTGGTTTTCGTTTAGAACCATCACAAATAATCTCGGGACTATTTGTGGTGGTTTTTGGATGGAACCGCCACAGATAATAATATTATCTGTGGCGGTTTTCCTTTGAAACCGCCACTGATAATTTGTGGCGGTCTTAGGAAAAAACCGCCACTCATAATATTAGTACTTGTGGTGGTTTTCTGTTAAAACCACTACTGACATTATTATCTGTGGTGGTTTTAATTAAAAACTGCCATAAATAATATTCCTATAAATACCTCCTGCAGCCACGTCATGGTGTAACACCCTGGAACCACACGTACCCAAAGTGTTACCAAAATCTATAATAAAACTAGACAAGGGAGATCCAACTATACTAGTACTCCAAAATCCACTAAAAATTTTGGCAGCACCTACCCTAAAAATAGTGGACATCCACTTAGCAGGCAAAGAGATAACAAGATAACAATTTCAGGCATGAAAACTAATAGCATAATTAGCGACTAAGCTTAACTACACTACAAAACTTGCAAAACTAAAACCACAAACACAATTATTACAAAGATTCCCCACTAGTTAACATCGTGAAACATTAATCCAGCTAATCCTTTATCATATCATGGAAGTGAGTGGAGGTGAAGCTAAGTCCTAACCCGGCAAGACGTCCTCGGAGTACCTAAAAATATTAAACAAAACAAGCGTGAGTCCAAGATTCAGCAAAAGTGCATCAGGTAAGCAAATCATAACCAATTAATGCATTTAATTCAATAACATGATCATATCTCTTAAACAAATCAACAAGTACATAAACCATTAGCAACAGCACTATTTACCTCCTTTACCCCATTGTTTACTTCATAAACATACCTCATCAAACATCTTGGGAGGAGTCCATGACTCTATCCTGCATCCTCACCACACCATTAACACGATAATTATCATTAGCGATGCAATGCAACATGCATGCTCATGAATGCACCTTTCCTTTGCACATACCGGTATTACTGACTGCACACCCGTCGGTGTGCACCCTCTCATTCCCCTCCATCCCGTGAAGGGGCCTACTCTTACTGTCTCGCTCTCATCCATCCCTGTGGATGGGACTACGGGGTAGGATTTTTATGTTCACTACGTGTAAACATAGAGGCCCACATCAGCATGGGTCGCCTCTTCCATTATGAATGCACAAATGAAATAGATACAAATAAATTGCACTCTACATTCATTTCTAATAGTTGCATCAATTCCAACATACTCATAGTCATATTCATAACATAACCATATGCATTATCATGCCCATAGCCAAACATGCATATAATAGGGTAATATGGCATCTCAAACATTTTAGATGGCAAACTAACAGTCTTTATTTCAACACATCTATTCATCACCATATCTAATGCACTTGCATCGTCATAAGCATAATCATAATCCTGGGCACACTCATAAACATAACCTTAATCGTTAGCATAATCATATTCATAGAGAAAAGCAAGCAACCAGCATCCTAAAAACATCCTAATTGATACACTTGCCTTTATCCACTCCGAATTGAGTGGCAAGAAGCTGCTGCCACTCCCGAGATCGCTCTCCCTGCAATAAACATATTCATGCACTTCAAAACAAAGCAATCATGATAATAAGCAATATCAATCTAGCCCCCCAAAAAAAATCAACAAGCTACCACTCGGACAGCTAGCCGCTAAAACATGCATAACTTTTACATGGCATAACCAAAACTCGCATTCTCGATCTCTAATAATACTTAAGAACACCACGCACATTCTTGCAACAATCGGACCCTTCGAAACTGAAGCAAACACCCTCAAAACTTAATCTGAACCTTATTTCAGAACTGCTCCAAATCTCTGAATTTCTAACAACAACTAGTTTGGATACCTAACTTCTTCATAGCAAAACTATTGCTATAAAACTTCAAATTAAGCAAATGAAGACATTTTCAGAAACTACATAAAATTAACCACCTATTTCCAGGCAAATTGAAATTTCAATTCGGCCTCCAACTAGCCCTAAATCACAGAGAAAAATCGATACCACTACCAGTTCAGAACTTGGATAGCGGACAATAGAATGAGCATAACTTTCAAATGGTTGAACCAAATTGAGTGTTCTCAGCCTCTAATGAAACTTAAGATTAATATCTTCAATTTCCCTATAGCCACAAATTTAGGAGATGGTTCTAAGGTCCTCAAATCAAACTTTGAACAACAGACTAAAACTCTGAACATTCAGCAAAAACTCAATTCTGGACAGTAACTTCACTGCAACATAGTTGAGTTCTACTACCCTAGAGCCACCATTTCTCTCCAAAATCCCTAAAATCTTCAACCCTAGAACACTCTAACTACCAATGTTCCTCCAAAACAACAGCAAGAACCCTAGAAATCCATGCCCCCACTTACCTTCCAATGAGGAACAAGAGGAGGGAGAGGAGGAGCTTGCTGCCAGGGAAGGGAGGAGCTGAGCTGTAGCCATCAGTATAGGAATCCGACCTATTTACGTCGGCCAAAAACCGACGTAATTATCTATTTACGTTGGCATGCCGATGTAAATAGGCTACGTAAACTGAGCGACGTAAATAGCCCGTATTTACGTCGGTGCCGTCGTAAATAAGGTTTATTTACGTCGGCCTCTAGGCCAACGTAAATAGGAATAGTAGTCCACGTCCGGCTTGAGTAGAGCTGACGTGGAACTTATTTATATCGGCCTCTGGCCGACATAAATAATGTCCACGTCATCGTATTTACGTCGGCTAAGCTTTGACCTACGTAAATACTGTAAGTTTCATTGCCGGCTGAGTGGTGCTAGTATTTATGTCGGCCAGCCCTGGCCGACGTAAATACTGGAGGCCAGACAGCCAAATATCAGATCTGGCCAACCTGATTTGGGCAGCACAAATATCAATTCAGTAGAGCAAAAATATCAATCCATTCATATCATTCAGGACAGTAAAAATATCAAGCCATTCAACCAAGCATTCATATAAACCAATATCAATCCGTCCATTTGCATACAACACATAGAAACTTCAATTTGGAAAGTTCAATTTGCAAACATAACATATGACACAGTTCAACCATACTAATTGTTCATACAAACATCAATTTGGAGTATCTTCAAAATGATGCCCGCTACCGGCGTCGCCTCCCGAGTTTAAGAAGTCGCCAACCGACAGCAGAGTCCTCGAAGAAGATGCGCTGGTGCCTCCAACATGTGCATCCGGTGTGCGGGCCGCCGAACCCTATATCAACGAACATATGTTAGAGATAGCTAGATTATGTTAAAACAAATTTAAATTGTTCGATGATACCATGTTGGGAGATTGCGGGGTAAAGAAGGGTGGAGGTTGGAACGGGGGAAGATTCGATGGTCTTCGAATCGTCATGCCATATATTCCTACCAAACAAATGTAATTGGCATGAATACAATTATTGACATATATCTAAAATTAAAGCATGTATACATAACTAAAATTAAAGCATATAACCAAACAAATGTAATTGGCATGAATATATAACTAAAATTAAAGCATGCATAAAATCATCGACATATAACTAAAAGTAAAGGCGCATGAATGCTAAAATACATAACTAAAATTAAATTTGCAGTTTGCCAATAGTTTAAATTTCTAGTAAGTTTAAATTCTTGCCTCCCGCCCCCACCCTATATTTTTAGGGATTGGAAAGAGAAGCAAATTGTTGTAAAATACCGTTGATTTACCTACTCGAATCAACAGCACGCATGCAAGAACACGCGAATCAAGAATCGAGAACACATAGAATGTAGGGTGGAAATCTCTTTCACTTTATTGATGCATCGTTTACAATGAGGGGGCACCCGATATATATAGCGGTGTGAGAGAGAGTTCGGATTCGACCACATTAGGAAGAGATAAGAGTCCAAACCATATTTGGTTTAGGTTTCCTTATCTCACAACACCCCCCTTGGTTGAATACCGCGTAATGCATGTCTCGTTAAAAACTCCACTCAAAAACCGAGTGGGAAAAAAGAGATGGAGAAAAGAGAACATCGCACTCGCATGCTCTACTGCACTAGTTGCCTCATTAAAAACCTTTATGTGAGAAAACTTCAGGAAAACTCACAAAGGGAAAAAGAGTACAACTTATTACCTTCAGGATTTTATTAGGATCTTCAGGATCGCAATAAGGATTATGATTCAAGGGTTTTCTCCCCCCGAACTCAGCATCTCTCTAGGTCTTCTCATTCTAATGCCTTTAACATATCTTTGAAATGTGGATTTAGGCAAGGACTTAGTGAATAAATCTGCGAGATTTTCACATGACTTAGTTTGCAGGATCCTTATCGCACCACTCTTCTGGAGTTCGTGAGGATAGAATAATTTAGGAGCAATATGCTTCGTGATGTTGCTCTTTACATAACCCAATTGCATTTGTGCAACATAAGCAGAATTATCTTCATAGATAATTGTGGGGGGTATCGACGGTGTTAAGGCCACATGACTTTTGGATATGGCTAATCACACGTCGCAGCCAAACACATTCACATGAGGCTTCATACAGGGCTATAATCTTTGAGTGATTGGTAGAAGTTACTACTAGGGTCTGTTTACAAGATCGCCAGGAAACAGCTGTACCACCGCAGAGAAACACAAAACCAGTCTGAGTTTTGGCACTGTGGGGATCAGACAGATAGCCAGCATCCGTATATGCCACCATGGTCAAGTCTTGGTTCTTCTGGAAAAACAACCCAAGATCTTGAGTACCTTGGAGGTATTTGAGTAAAGTCTTTACACCAGCCCAATGTCTTCTGGTTGGAGCTGAACAATGTCTTGCTAGCAAATTCACTGCGAATGTAATATCAGGCCTTGTGCAGTTCGCAAGGTACATGAGTGCTCCAATGGCACTTAAATATGGGACTTCAGGTCCTAATACTTCCTGATTTTGCATCCTCGGTCTAAAAGGGTCTTTATCCACTTCAAGGGATTTTACGACCATGGGGGTTTTTAAGGGGTGTGATTTATCCATATTAAACATTTCTAATACCTTCCAGGTATAGGACGACTGGTGAACAAGAATTCCTTCTAGGAGATGCTCTAGCTGCAAGCCTAATCAAAATTTGATTTTACCCAAATCTTTCATCTCAAACTCTGTCGTGGGGTAAGCACTTGCTTCCTTTATCTCCTCTGTGGTTCTGATGATATTCAGATCATCAACATACACTAAGATGATACAGAATCCATTCTGAGATTTCTTTATAAACACACAGGGACAATCATTATTATAGGAGTATCCCTTCTTCAGGAGGAACTCATTAAGCCGGTTATACCACATTCTTCCCGACTATTTTAATCCGTATAGCGATCTCCGTAGTTTGACGCTATACATGTTGCGATTATTTGGATCTGGGACTTTTACTCCTTCAGGGACTTGCATATAAATGTCCGAATCCAGTGACCCATATAAATATGTGGTCACCACACCCATCAACTGCATTTTTAAATTTAAGCCAGCTGGCATTGATATTAAATATTGGAACGTTATTCCACTCATTACAGGAGAATATGCTTCATCGTAATCGATGCCGGGTCTCTGCGTGAAGCCTTGTGCTACAAGCCTCGCTTTTTATATCTCACCACCTGGGTATTTTCATTTCTCTTCTGGATGAAAAACCCATTTGATCCTGCTGGGAATTACTTTAGGAAATATTCAGTCAACAGGACCAGAAACTTTCCTCTTATTAAGAGAGTGTTACCTCAATTGCTTCTTTTGACCCTATCTGAGCGCTTCTGGCACTCTGCCATGGACTTTGGATCTAGATCTAGTTTTTAGCAATTTTAGAGGCAATTATATGTCGACAATTGTAGTCTTTCTTTTATTCATTTCTCCTGCATCACTTTGGGGATATATCTATATAAATTTCTTCCAGCTCCTCGTGATTTCCCACAGCGAAGAGTGCAGGTGTTCGACTTCGGCGTGGAATTGTGCGCGCAAATATACGTTGGGTTTATCATCTTCAGGATGAATCACTTCAGGGATGTTACCATCTCCGGGATGGCTCACTTCAGGGATTTTCTTAACATCAGGTTGAGCTTCTTCTACTGTCACAGGTAGTGTTCTCAATTGTTTGGTTCTCTATTTCTGCGGACGTCTTTGCGGAATTGAGTCCCGTGCACCTGGAGGCCTCCCCCTCTTCTTATCATGAGGGTCAAGGGTGGGTTCAATATCCTTCTAGGATATTTTCACTCTTTCAGGTGCATATACTGCAGGTATATGAGATCTTTCACTCCCTCATGACCAGTGAAGTCATTTGGCAGATTATTGGCTTATTTGTTGCAGATTATTATCCTTCAAACTCCAAGTTCGGTCTCTCTAGTGCGTGGATCTAAAGACTCGGCGTTCTCTAATGTGGTGCTTATCTCCCCCTAATGCCGAAAAATGTCTTTAGTACAATTAGCGTACCGAGCCATGTACAGATCCCTTGTCATAGGCTCTAGGTATTTTAATACATGACGGAGATTCATAACCTACGTGGATCCTCAACTTCTGGTGAGGTCTTATGGTTGTACGCTGTGGTGGAGAGATTGGCATGTATACAGTACAGCCAGGTTTTCACAGATGGGAAATACTTAATTCTTTTCTACGCACTATCTGCAACGGGGAAATTTTGTGATGTGCAGTTGGACTGAGTTGAATTATTACCACAGTATGCAGCACTGCATGGCCCCAACAACTGGTTGGAAGCCAACTATTTTGCAGGAGTGGCCAAGCAATATAATAAGTTTTATTCTTTTAATATAATGACTCTGCAAGGCCATTTTGAGTGGACATTAGGTACGAGATGCCCTACATTAATTATCAGAGCCTTATTATAATCATTAAATGCTTTGAGATGAACTCACCAGCATTGACCATTTAAATAGATTTGATCATTTCTTTTGGAAAGTAGGCTCTTAACTTAATAATTTGTGCAATTAATTTTGGTAAGAGCATGGATAAGAGACCTAGATAGGACCATCTAATTGAAGCATTTGTCAGTACCATAAAATCTCTTGAAAGAGACCCGACAGGGGCTGAATGGGTCCACAAATGTCACTTTGAATTTTCTCCAGGAAATTCAGTGATTCTTCCCTAACCCTTTAGGTAAGAAGATCTAAGAATGAGCTTTCCTTTAGCGCAATCAGGGCATAAGAAAACTTCAGGTCTGTCGTGCCCCGAATTTTCACGGATTCGGACACTCTGTGTATGCCGTACTAGTCCAGGATCACGCTAGTACACACAGGATAAACAGGTTGAAGTACCACAATCATACACAGCGGAAATAAATAATAAAGTACTTCAAGCATAATATAGTCGAGTTACATGACCTTATGGTCGCCTTACAATAATTCGCCACGCAGGGCGATAAATATCATTAGTACCAAGTTCATTCAGCGGAAGCAAAATACGATAGCGGAACCACTCCTAGCCACAGGCTATTGAGTGCGGCTCAACCCTTAATCCTCTTGGCCTTCGACGAACTCTTCATTCCAAGCTGGCACGGCTTCTTCTTCTTCTTCTGAGGTTTTTGTCGATGCAAGGGTGAGTATACAACATACTCAACAAGTCATGCACAATGCAGATCTATTACTACATGCATGGCTTATTCCAAAGGAAAGGCTTAATTGGTTATTTTGCATAAAGCAGCATTTCTTTTAATAGGTAATCCTATTAGCTTGAAAGCAGTAAAATCAGTATTATTAATAATTAATTTTTCAATTCTTTTTCAAGAGTTTTGGCACACTGACCCTAGTTTCATTCACATAGCTTTTGGCACACACCACCCATCCCATATTTTTATTTTGAAAATCTAACCCTTATTTGTAATCACCGAGCAATGTCGAGATGCGGACACGGCTATTGAATAGATTCACACACACACTCAGAGGTCAGTGCCGGGACCCGAATTTGCAAATCCGGACCCTCGTGTATTCAGCACTAGTCGAGATCACGCTAGTGCACACGATCTCAACATTGGTACATATCACGGTCATAACCAGCGAAATAATAAGTACTTTGATTAAATACTCAAACTAGTTGATCGACCTTATGGTCAAGTTACAAGAGATCGCCTCGCGAGCTTAAGACTTATTAAAATATTCAAATGCAATGAAATAAAATAAACTCGTGGCGCCAACCAATTTGCCACGAGTAACCGAGTGGGCTCGCTCCTAGTTTATCGGCTCCTCTGATACTCCTCCTCTGGCGGGGTTTGCTTCTTCTTCAAGCTGAAGTTGTGTTGTTGTGGGGTGAGTACTTTGAGCACTCAAAGCAAGTCATGCACAAAATGCAATTCTAATATTCTACATGCATGGCTTAGTACAAAGGATAGGCTATGGTTCATGAGCAATCTGACATTTAAGAATAACGGTAATAATTTGCAAAGCAAAGAAAAAGCGATAATAAGAATAGTAGCTTTCACAAACATTTTAATCACAATCATATTTCCATCCTATGTCAAGTTCCTCATTACCAACCCAAGCATTTTTCCATAAAAAATTCATTTTCATAAAAATCTAACCCTTGGCCAGTAATCACGAAGCGATGCTCATTACGTGAGCACGGCTATTGAATAGGTTGTACACTCTGCAGAGGTTATGCACTTTACCCACAAGATACGGTCAAATACCACGGGGCAAATAACCGTGAAGCTTTTCCAAAGTTCCATCTAAACCCAATCTTGCCGCTAAGGTTTCAACTTTGGAGGGATGGTTACCACACCTGTGCCCCCTCTTGCACCATGTGAGTTCTCATTCCGCTTCTCTGGGCCTCACACCACCACGCAAGTACCAAAGAATAGATTTCCCGGTTTACTCAGCTAAGTCCGTCCCATTCTGAAGCTTGTGGTCTGTATGAGAGACTCAGTTCAAATGCTCGCAAGGTTAAGTCCTTAGTTGACCGAGGCAAGACTAACCAAGTGTGATCTCAATTATCCAAAAACCAATAAAAACCAAATACGACCGCCCAGTTGCCACTCTTGGCCCACCAGAAACAATCTTGCCATTTGCCCCAGTCTAAATCATTTTCCCACCCCAGTTCTTTACCATTGCACCACGTGCCATCATCAACTCAATAACACATGTCTCTTTCACAAAGCATGTTCAATATCTCATCAAGTCAGTATTCACTTTGGTATTCCAAAATCATGAAACGTCCACGTGGCAGGGCTAAGCATACTACTTCGGTCTACTCAACCCATGTTGGCAAATTATAAAAGTCAACTATTAATCCATATCCTAGGGTGACAAAAGATTCATGGCCTACAATTATATATGACAAGGTGGCATACTGAGAACTTAGGCATTTAACTAATCCCAAAACTTATTCAAAATCATTTCTATCAAATTAGCATGCAATAGTTTAAATCAAAATAATTTGCTCTAGTAGGTTCAACATGATCAAACACAACTTGCCTTCAAAAATCTTGATTACGGCTCGAGCTTGCTCTCGGTCGAGAACCTCTCCTCGAAACCCGGGCACTTCAACGTCTCACGCATAGCGTAAACACAAATAATAAAATAAATAAACAGTGGGAAAATAGTACTCAAAAATTCAATTAAAATTCATAAACAGAAAGATCACAATTTTACAAATTTATAGAAATTGGAATCACTCAAATCGGAGTTAAAAGCGCAAAAGTTATAAGCATTTGAAGTTTCAAAATATATTTAAAATCAATATACCGAATTAAATAAATATTTTCTTTTTGGAAAATCAATTATTGCGTCATCTGTGACACGGTCGCCACCAGAGAGTGACACGTGGCCTGCCGACGTCACCGACCGACTCCGTGATGGCGTCAAGATAGCGTCATCGTGGCGTCAAGACGACTTCGGCTATCTCTCGAGAAGTGGGTCCCACCGTGGCGTCGGCATAGCGTCGCGGTGACGTCACACGACAGTGCGTGTGGTCGACGGGTGGGCCCGTCTTTGTCGGCGTCTCATCGCGCCTGATGCTCTCGGCGATCGACATGCGCTCGGCTCGCTGTCGGCGTCCACGCACGATGATCGCGTGCCGTGGCACGACGGTGGCCCTCTGGTTGCATCTAATGGTGGAGATTAGAAGATGGGCTTTCTTGTTTTGGGGCGGCGTGGCGGGATCTGAATCGTCGATTGGAGATCGGACGGTCGGCAAGCACGGGCGACGGCGATGGTGTGGCGGCTGCTTGACCGGAGACGAAGACGGCGGCGGCGTCGGCGCGGCGTTCCATGGTCCTCGGCGACGTCGCAAGATGCGCTCGGTCTTGGCGCGACGAGATGAGTCGAGATGGTGGCGCGGCGACGGCGGAGAATCACCGGCGGCGATTTAACCGACGCCAAGAAGTCTGCGGAAGGCTTCAGACTTCGGCGAGGTCGTCGGCGGCGTCTGGTGGTCTTGGCGCAAACCGAGGAACACAGGAGGGTGGCGGCGCATTAAATAGGGGCTCTTAGCGTCCGTGTTGATTCTGAAATTCGCGCGAGGAGTCCGTGGGCGTGAGTCCGTGAGGAATAGGGTTGGGTGGCGTGGCGCATCGTGAGCCGTCGGATGAAGATCGAGCGCCACGGCGCTAGGGTTTTTCAAACGGGCCGCAAAGATTTCGGCCCAACACTATTCATCCGGATTTTTAATTCTTTTTCGATTAAAAATATTTCCCGAAAATAAAATAATTTGTTTGGGGCATTAAAAATATCAGAAAAATTCTAGAAAAATTCTCATAAATATTTTAAGACATTTGTGACTCAAATAAAATATTTTCAGCAAAACTTTATCTTAACTTTTCCATTATTTAATTAATTTGCTAAATGGTTTAATTCAAAATAAATTCAAATAAATCCAAATAAATTCCAGAAATTCAAAATACCACTAAAATGCAAGAAAAGCAAAAATTGGGATGTTACAGGCTGTACACTTTACCCACAGGATACAGTCGCTCACCACACAGGCGATTGATTGCAACAAAGTCTTTCGAGACTAACATTTAACCGTTGAACCCCTCGACACTTCCTTCTAACACTTCCTCACTCGAGCGAAGTTTAGGCAGGGCAAGTACTGCTGAATGGGTACCAAGCCGTAGCACAGTACGCTTCCTCTGATTAATCGATGTGCCTTTGTCACCCGAGGTTTCAAAGGAAAGAGGTTAGAAACCTACTTAACTAGGTCCGTCCCATTCCGGACAAGTGGTTTTACACGGAACTCAGTTCAAAGGCTCGCAAGGTAAAGTCCTTAACTGTCCCAGGCAAGACTTCCAATTTATACAACTCGGCACACAGCCTTATCAATCTTTCACACAGCCCATTGCCACACAGGCCCACCTGGCACGAAGCCTTCTTGCCACTTGCCCCGGTCCAAATCAATTCCCACCCCACTTTTGTAATTAAGCAACACATGCCATTTTCCACATTATTCCATGAATAGCACCACACAGGTTACTATCCTAATCCATGACATAATCGCACTTTTTCAAAAAATGCGTTCCATAGTTGTTTAGTCAATATTCATTTGCTATTTGAAAGACATTCAACGCATATAAGCAAGCTAGCGACTAATCACGGTCTAGCCTCCGTGTTGGCATCATATTAGCATCAACATAATTTAAACATCCTAGGGTGACAAGGTATTCAGGGCATATAATGACATTAATAAGGTGGCCTAATCCAATTGGTATTTTAGCTACATTTCCCACAATAAGCAATATCATTTTTAATTAATATAGCATGCATAAATTGAATCGAAATACATTTTTAAAATCTAGGGGCAATATGGTCAAAGCATGACTTGCCTTCAAACAGCGGTTGGTTCTGGTCGAAGCTCTGCGACGGATCTTCAAATCCTCCTCGATTTAATTCGGCGACTCGAGTCTCAAGACGCATAATCAAACATACAATAGCACTCAATACAGACAGCAAGACCATCACCAAAAATAAAATAAAATTCACCAATAAATAGTTCACATTTTACAAATTTTTGGGCACTGGAATCACTCAATTCGAGTTAAAAGCATAAAAGTTATCGCCTTTACAATATTCGAAAATTCATAAAAGAATAAACCGATTTATTCATCTATTTTCCACCGATTTTACGGCTACTTTCTCTCGGCTCACACGTGTCGGCACGAGAGCGAGCCACGTCGCCTCACCAGCGGCAGGTGGGCCGGATGGCGTCCGCGCCGACGCCAAGACGGCCGGCGGTCCACCCATCGGCGTGTGGGCGGTGAACGATACCTAGACCAACGAAGTCGACACGGCGACGAACCATCAAGCCACGCATACGATTTACTCTCGACCGTTGGATTCGGATCAGACGGCGCAAGAACTCCCCGAGCGGTTCACTGTTAACGGGCCTACGTGGCCTTACCTCGAGCGTCCGATGAAGATCGGCATTTCTTTGGAGCTCATGAGCGTCGAAGGAGAAGCGGCGGAGCTCAATGCCGGAGTCGAAGAAGACGACACGGGCGACGGCGTTTCCGAGTCTCTCCAGTGGAATGAAGTGACCACATGGACGCGCCTTGGCTTGGTGAACTCGGAGGTGGTCTCAGGTGCGGCGGGGAACGGCGGAGCATGGCGGAAGACGAAGAAGTGAGGAGAGGGAAGAGGCAACTACGGCGAGCAAGTGCGAGTGCTACGGTGGATGGCTGAGTGAGAGAGATGAGGGGAAATGAGCAGAAGGAAGTGCTGAGCTCGGGGGTGTACTTCATTCGCTTGGACATGCCTCGGACAACACGCAATATCTCTGACAAGATCCTCGGCTCCCAACGGCGGACGGCGGTGCACAATCGCTTCGTCCCGAGACGGCGCGACCAACGTCAGCCGTCCGATCAAGATCGGACGGTGCGGAGCGAAGCGCGCGTTAGGGTTTCCTCATGAAAGCACAAGTGTTGGGCGGCCCAACATCAGAGATAAGGAATTTCGACTTTTTCGAATAAAAATAAATGTAGAAATTCAAAGTATTTGTTCAGGGCACTAAAAATACCCGAAAAATTCTAGAAAAATTCTAGAAAATATTTCAGAGCATTTTGAGCCTAAATAAAATATTAGTTTTAATTTTTGATAATTATATTTTCTGATATTTAATTACTCAAGGGAAAATGATATAAATAAATTCCAATTAAATCCAATAAATCCCAGAAAAATTAGATAAATTCAATTAAATGCAAATAAAGGTTGATTAATTCATAAAAATTCAAATAACTCCAAAATTTAAAATTTGGCCAAATTTCGGGATGTTACAAACCTACCCCCCTTAACAGAATCTCGTCCCCGAGATTCGAGGCTTAACTATAGAATAGGTTTGGGAATTCCTTTTTTAGATCTTCTTCTCGTTCCCAGGTGGCTTCACTTTCGGTGTGGTTGCTCCACTGAACTCTGCAAAAATGGGTTGTCTTGTTTCTTGTTTTTCGATCCATTGTGTTCAGAATTTTTATCGGTTGCTCTTTGTAAGTCAAGTCTTCCTGTAGTTCAACTTCTTCTAGTGATGTTTGCTCTTCAGGCACTCGGAGGCACTTCTTGAGTTGCGATACATGAAAAACATTGTGCACTCCTGCTAGTGACTTCGGTAACTCGAGTTGGTATGCGACTTCGCCCTTACGGCTTATGATCTTAAATGGTCCTACATATCTTGGCGCAAGTTTACCCTTTTGTGAAACCTCTGGACTCCCTTAAGCGGCGTAACTCGAGATACACGTAATCTTCGGTTCAAAACTCAAATCTCTACGGCGGTTGTCTGCGTAGCTCTTACGTCTTGATTTGTGCAATCTTTAACCTTTCTCGATCGGTGCTATTTGCTCTTGACTTCTCAAGTATGTCGGTCGAAGACACGACGCCACCGATCTCATTCCAATTTAACGGCGTCCTACAAGGTCGACCATACAATGCTTCAAAAGGTGACATCTGAAGACTTGCCTGATAGCTGTTGTTGTAACTAAACTCCGCATATGGCAAACATTTATCCCAAGTTGATGTATATGCTAATGCACAAGCTCTCAACATATCTTCTAATATCTGGTTGACTCTTTCTGTCTGTCCATCTGTTTGCGGGTGGTAAGCTGTACTGAAATTCAAGCGGGTGCCCATTGCTGTATGCAGCTTATCCCAAAATCTTGAGGTAAATTGGGTACCTCTGTCCGATACTATCTTCCTTGGCACTCCATGCAAGCAAACGATCCTTGCCATGTATAGCTCGGCTAACTTATCTCCTGAATAGGTTGTCTTTACCGGTATGAAATGCGCGACCTTAGTCAATCGATCCACGATGACCCATATGGAGTCACAACCTCCTTGCGTCCTTGGCAATCCGGTAATGAAATCCATTCCGATTTCTTCCTATTTCCACTCTGGTATTTTTAATGGCTGCAGCAGTCCTGCGGGTCTCTAATGCATAGCTTTGACTCGCTGGCATACATCACATAGTGCTACGTGTTCAGCAACCTCTCTCTTCATATTTGGCCACCAGAATCTCTCTTTTAAATCTTGATACATTTTTGCACTTCCTGGGTGAATCGAATACTTGGAGTCATGAGCTTCCTCCAATATTAACTGCTTTAATTCCTTTTTGTTAGGTACACCAATACGCTCTTTCATCCACAACGTTCCATGTTCGTCCAGCTTAAAGTCTTTTGCTTGGCCTTCCTCCATCTTGGCCTTGATTCGCTTGATCTTCTCATCATTCTTCTGACCTTCTCTAATCTGATCTTCCAAGATGGGCTTCACTTCTAATGCGGCTACAAATCCCTCGGGAACAACTTCCAGTTTTAACCTCTAAAGGTCCTTACATAGTTCTTCTTGGCTTCCTTCCTCTTTCAAATTTAGGCCGTGGCTTTTCCGGCTCAGGGCATCAGCCACTACATTGGCCTTGCCGGGATGATAATGGATTCTCATGTTGCAATCCTTGATCAGCTCTAACCATCTCCTTTGTCTCATGTTTAGGTCAGATTGGGTGAAAATGTATTTAAGGCTTTTATGGTCTGTATACACCTCACATCTATTGCCGATAAGATAGTGACGCCATATCTTCAGGGCGTGCACTACAGCTGCTAATTCTAGATCGTGTGTCGGGTAATTCCCTTCGTGTGGCCTTAACTGCCTTGATGCATAGGCTACTACCTTTCCATTTTGCATTAACACACATCCGAGTCCTTGGCGTGATGCATCACAGTAGATATCGAAACTCTGATGCACATCTGGCTGCACTAACACTGGTGCTGATGTCAGTCTTTTCTTCAATTCTTGGAAACTCTTCTCGCAATCCGGTGTCCAAACAAACTTCTTTTCTTTCTTTAGCAATTGCGTAATTGGCCTAGCAATTGTCGAAAATCCTTCTATAAATCGGCGGTAATAACCAGCCATTCCAAGGAAACTCGAACTTGGCTATCTGGCGACTCCCAATGTAGCAATTGTCTCAACCTTGCTTGGGTCCACTGCGATTCCTTCGGCAGTCATGACATGCCCTAAGAAATCTACCTTACTGTTCTAGAAATCGCATTTACTAAACTTTGCGTTCAACCGTTGCTCCCTTAGCTTTTCCAACACTAATCTCAAATGTTGGGCATGCTCTTCATCCGTCCTTGAATAAACCAAAATATCATCGATGAACACGACCACAAATTTATCTAAGTACTCCATGAATACTTTATTCATTAAGTTCATAAAGTATGCTGGGGCGTTTGTCAATCCAAACGACATAACCGTGAACTCATAATGTCCATATCTTGAAGAAAATGCGGTCTTGGGTATGTCCTCTGTCTTGATTCTCAACTGGTGATATCCTGACCTAAGGTCGATCTTGGAGAATACTCCTGCTCCTCTTAGTTAATCGAAAAGGTCATTTATTCGGGGTAACGGGTATTTATTCTTTATCGTCACTTCGTTAAGTCTTGCGATAGTCTATACACATCGAAAACTCCCATCCTTTTTCTTAATCTAACGTAACGGTGCTCCCCAAGGTGACGAGCTCGGTCGATGAATCCTTTTCCAATAACTCCTCAATCTGTTTCTTCATTTCGACCCGGTTCTTTGGTGGACATCCGATATGGTCTCTTTGCTATCGGTCTTTGTTCGGGCACTAAGTCAATTACAAACTCTATGTCTCTGTCAGGGGCATTCTGGTAATTCCTCGGGAAAAACATCGGGTATTCATCGACCCTTTGGTACATCTCTTATCTTGTGATCTCCAAATTGTTTACTAGCATTTGACCTCCTCGAACTGCCACTGCTTGAATCTCCACTTTTCTACCATCGGGGCTCTCGATAGACACAACTCTTCGTCCACAGTCTAATATAGCCTTATGCTTAGTCAACCAATCCATTCCCAGGATAACATCCAGGGTTTGGGTATCTAATATAATAAGGTTCGCTAGGAACTCTACTCCCTTTATTAATAGCTTAACTCGGAACATCCGACCTTAGAGCGGAGTTACGATCCGAGAGATTGAACTAGGAGTGTACTTTTAAGGTTAACAATATCCAATTCATTTGTCACAGCAAAATCTCGAGAAACGAACGAATGTGAAGCTCCTGAGTCAAATAATACTGTAGCTGGTACTGAGTTGACTAGGAACTTACCGAGCACGACGTCCGTAGCACTCTGGACTTCGTCTGCGGAAATATGGTTGATTCTTCCTCGCGTGAATGCCTGCGGTGTAGCTCCAGCTTGTGCAGGTCCTCGGCTTCCTCCTTGGGTAGGGGTCTTAGCTGGGGTGCTCCCTAGGTTGAAGCGCACTGGGGTCACAACTCCTTTCTTGGGACACATATTGGCGAAATGCCCGGTCTCATTGCAGTTGTAGCAGCGTCTTCCTGACATCTGCTGATTTCCTCCGCTCTGGTTAACAACCTTGACTGGGGTCTGAGGGGTTTGTCCAGCTGGTCTTGGCATTGGCGGCGGTGTCCTGACACTGTTCCCTGGCTGGAATCTGGTGAATTGCTGAGGTATCATCCTTGTTTTCTGATGACCCTGACGTCCTCCTTGCTGAGCCATACGGCGTTTGCGATTGTCGTCCAGTTCTTTGCGCTTGTCTTCCAGTATGAGCGCCTTGTTTACCAGTTCTTGAAAATCCGGAAAAGTGTGGGTAATTAGTCCCACCTGTAGACCAGTATTGAGCCCTTTCATAAAGCGAGATTGCCTTGCCTTGTATGTTGCTACGTCATCCGGTGCATAACGTGCTAACTGAGTGAATTTATTCAGATAATCGGCCACTGTCTGGCCTCCTTGCTTCAGCGCTCGGAATTCCTCCTTTTTCAGCTCCATAATACCCTCCGGCACATGGTATTGACGAAAAGCTAGGGTGAATTCCTCCCAAGTAATCTCCTGCGGGTTCTCTGCGATCTTGTGATAGTTTTCCCACCATTCGTGGCCGTTCCTTCTAGGTGGTGAGAGGCATAGAGCACCCTCTCGTGTCCTTCACCTTTGGGTTATGTGCAATTTCCTTCGATAGTTCTCAACCAATAAATGCGCCTCGAGTGGTGGCATTGCCCGAGAATGTCGTGCGCGTCCTCATAAACTTCGGACAACCTTGAATGGGGCGTGGCCCATTGTTCATGGCTTTGATTGTTGGCATCGCACGGTGGTTGATCTGTTGTCTTGTTGCCATCATAGTGCGCATCGATTGAGTCTGTCTTTGCGAGAAATGCTCCTAAATTCTGCATATCCACTGGCGGTGCTGCCTGCGGTGGTGGCGTACCGTTCTGATTGCCTCCTGGGCGCGAACCACTGCCTCCTGCCCCGTTGTTGCGAGTGTTCACCATCTGCTGATTGCTTCGGTGGTTTAGAGATAAGGGGGAAAAGAATAGATACGTAGAGGAACTTATGGGGGAAACAGGTGTAACTTAAATAGAACCATTAAACATTTAAGCATTAATAGTAATAGGTATGGTTGCTTACATAGCCTAGGGACTATGCAACCACAAAATCAGTCACAACATCACATCAAACTGTTCATTACAACATCGCATACTAATGTTCGAAATAAAAGACGCGACTCAACACAGGTGAGTCTCAACGCAAAAGCTGACCACTGACATTCTGACAAAGCATCACTCATCGAGCTAACCCGGCTCTGGCTCGCCGATCACGTAAACCGGCGGGTGAGCTGGCATCGGGGCAAACTGGTCCCCATGCCCTCCCATCGGCGCATTTGGGGCACCACTGCCGCTTGGGTCCTCGGCCGCTCCTGCTCCTCCGGCTCCTCCTCGTCGTCGTCGAGCTCCATGACGGCGTCCGGCTCTCCCTACCCGTAAAGAGCCTCCTCCAGCTCGGCGATCCTCTGTACTGCATGCATGCGGGTCTCTCGTAAGGCCTCCTCGGTCTCCTCCAAGGTGCAGTAGATGGCCCTGCAGCTCTGTAGTCGTGGCGTCCATCACCTCCTCTGTGCCGCGAAGAACCGGCCTGTGCACGCACGGCGGCGTCGTCCTCTAGCTCAAGCGAGCTGCGAGGGTCCACCGCGTCGGGTGCACACGGAAGGCGGTATCCTGACTTCCAGCCGTGGTCCTGCTGATCCGTCAGAAGCGCAACCGGGCACACTCACGTATGCCCACCTCGTAGCTAGCTCGCTTCGCGAGGCGAAGCGGACAACTAGCGCGTGCTCCCGAGCGTATAAGGTCGAGTCGTCTCCCATCCGCGAGCAATCCGTTGACTATCCGGTGCGGGACTTGTAGAGTGGATGATCAGCCTCCCAACACGGAGCATCCTCCGAGCTCATTGCGTAGCCTCCGTGACGCTCACCAAAGAGTGAACCATCCGCATCTGCCAAAGCAACGCGTCGAAGATTAAAATTTTAAAAGAGCATGAAAGTAGTAGCAGAATACAGCAGAGATATGAAGTAAGGAAGAAGGGATAAGTCAAGATTTCTTTGATTATTCTTGTCCAAATTTTATTCTTTAGAAATTAATTTGGACTTCTCTAAAACGGCCAGTCTAACTAGGGTTAAGTCCTACAGTCAGTATGGCTCTGATACCATCCCTGTCGTGCCCCAAATTTTCACGGATTCGGACACTCTGTGTATGCCGTACTAGTCCAGGATCACGCTAGTACACACAGGATAAACAGGTTGAAGTACCACAATCATACACAACAGAAATAAATAATAAAGTACTTCAAGTATAATATAGTCGAGTTACATGACCTTATGGTCGCCTTACAATAATTCGCCACACAGGGCGATAAATATCATCAGTACCAAGTTCATTCAGCGGAAGCAAAATACGATAGCGGAACCACTCCTAGCCACAAACTCTCGAGTGCGGCTCAACCCTTAATCCTCCTAGCCTTGATTTAACTCTTCATTCCAAGCTGGCACGGCTTCTTCTTCTTCTGAGGTTTTTGTCGATGCAAGGGTGAGTATACAACATACTCAACAAGTCATGCACAATGCAGATCTATTACTACATGCATGGCTTATTCCAAAGGAAAGGCTTAATTGGTTATTTTGCATAAAGCAGCATTTCTTTTAATAGGTAATCCTATTAGCTTGAAAGCGATAAAATCAGTATTATTAATAATTAATTTTTCAATTCTTTTCTAGAGTTTTGGCACCTGACCCTAGTTTCATTCACATGACTTTTTGGCACACTGACCACCCATCCCATATTTTTATTTTGAAAATCTAACCCTTGATCAGTAATCACCGAGCAATGTCCAAGATCATGACACGGCTATTGAATAGATTCACACACACACTCTGCAGAGGTCAGACACTTTACCCACAGGATACATCGCTCACCACACAAAGCGATTGATTGCAACAAAGTCTTTCAGAGACTAACATTTAACCGTTGAACCCTCCGATATTTCCTTCTAACACTTCCCTCACTCAGAGCGAAGTTTAGACAGTAAGCACTGTTGAATGGGTACCAAGCAGAGCACAGTACGCTTTCTCTGATTGCACCGATGTGCCTTTGTCACCCCGAGGTTTCAAAGGAAAGAGGTTAGAAACCTACTTAACTAGGTCCGTCCCATTCGGACAAGTGGTTTTACGGAACTCAGTTCAAAGGCTCGCAAGGTAAAGTCCTTACAGATCCGGGCAAGACTTCCAATTTATACAACTCGCACACAACCTTATCAATCTTTCACATGACCCATTGCCACACAGTGCCCACTCGCACGAAGCCTTCTTGCCACTTGCCGGTCCAAATCAATTCCCACCCCACTTTTGTAATTAAGCAACACATGCCATTTTCCACATTATTCCATGAATAGCACCACACAAAGTTACTATCCTAATCCATGACATAATCGCACTTTTTCAAAAATCGTTCCATAGTTGTTTGGTCAATATTCATTTGCTATTTGAAAGACATTCAACGATATAAGCAAGCTAGCGACTAATCACGGTCTAGCCTCCGTGTTGGCATCATATTAGCATCCAACATAATTTAAACATCCTAGGGTGACAAGGTATTCAGGGCATATAATGACATTAATAAGGTGGCCTAATCCAATTGGTATTAGCTACATTTCCCACAATAAGCAATATCATTTTTAATTAATATAGCATTCATAAATTGAATCGAAATACATTTTTAAAATCTAGGGGCAATATGGTCAAAGCATGACTTGCCTTCAAACAGCGGTTGGTTCTGGTCGAAGCTCTGTGACGGATCTTCAAATCCTCCCTCAGCGAATTCCGGCGACTCGGAGTCTACGCGCACGCAATCAAACATACAATAGCACTCAATACAGACAGCAAGACCATCACCAAAAATAAAATAAAATTCACCAATAAATTGTTCACATTTTTACAAATTTTTGGGCACTAGAATCACTCAATTCCGAGTTAAAACGCAAAAGTTATAGCCTTTACAATATTCTGAAAATTCATAAAAGAATAAACCGATTTATTCATCTATTTTCCACCGATTTTCTGGCTACTTTCTCTCGGCTCGACACGTGTCGGCACCAGAGCGAGCCACGTCGCCCTCGGCCACTGACAGGTGGGCCCGGATGATGTCACGCTAACGCCAGCACGACCGGCGGTCCACCAACTGACGTGTGGGCCCGGTGAACAGTACCTAGACCAACCGTTTATTACCTGCGGCGAACCATCAAGCCACGATACAATTTACTCTCGACCGTTGCATTGGATCGACGGCGCAAGAACTACCCGGCGGTTCATCGTTAGCGGCCTACGTGGACTTACCTCGGCGTCCGATGAAGATCGGCGACTCTTTGGAGCTCGCGAAGCGTCGAAGGAGAAGCGGCGAGCTTCGTGTTTGAGTTGAAGAAGACGACACGGCGACGGCGTTTCGAGTCTCTCCGGTGGAATGAAGTGACCACACGGACGCCGCTTTGGCTTGGTGAACTCGGAGGTGGTCTCAAAGCGGCGAACTATGAGCACCGGCGGAAGACGAAGAAGAAGTGAGGAGAGGGAAGAGGCAACTGGCGAGCAAGTCACGAGAGCTACGGTGGATGGCCGAGCGAGAGATGAGGGGAAATGAGCGGAAGGAATTGCTGAGCTCGGGGGTGTACTTCATTCGCCCGGACATGCCTCGGACAACGCGCAATATCTCTGGCAAGATCCTCGGCTCCCAACGGCGGACGGCGGTGCACAGTCGCTTCGTCCCGAGACGGCGCGACCAACGTCAGCCGTCCGATCAAGATCGGACGGTGCGGAGCGGGCGTGCGTTAGGGTTTCCTCCGCGCGAGCACAGTGTTGGGCCGGCCCAACACTGTAGCTAAGGAATTTCTGACTTTTTCGAATAAAAATAAATGTAGAAATTCAAAGTAATTGTTTAGGGCACTAAAAATACCCGAAAAATTCTAGAAAAATTCTAGAAAATATTTCAGAGCATTTTGAGCCTAAATAAAATATTAGTTTTAATTTTTGATAATTATATTTTCTGATATTTAATTACTCAAGGGAAAATGATATAAATAAATTCCAATTAAATCCAATAAATCCCAGAAAAATTAGATAAATTCAATTAAATGCAATTAAATGCAAATAAAGGTTGATTAATTCATAAAAATTCAAATAACTCCAAAATTTAAAATTTGGCCAAATTTCGGGATGTTACAAGGTCTAGGAAAGTCTTTACGCTATGGCCAGCAGAATTATAATTATTTTTCTCATAATATTCAACTCAAGGTATCCCAGTCGATCTGCTAGATCTTTAAATATTTCTAGGTTTTCATCGCAACACAAACTTCAGGTTTTATATGTGCATAGTATAACCCGAAGGAGAAAGAATGAACTTTTTTTTAACCACACATTAATTACACCCATTAAACTTAGTCATGAGTAGGTATTCTGTACCATCCTCATTCTTTGTCTCCATATGGAAATGGTTCCAACCAATGTCTTTAAAACTTAAGGGAGTACGACTGGACTCAGGGTATAATATGGCATTCTTCCAGTGCCAACTATGAGGGTATCGCTTCTGGCGATAGTCATAATAATTCCAATTTACTTAGTGTGGTACAACTGTCTTCTAGACATATTTTCTTCTCCATTATCGAATTATACTTTGTTCTATGTTCGAAGTATGATTTATCAATCAAACAATTGTTGCATCAGGAACAAATTATAAAATATAGAATAGACATAGCACAATCAAATATATATCTGGGAAATATCAATTTATTCAATTTTAAATGACAAGCACTCAACAGGAGCATAGACCAAGTATGGTTTATCAATCAAACAATATTAAACTGATAAGGAGACTTATAAGGAACATGTGACATCAACTAGCAAAGTGAAGGACTACTTAGGAGACTAAACCAGGTCTCCTTATGAGTCATATATGTCCTTCTGGGACCCCTTGAACTTTATAATTTCAAGAACCATATTATCACACTTCTCAGCACTCATGTTAACAACAGGTTGAATAGTGAAGTATGATTCAACATTGTTTACACTGGGTCTTATTGATTTTTCCTGTGGATTTTGTGTAAGCCTACCACATACTTCGGGATGCAATAGTTGCATGACTATGGCTATTGCTAGCCTGCTAAGCATTTTGCATGTGCTTCAGGCACTGCAAGACTCCCATTAGGAAGTGCGTGATGATGCTTCATTGCCCGGGTAAGGTAATTGTTGCCATTCAGGGCAAATTTGATAAGTTCCCTCTTTGCGATGTCCAACACATCCTATTTCTATTTATGCAAAATGATTTTTACCACTGGTAAAATTATTATATTGCATGCTCACACTTCAATTAGTTAATCTTGGTCTATATCTATTCAGTAGATAATTATCTAAATATTTCCCAGAATTTTCTAGCAATTTTCGTGGCTTTCTGTTAATTATTTAGCAACTTTCAGAATTACCATGTAACACGAAAATAAAATTCAACATATATCAATATGGAAATTATGCTAGGACAATTAATCCAGAAATGGAGCTTTTAATATGCTATATAAAATTTTGTAGCATTTTTCATAGTTTTCTGTTAATTTTCAAGCAATTTTCAGAATCACTGAATAACAAAAAATAATATGTCCAGCATATATAAACATGAAAACCAAGCTAAGAAATTTAATCTAGCAATATGACGTAGAGCATGGGAACATGGGTAATGACATGAGTAAGCAACACCTTTGCTAATTACATCTTATGTAACTCTTGTTGGTTGGGTATGAAAACATGTAATGAATGCCTCCGTCAACATGACTCTTGGCCAGGTTAACCCGCCTCACATGAGGGAGGGAGTACTTTTCGATTCCGGGTGGCAATTAAGAAACCTAGACTCATGTGTGTTTTCCTTAGATACCAATTACCATGTATCAGTTCCTTCACAATTGAAATCAAAAACCCAATCGCTTATGCTCTCAAGCCAAACAAGCTTTGATAGCTCGATTATTTCCATAATTTTCTAGCATTTTCTGTTAATTAATAAGCAATTTTCAGAATTGCCTAAATAATAGAAAATAAATCACAAGACATATTTAACATGGCATAGAGCTAGAAAATTAACCTAGAGCATGGAACTTCCAAAGTGTGCTAAATATCAATTTTCCAAATTTTCCGAAAGCTCAAACCTAGGCAACTAATTTTCTAGTATTATCATCATTTTTCAGAATTTATCATTATTATTTATTTATTTATTTTTTACTTACTACGGATGGGCCGTATGGCCCGTCCGGCCTGTTTGGCAGCCTTGCCACTGGCCCGATTGACCATTAAGCCATTTGGGCCCTTCTTTTCGCCGTAGGGATTCGGCTACAAGGCGACCCATTGAAGCAGCGCCGATCCAAAGAAATGTCTGCTAGGGTTTATCCCTATTCGCCGCTTACGACTAGTGGGAGCAGACCTTTCATCGGCAACGCGTTGCTTGGCGGCGACGACCTTCTTCAGCGTCTGCGGCACTCAAAGGGCAACGCCTCTGGATTTCGACAGCGGGGTTCACTGGCGGGCTACCGATGTCGAGTCACCGTGTGCACCGCAGACTTCACGCGAACGGCGCCGCCGCCATCCTGTCGGCCGGCAGATGGGCACCGCCGACCGGTTCAGCAGGCGACACCATCGCTTTGAGCGAGGTGTAGGCGCCATCGCCGGATCGGGTCACGTGCAGGCGCCGCCGTCGGCTTGGGCCACACGCAGCACTACCGCCACTTCGGGTGACGGGTGGGCGCCGTCACCATCTTCGCTTCGGGCGCTACCGACGCGGAAGATGAAGGGCTCGGGCGTTTCCGACGTGCACGGAAGTAGCAACAGATGGCAGCGCTGCGGGCGCGGCCGGTGGCAAGCATATCTTTGGGCCAAGGTGCAGCTAGTGAGACGGCGGCGCTACAGGGCCGAGGTGATTCGGCCGGAGGGACGGCCAAACAGGCGGCGTGGCTTCGGGCGCGGCGAAGTCCGACGGGTCGCTTCGGGCGCGCCACCAAGCAAGGGGCATGGTGGCCGAGATGCACCGGCATTGCGTTTGGGGCAAACAAAGATGGCAACGATTTTTTTTATGTTTGATTATGAACATCAATCATAATTAATCTGTGAAGACGATCTGCAGGATCGACAGAAGTATTAGAGATGCTTACGTAGGGAAAATTCTGTAGACTATCGCGTAGGATAGAGTCGTGTAGGACTTTTTCAGCAATCCGAGTAGGTGCCGGCGTGATGACGAGTTGATTGCAGATTGGAGCAGGCGATCAATCGCCGGTAGTAGACGTTCGTTGTAGTTGACAATCCTACTTCTTGTGGTAGAGACTCGTGCTGATAACGTGTTGTAAAACGTCGTCGATTTACCTACTCGAATCAACAGCACGCATGCAAGAACACGCGAATCAAGAATCGAGAACACACAGAATGTAGGGTGGAAATCTCTTTCACTTTATTGATGCATCGTTTACAATGAGGGGGCACCCGATATATATAGCGGTGTGAGAGAGAGTTCGGATTCGACCACATTAGGAAGAGATAAGAGTCCTAACCATATTTGGTTTAGGTTTCCTTATCTCACAACACAAATTAATTTTTTATCCTCTTAACCCCCGTAAAACATCAATCAATTACATGTGTATAAAATGATCCATCTATCATCTATGTGGGAAAGATCAGAGGGATACACAATAAATTAATATAGATCCATATGCAATTCTAAACTCCTAATGCAGGTTTGAAACTTATTGTTTTAAATGAAGTGTTGTACTAACTCCCCCAATCAAGGAAAGACATACATGGATCAGCCATCTTCATTTAACAAATTCCACGCGCTTGGTATCTAAATTATACTACGAGCACAAATTTCCGGCTGCTCATCGAAAACAATTTGCGCCTCAATTTCGAATAGTCAATCACCCAAAGATTCTCTAAAACAATGGGAATTAATAACCCGGCGATGACCGAAATGTACGTGTGGGTTGTGTTGTGTTGTTTTGTTTTACTATTGGCAATCGTTTCATCAATAATATTTCTAAGCTGAACTGAACAGTAGTATTGCTATCGAATGACCTAGACAAGTAAACTAGCTGGTCGCTATTAGCACGAAGATTAAGCATGGGTCCTTAAATTGTAATGTACAGCTATAAAGTATGATTAGTAGAGTATTTCGTCAGGTGCTTGAGACCAAGCGATCGAGATAAATTATGCAAGTGTGGCTGGGTATTGGGGTTAACCATTTGTAGCTAGAAGAAAACTTGCACTACTAGAAATCCGAGCTTTTGCCACGAAACTTTTTACAACACCATAAATTCTGTTGCATTAGAGTGGTGTTATTGCCTTGATTTGGAAAATTTTGGCGATACGTCCAATATATTACCATGAATTACTGTACGTTGCGATATTGTTAACTATCGTGGCAAAAGGTTGGTCGTATTGCAACAAAAAATAAAATCATTGCATTAAATAAGATTTTATTGCCACGGGTAAATTTTGTTGCTATAATATTTTATTTCGTGGCAATTTTTAATTTTATACCCACGATTTCTTTTTATATGGCAATAAGTCTACATATGGGTCACGACATGTATCGGACGAATCCTATAGATTCAGCCTAGCCCATGCAGCCCATGTTCTTCTTCTCTTGAGTTCTTGTCCCTATTCTCTACGCCTGTGATGCGCGAGCCGCTTGCCCATCCTAAGGCCCCATCATGTTTTTCATGCTACCTCCAAGATCCGCTTGCCGGCGGGGGCAGCCTTAGCACACCCCATCGGTGGCCGGCGCTCTGACAGCAGGTTCCGAGAGCCTGGGGGCGCGACGACCTGTTGTTCTCGGCGCCTCTCGAGTGGCAAGTGTGGATCAATCTCCGAGTATCTATGCGGTGGACCGGAGCCTACATGCTGCCGGCGCTTCTGCCAGAGACCCATCGGCGGTTCCGGTCGCTACTGTCTCCCGAAGAGCCTCAACACACCTGCTTCCGTAGTTCTGTAAGTCATTCACCTTCTCACGCAAAATCTCCAGAATTTTCCCCTGATTTTTTGTACTAGATCAATTCCCATGCGTTGCTACAAAAAATAAAATTAGTAACAAAACATAAAGATCAAGCAATAAAAGAAAAGTGTGCTATAAGATCAAACATCTATTTCTCTCGATTACAAAAGTTTTTATGGTTTCTTCTCTGGTATAAATTAAAACCAAATATATTATACGTAGCAATATATATTATCAATCTCAAAAATCAATCAATCATTTTTATCCCTTTTTGCAATTTATATTACCAGTTCGCGTTCCTCTTTCTCTCTCTATACCCTCAGCGCGCGCTCCTTGGCGCCATTGATCTCGTCTTCCTCGTTGCCTCGCTTGTTCTCATCATCCACCGCCTTCGCAGGGCCGACATAGGGGCTTCCCCCGAGCACGAGGCGCTACTACCGAAGCCACCGCCATTCCAAACCACTGGCCGCTACGCGGTCGCGTTCGGAGCGTCCGCCGTCTTTGCTACGGCGTCCGCTGTCCTCCTCGCGCTCGTATTCTTCCTCCTGCCGAGCACGCCATGGCGCACTGTGGAGTTCGCCTTCCTCGTCGCCCACTTCGTCACGTACGCCATAGCTGCGTGGTCAGTCACCTCGGAGAAAGGGGCCACCACCACCACCCAGCCTTTGCACCTCCGTGTCTTCTAGATCGCCACCGCCCTCGACACCACGCTCTTCTCCGCTTCGGTGGTAGTTCGCTACGCCGGCGGTTTGCTGCTCTTCCCAGATGACCCTCTAGTCTTTGCCGGCCTACTCGTCTCCATGCCTCTAGCATACCTAGCCATCACTGGCTTCACCGGCCATGACGTCGGAGCCCATAAAGGTGAACCAGAAAACACCAGCGCCGAGGCGCCCGACACGCTGTGCACCGCCGTGTTGTTCCTCTCTCTCGCGACGTTCAACTAGATCAACCCGTTTATCTCCAAGGGGTATGCCAATGACTCTCTCACCATCGACGACGTCCCACCAGTGTCATCGGGCAACCGCACCGAAGCATCGTACGCTTTGTTCACGTCCAACTGGCCAGCGCTGGGGTCATGGCACCCGGTGGGCATCGCGCTCTGGCTGTCCTACTGGCCGTAGTTACTACTGACCGCGGCGCTCGGCCTCCTGCATCTCTCGGCTATGTACGTCAGTCTGTCACTTATTGATCAGTTTGTGGAGTTCATTCGCCGCGGCGGCACGACATGGGAGATCTTGAATTAATTCCCTTGGTTGATTATGTGAAAACTGTACAGTATATATAGAGTACAAAAGGAATGATTGGCCGGCTATTAATTACCAGCAATAATCAGGGATTTTGCTAAATAATCAGCCATATTTAGAGAGATATGGCTAGCTATAAATCAAGAAAGAATAATTAGCTATAATGACCGGCCATTATTAGAGATATGGTGAGGGGGTAGAAAGAATGGACTGCTGCCACTAACTGCAAATTTATATTAGTAGAGATTAAGCTTACTTCTGTTGGATACGTGCCTTAGGCCTGCTACCTGAGTATGAACTGTAGGATTTTGTTGTAGAATGAAATTTTTGTTGTGATTATTGATCTCTTGCTCAAACTGATGTGTACAAATTATAATTTGTTGTTGTTTTGATTCAGAACAATGATTTGTGGTTACTCCATTTAAGTTCGTTTCTAAAAACTCCTACATGCTTCTGAAGATTCCTTTTGGTAAGGAATAGCAGCGAGCAAGCATCCACTACAAGAAAAGTGATTTTTAATGATGGTCCAAACTCGTCATCATTACTCCCGAAATTGTTATTGTAGGTTTTTTATGACGAAATTCAACTTGTCATAAAAAGTGCGTCATAGAAAGTTTTCAATGACGAATTGTTTATTTTCGTCATAAAAAATCAACTTTTCTGTGACGAATTATATTTCCGTCAACAAAGAGGTCACTTCTATGACGAATATAACCATCATTAATTGTACCTAAAACATCATGAAAAATGTCAAATTCGTCATAAAAAAACACTCCGGTCCGCCAAAAATGAGTGTTGACCATTTTATTTATGACGAAATTGTTCGTCATAGATTATTGCCACGTAGACATGCATTTTCGTCATTGAACACTCAAGTGCCACATCAATAGCCAGGGTGTCAGGTGACGTGTCACATGTTGTGATGTAATTGTTTCGTCACAGATGATTGCCACGTGGACATTCATTTTCGCCATAAAACACTCCAGTGCCACATCATCAGCCAGGATGTGAGGTGACGTGGCACGTGTTGTGACACAAATGTTTCGTCACAAGATCACATTTACAGGTATATATATACACACATATGCACTAAGAGATTAATAAAAACAAAATCTTTACAACAAAGAGGCACTTCATTACAGACAACCAATTCTAAGAAGAAACAACAGGAAACCAAGTGTGTGCATTGCTAAACCGACCTGCATCCTCACCTTCCCTAGTGCTACACTCCAATAAGCTATTTCTATAGCTAGCTACCCAGCTGCCTCTTTTGCCCATACCCTACCCATTCCATGCCCATTCTATGTGTTGCCTTCACCCCTAAGAAGTAGCCAGCTCATTTCAGCTCATCTCTGGCCAGCTGCCAAGCTGCATGTGTGCCAAGCCTTCAGAGAGTGTGGTGCATCATCATGGTGCTTCCTCATTGAATTCAGGGTCATCTCGGTGCTTCCTGCTAAACCACCTCTTCCCTTGTGTGGAAGCACCCTGGTCTTCACATTCAAGATCGACCACAACAAAGAACACAACATTCCTCTCGTCAATCTTACAAGTATAACATCACAATAACATGAATTATAAGTTCCATCATTAGTCCGATTCTAGTACCTTTTTGTCCTTCCGTCGCCTAGCTTGCGTCTTCACAAACTGATTTTCTTACATAATGTCATTGGCGTGAATCGCCTTTCCACCACCACATCACGGCACCCCTATAAAACCAACAATCCGGACAACATAAAGAAAATCATCTCAAGATCGGAGAACAATTTGTATGGGTGAGTGCATGTCTCTTTTACTTGATCATACTCCTTTTGACACTCATCGAGGATCGCTTCAGAGCGAGATGGTTGCACGATCTTTGATCCAAAGAACAACAAAGAAGACCTTCCTTGGGCGCGTTCACCGCTTGGGAGTGCACGTCATTCGCACTATCGACTTGGAACAGAAGGAACCGCAGTGATAGCTTTCACAGAGAAGGCCTCTGATCTTGGGCGTGCTAGACCCACCATCTGCTGCCAAGACAGGCAATGTCAATGTTAGAATTCAGAAATCACAATTCCACACCAAGATTGATCGAAGAAAATAGTTAGCAATCGACATTTTGCAACCGTGTTTTTCGATGTGGGGAACTCGAAGACTTTGGTGACTCCTCCTCCTCCTCTCGCGGTGGTGACTCCAACATTGCATTAGGACATGCACCAAGATCGCCAAAACAGCCAAGGATCATTCATATGCCAAATACAGAGCAAGAAATAGAATGAAATGATGCAACATATTGGGGTCCAAAGAGGCAACCTTTCTTCGTGCTGCTCGTTACCGTCATCGGCACAATTCCCACTAGGATTATTGGCTTCAGGGACCTGAAGGATTCAAAATGTGAGCTCCAAGAAACTAAACCCAAGAATTGAGGAGGCAAACCAGGAGATCATCAAATAATGACATACAAATCCGAATGAATCGTATTTCTTCTCCTACGCATTCCTGAACAGCTAGAAATGAACACACAAAGGAAAAAATTAACTTCCAATCACAACGAATCCCGGATAAAATTGTAGAAAGAGAAGTCTCCAATGCTTACCCGTCAACACCCTCGTGATTAGTGATGCCACCCGCTGCCTCCTCTTGTTTGTCACAAATTCACGGATCGCCGGATAGTTAGAACGGGGGAAGGAACCAAATTTAGGACAGATTTCGAGAAATTCCTTGATTTTATTCTTACATTGGGGACCGTCTCCGCATCCACTAAGCCGCAGATGATGCCAATCTTGACCTCCGTCCTCGACTCCTCGATCCTCGGTGCAAACGCTACAGGCAGGAACATAAAAACTTCACTTTGGGGTGAATTTCTGGAGAGAATCAGGGGGAGGAGGGTTCGCGCATACGCGAGGGGCGTGACTGACGACGGCCTCAAACCAGTGCTTGGCGGTGTGGACCTCATCCTCCGTCTCGTCGTTGACGAAGTCGAAGTACTTGGGCACGCGGAACTCCTACGCCTCTTCCACCTGGAATTGCGCCACCGCCGCCAGGCCTGAGGAGGGGTTCGTGTCCGGTGGTGCCATGGACACAGGGAATTCTAGGGCTTGCACGCAAGTTAGGCTCTCCTAGGGTTTCAAACTCCAGACGCAGACGCAGTTTGGGCTTACGCGCGAGTGGGCCGCGGATGCAGTTTGGGCCTTGCCTTGTGATTATATCCGGGTACCCGAATTTTGAGAATTATCCGGGTACCCAACCGACTCAGACCACGGTATTGCCGATTCCGTGCATTCAACCCGAACCTAACCTACCGGTACTACCCGCACCGATTGCATCCGACGGATAGTGTAAAATAGCTTTTCTTTAGGGTATTTTTGCATCCGGATATGGGTACGGTCAAGTTATACCCAATTCGCTTACACCCCTAACTGGAGAAGAGCACGCACCACAAAAACGACCATAACACAACAATATCAACACTACACCTACTTAATGGCTAAAAACACATCGGTCAACAACAAAGAAAAGAACCCACCTAATTCTTGAGACGCAAAGATGACGATCTTGGAGACCGCCCGAATGGTCAGCAATAATTGAAGCAGATCACCTGCATCAACAACAATACGATGAGTGAATAGCCGAAAAGCTCAAATCTTTCTCTTCGAAATCAAGCCATTCAATAAAAAATAAATCATCCTGCATAAATCACAAAATCGAAAAAGAAAAGATTCAAGATTTCCATCTTTCACCACAACTTCTCACCTCGGCGATCTCATGCCCGACGTTCCGGATGTGTATCACCTTCGACAGCTCCACCATCCTCCCGCACTGAACCACAAGCAGTAGGCACTAATCACCGCTGAATTCCCTATATAAAGCAGCCGAATTAATCAAATAAGCAGAAAGAAGTGAATCGAGGAGAGATCTAGAGCCAAAGCTCCAATCTTGGGACAAGAAACATTACCTTCCTTGAGGGTTTTAGTGGTAGGGAGATCTAGGGTTTTGCCCGCGGCTATGAGAGAGAGGGAGGGGAGAAGAAATAGGGAGGCGGGGTAGGAGAGGGGAGGGGAGTGGCTTGGGGGGTTCTATTTTGGATTCTCCCGGAAAAGGTTAGCAATGCATCCCTATCCTGAGGCAAGCGACTCTTGTTTCGAGCCGACCGTGGATGTGGGCATCACGCCGGTTCGGGCAACAGTCGCCGCATAGGGCACTTTAGATACGGACTGACTACAATATATCTTTATATCATCTTTAGATAGTATTAAAAATAATTTATATAATAAATTATCTATAATAGTTTCTTTTTTAATTAAAAGGCTGTCTATACAATGGCACATAAAATAGAAAACTATCTATAAAACTATTTGTTAAATAATAGACAACATTTTTCTCTTTCCTCCATATCACCTAAAGTCTTACGTGGTATAGTTTTACAGACAACTGACATGTACTATTGTACATACTGCTAGCATAATAAAACTATCTCAACTTACTATTAACATATACACATTAGTTTTATTCTGCATGAAAGAATGAGAAAAGAGAAGTGAGAAAAGAACTAACTTTTATTTAGTAACTAATATTGCATAGGAAGATAGGTGCTATTGTCGGCTAAAAACCGATGTTAGAGCCGGCACGAGCGACTGTTAATATTGAAGTTAGTGTTTTGCCAATAACCAAAAAGATGAAGTTAATATTGAATGCCTAAATTAAATGCTTTAATATTTCTCTAGAGACAACATGCATTTAAAGATAATTATTGTACAAGTCAACTTTATTGCTAATAGTTATTGTACAAGCCAACTTTATTGTTTACTCTAAATGATATGAATGTGAGCGGAATAAGTAGTGAGCTTTGTTATCGTACTTTCTCTTACACTCTAGTGCTTAGAGCTAATATAGCTATATCATCAAAAGCAGACTACAGACATCATATAGAAGGATTCCAATGAAGCCTTGCACTACATCACATGTATCTACCAACCAATCTAGACCTGAACCCTAATCAGCTGACCATGAAAAGGACATAAGCAAGAATTGTAACCCACATATGGGCCCACAAGGCCACCTCGGACAGGGGGCCCTCTAGATATGGCCTCTCGATAAACCATGCCTCCATGACGAAAAAGCATATCATCACAATATAGACATATATTTGACGTCAGTTCAAGACAAACAACCATTCATTTTCTATGACGATTTGTATTATGGTTTCATGACGAAATTTTATGTTTCGTCACAAAAGTACATGGGGCGACACCGCCTGATACAATTAACGATGAATATAAACAAGTCGTCACAGAAAATAGGTTTTCCATGACAAAAGTTGACAACATCACGACGTTTTCATCACAGATAATCACTTTTCTTGTAGTGATCTAGAACTACTCCCATTCTCTCCCTACCTCCCTCCCGTAGTCCCGTGTGCCTAGATTTGAGGAGATCGCCTCCCGTCGGGCCCATTTGGCGTCTAGCGCTCCCCTCCATCAGCGAGTCCAGCGCTTCCCTCCCTCGGCGGTGTCTGGCGTTCGGCATCCAACGGCGACTCCGGCCCAGTGGTGACACCCCCTCCCCCGGCCGTCGCTCCCCCTCCCTCCGTCCGGTGGTCGCCCAGCAGTGGCTCCGGTTCCCCTCGACCAACGCTCCCCCTCCCCCGACGGACGACAGTGAGTCTCCCCTAGCCTGGAAGTGGTAGGCAGTTCGGCCAGGGCAATTGGTGAAGGCGTTGATTTTCATTCATGGGGGCACGGCGATAGGCAGTTTGGCACAAAACGAATGAGAGTGACTGAGTGAAAATGTGAAATAACAGCTAAATTGCAGATTGGCAATTTGACTAAGTGAAAATGAATGAGAGTGACTGAGTTAAAATATGAATCTAATGCACGACAATTGGCAGGTTGGTTTGGCTGGTTTGTTTGCAAATTGCAGAAGACTTTTACAGAAGGCAATAGCCTTCCAAGTCTTCCATTTTGGCTATATAAGTTTCTTCAATGCTTTACTGTCATGGGGCATCCTTTACCAAATTTAGGTGTTTTATTGCCTGATCTTGAATAGTTATGTGTTTATTGCCTGAACTTAAATAGTTTCTGCGTTTTCTTTTAATAATACATTCATCATTCAAATTGTTGGTTGACCCTGTTACGAGTTAACCAAATTTGTTCTCTTGAACTATAAGTCATATTACATTTGTACTAAAACCTCCACCACCGAATGGTTTTAATTTCTATTGGCAGAACAATCGAGTTTGCTAAATGTGAGGCATGCATTAGTTTTCTATTGACAGATAGACAGGCATCTCATGCTTACCTAGGTATGCACTTCAGCATAGACAAACTCTAACCATGATATTCTGAAGACTTCATATCGTCTTTTTCCTCTCCTCCCCAAGCCAAAGATTGGCATAATTGTTGTGTTTATGCTTTAATGAGTACGTAAAGTTGAGGTATGTTTTACTATTTGGAAATTGAACCCATATTTGAAAGATAATCATTCAGCGTGCAACCTGAGCCAAGAATCTCAAGGCTGACTGTAACATCCCAATTTTTGCTTTTCTTGCATTTTAGTGGTATTTTGAATTTTTGGAATTTATTTGGATTTATTTGGAATTATTTGGATTTATTTTGAATTAAACCATTTATCAACTTAATTAAATAATAGAAAAGTTAAAATAAGATTTTGCTGGAAATATTTTATTTGAGTCACAAATGTCCTAAAATATTTTTGGGAATTTTTCTAGAATTTTTCTCGATATTTTTAATTCCCCAAATAAATTATTTTATTTTAGGAAATATTTTTAATCTAAAAGGATTAAAAATCCCGTGAACAAGATCGGGCCGGTAATCGCGGCGCCCATTCCGGAAACCCTAACGCGGTAGCCGTTAGATCTCCATCCAAGGGCCCACGCTTGCCACGCCGACCAATCCTATTCACCGCCGGATTCCACCGCCGCCGAGTGGGCCTCGGTCTCCGCGTTTTCACGGACGCCGAGGGGCTATTTAATGCGCCGCCACGGGCCAGATCCCCACCTTGCGCCGACTCGTCCGCATAATCCACGCCGGAGACTCCGCCGCCTCGCCGACGAGCTCGCCGGTTCCGAAGTCACCCGCCGAGTTTCTTGCGCTGTTCCGCCACGGCCACTCTCGCCGCCGCCGTTGCCCCCGAACTCACCTCGTCGTGCCGCCGAAGCATCACTTTTCACGCCGGAGGAGTTTCGGAAACGCCGCCACGACGCCGTTTTCCCCAGCCGGTGAAGCGGCGCCAAGACCGTCTCCACCGAGCCGCGCTTCCACGGCCGTCCGATCGCGCGTCAACGACCAGCATTTCGCCACGCCGCCCGCAAACAAGAACCTCACCTTATAACCTCGACCGTTAGATGCAACCGAGGGCGCCGCGCTACGCCGCCGTTCATCGCGGCGCCAGATCGGCGACGACGCGGACCCACGTCGATCGCCGCGACCGCTACCTTGCATCAGGCGTAATGTCGCCGACAAAGACGGGCCCGCATGTCATCCGCCCGGACGGTGACGCATGCCGACGCCATTGTGGGTCCCATCTGCCGCTGAGTCAATGATGACGCATCTCGACGCCAAGACGGAGCCGTCGGGGCTGACATCGGCAAGGCCGCGTGTCACTCTCTGGTGGCGACACGTGTCACGGATGACGCAATAATTAATTTTCGAAAAAGAAAATATTTATTTAATTCGGAATATTGATTTTAAATATATTTTGAAACTTCAAACGCTTATAACTTTTATGCTTTTAACTCCGATTCGAGTGATTCCAATTTCTATAAATTTGTAAAATCAAGCTCTTTCTGTTTATGAATTTTATTTGAATTTTAGGCTTGAGTTGCTCTCTGTTTTATTTATTTATTGCTATTTATTTGCATTACGCGTAGACGTTGAAGTGCCCGAAGGTTTCGAGCGAGAAGTTCTAACCTGAGAGCAAGTTCAGAACCGTAACCAAAGACTTTTTGAAGGCAAGTTGTGTTTGATCATGTTGAACCTATTAGAGCAAATTATTTTGATTTAAACTATTACATGCTAATTTGATAGAAATGACTTTGAATAAGTTTGGGATTAGTTAAATGCCTAGTTGTTGTATGCCACCTTGTCATATATAATTGTAGGCCATGAATCCTTTGTCACCCTAGGTTATGAATTAATAGTTGACATTAATAATTTGCCAACATGGGTTGAGTAGACCAAGTAGTGTGCTTAGCCTCGCCACGAGGACAATTCATGATTTTGGAACACCAAAGTAAATAATGATTTAATGAGATATGGAACACGTTTTGTGAATGAGACATGTGTTATTGAGTTGATGATGGCACGTGGTGCAATGGTAAAGAACAGGGGTGGGAAAATGATTTAGACTGGGGCAAATGGCAAGATTGTTTCGTGGGCCAAGAGTGGCAATCAGGCGGTCGATTTGGTTTTATTGGACATGGACATTTGAGTTACACTTGGTTAGTCTTGCCTCGGTCAACTAAGGACTTAACCTTGCGAGCATTTGAACTGAAGTCTCTCATACTGACCACAAGCTCCGTGAATGGGACGGGCTTAGTGAGTAAGCCGGGAAATCTATTCTTTGGTACTGCGTGGTGGTGTGAGGCCCGGAGAAGCGGAATGAGAACTCACATGGCGCAAGAGGGGGGCTGGTGTGGTAAACATCCCTCGGTGTTGAAACCTTAGCGAGGCAAGATCTTGAGTTTAGATGGAACTTTGGAAAGGCTTCACGGTTATTTGCCTTGGTGGTATTTGACTGTATCTTGTGGGTAAAGTGTATAACCTCTGCAGAGTGTACAACCTATTCAATAGCCGTGTTTCACGCAGTAATGAGCATCGCTTATGATTACTGGTCAAGGGTTAGATTTTCATGAAAATGACTTGTTTATGGAAAATGCTTGGGTTGGTAATGATGAACTGGACTTAGGACAGAAAAATGATTTCTGATTGAAATGTTTGTGAAAGCTATTATTCCTACTCTTGTTTATTGCTTTGCAATCTATTATCATTTACCTTGAATGTGTCGCTCATGAACCATAGCCTATCCTTTGTACTCACCCCACAACAACACAACTTCAGCTTGAAGAAGAAGCAAACCCTTTCAGAGGAGGAGTATCGAGGAGCCGACAAACTAGGAGCGAGCTCCGATCGATTACTCGTGGCAAATTGGTTGGCGCCACGAGTTTATTTTATTTCATTGATTTGAATATTTTAATAAGTCTTCGCCCTGCGAGGCGTATCTTTGTAACTTGACCATAAGGTCGATCAACTAGTTTGAGTATTTAATCAAAGTACTTATTATTTCGTTGGTAATGATTGTGATATGTACCAATGTTGAGACTGTGTGCACTAGCGTGATCCTGGACTAGTGCTGAATACACAGAGGGTCCGGATTTGCAAATTCGGGTCCCGACAGAGGTGGTATCAGAGCCATACTAACTGTAGGACTGGCCCTTAGTTAGAATGGTCGTAGTGAGGATAAAAGTATTTTCTAAAAGCTAAAATGTGCCAAGATGATAATGCAATCTCGACTTACCCCTTCTCTTCTTTCATACCCCTTGCTGAATTCAACACATATTCGCTTTGTTTAAAATATCTGAGTTTCACGTGAGTGTCCTTTGACAGATGAGGATGATCCACTCTTTTGGTGAGCGCACTGGAGGGTACACCGCGGAGCTTTGGCGTATGATGCAGCAGCTGGGAGGATATGACAGGCCGATCTACCGGGGGACTACTGTGGATCGGGCAGGACTGGATATTGCCTGGGATGCCACGATCACCCACCTGGCCAGATATGTCATCGCTCAAGAGGATGTTATCGACGAGACGGTTCAGGAGCTGCAGAGGTCTCGTGACGAGTTCACGCAAGCGAGGGCGCATCTGTTGCAGACTTGTGAATACTTGGCCCACTCTATCCAGAGGATTGGGAGCGGAGAAACACAGACGATGCGGACGAGCCGGAGCAGGCTTGGAGCTACACGACCGGACCGGAGGAGCCACTGCAGAGCCGCGGCGAGAGCCAGTGGAAGTGAAGTCGGAGCAAGTGGAAGTGAAGCCCGAGCCTGTGGAGGTCAAGCAGAACCAAGGAGGCCGAGCTCAGGCAGGAGGCGATCCAGCGGAGGATCGTTGGGATAGGTTTGTACCAAGACCAAAGACACCGCGGTGTATCCACCAGGAGTTCGGTGGGGTTGGCTCGTGGAGTGAGCGTTAGGGTTAGCGATTGAGACTCTGCGGACGAGTCGCGTCTTGGAATAAGAGTCACCCTTAGAGGCGTTTGACTCAGAGTGTTAGTTCGATTTGCTTCTTTCATGCTTAGGAGTGATCGGTATGTGTTGCATGGCCCATAGGCATTGTGAGCAACCATACCTCGATATTAATAAAGTAATAAAGTCAGATTTTGTGTTACACCTTTGTCCCTGTATAAGTACTCCATTACTTGTCTATTCTTATTTCCCTCTCGTCTCTAAACCATGGAGCAATCGGCAGATGGTGAACACTCGAGGAAACCAAGGAGGAAATGGGAGCGGTTCTCGCTCAGCTGGAAACATCGATAGGGAAGGACAAGGACCTCAACCAGCACCGCCAGTTGATATGCAGAACTTTGGAGCCTTTATTGCTGCACAGACCCAGTTAATGCATGCCATGATGCAGCAGATGCAGCAGGTCACCGCCCAAGCCACCGCCGCCGCCCAAGTTAACCAGGTCAACCCAGTGTAGAGGCCACACTCGAGGCTATCGGAATTCATGAGGACACGATCGCCTACATTTTCTGGGAATGCCAATCCATTAGAGGCAGATGATTGGCTAAGGACGATAGAGAGAAAGTTGCACATTACCCAGTGTGAAGGAAATGAGAGGGTACTCTATGCCTCTCATCGCCTTGAAGGAACCTTGGTGAATGGTGGGAAAACTATCAAGGCCGCTCATGAGCACCCACAGGGACATCGGTGGGAGGAGTTCACGATTGCTTTTCAGCGGTACCATGTGCCCAAGGCATCATGGAGCTGAAAAAGGAGGAGTTTAGGGCATCAAGCGGGGCAATCAATCGATGTCTCGAGTATCTGAATAAGTTCACGCACCGGCACGCTACGCTTTTTGAGGATGTAGCAACGGATAAGGCCAGCGTCTCGATTCATGAAGGGACTGAATTGATCTGCGGTGGGACTCATAACCCACACTTTTCCCGATTTTCAGGAGCTAGTGAACAAGGCGCCGATATTGGAGGACAAGCGCAAGGAGCGGAGGACAACCAAAGCGCAGGATGGCAAACAGGAGCACGCCCGGAGCGCAGCGCTTGAGGGTTGCACCAAACTAGTTCTTGAGTTCCAGCCAAGGAATGCGATGACGCAGCGCCACCACGGTACCAAGACCTGCTGGACAAAATTTCCGAGACACCAACACCGTTGGGAATGCAGTTGCAGGAGGGCAATGATCGGCAGCTAAACGTTGTTTTATACATCACGAGCTAGGCATTTGCCACCATCGCCCTAAGAAGGGAGGAGGAGGAGTGACACGGCCGCTTCAATCTTGGAACTACTCCAACGAAGGCACCAGCGTCAGAGCAAGCCGTGGAGCTACACAACTGGAGCCGCCACACGATCGTGGTAAGAGGCGAGTCAATCATGTCACCGCTAATGCAAAGGAGAATACATCGGACGTCGTCTTGGGTAAGTTACTTGTCAACTCAAGACTGCAATGCTTTTATTTGATTCTCGAGCTTCACATTCGTTTATATCTCGGATTTTCTTTGTGAACAATGGGTTGAAAATGGTGAACCTTAGGCATGTATTGCTAGTACAATCCCGGGATCGAACTCCGATCCGATGTAGGATGTTCGGGGTAAAGTTGCTTATAGATGGAGCAGAGTTCTAGCAAACTTAGTGGTGTTAGATACCCGGACTCTAGATGTTATTTTGGGAATGGTGGTTGTCTAAACATAAGGTTGTATTAGGCGTGGACGAAGAGTCATATCGATCGAGAGTTCTTGTGGGAGAAAAATAGAGTTTCAGCAAGCCGCCGTTCGGGATGGACAGTTGATGGTCAATAGTGTGAAGGCCGTTAGCATGGAAGATGTGCCAGTTGTCAGAGAATACCCGGATGTATTTCGGAGGATTTACCAGGATGCCACGACACGAGGGACATAGAGTTTGTGTCGAGTTAGTACAGGGAACGGCCCCGATAGCTAAGAGACCTTATCGGATGTCAACCGATGAGTTGGTCGAAATGAAGAAGCGATTGAGGAATTATTGGATAAGGATTTATTAGACCTAGTTAAATGCGCCATGGGGAGCACCGGTTCTGTTTGTCAAGAAGAAGGACGGAAGTTACCGGATGTGTGTGGATTATCGGGCACTGAATGAAGTCACTATCAAGAATAAGTACCCACTACCCAGGATCGATGACCTATTTGATCAGTTGAGAGGAGCCGGAGTTTTCTCCAAAATTGACCTACGATCAGGATATCACCAGCTGAAGATTCGATCGGAGGATGTGCCGAAGACCGCATTTTCGTCAAGATATGGGCATTACGAGTTTACAGTGATGTCTTTTGGTTTGACAAATGCACCCGCATATTTCATGAACATGATGAACAAGGTTTTCATGGAATACTTGGATAAGTTCGTTGTTGTATTCATAGATGACATTCTAGTTTACTCCAAGACCAGGGAAGAGCATGCAGAGCATCTGAAGCTAGTTCTGGAGAAGTTAAGAAGCGACAACTTTTCACTAAGTTTAGCAAGTGTGACTTACGGAAGAACAAGGTGGAATTTCTTGGACATGTGGTGACCGCCAAGGAGTCATGATTGACCCAAGTAAGGTGGAAGCAAGTGTTGCATTGGGAGCCACCCAAAATGGTGACTCAAATTCGTAGTTTCCTTGGAATGGCGGTTATTACGCCGATTTATTGAAGGATTTTCAGCGATTGCGAGACCTCTTACGCAATTGTTGAAAAAGGAAAAGAAGTTCGCATGGATGCCGGAATGTGGCGGTGTTTCGGGAGTTGAAGAAACGTTTGACAACGGTGCGGTGTTAGTACTACCGGATTTAAGCGAGCTTTGATATATCTTGTGATGCATCGCGCCAAGGACTAGGATGCGTGTTAATGCAGAGCAGAAAGGTCGTTGCGTATGCGTCAAGGCAGTTGAGGCCGCATGAGGAGAACTACCCAACACATGACTTGGAGTTAGCGGTAGTAGTGCATGCTTTGAAGTTATGGAGGCACTATCGATTGGAAGCAGATGTGAGGTGTACATCGACCATAAGAGTCTTAAATATATATTTACTCAATCGGATCTGAACATGAGGCGAGAGGAGGTGGTTGGAATTAATTAAGGATTATAATCTGGGATTCATTATCACCTGGAAAAGCCAATGTGGTGGCCGATGCTTTAAGCGAAAAAAGCCATTCGGTGAACATGTTGGTGGAAGCAAGTCGGGTTGAGTTATGCAAGGAATTTTGGTCAAGTTGGAGGTTGTGCCTAAAGGATTAAGTAGCGCTTTAGAGGTGAAGCCTACATTGGAAGATCAGATTCGTGAGGCGCGAAGGATGATGTCGATTGAGAGAATTAAGTCCAAAATGGAGGAAGGCAAAGCGAAGGATTTCAATTTGGATGAGCAAGGTACATTGTGGATCAAGAAGCGCATTTGCGTCAAGACAAGAAGGAGTCAAGCGGTGATTTTGGAGGAAGCCTATGATTCCAAGTACTCTATTCATCCGGGAAGCGCTAAGATGTATCAAGATCTGAAGGAAAGATTTTGGTGGCCAAGCATGAAGCGTGAAGTTGCAGAGCATGTTGCGATGTGCGACATATGCCAAAGAGTCAAAGCAATGCATCAGAGGCCAGCAGGTTACTCTGACCCCGAGGATACCCGAGTGGAAATGGGAAGAAATCGGAATGGATTTCATTACCGGTTTACTAAGGACCCAGGCAGGGTATGACTCTATATGGGTTATAGTGGACCGTTTGACAAAGGTTGCCCACTTCATACCGGTGAAGACTACCTATTCGGGGGACCGCTTAGCAGATGTATATATGTCAAGAATTGTATGTCTACATGGAGTTCCGAAGAAGATTGTGTCGGACCGAGGTACCCGGTTTACCTCAAGATTTTGGGATAAGTTGCATGAGGCCCTAGGGACCCGCTTTGAACTTCAAGATCGCATATCACCCATGCATGATGGGCAAGCGGAAAGAGTTAATCGATCTTGGAGGACATGTTGAGGGCATGTGCATTGGCTTATACAACCGTGGGATAAGTGTTTGCCATATGCCGAAGTTTAGCTATAACAACAGACTACTGAGCAAGTTTGCAGATGTCGCCATTTGAAGCACTATATGGAAGACCACGTCGACGCCGTTGAATTGGAATGAGACCGGAGGCGTCATATGTTCGGTAGGACATTCTTCGAGAAGTCAAGAGCGGTAGCCATGATCGAGGAGCGATTGAAAATTGCGCAATCAAGACAGAAGAGTTATGCCGATAATCGCCGCAGGATTTGAGCTTTGAGCTGAAGATTTTGTGTATCTCGAGTTACCCCACTCAAAGGAGTTAAGAGGTTTCACAATAAAGGGAAGTTAAGCGCCAAGATATGTTGGCCCATTCAAGATTCTAAGTCGAGAGGTGAGGTAGCATATCGGTTGGAGCTACCGCATCTCTAGCAGTGTGCATGATGTGTTCCATGTGTCACAATTAAAGAAATGTCTCCGAGTGCGGAAGAGCAGATCGTTAGAGTCGGTCGAGCTGCAGGAGGATTTGACTTATAAAGAGTACCGGTGAAGATCTTGGACACGATGGATCGAGAAGCGAGAAACAAATCGACCGTTTTTGCAGAGTTGATTGGAGTAACCATTCCGAGAGCGAAGCAACTTTGGGAGCTGAAGAGGACTCAAGAAGGAATTCCTAACCTATTCCTTAGTCAATACGAATCTCGAAATCGAGATTCCGTTAAGGAGGAGGTTTGTAACATCCCAATTTTTGCTTTTCTTGTATTTTAGTGGTATTTTGAATTTCTGGAATTTATTTGGATTTATTTGGAATTATTTGGATTTATTTTGAATTAAACCATTTATCAACTTAATTAAATAATAGAAAAGTTAAAATAAGATTTTGCTGGAAATATTTTATTTGAGTCACAAATGTCCTAAAATATTTTTGGGAATTTTTCTATAATTTTTCTGATATTTTTAATGCCCCAAATAAATTATTTTATTTTCGGAAAATATTTTTAATCGGAAAAGGATTAAAAATCCGTGAAAACGATCGGGCCGATCTTGTGCAGCCTGCTCCGGAAACCCTAACGCTTGTAGCCGTTAGATCTCCATCCAAGGGCCCACGTTGCGCCACGTCGACCAATCCTATTCACCGCCGGATTCCACCGCCGCCGCCCGTGTGGGCCTCGGTCTCCGCGTTTTTCACGGACGCCGAGGGGGCTATTTAATGCGCCGCCACCCGGGTTGTGATCCCCACCTTGCGCGCAGACTCGTCCGTACATTCCACGCCGCCGAGACGCCGCCTCGCCGCACGAGCTCGCCGAAGTTCCCGAAGTCACCCGCCGAGTTTCTTGCGCCGTTCCGCCGCCGCCGGTCACTCTCCGCCGTCGCCCGTGCCATCCCCGAACTCACCTCGTCGTGCCGCACCGGAAGCATCACTTCTTCACGCCGGAGGAGCTCGGAAACGCCGCGCCGCACGTCGTCTTCCCTAGCTCCGGTGAAGCAGCGCCGCCGCACCGTCTCCACCGAGCCCGCGCTTCCACAACCGTCCGTCCGTCGCGTCAACGACCCGCATTTCGCCACGTCGCCCGCAAACAGTAAACCTCACCTTATAACCTCGACCGTTAGATGCAAATCCGAGGGCAGCCGCAGTGCCACGTCGCCGTTCACTGTGCGCGTATCACTGACGACGCGGACCCACACGTCGATCGCCGCACCGCTACGCCTTGTCAGGCGTAATGTCGCCGACAAAGACGGGCCCGCATGTCATCCGCACCGGACCGGTGACGTCATGCTGACGTCACTGTGGGTCCCATCTGTCAGTGAGTCAATGATGACGTCATGCTGACGTCAGCACGGGAGCCGTCAGGGCTGACGTCAGCAAGGCCGCGTGTCACTCTCTGGTGGCGACACGTGTCACGGATGACGCAATAATTAATTTTCCGAAAAAGAAAATATTTATTTAATTCGGAATATTGATTTTAAATATATTTTGAAACTTCAAACGCTTATAACTTTTATGTTTTAACTCCGATTCGAGTGATTCCAATTTCTATAAATTTGTAAAATCAAGCTCTTTCTGTTTATGAATTTTATTTGAATTTTAGGCTTGAGTTGCTCTCTGTTTTATTTATTTATTGCTATTTATTTGCGTTCTGGCGTGAAGCGTTGAAGTGCCGAAGGTTTCGAGGAGAAGTTCGACCGAGAGCAAGTTCAGAACCGAACCAGCACTTTTTGAAGGCAAGTTGTGTTTGATCATGTTGAACCTATTAGAGCAAATTATTTTGATTTAAACTATTACATGCTAATTTGATAGAAATGACTTTGAATAAGTTTGGGATTAGTTAAATGCCTAGTTGTTGTATGCCACCTTGTCATATATAATTGTAGGCCATGAATCCTTTGTCACCCTAGGTTATGAATTAATAGTTGGACATTAATAATTTGCCAACATGGGTTGAGTAGACCGAAGTAGTGTGCTTAGCCTGCCACGAGGACAATTCATGATTTTGGAACACCAAAGTAAATAATGATTTAATGAGATATGGAACACGTTTTGTGAATGAGACATGTGTTATTGAGTTGATGATGGCACGTGGTGCAATGGTAAAGAACCGGTGGGAAAATGATTTAGGCGGGGCAAATGGCAAGATTGTTTCGTGGGCCAAGAGTGGCAGGCGGGCGGTCGATTTGGTTTTATTGGACATGGACATTTGAGTTACACTTGGTTAGTCTTGCCTCGGTCAACTAAGGACTTAACCTTGCGAGCATTTGAACTGAGTCTCTCATACACCCACAAGCTCCGTAATGGGACGGGCTTAGTGAGTAAGTGGGAAATCTATTCTTTGGTCTTGTCGTGGTGGTGTGAGGCCGGAGAAGCGGAATGAGAACTCACATGGCGCAAGAGGGGGCCCAGGTGTGGTAACCAGTCCCTCCAAAGTGTTGAAACCTTAGCGGCAATCTTGAGTTTAGAAGGAACTTTGGAAAGGCTTCGTTACGGTTATTTGCCTTGGTGGTATTTGGTGTATCTTGTGGGTAAAGTGTATAACCTCTGCAGAGTGTACAACCTATTGAATAGTCGTGCTCACGGTAATGAGCATCGCTTCGGTGATTACTGATCAAGGGTTAGATTTTCATGAAAATGACTTGTTTATGGAAAATGCTTGGGTTGGTAATGATGAACTGGACTTAGGATGAGAAAAATGATTTCTGATTGAAATGTTTGTGAAAGCTATTATTCCTACTCTGCTTTCTTGCTTTGCAATCTATTATTGTTTACCTTGAATCTTTGATCGCTCATGAATCATAGCCTATCCTTTGTACTAAGCCATGCATGTAGAATATTAGAATTGCATTACATGCATGACTTGCCGAGTGCTCAAAGTACTCACCCACAACAACACAACTTCAGTTGAAGAAGAAGCAAACCGCTTTCGGGAGGAGGAGTATCGGGAGGAGCCGACAAACTAGGGAGCGAGCCCAATCGGTTACGTGGCAAATTGGTTGGCGCCACGAGTTTATTTTATTTCATTTGCATTTGAATATTTTAATAAGTCTTCGCCCTGCGAGGAGTATCTTTGTAACTTGACCATAAGGTCGATCAACTAGTTTGAGTATTTAATCAAAGTTCTTATTATTTCGTTGGTTATGACTGTGATATGTACCAATGTTGAGACTGTGTGCACTAGCGTGATCCTGGACTAGTGCTGAATACACAGAGGGTCCAGATTTGCAAATTCGGGTCCCGACACTGACACATCAAAGATTTGGCTCCTTAGGTTTCATGTGTCTTCTTTATGTGCTTTCAGATTTTGCTCAACAAATCTCTTCTAGGAAGATATCTATTCTTTATTTCAATGATTTTTTTTTCTATTCTAGGAAGAACATGGCATCTAAATCAAGTGCTCTTTGCAAGTATAATCATTTGTGATGATCTGAGTTATTAGTTGTAATTGTTACATAGGAATGAGCTGTCAGTTGCTTTAGAACTTTTGCACTCTTCTTTTGTTTGGGAGTTCCTTCTATACAAAATGATAATTATGTGCATCAGCATGATGCAATAGTGGGCCTATGATTTAGTTGTTTTCTTATAAGGTCACATAGAAATATTCGTTAGCTATACCTGTTATAACACCCCGGCGCCATGCGTCACGAATGCTACCAAAAACCCTAAATAACGAATGACACCTCTACGAAATGGACTGAAACTGAATGCAATCTCTAAACTCTTAAACCGGCTTAAAACTAAGTCACCGAAATTTACAAAATTTCGGCATGACCTCTCTAGAACAGAGGACATCCACTCAACAGACAAAAGGACAATAGCAGTCATAATATATCATTCTAGTAGGTCCTTAGTTAATCAATCACATCCAACAGAAAATAGTAAATGTCACCACGATGAACAATACATTACAACCACATCAATTACATCCAGACTTAACGAATTGGTCATTTAAATTATTGGAGACCGAAGTCGTGTACTGTTACTACTCCCAACCCGATGAGCCAGCTTCAAGGTACCTAAAACAAGAAACAAACAAGCATGAGTCCAAGACTCAGCAAAGTGCAACAAGTATGAAAAGTAAGGAATTCGACTAAAAAAATACAACTACTTCAAGACATAAAGTAACAGTGTCGTTAATTGACATCCGTAAATAAAAGAAGCAGTTTGAATTCATATAAATCAAAACGTAGAAACACAATTACTTCACAATTAACATATCCATTACTTAATTGAAATCATCCGGTAATAGAAGCAGTAACTAACTCCCCTTACCTCAACCCACTCGAGAACGTAACAAACTTTACCCATGCCTCAGTAATATTTTTGGATGAGCCCATGACTCCATCCTCAAACTGTTCTTCCCATTCTCATCAATCAACATCTATCAATTGCAACACACAATGCAATGCAATACTTTTATGCGTTCATACTCAAAAATGCAACCTTTTAGCCTATACCAGTATAACTAAGTGCACACCCGTCGGTGTGCACCCTCTCAATCCCGACCATCCCGTGGTGGTGCCTACTCTTACTAACTCGCTCCCATCCGTAGACGGGACTACGAGGTAGGACTTTTGTACTCACTACGTGTGAGTACAGAGGCCCACATCAACATGGGTCGCCTCTTCTGTAATGAATGCGCAAATGCAAGTGACATGGTTATAAGCATGACACAAACATGAATATAAACACGCACATTATCATTTACTCACTTCATCATTCGCATCAACATAACCATACTCATTTGTACACTTCGTAGGGCATTGAAAATAACTGAAATTGAATACTTACTTCCCAATTGCTAACACTCATCCATCCTCATCATCATACTAAGAACAACTTCTAGATATGCTATTAAACATAGCCAAACTATTAGAATTTTCATAATCTTATCGCAAGCAAAGCATTTAACACTCTAATAATGCTCTAGGGGATGCACTTGCCTTTTACCGACGAAGAATGGAGTGACATACGGTTGAGGCCACTCCCGACAGGACCTTCTCTGCAAATAAACAATAATCATCCAGCTCAACTTTATGCACACTCGGAACAAGCGACAAAAGAGAACAACGCTTTTGCATAAATGACTTCTTCAAAAACCAATGTCCATTCATAAGCTAAACACATATCAATATTTCTCATGATCACAAGACAGAGGTCAAGCACCGATGCAATCAAATTAATCGGCTGGAATTCAACAACTATTGGGGTTCAATAACTGAAAGATTGCAATCAAATGTATCACAAAAGGCGTTCGACCCACAATCTATTAGGGCATACCAACATGAGTAACTTGGTTTCTAAAAGAAGATAAAAACGATATCTAGTCACATAGCTAAGTAAACATTTGTATCAATCTGAAAATATTATGTAGGCTTTGGGTCCTAACCAATCTTAATACCCTACTTGCTAAGACATCACACATGATCTAGAAAATATACTCCTGAATGTCTACTTCTATCACACTTATGTTTTCATAGTTGAGAGCACAGGCATTCCAAATTAAGAAAAACAAAATGGATCTAGGCAAACATAAGATAATGACAGTTGTAACCCACCATCTAATCAGGAACCAACAGAGCAAGGTCAAACAAGAGAACATCAACACGTTTATCAAATTGGAATCTTATATATTCAATGATTAACCAATGCATTAACAAATTGAGCTAATAGTCTGCTCATAAATCAAATGGTGGTAAATAAATCTTAAATCACTCATTCGAATTTAGTCATGCAGAAAAGGTAATAAGGATCAAGTCACCGCATAGGATTCACAACCATACAACATTGGGTCACAGAATGATGCATAAACTTCTACTCTTTTGGCAACGACAGTACACCCATTAGGCTCCACTTCCAATAGTTAATTGCAAGGGTAAAATACTTAAGGAATTCAGCATTCACAAACTCATACATATATGCATATCTACCTTGATGATCACAAAGGCACAGAGGTTAGCTTCCCAAGTCATGTAAATTAATCTAAGGCCCAATACTCATCATAAAATTTCTACTCTTTAACTTTCACATCTATCATGCCATGAACTCCATAGACCAAACAAGCAATGAGCATACTTCTGCCGAATCCCAGTGCACCAAAAATTCAGGATGGAGGCTTGAACTGAATCATAGGAACTAGCAGTACAAGCATTTCAACTAAACATTTCAAAACAAGAACCCTAACTAAGCATTTCATCAAACACCTGGTGTGCACAAGGAACCCAAACACCACAAATTTCAGCTTGCTTGAGTTCTCACCACAAGAAGCAAGAGGAGAGGGCATTGCCGCTGGTGGAGCTGCTGCCGAACACTCTTCTGCTGCTCTCTGGCTGCCGCTGACGCACGGGCTATTCTGCTTCTTTGCCGAATCTTCTTCTTCTTTGGTGTTGCATCGGTAGGGGGAGGGAGAGGTGCCGCTGGCCAGGGGGAAAGAGCAGCGCCAGGGAGAGCAGCGCCAGGGAGCAAAGATGATGGGGAAGGGGATGCCCGAACTTCCGTCAGGTGGAGGATAAGTCGATTAGGCGGCACGAGACACACACGATCCGGCTTCTTGATCGGCACGATCAAAACCCCTGCAATCGTAGCACCACGCGTCCTCTGGTTATCAACCGAGCGTTGCCCGGTTGACCTCGCCACGAAGGCTAATCCCTGCCAATGAATCGAGAACACAAGCAAGAACAAGAAAGATGCAACTGAATTTGCAATTGAGTATGAAGTTCACGAGTTAGGGTCTCACAAACCGATGAACGGCGACACTGTTCAAAGACAGAATTAATCTAAGCAAAACCCGCCTCAAACCCTAGCGGCGGCTACTGATTATAAGGTCTAAGGGACATCCTAGAAACCCTAGACGCGTCCGTGAGGGACTCCAACATGATACATGGGCCAACGGCCCAAATTAGTGACGCAGCACCCTGGGATAGATTCTATCTGCCAGCTTGAAATGTAAATTTCTGTCGACTCCAAAGTCCAAATGACCTGAAACTGGTGCCATTAGAAAGTTTATCTCCTTAGCTTTCGAGACATATGTGGATCATCAAAATCGGAGCCCGTTTGTGGTCTGGGCGATGATTTTAGTGAACGCTGCTCCTGGTGGCCGAGGTAGTCGACTCCGAGATGAATTGAACCTCCAACTTGACTTGGACACCCTCCTTGCCTCCCTCCTGGTCCTTGCTGGTTTCCAAGGCCTTCATGGTCCTCTCCAAAGTTCCTAAGTACAAGATAATCAATAATATCATTAGGTAGCATACCATCCTCACAAGTATATGCACGGGCACTTAGGAACGAGCTCACCTGTTGATTCAATTGCCGTGCTCGTGCTCTTGTGATGGGTCCTTGCATCACAACTGGAGGAGGTTCGGTCATATGCATAGAAGTGATGTCGTCATCATCCTCCCCCTCTTGAAGTGGAGTCGTCCTCGACTCAAGCTCATCTTCTTCTCCCATGAACAGTTTCAAATCTGCAATGTTAAATGTGGGACTAACCCCAAATTCGGGCGGCAACTCAAGTTTATATGCATTATCATTTATTTTCTCAAGTATCTTGAAAGGACCATCAGCTCTAGGCATTAATTTAGACTTTCTCAATTCTGGAAAACGATCCTTTCGCAAGTGTAACCATACTAAATCACCCGGTTCAAGTTTTACTTCCTTTCTACCTTTACTTCCCATGATCCTATACCTTTCATTCATCATTTCAATATTTTCTTTAGTCTTTTCATGCAATTTCAGAATAAATTCAGCACGTTCCTTAGCATCAAGATTAACTCGTTCACTAGTAGGTAAAGGTAATAGATCAATAGGAGCACGGGGATTAAAGCCATACACTACCTGAAAAGGACTTACCTTGGTGGTGGAATGTACCGCCCTATTATAAGCGAACTCAACATGTGGCAAACACTCTTCCCACATCTTCAAATTCTTCTTCAAAACAGCCCACAACATAGTGGATAATGTACGATTTACTACCCCGATTTGGCCGTCGGTTTGGGGATGACATGTTGTTGAAAACAGCAGCTTGGTCCCCAATTTATTCCATAGAGTTCTCCAAAAGTTGCTCAAAAACTTGGCGTCACGATCTGAAACAATAGTAGAAGGCATACCATGCAAGCGAACGATTTATTGAAAGAAAAGGTTAGCAATATTAACAGCATCGTCGCTCTTATGACAAGGAATAAAGTCAGCCATCTTAGAAAATCTATCAACCACCACAAAAATACTATCCCTCCCCCTCTTGGTCCTAGGCAGTCCTAAAACAAAGTCCATAGATATATCCTCCCATGGAGTGCTAGGAACAGGAAGAGGCATATATAAACCGTGTGGATTCAATCGTGACTTAGCCTTTTGACATGTAGTGCAGCGGGATATAAACCTCTCAATGTCTCGCCTCATCTTCGGCCAAAAGAAGTGGGCGGACAGCACGGCCTCCGTCTTCTTGGCACCAAAATGACCCATCAAACCTCCTCCATGGGCCTCAGATCAAAAAGAAAACGAACGGATCCAACTGGAATACATAGGCGGTTAGCTCTAAACACAAATCCATCGTTTATCACATATTTGTCCCATGTTCTTCCCTCTTTGCAATGCAGCAAGACATCTTTAAAGTCATCATCATGAGCATATTGTTCTTTAATTGATTCCAATCCAAATATACGACAATCAAGTTGGGACAACATGGTATATCTCCTAGACAAGGCATCAACAATCACATTATCCTTCCCTTTCTTGTGTTTGATAACATAAGGAAAAGATTCAATAAACTCAACCCATTTAGCATGTCTACGATTCAGTTTCACTTGACTGCAAATATGTTTTAGCGACTCATGATCAGAATGAATAACAAATTCTTTGGGCCAAAGATAATGTTGCCACGTTTCTAAGGATCGCACAAGAGCATACAATTCTTTATCATACGTGGAATAATTCAAGACAGGACCACTCAATTTTTCGCTAAAGTAAGCAACAGGTTTGCTGTCTTGCATCAAGATACCACCAATTCCAACCCTACTAGCATCACATTCAAGCTCAAAGGTCTTATTAAAATCAGGAAGTTGAAGTAAAGGTGCATCAGTAAGCTTATCTTTCAAAAGATTGAAGGCATTCTCCTGTGCTTGCCCCCAATGGAACGCAACTCCCTTCTTCGTCAACTCGTTCAATGGGGCTGCAATGGTGCTGAAATCCTTCACAAAGCGGCGGTAAAATCCTGCAAGTCCGTGGAAGCTCCGCACTTGTGAAATCGTCGTGGGCGTTGGCCAACTCTTAATCGCGTGCACCTTGGCTTCATCAACCTCAATTCCTGGAGTCACAACATAGCTAAGAAACGAAACGCGATTCGATTGCAAAAAGTGCACTTTCGAGGTTACCAAATAAACGTGCAAAGACGCAAAGCATCAAAAACAGCACGAGATGATCAAGATGTTCATGTAATGACTTGCTGTAAATCAATATATCATCAAAATAAACCACCACAAATTTCCCAATGAAAGCTAGTAAAACCTCGTTCATTAAGCGCATGAAGGTGCTCGATGCATTAGTTAAACCAAAAGGCATGACTAACCACTCATACAATCCAAACTTGGTTTTAAAAGCTGTTTTCCATTCATCTCCCAATTTCATTCTTATTTGGTGGTATCCACTACGCAAGTCAACCTTAGAGAAAATTATAGAACCACTTAACTCATCAAGCATGTCATCTAGCCTAGGAATAGGATGACGGTACCTTATTGTGATATTGTTAATGGCTCTACAATCTACGCACATGCGCCAACTGCCATCTTTCTTAGGAACCAAAATAACAGGAACAACACAAGGACTAAGGCTCTCACGTACATACCCGCGGTCCAAAAGATCTTGGACTTGGCACTGAATCTCCTTAGTCTCCTCGGGGTTGGTCCTATAAGCATTTCGGTTTGGCAAACTCGCTCGGTATCAAATCAATTTGGTGCTCAATCCTCGTATGGGTGGGAGTCCCGGAGGTATCTCGGCAGAAAAACATCCACATACTCTGCAAAAGGTTAGTGACAGCAGGAGGCAAAATCTTAGGCGAGATCATCCAATGAAAACAAAGCATCTTTGCATAGCACAAAGATAGCACAAAGCATCATCACTAATTGCAGCAAGATCAGATTTTGTAGCAAGCAAGATGGGATTCCTCAATTTAATTTGGTTGGCTACATGCTGAATTTCAGATTTTTCATCAATGGGTTTCTTGTCATTAGCAATCCGCTCCTATCGATTTAACAATTTCAGCGGGGTCAAAGGTAGAAGTGTAATTTTCTTTCCTTATGCATAAAAGTGTATTTATTACTTCTACCGTGGTGAAGTGCATCGATGTCATATTCCCATGGGCGACCCAATAAAAGAGAGCAAGCTTGCATCGGCACCACATCTGTCAGCAAAATCGAATAGGAACCAATGGAAAAATGAACCCGAACTGTTTGTGTTACCTTAGCTTTGCGGAATCATTCACCCTTGAATGTGGTATGGATGTGGGTCTTGGGCGTGTGGTCAAGCCAAGCTTCTTGACCAAATCTGTACTCACCAAGTTGTTGCACCGCCGAGTCAATGATCCTGCGCTCGCTCGGTTGTTGATGACGAAGAAAATCTGGAACAAGTTGTGGCGCCGCTGCTCGGCTTGCTCCATCATGCGCTTAAGGACACTTGGACAATGATGGACCTATCGCAGAATATCCTCGGCGCCAAAGGTGGCATCATCATCAACCTCGCTGCCGTCCACCCGGTGTCGTCGATCTCGTCCTCAACATCGGAGCACCGATGTAACCTCCGTCATCGGTGGCGATGTATGCCCATTGGTGGGGCATTCTTCTTGACGTGGCCAATCCTTGGCACTTGTGGCGGCAATTCGCCGTCGTGTCGGCCTGTGGAAGCGACGGAGGAGCTCTTGGCCGGTGTTGGCGGGGTCGACTTGCTGCTGTCTACGGCACGGGTGGGTGGTGCCGTCGCTGCCGGTCGTGTGTTCGTCAAAGGTGGCGGCGCCGCTGGTCGAAAGGTGGAAGAAGGCACTGTCTTCGCTTGTCCCGTAGTCGTTCGGGGCGTGAAGGTGCTGCCGGCATTGCTCCTGCTCTTGGAATGGCGTCCCTGCAATTCCTTCTCTGCTAACATAGCAAGTTGAAACAAGCGATTGACAGTTGTATATTCTTTATAATCAACAATATCCTGAATTTCTGGACGCAACCCACCGTAAAAACGAGCAATTTTATCCTCAGGTTCCTCTACTACCCCACAACGTAACATACCCTTTTGAAGCTCTTGGTAATATTCCTGAACAGTCATACTACCTTGATCTAATCGTTGCAATCTCTTGCGCATATCACGTTGGTAGGAAGGAGGAACAAATCTATTACGCATAGCATCTTTTAATCTCGCCCAAGAATCAGGTTGTAAGCGGGCATTTACTAGTTCATTCCACCAGATTATAGCAAAATCTTTAAATTCACTAGTGCCTTGTCTAACCCTATGAATCTCGGGAACTAGATGGGAGTTAAATTTCTGCTCGACCGTCATCTCCCAATCTAAGTAAGCATCAGCATCATAAGCTCCAGAAAAGGAAGGGATGGTGAATTTTACCTTAGCGAAAGGATCATCATTGCGGTTCTGGTTATTACCTCCCATACCGTGATGGTTGCGGTGAAGACGATCATGCAGACGGGCGTCTCGTTGAGCAGCACGTTCCCTGGCGGCACGTTGCTGCTCATCTTCATCTTCCTCAAAATCACCATCCTCATCGTGGTCATTGTTGCCGTGGTTGGCGCCGTTGTTGATGGATGCACCTCCATCAATGGTATTGGAGGCGTTTTCGACGGCATCCATCCTCTCGGTGAGGGTGGAAACTCGTCGATCGATGCTCTCAAGGGTTTTGTTCGTCGTCATGGCATGCTCCTTGAACATCATTTTTATCTCCTCCAGCATGGTCGACAACTCTGAATGAAGGACACAGTCTTCGATGATAACATCATCATCCTCGTTCCTGACCTTCTTGCCACCTGCCATGGTTAGCGCAGAAAAGGACAGAAGGAAACACAAACACAAGTATTATGAGCCCTATGAACTACTAGGTGGGATCTCACGCTCTCAAGCAATCTTACCAAGTTCTTACCCGGTTCTTACCAACACAGCGAGGGACGGTGCAACCGGTGGCTGGTTCGTGACACCGTGAGGGCGTGATGAAGCGATTGCAAGGGTCAATAACCTGTACTGATCAGAAGGATGTATATGTGGAGCTGTAGGAAGGTTATATGTATTGAGTGGCACACAATTCAGTAACAGATAGTAATGCTGAATAAATGTCCAAAAGCACTTGCCCTAGTTGCTGGTCTAAACATGTCCTTATTCTAGCTGCGGCAGAAAGCAAGGAAGGTATAGAAACAAGCAACAAGGCGTCAGATTATGTGAACGGATATCAGCATAACAGCAAAACACTTTTATCAGGCACGGTAAAAACACATACCCTTGCTCCTGTCCTTTTTTTTTGCTCTTCGCTTCCTTCACAATTTTGTTTTTGCTCTAGGCTTCTTTCACAATTTTTTTTATTTTTCTTTGATTTTTATGATATTTTTCCTAGGATCAGGAGCACAAAGGTAGACAATACACAAATTTTCAGCCTAAACAGATGTAAGATGAAACCGATATGAAATAAGAAGTGTTTTTCGAAAAGCGTGCTCAAACTTCGGCGGCCGAAAACTCAATCTTCCCGAGGGAATTTCACAAAAATAAATTCGGTGAGCCCGATAAAATCGGGGAGAATCGGATGTAAAATTTTCTGTAGATGTCCGTGAAAAAAAATTCGCCTAATTCCGAGTCCGTATGCGAAAGTTATGGCCGTTTTACGGAAGGACTCCGAATCGGGGTTTTAGGCGGCACCTCTCCAAACTCAAGGGCGTATGGAGTGGATATGGAACGCGATGATCTGTGGTGGCAGGTTCTGTGATGAGGGTGGCGATATGGCTAACAGGAGGTGGGGATTAGGGTTTATGAAGGAGAAACCCTAACACAACTAGGACTCGGCGAGGAAAACCACAAAACAATCCGATTCCAACAAGGACTCAAATAGCGATTGGTGATTTGGATTGGAGTAGGATATGGGATGCAGCGGAGATGAAACACAACTAAATTAAGACCACGATCTAAACCAGCAACACGACTCGACTCTGGACACAAACTCAAGACTACGGACTCAAACCGAAATTGTGCAAAGGCTAGGCGTGGTTCTAGGTATGGTAGACTATGAACTGATTTTTTTGGCTTTTTCGTGGACTATAGGACGAATGCAAAACTAAATCAAACTACGGGAAAAGGCGAACCCGACGGTAAACCTTGCTCTGATACCACTTGATGAGGAAGGGATGCCGAACTTCCGTCCGTGGAGGATAAGTCGATTAGGGCAACATGAGACACACACGATCCGGCTTCTTGATCGGCACCATCAAAACCCCTGCAATCGCAGCACCACGCGTCCTCTGGTTATCAACCGTGCGCTGCCCGGTTGACCTCACCACGAAGGCTAATCCCTGCCAATGAATCGAGAACACAAGCAAGAACAAGAAAGATGCAACTGAATTTGCAATTGAGGATGAAGTTCACGAGTTGGGGTCTCACAAACCGATGAACGGCGACACTGTTCAAAGACAAAATTAATCTAAGCAAAACCCGCCTCAAACCCTAATGGCGGCTACTGATTATAAGGTCTAAGGGACATCCTAGAAACCCTAGATGCGTCCGTGAGGGACTCCAACACGATACATGGGCCAACGGCCCAAATTGGTGACGCAGCACCCTGGGACAGATTCTATCTGCCAGCTTGAAACGTAAATTCCTGTCGACTCCGAAGTCCAAATGACCTGAAACTGGTTCCATTAGAAAGTTTATCTCCTTATGTTTCGAGGCATATGTGGATCATCAAAATCGGAGCCCGTTTGTGGTCTGGGCGACGATTTTAGTGAACGCTGCTCCTGGTGGCCGAGGTAGTCGACTCTGAGATGAATTGAACCTCCAACTTGACTTGGACACCCTCCTTGCCTCCCTCCTGGTCCTTGCTGGTTTCCAAGGCCTTCATGGTCCTCTCCAAAGTTCCTAAGTACAAGATAATCAATAATATCATTAGGTAGCATACCATCCTCACAAGTATATGCACGGGCACTTAGGAACGAGCTCACCTGTTGATTCAATTGCCGTGCTCGTGCTCTTGTGATGGGTCCTTGCATCACAACTGGAGGGGGCTCGGTCGTATGCATAGAAGTGATGTCCTCATCAAAAGCCAAAAGGGGAGGGAGGAGTCGGCTTGAGGCTGGAGGCGCAGGAGAGAAGCACCAGGAGGGCACAGGAAGAAGGCAACCAGCGAGGGGGGCGCAGGGCGGTGCTGAGGAGGATGCCAGGGGCAGAAGTCGAGAGGGTGGGGGTGGCTAGAGGATTTGGGGAAAAGACTGGCTTCCCTTTTGGATGATATGCCCTCTTTAGGGTTAGGGAAAAAGAATATAACCCACACCGCCTCTAGAGACCACAAAACAACCACCTCCAAAAGACTGACAAATACGAACTCACGATGAAAAGAAAATCCTTGAATTTAAGAAGACAAAACAACTCCGGCCAAAACCCTGGTAAACGATTTGCGGTATTACACCTGTTGAGTCCAATAAACTTCAATCTTAGTCCCTTGTGTCATCACTCCAATTATCTTTCCTATCATCTCTTTTGAAGACAATGATCTATTTCAATAGATAACAATCAGTCCTTATGATCGCATTCGATGCTCATTTGCTTCAAAAATCACACAATATCTGTGATCTTTTTCATGCTTTCAGATTTTTCTAAAATGGGAATCCCCGCACATGAGTTTCTCTCGGTTTACTTATGTCATGTAGATTTGTATTGTTAAATACCTTTCCTTAGCTAATCAGACCTTTGATTGGGTTAAAAGATATTATATAACTAATCAGAGCTTATATTAATACCAAACCTTTATTTGCTCACTGATCTAGAAAGCCATTTGGAAAGGACTGCTATTCCCTTGAACAGTACGCAGTACACGCTACAATATTATATTTTAGGATGATAGTATATTTACATCTTCAGTGGATTATACTGCATTTTAGGATCTGTACTTTTTGGGCAAAGATGAGAAGACATATTTATGCAAATATCTTGAAGGATGTGTCTTTGGTTGTTTTTGACGTAGGAAGGAGTTGGACAGTTTGTGAGTAATTTCTTGCTCTTTGATTGATAAGCCTTGGAAGCATGTCACATGATGATAGGAGTTGGATGCGCATGGATAAGGCATCAGATGAGTGGCAACAAGGATTCAAGGAACTTATAGAAATTACATTTGGAGGCACCTCTAAAGGAGAAACTGCTCCCCGTCCTTGTTCAAGATGCCGTAACATGTCCTACAGAACGCAGTCCGAGGTCCAAAGCCATTTGATTACCAAAGGGTTTGATGGAAGTTTCATCCAAGGGGAAGACCATGGCGATGATTCAGATGAGGACAACACTGAAGGACATGGTGCAACAGGCGATGGTGCTTCTATCAATGATCTGGTTTCCACATTGATCAAGGGTGCTATAAATGGAGACATCATAGGTAGTAATGAAGAGCCAAATGATGAGGACATCACAACCAAGGATACAACTGCTGCCCCTTCTTCCCCTACGACTGCTACTTCGTCTACAACGCCTGGAGGGCTCAATCCCGAAGCAAGGCCTTTCCACCCACCTTTGCTGGACTAGCACGTCAAGAACACCCATCGAGGACAGCCCACACGCCAAGGAAGGCCCAAGATCAAGCCCAGTTCGTCGCCGAGTCCGGTTCGGCCATCCAGGAGCAGCAGTACTTCAAACGGATATAACTTGGGCTCCCGAACTCCGTTTTCAGCGTGCGACTACTCGTTTGAAAGGTATCGAGATAACCTTTCGAATGGATCTGGTCCCAATGCTAAATTCCTCTTGGAGCGACAGGAATTCACAAAACAATCTCACGGGACAGAAATTCTAGGTGCTGCGCCACCTTATTTTTGGGCCTATGGGCCATGTATGGTTAGGGTTGCATGGTGGCCGACCTTAGGGTGGTGGCCTACCTAATTTGGGCGCCCCAAGTCTGGTCTCCACCTATATAATGCCCCGGCCGTAAAGACGTTGTCATCTAGGTTTTGTTGTGTTTGGTAGACCCGTGTGCGTCCCTCCTCGTGTTTGCGGCGTGTCGACTAGACCGCCCGAGCCGAGAAACAGAACCTCAACTTGTTTCTTTTGATTTCAATACTATCTTATCAGATTGCTTCATGCTTTGTTCTTGCGGGTTCTCGATTTCTTGCAGGAACAATTGATCGCTTGGATCTTGTATCGTGTGGATTGGCATTGCGATTGTGAAGCTCCCGACTGTTGGTAGGAAGCCCTTGATTCGGTGCCATCAACACCCCAAATCGACGTATCATCATCTCACCGAAAGATCGGGATCACCCGTCCCCATCAAGTGGTATCAGAGCTCAAGGTTGCTCGGTGAGATCTTCCCTCAATTTCGTTTTCTACCTAGAGTCCAGAAAATTGCCCCACAAAAATAAGATTTGTCCCTCCGTCCAAGCTACTTTGTGCCCTAACTTTTACTACTTGTTCTTGGTTTGTTGAATCGTCGGTTGCATAATCGTGTCTTTGCTGGTTTTAGAGTTTAGTCCCTTAGAGTTTCGAGTTCGAGTCACGTTTTGTCATAATTGCATTCGAATTGGAGTCGGTCTCTGTTAGTAGATCAGATTGGGTCGCGAATTTCCCTGATCTGTTTTCCTATCCGAGTGGTCTTCGGCGATCACCAAAGTCGGGAGAGTACTACCCCCTCAGAAGACTGCTCGCCCATCGCTTGGCGTGGTCGCCCGAGTGCTCGCCGCGATGCATCGGTCGCCAGAGTGCTTCGCCTTGAAAGTGCTCGCCCAGCTGCGTCTCGGTCGCCGTCAGTGCTCGCCCATCGCTTGGCGTGGTCGCCGAGTGCTCGCCCCGGCGTCTGTGTCGCCCGAGTGCTCGCCCATGCGTGCCCTGATCGCCGAAAGTGCTCGCCCATCGCTTGGCGTGGTCGCCCGAGTGCTCGCCTTGGCGTGCACTGTCGCCGAGTGCTCGCCCTCTGCAAAAATCGGTCGCCCATCGCTCGCCCTCTGCAAGAACTGGTCGCCAACTGTTCGGCGACTACTCCCTCTGGGCGTGCACCAAATCAGAGAAGAAAAAGGCAAGTGCAATCTTCAAAAGCCGCGCTAGATCAATTGCAAACCAAAGATCAGAGAGAGAGAGAGAGAGAGTATCTTTTAATTACCTTTATACCCCTGGTCAAAAAAAAGGGGGTGTGTGGTGAGCATTGTTGGAGTCCTTTTTGAGCGTGTGTGAGGCTTGCCACTTGATACAACCTAGTAGTTCATAGGAGCTTTCATATCTGTGTGAAGTTTCTTTGTTTCTACTAACTATGGCAGGTATTCCAAGCAATCATGGAAGTAACGATGGTAGTGGGAATGAACGTGAGGACGCCCTCACACCCAAAGAACGGCGTTGGGTCACTCATTTCAACAGGTTGCACAATCAGCATGAGATGCGAACTCGTGACACTCTTGATGCGATTGAAGCGCGACTGGCACCCCTCACTGAGCTTCAAGCTCAGCTAGCACAACTTCTTCAAGGTGCTGCCCCCAACAATGGTGTCGCTGGTCATGCTTTGGGCCAACGCGGCGCTCCACCGGTTGTTCCTGTTCCTTCAAACAGGGTGGATCAAGAGGAGAACAACTACGCCGCCGACACTGAGGATGACTACAGGGTCAATGTGAACAACGACCGACATCATCGTCGACTCCGCAATAACAGGCAAGGTATGGCTAGAAATCAACATGATCAAAGGGAAGAACGTGATGATTCTATGGCAAAAATGAAATTTACTATGCTTCCTTTTGATGGTACTTATAATCCTGATGCTTATCTAGATTGGGAGTTGACGGTAGATCAAAAATTTTCATGCTATGACTTTTCTGAGCCTAGAAGGGTGCACGCTGCCACTAGTGAATTTACTGGTTTTGCATCTATTTGGTGGAAAGAACTTTGTAGAGCCAACCGTGATGTACCTACAACTTGGGATGGGTTAAAGCGTGTCATGAGGGCTAGATTTGTTCCTGCATACTATGCTCGTGATTTATTGAATAAAATGCAGCGCTTTAATCAAGGTGATAAGACGATTGAGGAATATTATCAGGAATTGCAAATTGGCATGTTGCGTTGTGGGATAGAAGAGGGTGAAGATGCAAAAATGGCTAGGTTCTTGGGTGGGCTTAACCGAGAGATACAGGATATACTTGATTATAAAGAATACAATTCTATCACTCGTTTGTACCATCTTGCTTTGAAAGCAGAAAGGGAAGTGCAGGGTCGACGATCGACAACGCGAGGTAATTTTGGAGGCTCTTCCACATCCAAGTCGGTCCAGATCCATACCAAGACATCATCTTCCATACCTGGACGTGCACACGCATTCCGGAGGCACACAAGTCGGCCACACTTCAAGCACCCGCCAAGAGTGCTTCTTCAGTTGCCTCCACCGGTCGGACGCGGGAAATACAATGCTTTCGGTGCAAAGGAATGGGGCACGTGATGCGAGACTGCCCTAATCAACGTGCTCTAATCATCCGAGAAAATGGTGAGTACACTAGTGCTAGTGACATTGATGAAAATGAATATGCTCTTGTTGCCACTAACACTGCAGAGCCAGAAGAAGAGATTATCACTTCTGCAGCATCCGAGAAATATCCGGCTCTTGTTGTCACACGTGTACTTAGCGCACAACCTGCGCGCGATGAACAAAATCAACGCCATACTATCTTCCAGACAAGATGTGTGGTGAATGAGCGCGCTGTGCATGTCATTGTTGATGGAGGTAGCTGCAACAATCTTGCTAGTGTTGACATGGTCGAAAAGCTTGGCTTGACCACAAATCCACTTCCTCAACAAAGATGAAATTGAATGGCTCAATTCCAATGGTAAGGTTCAGTAACTAAAACTGTTCAAGTACCTATCTCAATTGGTTCTTATCATGATAATGTTGTTTGCGATGTTGTACCCATGGATGCTTGCTCTCTTTTATTGGGTAGACCTTGGATCTACGATATGGATGCTATACATCATGGTAGGACCAATGAGTATACTTTCTTGTACAAGGAAAAGAAAATTGTTTTGAAACCTATGAGCCCTACGGAATTAAGAAGCATTGATGTTAAAAGAGCTCAAAGAGAACAAGAGAGTGGAATTAAAAGTATAGCTAATAAATCAACCCATTCAACTACACCAGTTGCTCAAAAATCTGATCTTAAGATGAAGGGTAAAGTATTGTTGGCTACAAAAGTTCTCTCACAAGATAACATAGACAGTATAGAACCATTGCCATTATCTATTTCTTTGTCTCCTGTTGTCACTAACCTTTTGCAGGAGCATAGGAAGGAGTCGAGGACGACTCCAATTCAAGAAGGGGAGGATGATGAGGACATCACAACCAAGGATACAACTGCTGCCCCTTCTTCCCCTACGACTTCTACTTCGTCTACAACGCCTGGAGGGCTCAATCCCGAAGCAAGGCCTTTCCACCCACCTTTGCTGGACCAGCACGTCAAGAACACCCATCGAAAACAGCCCACACGCCAAGGAAGGCCCAAGATCAAGCCCAGTCCGTCGCCGAGTCCGGTTCGGCCATCCAGGAGCAGCAGTACTTCAAACGGACATAACTTGGGCTCCTGGACTCCGTTTTTAGCGTGCGACCACTCGTTTGAAAGGTATCGAGATAACCTTTCCAATGGATCTGGTCCCAATGCTAAATTCTTCTTGGAACGATGGGAATTCACAAAACAATCTCACGGGACAGAAATTCTAGGTGCTGCGCCACCTTATTTTTGGGCCTATGGGCCATGTATGGTTAGGGTTGCATGGTGGCCGACCTTAGGGTGGTGGCCTACCCTAATTTGGGCGCCCCAAGTCTGGTCTCCACCCTATATAATGCCCCAGCCGTCGTACGTTGTCATCTAGGTTTTGTTGTGTTTGGTAGACCCCGTGTGCGTCCCTCCTCAGATTTGCTGTGTCGACTAGACCGCCCGAGCGAGAAACAGTAACCTCAACTTGTTTCTTTTGATTTCAATACTATCTTATCAGATTGCTTCATGCTTTGTTCTTGCGGGTTCTCGATTTCTTGCAGGAACAATTGATCGTTTGGATCTTGTATCTGTGTGGATTGGCATTGCGATTGTGAAGCTCCCGACCTGTTGGTAGGAAGCCCTTGATTCGGTGCCATCAACACCCCAAATCGACGTATCATCATCTCACCGAAAGATCGAGATCACCCGTCCCCATCACCAAATGAATGTGCTAAAAAATTCTTTGAATTGTTAAAAGAGGCTGAGAAGGAATTGTGCCCAAGTTGCAAGGAGGCTAATAAGATATCTTTCATTGTCAAGCTCTTTCAGATCAAGTGCATGTTTGGTCTGAGTAACAGTGCTTTAGCAGCCATACTTCACCTATTCTCATTTGTGCTCCCTGAAGGCCACTGCATTCCATACACTTTGGACAAGGTGCGAAAGGTTGTTCGGGATCTTGGCCTCGACTACAAAAAGATACACGCATGTGTCAATGCTTGTGTGATATTTTGAAAGGAATACGAGGACTTGGATACGTATCCAAAATGTGGTGAGTCTAGATGGAAAACGGTTGCTTCCGCTGACAAGGATGAGGCGAGTGGTAATGGTTGAGCCAAGAAGCATGTTCCATGTAAAGGTTATATATGAGAGAGTCCACATCTTCACATATACGATGTCATAAGGAAGGATCACAAGCCATGTGGTGTATGTAACATTTAACATCCCGAATGGATTGAAGCTATCAGAAGCAAGACCCAGCATAACATTGAAGCTATCATAGATAACAAGTATCTGGAATTTGCATTGGATCCTCGCAATGTTATGCTGGGTCTTGCTTCTGATAGCTTCAATCCATTTGGGATGTTAAATGTTACATACACCACATGGCTTGTGATCCTAATCCCTTATAACTTGCCTCCTTGGTTGTGTTTGAAACAACCGTTTTGGATTATGTCAATGTTGATACCAGGGCCAAAGTCACCAGGAAAAAACATTGATGTATATTTGCAGCCGCTGATCGATGAGCTAAAAGAGCTTTCGGTTGATGGTGTTGAGACATGGGATGCAAAGGTGAAGAGGAATTTCACTTTGCGTGCAGTCCTGTTATGGACAATTAATGACTTTCCAGCATAGGGATGCTATCTGGTTGGAGCACAAAAGGCAAGTTTGCATGTCCCTACTGCCACAAGGATATTGAGTATTTGTGGTTGAAATTTGGGTCTAAGCATTGCTACTTGGGCCATCACCGGTTTTTACCTTCGAACCACAGGTGGCGTCGGAACAAGATTAGCTTCAATAACAAGGTTGAGATTAGGGATGCTCCAGTGCCACTGACTGGTGCTCAGGTGCTGCAATAGTTTGGAAGTTTTAAGCAAGTGGCATTTGGGAAGAAGTCAAATAAGAGGAAGCAGCGTGAAGAAGAAAATAGATGGCACAACTGGAGGAAGAAAAGTATATTTTTTGAACTACCCTATTGGAAAGATCTGCTTGTCAGACATAATCTGGATGTGATGCACATTGAGAAAAACATCTGTGACAGCATATTGGGTACTTTGCTTGACATAGAAGGTAAATCTAAGGATAGCGAGAAGGCTCGGCTGGACATGCAACATCTGGGGATCAGGAAGGATCAACATCCTTTAATCAAGAATGATAAGTACACTTTGCCAGCAGCGCTGTACTTTTTGGGCAAGGATGAGAAGACATATTTATGCAAATTCGTAGAAGGAGTGAAGATGCCAGATGGCTACACCTCCAATATCAAGAGTTGCATGGACGTGAAGGGGTGTAAGGTGTCTAGACTCAAAACTCATGACTGCCATGTTATATTCCAGAAACTTTTGCCCATAGCAGTACGCAACATATTACTAGAAGATGTTGTTATCCCATTGATTCATCTTAGTAGGTTCTTCAATGCCATATGTTCAAAGGAGCTGAGTGTGGAAGATTTAGAAAATATGAGCAATTCAATTAGAGAAACCCTGTGTCGACTTGAGATGATCTTCCCACCAGCTTTTTTTGATATCATGATGCATTTGCCGGTTCATCTTGCTGAAGAGGCTAAACTTGGGGGGCCTGTGTACTATAGATGGATGTATCCAATTGAGAGATATCTACGCACGCTTAAAGGCTATGTTCGCAACAAAGCCTACCCTGAAGGTTCAATTGCCGAGGGATATATATCGGAGGAGTGCATGACATTTTGCTCTCGCTTCTTGGAGGATGTGGATACCAAGCTTAATCGTCCAGAGTAGCATGAAAGCGCAGCAGTGAATGAACCTCCATCTGGGCTAAGCATATTTGGAAAGATTGACTACACTAAGAAAGGATTTACTATCGAGTCACTTTCTAGGTATGAGATGCAGCGGATTAGGCACTACATATTAACAAACTGTGATGAAGCCACTGCATGGGTCAAGTAAGCAACTAAGATGTAAATATACTTTACTTTCTGTATTTCCACCAGATCGAGACAATGAGGGTGAAATTGATGTTGACTCATTGCACGTGGGGGTGGCAGACATGGATGTAGCACACACACATGAAGATATGACAACTTGGAGTAGGTCTGACATGGAAGGGGTAAGCAGTGATGCTTCTGTGATTGAAAAGGCACATGCAGAATGCCGAGATGAGGAGCCATGTGATTTAGAATTAGAGGATGACAAAGACGATGAGACCTACATTGATGATGGCCATGTTGCTCCTGTTGAATCTGTAGGACAAGAATTGGATGATGAATTCTTTGTTTAGACACATATTCCTAAAGTTGTTTCCAGGTGAGCTCAGGAACTATACCAAACTTGATAAAAGCATATGGTCTTGCATTAGTTTAAATTTGGCTGCCAGTGACCCTCTCAAATTTTACTGTTATATTTGACCTGCTCAGAAACAGGCTCCAAATGGAGGCGATGGATAATAGCAGTTGTTAGTGCAGTCATCGTCGTGGTTTGTGGACATTATTCAGATTGTGGTTTGCTGCTACGTATGAGTGCTATAGTATTTTAATTTGCAATTGTTAGATATATGTCATTGAAATTGTATTTTTAGTATTTTAGTCCTGTAGACATTAAGCTTGATAATAAGATAACTACTTATCTTTTTTATCCTATTTGGCTTCAGACATTAGGCTGGATGCTGCAAACATAGGCTGGATGCTGCAATTTTAATGCTTAAGCCCTCATCTGGAGACACACCAGCTCAGAGAAAGGGATCATGCCAAATTTTTGGACTGCATTTACACCCGCACCTGAATGTGGACAATAGACCTTAAGAAGCCAGGAAAGCAATGAAGCATTTATGATCTATGTATAAGACACATGGTTTATTTTCCTTGCATGTAGCAAAGGCATATGTTTGTTAAATATATCGCTGGTATATACATCTGAGTAGACAGTATTTAATGAATGGTCATTGTTTCTTTTAGAGATTCCCAGGTCAAGATGTTTCCATATGACAAACATCTGAGTAGACAGTAGATCCCTGCATTGTATTTTTTCAAGTGAGAAACTTGTGTGAGCTAGATGGAATATGATTCAGACTTCATTGCCATCAGATGGCAAGATCAGCATAGCCATGGCTACCTTTTCTTTTTCCAACTTGAAGCATTAGCATGCAAGTCATAAGCTGCAAATACCCCATTTATTCCAGGACAGAAATGTAGATACATATACTTGTGTAATAAGCATCAGCATGCATGTCACAAGCTCTGCTTGTGTATGGCCTACAATAGGCTGATCATTCTTCAAAAACAATTTCCCCTGTGCACAAGAAGCTCAGCTGACTGCTGCTGTACTTCATCGCACAAAACATTCTGAGTGAAAGGAAATATAATGAAAACAAATCACCTCATTTCATTCCTCATTACACAATGTCATACATCAATCCTCCTTTCAGCAAGTTCACATCTCAAAAAAGATAGCAAATTGACTGTCACATACACCAATTATATTACAATTCTATTTGTCTACAAATACAGAACAAGTAATGAAGGGGCAAAAGGAAGCAGGTGAAGGGAACGAGAAGGCCAGGGCCAGGGAATCGTCGACGCCCTGCTACCTTATATGGAGGATTCATATGCGCTTATTATAATTTTACTACCCATAGTAGATCGAAGTCACTTAGTAGCTCACTGGTGGGACTCGTGTACTGTCCAGAGACACAAGTTCTGGGTTCGAACCCAGCTCTAGACTTTTTTTTGGCTTATTTTTTCAATGCAGCTAATTACTAGTTCTTAATCTCCTATTTTATTTTCTTATTTTTTCAATGCAGCTAAGTAATAGTGCTTAACCTTTTTTGTTTGGCTTTATGTAATACTGCAATTCGTTTTCTTGGGTTTTTGGCCGGAATTGTTGTTGCTTTCTTAAATCCAAGGATTTATTCGGAAGGTGTATTACTACTAGCTTTGGCTAGGGTTTGGCCGGAGGTGTTTTCGACTTCTTAATTTTAGAATTTATTCCGGAAGGAGATAAGATGTGTTGTCGAGAAATTTAAGTTTTACTCAAACGAAAGTTTGCTTTTCGCAAAGAGTTTGAAATTTCAATCTTTGGAATTTGTTGGTTTGTGGTCTCTAAAATTCTGTGTAGCTTTTACTCTTTTTCACCAAGATTGTCCTAGAAGGAGAGCCATGTATGGATGGGATTTGATGAAATCCTAATTGGGGTTAAGTGTTGATGGTAAATGGATTTAATGTGGGGAATAATGAGAAGTGTTCCTTGTCGTGGTTCCGACCGGTGTGGGACTTTGTGGTTGGTGGGCTGGGTGGAATCAGTTACTAAATGCATTATTTCCTTAAGTTTGTTGGAACCCTCGGTTTTATAGGTTAGACTCAATGTTGGTCAGTCGGAAATGGATGGTTCAGTTATGAACCTTTTCTTTGAATGGTTAGAAATAGTGATATATTCGGATTTGGTTAGAAGCTTGTTGGATTGAAAAGCCTTGTGTGGCTCCGTGGTGCAAACTAAACGACCCGTGGTATAGCTATGATATGGCTTGATAATGGCTATGTGGTTATAAAGGTTAATCATTGAGGAGAAATGTGAATCAAGGTTTTTTTTGGTTCTTAGGGGCTTTGAGTTTAGAACCCCAACTGTTCAATCCAATAGAATTCAGAGATTCGATGAAAATTGGTTGGATGCTTAATAGAGTGTTGTGACTTGCGGGAATCGTGTCATCATGAGTTGATGATTTGTGGTATAATTTGGGATTTTGGCTGTCTGCCCGGTTCCAAAAACGCCTCCGTGTGGGAGATGTGAATTCTCAAGTTGAAAGGAGAAGTGACTCGAGTTTTGGAGTCTTGTGCGTGTGAATTACACAACTTTGTTTTTTTGGGTGTTTCCGCTTTGTCAGTATGTTTCCGTTGTTCTTGTTGGTGTTCTTGTGGTGTACAGAATTCGAGGTCGAATTCTGTTAAAGGGGGGAAGAGTGTAATACCGCAATTCGTTTTCTTGGGTTTTTGGCTGGAATTGTTGTTGCTTTCTTAAATCCAATGATTTATTCAGAAGGTGCATTACTGCTAGCTTTGGCTAGGGTTTGGCCGGAGGTGTTTTCGACTTTTTAATTTTAGGATTTATTCTGGAAGGAGATAAGATGTGTTGTCAGGAAATTTAAGTTTTACTCAAACGAAAGTTTGCTTTTCGCCAAGAGTTTGAAATTTCAATCTTTGGAATCTGTTGGTTTGTGATCTCTAGAATTCTGTGTAGCTTTTACTCTTTTTCCCTAGCCTTTTATTGGTTCATTTAATTGTTGGAGTATATAAAGAAAAGGGGGAGCTGAAACCCTAGAAAAAAAAAGAAAGAAGAGAAAGCCAGGAGGCCGCCATCCAACCGCCGCCGCCAAGGGCCCGGCGTTGTCCCAGCCTCCCCGGCGCCGCCCTAGCCTCCCCGCCGCCGCCAAGGCCCCGACGCTGTCCCGCCTCGGCGCCACCCGGCCTCGCCGCGGCCAGCCTTCCCAGTGCCCTTGCGACGCGCGCCTCCTGCGCTGGCGTCGCCTACGCCCAACCGCCCTCGCCAAGAAATCTCCGCCGCTTTGGCGCCTCCCCATGTGCTCGCGCCATCGCCCGCGCCTCGCCGCCCGAGCCAGTGCCGCCCCGACGGCGATTCGAGCTCGGTTTGCTGTTCGATGGGCGTGGACAGCGCGCAGCAATGCATCGACGAGCCCTCCATGCTGCTGCCCTATGCGAGCAATGATGAGTTCGGCCCCGATGCCGTCGGTGACCTTGTGCTCGCGCTCCAAGGTTGGTTATCAATCCTGTGTTCCCCTGTGTTGTGCCCACCGCCTGTTTGATGAATTGTGTAAGTGGTGATGCATGGCTTGTTGTGTTGTTAGCATTTCTTCTATGCACACCAGCTGTTTGATGCAATGTGTTATTGTTCTGAGCGTATTCTTCCTGCTATGACATCAACTTTTTGATGAAATACTTTGTTAAGGTCTAAGAGAAAACATTAGTAATAGACAAAAGGATCTCCGCTTTTTCATTCAGAATTTCAATCGGATGTAAAGGCACATACACGCATGACTTGGTCTTGCAATGTGGTTCCACTTAACCTGTCTATAAAATATCGATATGAGATACAAACTCACCTTCTTTCTTTCACTTATTCCTTTGCATATTATGAATTTGTGTCTAACTAGTTAGGTGCCCGTGCGTTGCAACAAAAACCCAAACTCTCCGCATGAACTCCCAAGGCATGCGTTCGTCAAGGTTTTTCATGCTACACAGACGCAGAACTGCCCCCCAACCCCTAGTGACAATGCCATAAACCTTTAGGAAAAATAACAGATGACTACCAGTACTCAAGTATCCTGCAAGCTTTTCATACAATTCGTTCTCACAAGAATCCTTCATGAATCTCTGAATGCTTCTCATCCTTAAAATTAAGAAACTTCATTTTTCCCCTCCGTCACCATGTCAACGTTTGTTCTTTTTGAGAAACAATAAATTAATTAACAAAAGAAAACACAGGTGATAATATGTGTGAAGACATGAGCTACCCATTTCTAAGTCATACCACGAACTCCCTACACACGCAACCTCTCAAGAATACGCCCATGGGAGAACACTTAACCTCTGAAATTTCAGACTAAACCTACAGAATTTCCAGCAGGGAAAAAAGAAACAAGCGCTCAAATAATCTTCGCACCACAAGACCACCCCCACATTGTAGCCAACCCAAAAAAATAGTTAACAAGAACTCCGAATTTCAACCAAGACGCTCATGGCTCACCTTCTTCTCCATGATAGACACAAATTCATGAGAATCAAACTGATGGAACTTTATGTCATAATTAACTTGCACATAAAGACACTATTTTGTGGCATTATCATAGTTTGCAGAAAAGGAACTACAGCTGAATCTTTGGCCTTAACAAAACTGTTCTCTAAAAGAGAAGGCTATTCAAACTGTTCTCTACGCATGGGCAAATTCAAAGTACAAAAAAAAGGTAAGACATCTTGGTGTTGCTTGTGGCCATCAACTCAGAATCGATTTGATGATCACAAAGAACGAGAACGACTTTCGACTTGACTCAATCAAGACCGATGCAAAACTTTCTTGGAGACCAACCATCTTTTTTTGTTCAGATATATTATTAGATTTTCATGAGGGCCAATGACTCCAATGTGGAAATGTTGAATCTCTTTCTTTTGGATTCTTGTGTCTTTCCACAATGCATGTTTACTTTAACTCTTTGCCCTTTGCATCCGCTCATCAAACCATGCTTTCGATCAGTAACCTTTTCGTCACCATTGGCCACCAAGTAACACGGAAGGTAAGAAGATGGGCCTAAACCTTTTTTTTTGCTAAAGGAGGTATAAGGCCCATAGAACTGTTTCTTTCGATCTCTATTATCATTATAACAACATTTGGAAATTAATCAATAAAGCTAGGACCTCAAGCTTTCTTGAGATAATTACCTCAAAAATGAGCGTTGTTTGGGGAATGGCATCCGGGGCCTCCACACATTGTAGCAAAGATCCTCTTTGCTTATTCTCGCCTTGGTCGCTACACCCTACATATTTCAAGCAACATATGAGAACCTTCCAAAAGTGAAACATCAGATGGAACAACACACTTGATGTTTCACAAAGAAGAAATTCCTATCATTTTGCCAAGAAAACAAAAGCATGTGTATATTCAACTTGTTGGGTGCAAATTACATCATACTTCAATTGAAGGGACCTAATGGATTAGTCTTGCATAATGAACGCAATGCTGTCCAAATGTATTCACCTGGCTCATTTCATAATAGCACCTTTATATATATGAAAGTTCTCCAATTACAGAGCGCTAGCACTATTGCATAAGCATGGAGCATTCATCAGAAGTAAGGTAGCTTCTGAGCTGATACCTATGTAAAATCGAAACCTCTTTCACCACCAGGAGTGCTTTGCATAGAGCCAGTCCTGATTATCGTAGATTGGATGCCGATGCACAAACCACTTCTTCATCCCTCTCGCTAGCTTTCTCGGCTTTGTTACTCGCAATAGCTTGAAGCCCTTCGCTATTTCAGAGAGATAGTTGGATGCTTATCAAGATCTCATACGGGTAATGACTAAAACTAAGCTGAACTGGATAATACAAAGTTACAAGAGCATTGCCAACCTGGGATAGCAGAACAATGTGTTTGACACCCTTGAGGTCAATCAAGTCAGAGAATAAACCATCCTTTTGAAATATCAAGTTCAAAGCAAGCAAAGTTTAGAATGCAGAAGGGAACCCTCGAAGAAGATATTATGTTCTCATGTAGATAGAGAGGACAGAACTATATTCCACAAGTCAACATTTTTATTATAATGTGGTTAGCTATAATGCAAGAAATTAATCCATAAGTAGTACAGAACACATCATATAGCTTTGGGTACAAATGCGTCTAAATGGACCTCATGTCTAGTAATGGCCGTGTAAAAAAACAAAATTTAGTAAAGCCCTAATAATCAAATCATCAGCTAGAGTAACTCATGAATGTGCCAAACAATCAGTAATTGTCCAAAAAATGGAAATAGTAGACCTTATGCTTTCGAGAAATATATAAATGAATAGATGAAGAACATTCAGTTAGAACACAAGAGCTGAAATACATAAACACGCATTACAGTAGACTGATATTTGATGTCATTCAGTATAAAAAAAATTTGGGATATACCTGTGTTTTAGAATGTAGAAGTCAAGTATTCAACAAATTCTGGATCAACAAGGACCTGAGCACCTCTTTCCCCCTAACAAAAATGCAAAGAGACATGTCAAATGACCTAAGTGCACAACTCAACAACAGTGAAGAGATTATTCCAATTCATAGTTGTAATGATCTAAGTGCACAACTCATCCTTGACTAAACTAAGATTGCAGCTGGTAATCTTTTGTGCATTGGTATATATTGTGTAGTTATCAAAGGCACAACATCATCGATCTTTGTTTTGGTTTCTTTAGTAGCAGAATTTTATCATTTTTTGGTTTCTAGATGCAAAGAGTAATGCAGAGATTCAATGGCAGGTAAAATATCTTACGATTTCTCCACTTGATTTCATAGCAGCTATGAAACACAAACAAAACTAATATATACTTCTACAGAACTTAAATGTTATGATCAGTGTGTCATCTATGAAACACAAACAAAACTAATATATAATTCTCATATAGATATGTGTAGGAATGTGTCATATATATATCTGATAATACGCTTTAGGTTCAAAGAAACTAAATGTTATGATCAGTGTGTCATTTATGAATTGTTTCCGGTTTTTGTTTATGTTTGCAGCTTTTCAAAGGTACGTACTTTTAATATGTAAGACAACAGTAAAAACAAAAATCATAATGAAATCCTGATGTTTTGCGAGCCTCAGTATGCTCTTTGGTGACACTCGGTACTAAAAAAGCAAAGAAGTTTAGGACCCAAACATGGGATGTTTATCAACATACTGAGACCTCGAATGTTTCAATATTTGCACAATCTGGTTAAGAAACCGATTATTTTCCTCCAGAGATTTGGGTTGCACCGCCCACAACAGGAGCTGTTTCAGAATGCAACCAAATGATCATTTTTAGAAGAAAAATGGCCAGCATGACATAGATGTGTGCAATTACATGAGAAAAATCAATTTTCTATTTCTATTAAAGGACTGCTTCAGAATGGATACAAATGAGCGTTGTTACAAGAAAGAAGACCAACATGAGAGAGTTGTGTGCGATAACATCAAAATCCCAAGATGTTTTATTACATTATCTCCTCAAAAGATCGTAGTGAAGTACAATACAAAACTGAAAGGCAATAACAAATATAATAGAAGCATGGGCAGCAATGTAGCAGACTCTTTGCCTCCTTGAATGACATGTTAAGAACCTGTCATGCCTATAATTTAACACAAGTATATGATCTTCAATACAGAAACTCCCTTTCTCATTCAGTTGTGGATTCTTGCTACCAAGAAATAATGGTACAGCTAGCTAACCATTGCCAATCTGTCGGGGTATTTCATAGACAACAGAGTCTAGAAATGTATGCTAATGGATCCATAATCCTATGTTAAAAATGTTTAGCATGAAAATATTGCTACTTGCTTGTGCTTTGTCCTTGTTCTTTCTTACATTGTATCGGCATCTAGGAAATGCAATAGAAATTCACCAAGTGAAGGCATCGAAGGTTGCTTCCGAAGATGCATGCACTAAGTGCTAACTACAAAGGTAGCACAATTTTCTTTTATTGCTTGACATAAAGGTCACTTATTCACTTATTCCTCATTATTTTCTTTACATATCAAAGTTAGAATTGTCAAGTAGGTTTAGTGGGGTCATCGCTTATAGTTGCGAAATTTCCATTAGCGTAAAAATTAGTCATTTCTAGAAGTGACGAGTTTATTCAGAGGTACGTACTTTTAATATGTAAGACAACGGTAAAACAAAAATCATAATGAAATCTCGATGTTTTGCGGGCACTATATGCCCTTTGGTGACACTCGGTACTAAAAAGCAAGAAGTTTAGGACCCAAACATGGGATGTTTATCAACATACATACCTCGAATGTTTCAATATTTGCAGCAATCTGGTTAAGAAACTGATTATTTTCCTCCAGAGATCTTTGGGTTGCACTGCCCACAACAGAGCTGTTTGAGAACGGAACCAAATGATCATTTTTAGAAGAAATAAGGCCAGCATGAGATAGATGTGTGCAATTACAAGAGAAAAATCAATTTTCTATTTCTATTAAAGGACTGCTTCAGAATGGATACAAATGAGCATTGTTAGAAGAAAAAAGACCAACATGAGAGAGTTGTGTGCGATAACATCAAAAGCCCAAGATGGTATATTCTACAAACACTATCTCGCCAAAGTCCGGATTACAATGCCAAACATTGAGTGAGTCACCAAACAAGTAAAACAATTCACACCTTGTTAAATTGTGGGATATATCTCCGAGAAAAGATGTTCTTGGTCATAGAACAAGGAACAAGGTTTTGCTACATCTTGATTCTAGAGACATTGGTAAGTAGATCATGACCGACTTGACCAAGAAGGGCATAAAGTATCGCACTTTACATTAGTCTTTAGCATTATTACGTAAAAAAATACTTAGGATCTACCGACTGAAGATGCCACTTTACGAGACCTAGAGCACTTACGAATATATTCACATAAAGAATTCATACAACACAAAGAAAGTCAAGACAGGATAGCCATCACTCTTGACATGGAATCGTACACTATATTATTGTGTTTTGGTCACGACCCTTTTGAATGATACGCCATCGGCTTTAGTTGATTTCTCCACAAGATTAAGGGAAGGTCCTAACTGAATGTGATGCACTGTAATTTGTTAGAGGAAACTAACCTTACTACTGCACACTCAAGAAAACAAATTTCATACATGGCATCAATTTTGCATTATTCAGATGTTTGTCAAGCGTCAAACATTATCTGCAGTTTTGTAGTACAGTAGACATGTTAGAAGTGAATTGTATGGCACCTTCTGATATAACAATCATAGCTAATGCTTTTGCACGTTATACAACTGAAAATGTGCTAACCATGTCAAAAATCTACTCTAGAAATACAACTAAGACGAAATACAACTAAGACGCACCCATGGCATGGATCACAGAGGACCATTCTACAGACAAAGAATTCACAACCCCTCTTTATATGAGTGGTGCCCAAAAAAGCAATTACTTGTTTGCCAGTAAACATAACCAGACAGGGGTTTCTGCACTTCACAAGTTAAGAAACATTGGTCATTATGCAAATTTCGAAACAACCAGCATATTTTTTATTTGGAAAATTTTCATTTGAACACTAAGAAAATACCTAAACATCAAATGATTAAACAAACTATCCAACCATAATCCAGAAGGGGGAGAATCTAGCCTAAAACCTAGACTAAATCAAAATAATCGCAAAATCTAGCCTAAAACCTGGGGGAGAGGAAGGGGCGCGGGGCTGATGGTGGGCGCGGTAGTGACGGCCTCGCTGAGGTCGAGCTTGTAGTCTTCCTCCTCGCTGAGGTCTTGCCGGATGCAGCTTCCCTCGACGAACTCCTCGCAACCCCGGATGCACCAACTCGTCGCCAAAATAGAAGGGAGAAACGAAGAGTTAAATACAGCGCAAGATTAATCGGAACAGAGATCCATATCCATAAAAGGGAAAGAGAGCAGAAGATACTCTGGGAGATTGCATCGGATGCGGAGTGGGGGGCGGCGCGAGGAGATTGGAGCGAGGAGATCGCAGAGATTTGGTGGCGCGGAGTCTGCATCGGCGCTGTGGAGTGAGAGGGGGGTTGGGGCTGCGGAGTGGGGGGCGGCGCGAGGAGATTGGGGCGAGGGGATCGCGGAGAGATTTGGCGGCGCTGAGAGGGCAAGGAGCCGAGGAGAGATTGGGGCGAGGGGATCGTGGAGAGATTTGGCGGCGCGAGGAGAGGGCGAGGGGATCGTGGAGAGATTTGGCGGCGCGAGGAGAGGGTGAGGAGCCGAGGAGTCTGCGTGGAGTGAGAGGCGGGTTGGGGGCGGCGTTGTGGAGTGAGAGGGGGGCGGAGCCGAGGAGTCGCGCTGTGTTTGCGTGAAGTGAGAAGGGGACTGGGCAGTGGGGCAGTGTACGTGTGAAGTGAGAAGGAGGCTGAGGAGTGGGACCCGCAGAAGAACGGACCGCTGCCACCAAGTCCTGCTTTATAATAGTAGAGATAGGCTGCCTTTCATTCGACAAAGATCTCTTGTTAATTATTATTATCGTGGCTGTTTTGCCGCATGAATGCATTTTATTACGTTTTTAAGAATCTGCAGTGATAATTAGATATTTTCAATTTCTGGTGTTAGGTATATGTTTTATGCATAAACAGATAGGTGGAACACTGTTGTTACCGTATTTGAGAGCTTGGTTGCATTGTGGTTTCTTCGGTTACATGAAAATTTTGTCATGTTTTGCTTTGTTGTCCTGAATCACACAATTTATATATTATAGTTGATTGTTTGGGTGGACGTAGAGGAGTCATATATAATACTGTTGTAAATATTATTAGTCTTGGAATGCCTTTTGGATCCCCTTGCAACACTGAGGCAATCGGCTGCAAAGATGTTATTTGCATCCTAGGTATCATATGTACCGAGATGTTTCTTTTCATTCATGTTGGACACGAAACAAATCAATTGCTAAATGTGTATACAAAATTTCGCTTGATATGTTGTAGTTTTGAATGTTTATTTGCAGGGAAGGTTCTGTCGAGAGTGGCCTCAACCGCATGCCACTCCAATCTTCGTCGGTAAAAGGCAAGTGCATCAGTGTTTGTTTGATATGTGTGTCGATTGACGAACCATATGCCTTGTCAATAGGCCATGGGTTACTTTTTATTTATACCATGATGATGCTCCCTAGTATTTATTAGGCTAATGGGAACATAAAAGATATAAGATTTGAGTTATGAAAATGGCTCGATTTGTGCTCATGATATACGATTGTGGCGTTTATGTGAGTGTTAATGATATATGTGACCTTGTGGATATGAACGTTGAGAATATGGATATGAGTGTTGAGAAGGTGATTTGGATGTTGAGAATGGCTTTTGCATATATGCATTTATGAAAAGTGCATCTTTGGATTGAATGCTTTGTGGGTTGTTTGTTGGACCACGTATAATTGCCAAATTGACATATTGTTATATCACACGTTCATAAGATTGCTCGCTACTATGATAGGTGAATGTGAATAATGAAGTTGTGAGGTTGGATTAATAGGAATAGTTGATTTGTGATCATGAAAATTGATTATGTCTTTGGTGCGAGTGTGTTACATCCCAATTTTTGGCATTTTATTTATCTAATATTATTTTTTTTTCTCAAATTATGATTTTTGGTGAATTTTCTGGATTTAATTGGATTTTTTGAGATTTATTTGAATTATTTTGAATTAAAATATATTGCCTTTTGTCAAGAAATAATTATAAAAAGAAAAGTTTAAAATAAAGTTTTGTAAAAAATATTTTATTTAAGTCCAGAATGTCTCAAAGTATTTTTGAGATTTTTCTTGGAATTTTTAGAGTATTTTTACTACCCTAAATAAACCAAATAAATTATCTCATTTATTTTTAATCGGAAATTCGGAGTAAATAGCAGTGAACAATACTGGGCCGGAGCCCAGCACTGTGCATGCGCTAACCCAGCTGCACGGCCCGTCTTCGAGAAGCATTGACGCGAGCCGTTGGATCGCCATCCAACGGGCTTCATCAAGCCGCACGCATCAGGAGACCCTAGCGTCCCCATGCCATCGAATCCGCATCGTGCGGTCAAGACGCGTCGGGGTAAACCGAAACCCTAAACCTTATCTGTCGTCGATCTGTTTGGGTGGATAGGATCGTGCCACGCTAGGAGTGCTCGTTAGCCGTTTGATCGAGATCTGACGGTCGGTCTTCGTCGTCTTCGACTCGGACTCGGAGTCCAGCCGCCGCACGCCGCCGCCGCCGTAGCCGTAAAACCTTCCAAATTTCCGCGCCCGTGCCGGGTATTTAAGGAACTCAAGACCCTTCCCGAGGATCACCTTGAGACGCCGCACCTTTTCGCCCTTGCGTCGTCGCCGGAGGAACGCCGAAGGAGTCATGGGAGCTCACCGGAGTTCCGAAGACATTCGCCGTGCCATTGCCGCCGTTAAGGACCTTCTTCCACCGAGTGGGTTTGGGATTTGGATACGTCGCATCGAGACGAACCCGTTCCGTCACTTCTTCACCGTCGGGGAGCACCGGAGCGCCGTCGGGGTAGTCGTCGTCCCCAGCTCCGGTGAGAACGAGCCGCCGCGTAGCCATCGTCGAGTTCGAGCCGTGCAAGCCGTTGGATAGCCATCGGACCGCCGAGACTCGTCCACGTCGTCCCGGGGAATAGGGAAGTACTCAGGTAAGTTCCGCCGTTTGATTTTAGATGGACGATCACGAACGTGCCACGTAATTAGGGCAACAGTATAGGGCTCGGTTAAGGATTCGCTGTTGGATTGGAATCGGAAGGGTACCGTTTGGCCACGTGGCTGATTAACCGTAAGCCGCTAGATTGGTTTCGGATGGCATAGATCATGCCACGTGTCAGCTGTAACAATCCAACCTAGAGCTAACGTCAGCCGACGCATTAATTCGGATTTTTCTTTATAAAAATAATGCTATTAAATCTAGAAATTCAATTTAATTTATTTTCAAACTTCTAAATGCTATAACTTTTGCATACAAACTCCGATTGAGGTGATTCAAATTCCTAAAAATTTGTAAAATTGAGTTCTATCCAATGGTGGTTTGTTTTGAATTTTTGAGTTCATTTGTTCCTTGGTTTTGGTGTTTATTTGCTATTTCTTCTCGATTCGCGTAGACGTCGAATTGTGCGAGGCTTCAGAGGAGGAGCTAGCAACTCAAGAACAATTTCTAGACCAAAATCAGGAGCTTAACCAAGTCATGTTGTGCTTTGATCATGTTGCACCCATAGCTAGATTAGTTGCTATTTTGATTTACTTTATTGCATGTTATTTTATGTGTATAAATGATTTCAACTTAAATTTAGGATTAGCTAATGCACCCTTTGAATTATACCCTACCTTGTCATTTGTATGCCATGATCTATTATCACCCTAGGTTGGTTCACTATAGTTGGTTAATAATGAAATCAACATGGATGGTTAGATCGAATTAGAACTGCTTAGCCATGCCACGTCATCACATGTACTTGAATCTTTGATAAATAATCTTGACTAATGGAATATGGAACAATGTTATGAATTTGTGTGTCATGTGTGGTCACACGATAAGATTGAGTTGTGGTGGCGATGGATGTCACGCAACGATATTGAATTGTTGATGGCACGTGGTGCTTGGTAATCAACAGGGGTGGTTATGATTTTAGATCGGAGCAAGTGGCAAGGGCAGTATGCCAGGGTGGGCCCAATGGGCAGAGGGTATGTGTATGTCTTGCTTTGATCAATCCTAAGGACAACTTGCGAGCCTTTGACCTGAGTCAATCATGCAACCACATGTCTGTTATGGGGCAGCCTAGTTGACTAGTTTGCAATGTCTTAGTCTTGGTACTACCAGTGGTGGAGTGGTTCATCCTTTTTAATGAACCCAGATGGTGCAAGAGGGGGGCCCTGGATGTGGTAACCAGTCCCACCAGTATTGAAACCTTAGCGGGTAGTTCTGAGTTAAGACAGAACATTGTATAGGCTTTGTCATGAATCTCTGCCGGCACACCAAAGGAAGTGTGCTAATGGCCAGGCACAAAAGAGATTATCATGTCGTGTGGGTAAAGTGCATAACCTCTGCAGAGTGTACAAACTAATCGGATAGCCGTGCTCACGGTATTGAGCAATGCTAGGGGATTACAGTCAAGGGTTTAGATTTTTGCGAAATAAAACTTGGGATGGATGGCAGGTTGCCATGGAAGGTTGAATCTTGACTTAGGATGAGAAAACTTGGTTTACTTGAGAAATGCTGAATCTTTCTATTACTGTTATTTGTTTTTACTGTCTTTTCAATCTATATATTGTACTTGTTCATAAATGCTGCTTTACTGCAAATGAACCTCTTAGCCTTCCTTTGGAATAAGCCTTGCATATAGTTATGATAGAATTGCATTCTGTGCACAACTTGTTGAGTGCATTATGTACTCACCCTTACCTACAACAACATCACCAGTGCTGAAGAAGGTGTACAATGAAGAGACGAATGTTTAGGGTGCGAGCCTTGTCAGTTGCCTGTGGTATACTGAGGGGTTATCTACGTCTTCATTTCCGCTGCAGTTCAATTTGTTGTTCAGCCTTGTGAGGCATTGTTAAGTAAGTTGACCATAAGGTCATTCAACTATTAATATTTAATATATAATGTCTTTTATCTTATTTCCGCTATGTATGATTGTGATATTCACTAATGTTAAGCCTGTGTGCACTAGCGTGATCCTAGACTAGTGCAGTATACACTGAGGGTCCGGATTTGCATATTCGGGTCCCGACAGAGATGGTATCTGAGCCATACTGACTGTAGGCCTTGACCCTAGATAGTTGGTCGTCTCTATAGGTCCTTCAGAATTATTTTCTAAAGTAAAAGACCTAACCAAGAAGAATAATGTGTTCTTGACTTATCTCATTCTTCTATTTCTGTCCTTACCAAAAATTCTTCCTTGTCCCTTGCTGAAATCTCTTTCTCTTACCTCTGCTGAATTGAAATCTTACCTGAGTTATCTTAAGTATAAAACGATATACCACACTTTAGGAGATGGCATCAAGTGCCTGCTGCTTCCTTAATGATCATGACGGAAGGAATCATCAAGCTCGTGGAAGAGCGGATCAATGAAGTGTATCAAGAGCTGGAAGACTCAGTGCTTCAAGTAGCCAGTTGAGACTGATGTGTGGGAGTCGCGTTTCCTAAGATAGGAGTGTTGCCCTTGTAGACGGTAGTTTTGTGTGTTTAGGTTGAATTGGTTCTTCTTGATTGCTGAGTGTGCAGTATGTGTTGCAAAGCTTTTAGGCTTATATAAGTAACCATACCAAGTTATTAATATTGATTGCTTAAGTTGATTGGGTTAAACCTATCTCCCCGGTAATAGGATCTCTACTTCTTACCTATGCTATTTCTCTCTTCCCTAACCCTTTGAGGTAATCAAGCAGATGATTCAGATTAGTGATAACAATGGAGCTAGTGGAAGTGAAAATCAACTCAGTGGAAACTCTAAGGATGGATCAGTTCTTCAACCGTCAATACTAATGGATATGCAGAGTTTCAAAGAGTTTTTTAACCGCTCAGACTCAGTTGATGCAAACAATGACGAAACAAATACAGAATATGACCAAGCAAGCTAATGACAATAAAGCATCTCGGACGGTCATCAATAATTCCTATGCTGACTCAAGGTTATCAGAATTCATAAGGACTCGTCCGCCAACATTTTCCGGAAATGCTTCACCTTCGAAAGCAGAAGACTGGCTCAGGACCATTGAAAGGAAGCTACTCATAGCTCAGTGCAGAAGTGATGAGAAGGTCTTGTATGCTTCATACCAGTTACGAGGAGTTGCCGTTGAATGGTGGAAATGCTATTGCGCAAACCATGAAGCCCTACAGAATATTACTTGGAATGAATTTGTTGCTGCCTTTCATGATCTCTTTGCTCCACCAAAGAATGGTATGATCATAGTGAATTCAGAGAAGTACGCTACCCCTGTACCCTGTTCGAGATCTAGACGATGTTCTTTGAAGTGCTATCAACTAGACAAGTCAGAAGATCGCGCACGCATTTGCTGTGGAGAAATAAAAATGCCCCCTTCTGAACCTATCGACCTTAGCCAGGAAACCAGTAGGTGGCCATCACCCACAGTAGGTCCCTTGTATGGTGAAGAAGATCGTTTTACTGGGAGATGTGTTGCGAATTAGGAAGTAATGAATCGCAAGAAAAGCAGCATTGAGTGCTACAACTGTCACAGTAAAGGTCATTACGCTAATCAGTGTCCATAGAGAAGACACATATTTTATACAGTCGTGAATATACCAGAAGTTACCTTAGTCTGGTACATAACGCCAAGAGTGAGCGGTGAAGTTGCAAGAGAAATTTGCCAAGGAAACCAACTAAAGAAAAGGCGTCTAGGTAAAGACAACATCCCAGTCAACGAAGGCTCAAGAAGGAAAGCTCACCCTAGACTCTGCTATATTTGCCACAAACCTGAGAATTTTGTCCAGAAATGCCCTTAAAGGAAAGCAATCACGTTGATTCAAGTCAATCCCAACTCTGTTCCTGTCGAAGCCCAAGCGCCAATGCTAAATCAAGAAAGTCAGGAACCATGAGTTTACTTAGTACAATACTGTAACCCTACTTGTAAAGTGAAGAGATTAGTGATGAATTCCATGTAAGGTTTTTGTCGAAGGAAATAAAGCAGAAATGGTTGATACGTTGGTATATGAAAAATTGGAATGAAAAGCAATAATGTAAAATGATGAGTTGGAGGTTTCTCTTAGAGTATTCTGGTGTTTATGGTTCACCTGGAAAGGATGCATGTGAAATAGTGGCTAGTTTAGTGGTACCCAGTGTGAGCTTGTTAACCAGGGGATTTGTCATTGTTAGTGAGTGCTCGATTGTGCTAGATTTACCCAGGATGTTAAGGGTTCAGTGCCTATTGAATGAGTAGAGCTCCAAGCAAATCATATTGTGATAAGATACTTAGACCTTTGACATTATTCTTGGAATTAGTGGGATGCTCAAGCATAAGGCTATTTTGGTGAAGTGTATGTCGAGTTAAAACCCTGAATGTGGAAAAAGGGGGGTTTCAAGTGATGACAGTTTTTGTCAGCCAGCTGATGGATAATAGCGTGGAATTTGCCAACTAGAAGATGTGCCAGCTGTCAGAGAATATCTTAACATATTTTCCAAGAATTTTCCTGGTATGCCGTCGTACCGAGAGGTAAAGTTCGTGAGGGAATCAGTGCCTAGTACATCACCAATAGCGGGAAAAAAACTATGCCAAGGTCTACTAAGAAATTAGTGAGAAATGGAAAAGCATATCAAAGAGTTACTAGGAAGAGTTTTTGTGTCACCTTGTATTTATCAAAAAGGAAAATGGAGGATTGGGAGTGTGTACCGCAATCGTGCTCTAAATGAAGAAAAGATCAAAACTAAGTATCCGATGTCAGGATTGACAACATGTTTGGACAGTTAAGAAGAGAGTTGGAATGTCTCTAGGATAAAACTCCGCTCCAGCTATCATCGATTGAGGAGTCATGTGAAGGATGTTCTAGGATTGCGTTCTATACGCGATATGGACAGTATGAGTTTTGGCTATATCCCTGGATTGACCAGTACTTCAAGAACATGAAGACTAAGGTGTTTATGGATTATTCGGATAAATTCATGATTGCCACATAGATGACATTCTAGTATACTATAAGACAAGAGGAAAACATGCAGAACCAAGAAATGAGTTTTTGCGAGAGCGGCAGTCGTACGCTAAGTTCAACAGGTGTGATCCCTAGAAAGAAAAGGGTCGAATTCCTTGGTCATATAAAGACTGCTAAAGGAGTTGATGTTGAATCAAGCAAGGTAGAAGTTGTGTTATTGGAAGCAACCAAAGTTCGTTACTTAGATTCGAAGTTCTGAAAATGGCAAGATATTATCGCTGGTTCATAGGAAGGATTTTCGGCAACAGCTAAACCTCTTATACGATTGTTGAAGAGAAAAAGTTGCATGGAAGCTAGAGTATGAAAAGAGTTTTCGGAAGTTGAAGAAGCAGTTAACATCAACACCTGTGTTAGTATTACTAGCTGTGCGGAATAGTTTCGACATATATGGTGATGCTTCTAGGCATGATATGGTGATGCCTATGCAATGATGCAATTGAAACAACATGAGGAGAATTACCCTATGCTTGACTTGGAATTAGCTATCGTAGTGCACGATTTGAAAATATGGTGTCACTATCTAAACGAAAATAGATGCGAGTCATTAGAGTCTAAATTATATATGTACCCAGTCAGACCTTAATATGGAGCGAAGAAAATGGCTGGAAATAATCGAAGATTCTAGTGTCAGAATCCATAGGCATTCTAGCAAGACCAATGTGGTAATCGATATTTGAGTTATGAGGCTACAGTGCAGATATGTTGATAATAAGCAGTCAACTAGGGTTATGCAAAGAATTTGAGAGGCTGCAATCGGAGATGTTCGATAAAGTTTCATAGTCACCTTGAAAATAAGACCACCATTAGAAGATTAGATCACAGAAAGTTGAAGAGAGAAGAAATACAAAAATCAAGTCAAGGAAAGAAGAAGGCTTAGCCAAGAAACAGAATTTTGAGTGATTAGGATACCATGAGGATTTTAAGCGAATCAGTGTTCTGGATAGGAAGATCCTAAGCAAATGATACTTGAGGAAATCCATGATTCTAAGTATTCGATTCATTCAAAAGGTGCCAAGATGTAATGAGGTAAAGAAAAAGTATTGGTGGTCTAAAATGAGGAGCGAAGCTATTAGATAGGATGCCCTATGTGATGTGGGTTAGAGGATAAAGGCAATGCATTAGAGACCTAAAGGTTCGTTACGATCATTGTAGATCCCTAAGTGGAAATGGGAGGCAAATCATTAAAAGGATCCCTAGTGTGAATTGACCATAAAGGATACAAATTCGGAGGAAGCGTTATTGATTGATTGACCAAAGTTGCTCATTTCATACCACTGAAGACTACGTATTCAAAAGATTGTTTGGCAGATCCGTATGTGTCAGGGATTGAGTTACTACATGAGGTGCCCAAGAATATTGGGTTCGATAAAGGTATCCAATTTATTTCGAGGTTTTAGAACAAGTTACACGAAGTAATGGGAACTTGCTTGAATTTCAGTACAGTTATCATCCGCGTACCGATAGTCAAACAGAAAAAAGTTAAATCAGAATCCGGAAGATATATTGAGAGCTTGTGCGTTAGCTTACGCCACGTTTTGGGATAAATGCTTGCTATATGCAGAGTTCGGGTATAACAATAGTTACCAGGCTAGTTTTCAAATGTCACTATTTGAAGCCCTATATGGTCATGCCTGCCGTGCCCCGTTAAATTGGAATGAAACGGGAGAGCTTTTAGTGTTTGGTCTAAGATTTCCAGAGAGGCCGAGGAACAAGTTTCCATGATCAGAGAAAGGCTAAAAATAGCACCGTCAAGGCAGGAGAGCTATGGCAGACAATCGCCGTTAAGATTTGAGTTTTGAACCCAATGATTTTAGGTATCTTAGAATCATCTCCCTCAAAGGAGTAAAACGATTCCACGCTAAAGGGAAGCTTGCGCCGAGGTTCGTTGGACCGTTTAAAATATTGGGCCGTAGAGGAGAGGTTGCCTATCAGTTGGAGTTGCCGCAATCATTAGCGGGTGTGCAAGGTGTGTTCCATGTGTCATAGCTTAAGAAATGTCTTAGAGTGCCAACAGAGCAAACGCGGTTAGAAGCAATCAAGTTGCAGGAGGACTTGACTTACAAAGTGCAGCCGATCAAGATTCTAGATATAATGGAGCGTAGGACCAGAAATAAGTCCATTCGCTTTTGCAGAGTTCAATGGAGTAATCATTCAGAAAATGAAGCAACTTGGGAGTGCGAAGAAGATCTGAAGGCAGAATTCCCGAACCTATTCTCTAGCCAGCCCTAAATCTCAGGATCGAGATTCCGTTAAGGGAGGGAGGTTTGTAACATCCCAATTTTTTGCATTTTATTTATCTAATATTATTTTTTTTCTCAAATTATGATTTTTGGTGAATTTTCTGGATTTAATTAGATTTTCTGAGATTTATTTGAATTATTTTGAATTAAAATATATTGCCTTTTGTCAAGAAATAATTATAAAAACAAAATTTTAAAATAAAGTTTTGTCAAAAATATTTTATTTAAGTCCAGAATGTCTCAAAGTATTTTTGATATTTTTCTTGGAATTTTTAGAGTATTTTTACTACCCTAAATAAACCAAATAAATTATCTCATTTATTTTTAATCAGAAATTTGGAATAAATAGCGGTGAACAGTACTGGGCCGGAGCCCAGCACTGTGCATGCGCTAACCCAACCGCACGGCCCGTCTTCGAGAAGCATTGACGCGAGCCGTTGGATCGCCATCCAACGGGCTTCATCAAGCCGCACGCATCAGGAGACCCTAGCGTCCCCATGCCATCGGATCCGCATCGTGCGGTCAAGACGCGTCGGGGTAAACCGAAACCCTAAACCTTATCTACTGTCGATCTGTTTGGGTGGATAGGATCGTGCCACGCTAGGAGTGCTCGTCAGCCGTTTGATCGAGATCTGACAGTCGGTCTTCGTCGTCTTTGACTCGGACTTGGAGTCCAGCCGCCGCACGCCGCCACCGCCGTAGCCGTAAAACCTTCTAAATTTCCGCACCCGTGCTGGGTATTTAAGGACCTCAGGACCCTTCCCGAGGATCATCTTGAGACGCTGCACCTTTTTGCCCTTGCGCCGTCACCGGAGGAACACCGAAGGAGTCACGGGAGCTCGCCGGAGTTCCAAAGACATTCGCCGCGCCATTGCCGCCGTTGAGGACCTTCTTCCGCCGAGTGGGTTCGGGATTTGGATACGTCGCATCGAGGCGAACCCGTTCCGTCACTTCTTCACCGCCGGGGAGCATCGGAGCACCATCGGGGTAGTCGTCGTCCCCAGCTCCGGTGAGACCGAGCCGCCGCGCAGCCATCATCGTGTTCGAGCCGTGCCAGCCGTTGGATCGCCATCGGACCGCCGAGACTCGTCCACGTCGTCCCGGGGAACAGGGAAGTACTCGGGTAAGTTCCGCCGTTTGATTTTAGATGGACGATCACGAATGTGCCACGTAATTAGGGCAACAGTATAGGGCTTGGGTAAGGATTCGCCGTTGGATTGGAATCGGAAGGTTACCGTTTGGTCACGTGGCTGATTAACCGTAAGCCGCTAGATTGGTTTCGGATGGCTTAGATCATGCCACGTGTCAGCTGTAACAATCTGACCCAGAGCTGACATCAGCCGACGCATTAATTCGGATTTTTCTTTATAAAAATAATGCTATTAAATCTAGAAATTCAATTTAATTTATTTTCAAACTTCTAAATGCAATAACTTTTGCATACGAACTCCGATTGAGGTGATTAAAATTCCTAAAAATTTGTAAAATTGAGTTCTATCCAATAGTGGTTTTTGTTTGAATTTTTTAGTTCATTTGTTCCTTGGTTTTGGTGTTTATTTGCTATTTCTTCTCGATTCGCGTAGACGTCGAATTGTGCGTGGCTTCAGAGGAGGAGCTAGCAACTCAAGAACAATTTCTAGACCAAAATCAGGAGCTTAACCAAGTCAAGTTGTGCTTTGATCATGTTGCACCCATAGCTAGATTAGTTGCTATTTTGGTTTACTTTATTGCATGTTATTTTATGTGTATAAATGATTTCAACTTAAATTTGGGATTAGCTAATGCACCCTTTGAATTATACCCTACCTTGTCATTTGTATGCCATGATCTATTGTCACCCTAGGTTGGTTCACTATAGTTGGTTAATAATGAAATCAACATGGATGGTTAGATCGAATTAGAACTGCTTAGCCATACCACGTCATCACATGTACTTGAATCTTTGATAAATAATCTTGACTAATGGAATATGGAACAATGTTCTGAATTTGTGTGTCATGTGTGGTCACACGACGAGATTGAGTTGTGGTGGCGATGGATGTCACGCAACGATATTGAATTGTTGATGGCACATGGTGCTTGGTAATCAACTAGGGTGGTTATGATTTTAGATCGGAGCAAGTGGCAAGGGCAGTATGCCAGGGTGGGCCCGATGGGCAGAGGGTATGTGTATGTCTTGCTTTGATCAATCCTAAGGACACCTTGCGAGCCTTTGACCTGAGTCAATCATGCAACCACATGTCTGTTATGGGGCAGCCTAGCTGACTAATTTGCAATGTCTTAGTCTTGGTACTACCAGTGGTGGAGTTGTTCATCCTTTTTAATGAACCCAGATGGCGCAAGAGGGGGCCCTGGATGTGGTAACCAGTCCCACCAGTGTTGAATCCTTAGCGGGTAGTATTGAGTTAAGACAGAACATTGTAAAGGCTTTATCATGAATCTCTGCCGGCACACCAAAGGAAGTGTGCTAATGGCCAACCACAAAAGAGATTATCATGTCGTGTGGGTAAAGTGCATAACCTCTGCAGAGTGTACAAACTATTCGGATAGCCGTGCTCACGGTATTGAGCAATGCTCGGGGATTACAGTCAAGGGTTTAGATTTTTGCGAACTAAAACTTGGGATGGATGGCAGGTTGCCATGGAAGGTTGAATCTTGACTTAGGATGAGAAAACTTGGTTTACTTGAGAAATGCTGAATCTTTCTATTACTGTTATTTGTTTTTACTGTCTTTTCAATCGATATACTGTACTTGTTCATAAATGCTGCTTTACTGCAAATGAACCTCTTAGCCTTCCTTTGGAATAAGCCTTGCATATAGTTATGACAGAATTTCATTCTGTGCACAATATGCTGAGTGCTTTATGTACTCACCCTTGCCTACAACAATATCACTAGTGCTGAAGAAGGTATACCATGAAGAGACGAATGTTTAGGGTGCGAGCCTTGTCCGTTGCCTGTGGTATACTGAGGGGTTATCTACGTCTTCATTTCCGCTGCAGTTCAATTTGTTGTTCAGCCTTGTGAGGCATTGTTAAGTAAGTTGACCATAAGGTCATTCAACTATTAATATTTAATATATAATGTCTTTTATCTTATTTCCGCTATGTATGATAGTGATATTCACTAATGTTGAGCCTGTGTGCACTAGCGTGATACTGGACTAGTGCAGTATACACAGAGGGTCCGGATTTGCATATTCGGGTCCCGACAGAGTGTTAATGACAGATGTGGCCATGCTGATAAGATTTGTTGAGAATATGGATATGAGTGTTCAGAAGGTGATTTGAATGTTGAGAATGACATTTGCATATGTGCATTCATGACAAGTGCATCGAGCCAGGTCGGTGAGAAAGTCATATAGAGTATATGACTAATCCGGATTACTCAGAGATCCTACCCCGAAGTCCCATCCACTAGCGTGGATGGGAGCGGTGTTAAGTGTAGGACTCGCTACTGGGTAGCGGGCAAGTCCTGTTTCGGCAGGCCCCTTACATGGGATGGTTGGGTTTGAGGGCACGCATCGACGGGTGGTGCTCGGCAATACCGGTATGTGCTAAAAGAGGAGATGAGATATGCAAGATGCATCATATGCATGAGAATGGTGAAACATGCATGAGAATGGTGGAATGAGATGAAAATTGTGAAATCAGATGAGCATATGAACATGCAAGCATATTTGCATCCGCATTGCATTGACAATGATGAATCATGTTTAATGAGTTGATTGTGATGTATGGATATGAGATTCTTCTTTTGTATAGCATATTTGCATCTGCATTGCATTGACAATGATAAATCATGTTTAATGAGTTGCTTGTGATATATGGATATGAGATTCTTCTTTTGTATGGCATATTTGCATCTATATTGCATTGATAATGATGAATCATGTTTAATAAGTTGATTGTGATGTATGGATATGAGATTCTTCTTTTGTATATTTTGTGCACTTGAGCATGAAGGCAGCGACTTGAAATTGTTAATGGTTACTCGTGGAGCTAATGGCATTTATAGGTTGAGGATTGAGTCGTGGACTCATCCAAAAAGTGTCTATCAAGGTATGAGTAAAGTTTAAATAATTCTTGAGATGGTTGTGTTATTTGGAATCAGTTTCCAGTTCATTTATTTACCGAGTTCAGTCAAGTATTTGAATATGTTACGTTTCAAAGTTTTGGTATTTTGGTTGATTCGGTTGTGTTTTGGTTGATGCACTTTGCTGAGTCTTGGACTCACGCTTGTTTGTTACTTGTTTTCAGGTACGTTGAGGTTGTCTCACTGGGAAGGGAGTAGTGGAGTAGTAGCACGAACACGGTTGCAATCACCGTTATTTGAATTAAATATTGCGTAGTGTTAAGTCTTGATTGTAATTGTATTATTGTGATTTCCGTTTGAGTTGTTTAGTTGCTGAATTGTTGTTGTGAGAGTTCATCCTTAAGTGCATCTGCTAAATTGTCCTTGTGATTGATATTATGTTGAATTGCTCTTATGTCTGCTGAGTGGATGTCCATAGTTTTAGAGGAGGTGCTGCCGAAATTTTCGGTGAAATTGGGAGTTGGTAGCATTCTGGACTCCGTGGGGAGTCGGGGTGTTACAGTTGGTATCAGAGCGGGCTTCAGGTCCGTGGTGCTTGAATGTAGTGAGTAATTCTAGAATGAATTAAAATTTTGCTATATGAAAGTAGAAACATGGTTTAGGTTGAACCTTTAAAATGTGGCCCTAGGGCAATAACCTTAAAAACTTGATGTAGAATGGTTAAATAATTTAAAACTTGACACACTTTGATGCACAGTAGGAAAGGGATGGGTTATCGCTGCATTGTGCTGCAATGCTTATTTTGTTATTGATGCTATGTTGATACTTGTTGATATGTTATCTGTTAGTCTTGACAAGGCTATGGTATTATGTATGGCTATGTGTATGAAGTGGTAGATTGATTAGTGTAGTCCGGTGGGACTCTTTGTGCCGAAGGGATTTCGGTTTTGTCGTGTAGCCGTGTCGGTCGGTGTGTCAGTTAAGAGCCAGCACCGGAGGATTCATACCCTCGTGTGAGGAGAGTCCTTGTTGTTCTGTCATAAATTGGAGTACACTATTTGGGTATTGTCTTCTTTTGGTCTTCTTGAATTTAAGACAAAGAAAAGAGTATTATGTTGCGCCTCTTTTGGTTGCTTTGCGGAGAAAGTCATGGGTTTCTTCATGTTGCCGTTCTCCAAGTTGAAGTTTTGGTGAAAACTTAAGTCGTGAGAACTTAAGGTTTGGGGGCTTTAAGGGAAAAAGTGTTATTCAGCCGATTCATTTTCCTTCGTGTGAATTTATTTGTGCAACTCTTTTCCTTCGTGGAATTTTGGAGTTTGGTGATGATTCGGAGATCTTGTGCTTGACAAGGCTTGAGTCCTGTCATTTTGAAAAAAAAATTGGGAGTCAAGTTTCTTTGGGAAAATCGTTGGTTGGGTTTTTTCCAAGAAGAAATTTTGCGACAATCAAAGTGAGTTTGTGGGTTGGTTGAAGATTTTCCCGTAAAAGATTGACAGAAGGATTGTGTTGTTGGGGTAGTTGACCCTAAGTTGATAAAATGTTAAGGACACTATTGTGGGTCTTGGTGACCCACAATTATAAGTGGAGGTCCGGAAATAGTGTTGGTGTACAGTTAAAAAAATTGATTATGGCAATGAAGGAATAACAAGTTTGGTTGAGGAACTTATTTTAATTAGGTGATGGGATTAGTGTGAGAGGTTTTGCTTGGGTAAAAGCGAGATGATCTTCTTTGGATTATTGTGCTGTGTTGCTTTTTCAATCGAGTGATTCTCCGATGTGAAGATTTCTCCCTTAGGGCTCAAGGTGAGAGAATTGGTTTTTGCTGTTAAGAGAATGGAGTTCCCTTCGATTTTGTGGTTGTTTTTGAAGAGTGGTTGTGTGAAGTTTCTCTTTTTAGTGGAGTCCTTCCTGGTTGTGCATTTTATGCATTGACTTCAAGTTGAGGTAAAATGGTTAGTTTTGGAAGAGAATCGAGATTCTCTTTGCCTTCGATTGGATGTGGGTTCTTTGTGTGAGTAATTTAAGGATTTATGCTCTTTGTTTTCGTTCTTCGGGCAAGATTATCCTAGAAGGAGAACCATGTATGGATGGGATTTGATGAAATCCTAATTGGGGTTACGTGTTGATGGTATGTGGATTTAATGTGGGGAATAATGAGAAGTGTTCCTTGTCGTGGTTCCGACCGGTGTGGGACTTTGTGGTTGGTGGGCTGGGTGGAATCAGTTGCTAAATGCATTATTTCCTTAAGTTTGACGGAACCCTCGGTTTCATAGGTTATACTCAATGTTGGTCAGTCGGAAATGGATGGTTCAGTTATGAACCTTTTCTTTGAGTGGTTAGAAATAGTGATATATTCGGATTTGGTTAGAAGCTTGTTGGATTGAAAAGCCTTGTGTGGCTCTGTGGTGCAAACTAAACGACCCGTGGTATAGCTATGATATGGCTTGATAATGGTTATGTGGTTATAAAGGTTAATCATTGAGGAGAAATGTGAATCAAGGTTTTTTTTGGTTCTTAGGGGCTTTGAGTTTAGAACCCCAACTGTTCAATCCAATAGAATTCAGAGATTCGATGAAAATTGGTTGGATGCTTAATAGAGTGTTGTGACTTGCGGGAATCGTGTCATCATGAGTTGATGATTTGTGGTATAATTTGGGATTTTGGCTGTCTGCCCGGTTCCAAAAATGCCTCCGTGTGGGAGATGTGAATTCTCAAGTTGAAAGGAGAAGTGACTCGAGTTTTGGAGTCTTGTGCGTGTGAAGTACGCAACTTTGTTTTTTTGGGTGTTTCCGCTTTGTCAGTCTGTTTCCGTTGTTCTTGTTGGTGTTCTTGTGGTGTACAGAATTCGAGGTCGAATTCTGTTAAAGGGGGGAAGAGTGTAATACCGCAATTCGTTTTCTTGGGTTTTTGGCCGGAATTGTTGTTGCTTTCTTAAATCCAATGATTTATTCGGAAGGTGTATTACTGCTAGCTTTGGCTAGGGTTTGGCCGGAGGTGTTTTCGACTTCTTAATTTTAGGATTTATTCCGGAAGGAGATAAGATGTGTTGTCGGGAAATTTAAGTTTTACTCAAACGAAAGTTTGCTTTTCGGCAAGAGTTTGAAATTTCAATCATTGGAATCTGTTGGTTTGTGGTCTCTAGAATTCTGTGTAGCTTTTACTCTTTTTCCCTAGCCTTTTATTGGTTCATTTACTTGTTGGAGTATATAAAGAAAATGGGGGATTTGAAACCCTAGAAAAAAAAATGAAAGAAGAGAAAGCCAGGAGGCCTCCCTCCAACCGCCGCCGCTTAAGGCCAGCTGCTATCCGGCCTCCCGCCGCCCGGCCTCCCGGCGCCGCCCGGCGTCCTGCGCCCGGCGCTTCCCTGCTGCCCTTGTGCGCGCCGCGCCTCCCCTTGCGCGTCGCTGCGCCGGCCGCTTGCGGCCGTCTCCGGCCGCCGGCGCCTCCTCATGTGCTTTCGCGCGTCATGCGCGCCCGCCGAGCGAGATGCCGCTGGCGGCGATTTGAGCTCGGTTTGTTGTTCGATGGGCGTGGATAGCGCGCAGCTATGCATCGACGAGCCCTTCATGCTGCTGCCCTAGGCGAGCAACGATGAGTTCGGCCCCGACGCCGTCGGTGACCTTGTGCTCGCGCTCCAAGGTTGGTTATCAATCCTGTGTTCCCCTGTGTTGTGCCCTTCTCCTGTTTGATGAATTGTGTATGTGGTGATGCATGGCTTGTTGTGTTGTTAGCATTTCTTCTATGCACACCAGCTGTTTGATGCAATGTGTTATTGTTCTGAGCGTATTCTTCCTACTATGACATCAACTTTTTGATGAAATACTTTGTTAAGGTCTAAGAGAAAAAATTAGTAATAGACAAAAGGATCTCCGCTTTTTCATTCATAATTTCAATCGGATGTAAAGGCACATACGCGCATGACTAGGTCTTGCAATGTGGTTCCACTTAACATGTCTGTAAAATCTCAATATGAGATACAAACTCACCTTCTTTCTTTCACTTATTCCTTTGCATATTATGAATTTGTGTCTAATAGGCTGCCTTTCATTCGACAAATATCTCTTGTTAATAATTATTATCGTGGCTCTTTTGCCGCATGAATGCATTTTATTACGTTTTTAAGAATCTGTAGTGATAATTAGATATTTTCGATTCGCTGGTGTTAGGTATATGTTTTACGCATGAACAGATAGGTGGAGCACTGTTGTTACCGTATTTGAGAGCTTGGTTGCATTGTGGTTTCTTCGGTTACATGAAAATTTTGTCATGTTTTGTTTTGTTGTCCTGAATCACGCAATTTATATATTATAGTTGATTGTTTGGGTGGACGTAGAGGAGTCATATATAATCCCCTTGCAACACTAAGGCAATCGGCTGCAAAGATGTTATTTGCATCCTAGATATCGTATGTACCGAGACGTTTCTTTTCATTCATGTTGGACACGAAACAAATCAATTGCTAAATGTGTATACAAAATTTCGCTTCATATGTTGTAGTTTTGAATGTTTATTTGCAGGGAAGGTTCTGTCGGGAGTGGCCTCAACCGCATGCCACTCCAATCTTCGTCGGTAAAAGGCAAGTGCATCAGTGTTTGTTTGATATGTGTGTTGATTGATGAACCATATGCCTTGTCAATAGGCCATGGGTTACTTTTTATTTATTCCATGATGACGCTCCCTAGTATTGATTAGGCTAATGGGAACATAAAAGATATAAGATTTAAGTTATGAAAATGGCTCGATTTGTGCTCGTGATATACGATTGTGGCGTTTATGTGAGTGTTGATGATATATGTGACCTTGTGGATATGAATGTTGAGAATATGGATATGAGTGTTGAGAAGGTCATTTGGATGTTGAGAATGGCTTTTGCATATATGCATTTATGAAAAGTGCATCTTTGGATTGAATGCTTTGTGGGTTGTTTGTTGGACCCCGTATAATTACCAAATTGACATATTGCTATATCACACGTTCATAAGATTGCTCACTACTATGACAGGTGAATGTCAATAATGAAGTTGTGAGGTTGGATTAATAGGAATAGTTGATTTGCGATCGTGAAAATTGATTATGTCTTTGGTGCGAGTGTTAATGACAGATGTGGCCATGCTGATAAGATTTGTTGAGAATATGGAAATGAGTGTTGAGAAGGTGATTTGAATGTTGAGAATGACATTTGCATATGTTCATTCATGACAAGTGCATCGAGCAAGGTCGGTGAGAAAGTCATATGGAGTATATGACTAATCCGGAGTGCTCAGAGATCCTACCCCATAGTCCCATCCACTGGCGTGGATGGGAGCGGTGTTAAGTGTAGGACCCGCTACTAGGTAGCGGGCAAGTCCTGTTTCGGCAGGTCCCTTCCACGGGATGGTTGGGTTTGAGGGCTCGCATCGACGGGTGGTGCTCGGCAATACCGGTATGTGCTAAAAGTGGAGATGAGACATGCATGATGCATCATATGCATGAGAATGGTGAAGCATGCATGAGAATGGTGGAATGAGATGAAAATTGTGAAATCAGATGAGCATATGAACATGCAAGCATATTTGCTTCCGCATTGCATTGACAATGATGAATCATGTTTAATGAGTTGATTGTGAAGTATGGACATGAGATTCTTCTTTTGTATAGCATATTTGCATCTGCATTGCATTGACAATGATAAATCATGTTTAATGAGTTGCTTGTGATATATGGATATAAGATTCTTCTTTTGTATGACATATTTGCATCTGCTTGCATTGATAATGATGAATCATGTTTAATGAGTTGATTGTGATGTATGGATATGAGATTCTTCTTTTGTATGGCATATTTGCATCTGCATTGCATTGACAATGATGAATCATGTTTAATGAGTTGATTGTGATGTATGGATATGAAATTCTTCTTTTGTATATTTTGTGCACTTGAGCATGAAGGCAGCGACTTGACATTGTTAATGGTTACTCGTGGAGCTAATGGCATTTATAGGTTGAGGATTGAGTCGTGGACTCATCCAAAAAGTGGCTATCAAGGTATGAGTAAAGTTTAAATAATTCTTGAGATGGTTGTGGTATTTGGAATCAGTTTACAGTTCATTTATTTACCGAGTTCAGTCAAGTATTTGAATATGTTACGTTTCAAAGTATTGGTATTTCGTTTGATTCGGTTGTGTTTTGGTTGATGCACTTTGCTGAGTCTTGGACTCACGCTTGTTTGTTACTTGTTTTCAGGTACGTTGAGGTTGTCTCACTAGGAAGGGAGTAGTGTAGTAGTAGCACGAACACGACTGCAGTCACCGTTATTTGAATTAAATAAGGCGTAGTGTCAAGTCTTGATTATAATTGTATTATTGTGATTTCCGTTTGAGTTGTTTAGTTGCTGAATTGTTGTTGTGAGAGTTCATCCTTAAGTGCATCTGCTAAATTGTCCTTGTGATTGATATTATGTTGAATTGCTCTTATGTCTGTTAAGTGGATGTCCATAGTTTTAGAGGAGGTGCTGCCGAAATTTTCGGTGAAATTGGGAGTTGGTAGCATTCCGGACTCCGTGGGGAGTCGGGGTGTTACACTTTAGTTTTTAATTACCCATGCTCAGGGCCGGTCCTGAGTTTTTGGGGGTCCGGGGCGAAATTATAGATGGATGCCTCCCTAACATAAGCATCAAAATATTTTTATACTACCATGTATCAATTAAAAAGATAATATGCAGTGTATTATAGAAATTGTTACCGATAAATAAATGGAAGTACAAAAGTGAGATTATTTACCTCAAACATTTGTAGAGATCATCTTAGAAAATATCTTCTAACATTGCTAGATGCAAAATCATCAATTATGGCTTCAACATTTATGTCATCTAATAACTTCTTCTCAATATATAAAGTTGCCAGACCATTTAACCTTTCTTGAGACATTGTAGATCTCAAATAGTTCTTTAATAATTTCAACTTTGAAAAACTTCTTTCAGCTGATGCCACAGTTACTGGCACAGTAAATAAAATTCGATAAGCAATACAAATATTACCATAACAATCCACTTTTCTAACAAACTCAAAAATCTCCATAGCAGACATTAGTCTATCTAGCAAAGTCATTTACATTATTCTTAACTCAGAAATGAGATTATTTAACTCAAAATCAGATGAATCATCAACAGAGAAAGTTTTTCCAACTTAGTACAATAATCTTTAAGTTCAATATGATCCAATGACTTCAAAGTTGTTGAGCTCAGAAAAGGCCCAAATATACCTTTGAATACTTAGAGTTCTTCAAATCTATTTTTCAATGAACTGACCATATCAACCATAATAAAAAAGTAATTAACTTTAAAAATTTTCTCATCTTGTAGAATTGCTTCACTACTGCAATCATTTTCATCAAACTATTAAAGATTGCTTCAGTTTCGACAAAAAACAGATTGATATATGTTTACTAAAATATTAATTCTCGAAGATCCCACCGTTGGATTGACATGAAATTTGGACTATAGAAACTAGATTCAATTTCAAAACTAACTCAATAAAAATTAGCTCAATTAGATCTATGGATCTAAAGTTATGACCTTCACAAATTGATTATACTAATAGATGACGGGGCTCGAATAGTTTGGAGGCCCGGGGTGGCCGCCCTGCCCCAAGAATAGGCCTGCCCATGCTCACTTATGTTCTGAAACCTATACATATTCACGTGAGATACTTGCCCACTTTAGGATCGAGTGTGCAAGTTGAACAGGACAGAACTTTAGAAGTGAATTACCCCATGGTCACCAATGTTCTGAAACCTATACATAATCATGTGAGATATTTGCCCATGCAAGAGTCTCCAAGTTCAACATGACCGAACTTTATAAGTGAATTACCCCATGGTCACTTATGTTCCTAAACCTATATATAATCATGTTGACATACTACTTACCCACTTAGGATCGAATATCCAAGGTCAACAGGACTGAACTTTGTAAGTAAATTACCCCAAGATCACTTATGTTCCCAAACATATATGGTCAAAAAAACATATGTGCATCGTATAAGGTATACTAGAACTTGGTAAAATGAATTTCAAAAATAAAGTGTGAATCAAAGCATGTATGTGAGCGTCGACGTCTGTATTGTGTTTTGAAAAATATCATTATTTTCTCATATTCTAATTCTTTGCATTTTGGCTCCGGCCTTTCTTTCCCTCCTTTTTGTTTTGGTTTCCTGTGATATTTTGTCTTGCCAAGCTGATCTCCCTCCATTTTTTTTCCATCCAAGTTACCCCCCCCCACTCCGATCTACCACCCTCCCCCTACGCTTTTGGTTCTGCCGCAGACGCGCCCCAATCTCGTGCGACAAAACAAATCTTCAGAGCTACTTCCTTCCTGGCCGGGATCGTATGCTCCCCGACGAAATGGATCCGCGATCTCGCCCTTGGCACTGGGCACCGACGGACACCGGGGGGACTTCTCCAAGGGGCACGTCGCGTCTCCTTCCCTATCTCATCTACACCCTCCTGTCGTCGCTCATGCGCACCTGCAATCTTCGCCCACACAGGTTGCCCTCATCGTGCGACGTCCGGCCAACTGCACAAGTTCCTCTTGATGCCTTGTGTTTCCTCCAGTTCGATCTTTATGGTTTTGTGCGTTGAATGCTGTCTTTAACTGATGTTATAGATTATTATTTTCCTCTTGATGCCTTGTGTTTCCTCCGTTTCTGAATTTTGCAATCGAACACTTGAATTAACACTTGTACAATGTTTCCTCTATTTCTGAATTTTGAGGAAATTGTCTGGTGTGGTGCATTTTTGCAGTCCATGAAATAAAATTCACCAGGACAGACGAATAGAAGATGGTTACCAATTTGGACTTTTGAACAGCAATTGTGAAGGGTGAAAATATAAATTAGTGATTGCCAATTTGGACTAGAAAACTCAAACCATATCCTTGTTTCATTTTCTGAATAAATAGACACAACCATCTTTGCTAAATCTGTGCATTAGGGAGATAAGCCTTCCAGATGCAAACAGCTGTTCTTAACATAATGTATTAATGTCTTATGTAAGTCTGTCAGAACTTGGGACTTGTAATTATCATCTAAATTCTCAAGATTGTTTTCTCTTATTCTTTTGTCAGAATGGAGTGTAGAAGAATTTGAAGAATTGATTCACAAGGTAGAACCGCGAGTGTCTATGTTCTATCAAACATTGATTTTATTTTTATCCAATATTTGAAGGAAAAAAATGTTACTAGGACACAGAGTTAGCTTTACAATTCTCTTTGATCTGCAAACATTCAAAGATGTTGTTTCGGTTGACCTTGCAATGGCTTCAAATCTTGATTCTTCAGTAAGCAAGAGGCGTTTAAATCGAGGCTTTGCATTTGTGCGGTTTTCTTCTCATGCAGTAAGTCTTTATTCTTTATTCTGTGTTAGAATAATTTTTGTTTTGTTATCTACATCATCAAATAAAATTCTACAGTGGAATTGTTGACCTGATAAAATTGGGTAGTTATAAGTATTAAAATTTATGCATTTTTTGTTTGAAGCCTTTTTTAATGCTTAGTATGGTCTGTTTAACTATTTGAAGGTGTACATAAATCAGCTCAACTTTGTCATATTTTATTGCATTGAAATTGTCTGTATTTTTTTATCCGTCCTTGTTATGATTTTACTTATAGTTGACCCTAGTCTTGTCAATTGATTTATCTTGCAGGTCTTGACCAATATTATTGCTTCTTGTTTTACAACAATCTTATTGGATGAAACTATCTTTAATAAATATCAGAAATGTGCAAAACTAGCTTCTATCTATTCTCCTGGATTTCTGTTGCTTCTGCCCAATGACTTTGTTGCTGTGCCTTAACTCTATCTACTAGCAAAAGAAGCATGTGTGTTATTCCATTCTTACATGCCGAAGTAATTGCATATCCTAAGTGATACTGATAAATTGACACCATATAACAAACATAACCTTATGATCGGCAGAGAAGCAAAGCAACCACTTTGATTCATATACTTGGTGTTGGTTATGATTTTCTATAATGGAACACACTTTCTCTCACCATTTTATCATAAATGACTTGCAAAGGACAATCTTCTATGGTTACCTTTTTGCATATAAAAATGTTCCCATTTCATTGTTGATCTTCATAAGCCATCAAATACAAAACAAGCAATTTGATACTTTTGAAGGAGTCATCCATATCCAATGTCTTCAAGAAGCCTTAGTTTGACATACCTGTAAAGAAAAAGTGGGGACTTGTGATATATTGCTTGCCAGAATTTTCATCTCACACAAACCTTCAAACTTTGATCCATTCCCAATCTTCTCAAGGATTCATGTCCAGAAGGTCATTTACAAAGTATAAGAGAAAGATATAGTGTTATTTTATATGAATCCCTAATCTACGCGATTCAATAGATGGCTTAATAGTGACAATTGCGATATCCGATGATTGATGAGACAATCCCGTGGAAGGATTATAGGTTAATGATATGCACCAAATGAATAATTGTTTGAACTTCTATGAAAGTCTAGTGCCTTCCCAATCTTTGGTCCACTAAGTGAGAAGTGATTGCAGAGTCATATCTTTGCACACTGAACTCAATTGTTCTGCTTTTCTTCAACTTGATAGAGTTTGTCCAGCGACAAGTTATCAAATGCTAGTGTAGCAAAACCACCATTAGTTGCTCTCCACTCAGATTTAATCCAAGGGGTGCACTGTAGCTGCATTAGATCCTATTTCCCATATATGAGATGACTCTATTGCTCTCCACTTCGGATTTTGAGAACAGATCAAAATTACACCACAAATATGCCACGCATTGCTTGTCCAATTGAGCATAGGATTAAAGTGACCTACCCAGATAGCAGTGATGTCAAGTTGTTTATTCACTAATTTTTTAAGATCCAAATGTTTATGCCCAGTTGTTGTAGTTTCCTTTTAGCTGAATGATTTTATGTGATCACATATTCATTTCTAGCCTCGATTTCTTCAACGGTTGCCTCCAGTTGAGAGCACTCAATATCTGAATTCAGGTGAATTGCTTTCAGGTTATCGTTAATAGTTCTGAAAACCTTGTTCTGAAATGGTTGCCTCCAGTTGATATCAGAAGTTTGGTTTCTAAACAACAAAGTCATGATGAGTAACAGCTAATTTTCAAAGACTCCTTTGTTATTTAGGTAGCCTTGTTTAGTATATTTTTTTGTGATTGAGGATATCAAAATTCTTGCCTAATTGAACTATTATTCAGTTTATTGTGTGTCGTAACAGTCAAAGTAATTAACCTAGTTGATAACCTGTATAATGGGAATTTTCTTGTTGAATGCATTATATGCTTCAAATACAATTCATTGTTGCATTATTACTGCATGTTGTCTTACCACTTTGCAGCCTTGTTTGAGATACTCAGGAAGGCTTTGTGAACTAGAACATGACTATTGAGAATGGCGTTGGTGATCCTGCTGTCGTTCGTGTTGTAGCGCCCCCCATATTTGATCCACCCCTTGGCGAGTAAATTCACCCTCCAAAAGCAATCCACCATCTGAAATTGTTTTGTTTTGTCATTTCTCGATCTGACATAATTAGACTAGCATCTAGACATGTGTGTTGCAGCTACAATATTTACCTGGATGTAACAGATACAAAATAAATCAATTTCTATTTTTCAATGGTGTGCTAAACGTGACCATGACCTATGATTATGTTCAGCCTTGTGTCAAATAATCTATGAAATTATAATGTTATGTTGTTCAACTAATTTTAAAATATATTTTGGCAGGCTGACCAATGAGAGTTGGAATTTACTATTTCAGTGTGAGGGGGCACCTGCAGGAGAAGAATTCCATGAAATGGATATGGATAGAGCTAATATCTCCTTTTACAACTTGATGTGTTTGAAATCAAAGTTTGGGTACTCAGGGAGAGATTACTTGTTCTATAAGAAGCGATGTGCAGGGATGTCGCAACTCTTGAGCCGATTGATTTTGAACATGGAGCACTTAGAATGGTAACAAACAACGAGGCAGAGAGGAAGGTTCGATTATTAATAGCAAAGGATCCGCTGAGAGAGATGCAGGTTAGCATTACACCCATAAAGCGCTCTAGGGAGGCACCAGTTGAGGATGAATTTGTTCTGAGATGAGAATATTGATGCATACAAGCTATGGCTTGAGAAGTCGCAACGAAGAACCAGTCTGAGTAAGCTATGTTCTTTGCACTTTTCGCACTTCTAGCCATATAATGCATTGACCATTCAAAGCTAACATGCCGATGAATTGCGAATTTAAGGATGATTATAGAGAGGATACAATCGTAACATATAAGGAATGGTTGAGGCAACAAGGTGACCTTCCGGATATTAGTAACTGCTTTTTCTCTGCTGAATACACGATATATTGTATTGTCCATAATTACTTACCGATGTTTGCATTGTATGCAAGCTAGCGTATGTACAGAGCATCGCAAGGATCTTCCTAGCATACCGATGGGGAAATCGATGACAAAGAATCAACAACAAGCCGCCATCTCATACTGCTGCTTAAAGCGTAAAACCGATGGTAAAGTGTAAAAAAATGGTACTTGTTTATATTCTTATGCTCAAATCTGCCTCCGTGAATATATTTGTTTATATTCTTCATGCTATGTTAGCAGGTTCCAATCAAGGGTGCAAAAAAACTGGTCGTGGTACACTCAAAGGTCTAGCAGCAGTCAATAAGAGAATAAAAATGGGCTCTCAAAAAATGGAAATACAATTTTCTGCAAGACTGGGAGGTCCCATAGGAACAAACGCCCGCTCCTTTGTCGATGAAGTGGTAATGTTTACAAGAAAAAGGGCACCACTCATTGGAGTGAAAAAGTGGAAGGAGATAAAGCAAATAGTAAAAAATTCTATAGCTACAGATGTCATGGTTCGTATAATGTTATTTGTTTCGGTTCCATGTATATATTTCTAGTTACTAAAAACTTTGATTTCTTTCTGTGTTTTCATTCAACACAGAATAAATGGGACCTTCAAAACACCCCTAATGGAAAGGAAAAGATATGGGATATTGCCAAAGAGCATTACAGGGGATGGCGGTCAACATTGAGTGCTACATACAAGGCATATAGTACTTATGCTGACAGAATGAAACAAAAGCCTGAAGATGTTGACATTGTTGAGTGGCACTATTTGAACTTATATTTTGGGTCTGAACAATTCAAGGTTAAACAAAATTATGCATAGCTTTTATTTTGAATACAACATACAGTGCTTTCTTTCTCTATTACAGTACTCAAAGTTATATTCCAAGCATACTGTATTTTCTTTTTTATATTTTACACTACTACATAAAGTGTGTCTCTAATCTTTTTTGTATTGTCGCCTACTGCAGTAGGTGTAACACCCCGACGCCCAATGCGCCACGGGGTCTACCAAAAACTCTAAATAACTAATGACAACTCTACGGAAAGACTGAAATCAACCTTTACACGCTTAAAACCGGCTTAAAACTAAGCCACCAAAATTTACAAAATTTCGGCATGACCTCTCTAGAACGGAGGACATCCACTCAGCAGACAAAAGAATAGCAGCAGTTATGATATTGTTCTAGCAGGTCCTTAGTTAATGAATCACGCACCCAACAGAAATTAATAAATTTTACCACGATGAACAATAAATTACAATCACATTAATTACATCTAGATTTAACGAATTGGTTATATAAATTGTTGGAGACCGCAGTCGTGCATGTGCTACTACTCCCAACTCGACGAGCCAGCTTCAAAGTATAAAACAGGAAGCAAACAAGCGTGAGTCCAAGACTCAGCAAAGTGCAACAATAAAGAAACGTAAAACATTCAACTGGATTACATTTACTTTAGAATTTACTATAGCCAATACTTAAATGAAATCATCAAGTACGAGAAGCAGTACCTACCTCCACTTACCACAACCAACTCAAAAAAAACGTAATTAAACATTACCCATGCCTCGTTAATCATTTCTGGATGAGTCCACGACTCAATCCTCAACCTGTCACTTCCATTCCCATAAATCAACAGTTATCAATTTCAACGCAGTACAATGCAATACTATATAATGCAACGCAACCATGCTTTCATGCTCAATATGCATTCCTTTTTTTTCATAGATTATACTGGTATAACTCATCTCATTTCATAACATCTTATTCTCAACTTTCATTCACATAATATCTCATGCATATCTTATCTTGTCTCATTTCCCCACTCACACCTCATTGTACATGATGCATTATGCATGTCTCATCTCTTCTTTAGCATATACTGGTATTGCCGAGCACCACCCGTCGATGCGTGCCCTCAAACCCAACCATCTCGTGGAAGGGGCCTGCCGAACAGGACTTGCCCGCTACCCAGTAGTGGGTCCTACACTTAACACCACTCCCATCCACGCTAGTAGATGGGACTACGGGGTATGATCTCTGAGCACTCCGGATTAGTCATATATTCCATATGACTTTCTCACCGACCTGGCTCGATGCACTTTTCATGAATGCACTTATGCAAATGCCATTCCCAACACTCTTATGCACATTCTCCACATTTATATCCTTATGATCACAATTAACTTCTATACTCTTATAAATACCATATTCGCAAACTATGGCCACAAACAAGTCACTCTCATGATTTCAACATCCATATAGCCTAACCATACTGGTGAACATCAGAAAAGCATCAACATGACATCAAATCATGGCCCCAAATTCGAATTCGGCTCATGCGGCTAACATTAGCGTCAACCATGTTTTTGGCCGCATTTGAGATCTACTGCTAACTTCAGAATCTATCCCAAATTTGCCACTTAAGAATTTCCAACTTAACAAAAATTAAGAGCTAGAAATTTCAGGGTGCGAATATGGTTTTCATCAAAGTTTGGAATCTTGTAACTTGAGAACTATAAGGAGTTAGAGTGTGCGGGTTAGCTAATCACAAACTAGAAACATTTCTCTGCAGCATTGTGGGGTTTGAACCAAAATCCAATACCAAATACTAATACAAAATGTGGCTCAAAAACTGAATCCAAGTGTTGAAATTCTCGGACTTAGCCACTCTAACCCTTGCTTACTAGTGGGGTCAAGTGAGCTCAACACACAAAAGGAAATTGGGGGCTGCCACAAACCGAAGCATCACTTCTTTTCTTGGTTTCTCTTCCCCAAGCAGCCTCCACAAACCCGGCTCCTCCAGCTCTTCCCTGGACGCCCCTCTCTCCAGCCCCTCCCCCAAGCCGGCACCTCTTCCCCAGCTCCTCTCCAGGCCGGTGCCTCTCCCTGCTGTCCCTGGCTGGCGCCTCCCTCACCCCAAGCAGCAGCAACGCCCTCCTCTTCTCTTTGTTCCCCCATGTGGGATTTTGAGGTGAGACTCCCCCTTGGGTTTGGTTGGTTGTTCCTGGTTTTGGGGGCAGCCATGGTGGATTTGGGGGCTTTGCTGAGTGGAGATTTGAGTTTTGGGAGGGAAACAACCACTCTAGGGTTTGGAGCAAAATTCTGATTTTCGAGCAGATTCTGGAGCTGCTGTTTTTGGCTGATTCGAGCAAGTTAGGAGCATCTCCTGCTGGGCAGACTGTAGAGAAAGTTGTAGATACTGGAATTATCTTTCATTTCCAACCGGAATCACTCGATTTGGTTAATCCAGCTGAAAGTTATGATGATTTTAGTGCATGCTGTTCTGGAATGCTGAAGAAGTTGAGCTGAAACTTGAGCTGCGGTTTAAGATTAGTTAGAGGCCAAATTTTTTGTAGATTGTAAAAATGTTATCCTTTACTCAATTCCATTAAGTATAGCAATGTTTATGATGAAAATGGTGCATGCTGTCCTGAAACTCTGAAAATTTTGGACACTAAGACTGCTCTCTGTTCCTGCCCGAACTGGGAGTTCTCTATGCAGATTCTAGATGATTGGCCAAATCTAAGTTGTAGGTCTATATATTGTGGTCGTTCAGCATCTGAGTTTACTCAATTTTATTAAGTGGTTAAAAAGTTATGGCCATTTGTATCAATGCTGTCCTGAAATCTGTTTTTGCTGAAAGTTCAGACTTTGGGGCTAATGTTCAGAGTATAGTTGAGGACTTTAAATCTATATTCTGAATGTTAGGATGTATGATAAAGGTCGATCATCCTCTTGTGGTCACATAGAGTCCAAGAAAATCAATCTTTGGGTTTGCCATTTAAAAGTTACACGTGTTTAGAGGAGTATGCTTGCTGTTTTCAGATTTTTGCTATAAAATAGAAGTAGAGTTTAGCATTTGTATTTTCATTCTTAAATTGACATGAATGTTTGCACTATTGGAACTGCTATGGGGAATGCATTTAGTATTTCATTTCATATGCATTGCATGCATTTCATTTCACATGCATTGTGATCGTGTAGAGAACGAGCACGTAGAGGATGACGCGGCTGTGACCGAGGGGGTACCGGAGAGCCGATTGTTACTGAGAATCCGGCAGAAGCTCAAGGCAAGCACCTAAGCATATTCAACCTTATTTATAATTGTATTTTAGTGAATGAATTGCTTATTGGATGGTTAGGTTATGCATTAGAGTCGAATTATGGAATGGTATTAGAACCTAATTGCTGCACATACACTCAATGATAATTGTCGAACACCTCCCTTGGAGCTAGTATATGGGTAATTATATTGTGTCCATGCTTAGTTTGCTTAGATGTCGGGTATGGGCCAAGTGGTGGATGGTTCCATCACTTGAGAATAATTACTTCACACTATTGTGTTGCAATGGATATGGTTATGTTCTAAAATGTAAAATTGAGACCGGGCGAGAGGGTTGGATCATTTGGGTGTGGAGACTCAAATGTTGTAGTCTCGCTTGTGTCGGTTAAGGACCGATCCGTTGTTTGCCATGTTGATCGAGTACACCTTGTTGGTCGCATGCCTGATATAATGGTAGGGTAAGCCACCCTTTCATGGCATACTGCTCGATGGGATGAGCCCTTATGCGGTTGGACGTGGTTGAGGGCAAGGCTTAGGCCGACTCTCGAGGGCTAAGCGAGGCTTGAGCCGCTCGAGGGGGTCCTAGGTGCTTGGACCGCACGAAGATGGTTCAACGAGTATGTATGGATGGGAGCAGGGTTGACATGAGGTTCCTTTGTGGCACATATCGTGCGATTGATGATCCCCTGCAGGGTGAGTAAGCGATTCGAATTGCCGCGCTCTCAGATATGAGCACGCTTATATCATCCGACATTTCAATGTAGTAACAACTTAAACTTGAAACTAGTTGGTATACTTGATGTTGATGCTTGTTCATGAGATTACTTGCTCTCTTTAATGTTTAATTTCAGATTTCACTCTAGTAATAGGTGTTGTCCATAAATGCTATAAAACTTGAAAATTGAGTAGTTGAATGTGATTATGCAACAAAGTTAATCTTTTGTGCACTTGTTACCTTAAGCTTACTCCTTGCTACATCCCAATGCATATGCTTTCAAGTCGGTCATATATGAACCACGGGTAAGTCTTGCGAGTACCTTCTGTACTCATGCTTCTGCTTTGTGGTTTTCAGGTGAGGACATCGACGGATGTGAGTTCTGTCCGTATTGCCTCTCGGTGTTCGGGCAGGGCACCGAATAGATGCTAAGCTCGACATTGTAAATGCCCGGAAGTGTTCAGGGGTAGGACACTTCCGGAGATGTCATACTTTTGGTTTAATATGATGGTTGTGCGTTCATTTTGTTGTATAGTTAGCCTTGTAAACTTTGTCATGGCTATGTTTGAATACTTGACTATTTCCGTTGTTGAACCTTGATGTACTACCATGCTCATCTCATGTCTTGGATGTGCTTCTATCCATGCTGATCTTTATGCTTTGATTTTTGCCTTTGTGCTATATTTAGATAAGTTAATTGTTTTTCTGTCTGCTGAGTGGATGTCCTTACTTCTAGAGGCGTCATGCCGAAATTTTGGAAAATTTCTGAGTCTAGGCGGGATCTTGTGAATGGTCTGATTTGTGGGTCTTAATCTGCTGTTGTTAGTTCTTGCCTTGTGTGGTTGTCAGGTTTGTCTTTGTGCATTGGTTTTTAGTCGTTTTGTTGTGCTTTCGCGTCGCGTGTATGGTAGTAAAGTTTTGGGTTTGTTGCCCCCTTTATGCAAATTGGATTGATATGGCAATGGAAACGGGTATGCGGGGCGATCCTTGGCGAGTTTCGGGTCGCATACCGGGGGAATACCGGGATTGTTGTCGAGTTATTCGAATGGGATCGTTGTTGTCCTAATTGGGCTTGGGTGTTAGCACTGTGAGCACCATCGATGATCCGTTGCTAGCCTCCAAATCCGATAAGGGCGACCGGGCATTCAAATAACCCGAGGACGGTCAGGGCGGCTTCTCACAAGCTGGTATCAGAGCAAGATGCATAAAGACGATCCGTAAACTTGATATCCACTTAGGTAATTAATAGGGTTTGCTTAATCTTCTAGGTAGCAATTAGTACTGTATTACTCGCCCTATGTCTACAATTAAGGTGGTGCAGGTTGAATGGTGAGCGTGGGAGAAACTATCACGTTGGAACCATGCATTTCATACCATGTATATGAGATCCATGTCATACCATGCATGCATATGTCTTGCCGTGTCCTTTTTGCATCATGATCTATGCTTTTCTGTATGTTAGACTTCTAGGATTCCATTCTCTTGTGCTATTGTCTAGGTCATGTTTTGATTCGAATTTTTAGCCATATCATTTGTATGTGGCTGCATCGTCCATATGGATTCTATCCAGTTATGCTCTCATTTTCGAATCTCGGGGCGAGATTCCTTTATGGGGGGGAGGATTTGTCATGGCCCCAAATTCGAATTCGGCTCATGCAGCTAACATTAGCGTCAACCAAGTTTTTGGTCGGATTTGAGATCTACTGCTAACTTCAGAATCTATCCCAAATTTGCCACTTAAGAATTTCCAACTTAACAAAAATTAAGAGCTAGAAATTTCAGGGTGAGAATATGGTTTTCATCAAAGTTTGGAACCTTGTAACTTGAGAACTATAAGGAGTTAGAGTGTGCGGGTTAGCTAATCACAAACTAGAAACATTTCTCTACAGCATTGTGGGGTTTGAACCAAAATCCAATACAAAATACTAATACAAAACGTGGCTCAAAAAGTAAATCCAAGTGCTGAAATTCTCAGACTTAGCCACTCTAACCCTTGCTTACTAGTGAGGTCAAGTGAGCTCAACACACAAAAGGAAATTGGGGGCTGCCCCAAACCGAAGCAGCACTTCTTTTCCTGGTTTCTCTTCCCCAAGCAGCCTCCACAAACCCGGCTCCTCCAGCTCTTCCCTAGCCGCCCCTCTCTCCAGCCCCTCCCCCAAGCCGGAGCCTCTTCCCCAGCTCCTCTCCAGGCCAGCGCCTCCCCCTGCTGTCCCTGGCTGGCGCCGCCCTCACCCCAAGCAGCAGCAACTCCCTCCTCTTCTTCTCTTTGTACCCCCATGTGGGATTTTGAGGTGAGACTTCGCCTTGGGTTTGGTTGGTTGTTCCTGGTTTTGGGGGCAGCCATGGTGGATTTGAGGGCTTTGGTGAGTGGAGATTTGAGTTTTGGGAGGGAAACAACCACTCTAGGGTTTGGAGCAAAATCCTGATTTTCGAGCAGATTCTGGATCTGCTGTTTTTGGCTGATTCGAGCAAGTTAGGAGCATCTCCTACTGGGTAGACTGTAGAGAAAGTTGTAGATACTGGAATTATCTTTCATTTCCAACTGGAATCACTCGATTTCGTTAATCCAGCTGAAAGTTATGATGATTTTAGTGCATGTTGTTCTGGAATGCTGAAGAAGTTGAGCTGAAACTTGAGCCGTGTTTAAAATTAGTTAGATGCTAAATTAGAATTTAATTTTGCCTGAGAAGTTGTACAAAATTTCGAGTAGATTGTAAAAATATTATCCTTTACTCAATTACATTAAGTATAGCAATGTTTATGATGAAAATGATGCATCCTGTCCTGAAACTGTGAAAATTTTGGACACTGAGACTGCTCTCTGTTCCTGGCTGAGCTGGGAGTTCTCTAGGCAGATTCTGGATGATTGGCCAAAGCTAAGTTGTAGGTCTATGTCTTGTGGTTGTTCAGCATCTGAGTTTACTCAATTTGATTAAGTGGTTAAAAAGTTATGGCCATTTATATCAATGCTGTCCTGAAATCTGTTTTTGCTGAAAGTTCAGACTTTGGGGCTGATGTTCAGAGTACAGTTGAGGACTTTAAATCTGTATTCTGAATGTTAGGATATATGATAAAGGTAGATCATCCTCTTGTGGTCACATAGAGTCCAAGAAAATCAGTCTTTGGGTTTGTCATTTAAAAGTTATGCGCGTTTAGAGGAGTATGCTTGCTGTTTTCAGATTTTTGCTATAAAATAGAAGTGGAGTTCAGCATTTGTATTTTCATTCGTAAATTGAGATGAATGTTTGCACTTTTGGAACTGCCATGGGGGAATGCATTTAGTATTTCATTTCATATGCATTGCATGCTTCTCATTTCACATGCATGGTGATCGTGTAGAGAACGAGCACGCGGAGATTGACGCGGCTGTGACCGAGGGGGTACCGGATAGCCGATTGTTACTGAGAATCCGGCAGAAGCTCAAGGCAAGCACCTAAGCATATTCAACCTTATTTATAATTGTATTTTAGTGAATGAATTGCTTATTGGATGGTTAGGTTATGCATTAGGAGTCGAATTGCGGGAATGGTATTAGAACCTAATTGCTGTACATACACTCGTTGATATTTGTTGAACACCTCCCTTGGAGCTAGTATATGGGTAATTATATTGTGTCCATGCTTAGTTTGCTTAGATGTCGGGTATGGGCCAAGTGGTGGATGGTTCCATCACTTGAGAATAATTATTTCACATTATTGGGTAGCAATGGATATGGTTATGTTCTGAAATGTAAAATTGAGACCGGGCGAGAGGGTTGGATCATTTGGGTGTGGAGACTCAAATGTTGTAGTCTCGCCTGTGTCGGTTAAGGACCGATCCGTTGTTTGCCATGTTGATCGAGCACACCTTGTTGATCGCATGCTTGATATAATGGTAGGGTAAGCCACCCTTTCATGACATACTGCTCGATGGGTCATGCCCTCATGTGGTTGGACATGGTTGAGGGCGAGGCTTAGGCCGACTCTCAAGGGCTAAGCGAGGTTTGAGCCGCTCGAGGGGGTGCTAGGTGCTCGGACCGCATGAAGATGGTTCAACGAGTTTGTATGGATGGGAGGAGGGTTGACATGAGGTTCCTTTATGGCACATGTCGTGTGATTGATGATCCCCTGCAGGGTGAGTAAGCAATTCGAATTGCCGCGCTCTCGGATATGAGCACGATTGTATCTTCCGACATTTCAATGTAGTAACAACTTAAACTTGAAACTAGTTGGTATACTTGATGTTGATGCTTGTTCATGAGATTACTTGCTCTCTTTAATGTTTAATTTCAGATTTCACTCTAGTAATAGGTGTTGTCCATAAATGCTATAAAACTTGAAAATTGAGTAGTTGAATGTGATTATGCAACAAAGTTAATCTTTTGTGCACTTGTTACCTTAAGCTTACTCCTTGCTACATCCCAATGCATATGCTTTCGAGTGGGTCATATATGGACCACGGGTAAGTCTTGCGAGTACCTTCTGTACTCATGCTTCTGCTTTGTGGTTTTCAGGTGAGGACATCGATGGATGTCAGTTCTGTCCGTATTGCCTCTCGGTGTTCGGGCCGGGCACCGAATAGAGGCTAAGCTCGACATTGTAAACGCCCGGAAGTGTTCAAGGGCAGGGCGCTTCTGGAGATGTCATACTTTTGGTTTAATTTGATGGTTGTACGTTCATTTTGTTGTATAGTTAGCCTTGTAAACTATGTCATGGCTATGTTTGAATACTTGACTATTTCCATTGTTGAACCTTGATGTATTACCATGCTCATCTCATGTCTTGGATGTGCTTCTATCCATGCTGATCTTTACGCTTTGATTTTTGCTGTTGTGCTATATTTAGATAAGTTAATTGTTCTTCTGTCTGTTGAGTGGATATCTTTACTTCTAGAGGCGTCATGCCGAAATTTTGGAAAATTTCTGAGTCTAGGCAGGATCTTGCGAATGGTCTGATTTGTGGGTCTTACTCTGCTGCTGTTAGTTCTTGCCTTGTGTGGTTGTCTGGTTTGTCTTTGTGCCTTGGTTTTTAGTCGTTTTGTTGTGCTTCCGCGTCGCGTGTATGGTCGTAAAGTTTTGGGTTCGTTGCCCCCTTTATGCAAATTGGATTGATATGGCAATGGAAACTGGTATGTGGGGCGATCCTGGGCGAGTTTCGGGTCGCATACCGGGGGAATACCTGGATTGTTGTCGAGTTATTCGAATGGGATCGTTGTTGTCCTAATTGGGCTTGGGTGTTAGCACTGTGAGCACGATCGGTGATCCGTTGCTAGCCTCCAAATCCGATGAGGGCGACCGGGCATTCAAATAACCCGAGGATGGTCAAGGCTGCTCCTCACAGAGGAGCAGGGCTCGGCCAGCAAAACGAAAAGGGGGGAGTCGATAGGCTGCCCCAAGCAATGCCTGCGACACAAATAAGGAAGGAGAGATAAGGTTAGGTGGGGGAGGGAAAATTCCTAAAAACCCCTGCTAAAAACCAATGTCCAACTTTTAACCATTAGCGTGAACCAAATAATTTAATTCTTGGCGCGAAATGACAAATGACAGGATAGACAACTTGCCGCAAAACTATATGGCACGAAGAAAACACCCATTCCGATAAGTTTACGAAAAACCCAAAACCTTTAATAAACTGCAAGACGACAAAACTTTTCTCCAGAATAAATCCTTGAATCAAGAAAATGAAGACAATTCCGGCCAAAAAACCAGGAAAACGACTTTGCGGTATTACAAAAGGTTAGCAACCAAAACTCTGGAAACCACCAAAAAGAAAAGACCAAGCATTTGATGGGTTCCAAACCTTTTTCTCAAATTAGCTATGAGCAGGTAAATATATATTTGAATGCTCTTCTTTTCATAAATGATGTAGGATTAATATGTCATGTCCTTGCAATTTTAGAGACACCCAGAAACAGGTAAAGAGCCAAATGATGTGCACATCTGGATGAGCACTCACATGAATAATGGGCAATGGTCAGATGTTGCATCTAAAAAAGTTTATGTGAGTACTTCTTTGATATTGGACTCACAATGTGTTTGTAATTTTTTGCAATCTTTCAGAACTTAAATATTCAATTAACTTGTGTTCTGTCACTTAGGACGGGGCATGTGAGAAGATTTGTGAGGTAGAATTACAGCGAGACAATGGCATCCTTTCACACGAAGAGGAAAACAATATTTTCCAATCAAGCTACAAGGAACTCACATCAAGCAAAACATCCCAGCTTCACGGACAGGGATACATGGCGAAACGTCGAACACGTACTGAATGGATGCAGGCTCAAATCGAACAACAAGCCCGTGTTACAGCTGCAGCCCAACTACAAAATATTGAGCTCCAAGGTGAGGTTCAAAAGTTAAAAGAGCAAGTTGCAAATGAGATTGCTGAAAGGGATAGGATAGCAGAAGAAAGTAGGCGACAGATTCAAGAGGAGCAAAATGCAAGGCTTGCACTCAAGGAAGAGATGCTTTCATTGATTGCAGAATAGAGAGAAGCATCAATACAGCAGGTAAAAAAATTGGAAACGATTTAGTTCAATGATGGTTTTGCACATTGTATGCGAGCTTAATTTATTTTTTCATTTTTCTAATGCAGACTAACCCAACAAGCATCATCCCGAGTGATGATGCAGCTAGGACAGTTGTGGGCAAGAATAATCACAACACTCGAAGTTCTAATGTCAAGCGTAATCTATTCAAGAATGATTCCAATGGGACACCGCGTTATATAACTACCCAGCAGCTGAGGCAAGTTGCTAAAAATCATGGTCGGTGAAGGGCTGAACAAGGTATGAATTGCAAAGTTTATTTTTCAGCAATGCACTGTACATTATGATAATATACAGATCCACTATTTACTTCAAATTCATGCTGGTGTATATCATCATATTCATGCTTCCATGTCGGTAATTTTTTTTCACTGTTCGTTGTAGGTTTGCATTATTTGCCCCTTTAATGAGCTATATTGGAGCTGCCCCAACTTCAAAATGGCTAACTGTCCAAAACCATTGAATGATTCTATAGCTTAAAACTTTGATTAAATTACTTACGTGCTTTTTGTTGGATCATAATGTAAGCATATTTTATTGTTTTCTATGATTGGAATTTCCAATATGGATAGTTCAATGTAAATAAATGCAAAGTGTGATCTCCAACCAAAGAAAAAAACAATTCGTGTCTTAGCACAATAGTTTTACAGTTATAGTATTAAACCAAGCAATTTGTCGAGTCGTTTCATCTGATCTGCTAGTATTTACAATATGGCAGCCTATAAAATTTCATCTTGGATTTATTTATGCTCAAAATAATAAACTGTGCTTTTATTCAACAGGAGGATACAATTTGAGCGGAGCGTCTGGTCTTATGGCATGGTCAAGTCAAGCAAGTCTACAGTGTGGAACAACTATTCTCAAGTCACTAGTCAATACATTAGTTCTATTATCGCAATCTTAGTTGAGAAAATTATAGTTTTCGTTCAGAGATTACTATGAAATTATTCTATTATTGGTCTTTTTTGCTTGATGTTTGTATATATTGAAAAGATTGTTACAAATGATCTTATATATGATTTGATGGTTATAATTGATATTTCTGTTCATGCAAATTCTAATTTGAGTACATTTCTTTTGGAACAACGGTATACAAACAAATATTATTGCAATATGCATTGATGCCTCATTGCAAAAAAATGAATTGCTACAGATATAGATCGTTGTTATAATTTATTGCAACGAAGTTATTTAATTGCAATACATCATATTGCCACAAAAATTATTTCGTTGCGACCTCACTTATTGCCATGGATTGGTTTTTGTTGCAACTACAGTTTAATGCAATGCCTAAACGTGTGGCAATAGAGACCTCTATTGCCACGGCAATAAAAAATATTACCACGGTATTAAGGTCATTGCGACTACTATCTAATGCAATGCATGAGAGCGTGGCAATAGAGACTACTGTTGCCACGGCAATTGAGACTATTGCCACGTCAAACCGTCATTGCAACTACAGACTAATGCAACGCATATTCCCGTTGCAATTAGCATTACAATTGCAACAAAACGTAAATCGTGGCCCAAACTTTGGACCACGCAACTAATAGCCACACCTACCAACGATATTGACATTGTGGCTATTGGTACATATTGCAACGATTTCTCACCGTTGCAAAAGCCTGAAATTCTAGTAGTGTTGCCAAGTATCTTCCACGAACAGCAACTCAGCAAGCTTGCCAAGCAATTCGTTAGGTGTACTAGTTTGTATGATCAACTTATACATCCATTTTGTATGATCACTTGATAACAAGAGCCGGCATACGTGCAAATTAATTTTGTATGATCAACTTATACATCCATGCATGCATGACTCTTTCATCAGACAGTCCAAAACACATACATGCAATACAACACATATCACAGTGATCATAGTGCTTATTACAAGGTCTATTAATGGATACCGGCGATTGGGAGGTGGTGTTACGACGTGTACAAGGCGGGAGGGAGTCGAGGACGGCAAGGGCAGCGTCGGCCCAGGCACGGAGGGAGGCAGCCTTCTCGGTGGGGGCGGCGTCAGTCTGGGCATGCAGGGTGGCGGCCTTCTCGGCGGGCGTGGTGTCGGTCTGAGAACGAAGGGCGGCAACCTAATCGGCGGGGGCGGCGTCGGTCGAACGGAGGGCGGCGGCCTCCGTCGTCGGGCGAGCTAGTGGCGTGGCGCCTTAAATCATCGGGTGGCGGGCGGGGCGGCGTTAGCAGAGGCAAAGGGCGGCGGAAGGTGCGACAATGGCGTGGTGGCTGGCGGCGGTGGCGATCGGTGGAGGCTAGCAATGGCGCAAATGCACTAGTTAAGGCGAGAATCGTGCAAAGCGGCTAAGTCGGTCGGCCCATTTATGTCGGCCAGGCCAGGCCGACGTAAATAGGCCACGTGGGCTACGCTATTTACGTCCGACGTAAATATCTGTCCGCCATTTTGAATTTCGTGCGCTAGGCTGACGTAAATATGCTTTTTCGAAATTTATTTTTTTCCCGGCTCAGTGGGACATTGTTTCCGTCGGCCAAGCCAATGTAAATATGTGTATTTACGTCGGTTTGGCATGGCCGACGTAAATAATGCCCTATTTACATCGGTCTTTTTTAGGCCGATGGAAATATATTTGGCCGACATAAATAGATTGGATTCCTGTAGTGCATGGAGAGAGCTCGGTTGGGGAGGCACCAGTTTTGGGGGGAAGAAATAGGGGAGGAGTAGAAGGAGGCCTGCTGGATGGGGAAGAAGCCAGGGAAGGAAAAACCAAAAGGGAGGAGAGAGGGCAGTCGGGTGGAGGAGAAAAGAAAAGAGGGGAAAATGTTAGGTGGGGGATTAGGTGGGGAAAAAATGCTGATCGATTCTCTCCTACACACCTAGACTTTGAACTTTACAGATCACAGGTAAGCCCACTAAACACCCGGACTAGGAATTCCACGACTAGAAGAAAGACCCGTAATATTACACATGGTCATCTTCCTCTCCAAGTCAAAACCTTACTAGCTGATTTCATATTTCGTTTTGCAAAGATTTTTGTACTCTACTTCCTGTAATTGTTCCAAGGTGTGTGATTCGTTCTCCTCTCTTCATTTGTAGTGTAAGGTTTAGATTTAGTTTGTTTTTATTTACCTAGCATTTTGTGGATGATGAATTTATTATCTTGCTCCATTAGATTAAGTTGTCTACCTTTTTTAGATGATTAATTATGATCAAGTATATATTAAATTTATTTAATTTAGATTATTGTCTATTAACAAAAAATAAATTTAGTTAATATGGTAGATGGGTGATCTTGAAATTGACTTGTATTTTGAAATGATGAGTATATTATGTAGCTCATTTGAAGGTTAAATTTAATTTTGTCTAGGTATGAGCATATATGAAAATGAAGTAAATAAGATTTGTTTATAATGACCAGTAATTTCTTACCATTAGCACATGCATATACATCTTGCTCCATTATTGGCTATTGTTAGCCAATTTTTATCAAGTGTATGTCAAATTTATTTAATTACGTTTAGGGTGTGTCTAGCCTTCATCCGGATGTTTTTGTTTCTTAAAACATCCAAATTTTGGATCCTTAGATCAAAGTATCAAACCAATCCCACCTCTCTTCACGGTTTACGGATCTCAAAGTAGATCCAACGCTTCATAATTTGGATGTTTTTTATCTAAGAAAACATCCGGATGAAGTTTATCAAAACCCTTACGTTTATTGCATATTAATAAAAATTAAAATTTAGCTAATATGGTAGATGGGTGATCATTAAGTTGGCTTGCATTTGGAGATAATGAATTTATTATCTAGCACTTTCAGAGGATAAATTTAATTTTGGCTAGGTATGAGCATATATAAAAATTAAGTAAATAAGATTTGTTTTTTAATTACCATTAATTTTTTACCATTAGCGTGTGCATATACATCTTGCTCCATTAGTGGCTATTGTTAACCAATTGTAATTAAGATTATTTGATATTAATAATTGTTTACATTAATTAGTTATTGTAGATGGACCGGAGTTGGATGCATAATGCGAACCGTTACAGTCGAGAATACATCGATGGCGTTTCTTCTTTTCTAAAAGCTGCCAAGGAGACAGCTTGCAAAAGAAGACGAAGTACATACATTGTCCATGCATTGATTGCAAGAATGAGAAGATGTTTTTGGACAAAGACCACAACCACTTGCACTTGATTCAGAGGGGTTTTGTACTTGGTTGTACAAGTTGGATAAGGCATGGTGAAGAGGAGATCATACTTCAATGTGATAACGTCGACGACGACGAAGCTGGCAATATGGCAGATGACATCAATTATGGATCCGATGAGGATAGGTTGGTCGTCGATGACGACAATGATCTGGCTCAAATGTTGCGTGATGCAGAAGAGAACTGCACTAGTCAGAGAGAGTTTAATCAATTCAAGGGTTTGATGGAGTACTCAGAGAAACCTTTGTTCCCGGGGGGCAAGAAGGAATACACAAAGTTGAACACCGTGCTTTCACTTCTGAAATTGAAGGCAGGCAATGGTTGGTCAAACAAGAGTTTCACGGCGTTGTTACATCTCTTAGTGGACATGCTTCCAAAGGTAAATGTGTTGCCTAAAACCACGTATATAGCTAATAAGGTTGTATGTCCCTCCGGATTGGAAGTAGAAATAATGCATGCTTGTCCAAATGACTATATACTCTATTGCAAAGACTATGTAGACAGGCATGTATGTCCGGTGTGGAAAGTATCGCGATACAAGCATAAGGGCGATGATAGCGAAAGCATCGAGGTGAAGAAAGGAGCTCCCGCTAAAGTGGTGTGGTATTTGCCAGTAATACCTCGTTTGAATCATTTATTTGGAAACAAAAGGCATGCCAAATTGATGCGATGGCACTTGGAAGAGCATAAGAGGGATGAAAAAGTAAGACACCCTGCTGATTCTGCCCAGTGGAGAACCATCGTTAGGCTCTTCAGGTAGAACTTCGGAAATGAACCGAGGAATGTAAGGCTTGGCTTGAGTACAGATGGAATGAATCCTTTCAGTAACATGAGTAGCATTCATAGCACTTGGCCTCTAACTCTCTGTATCTACAACCTTCCTCCTTGGCTGTGTATGAAACGAAAGTACATTATGATGTCACTGCTTATCTAAGTGCTGGGACAACCTAGCAACGATATTGATATATACCTACAACCTTTGGTGGAAGATCTTGTGACACTATGGAACGAAGGTGGACAGGTATGGGATGAGTACAAACGAGAGTACTTCACTCTACGTGCATTGTTGTTCTGCACCATTAATGATCTACCTGCCCTTGGTAACCTGTCTAACCATACTATAAAACAAGCCAAAGCATGCCACCAGTGCCTGGATGAAACCGCTAGTGTGTGGCTCAACAACTCGAAGAAAACAATGTACATGCGTCACCGTAGGTTCCTTCGTAGGAATCATCCGTACCGCAATATGAAGTAACAATTCGATGGGACAAAGGATGACGGTTCCTCTTCATGGGGAAGAGGTTTATGATATGGTTAAGGATCTTAATGTTGTACTTGAAAAGGGGAGTACTGATAATACATCGAGGTCCCATACTAAGAAGAGCACGTGGAAGAAGAGATTCATATTCTGGGACTTGCCCTATTGGAAGGACTTAGAAGTTCTACATTGCATCGATGTCATGCATGTAGAGAAGAATGTATGTGACAGCGTGCTTGGTCTTTTACTGAATATTCCTAGCAAAACAAAGGATGGACTGAAGGCACGAAGGGACCAGGAAGATATGAAAATCAGAGCCAAGCTACATCCTCAAGACGCTGGGAAAGGCCGACTTTACCTTCCCCCAACTTGCTACACCCTGTCCAGAAAGAGAAAATAGACCTCTGCAAGTGCTTGCATGGTGTTAAAGTTTTGTCTGGTTACTCCACAAATATCAAGAAACTGGTATCGATGAAAGATTTTAAGTTAACTGGCATGAAGTCTCATGATTGTCATGTGAAGTTGGGTATTTTACCTGACAAGGTCTGAGAGGCAATCATGAGGATGCGTTTCTTCTTTAACGCGATTTCGTAGAAGGTCATCGATCTCGTTGGACTTTATGAACTACAGGCTAATGTGGTCCAAACTCTATGCCTGCTAGAGATGTATGTTCCTCCATCATTTTTTGATATCATGGTTCATCTTATTGTTCACCTTGTGAATGAGATAAATATTTGTGGCCCCATATTTCTGCATCAGATGTACCTGTTCGAACGGTATATGGGTGTTCTGAAGAAATATGTATGTAATCGATCTCTGCCAGAAGGCTCCATTGTAGAAGGTTACGCAACCGAGGAGGTTATTAAGTTCTGCATCGATTACATGGACGAGGATGAACCAGTAGGAGTGCCTGTATCTCACCATGAGGGTTAACTGGGAAAGGTCTAATAGGAAAGAAATCTACAAATTCTTACAATCATGTTTTGTTCGAACAAGCCCATTTCACAGTCTTGCAACAGTCAGTTGAGGTATACCCGTATATGAACATACACAAGGATAAGCTACGGAGGGAAAACTGTGGACGGTCAGAGGTTTGGATAACAAAAGAGCGCAATCATTTGTTCAATCATTGGTTCAAGGAGCACATGTCTGGTGAAGAAACGAGTGTTACATTGAGGTGGTTGGCAAAAGGGCCTTCAAGTATAATCGTGACATGGCAAGGATACAACATAAATGGATATACATTTTACACGAGAGCTCAGGATAGCAAAAGCACTTAACAAAATAGTAGTGTTCATATAGATGCATACGACAACATAGGCAGTAAGAAGAGCAACTACTACGGGTTCATAGAGGAGATTTGGGAGCTTGACTACTGCATTTTTAAGATCCCGGTGTTTCTATGTCATTGGGTCCAACTCCCAAAGTGTGTCAAAGTTGACAATTATGGCTTCACTACTGTGGACATCAAACATGTCGGATATAGAGATGAACCATCTGTACTTGCGAAGCAAGTAGCACAAGTCTTCTATGTAATCAACTCGGCAGATAAGAAGCGCCATGTAGTTCTTCAAGGAAAAAGAAGGATCGTCGGAGTTGAGAATGTCGTGGATAAGGAAGAGTACAACCAATTTGATGAATTGCCTCCTTTTGTAGATGGCAGCATTAGCCTCAAGGAAGAAGCCACTCAATAAGTTACCTATTATCATGATGATCACAACGAAGGCCAAATTGTAAAAGAAAATAATTAGTTAGGAGTAATGGCAATATATGTCCATGTATATATGAAAAATAAGATAACAAAGTGAAATATGATATGACTCCTTTTCACTACGAATGTGATATGTTTGTCCAGCTAAAATTTTACCATATCTTCCCAAAAACAGTATGAAATTATTGTGAAAATATAAAATTTTAATAATCACATATAATTCCTTTTAAAATTAAAAAACATAAAATAAGGAAATATAAAAGCGCCATATCGAATTAATACAAGATAAATATTTGCATGATTTTGATCTAAAAAATTTAAATAATAAAAAATTTTACATACTAAACTCTCTCAAAAATTTTGAAAAATTCTTGACTTCATTTTCATACTCAAATAAAAATAAAAAGAGAAATGAGCAAATAAACACTACTACAGAATTGGCCTTTGATACCGGCCCATCAGTGCCGGTTGGGCTCGAACCAGGACTGACAGTTACAACAGTCTCGGTTCAACGGCTACTGGGCTGCTGTGGTTCTTTAGTGCCGGTTCTGATCCTGAATCACATACCCCAGTCCCCAGCATCAAAGCTTCGGTCAGTGGCGATGCATAGTCATCCCTTTTGTAGGCCAGTACTCCTGTTTTTCGTCACCATTTTTTCCTCTGCGTTGCGTTGCCTGCACTGCTGCGGGTCCCTCGGGTCTTGTGGTGTGAATCCTACTCTCAAGCTGGTAAGGAGAGCATCTGGTACACTAAGAGGCGGAGCCAGAGGCGATGTGCTCGTACGCTCCGTTCCACTGCCCCATTCGACGGCTGCAGCAATTACGGTCTGCTGCTCTACAATCACATCCAAGATGACCACGTGTCGGAAACCGCCGTCACCCTGGGTAGCCTTCGTCGCATGACGGTGATGCTGAACAAGAGCATGCTGTTCTTGGTGATCCTATACCGCGGCAACGAGCGTGTGTTCCTACTGCTCAAAGGCAGCGACGTCTGACTCGACAGTTGGTGTCCAGTTGACATGGAAGGTCTAAATTGATGCCTTGTGTCCGTGGATGGATCACTTTGCTTTCTTTTGGTGTAATAGACTACTAACATACTAGTTGTGGATTAATAACCATATTTTATTTTTTGAAAATCATTTTAGTGTGGAATAAGAATTATTTATTATTTTTTATTAAGCAAAGAAGCAATAATTGAATTTACATAACAAGGTGAAAATTTGCAATGGAATTATAAGAGTGCAAAAATTACTTTATTTCTTATAATTTTTATAATTTTAATTTATATTAGATGGTTAGAAAATAATATTATAAATAATATATAAATTTTTAATATTATTGTTGAATTGTAGAAACTACAAAAGGAATTTATAAATGATTAGTAATCTTAAAAATATTTTACTGAGATTTGATAGCCCTTTAAATGGCTAAGAGGGAATAGGGGTATCTGTGGCGGTTTTTTAGAAAAACCACCACTCATACCTTTTATTTAATAACAACAGCCACTGATAACATTATCTGTGGTGGTTTTTAATAAAAACTGCCACTGATAAAAGGTTATCTCTAGCAGTTTTTAAGAAAAACCGCCACAGATAACCTTTTTGTAACACCTCGACGCCAAACGCGCCACAGATGCTACCATAAACTCTAAATAACTAATGACATCTCTACGGAAAGACTGAAAACAACCGCTAAACTTTTAAAACCGGATTAAAACTAAGCCACCGAAATTTACAAAATTTTGGCATGACCTCTCTAGAAAGTAGGATATCCACTCAGCAGACAGAAAACATTTCAGTTATATGATATCATTCTAACAGGTCCTTAGTTAACCAATCACACATCCAAAAGAAAATAGGAAACTCCACCACATAATTATTACAGGACAGGAACTCATGAAACATAACCGTGAACAGCCCCTTACAATAATTTTCTCGAGCTATTTATATCAGAACTATAAATCAACATAATGGAAAGGTGATGATGCAAAACGTGATTGTGCTGCTACCCCCTTCCATGCATGCCGGTTTCAAGGTACCTGCAACACACAAACAACAAGCGTGAGTCGATGACTCAGCAAAGTACACGAGAATAACAATTCCAAATTTATCATAAGTAAACAAGACCCTGACCAAAGAGCAAGTAATACAAATGAAGCAACAACCGGACAATACGCATTTATACCCGTTTAAAGCAATAACTTGACCATACCAAAAATTATCGCAATCAAGTCATCAACTTGATAAAAAATCATTCAACGCCCAAGAAGCATCACTTGACTCTAAATCACAACGCCTCCTGACTGTGAGGAGCCGCCCAGACTGTCCTTGGGTTATTCGAATGCCCGGTTGCCCTCATCGGATTTGGAGGCTAGCAATGGATCACCGATGGTGCTCACAGTGCTAACACCCAAGCCCAATTAGGACAACAATGATCCCATTCGAATAACTCGATAACAATCACGGTATTCCCCCGGTATGCGACCCGAAGCTCGCCCAGGATCGCCCCGCATACCGGTTTCCATTGCCATATCAATTCAATTCGCATAAAGGGGGCAACGAACCCAAAACTTTATGACCAGACACGCAACGCGGAAGCACAACAAAACTACTAAAAACCACGGCATAAAGACAAACCAGACAACCACACACGACAAGAACTAACAGCAGCAGAATAAGACTCACAAAACAGACTACACGCAAGCTCAAGTATAGACTCAGAAAAATCTACAAAATTTCGGCATGACGCCCCTAGAAGTACGGACATCCACACAGCAGACAGAAGAAACAATTAATTAACCAAGTATATCACAACTACAACCACAACATAAACAACGACATGGATAGAAATAACATCACAGACAGGAGTTAAGCACGGTGATACATTAAAGTTCAGCGATGGAAATAGACAAGTATTTAAACATAGCCATAACATAATTCTTGAAAGCTAACTATACAACAAAAGGACATACAAACACCAAGTTAAACCAAAATTATGACATCTCCGGAAGTGTCCCCTTTGAACACTTCCGGCATTTACAACGTCAGGCTAGCTTCTACTCGGTGCCCCGCCCGACCACCGAGAAGCAATATGGACATAACTCACAACCGTCGGGGTCCTCACCTGAAAAACAACAAAGCAGAAGCATGAGTACAGAAGGTACTCGCAAGACTTACCCATGGTCCATATATGACCGACTTGAAGGAATATGCATTTGGATGTAGCAAGGTAAAAGTGCGGAAAAACTTACTTTGTTGCATAATCATATTCAACTACACAAATTTCAAGTTTATAGCATTCATGAACAGCACCTATTGCTAAAGTGAGAGCTGAATTTAAACATTTAAGAGAGCAAATAAAATCATGAACAAGCATCAACATGAAGTATTCCAACTATTTTCAATTTAAGTTATTACTACGTTAAAGTGTCGGATGATACAAGCGTGCTCATATCCGAGAGCGCGGCAATTCAAATCGCTTATTCACCCTGTAGGGGATCATCAATCGCACGACATGTGCCACAAGGAACCTCATGTCAACCCTCCTCCCATCCATATCTACTCGTTGAACCATCCTCATGCGGCCCGAGCACCTAGCAACCTCCCTCGAGCGGCTCAAACCTCGCTTAGCCCTCGAGAGAGACCTAGGCCTCGCCCTCAACCACGTCCAATCGCATGAGGGCATGACCCATCGAGTAGTATGCCATGAAAGGGTGGCTTACCGTACCATTATATCGGGCATGCGATCAACAAGGGGTGCTCGATCAACATGGCAAACAACGGATCGGTCCTTAACCAACACAGGCGAGACTACAACATTTGAGTCTCCACACCCAAATGATCCAACCCTCTCGCCCGGTCTCAAGTTTTCCATTTCAAAACATAGTTATAACCAATTGCAACCCATTAGAGTGAAGTAATTAATCTCAAGTGATGAAGCCATCCACCACTTAGCCCATACCCGACATCTAAGCAAACTAAGCATGGACACATTATAATTACCCATACACTACCTCCAAGGAAGATGTTCAACAATTAACAATGAGTGTATGTGCAACAAGTAGGTTCTAACCCTATCCCACATTTCAATTCCTAATGCAAGACATAATCATCCAATAAGCAATTTATTCGCCAAAATACAATTATATAAGGTTGAAAATGCTTAGGTGCTTGCCTTGAACTTCTGCCGGATTCTCAACGACAATCGCCTCACCGGTAACCCCCTCGGTCACCGCCGCGTCAACCTCCGCGTGCTCGCTCTCTACACGATATCAATGCATGAAAAATGAGATGCATGCAATGCATATGAAATGAAATGCTAGATGCATCACCATGGCAGTTTCCAAAAGTGCAGACATTCAACTCAATTAAAGAATGAAAATGAAATTGTTAAACTCCACTTCTATTCTATAGCCAAAATCTGAAAACAACAAGCATATATCCCTAAACAGGCATAGCTTTTGAATGCTTAATCTAAAAATTGATTTCTTGGACTCTAAAAGACCACAAGAGGGTGATCTAACTTTACCATGCATCATAACATTCAGAATACAAATTTAAAGTTTGCAATTAAACTCTGAACTTCAGCCCCAAAGTCTGAATTTTTAGCAAAACTGAATTCAGGACAGCATCGATACAAATGGCCATAACTTTTTGATCACTTAACCAAATTGAGCAAACTCAGATCCTAGACGACCACAAGACATAAACCTACCACTTAGCTTTGGCCAATCACCCAGATTCTGCTTTGAGAATACCAGTTCGGCCAGGAACAGAGAACAGTTTCAGTGTTCAGAAATTTCAGAGTTTCAGAACAGCATGCACAAATTTCATGATATAAATTGCTATACTTAATGGAATTGAGTAAAGGATAACATTTTTACAATCTACACGAAATTTCCTACAACTTCTCAGGCAAAATTAATTTCTAATTCGGCCTCTAACTAATTTTAATTCGCAGCTCAAGTTTCAGCTCCACATTTTCAACATTTTCAGAGCAGCATGCACTAAAATCGACATAACTTTCATCTGGATTAACATAATTGAGTGATTCCGGTTGGTGATGAAAGATAATTTCATTACGCACAACTTTATCTGCAGTCAACCTAGCAGAAAATACTCATAACTTGCTCGAATCAGTCAAGAACAGGAGCTACGAAATCTGCTCGAAAATTCAGAACTTTGCTCCAAACCCTAGAATGGTTGTTTCCCCTCTAAAAATCAAATCTCTACTCTCCCAAGCCCTCAAATCCATCATGGCTACCCCCAAAACCAGAATAACCAATCAAACCCTAGGGGAGAGCCTCACATCAAAATCCACATGGGGAACAAGAGAAGGAGAGGAGGGTGCTGCTGCTTGGAGAGGGAGGCGCCACCAGGGAGCAGCAGGGGAGGGGGCACGACCTGGAGGTGCTGGAAGGGGAGTGCTGCAGGAGGAAGAGCTGAGGGAGGCGCTTGGGGAGGAAAGGAAGCTGGTTCGGCTGCTTTGGGGAGGAGCTAGAAACTTGTGCTGCTTGGGGAGGAAAAGAAATGAGAAGGAGAGGTGCTGATTTGGTTTGGCTGCATCTCATTTCTTTTGTGTTTTGCTTTGCTCAATTAACCCACTAGTAAGCAAATGGCTAAGTCCCAGAATTTCAGCACTTGGATTCAATTTTGATGCTAAGATTTAAATTAGCACTTGATGTTGGATTGGGCTCAAAACTCTACCTTTGCATAGAGAAAAGTTTCTAGTTTTCATTTTGCTAACATGCACACTCTAGATCATTATAGATCTCAAGTTACGAGGCTCCAAACTTTGATGAAAACCATATTCGCAACCTGAAATTTTCTAGCTCTTAATTTTTGTTAAGTTTTGGAAATTCTTCTAAGTGGCAGTTTAGAACATTGACTGAAGTCGGAAGTTGATCTCAAATGCGGCCAAAACTCGATTGGTGCTAATGTTAGCCGCATGAGCCGAATTCGAATTTGGGTCCATGACAAATCCTCCCCCCCATAAAAGAATCTCGCCCCGAGATTCGAAAATGAGAGCATAGATGGGTAGAACCTATATGGGCAATGCAGTCACATACAAATGATATGACTTATTGCGAAAGGATTGGATGGTAGCACTTACATAGCATGGAAGAACTCGGGATACTCGACTTTTAAACGGTCTTCCCGCTCCCATGTGGCTTCATCTTCAGTGTGATTGCTCCACTGAATTTTGTAGAATTTGAGAGTCCTCCTACGAGTCTTGCGTTCAGCTTCATCCAAAACTCGAATAGAATACTCTTGATATGACAGATCGGGCAGAACCTCAAATTCATCCATTTCGAGATGTTCAAAGGGAATACGGAGACACTTCTTCAATTGCGATATGTAGAAGACATCGTGGACCATCGCTAGAGCGGGAGGAAACTCCAATTGATATGCCACTTGACCACGTCTTGCAAGGATCCAATAAGGTCCTATGTATCGAGGTGCTAGCTTTCCCTTAACCCCGAAACGATGGGTGCCCCGGAGGGGAGATAACTTCTTCAGCCAAAACTCACACTTGCCGAATTTCGCATAAAGGCGATGTTCCCGGAGTCTCTCGAGAATGATGCGAATATGTTTTGCATGTTCTACTTCATTTGCTGAGTAGATGAGGATATCGTCAATGAAGATGACCACGATGGAGTCAAGTTCCTCCATGAAGATGAAGTTCATGAGGTACATGAAGTACGCCGGCGCATTCGTCAAACCGAACGACATGACGGTATACTCATATAGGCCATAACGAGTGGAGAATGTTGTTTTTGGGATATCTTCGGCTCGAATCTTGATTTGATGATACCCGAGCCTCAAATCAATCTTGGAGAACACCCGTGCACCAGCAAGCTGATCAAAGAGGATGTCAATTCGAGGAAGAGGGTACTTGTTCTTTATGGTGACTGCGTTCAAAGGACGATAATCAACACATAGGCGAAAAGAACCGTCCTTCTTGGTCACAAATAGAGCCAAGCAGCCCCAAGGTGAGGAGCTCGGATGAATGAATCCCTTGTCCATCAGTTCCTTCAGTTGATTCTTCAATTCGGCCAATTCATCGGGCGGCATTCGATACGGCCACTTGGAAACTGGAGCAGCCCCGGGCTGAAGTTCAACTACGAACTCAATATCCCAATCGGGCGGCATCCCCGGCAATTCCGCTGGGAACACACCCGGGTATTCAGAAACCACGGGAATGGACTCTAACTCCTCATGGAAGGGATAGGTTCTTAGACTTGGCTAAAGATTCGAATTTAAACATGATCTAGACATTAGCACAAGACAGAGGAATCCTACAAGTCTAACATACATAAAAGCATAGATCATGATGCACAAAAAGGACACGAAAAGACATATGCATGCATGGTATGACATGGATCCGATATGCATGGTATGAAATGCACGGTTCCAACGTGATCGTTCCTCTCACACTCACCATTCAGCACATGTACAACCTTAATTATAAACATAGGGCAGGTAATACAGTACAAATTGCTACATAGAAGATTAAGCAAATCCAACTAATTGCCTAAGTGGTTGTCAAGTTTACGTTCGTCTTTATGCACCTTGCTCTGATACCAGCTCGTGAGGAGCCGCCCAGACCGTCCTCGGGTTATTCGAATGCCCGGTCGCCCTCATCAGATTTGGAGGCTAGCAACGGATCACCGATGGTGCTCACAGTGCTAACACCCAAGCCATATTAGGACAACAATGATCCCATTTGAATAACTCAACAACAATCCCGGTATTCCCCCGGTATGCGACCGAAGCTCGCCTAGGATCGCCCCGCATACCGGTTTCCATTGCCATATCAATTCAATTCGCATAAAGGGGGCAACGAACCCAAAACTTTATGACCATACACGCAACGCGGAAGCACAACAAAACGACTAAAAACCACGGCACAAAGACAAACCAGACAACCACACACGGCAAGAACTAACAGCAGCAGAATAAGACTCACAAAACAGACTAAACGCAAGCTCAAGTCTAGACTCAGAAAAATCTACAAAATTTCAGCATGACGCCCCTAGAAGTACGGACATCCACACAGCAAACAAAAGAAACAATTAATTAACCAAGTATATCACAACTACAACCACAACATAAACAACGACATGGATAGAAATAACATCACAGACAGGAGTTAAGCACGGTGATACATTAAAGTTCAACGATGGAAATAGACAAGTATTCAAACATAGTCATAACATAATTCTTGAAAGCTAACTATACAACAAAAGGACATACAAACACCAAGTTAAACCAAAATTATGACATCTCCGGAAGTGTCCTGCCCCTGAACACTTCCGGGCATTTACAACGTTAGGCTAGCTTCTACTCGGTGCCCCGCCCGACCACCGAGAAGCAATATGGACATAACTCACAACCGTCGGGGTCCTCACCTGAAAAACCACAAAGCAGAAGCATGAGTACAGAAGGTACTCGCAAGACTTACCCGTGGTCCATATATGACCGACTCGAAGGAATATGCATTTGGATGTAGCAAGGTATAAGCTTAAGGTAAAAGTGCGAAAAAACTTACTTTGTTGCATAATCATATTCAACTACACAAATTTCAAGTTTATAGCATTTATGAACAGCACCTATTGCTAAAGTGAGAGCTGAATTTAAACATTTAAGAGAGCAAATAAAATCATGAACAAGCATCAACATCAAGTATTCCAACTATTTTCAATTTAAGTTATTACTACGTTAAAGTGTCGGATGATACAAGCGTGCTCATATCCGAGAGCGCGGCAATTCGAATCGCTTATTCACCCTGTAGGGGATCATCAATCGCACGACATGTGCCACAAAGAACCTCATGTCAACCCTCCTCCCATCCATATCTACTCGTTGAACCATCCTCATGCGGCCCGAGCACCTAGCAACCTCCCTCGAGCGGCTCAAGCCTCGCTTAGCCCTCGAGAGAGACCTAGGCCTCGCCCTCAACCACGTCCAATCGCATGAGGGCATGACCCATCGAGTAGTATGCCATGAAAGGGTGGCTTACCGTACCATTATATCTAGCATGCGATCAACAAGGGGTGCTCGATCAACATGGCAAACAACGGATCGGTCCTTAACCAACACAGGCGAGACTACAACATTTGAGTCTCCACACCCAAATGATCCAACCCTCTCGCTCAGTCTCAAGTTTTCCATTTCAAAACATAGTTATAACCAATTGCAACCCATTAGAGTGAAGTAATTAATCTCAAGTGATGAAGCCATCCACCACTTAGCCCATACCCGACATCTAAGCAAACTAAGCATGGACACATTATAATTACCCATACACTAGCTCCAAGAAAGATGTTCAACAATTAACATTGAGTGTATGTGCAACAAGTAGGTTCTAACCCTATCCCACATTTCAATTCCTAATGCAAGACATAATCATCCAATAAGCTATTTATTCGCCAAAATACAATTATATAAGGTTGAAAATGCTTAGGTGCTTGCCTTGAACTTCTGCCGGATTCTCAACGACAATCGCCTCACCGGTAACCCCCTCAGTCACCACCGCGTCAACCTCCGAGTGCTCGCTCTCTACACGATATCAATGGTGCTTAATCTAAAAATTTATTTTTTGGACTCTAAAAGACCACAAGAGGGTGATCTAACTTTACCATGCATCATAACATTCAGAATACAAATTTAAAGTTTGCAATTAAACTTTGAACTTCAGCCCCAAAGTCTGAATCTTTAGCAAAACTGAATTCAGGACAGCATCGATACAAATGGTCATAACTTTTTGATCACTTAACCAAATTGAGCAAACTCAAATCCTAGACGACCACAAGACATAAACCTACCACTTAGCTTTGGCCAATCACCCAAATTCTGCTCAGAGAATTCCCAGTTCGGCCAGAAACAGAGAACAGTTTCAGTGTTCTGAAGTTTCGGAGTTTCAGAATAGCATGCACAAATTTCATCATATAAATTGTTATACTTAATGGAATTGAGTAAAGGATAACATTTTTACAATCTACACGAAATTTCCTACAACTTCTCAGGCAAAATTAATTTCTAATTCGGCCTCTAACTAATTTTAATTCGCAGCTCAAGTTTCAGCTCCACATTTTCAGCATTTTCAGAGCAGCACGCACTAAAATCGACATAACTTTCAGCTGGATTAACGAAATTGAGTGATTCCGGTTGGAGATGAAATATAATTACATTACCCACAACTTTATCTACAGTCAACCTAGCAGAAAATACTCGTAACTTGCTCGAATCAGTCAAGAACAGGAGCTACGAAATCTGCTCGAAAATTCAGAACTTTTCTCTAAACCCTAGAATGGTTGTTTCCCCTCTAAAAATCAAATCTCTACTCTCCCAAGCCCTCAAATCCACCATGGCTACCCCCAAAACCAGAATAACCAATCAAACCCTAGGGGAGAGCCTCACCTCAAAATCCACATGGGGAACAAGAGAAGGAGAGGAGGGTGCTGCTGCTTGGAGAGGGAGGCGCCACTAGGGAGCAGCAGGGGAGGGGGCACGACCTGGAGGTGCTGGAAGGGGAGTGCTGCAGGAGGAAGAGCTGAGGGAGGCGCATGGGGAGGAAAGGAAGCTGGTTCGGCTGCTTTGGGGAGGAGCTAGAAACTTGTGCTGCTTGGGGAGGAAAAGAAATGAGAAGGAGAGGTGCTGATTTGGTTTGGCTGCATCTCATTTCTTTTGTGTTTTGCTTTGCTCAATTAACCCCACTAGTAAGCAAATGGCTTAAGTCCCAGAATTTCAGCACTTGGATTCAATTTTGATGCTAAGATTTAAATTAGCACTTGATGTTGGATTGGGCTCAAAACTCTACCTTTGCATAGAGAAAAGTTTCTAGTTTTCATTTTGCTAACATGCACACTCTAGATCATTATAGATCTCAAGTTACGAGGCTCCAAACTTTGATGAAAACCATATTCGCAACCTGAAATTTTCTAGCTCTTAATTTTTGTTAAGTTTTGGAAATTCTTCTAAGTGGCAGTTTAGAACATTGACTGAAGTCAGAAGTTGATCTCAAATGCAGCCAAAACTCGATTGGTGCTAATGTTAGCCGCATGAGCCGAATTCGAATTTGGGGCCATGACACCGACTCAACCAACCCTTTTTGCAACTCAAACCATTTTCATCAATTTTATTTTAGTTCATAACTCGACTTTACTCCACGGTATTCATACAACATAATTAGTAAGGCAATGAAATGCGCTAATTCATCAAATTCAATTCAATCTCCCCTTTTGGGTTAAGTCCACGACTTAACCTTCCTTTACCATAGTCGCAACCCATATGACATACCATTTACCACAAACTCATTATTAAAGATGCAATGCACATGAATGCTCTTTTCGATGCACGTACCGGTACTGCCTTGTGCCCACCCGTCGGTGTGCACCCTCACGTCCCTTCCAACCCGTGGAAGGTGCCTACTCTTACTGTCTCGCTCCCATTCACCTTGATGAATGGGACTACGAGGTAGGACTTTCGTGTTCATTACGTGTGAACACAGAGGCCCGTATCAGAATGGGTCGCCTCTTCCTTTAATGAAATGCACAATGCAATTTACATGAATGAAATGCAACCCGTCATACATTGCCAACACTAACATACCTATAACCACAGACATAAATATAGCCAAATTCTCACATTCATAAGTTGCCAACGATACTGGTCTAAACCGATTCAACAATCAGACATGTCAACACATTACAACGTTTCTGACATACAATTAAATCATACGGCCATCGAGCCATGTTCACCACAATACACTTGCAATTAAATACTCACCTATACTATCTCTAGAAATGACTTAACCGTTTAAACCAACTCATGTCAACCCCAATCACTCGGACAATATACTCACTATAATCAACCTTACTAACAGCCCGTTTTTCAATTAGAATTCATCTAATTGGCAGAGTAACAATCAAATTAAGGAGCATCATATATGAACACACAACCACGCTCAATAACACGATGTACTTGCATCCATTCCCTTAACCATTTAATCATCATAAGCATTTTCATACAAGGAACCATTTCCTAGTTATAGCCAAGCAAAGCTTACCTCTTGCGTATTCATCGGCAATTGCGTGCGCTAAAAGCAAACAATCAATTAATCATCCTAGCCACGATCTAGGGAATGCACTTGCCTTTTATTGAAGACGGAGTGATGCGGGGTCGAGCTAACCCCCGAAGACCCACTACCTGAAAACAGCAATCACTAGCAATTACTCGCATTCGGGACAACTCACTTCAACTTCACTTAAAACATTCGATACAAATTTGAATTAAACATTTGCAGGCATTACTACGATCTACACGAAATTCTCCATATTTATCTAGGTATACAGAAATGCTAATTCAACCTCTAGCATAAATTAAATATTAGCTTAATACCACAACCTTTATCAAACCCTAAGCAGGGCAACACTTATTCAAACCAACATAAGTTTCACAGGGCTGTTCAACTGGGCAGACAGGGATGCCCATATATATATTCCTAAGACCAAATGAAAAATTGTACAGTGCCAACCCCCATGAAGATTACATTGACCGGAATATAAGCGGTTGACAGTTTGACACATTGCTATTATACAATCACATAAACCTCAACATATTAAAACAACAGGAGATTCTACATGATTCTGCAAGAATAAGTCACAGTTCAAGAACCAGATAAAGTACTTTTTAGCTAGAACAAAAGGATATCAATTCAGAAAACATGATAATTATGTCATCTGCATAAATAATTGAAATAAGTAGAAGAGTTCCCGCATGGCATTCTTGTTTTCACTCCTTCCCAGAATCATTAATAGTCTCTCCCAGACAGACAATCCCGCACTTGATAATGAACATTAACGGGAATTCAAGAAGACCTAAGGTAAAACTAAAATTTCACTGAAACTCAGGTGTCCTGAATCTTCTATCTAGTTTTAGTCTAAAGCTAAGCATGGAATGAACCTGTTGCATGAGGATATCACAGTCTGTTAGCCTATTACCTTACTGTTAAGGCTGAACTGTAATATGTCAGGATCAATGCAAAACTTCTGTAAGCCTCCATGTAACACCCCGAATCATAACAAAATTTCATTTTGTCTTTCATAAGATTTAGATCACCTCAACTGGTTAAGCAAATTGTAAAAATGCAAACGATCCTATTAAGAAACCACACACATGCAATATCATTTCATCCTCAGGAAACCTAGCTAGGCATTTTCACAAACACCCTACATGCAAACTAATTCCCCCCAAAATTTATACCTCAAATCATGCTCATGGATTCATGGAGGTAGGGTGGAGGAGCCGCCGGCTAGAAGAGCTCGCCGCTTGACCCGGAGGAGGGCAAGGCGGTATTGCCATCTTGTGCCGTGCTACTTAATTTGGAGGTGGAGCGCCTGGTGGCGAATCGCCGGGAGGCGCGCTTCGAGGAGGTCGACGAGCCAGCCAGGCTGGGGTGGCGCTTCAGCGTGTGGCACGGCGGCCAGCAGTGGCGAGCGCGTCGAGGCCGGGAGCAGGGGTGAAGGCCGCTAGGAGGTCGGTCGGGCTGCACCGACCCGGCGCAAGCGAGGCGTGGGGTGGTGGCGAGGGGGCGCGGGAGGCGCAGGCTCGAGGAGGCACGGGGAGGCAGCCAGGGCGCCGGCGACGGGGATCCGGGGGCGGTGCCTAGCGCGAGGAGGCACGGGGAGGAGCTGGCCTGGAGGGGAGGGCCCAGGGAGGAGCTGGCTTGGGTGGGGAAGGAAGCCATGGAGAGTGGCGGCTGGGAGGAAATCAGCTGGGGAAAAGAAAATGGGAAAGGAGCTAGGGTTAACTAGGAGCCCCTCTCACCACTTGGGCCAACACAGGACAAAAACGGCCCACACAACCCAAGCACAGCCCAAGAGAATTCGGAACTTAAATGGAATACTACAAAAGCATAAATTGCTACACTGGAATATTACACTTTTATATGTGACGGTTTTTAATAAAAAACACTACTGATAAAAGGTTATCTGTGAGGCATGGGTTGAGTTCAGAGGCGTGGGTGCGCTTGAAATTTTCAGACTGTCAGGAGGTGGCGGTGGTTCAAGTCTAGGGTTACCTCCCAACAGTCCGAAAATTTCAAGCGCACCCACGCCTCTAAGCTCCGCCCACGCCTCTGAGCTCCACCAATGCCGCTCACGCCGCCGAGCTCCGCCCACGTGTGCCACCTCCAGCTGCCCCGACAAGAAGAAGCGTCTGCCCAGCAGCTGGCGCCCCTAACCAATGCCCCCATCTGCCGCCGCCCGACCGCCCCCACCAGTGCCCCTACCCTGCCACCCTTGACCGGCAGCCTCCCCCCATCGGTTAGTGCATTCCCTACCCTCACAAAATTGTGTGTCATCTTGTACGAACATGAAATTTTTGCTTATGCTTGATACTCCATATTTGAACATTTCATAATACATGTTACTATCACTAGTGCTTGGTGCCTCGATGTGGAGATTTGTATCCAAGTGATTTGCAGGACAATGTGATGGATTGGGTGCATTACTGTTGTTATCCATAATCTGGCTATTGAATGACAAATTCTTGATATGCAAAGCAGTAGATGGTTAGAAGTTGTGGTTGCTAATGAATGCATTTTTAGAGATGTGTTCATGTTACAGAAATGTGTACATTTTCAGAAATATTCAAATATGTGTACATTTGGTTGATAAATTTGGCCCTTGAATAAACAACTGACCAGACAGATCCATTTTGGTTCAAAAAGAGAGATAAAAATAAAAATATTTGTGCCAAGATTGTTTCCTTTGTTCTCACATCAATGCTGCATGAATTAATATGGACATTGATAGGCTAGATTTTGATATGAACTGATGCAAAGATGTGTAATTTGGTATTCACTGCCACTTTCTGTTGTAATTTTCCTTTCATCTCCATCCTTCTGACATGAACTTTGAGCTATGGTTTGCAACCTTCCCAGTGGCCAATTATTACCTTCGTGAAGTAGTAGCCATATAGCAAGAAAAACAAGGCACAATATTTGGCTACTTTTTGTTTTTTCAGACTTTAGAGATCACCTCCCAGTGTTTGCCATTGTTAGAGATAGCTCATTTTATTACCTTTTTGCCCTCGGTTAGTGGTATGAATTTCGTAATGTAATGTGAATGCCATTGCCAATTAAGACTGAAAATATGTAATCGCTTTAGTGACCCAAACGTCTATGTCTATGTTTTATAAAATGCTTCCTAGAATCACATTGCGTTTTAGATGGAGGTTTACAGCATTAGGTGTGGCTTGTTCCATTGCTGGTAGTTTAGAAAATGCATAGACATTGTAATCATAATATAGCCTTTCACCACAAGCAATATCACGGTTGTGTTCTATAAGAACTAATAACTTGTTATTGATATATATTGTTGTCTGTTATCTGTTAAAACTGAACATAGCTAATTGCCTTCCAAAGTTACACTTGTTATTTCATCTTGCATGCTAGTATGTACTTATTTCATCTTCTTCTGTGATTGCTCTCTGTCGGTGATTTGCAAAAGGGGCCAGTATTGCGACTTGGGGACCTTGCATGCATATTGCAAAGGGGCCAGTCAATTGGCTTGGGGACCTTGCAAGTGGGATCAATTGTTCTATGAGGATTTGGGTTAACATAGACTGTTTGTGACAACAAATTAATTTTTGATTTACTGCAATACTTGGTTAGATCCTTTTGCTGTTGTCTATAACTTGTGAATTCGTATATATGTGATAGTTTGCTTACTGTCAATCTGTTTCTCTGTTGTGTTGGTAGTTCCCTGTTAGTTTCAGTATCAGTTCATGCTTCCTATTGTTCATACTCCTGTCAGTTTCGGTTGTCTAGTAAGAACCTGTTAATCTAGCGTGCTTATATATATTGAATCTGTTAATTTAAGGTAAGGTTGTCACAAACACGTCTATATCTTGCCCTAGTGGCGAGGAAAGTATTTAAAGGCAACCCAACATCTGAGAACAACTTATAATAATCAACATGTGCTATATGCTAGTTGTCATGCCCTCTTTGATATTCAAGACAATGCACATGTTTATATCATTGATTATGAGCTCTTGGACTATGTTATTGCTTTCTATCATGTATCAAAGTATCCTCATGTGCTATTATGTCTATTCTGTTTCATGGACATATTGTTCTGCCTTTTGGAGATCTCTATGGAAAATCTTAAACATATTTGGTTAGTACTACATGAAAGTATTTGCAACAATATAGAATTGTTGATACTACTGCAATGTTGTTGCAGATCATATCTTAGGACGAATGAGAAATAGAAATTTTCACTAAATCATAATGATTTTATTAACCTCATCTTTTAGGAATAGTTGTTGGGGCTGGGTATTAGAAACCCGCCTCATGCAGCTTTTAGCAGTGTGTTTTATACTTCAACTAAAAGTTTTATAGCTAACCATATTCAAACTCAATTTCTCTAATTAAATAAATTAGAAGACAAATAAAAATCTGCTTCAGTCCACAGGCTGAATCATTCCCCGTTGACCTAGTCTGCCTCCTATTCTAGCCCATTTCCAACCCATGCGTCATCCTTTTCTTGCTCTGCCTTCTGACCTCTGGAGCAGGGCCGGTCCTGGTATTTTGGGGGCCCGGGGCAAAAGCATATATGGAGGCCTCATCCACCTCCTCATATATATATGTCTATGTATATATATATATGTATGTTTATCAAAACCAAAAAATATTTAACTTCAAAAGCCCTCTCAGCCAGGGTTTTTTGTTTCGGTTTGGTACAAATATCGTCTCCCACCGAAACAGCCGAAATTATGGAATTTCAGCAAAATTTCGGTCAAATTTTGGCCAATTTCAAACAAAAAACAACAAAATTCAAACAACAAAATCTGATATTTCGCCCTTTCGCTCTAGACCGAAATGGCCGAAATTTTTGAAATTTCACCGAAATAAAAATCTCTGCTCTCAGCTTCTAGGTTTTCTTCTTAGCAATTACTTTCATCAAATTATTTCTTCCTCACGGCACGATGCTTTACTGGAAACGATGCCTCTACACCCATGTCATTTGCAATACCTTTGGCAATGTTCAGACAAAAAGAAAACCCATCATTTCTGTACTTCTCAAAGTATTCCATTATACCTTGTATTTGCTTCAAAGTAGAGTCAATTTACTTGGCTGGCGATTGCAGCTTTTTACTCACTTTGTTTACAGCAAATAAAACATCATGCCAGATAACCATACCAAGCAGAAACTCAAAACTGCCAAGTGCAGCAAATAAACTTTTTGTATCACTTTTGCCCACGGTGTACTTACATACCTAGGGGGCCCAGGGCAGCCGCCCACCCTACCCCCCTCTAGGGCCAGCCCTGCTCTCTCCTCCCTTTGCTTGTTAACATCTTGAGTACACGCATCAACCTTCTTCCTTGCACGACATGACCGCCATGGAGATAGAGCTCCTTGTATTGTAGTGCCTACTTGAAAAAGTGGTAGACAACATTATATTGGCATAATGCATAATGCAAGCCAGCATTATATGTGGTGTAGTGTGTTTGTCTTGTATGTGGTGATTGCCTCAACCTATGTATGAATATTCTTTCAAGTCGATTGGTCAGTTATGAACTTATGATTCTTTCCATCTCACTTATGATTTCGGACCCACATCAACATTTCTTATCGAAATGTAGTTCTTATGGAGCCCAATCCCGATCCTGTAATGGAAGAGACTTCCAACCTGAGCCGAGCCAGTATCTTAACATCGACCCAGTCACTGAAGTTGCCGAGGTCTCCACTGCTGCTGCAGATGATGCTCCCGTTGCAAGACGTCGAGGCTGAGGAAAAACTAAGAAGCCTAAAGGCCGGTATACCATCTCGGAGGTCTCAGATGCTGGGGCCCCTATTGCACCACAGAAGTCAGCAGCAAAATACAGGTCCACATGCAGGTACATCGTAAGGGATAAAGTGCCAATCACCTATTTGGATTGGCACAAAATGCCTTTTGCCACCAAAGAGGATCTATGGACAGAGCTGAAAGAAACATTTCATTCCCCGAAGAAGACGAAGAGCTCGTGCGTCGCGATGCGTTGATGACCATGGATGCGGCATGGACGAACTTGAAGGCGAGGTTGAATACAAACTATGTGAAAAAACCGGTCAGCCATCGGAGACTATCCAAAATTAGAGCCATATTGGGATGAGTTTGTGGTGATGAAGCAAGATGGAGTGGCAAAGAAGTCCAGTGAGGACCACATAAACATCGCAAGGAGGAATACTCACCCCCACAAACTAGGCACGAGTGGGTACAATGATAAAATTCCTCAATGAGAGAGGCAGGAATTAGATGTGGTCCGATTAACTAGCGCAAGTCCCTTGACTGGACTACCAGACCGAGTCAAACATTATGTACTAGCGAGGGCATCTATCACGTGTGGTGGGGCGCTATCATTCAAAAGCAGCGATGATGAAGTAATTTCGCAAAGAGTTCAGCAGCTGCATGCCGAGTCCAGCCAAGGAAATTTCCACCCAGATAGGGAGAAAGATGAACTAACGGCGGCCCTGGGAAACAAAGAGCACCCTGGTTGGACACGAGGTGTTGGGGTCAAGGTTCCCTGAAGATGGGATTCCTAGAGCACGGAGACTCTTATAGGAGTCGGAAGAGAGCCAAAGAAGAGTGTGCCGAAAAAGAATTGGAAAGGATGAAGGAAAATGTTCTTCGAGAGCTACAAGGCATCATATAAGAACAAGTTCAACATGAAGTACAAGAAGCCATGCGCTAGTGCAAGTCCACAATGTTCTCTCCAGCTCGACAAATCATGGCAGTAGTTACGCGTCCACGCCATTGGTAGAACTAGATAACACCCATTATCCTGTGGACGACATACAAGACCCCACACCTTGCCAGCTCAATGTACCCGTCATGAACATATCCTTGCAAGCAGGTATAGGAATGGCTTATCCGTGCCAACAAGGGGGTGTTCTTCACAACTCCCCGATAGTGCCAGGTTATGCAAAGGTCCAGGTGGACACGGTACTTCCATAGTTTGCTGACATCGCACTGGAAATTCCCTACAATGACGAGATTACAACTCTAGGAAGTGTCGTCCACTCATTCATCCAGTGGCGCAAGTGTGACATCTCTTGGACCATGTAGTGCTTGCCTCTCCTGTAGTAGAACTCGAACTACCATCACCAGCACCTGAGCATCAAATGGCAATGAAGGAAGATGAAGCTTCAAATAAGTCCAGTGAGGACCGCATCAACATGGCTAGTGTGAATACTTCAACAAACAAACTAACTATAATCCTTGATCCAAAGAAATGGCACAGTACACAAGCTATATCAGCTTGATTAGGCGAAGCCAGAACAGAGTACGATGTGGTGCTAGTAAAAAGTAAGGGCAAGGAGAAGAAGATTGAAGTACAATATAACCAAGAAAGATTGCCATTCAAGATGGGGAAGCCGTTATTCACCACTTCAAAGTTAAATAGCCTATCACTAATGATGCGGTGATTACATGCCTAGTACACGGAGTGACCCAACCAAGAGGTACTCCCGAAGCTTATCACTGCCCTTTTTCGTGAGGAACATTTTCACCATGAGGGAGTTGGCTACTTCATGATAGAATTTGATAACTAGGACAACTTGTTCTATCATAACGCCCTCGATATATCTTTTTTGAGATGCTGGTCACTGTAAGTGTCTAATTTATAAATCATGGTCTATGTTCATGTAATACCGATAAATGTCATGTCTAACATTTTCCTTATCTAGATACGAGATAATCGAATTAAGAAGAGCCCAAGTACCAGTGGGATTCCTCAACCCGGGAACAGTCTGCCAGCTGAAATTACAACAGTACCAAAGGAGGTCGAGGATTACGTATTAACACTTTGATCAAGCTACAAGACAAGGAGTTTATATTTTCACCATACAATTTTAAGTAAGTTAGTTTCTCACTAGCTAGTTAAATTACTCATTGATTTTGTTCTTTACTTTGATCTTAGGATCAGACTAATGACTGTGGCATCATACCCGTGTATGTAGCTTCCACTGGATTCTCGTAGTAATTACTCCAGACAAGAGCAAGATGCTGATCATGGACCCGCTAGATAAAGATAGAAAAAACTACGAAGACATGATAAGTCTAATGAATAAGGCGTTCAAAAAATATTGTAAAAAGAGCTCAAGATACCCCCCATACCACAAATTCTTTTCAATCCGTACTAAATTTCCGGTATGCACGCAAGCAATATTCTTATATCTAATTTCATAGTAAATAACTCGTTCCATGACATTTTAGTTTATTCAATTTTACAGTGTCACAAGCAGCCGCAAGGCACAAATTTACGTGGATACTTCGTATGCCAATACATGCGCGAAATCTTATGTTCTACAATAATAAACAATGACGTAGAGGTTTGTCATGCTTACATCATACATTGATTCACACCACTCAATTTCTATATACTTTGAGATTTATTTTTCCTATTTATAGCGCCTCAAGTTGCCTACGGGAGGACTACTTCCTTTGGAAATCCAAGCCATTCAGGGACAGCTCGCCTACTTCATCGTGAAGGAAATCATCAACCCAAAAGGCGAGTTTCATGAGAAAAACAACAATGATCCAGTCATCCATACACATTTTACACATCGTGTGTCTCCAACCAACACTGAAGACTAGTAGGCTTGTAGTTCAAAAAACTAGTTTAGTCTTTCATTATTTAAATTTTGTCTCATTACAAAGTGTAAATTGATTATGAAGTGTAAATTGATATTTCATTATGGCTAATCTTATGCTACTTTGTGTGCCTGTTGCAATGTGTATGAACAATGTGTATGCTATTTCAGAGGGCATGCCTAGCGCTGCCTGAGGCTAGCTCGAAATGCCCATTTTTTATTTTGTTGTTTAGAGTTATTAGTGGGGGTTTTGGCTAAAACTGTCACTAATACTCATAGTATCAGTGGTGGTTCTATCCAAAAACCGCCACTGATATGAGTATTTGTGGCGGTTCTATTGAAAAATCGACAGTGATACAAGGATATCTGTGGCGGATTGTGGATAGAACTGCCACAGATAACCCTATATCTGTGGCGGTTTGTGGCCAGAACCATCACTGATAATATTATCAGTAGCGGTTTTTGGCTAGAACCGCCCCTGATAATCACATTATCAGTGACGGTTTTTTGATAGAACCACCACTAATAATATTATCAGTGGTAGTTCTAGCCACAAACCGCCACTGATAATATTATCAGTGACGATTCCAAAACCGCCACTGATAATTCTCAATTATCAGTGGCACTAAATCTGTGGCGGTTCAAAAACCACCACTGATGGCAGTTATGAACCGCCACATATGGCCTTTTTCAAGGTAGTAAAGAATGAATAGCAATATTAAAACTATTTCTCCTAAAATAAACAAACTATAAAAATGAATTTGAAATGTGATCTTAACTTGAATTTTAATTTTTTGGCATTATTGGCTTTCTTGGTTTATTTTAATCCTTTTTGGCTTTTTGTTCTCAAAAGAAAATCAGTAGGTTGAAATGGTAAAATGGTAAAAGTAAAAAGGTAAAAATAAAATATTAAATCTAAAAAATAATATTAAAATATTGGAATCCTCCAGAACTACAATCATGGTGTTTGGGATAATCTCAACAATAAAAATAAAAGAAAATCATGTGATAAATGCTGGATAAAAAATCTAATCCTGATCATGTCAGATTTATGTGGAAATCTCCAATTGAGATCTAACCCCACGAATTTAACCTTGCTGTCCTAAGATCTTTATCTACTTGTGGTAAAAAGATCAAAAATTAAAACATATATTTAAAGTCTTTAAAAATTCAAAAATAGAAAACAAATAAAGCTAAAAATAGAAATGTCAGACTTATTAAAATTAAAATACCAAAGTAAAAATCTAAAACTTTTACAGAAGATAAATATTATGATATAAGACCTAGACAAAATGTTTCATAAAATAAATACTTAATTTTGATCTTCAATTAAATAAAGTACAGAAAGTTGAAAATCTGATAGCATGAATTGTCAGAATTGTTTCAATTTTTTTGGTCAAGAATTGTAATATGAAATTTTAACTAGACAATGATAATTATATTTACAAGCTTTGATAAAATTTTTAGAAAATTATAAGTCAGTTTGCCAGCTTAATCCAGTCGGTTTTCCTCACTCTATCCAGAAGTCTATAGAGGTAGTTCATTGAATAGCAGTCTAGTGGGCCCCACCTGGCAGCCACAACACCAGTTCAACCTTCTTCCCCATTGAGCCAAGCAGCAAACATAGCCCCTTTTTCTCTGTTCTTTGACAAAGACCAAAAAAATCTTAAGCTTGCTGACCAAATTGACACCTTATACTGACAAGAGAGGATGTCCCCATCATCTCTGTGCTCTGCGTTCTCCTAGCTAAGTCACACATCACCTCTGTCAGTCGATGTCTCCAGTTCTAGCCACCATTTTCAATCCGAGTTCATACCACTGTTACACCGCAATATCCACGGCTATAAAAGCCGACCAAGTTCCCTGCTATATACCTCACACTCCCTAGAAGCTCCCTCCACCTTGAACAAGCATCAATTGAAGTGAATTTCACTTTCTTGCTTGAAATCGGCCACCACGTGATCTGCAGTGTATGTCCTTCTTCAGGCTTCCATTCTTCAATTACTACCAATATGAGCTTCTCCATTCTCTATTGATCAAAACCGCTAGTTCAATTGAAGTTATCCTTTGCCGGTGAGTCGCACCACAGCGCCCTGTTTTCGTCACCGCTCGCCGCCATGGAGCCACCACCTCCAGCCGTTGCAGGTCCGGCGTTCCATTTTGGTCCTTAGCCATAGCCCCCTGCATAGGGGTGAAAATGGGTCGGATACGGTCGGGAGTAGGTCATCCTTTATCCTACCCTAATTATTTTTTTTCGGATACGGGTACGGGTAGTGGAAAACTGAGTAGGATGTAGATACGGATACCCAGTATTTACGAACGGGTAGAAAACAGAGACGGATATTATACAGACGGGTACAATACGGATAACGGGTACTTAGTCGGATAGTACGCAAACTACCTAGAATCAAAGCACATATACAAAACTTGCAGGTGCTTCATTAAAATTTAGTACCCATCATTACCTCAAATAGAGATATCAATTTCTTAGATAACACCCTGTAGAAAGGACAAAGAGGAACCAAAATGCTGTGATCTTTACCTCATTAGTCCCTTCATCATCTCTATAATGTGTCGCTACTAGAATCTGATGGATCGCTGTCAGGTCCATTCTAGAACAAGCTTCACCCATGGGAGAAAGAGGGTGTTGTGGAGCAGGAGGTACTTCTTCCTCATGCTTTGGAATGCCAAGCATCTCATAGGAAGGTACCTGTTTTGTATTTTAAAATGAAATTGGATCGGCCACTGATGTTAACTATCCATAGTCCAATAGGTTAGAAAAGTTTGAAAGGCAGAAAATTGGTTTGGTATGAAAAGATAACAGTTCTGTGGAAGCCATGTATCAAATCACGAGGCTTAAGCCACCAAAGACAAACACAAAATTCATTGATTTACAAAACAATTTGAGAAATAGAAGGATAGAAACACAATAGTTAACTCTGATTTTGTTTGCAAGGGCTCAAGTATGGAAACCAGCCGACCAGGCCAAAAAGCCTGGAAGTTGAAAGCTCCAGTGGGCTCATTGGGCCTAGGCTGTAAATATTTTATACTCCCGAGTACCCGAACTCCGGGTACCCCGTATCCGCCCAAGATCCTCGGGTATTTGCCAGTTAGTGCTCGCTCCGAATCTGACCCGAATCCGAAGCTTAGCTATCCGGGTACTATCCGTATCCGACTTGAGAAAAAAATACCCGTATTCGTATCCTAAAAAATGGGTAAAAACACTATCCGTATCTGATACTCGACGGGTAGTACCCAACCCGTTTTCAACCCTACCCCTACAGCCGCACCACCATCGGCCTTGCTTGTCAATCATGCACCCGAGCCGCCTACATGAACTACAGTACATGCTCTATTCTTCCCTTCACTGCTCTGTTCTTGATTCCTTTTCAGTGACTAGTGGCCCCAAAAGTAATAGTAGTCAAGTGCAAACTGTCAGCTAATTTTCCAAAAACCCATGAAGTGAGACCTTATAGATTTGAGCTAAACTAATTTACTGGTCCAAGTTTGCTGAAGAGTTCCCTTGGATTTAAGACCGATCATATGGATAGAATATCTTTCTCTGCGGTATATTTAGTTTGTTGCAACTGAGGATATGTTTGGACATGTTTATGTGATTAAACGTATTTTGGTCCAACCCAATAATCCATGTCCTAGATATTTCTGTATGCAAGTATGATCGACTGCCCCAATTAATATTAGGAGCTTACAAAACTTGATTAGGTTAAATGGTTGCACTCATGCACCAAGATTTTAACTATCCAGAGTCCAATAGGTTAGAAAAGTTTGATTCCTTTTGGGCAACTTTTCAATTTAAAGATGATTAGTAAATGGACTTGATTAATTACTCACTAATATCGTAATCTCAAACTAAACAAACAGTAGCAAGTATAAACAATTATAACCCTATTTACTTGTGTAATATATATACGAATACAAAGAGAAAGAAAAGAGGATCCCAAATATATATATTATTCCATCATGGTTATCATCCTATGTTTAGTAGTCAATATTTCAATGTATACATAGTTCATATAGTCATAACTTTCACAAATGAACTTCAAATTTGATGAAACCAAACCCTAGGGGATCTCAAAAACTAATACCCTTTTAGTTATACAAAAATATCTCATGTTTGTGTAAATTTGAAATAAGTCCGTATTTGGCCTTAATGATCACTTATATGAAAAATATCTCGGATAAAAGCGAAATATCATGATAACTAGTTTTAAAACACTCTTAGAGCCATCCCCAACTAATGCCTGACAAATGGTTAAATTATCCTATAAGATACAGTCGCAAACTAGAAACAAAATTAGGACGTAAAACGTGTAGAACTTAAATCACCTAAGCCTTTTTCGCAACTTGTAAAGCTTCTTGTCTAAATGCAATTATTTGGGAAATTAGTCTAGAAACACTCTTCAAGATCTGGACTACCATATTCTATAAAAATATTCATATTATAACTTGCTTTAGATCTAGATATTGCTAGTGTAATAACCCTAAGTGTTATGTAAAACGAGAACTAAACGTTTATCGCGTAAATTTTTGAATCACTTAAGCTTTCTCCGTAGCTTGTAAAATATATCGTCTAAATGTAAATTTTGAGAAGATCAACTTAAAAACACACTATAGTATATGGACATTCTAGAAAAACATCTTATTTACAACTTACTTTTCAACTAAACACATCTAGATCAAAACCCTTAAGTGCTAATCATACACACCTTATTAATCCGATTCTATATAACGTAAACCTTACAATATCATATAAGCTATTTCAACAATGAATATAATGTCTCGTCCAAATACTAAAATTTGTAAAATCAACTTAGGAACACTTTCGAAAGTATAGATTACCCTATTCTAAAGAAATAATCTCATTTTGTCATGCTTTGCATATAAATGTAGATAGCAGTATAACTCTATGTATTATTATTTGCGAACTATATAATATGAATAAAAAAATTGGGTAGTAATGAGGAAGTCTGTAGTTAAAATATTTGTATCAACAGAACCTTCTTAAAGACCACAAAAATATAATCAGTAACCCAACTTAACAGTTCTAATATATTAGAAACCACTTTTCATGCAACATCAATTAAGAATTAAGTATTTTTCATACATGACATACAACAAAGTGATTAATATATCATCCAAATAATTTTAGCCTCTTGAATTCATGAAAGATGAATAGATAATCTATATAAGGAACCGTAATATCGCTCAACCTAAAAGCAATCAATGATATGTATGTATATACATATTTAATCTACTAAAACATGAAAATATAGAATCAATCAACCCAAGCCCTAAAACACACCTATTCTTTATAGTTGAATCTATTTGGTTTTTCATTTGATTTCTATTTGCCCTTATTAAAAACTTGTTATTTGTTGTGTTCTTCGTTGAACAATGTGCATGTAGAACCCGATGTCACTAACTTCCATCACCGACAACACTGACTACGATCTCGACTTCGTCATAAATAGCAAATAAGCAAGGGAAGCACCCTCATTGATCATGTTGATCCCAGTTTTGCAAATGTTTTCATTAAATATTTTATTGCATGCATATATTCATTAAACTATGCAATATTGTGGGTAATGTTAGTTATACCTGTAGACTTATGAAACCTCCTTGATAGGTGTGGATTTGTGAACCTTGATAACCCTAGAATAAGGTAGACATTACGTAATGTCACCATGGGTATCCTCACACGTAGAGATCATGCTTAGCCAAGCTTTTACTTAAGTCCTTTACGATTTAAAAATATTAGATACGACAAATTGTTGGGTAAGACTTTTCCTTATGGTTGGTATTTTGATTACAAATAAAAATAAAACTATGTTTTTGATGCGAGCAATTATTGGCAATAGCCGGATGTACAAGGGACTTGTACATAGTGTAGGAGGAGATTATTGCCTGTGTCGTACTAAGGGCTAAACTATGGGTTGTTTTTAAGACAAGATAACCGTACAACTACAAATGTTGGTATGGGACAGCCTTAAACCAACTATGTTATCTAGTTTAACTTTGCACATTAGAAGGCTGGAGTAGTACGGGCTTCTTCAGTGACTAGTTGCTCGGAGGGGTGCCACACCGAGGTGTTGGGAGCAATGTTTGTAGATACAACGGTGTACGCTATACTATGAATATGCTTAATCATTTACTGTACAATGACTGTACAAAATTTACACCACAGTACGGGTTCAACGTCACCGGGCTAGTGCAAAATTAACCTAGATAATGTAAAGGCTTTCGTCATGAACATTCTAGCCACACACCAAAGGTGCATAAAACATGCGGCGAAAAGAAAACAACATGACTTGTGGGTAAAGCCGTACATCTCTGCAAAGTGTAAAACTAATCGATTAGCCTTGCCCGCGGTTATGGGCACTTGGTAAAGTCATCACATAGTTAGCAGTTTTGATATTTTCTAAATGGGTTGGATTGGAAATATTTGTTGGCAAGTGCTTATTCCAGATTTATGCCATGTGTTGGCAATGGAAGACCAGATGCTGACATCGTGGAGGACTATGAGTTGTTATTTGTACTTTACTAATTTATTATTTTCATATTAGTCAAACTTGCTTTTGTAAGTTCTGTTTTGCAATTACTACTTGTTTTACAAATTAAATTTGCTTTATGCAAATTAACCGTAGAAGCCTTTCTTTGAAATGGTCTGCATATATTATAGGCTTTGCAAAAGTCTTGCGGAGTACGAAAGTACTCACTCTTACTTATTTATTGTTTTTAGATGAAGAATCAGAATAGCTCGATGAAGTTTATTTGACGCAGGATTCGGGGATATTAACGAGCTTTTCTAGGGATTATGCTTTGTCAGTTGCTTGAGGGTTGGATGGACACACTACAAGGTACATTGATTCTTTCCGCTGCATTACTTTGTATTGTAAGATTTTATTGTGTAAATTACCATTATTATTTGTAATAAAGAGTATGGATGTAATATCAATTGTTATAAATGTGCGTGCTAACTATTGATCATGGGACTAGTACTGTATGCACATTAGATTTTTATTTTTGCATATTATGTAAAAATGGGGGTCACTACAGGCAGCTGCATGATAAATCCCTGAGTTCTGGCCCTATGTGTGAGAAGAATGTAGCGTTGCGTGGAGCTGCTTGTGTGGAACCAGTGCTAAGGAATAAATGAAGTAAAAAAAGTGAGCCGTGCAAGTTGAGCCAGCACTACTATAGAATACGTCTTTACTGCCAGGTCCACATCGGTATCGCTACCGCATACGTCTTTAAGTGTATTGTTACATTATGTCTTGAAGTAATTGTAATTCAGTTGAATTGATACTTTTCATATTTGATGCTCTTGCTGAGTCTCTGACTCACGCTCGTTTGTTTATTGTTTTAGGTACTTTGAAGCTGGCTCGCCAGGATGGGAGTAGTAGCACGTGCACGACTTCGCTCACCACCACCTCATTTAATTAATTCGTAAAGCCTGGTTGTATCTAAGGCAGTTGTAATGTGTTGTTTGTTGTGGCGTAATTTACTAATTGCTGGTTGGATGTGTGATTGATTATCTAAAGATCTACTAGATTGTTTCATCCTGGTTATGTGTGATTGATATATTAACTGCAACTATTTATTTGTCTGCTGAGTGGATGTCCTCCTTTCTAGGGAGGTCATGCCGAAATTTTATAAATTTTGGTGGCTTAGTTTCTAAGCCAGTTTTAAGATTTTAGGGGTTGATTTCAGTTTTTTCGTAGAGGTGATGATTTTATGTCTTGTTCGGTAATTCTTCATTCAATTGAACTTGCTTGTGGAGAATTATTGTTTGCTGGTAACCCTCTGGATATGTGTGGGTCAGAGGTGTTACAGTCGTTATTTAGGGTTTTGGTAGCATCCGTGGCGCATTTGGTTGTTTTATGTTATGAGGTTTTGATTGACCTTCTAGATGCTTATTGGAAATTGTTAGTGTTGTTGTCTAGTTGTAATATTTAGTGTGTTGTTTCCAACCCTCGCTTTTTAGCATGTGGTTGACGGTGATTGCCATAGCTAGAACTTTATGTTTGTGATTGTTAAATGTTATCTCTTTGTCTGCTGAGTGGATGTCCACTATTTTAGGGGAGGTGCTGCCGAAATTTTATTGAATTCGGCAACCTCCTAGTTGTTCGCTTGCTTTGCTAAATTTTCTCTAGTGTTTTGTAATTGTTTTGCTTGAGGGCATAACATTCAGGGTGTGTGGGGTGCCGGGGTGTTACAGTTGGTATCAGAGCGGGCTTTAGGTCCGTGGCATGTGAATTTAGCAAATTACTCTAGAGTAAACTAAAATTTTGCTGCGTGAAATTAGAAACATGGCATAGGTTTCTGCTCTTTTAAAATTTGGCCTTAGGGCAATAACCTTAAATTTTGGAATAGGTTGGTTAATTAGCTTAAAACTTGACACACAGATGCACAGTAGGAAGGGTATGGGTATCATTGCTTTACGCTTAGATGTTGTATTTAAGCTTTGATGTTGGATGCTACAATTAATGATGTATGTTGCTATGTTTACGAAAAAAAAATTATTGAGTCATTATGTTATTGTGTTTAAGTGGTGCCGAAGGGTTTTTGGCCTTGTTCTTTTGGCCGTGTTACGGGCCTAGGTTGTGGCTGTGGTTGGATAAAGCCGCCCTCTGAAGTCTAGGAACCTCTCGTAAATGAGAGTCTTGTCTTTTGCGGCATAATTTAGAGAGTGAGTGGAGAAGGTCGGTTTCTATTGGCTTCATTGCTTGGAGTCAAAGAGAAAAACTTAGTGATGAATCCCTATGGATTGCTTTTACCGTTGTGCTCGGTTTTGTTGGATTCTTTGGTTTTTGTTGGTTATCGTGGGTTGCCTTGTGGAGAAAGCTATTGTAGTTGTTGTTCTCTCCATTTAAGGAAGTTATTGAAGTTTTATTGGTGCAAAATTTAAATCGTGTGGATCTTCGGTGTTAAGGTTTTATCGAGAAGGATTTGGTTGATCATTTGGTTTTTTTCTCATGCATCTCTTTTCCTTCCTGGAAGTTGTAAATCTTGATATTTGTTTAAGGAGTTGTTTCCTGTCAGAGTTTGGGAATTCGAGAGTCAAATTCTCTTATGATTTATGAATGAGTTTTTCTAGAAAGAAAGATGGTTTTTGCTGTTGCTCATGCTTAAGAATCGTGGTTTTTCCTTAAAGGTTGGGTACGTGACCCATGAGGATGTTCAAGGCGTTAAGTGTATGATGAGTAGTCGAGCTTTCAGATTAGGAGGGTTACTGATTCTGTTAAAAAGAATTTGTTGGTTATTTAAAGACAACCAAATTTATTGTATGGTAGAGAATGATTAATTGGAATGGTAGATGATTCTAAAATGAAAAGTTGATTAGAGTTATTACAATGGTCGTGAGTCGTGGAATTGATTGGAAGATCAAGATTTGTATTCCGGTAAGTCTAGTATTGATCAGGATTGAGAGGGTCTAGAATCTTCTATGGATGAATTTATTATAGTAAGGTGTTGATGTAAAGTACCAGAGTATATTAGCGCAAAGACATGAGAGTTGTTGGGTTATGTTGCTTATGGGTCAATTAAATTGTGGATCGACAAAATGATTTAATCGATGTGAAATTAAAGAATGAGTATATGGAATGGTTGTATGAATGATGGGGTTTTTGTCTTGGGAAAATGTCTATATAGGAGTTTATCTATGGAATATGGCTGGTGGGTATCACATCGAGTGTTAAAAGGTATTTATTGGTTGAATGAACCAGGGATACTAAAAATGTGGACTTTGGAGTTGTACGAAAGGTGTTTATTGATTAAGCCGAAGTAAACGTTGAAAAGATGTGTTTTAAGCTGGGATTGGACAGTTGTATAAATAACGGTTCGTCATGGTTAGTAAACTGAAGTAAGGGATGGCACGCGTCCTATGTTGAATTAATTGATAAGTTGTTGTGCTGAAGAAGTGGGAATGTGGTTCTCCTAGTTGATTGCCTTGAGATGAACCTTCCCTTAAAGGTTTACGGATTTAATTGATTGTATGATTTTCTGGGAGTGCATACCTTTTATTAAGGCGTTCTAATTAGTGGACAATATAACTCCCCTGATTAAGCTGCATTTTTGTCAAGTTGCGGACATGGCTTTGATGATTGAAAATGAGGATGAAAGAGTAGTCCTGGAAGTAATTGGTTGATGGAATTTGGAATATTTTATTTCATCGAACCATGTTAGTCTTTTGTTTTGGTTAAGATAGATGGCTTGATTGATGACTGTGGATTTACGCTCGGAAAATGTATGACTGGGTCATGTCTTAGCGTAGGAGCTGAGTTATTTTATGAAGGTTTCATAAGTGGTTTTGTTGGGAATAAGTTCCCTTTTTCTTGGGAGAAAAGATTGGTGGTTGCGTGCTTGGATGTGTGACCTGGAAATTTGGTCTTCTCTTCCAAAAATATTGATTTTGGTTATCGTGAGAGGCTTTGCCTTGATTAAAGTAAGCTGAATTGTTTCTTCATTATTTTGAAAGCTTCGGTTAACTATTTGAGTGGGGTTTCTCTTTTAATCTGAGTGCTCCCCAATGAGAATTTATCGCATTGACTTGGAAATGATAAAAGTGGTTTATGAGATGTAAGAGATTCAAGTTTTCCTTGCGATTTGTCTTAGGAAAAGAAAAGGAGTGATCACTGGATGTTGTTGAGTTCTCTCCAAAGTGAATATTAGCGCATTGGGTTTAAATTGATGCATGTGGTTCCAGAGAATTGAGTTTCTTTTTGCCTTCTAGCTGGGGTTAAGAATACGAATGTTCATGGTATATCATTGAGTATAATAAAGTTTTGGTTTGGTTATATGAGTGAAGGGATGTGACGGCGAGACCATCTCAGGAAAAAAACCAAGTGTGGTTTGGTAATGATTTACGGTCCTAGCTCGGGCTAGGTGTTGAATACTAGTGGTTTAAAGGTTGGCTATATCCGTAGATGGCATTGGTGGGTTAAGGTCCTTTTGCTGAAAAAGGGCAAACAATTGGAAAAGATGGGATTATTTGTATTTGATTCTTTGGTGTTCAAGTTGGGAACCCAGGATGATTAAACGGATGGTATGGGCGATTGTTTGAGACTTAGTTAGAGGCTTGGTAGAATGAAAAGCCTCGTAACTTTGTTGTTGTCATGAATAAGATGAATTGTGGTAAGGACACGATGGGAGATTATATTGAAATTAAAGGGGGAATGTAGAGTTGGGTTTAGAGTTTGGAACCCTGTTGTCATTGGTTATATGGAGGTTTTATCCGGTAATGTCAAAGGAAGTTTCTGGGTTACAGCAGGTTATTTTGCAATAGCGGGATGATTTGGGAAGTTGGCATATCGATTAGTATGATTGAGTCCTTAAGTGGGTGTAATTGAGGAGGAAGGTTGAGAAGGTTCTTATGAGATTCCTTGTTCAGGAAGTCATTGGGATTTAGTTATGCGAAGGAGTTTTATCCCTTGCAAAGTTAAGTAGAAATTAGAGTGAATGTGGAATCGTGACAAGTTGCACTTAATAGAGCTAAGTTAAATCGCTTCCGTTAATTGTTGGATTTGAGAATTTGGTTTAGCATTACAGCTGTTTGAGATTTTGTGTGGGTGCTTTGAGTTTGCAAAGAAGTTTAAGTCCCTTGTGGATTTTGTTTTGAGACTGGCATTTTTTTAATTCGGGGTCGAATTCCTTTGAGGGGTGGAGAATGTAATATCTGAAAAAAAACTTAATTTGTTGGGGCTGTGCGAAGCTATCTTTTTCTTGGATTGGATTGTCTTTGGGCTACTTTTGGGCCTTACCTCCTAACCCTAGCCCCCACTAACCCCAGCCGGCACCTCCACCCAACCCAGCCGCCACTTCTCCTAGCGCTCCCCTACTCCCCTCCCCAGCCAAGCGCGCCGCTTCCCCTGGCTCCCCCCAGCTCGGCGATGCCGTTGCTCCCCTGGCTCATCCTCATCGGCCGGCGCCACCCTGCGACTCCTCCCTCGGCTCAGCGCAGTCCCCAGTCGGTCTCCCAGCTAGGCGTCGCCTCTCCCCAGTCGTCGGTCACTACAAGAAACAGTGAAAAATTCGTGGGTTTTTTTAAATTCGTGGGCCAAAAAAATACCCACGAATTTATGTATTTAAATTCATCGGTTTATTAAAAACCCACGAATTTAATTAAATTCGTGGGCCAAAAAAATACTGACGAATTTATGCATTTAAATTCGACGGCTTACAATATTACCCACGAATTTATTTAAATTCGTGGGCAAAAACAGCACCCACGAATTTATGCACGCTTAGGGCTAGCTGATTGAGCAGGCGTCTCTCTCTGTCTTCGCTCTCTCACGCCCACCATTGCTCACGCTGACCACGCCGTCCTCTCTCTCTCTCTCCTCTCACGCCCCCCTCGATCCTCTCACCTGCTGCCACCAGCCAGCCTCCCGCCCCTTCAGCCGTGCCGCCTGCCCTGCCGCCCTTCCAGCCGCGCCCTCCGCGACCCTCCAGACCAGCCCGCTCTGAGTGCGCCGCCCAGCAGCCACCGCAGAGCCCGGCCGCCCAAGGCTCGACCTCGCCGAGCACCCCAAGGCCATGAGCCAGCGCTCGTCCTCGCCGCCAAGAAGGTACACCCCCCCCCCTCCCCAAAAACACCCAATTACTCTGCAAGGCCACCGCCGATTTAAATGCTCAATGCTTCTTGGCTCTTGACTCTTAGGGCAAGCTAATGTGCGCACAGCGCATATGCGATTTTTCTCGGTGCGTCGTAGCCTGCAATTTTTTCTCAGATGCTTCCACCTTTTGGTGTGATTGCTACAAGGACGAGGGTATGGTTCCTACTTCCTAGTTGGGCATGTTGTGTTAGGTATCCGCTTCAAAGGATTGGGTTTGACCTAGCTAATATATGATCGGTCCTGCGTGTGTCTAATCACTCTAATGCTTACGTAACCATGTCCTAGCGCTAGGAGAATGATTGTGTAAGGAATCAACCCAAATCATCTTATTTGTTCATTGATTGGCTAGATTTTCTTGCAAGATCTTGCTTTTGTCTGAGCAACGAATGGGGTAAAATGCGATCGTTGTTTCGATTGCGAGTTGTATCTTGGTCAAGCTTGTGAAAAGGAGAGCAAGCTAGGATTTCGCTAATGAGAAACCAAAGAGAAGGTAGTTTGTACGTAATTTCACTTGTTAGCTCCTTGTTAGCCCGTAAATCGAAGTGCCCATATTTTTAATGCGCTTGTTCTTTTGTTCACATGCAACGGTGTTCTTGAGGTCCTACCTCAAGTTTGTTGTATGAATTACACATCTAGTTGAAATATAGGTCTAATTATCAGTTTGACTTGTTTCATGAATGGACTTTAAAGATGGTACCTATGATCGGTGATGTCAAGGTTTTCTAGCACTACAATGTGTTGATATATGGAATGAAGCTACACAATGTTTACTTCCATATTGTTCTGTAATTCTTGCATCTGCTACTGATTTGCACGTGTATGTAATAGCTGCCCAACCTTATTACACATGCTATCACATTAAGATTAAAAATTCATTTACTTATTTATCTCCGATATGAAGTATTGTACCGTCTGCAGTGCAGCTAATGGATTGCTTAAATTGGATAGTGCAATCGAATTGCTAATTGGTTTAGCATAATGGATTGCTTAAATTGGATATCCACCCGCCGTCAATCACCGGCTCAAGGTACATAAAGTCCTAGTTCCTTATCTTTTCTATCACTATGATATATCATAATTTGATTGATACTAACTTGTTTACTTTGGTTAACCGTGAATTTAGTGTGCGCTAATGTGTATTTAGTCGCATTACGCTACAAAATACTTGGTCTCTTCTTTTTTCTTCAAAAAAGGGGAAAGTAATGACACAACCGAAAGAAATGCTGATAGATAGTGTCTTGAGTGTTTAGCATTCCATTTGGCAAAAGATCATATGGATTATGAATAGCTTAGCAAGTAAAAGACTCTGGGCAAATTGTTGTAAAAACAGGTAAGAACTTGGGTCTTGTAAAGTTACATTTTAAGAGTTAAAAGATGTGAAGACAGGTATAGATTCAGAGTGCATGAAATTCTATTTTGTGCCTTGCATTTCAAGAGTCTTCTCATTTTTGCATGAAGATGGGATTAGAAGTAATACCTTTCCAGATTTCCTATTTGTCTTTGTTGTCCATAATGAAGCACTAAGAATAGATGCATATTACAGACGGTACAACATTGAACAAGTTTATCATCTTTTTTACCTGTGAAATACTTTTCAATTACAAACAATGACTTGATTTTTGTAGGGAAAGGGAAGCACTGACTCCACGGAGGTAAATGATGATAACAACAGTAACATCACCCCAAATAATTATGAAAAGAGAAGCTGGCTTTGTAACATAAAAATTGTATTCTTTTACTACAAAAATTTTAACAAATTTAGACGTGCAAATGCATATATCCTTTTATTTTAGAAGTGAACCTTCGGTCATTAACTAAGTACCTTTTTTCCCATGTTATAGCATGTACTGAAGTTAAAAGAGGATTTGTAGTGTGATAAGAGTAGAGGCAATCATGGTGCTTCTTTGATTGCCAAAAGCCCAAAAATTACTTCAGCTTTTTTGGTGTGTAGAGAAAGCACATCTGCAATGCATGCTTGTATAATTCTGCTTATTCATTTTGCATTATCGGGAAATGGAATATTGATGAAAAGCATGAGTTCTTGTAAATCTCTATAGGTGTTTAAGGTTAAGCAAACCACTCCTCGGGGGTATAAGAGCTTAATGAAATATTTTTAAAAAGAAACTCTGATGGGAAGATATTTTAGATTTCAGTACATTTTATTGATGTGTACACTGATCTGCATTTCCTTTTTAGGTTGACGCAGTTAATATTGAAGAACCCAAGCAGCCACAAGGAGGCTCCACTGGTATGATGTTTGTGGCGTGTACTTGCTTCTCTTCATCAATTTGCATTTCTTCATAGGGCTGAATTGATTTTTTTTCATACAGTCCAAGAAATTATGTTTGCTTGTCAATTATTTGGATGCGCTTTTGAGTCTTTTGACTCACCCTTATTGTTTCACGTTTTTTTGTAGGTGTTATGATGAGCGACATGCGGGAAAAGGGACTAAAATAATCACTCACGCCACTTTTCTTACGTAGTCTTAGTTTTTACTTGAGATGATACTTTATGTTGAACTCCGTAGATGTTTTTCTTGATATCATGGATGTTTAGCGCTAAACTAGCTAGTGCGACGTGATTGAGACATTTACTGTGAGATGGAACGTTTGCAACTTATTATGCACCGTTTATGATATCCTGCGTTATTACTTGTGTTAGTGTATCGAATGGTTCTTATGTCTACTGAGTGGATGTCCGTATATTTAGGGGAGGTGTTGCCAAAATTTCTAGTGAAATTGGGAGTTAGTAGCACTCGGGGCTCATTTGTGGAGCCGGGGTGTTACAATGTCCCAAGTTGGTGCTATTTTTTGTGCATTTCTTGAACAATATATAAGTCAATGGTACATCATGTTTGGGTACTTATGCATGTATTGTGACTGCTCTGAGAGCACTGTACAGCGCAATTGCAAAATGTTATTCCGAGGACAAATTTTAGAGGCTTCTTTGTAACGTTATGCTGTAGCTTTTGGAATTTGGAAACTCTTACCACTTGCTGCTATGTCATTGCACTTCTCTAGTCTTTTAGATGCTTGTTTTTATTGGTTGTATATGACACCTTAATTTATAGTAGCCGATGTTCTGATGCTTTAATATTTATTTCAATCTTGTTCCCAGGTGGCTCATATTCCTGGTGCCTTGTTCTTTGATGTTGACGGAATATCTGACAGAACATCTAGTGTAAGTTCAGCTCAATAGCTTGTAGTTATTTTGGTTAATTACTAATCATTCATATGAACTTTGTTTGTGCATGACATCATCTTTTGGTTCTTTGTAGATATTTCTTACTGTGTTAACCATAGGACTAGGAAGAGAAGTCTGGCTGGAGGAGATCTTGGGAAGACCAAATTGCGGAGCTCAAGGATAGGAGCATGAGGAAGAATTCAAAAGATATTTGTACGGAGTGATGTCTCATGCTTTTGTTTGCTTTTCTGCGTGCTTAGATGTCTAGCCTTGGAGCTGCGCAATTAATTAGATAGGGGAGACCCACGCCCGCAAGCACTCGGCCTCCGCTGCCACCGACCGGGGTTCGGCCATGGACACTTCTCCCCTTAAGCTAAGTGGCCTCCTCTCATTCTACTACTTGGATGTATCTGATCATTTTGGTTCTAGTCGATTGTTGCTGAAATTGTATGCTTAAAATTTGGTGTACTTCTTTCTGGTGTATAAGGTATGTATATGATCCAATCACTTGGTCCTCTGTGCTTTGTGTTCACCAGGGGTAAATATGCATATGTATGAATTTGTGAGAATAAGAATCAACGTATTGTGTATTTTGTGTGTTGGGGTTATTGACTTCTTGATGTATATGGATTCCTATTGACTCTAATCTCTTGTGTCGATATTGAAACTATATGTGTTGATCCGGTGTTCAGACTTGTATATATATTAGTATATCCTGTATGCATTAGCATCACAAATTTTATGGTGCATCACATTTCCTTGATGCGGCTTGTCTTGATTTTTGGAATTTCGTGTATATCGTGAAGGCATACTTATATGCATGGTGAGGTTTCGTGAAGTCACCGCTCAAGAGGTGTGTTCGGAATTCATGTGTGTTATGCATTCTATGTTTTATGTATGCTCCAGATGACCTTATATTTTCTGTTGTTGCTCAACCACCTTGAAATGCTACATAATGTTTAACTCCCTGCCACTTCAGTTGTATTTAGAATCAGGAGAGTTGAGGAAAAAAGGGTAGCAGAGTCTTCGATATGATATAATTATTTGAAAATTCTGTTGCTGGTATAGTGCCTCTTGAGTGGTGATTTTTATGAAGTATTTTCTCTTTTCTAATGCTCACATGTATGGCACTACTGGCCAAACGGTACTACAATTTTTATCCATCAATGTACAAGGAAGATAGTCTTGAGAAGAGTTTTATCGGGTGCTAGTTGTGAGATAATCAATGTTATTGTAGGAAATTTCAACATAGTGATTTATTCAGGATTGACTGCTAACTCCATCTACATGATTTTATTTCCTCAATTCGGCATTAACGCTCATAGTCATATTAATTTGCAGCTTCCCGCTCTTATTGACGAGGGCATAACATTAGTAGTATCTCCTCTGGTTTCACTCATCCAAGACCAGATCATGCATCTTTTACAAGTAATTAATTGTTTCATAATAACATGATTTTTTGCAGGCTTTAATGTATCTTTGATCCTTTCGATGTTGAAGGTCGGAAGAAAATTGAAGCGCAATTAGCAGTATGCATCAATTTTGTCGAGATAACACTTCTTATTTGCTCATAACAATGTTTCTTTTCATATATCACTATATCAAATGTGAAATATCGTGAACATCATCACATGGCCAACTAGTGATTAAGGAGACCTAAAGAATGTGTATTACAAAAATAAGAATAAACAAATTAGCTAACACAATGAAGGAGCAGGATGGTGAGCCCAAAAGGGGAATTTCTATTTTTGTGCATATTACTTCTGGTAGCTGTCATGGTTGGATAATATTGAGTTGTTAACATGATATATTTTTTTAATTTAATGTTTTGAGCCTGTCAAAAGATTTTTTCTGGCTTAACTGTGATTTATACACTCTTTCCTGTTCACCTCTTTAGAATTTGTTCAGTTAGATATCTGATATTCTGATTACTTGTTAACTGTCATATTCAGAAAAGCATTGACTAAAACTGGGAGGCTGCCTTGGAGCATAATCCTGAAGCATTTGCTCGAGTGGTATGTTGTACCCTGAGTATGCTCCTATTTATGTGCTATGTTTTGTAGTACTTGTTAATCATCAATCAAGATTCGATTTCAAGGTTATGTTTGTATGTGGATATGGAAGTCAATGGAGTACCTTTGAATATATTGAATTAGTTCATTTATCTTTTCCTATGTAATCAATGTGGTGAACAACTGAGCATTATCTGTACTTAAAACAGTGGTTTGAGAGATTGATATATATATTATAACTGCAAATGTTCTTTTGTCTGCTGAGTGGATGTCCTATTTACAAGAGTGGTCATGCCGAAATTTTGTACATTCTGGTGCCTTTATGTTTACTTAAGGAATCAAGGTTAAATATTTGGAATAATCAATATATTTGTGGAAGGACCTGTGTGGTATTAGTACTTGCACTGTTATCAGTATAAGCTTTACAAACAAAATTAGAGTTGAATACATCTTGTTCAATGGAATGGTAGAAGTAACCCAAGCTCTGTTGTTACTCTTACAGTTACAGAGTTTCTTCTTTCGTTTCTGTTCTCTCTATTTTCATTAAGAAGGGGATGCCAGTTGACAGGGTCTACACCTCTACATAGACAACATTTGGACAAATTAAATGAACAGAATATTTTGTTACTTTTATGCTACTTACTTTGAAAAGCAGATGATTCAATGTCATGCCGGCTACACTTGACACAACAACATTCACTAGGCTTTGTTGGACAATCCATACTTGCCATTGACTTCATGTTATGTTCATGATGCAAGTAGTTTTTATTATTGGGCTACATAACATGCTATTATTGTGCTTGAGTCTATACATCATATAGTTAGCATGTGTAGGCTAGACATTTCTGATTTGTTATACTGCCTATTCAGCTATTAATTTGTCTATGATATCTATTAGTCTGTATATCTAATGTAGAATGGATCATCGTATGGATATTTTTTAGATTCTACAATCATTGATATGTTGTGCTTTACAAATATTTCAGAGCATTTAAACCGGTCGCACCTAGTACGAACATGAAAGCAACACACACATGATAGCCAGTAAATATCTGGGAATAAATTAATGGAAATACCTTATTATTGTCTTTGTTAATTTTGCAAATAGATCATTGTACCTTAAATAATGATTTTAAGGAAGGGGCCTATTTGCCAATGAAGAAATGGAAATCTTTTGGTTGAAGAGATTGATATATATATATATATATATATATATATATATATATATATATATTATAACTGCAAATATTTTTTTGTCTGCTGAGTGGATGTCCTATTTACTAGAGAGGTCATGCCGAAATTTTTGTATATTTTCGGTGACATAGTTTTTGTTGAATTATGATCCAAATTCAGAATAAGGCTAACTTCTGTCGGAGCGGAGCGGAGCGGAGTACCCTAGTGAATCATTTAATCTGAGTTATGAGGTAGTTGTGGGGTTTGTCGCTGATTTACAGTTATTTTACTTAATGATTTCAAGTAAGAATGGCTATGTTATATTACGAAGTAATTGTGTTCTTACGTATTGGGCTTATATGAAAACAAACTGCTTCATTTATTTGTTGGTGTCATTTAAGTGTATTGTTACATTATGTCTTGAAGTAATTGTAATTCAGTTGAATTGATACTTTTCATATTTGATGCTCTTGCTGATTCTAAGACTCACGCTTGTTTGTTTATTGTTTTAGGTACTTTGAAGCTGGCTCGTCGAGATGGGAGTAGTAGCACGTGCACGACTTCGGTCACCACCACCTCATTTAATTAATTTGTAAAGCCTGGTAGTATCTAAGGCAGTTGTAATGTGTTGTTCGTTGTGGCGTAATTTACTAATTGCCAGTTGGATGTGTGATTGATTATCTAAGGATCTGTTAGAATGTTTCATCCTGGTTATGTGTGATTGATATATTAACTGCAACTGTTTATTTATCTGCTGAGTGGATGTCCTCCTTTCTCGGGAGGTCATGCCGAAATGTTGTAAATTTTGTTGGCTTAGTTTCTAAGCCGGTTTTAAGATTTTAGGGGTTGATTTCAGTCTTTTCGTAGAGGTGATAGATTTTATGTCTTGTTCGGTAATTCTTCGTTCAATTGAACTTGCTTGTGGAGAATTATTGTTTGCTGGTAACCCTATAGATATGTGTGGTTCGAGGTGTTATAGTCGTTATTTAGGGTTTTGGTAGCATCCGTGGCGCATTTGGTTGTTTTATGTTATGAGGTTTTGATTGACCTTCTAGAAGCTTATTGGAAATTGTTAGTGTTCCTGTCTAGTTGTAATATTTATTGTGTTGTTTCCAACCCTCGCTTTTTAGCATGTGGTTGATGGTGATTGCCATAGCTATAACTTTATGTCTGTGATTTTAAATGTTATCTCTTTGCCTGCTGAGTGGATGTCCCCTATTTTAGGGGAGGTGCTGCCGAAGTTTTATTGATTTCAGCAACCTCCTAGTTATTCGCTTGCTTTGCTAAATTTTCTCTAGTGTTTTGTAATTGTTTTACTTGAGGGCGTAACATTCAGGGTATGTGGGGTGCCGGGTGTTACAACTTTCCTCACGTTGTCACAGGTGCCTAGCATATGGGGGTAAATGTTCTTGTCTGAATTTGCCTTGTTCTATTGGCTGATTGCCTGGACTTCATCAGAATTCTTATACTGCGCAAATTCATCCCAAAATTGCTCTAACCTCATGTATCTATTAAAATTTGTTGTTTGATCCTTCTTGTCATACTCCTTATTCAGCTTTGTCTTCCATTTCTTCCATGCGGATCCTATGACAGTTAGTGCACGTTTGTTGGCAAGTTCCAATTAGTCTTTGGGAAATTGGAACTTCGCTATCAACTCTGTCCACAATGTTTCCTTGATGTCATCGGGAACATACGATGGGCAATCGCCACGGTGTGTCCATGATTTGTAGATGATGGGCACATTATCTCTAGCCAAGACCCCGCATGCTGTCCGATATGGTCCAATCAATGATACGGGTATAGCTGGTTCCTCGACTACATAAAGCTCCATGATCACCTTTCGTTCACCTATCTGCATCTTGCTGGGACCTCGATCATGACGCTGCCTCCGTGCACCTGTTGTCTGACCCTGCATTTTGACCGTTTCGTTAGTCGTTTCGCCCTGCTAGAGAATTACCCCGTCTACGTGAAGAATTTCATCGAGAAGCACATCCTTCTAAAGAATTACCTCATGAACATTTGTTGCCTCAGGTTGTTCTAGGTTGAGAAATCTTGCCGGGCTTTGCTTCGGGCTTTGGTTCAAGGGCTCAGCGTGTAATATCGTAGGTCTTTCTCTCGGTTGGAAAATTTCAGTCCCGGGGTTTTTGGTGGACCTCTTGTGATCTGCATGGTTTATAATCTTATTTTTTATGTGTGGGAGAGAATCACTTACTACTTTTCTTTTTCCCCCACCTACTCCATCATTTCCTCACTCGCCCACTCCACTTCCTTCACCAAGGAGGCAGCCAATTCTCCTCCTCCTCCTCCCATGGCTTCTCCTCCCCCCATGGAGCTCCTCCCCTCTCCAAGCTCCTCCTTCCCTCACCCATGAGCTCCCCTCCATGGCCTCCAAGGGCGCCTCCTCCTCCTCCCCATGGTGGCAGCAACAGCTCCCCCACCTTCTTCCTCCTTGTGGGCATTGGAGGTGAGGATTTCGAAAGTTTGGAGGTGTGCATGTTGTTCTAGGAGGGGATTTTCTTGTTTTTTGGGTGCTCTAGGGTTCTTGGATTTTGATATTTTGGAGGGACTTGGTGGTCTAGGGTTTGGAGGGAAATTTATGTTTTCGGGCTGTGCACTGCCCGATTGTTAGAGCTATGATTTGAGAGGGTTAGAAGCGTTTTCTGTTTGGCAGACTGTAGATGATAGAACTAGGCGTCCCGATCTTTCGATAAGAGGGGGTAGCGTCGATTTGGTGGAGGGCGAAGTTGGCGGCCCGACTACAATGAACCCGACGTTGCGCCTTAGCAACCGGTACACCACCCTCCTTAAGGTTATTGATCCCGCGGGCAGCGCGACCAACCTGACCACGAAGGTCTTTGTTCCTCCGAGCAATCGAAGAACCAGCAAGAACAAGGGATAACAAGCAACTCAATTGCGAATATGAATTCAGATCGGTTCAGAAACAAAACAAAAGAAGTTGGGGTTCCGACAAACAAGTAGACGGGCGGCCTAGTAGGCACACGCGAGTAGAAGCAGTAGCAATGGCTAACTGAATCAAACAAAACCCAAAACCCTAACTATGGTGGCGGCTGGCTAATTATAAACCAAGGGGCGTGCAACACTAGGCCTTAACATGGGCCTACTGATTACAACTCGAAATAAAAGACTAAAGCTCAATTAGACTCGGACTGGAAAAGTGTTCTGAATTGTTTTGCGTATTCCCGTTGACTCGGAAGGAATTTGGAGGTGATCTCAGATCGGTTGGAAAGAGGACGACCAGAGCTTTCCTTCTTGTACTCGTAGACCTCCAGAAGCCTTCTGGATCAAAAGTTATGGCCGTTTGAATTTGACCATCTCTGGGAGTCCGAATCTGATTCCAATTTGCTCTTCCCTCCGGACGCGAACTCCCTTGTGCGTTGTGGGTCTTCCCTATGGTTCCTAAGAATAATCACATCATCACAAAAATTAAATAGCATCCCATTCATTGTATCATTAATTGGAATACTTAGGAACGCCTTCACCAGGTAATTTAGGTGACGTGCACGGGCTCGAGTGAGTGGTCCTTGAAGTGGTGGTTCATCCTGGTGAGTGGAGTTAGAGCTGGTTGTATCCATTGCAGAGATGTCCTCATCATCCTCCCCCTCTTGAAATGGAGTCGTCCTCGACTCAAGCTCATCGTCATCACCCATGTACGGCTTCAAATCGGCAACATTGAAAGAATTGCTTACACCGTAGTCTTCAGGCAAATCAAGCTTGTATGCATTATCATTTATCTTAGCAATCACTTTAAAAGGACCATCGGCTCTAGGCATCAATTTAGACTTTCGCAAATCAGAAAACCTATCCTTTCTCAAGTGCAACCAAACAAGACCTCAACGTTCAAAAGTTAATTCCTTCCTACCATGACTACCAGCAGCCCTATATTTAGCATTCATGCACTCAATGTTATCTTTAGTAGTCTCATGTAATTTCAGCACAAAATCAACACGTTTAGTAGCATCTAAGTTTACTTTTTCAGAACATGGTAACGGCAAAATATCAATGGGTACACGATGATTGAAACCATATACCACCTGAAAAGGAGTCACCTTAGTAGTAGAATGCAATGAGCGGTTGTAGGCAAACTCCACATGAGGTAAGCACTCTTCCCACATCTTCAAATTTTTCTTCAAAATGGCTCTCAATATTGTAGACAATGTTCTGTTGACGACTTCAGTCTGGCCAACAGTTTGAGGGTGACATGTAGTAGAAAACAAGAGCTTGGTACCTAGTTTCTTCGAGAGTGTCCGCCAAAAATGACTCAAAAATTTTGCATCCCTGTCTGACACAATTGTGGAAGGCACTCCATGTAGGCGAACTATCTCCCTGAAAAACAAATCAATAATGTTTGTAGCATCATCGCTCTTATGACAAGGTATAAAATGTGCCATCTTAGAAAACCGATCCACGACAACAAATATGCTATCCCTCCCCCTCTTTGTCCTAGGTAGGCCTAAAACAAAGTCCATTGAAATATCCTCCCATGGAACAATAGGAACATGGAGAGGCATATATAAACCATGTGGGTTCAGTCGTGACTTAGCTTTATTACAAGTAGAACAGCGAGAGACATAGCGCTCCACATCGAGTCTCATCTTTGGCCAATAAAAATGGTTGGCCAACACATCCTCCATCTTCTTCACACCAAAGTGGCCCATCAGTCCTCCTCCATACACTTCCTGAAGCAACAACAAACGAACAGATCCAGCTGGAATGCATAGCTTGTTAGAACGAAACACAAAACCATCATTAACAATGAACTTATTCCAAACTCTTCCTTCCTTACAATTTAGCAAATCATCTTTAAAATCAGCATCAAGCGCATATTGCTCTTTAATCGTTTCTAAGCCAAAGATTTTAGAGTCTAGTTGTGAAAGCATGGTATATCATCGAGATAAACCATCAGCAATAACATTATCCTTCCCCTTCTTGTTTTTGATAACATAAGGAAAAGACTCAATGATTCTACCCATGTTGCATGTCTACGGTTCAACTTATTTTTTGCTACGAATGTGCTTCAAGGATTCATGATCAGAGTGTATAACAAACTCTTTGGGCCACAAAAAATGTTGCCAAGTCTCTAATGTTCAAACTAGTGCATACAATTCCTTATTATAAGTTGAATAGCTCAAACGAGGCCCAGATAATTTCTCACTGAAATAAGCAACTGGCTTACCTTCTTGAATCAGCACGCCTCCAATCCCAATGCCACTAGCATCACACTCAAGTTCAAAAGTTTTACCAATGTCTGGGAGTTGGAGCAGTGGTGCATGAGTCAGCTTCTCTTTCAACAAGTCAAAGGCATCTTTATGTGACTTTCCCCATTGGAAAGCCACGCCTTTCTTGGACAACTCATTCAGCGGTGCAGCAATTGTACTGAAATCTTTCACGAAGCGACGATAGAATCCTGCAAGTCCAAGGAAACTCCGCACCTGCGTGACCGTTTTAGGAGTCAGCCAACTCTGAATTGCCGCAACCTTGGCTTGATCAACTTCAATTCCCTATGGAGTAACAACATAGCCAAGAAAAGCAATTCGATCGGTGAAAAATGTGCACTTCTCAAGGTTACCAAATAAACGTGCATCTCGTAAGGCATCAAAAACAGCACGCAAATGAGCAAGATGTTCATCTAATGATTTGCTATAGATCAAGATATCATCAAAGCATACCACCACAAATCTACCAATGAAAGCATGCAAAACTTCATTCATTAGTCTCATGAAAGTGCTAGGTGCGTTAGTCAATCCAAAAGGCATCACTAACCACTCATATAGACCGAACTTAGTTTTGAAAGCTGTTTTCCATTCATCACCGAATTTCATGCGGATTTGCTGGTAACCACTACGCAAATCAATCTTAGAGAACACAGTAGAGCCACTTAATTCATCAAGCATATCATCTAACCTAGGAATAGGATGACGATAATGACCGGAACAACACAAGGACTAAGAGATTCATGCACGTACCCTTTGTCAAGCAGTTCTTGCACTTGGCGTTGTATCTCCTTAGTTTCTTCTGGATTAGTCCTATATGGCGCTCGATTGGGCAAAGATGCTCTAGGAATGAGGTCAATCTGATGCTCAATCCCTCGAATTGGTGGCAAGCCTGGAGGAACGTCCTTGGGAAAAACATCAACATATTCCTGCAAAAGGTTAGTCACAGCAGGAGGCAAAGCAGCAGGTATCTCCTCAAATGAGAACAAGACATCCTTGAAAACTAAGGCATAGCAAACAGATTCATCAACAACCAGTTCCTTCACATCAGATTTGGTAGCGAGAAAACATGCACCTTTCAACTTAATCTCATTTTTGTTATCACAAACAGAACTAGAAGTTTTCTTTTTAGCATTTTCATCAATCTTTTGCTTACTAGCTCTAGTAATGTCCTCTTTAAGAATGGAATCAGGAGTCACAGGATGTAATACAATCTTCTTTCCCTTATGCACAAAAGAATACTGGTTGGTTCTACCATCATGCACATAACTTTTATCATATTGCCAAGGTCTACCTAACAATATAGAACATGCTTGCATAGGTACGATATCACATTCAGCAAAATCATGATAGGAACCAATAGCACATTGTACTCTCACCAAGCGTGTAACCTTAACCTTACCAATGCTGTTGAACCATTGAACATAGTTGGGCTGGGGTGCGGTCTTGTCTCCAACGAAAGCTTCTCCACCATGTCCAAGCTTGCGAGGTTGTTGCAACTTCCTCCGTCAATGATCACATGACATGATCGCTCCTTGACGACACACTTGATTTGGAACAGGTTGTGCCGCTGATTTTGGTTAGCCTTTCCAATCTGGACACTCAATGCACACTGTACAATGAGGCTCTCATAATGGTCAGCATGGTTGGCATCAACGTGCTCTTCCTGGTCATGATCGTCTTCGCTCCCTGCATTGTCAGCTGCAAGCATAGCATATGTTTCTTCATCCATATCACTAGCAGAAGAAACCTCACCATTGTCTCGCACAATCAGCATACGCTTGCTCGGACATTGACTCCTCATGTGACCATACCCCTTGCATTGATGGCATTGCACATCCCTCATCCTCCCAGTTGAAGCAACTAAAGCAGAGCTCTTGGTGGGCTCTGGTGCAGAAGTTTTTGTTACCTCCGAAGCCTTGGAAGTCGGCGCGGAAGATGAAGGTCAATTCTTGTTGTTGTTGGAGGATGGTGCAGCCGGTTGCCTTGTGGTTGTAGGTGGAGCTCGTGTTGACCAAGTGTTAGCACGACCTGCAGAAACATTAGTTCTCGTGCTAAACCATTTGCGTCGTCCCTGCACTTCTCTTTCAGCATGGCAAGCAAGATGAAATAAGCGAGTGATTGAATTATATTCCTTGTAATTAAGAATGTCATAAATCTCATGGTTCAGCCCACCCATAAATCTAGCCATAGCAGCCTCCTCTATCCCACAATGCAACATGCCCATTTGTAATTCCTGATAGTATTCCTCTACACTCTTACTATCTTGCCTAAGCAGCTGAAGCTTATTTATCAAATCACGCTGGTAATAAGAGGGAACAAATCTAGCTCGCATGATTCTTTTCAAATCAGCCTAGTTTTGCGCAACATTGGGATTTTTTGTCGAAACTCACTCCACCAAACAGAGGCAAAATCAGTGAACTCACTAGTGGCAGCCCTAACTCTTTTGTTTTCAGGATACTCATGACATGCAAACTTTTGTTCTACAGCTTATTCCCATGTGAGGTATGCATCAGGATCATATTTACCATCAAAAGGTGCAATAGAGAATTTAATTTTGCCAAGTGTTGCATCATCAGCACATACCTCAAGTGGCATGCGCAAGGGAGGCATGCCGAAGCGATTGTGGCGCAACTGCCGTCGCAGACGAGCTTCCTCGTCATCCACCTCCGTGTTAGCAGAGTAGTCATCAACATTCTCCTCCACCTCGCTGCCTAAAGCACCAATGTTGTTGTGATGCCGATGAGGAGTAGCGCCGTCTCCTGAAGGTGCTCGCCCAAACTCATCAAGCCGCTTTATCACCTCAGCAAGTGAAGTGTTAATAGCAGCAAGTGAGGTGTTGGTGTCAATCTAAGCCTTCTCCACTTGTCCCAGCCGCTCATTTACCACCTGCACATCACCATCAAGGCCCTCTGTATGTAGCTTGACTTGGCGCTCGAAATGTTGAATGATTCCCCTAGTGCGAGGGGAATGCTGACCAGCATAGCTCTCTGTTCCTGACATGGTTAGAAAGCAACAGAACAAACAATTACAGGAAAGGACACTGTCTCTCAACTTGTATCACCAAGCTCTTACAAGTTCTTACCAAGCCTTAGCAGGAGGTGTCGGCGACCGCGAGTCAAAATATCCTAGAGAGGTGGTGTACAAATGCCCAACGCTAGAGCCTGGTAAGTTGTAGTTTTCTGTGGAGCTATAGGTGGCTGAAAAACATCTCAAGGAAATGCTAGAGCCACGTTAGTCAAAACAAGCTGAATAAACATTCGACGATGGTATGTGCTGGTCCTATGCAAGGCCGTATTAGAGACGCAAGCCTATTCATAGATGTTGTCACGGAACAGCAAGTAAAGCGAAGAAAAGCAACCTGAGATATCTCCCCTTCTTTTCTCTCCTTTTTTCTTTTTTCTTTTTTTGCCCAGAGTCCCAAACTTGGAAATATGAAATTCTAGGACCCCGGAACACCAATTGTCACAAGCACTTTTGCGGAAAATACCAGGGGTAAAACGGTAATTAAAAGATTTTTTTCACGTCCCCCTTGCAGGGAGGGGATCACAGTGAGAGCAGAGAGATATGTCGTGGATATTTTTTTATTAATTTCTGAACAGGGGGGAACCAAATTTGGAAAGGCTAGTTGATTGGATGATGAATGGAAAGGTGGGGGAATGTGGTGGGTGATTGATTCTGATCTGCTGTTATGGTAGAGATGATGGTGTGGCACAATGAATACAGGATTGAACAAAACACGTGACACTAAGGTGATAAGAACATGAAACTCTAAACGACACAAACACTAAGACTAGCAACGACTCGACGACGTAATGCAAATTCAACAAGTATGGCTAAAACAGCAAAAGCAATAGGCCGAAATTGTCTAGGACCGAAAGGATTTTATTCTTTTTTTTTTGCTAATCTTTGGACTATAGGCAGAACAAATCTAAGAACAAGAAGTCTCTCACCGAGCAACCTGGCGCTCTGATACCACTTGATAGAACTAGGCGTCCCGATCTTTCGATGAGAGGAGGTAGCGTCGATTTGGTGGAGGGCGAAGTTGGCGGCCCGACTACAACGAACCCGACGTTGCGCCTTAGCGACCGGTACACCACCCTCCTCAAAGTTATTGATCCCGCGGGCAGCGCGACCAACCTGACCACGAAGGTCTTTGTTCCTGCAAGCAATTGAAGAACCAACAAGAACAAGGGATAACAAGCAACTCAATTGTGAATATGAATTCAGATCGGTTCAGAAACAAAACACACGAAGTTGGGGTTCCGATGAACAAGTAGACTGGCGGCCTAGTCGGCACGCGCGAGTACAAGTAGTAGCAATGGCTAACTGAATCAAACAAAACCCAAAACCATAACTATGGTGGCGGCTGGCAAATTATAGACCAAGGGGCGTGCAGCACTAGGCCTTAACATGGGCCTACTGACTACAACTCGAAATAAAAGACTAAAGCCCAATTAGACTCGGACTGGAAAAGTGTTCTGAATTGTTTTGCATATTCTTGTTGACTCGGAAGGAATTTGGAGGTGATCTCAGATCAGTTGGAAAGAGGACGACCAGAGCTTTCCTTCTTGTACTCGTAGACCTCCAGAAGCCTTCTGGATCAAAAGTTATGGCCGTATGAATTTGACCATCTCTGGGAGTCCGAATCTGATTCCAATTTGTTCTTCCCTCTGAACGCGAACTCAAATATTTTTACATACTCAGGTTCTAACCAGCATGAGGATTCTAGAAAAATTCATTTTTCTTTGTTTTGCCTAAGGTGGAAATATTCATTTTTCTTGGTCTATTAAGCCTTACTTAAGTATTTCTATTACTAAAAATTATACAATGAATATTTTTGAAATATTTTCATATATTCTGATTCTACCAAATTTTATATGAATTTAGAAATTTATTTCACTCAATTTGGATTATTAGTTCAAAAGCTATAACAATGTGAATTGGCTCGGGTTAGATTTTACCAAAAATGGAAAGTACGCTTTCAACCGGAAAAGGCGCTTTCCATTTCTAGGCATGCGCTGACTCACACACCAACAGACTGGGCCTAGCGTCAGTGACACACGCACACACATGCAGCTGACCTGTCAGCGACAGAAAACAGGGGGACTTGGGTTCCATGTTCGCCTTGGTGAACCATCACCAGAGTGGCGGAATGGGTGACATGCTCGACTCTAGTGGACCACGGCACATCCAATGGTGGTACCCATTCGGGTCAAGACCGCTAGAAAATGGCCTACAACTACGTGGGTGCGGCGACTGGCATGGCCGATTGGTCGCGAACTCACCACCGGCGATTATTTCCTCGGGCAAGCATTGGATGAGCATCAGTGAGCCTAATGGACCCTATTTTACCAGCGAATGGAGTCAGAGAAGAACCCGAGAGAGTTGCCCATGGTCACCGGTTGTGAAGAAGAAGAGCAGCGGCGATACAATGCTTCAGCTAGGAACAAGCGAAAATAGTAGCTGGTCAGGGCTTTAAGGACTCACGCGACACTTTAGGACTGAAGATTTTCAGGGATTAATACCCGATTTGAGCTCTGGATGATCCCCCCTTTTCGGCCTCTTACGGCAATGGCGACGAACAAAAATAGGCTGTGGGGAGGCTGAGCAATAGCTAAGGGAAGAAGAGGGCTCCAATGTGATGTGGTACTGGCATTTATAGCCAGCTAAAGTGGTTTCGCCATGACCTAGACGTGCAACAAAGATCAACTTGACTCGGCGCGGAAGAATGGCAAGCTGGCGGAAGCGGTAAATGAGCGGTATGGCACGGGATGACCGAGGTGAAGCGTGGATGAGGTTGGGAGATGCAGACACAGAGGATGTGATGATTCGGCGAGACCCATCAATTGAGCGAGCTCAGCTAAAGTCACCGGATCGGGAGACTTCCTCGCCTTGGTCGGGAGAACAACGGAATGGAGAAGGACGTAGTCTGGCGAGTGGGCATGGGGCCACTGGCAGTGACTGCGAAGCTTTATCCATTGCGCACCAGTGAAATGGGGTTTTCACCAAGAGGGCCCACCTGTTGGCGAGAACGTAAAAATGAAAAAGCGACTCCGGTCTTCATAGTTCAGTCACTGATTTTATTGAGTTGACATATCTTGGTAGGAATTTTCAAAAAAAATTACCAAGGTCTTTGGACAGATTTTAACGTCTGGTAAAAATTTGGGATTAAAATTAGTTACTGAAAAATTAATAATATTCCTACAACAGTGACTGTCCTAAAATTTTGTTTCTAATTTTATATTTACTTTGGTAGAAAATGAAGTCAAACATTTTTGAAACTGTTTATTACAGTTGAATTTGAGCAAATAATTCTACTATAAATTTTTTAAGTCAAAATATTGCATAATTATTTTATAAAAATTCTGACATAGCAATTTCTAGATCTTTAGAGTTTCTATTTTTAAATTTGTAAAAGTCACAAATCACATTATTAATTTATGATATTTTTACCAAAGGTATACATGGTATTGAACTTCTAATGATAATTTTTTAATCTATAGATAAAATGTAAAATTATTGTATTAATTCTGACAATCAGTGTTCAAGAGTTCGCTCGGCGGATTCGTGGTGGTTAGGCACCGCCAAGCGCCAAGGCCGTATTTGCGGTGCCATTGCGGGTCTCGGTGTTTTGACTCTCGGTGGTCGAGAATTAATATAATTCATATATATTATTGATTTTATTATGAATAAATATTTTTTGATTTCTTTTCTAGTTATTTGCAAATTGCAAGACATCAAATATTAAAGTAGAATATTAAACTAAAATACTTGAACACGTACTACTCAATTAATCAAGTAATAAACTAAGTAGTAAATACTATGTTAGTGACTTAGTGTACCTTATTTTGTGGGCGACGATGTGAATCTTTCAATCATGGTCATCAGGTCATGTAAACTGTAGATCAAAATAGTCTCTCTCATAATTTTGTGCCACCCCCATACCCGCCAAGGACAGCAATTTGGGCCCAACCGCCAAACAGGCCGCCAAGAGCTGAATTCATTGCGTTTATAGCCGCCAACTGCAATATCGCCACCAAGTACCGAATTTTTGAACACTGCTGACAATGCATTATTTGGGATTAAAAGTTACTCTCTTTATTTATCTCTTCATTTCTCCATGTATAAAATTTCATTTTCTGGATAAAATGGTTTACTCACATGCTCAAGGTTCTCATGCTAAATTTTTCAAATTTTTACTTTTTATCTTTTTACCTTTTTCTCTTTTTCATTGCCCATTTCTCTTTTATTTAATTTTTCTCACAACACAAAATCCAAGAAAATCCAAATAAAACAAATCACATCAAGGAAAACCCATAAATATTCACATTAAAATTTAAATATAATATTTTTACTATTCTAAAATTTTCGGGCTATCACAGATTTGATATGAGGAGGTTTGTAGAATTCGGACAAGCTGATTGCTTGACTATTGATTTCTCTGTTATTAATTTTCTAAAGGTAACAAATAATATGAAAATATTCTGAAAATTTTTCTGAATGATTATCGGGATCTAAACATGACCTTATAAATTTTTTAGAAATATACATGTCTTCATTATTTTTATAAAATTCAGAATATAAATATTACATTATAGAATTCAATTGCTTATATTAATAATCAATAGTCCACATAATAAAAATTGAAGCATGTCCTTCATACAAAATATTTATATTACAAAATGAAGCTTGACCTTCATACAAAATATTTATATTAATATTGTTTGTTAAATATCTATAGTATAGTAATAATCAATACTCCATACATTACAAATTGAAGCATGTCTTTCGTACAAAATGTTTATATTACAAATTGAAGCTTGACATTCATACAAAATAAAGCATATCCTTAAATATACAACTAAGTTACGATCCGACCTTAATTATGATAGCGGCGTATGTATGTAGTTTTTTCTATGTCTTACATGAGACCTAGGCTGATGTTCCCACTGAAAGGAGAAAGCTCATCAAATTGGTTATAGTCTTCCTCGTTGACTACATTCTTAACTCCGACAATCCTTCTTTTTCCTTGAAGAATCATGTGGCGTTCCTTGTCACCTAGATCCCTTACAAAAAAATTTTATGTAACGACATTAGCAAGTACAAATGGTTCTTCTCTGTATCCGACGTGTTTGAAGTCCACGATAGTGATACCGTACTTGTCGATGTTCATGCCCCTAGGTAGCCTAACCTACTAGCACCGAAAGAGGGGGACCTTCAACGGCCTATAGTCAAGCTCCCAAATCTCTTATATGAATCCGTAGTACGTTTGCATATTGCCATTGCTGTCATATGCATCTATACGGAATCCGTTGTTCTGGTTGGTGCTCTTGTTATCTTGTCCTCTCGTATAAAATGTATATCTATTGACGTCGTATCCTTCAAATGTCAAAATTGTATATGATGGTCCCTTAGCCAATGCTCTCAATTGAGCACACTTTGTCTGCATATGCATCATGTGTCTAAGCAACAAATCTCCAAAGTTATCTCTGTGCTCTCTCACGATCCAAACCTCATATTTAAATGGATTTTTTCTTTGTAACATGTTCTTGTGTATGTTGACATACAGGGCCGTTACAACTGATTGGTGTAGAACTATAAAATGTACTTGCGTGAATGAAGCACGATCGTTAGTACGGATCAATTTCTGACCTAGTGTCCCTTTCCCTTGTAGCCTCCCCTCATGGCGAGATACGGGCACACCAATCAATTTGAGATCCTTATAATCGATGCAGAACTCGATGACCTCCTCGGTTCCCTAACCTTCGGCAATGCACCATTCCGCCTGATGTTGATTATGAACATATTTCTTCACAACCCCCTTGAACCTCTCGAAAGGGAACATCTGATGTAGAAACAAAGGACCAAGAAACTGTATCTCTTTCACAATATGAACAATGAGATGGACTATAATACCGAAGGAGGATGGAGGGAAGCACATCTCAAGCCGGCATGGGGTATGGATCATGTCTTGTTGTAACTTATCCACTTTCAATGGATCAATGACCTTCTGTGAAATCGCGTTGAAGAATGAACACAACTTTATAATTAGGTCTCATACTTTCTCTTGCAAAAGACCCCTAATTGCAATAGGAAGCATCTGTGTCATGATCACGTGGCAATCATGAAACTTCATGACAATTAATTTTAAGTCTTTCATTGAGACTAGCCTCTTTATGTTGGCAGAATGATCGGACGGAACTTTGACTCTGTACAAGCACTCACACATACTAATTTTCTCATTCTTGCTAAGAGTGTAGCAAGCTGTAGGAAGGTACTTTTTGCCATTACCTAGGTCTTCGTGATGCAGCTCCTTCCTGAGTTTCATATCTTTTAGGTCTATCCGTGCGTTGAGTGTATCTTTTATTTTGACAGATATGTCTAGTAAAATACCAAGCAAGCTGTCATATATGTTCTTCTCTATATGCATGTCATCGATCCCATGTCGAACATCCAGGTGCTGCCAATAAGATATGCCCATAAATACTGATCACTTTTTTTCACAAAGGAGCTGTATCATTGGAACTCAAGACTGATGTACTTCTGGCTCCCTTTCCATAGATAATTTTAATATCCTTTACGGCCACAAATATCTCTTTGCCATTGCAATGTTGCGGAGCTGAAACAGTCTCCTTTGTATCGTCAAAAGCTTTCTTGTTGCGATACAGGTGGTCCTTGCGAAGGAACCTATGATGCCGCATGTAACATATTTTTTGGTAGTATTTTAGCCACCGGCTACCTGTATCACCCATGTAATGGACGTATCCATTGAATCCTTTTATAGTTTGCCCGAAAGATAACCAAGAGCAGGGTAATCATTGATAGTTACGAACAACAACACGTGTAGCATGAAATTCTCTCTTTTATACTCATCCTATAGCCGTATACCGTCGTTCCACAATACTAGAAGATCTTTAACTAGTAGTTTGAGGTACACATCAATATCGTTACTAGGCTGCTATCGGCGATTCCACGAATGACAGCCCGTGATCTCAGACCGGTTTTGTTGTGAGGAGGCGTCTTCGGGTAGCTAATCGAGGGGCGAAACCCTAGAGGACTCCCACGCGGAGGGTTTGGCGCCTATGAACTAGGAAGAACAAGTGATTTTTACCTGTGTTCAGCCCCCTTGTGAGAAGGGTAACAACCTTACGCCCCGCTAGATTTCAGATATGATATTTTGAGCCAAGTCTGAGTTCGTGAGTTACAAGTTCTCCGCTAGCTCTTTCTAGTATTGCTTGGCCGATTGATCCAAGCTCCGATCCTCTTCCCCATGCACCCGAGGGCCCTTATATAGGCCAAAGCACGGGTAGGTACAAGGAGGGTCATCATCTTGATCTAAATACATTTAATGCTTCCTCTCGTGTTGTCCCATTCCTCCAGCCTCATTAAATGCCTACGCGTGCCTCTGCCCGGTCCGCCGGATGGGACCCTCTTGTGACAGGTAGGTGAGAGGCGTCAGAGGAATGGGCTTGTTGCGTAAACCTCAGAATCGATAAGCTCGCTATGGCGTGCTCGCCGTTCGACACGCAGATGCGTCGGCGGGAAGGAGCCGAGGCGGCCACCGTCGCCCTAATTTTTGTCTTCTTGGCGGCGGGCGCAGGTATGCCTCGCCAATCGCCGCCACCCGCCACGCGGATCGGGCGCCGGCGAAAGCGGCGGTTTCGCCACACGCCGCCGGGCGCCCGCGGACCGGCGCTGGCCGCGGCCGTGATCGCCCGAGCCGCCACGCGGATCGGGCGCCGCGGCGGCAGGCGTGCTCGCCCACCGCCGCCGGGCGCCACGTGGACCGACGTCAAGCCGGGCGGCGGGCGTGATCGCCGCCCGGCGGTCTCGGCCACACGTGGACCGCACTTTATGCGGTGGAGAGGGTACCCTAGCGTATAATACTCTGACAGTAGCCCCCGGGCCTGCCCTAGAGCGCAGGCCTAAGACTCCTTTTTAGAACCTTCATTTTAATGCACTTCAATGCTTAGTGCGCTCTTGGGGAGGCCACCACTATGAGGATACGACCGCCGGTCCCCTCACAGATCTCGCGGTTTTCCCTTGGGACCAAACGGCGATAACTTTGTCCTTCGTGAACTGGCCGATGTGGGGGTACGACATATAGATGCATCTGTATTGAGCGGTTCACGCCTTCTGTTTTCTGCTTTCTTGTTCCTTCGCCTCTTTTTCCCAAAGCTCTTCGCCTTCTTCGACTCGCCATGGTGAATCCCATCCCAGCCTCCACTGTTGACGCCACCGCCGTGAAGCGGATGGGGATTATCGCGCCGGAAGGCACCTTCCGCTACCGACCGGGGACCGCCACGCCCGTGTGCCTCTCGGACGAGATCGTCCTGCACACCTGGGCCATGATGGCGGGCCTTCTTCCACCCTTTTCCGAATTTTTTCTCACCGTCCTCCATTTCTACTTAAATCCACCATCTTCATCTCACCCCAACTCTATCATCTTCCTCGCCATCTTCGCACACCTCTCGTGAAATGTTCATGGGGTGATGTCAACCTTCTCTCTTCCACCATTTCTTCATTCTGCGCTCCACCAATGACGCATTTAAATAGTGGGGAGTTGCTACTTCCGCCGGGACGGGATGGCCTCCCGCCACATTCCTTCCAAAGACAGTCCAATCGAGGACATGGCGCAGCGATTGGTCAGTACATCCAGATAGCCGCGGGATCGACGCAGGGGTGCCACGAGCGGGCGACGCTAAAATCGGAGCTCGCGGTCGAAGAGACGGCAGAGCTCAGCGCCATGGCGCCCGCGTCGAGATTATGGACGCCGATCAACGGAGGGTTGGTGGCGGGACTACACGCACGGAGGATCAGCCCCTTCGCCGGAGCGTTCGCCTTCATGGCGATACCAGCGATAATGACTGACAGCGCGCGTGGTCTTGACGTAAGCCCTTGTCTTCTTCTAGTTTCCTTTAAGCACATGTTGTTTTTTTTCTGCGGCTTCCTACCAACCGACCGCCATCTTTTTCCCTTTCTTGCGACAGGCGAGGGCAACTTTGAGGAGCCAAACCTGGGCCGGTGGCTTGCCGCGCTGATGCTGCCGGTTCCAACCGGCACGCCTTTTCCGTCGGACGCCCGGCCGCCACGACCGAGCACGCGAGCGCTCATGATCGTCAAAGTTGTTTCGCCAATGGACTCCATTGGGCCGGCGTGATCCCTTCATGACCGCCGGTGATCGAGGATGCTCGCCGGGCGATCGCGGCAAGCGCCACATGTCGCCGACACCGCTGGTTCGGACCCTAAGAGGCCCGCCACGGACCAGCACCGCCACCGCCCGGGCCGTGGCGGTATTTCCAAGGGACGGGGCACAGACGCTTCGCCGCGATTTCACCTCCGCGCTGCCGCTTTCGCAAAGACCGGCCCGGAGCCTTCACTAATCGTGACCTTCTCCTCGGCGCCCGATGGTGGGCGCCGACAACTCTGCCACGGAGCCTGTGCCACCGCTCAACAGGTGGCCTTACACTCTAATGGCCGGCTTGAGCTTGAGGGCGCTACCAAGGGCGGCCTCGAACGCGCCAAGGGTGTTTACACCCGGCTACCACCGAGACGGCGGAGGCCTTCGCCAGCACCTCCGCGCCGCCGCCGCCAAGAACGGCCGAAGATATTCCCAGACTAGCGCCGCCGAGGTCTCGCTGCTCGCGCCGCATTCGCCCGGCAGCCGCCGTGAACTCTTCACCCGTGTGAACGATATGCGCTGCACTGGCGCCGTTTTGCCGCCCTGCATGGTGCCCAGACGGCCCAACAGCTTGCCTCAGTGAGCGGCGAGCTGGAGCGGGAGCGGGAGAGGGCGGCGGCGGAGCTGGCGCAGGAAAGGGCCAACACGACCGCAATGCAGCAGCGGGCGGAACGGGCCGAGACACGGGCAGAGAGGGCCGAGGCGGCGCTGAAGACCTCGGAACTTGAATCCTTCCGGCTGCGGCGCAACCTTGCGATCATCTTTGAAGAAAGCGTTCAGCACCAAGAGGTGCTCGAACCCTTAGGGTGACGCTGAACGCGCCCCTGGAGGACTCGGCGCTTCAATTTGCCCATGCGACCAACCAGGCCGCGGAGGCGCTACGAGGACTCCCTGCCGCCCTAGCCGCTCGCTCCGCCACGGAAGGACGCCAGGTCGCGATCATGGCGCGACCTCACACGCCTTTCGCCGCGCCACCGCGCCGCTTTGATCCCATGGCGGTGGTGACGGCCGGCGTCGAAGGAGACGCAGAGCAGGCGGCTCAGGCGGAGGCGCGGGTGCGCGCGGCTGCTGAACACGTGGCTGGGATGCTACAGGTGGAGCAGCCGGCCATGGACGTCTCCACTCCTCTGGCCGTCGAAGGCGGCGCCGATGATGAGCTTGATTTCGGCGAGGACGAGGAGTGAAGGCGGGCAGCCTTCTTCTGTTTCTCTTCTTTTTTTGCTGCTTTTGTTGATGAACCTGCGTCCAAAAAAAACTTGGACAACTTTTGGATGAATGTTAGATGTTTAATCGTTATTCATGCGTTTACTCATTTTTGCATGCTTGAATTCACCACATTTGCTTGTTAGACGGCCGTCATTCGACTTAGCCAAGACGCTTTTTAGAAACGCCTAATTTAGGGTAGCGTTTCTAAGTCCTGCCAAGTGATTTCATGTGCCCGCTGTGATCGCGAGCATAGATTATGCGGACCACATAAAATGTAGGTGAAAAATGTCCTTAAATCGAACAAGGAACGCAAGACACAGCAAGGCCTTAGCGTCGAGTTTCCACGCGAGATTATCGCAGGTTTCAACCTTCCGGAACTTATACCCTGATGATCGCTAAAAATATGCTCTGCGAACGGCTAAACAACAAGTTCTCGGAAGTGCTCTTAGCCGTAAACACTCAACGGAGACGACGAGCGGTGCTTCAGAGAGCCAACCCGAGGCGTCTGAGCCGTAGGAGAGTTTGTGTCTAAGCGACACTCCGATGACTTGGTCTCACGGACGTTAACACTTAGCACATCTTTCTTATCATGAGGAGCCGTTGGTTTCCAACATTTGCGATAACCACGCCGCATCTTGACCTATCTCGTGATATGATCGCAAGGAAATGGCCAAAGAACGCGTATAAAGCGCTTATCTTATTTCAGATGCCGCGGGATGAGCGACTTGACACGCTGGCGAAAGCACGATGGAGCGCTGGCGAAAGCGGCTCGGGCATCGGGCGAAAGCCCCCCAAGCCATCGGGCGACCGACCTTGGCGAAGCGCCGGGCGATTAGCAAGCCGGGCGCCGGCGAGCACGACGGGCTGGCGAAAGCACGATGGAGCGCTGGGCGTAGCAAATTCAAGCCATCGGGCGATTACAAACCGGCGCCGGGCGAAAGACGACGGAAAGGCCGCGAAAGCGGCATCGGGCGAAAGCGGCCCTGAGCCATCGGGCGATTCACTTTTTCCGGCCGGCGACCAGCAAACCGGGCACGGACGAAAGACGACTGAAGGCTGGCGAAAGCAGCTCGGGCATCGGGCGAGCAGCCCCCAAGCCACTGGGCGACCAGCGAAGACGCAGGGCCTTTCGAGGAAGTAAGCCAGCATCGTTATGCTTACCTGCGGCGCATGAGGCGACTCTGAGAAGGTGAGTAGGCATCTGGAGAGGTATACGCAAGGTAAGCTTTAAAAACATTCTAAGCCCCAGCATGAAGTGTCCTGGCTCGCCTGCTTGGATCCTAAGTCCTTGTGAAATACCAAGAATTGATCCGTGGCGCCATGTGCTCAGCGGCGAAGTTTCGGGTGGCATTAGGTCGACGGCGCCATGGTGACGCACCAACGGTGCTTCAGGAGCCAACCCGAGGTGTACGAGCCGCGTCGAGCACCGTACCTAGCCCGCTTCTAGTCGCCGAGCTAAGTATACACAAAGGCCGAGGATCGTCATGGACTCCACAAAGGAATTAGCAAACGACGGAACCAGCGACATTCATGCGCATATTCGCCACTCAAGGCACAATCGAAGAGGAATAATAATGGCGGTTAAGAGTTTTTCAGCAACAATTTTATCGACGCTGACCGCCCGACCAGCCAGAGAGGGACGACTCGAGGTCGGTGGAGCAAACCGGCCGGGTACTTACAATTCCTTTAAGGGTAGAACTTCCGAGCAGCTCGATGTTGTAGGAGTTAAATCGACTCGCCGCCCCTCGATGGCTAACCAGCACGCCCGGCCGAGATATCGAGACCACCTTGAAGGGCCCTCCCACCGGGGAGACAAATTTTATGTAACCCTAAGCATGCGTCAATTTCTGCAAGAAGACCAGGTCACCCACCGATGTTCTCTCAGAGACCCGGTGGCGTGGTACCGCTGAGGCTTTGTCGATAACAGGCGGCACGCAAAGCGGCCGATCCCGCACCTCCTCCAGAGGTTTACCTCTTCTCACGGAGACCTTCTTGGTCTTCTTCATTGAAGGCGGAGCAGCGGCGAGCCGAAAGCGACAAAATCGGAGGGGAGAACAACCTCGGCGCCATACACCAAGAAGAAGGGTGTCTGGCTGTTGCACGGCCGGGCGTGGTACGGCGACCACAAACCTGGCCGGAGTTCTTCCGTCCATCTTGCACCCCGCCAGGAGTCGATCAAACGCCCTTGTCTTGAGGCCCTTCACAACAGGCGCATTGGCGCGCTCCGCTGACCATTGCTCATGGATGGGCCACCGGTTTAAACATACCTTGGTGCCCATTTCTTCACGTAACCTTAAAAGCCGCTACGGTGAACTCGGGTGCCGTTAGTCGGTGATGATGCGGTTGGCGACTCCAAAGCGGTGAAAATCCCGCGATGAACTTAACAGGCAGCGCCGTGATGGTTCAAGATCGCCGGCCACCCACTTGGTGAACTTGTCGATGGCGCATTTAAGAGGTGGGTGAAGTTCCCCTGGCCCAAGAACGGGCTCAGATATCCGGCCCTGCATCGCGAACGGCCAGGAGAGCGGGATGGTTTGCAGAGCTTGGGCTGGTCGGTGGGTTTGCCTGGCGAAGAACTGGCAAGCTTCGCATGTCCTCACCAGCTCGCAAGCGTCCTGGAGGGCGGTAGGCCAATAAAACCCTTGGCGAAACGCCTTGCCGACTAGAGTTCGGCCGGACATATGGCTCCCGCACACGCCTCCATGGATATCAGAGAGCAGGCTGCTCCCCTCTTCCCGAGTGATGCACTTCAAGAGAACTCCGCTTACGCTCGCGATATAGAGGTCCCCACCTACCGAGTATAGCACTTGGCCTTTCGTGCAATCTTCTCACTGAGGCATCATCGTCGGGGATCACTTGGTCACGCAGGAAGGCCAGGATAGGATCCATCCATCGATCTCCCGCCTAAGGGTGGCGACCACTCGGTGCTCGCCGGGTACTACCGGGCCGAAGCTTTTCTCGGTGTCTGCTCGGCAAAGATCGCCATCTTTCCTCCGGGACTGGGGCCGAGGCGGGCACGCCGCCTTCCTCCCTCGAATTGAGGCCGCGACATGCATCGCTTTCCCCACCGAGCCGAGGTCGCGACAAGCTTTGCCGTTGTCCCCACTGAGGCGTGGGCTGCGACGGCGACACCATCATCCCCACCGAATCGCGGGTCTGCAATGGACGGTCGCGATAGTCTTTCTTCAAGACCCCGACCGGGCTGGAGCCCTTGAGGATGCTGGTGGGACACTGTCCGCAAAGGTGGTTGTCGCGTCGAGGATATGAACATACCCGCACCTTCAAAATGACGCCCATTCTTCTGACCTCCGCCAGTACGCCCGCCATGGTGGGGTCGGAACATTGAACTCCTTCCGTGCTTGATTAATGACTAGCAGGAGTCTCCTTGACTTGGAGACGCCTAATGCCCGGCCCGAAGCGACAAGCGCAGACCCTTCGCCAAGAGACCTTCATACTCTGCAATATTGTTGGTGGCCTTGAATTCGAGGGCGACCACGTCTTGGAGGGTGTCACCGGTCGGGAGACCAGACAACTCCAGCCCCAGCGCTTTCCAAACCGAAGACCCATCAAAGAATAACGCGTGTGGGGAAGGCACGGCGCTTCTTCGGCCAGAGTGGCGGAGTCCACTCGGCATTTAATTCCGCCAACTTTTGACTCTTGATGGCGGTCTGCGGGGCACAAACTTGATGTTAAATTCCCCACTCCACCGACCATTTAGCAATTCGCCCCTCCGCTTCACGGTTGCCAGGAGAATCTCGCGCAAAGGGTAGGTGTGACCACGGTAATTTCCGCCCTTGGAAATAATGCCGCAGCTTCTGGACGCCACTAGGATTGTGATACAACATCTTTTGAGCTCGGATACCGGTCTCGCTTCATGCAATACTTTGTCGATGTAGTAGATCGCCTCTCAACGCCTTCCTCTCTCGCGATCAACACGGCGCCACCACCTCGGGGTGGCAGCAATATCTGTATAAAGGCTCACTCCGGCGGGAAACCAAGACCGGGAGAGGAGAGGTACCGCTTCAAATCTTCAAATGCCTTCTGCTACTCGTCCGCCCACTAAGTGATTAGTCTTTTTCAGCAGCTTGAACAGAGGCAAGCTTTTTTCTCCCAATCGGGCAATGAACCGCCCTAGGGAGGCCAGGCGACCGGCCAAACATTGGACTTGCTTGAGTCACGCTGGCGGCTTCATGTGCTCGATGGCCGATATCTTGTCGATTGGCCTCAATGCCCATTTGGATACCGAAACCCAACAAATTTTGTCGAGGGGCACACCGAACACGCATTTTTCCGGGTTGAGCTTCAGGCGATTCATCCGGAGGTTAGCAAAGGTCTCCTCCAGGTCTTGGATCATTTCTTCACTCTTTTTGATTTTCACCACCAAGTCATCAACGTATACCTCCAGATTGCGCCCTATCTGAGGGCGGAAAGTAATGTGCATGGAACGCTGGTAAGTAGATCCTGCATTCTTTAAACCAAAAGCCATCCTTACAAAACAGTATACACCGGTTGGGGTTACAAAAGCAATCTTTTCTTCGTCTTCAAGCGCCATGCTAATCTGGTGGTACCCGAGTATGCATCCAAAAAGCTGAGAATTCACACCCTACCGTGGAGTCTACGATGAGGTCGACTCGTGGCAGGGGATAAGGATCTTTCGGGCAGGCTTTGTTGAGGTCGGTGAAATCGACACACATGCGCCACTTCCCGTTGGATTTCTTGACGAGCACGGGGTTGGCAAGCCACTCAGGATGAGAGACCTCCTGACTATTCCGCGCCGGCAGGCTTCTCTACCTCCTCTCGAATGGCATCTCGCCGCTCGGGCCGCCTCCGGACCTTCGCGGATCGGGCGCGACGCTCGGGCGTTGTTAATTGGTGCTCGATCACCTCCTGGGGACCCCGGTCATGTCGGACGGTTGCGAGCGAACACGTCTGCGCTTGATCGAGGAAGGTGACGCGCGTTTTCCTATTTGGCGCCGAGGTTGGCGCCAATGTTGACGATCTTTTTCGGTTCGCCCCACTCAGGCGACCACCTTAACCTCACCGGCGAGCCGGGCGAGGCACGGTCCGGCCCGAGGGCTCGAGGAAGTAAATGGCGTCGGGCGGCCGCGCAGTGGCACCGGCCGATCCCAAGCTTGCTTGTGGCAACAAGAGGACCTCGACTTGTCCACGGTGAGGACAATGGGGCCTGGGCCTGGCATCTTCACCACCATGTAAGCATAGTGGGTGACCGCCATGAACTTGACCAACGCCGGTCGGCCAAGGTATGCTATACGGGAGGTCGAAATCGGCGACCTCAAGTCCACCATCTCGGTGCGGTAGTTATCCTTCTCCCGAAAGTGACGGGAGGCAACTTGACCCAAGGGGACAGACCAGATCGGGGCTACCCCAAAGAAAGCAGCGGTAGGGCGAAATCTGTCTCGGGATCTGCGGCGCCATGAATGCCGACGACGAGAGGTTGAGGAGCTACCTCAGCCCATCAAGCCTCCCCTACCAAGACATTCCGGACCGTGGGTGCGACCACGATCGGGAGAGGCCCTAGGCTAAGGGTGCATTCAGATGGTGGTCGGCCCGACTGAAGGTGATCGCTTGCTCCGACCACTTGATGTCCGACCACCCGAAGCTCGACGCGTGGCGCACATCTCCTTTCACCGCTTATAAGCGGTGTTGAGGGAATGGTGGATGAACCACCATAGATGTACGCCACAGTGTGATCCGCCTGCTGAAAAGCCAAGGGGGCCGGATCCTCGTCTCGATCATCATCACCAGGGCGGCGCTCCTTGAGCCGCTGCTCTACCATCCTATTTACGACCCGGCATCCGTCCGTGTCGCAGGCGTGTTGGTCCCTGTGGATGGGGCAGAGAGTTCGCCCTCCTTCGCCATCGAGGTCGTTTGGCGATCATGGCGGTCTTCGCGCCCGATCACGACGGTCTTCCGCCGATCGCGGCGGTTATCACGCCGATCACGGCGATCGCCACGCCGGTCCGCGGCTGCGCTTTAATGTGGCGGTCTTCATCGTCGCTCGGCGCCAAGACCTGTCTGGTCTCTTCTCGCTTCGCGCCTTCTTACTCGCTGGCCGGAACCTTCGAGGTCCGGCCTCATCCTTGCTTCGCCACCATGGGCGGTGCGGCCCCTCGCCTCTCCTGCCGCGCACTTGTGTAGGGAGAACAGCTTCGGAGGTGGTACCGATGAAAGCGGGTAGCCATCTTCTCTTTCATCTTGCGATCGCACGCCCCCCGGAAGGCGATAACGACCGATCTTTCGAAAATATGGGGATCGTGTTGCGGCAAAGGACAAAACCGCCGAATGAAGTCGCATGGCGACTCCCTTCTCTCGCTCCGGGCGGAGGTCATCCTCCACGCTGGGCTATAAAGGACCCTTGAAAGTTGGCGACAAAGAGGTCGCACAACTCTCCCCACGAGTGCTGCAGACCCTCGGGGAGGTTCATGACCAAGAAGGCGGAGCCTGTCGGGCCGCTCGGAAGGTAATTGGCCATGACCTTTTCAGATCCACCGCCGCTCGCACCCCGTTGTGTATATTTGCAAGAACTCCTCCGAGTTGGTGGTGCCATCGTATTTTCCATGGATGCCGGGCGAAATCTGTCGGAGCCACACCGTGGGGCGCAACTGACGAGAGAAAGCCCGCACCGACGCCGTGAGGGAACCCAACCAAACGCGGGAGCCTTGGTCCCGAGATCGCCCGGGAGCGTTAGGCTCGTTCCTCGTCGAAGTCGGAGGTGATCCTCCTCCTCGTCCGGAATGAGAGCCTTGAAACTCTCACCGCCGGAGACTATCTCGCTTCGTGGCGGCGCTCGGGCCGGGCGTGGCAAGCGGCTGGTCGGTCGCCGCCAGGCTGGCGGCTTTCATCGAGTGCGACCTAAGGTCCCCACGGTTCATCTGCAGAACCGGGACCGCGCCATGAGTCCCTTCTTCGGTTCCGCCCGCTGCCACGACCACCTTTGTCGGGCGGCTGGGGCCTGGTGCGCCAAGATCGCCTCAGCACCATTGCACTGCAGTGGTGCCCGTGTCGGGGCCCTACCGAGCTGGGCGCCCACGAGACCGGCGATGCTCGAGCCACGGAGTGGCGGAGAGTCTCTGCAAGTTCCACCGAGGGTGGTCCAAGAGGAGACAGACAGATGTAGGTTTTGAGCTAGGGTGGCGCCCATGGCAAGCAGCGCCCAGACAGAGGCCCCCGCCGGATCCACGAGCAAGGCCGCCACCGCGAGGGCGGGTCGTGGTGACCCTCCGGCCGACAGATCACGGAGGCGCCCAACACCACTCACCCCGCTTGATCTTGGATGAGAGCCCGCCATCCCTGATCTTGGCGGACTCACGACTAAGCAAAAAAGAACACCTGAACTTCACCGGAGTTGGCGGAAAAAGCCAACCACTAGCCCCTACAGTGCGCCTGTCGACGATTCCACCAGACAGGCCCGTGATCTGAGACCGGTTTTGTTGGGAGGAGGCGTCTTCGTGGTGGTTAATTGAGGGGCGAAACCCTAGAGGACTCCCACGGAGGGTTTGGCGCCTATGAACTAGGAAGAACAAGTGATTTTTACCTGTGTTCGAGGCCCCTTGTGAGAAGGGTAACAACCTTACGTCCTGCTAGATTTCGTATATGATATTTTGAGCCAGTACAGAGTTCGTGAGTTACAAGTTCTCCTGCTAGCTCTTTCTAGTATTGCTTGGCCGATTGATCCAAGCTCCGATCCCTCTTCCCCATGCACCCGAGGGCCCTTATATAGGCCAGGCTAACGGGGTAGGTACAAGGAGGGTCATCATGCTGATCTAAATACATTTAATGCTTCCTCTCGTGTTGTCCCGTTCCTCCAGCCTCATTAAATGCCTACGCTGCGTTTCTCGCCCCGGTCCACGGATGGGACCCTCTTGTGATGTAGGTGAGAGGCGCCGAGGAATGGGCTTGTTGCGAAACCCTTGCAATCGATAAGCTGCTATGGCGAGCCTCGCTGCTCGACACGCAGACGTCGGCGGAAGGAGCCTTCGAGGCGAAGCCACCGTGCGCCCACCTTTTTGTCTTCGGCGGGCGAAAGCAGGCGCCTCGCCAATCGCCGCCACCCGCCACGCGGATCGGGCGCGGGCGCAGCAGGCGTGTTTTCGCCACCGCCGCCGGGCGCCACGTGGACCGGCGCTGGCCGCGGCCGCGGATCGCCCGAGCCGCCACGCGGATGGCGCCGGCGGCAGAGGCGTGCTTTCGCCCACCGCCGCCGGGCGCCACGTGGACCGACGCCTTTGGCGCGAGCGTGATCGCCGCCCGATGGCCCGGCCGCCACGTGGACCGCACTTTATGCGGTGGAGAGGGTACCCTAGCGTATAATACGCTGACAGCTGCCTCGGCCCTTGTATCAGCATCGGAATCATAATGTACTTCCGCTTTATACAAAGCCATTGAGGAAGGTTATAGATACATAAAGTTACCAGCCAAATGCTATAACGACTACTCATGTTGCCGAAAGGATTCATCCCATCCGTACTGAGCCTGAACCTTATATTCTTCATATCATATGCAAAGTGTTCCTTGTGTTTTCTATCTATGTTCATCCACTGCGCGGAGTCAGTAGGGTATCTAAGTATTCCATCCTTCTTACGCTCTTCGACGTGCCATCGTAGCAATTGAGCATGCCTTTTCAGATGGGGCATTGTAGGGAAATACCACACCACCTTGGCTAGGGGTCTTTTCTTCTTATGGTGCGCCTCGACGTCATCGTCACCGTGCTTATACCGAGATGCCTTGCAAATAGGACACGCATCCAAACAATTTTAAGTAATTAGATTAAACAATAGTTAATTATGATGTGCTACTACATTTAAATTCAATCTACGTATTAAATGCAATCACTAATTTAGTCTTCTAAATATTTAAATTCAACCTACATCATAATCTCACCAATCACTATACATATAAAAGTTGGTAATTTAAAATATAGTCTCTAGATTAGAGCTCTAACTATGCTCACTTTGCAATCAATAATTCTCACAACCTACAACAATATAGAATGTAATATCCAACTAAATGAACTACCAATGAAATGTACATCAAGATATGAACGTTAGATCACGAATTAGAAATGAATTTCACCAAATTTGAGAGCAAAAATTTGCCCTCTCTACCCCAACTGAGCAAGAATTGAATAGAGCTCCTCTCTGTTCTGCACAGGTTGGGGAAGGAAGCCAGGATATATATAGTGCCAAATTATCACTACCGGCTCTTGCTCTGGAACCGGCAGTACTATATCACTGCCACTTCTATCTTTAAATCTGGCAGTGATATCACTGCTGTTCGCGCGGGATATATATTATCATTGCCGGTTATGCTTTTGAATTGGCAGTAATATATCACTGCAAGTTCTATCTCTAAATTTGGCAGTGATATTGCTGTCGTTTGCGTGGGAAAAATATACTGTTCTTATCACTGCTAGTTAAACTTAGAACCGACAGTGATAAGATTATCACTGCTAGCTTGGGCCTCCCCGGCAGTGATGGGGAGTTGTGGATGAACCAGTCTTTAGTGGTGCAGGTGTGCAGCCAACTCTGGATGAGCCACGTGAGGAATACAAGCCAGGAGGAAATGCACTACACATGGAAACTTGTTTTCTTTGGATCGGTACAAGTCTAGTCCGATTGAACTAGTTTATTTATTTCATTTAGTTCGAGGTGTAAAGGCATTACAAGTCGGATTGGTTTATTTTGTGCGCTTCCGAAGGAAATATAAATATGTTTAGTTGAGTAAGAGTCGGACTCAAATCCGAGTCTTTAGTGAGTCAAATGTGTGGCTGTATGGCATATAAATCCAGGGCTAAGCGCCATGTAAAAAGAGGCAGGAAGGTGATAATGGGGCAGTGATCATCTCCAGAAAACGCCATATTTGGCGACCAGTTGTGTGATTCGAGTCCTTGTGAAATTGATCTAGGTTTTCATTGGTTGCTGTGTACGTAATTCTGAGCAGTAGCATTGGTGTTGCGCACTGAATTTGCAAGGAAGTTCCTCTCTTCAATTCACCTTGCTACCGACAAAATACAATACTAATGAATTTTTTTTAAATAATATTATTTTATTTTGAAATTGCGACATTAATACACGTATTTTAAAAATTGCAGAAATAATATCCGGTCGCCAAACGGTTTGGCGATAATAGGGTAGTCGCCAAACGGTTTGGCGACAATATCCTAATCCAAGATTTCAACCGCCGACCCGGTTATTGTCGCCAAGTCAGGAGTGAGTCGCCACACCGCTCGGCGACTACTTAGTAGTAGCCGAGCCGTTTAGCGACTACTAGTAGTCGCCGGCGGTGTGGCGACCACTGTGACTAGTACCGCAGCGAGATCGATCGGCCTGCCCGACGGAGAAGACAGAGAGAGAGAGCGAGTGGCGGCGGCGACGGCGAGAAAAAGAGAGGAGAGGGAGAGGGAGAGAGGGAGAGGGAGAGAGAGAGAGAGGGAAGGGGAGAGAGAGCGCGCGGTAGAGTGAGGGAGAGAGCGCTGTAGAGAGAGAGAGAGCGCGGTAGAGAGAGAGAGGGGGAGAGCGCTCGGGAGGGAGAGGTGGAGAGAGAGAGAGGAGGGAGGAAGAAGAAAGAAGAGGAAGAAGAAGAGGAAGAAGAAGAAAAAAGAAGGTAAAATCGTCGATTTGTAATTTTTTTTAATTTGATAGTGACTACTATAAATAGTTAGATGTGTAGTTAATATTTTTGTGAATTAGCTATTCAATGTTAGCTATTTAGATTTAGATATTCAATTTAGCGAGAATATTAGCGATTTAGATATTCAGTGTTAGCGAGAATATTAGCGATTTAGATATTCAATGTTAGTAATATTAGATGTGTAATATAATTAATTAGTTGTAGTTAATATTTTTGTAAATTAGCTATATTAGATGTGTAATAAAATTTTGTCATTGTAGTTAATATTCTTGTTAATTAGTGATATTAGATATTCTCACGTTGATATTACTTGTTAATTAGTTAATATTCTTGTTAACTAGTGATAAAATGTTGTCGTTGTAGTTAGATATTCTTGTTAATTAGCGTTGTTTAGTTTAGATTAGCGATATTAAATGTTAGGAGTGTTATAAAATTAATTTTGTTTAGTTAGTGATATTAAACGTTAGTGGTGATATAAAAATCAATTTTGTTTATGTGTCGTCAGAAGAATGTCTAATGCAAAGATGAAATTTAGGTATATTATAGCGATGGTGAAATAAAAATTGGGCAAAATGGTGTTGATTTGAGCGGTTTTATAAATACAATGGCGGAACACTTATGCCCCGATAGAGTTAGCATCCGTGATATAAAGCTTTGTTGACCAAATATTTTTCCTGGATCCAAGTGTTTACTCGTTACTATTCAAGCCGATTCACGCAGTAGTAAGGGTGACCCTCTGTGGGAGTTGAAGAAAATAGATCGACGTACTTATGGCATAAATGGTTAAGGTGGTGCAAGGGATCTAGCCTTGAATGTGTAATGTCAGCAAAGCGTGTTCTAGAGAAGAGGTGAATATTAGCGACGTGGGCTAAAGCAAAGACGTCGGCTATAGCTGAACAAGTTCGTAGTGGTGCGGTTGAGGTAGCAATGAGGATGATAACAGGATGCAAAGAAACGCGAAGGTCGAGCAGATGAAGGGAAGAAATCGAGCAACTTGTTGATCAATTGGAGTTGGTGGACCATATGGCGATGCAAGATGAAGCTGAAATGTTGGAGTGTGATGATGACATCGACGAAGATGAGGAAGGGGGAGGAGATGATGATGAAATGCATGGTAGTATCGGGACAACGGATGTACCCATCCCCGACGAGTGGAACAGAAAAACAAAGCTGATATGGAAGTTTCGGGGGCATGACTCGCTGGGAGTATGCTAGCAATGCCGCTCTATGAATCAAGTTTTCGCAAATAATTACGAGTTGAAGTTGGAAGTGAGGGGTGTGGGCACTATCGCGCAGAGAGAGTTCAAGTTATTTTGTCCACCCGATAGATACACAAAGGAAGTGCAGAATCAAGGATGTGAATTCGAGTACATGCATACAAGCCAAGGCGAGACATTTTGGATTGCATCACGAGTAGATGGGCACACGTGCGACTAGAAAATATTCTGGTGAAACACCGTAACTTGAATGCGGCTGTAATCGCTAGCGTGATGTTCAATGAGATCATTGAGAAGCGGAACATTGAGTGTTCTTATATTCAGAAAGCAATGTTGAGAACATTTAAGTACCGTGATCGCTTACTCGATGGCTCGCGCGTATGGCTAAAAGGCATTAGAGAAGAGGTTTGGCACATATGAGGCTTCAGATGTAACCTACCTCGTGTGCTTGATGTCTTGAAGGAAACCAACCTCGCACGCATAACCGCTTTTTGAAGAAAGTGAAGCGGATGGTAACGGGTTCCATATTTCGTCGTCAGGCTTTTTTCACTGGGTCCTTGCATTGCGCTATTCGTGTATCGCCGTCCATTCTTCAAGGCCGATGGTACATTCTTGATCGGGAAATACAAGGGCAGATTCTAACGCCATTGCAATTGATGGGAACAACCACATACTTCCATTGGCCTTTGCATTTGTTGAGGGTGAGAACCGGATAGTCGGCTATGGTTTTTCGACATTTGAAGTTCGGGGTAGTTCGTGATCGCCCAACGTGTGCATCATCCATGACCGCCATAAAGGTATCATTTCGCAATTAAGACTCTACAGAGGACCTTGATGAGCCTTTTTCTATGGCGGACATGCGTAATGTGGTGCATGAGACATTTGGAAGCAAATTTTTCAAAGCAGGCTCAAGAGTAAGAAGTCGATGAACCTATTTAAGAGGTTATGCAAGGTAACTGCATGTAAGTTCAACGCGATATTGGCCGAAGTTGATAAGCACACTACCGCATGCATTGAAGAGTCAAGAAGCAACCAAAGAACGCTAAACGATTGCCCACCCAAAAGGCTATCACCCCTTGAGCGCCGATCCTCAAATCGAGGAGACGATCGCCAAGAAACATTAAGTGTTTCTCGACCGATAGAGGCGAGCCGTTGGAGAAGTGGGCATTGCTCCATGACACCGAGGCGCTTAGGTTAGTATACTAAATTAACATAGCCGTGACGATCGCTGTTAGAGTTATTGTGCTAATCGATATGTTTGAATGTGTTCAAGGTCATGACAACGAACATAGCCGAGGTTTACAATTGGGTCATCGAGGCTCAAGGCCCGCTACCACTTGTGGCTATCCCGAAGGCATGCTACACGGCATCGCTGGCTACTTCCAAAAAGGCATGCGAGGTCAGATTTCACGCCACGACATTGCAAACGCCAGCATCAGGCGCGATGATGGCCTCACATGGAGGAACGCATCAAGAAAGCTCACCGCATATGGTGCGAGCTTCGAGTGACCGAGTACCGCTTGAAGTGACTCTCCTGTAAAGGGGGTTGGGAACCGACACGCAAGTTATTACACACGAGGTTAACCTAGGCCAGGGGCCACCGGATGGTGTGAATGCACCGCAAGAAGCCAAGACTTCTTCATATTCCCCGCCGCATGTGATCGCAGCCAGGGCAATTGGGATGAACACGCCGCAACACGTGTCCCTTTTCTACCAAGGGTCATGCTGTCAATACATGGTCCGTGAGTTCCGTGGTTTTCGAGCACATGGTGATTTCACCGCCATTAACAGAGATGTGCGATATGCTCACCAATGCAAATATGCGGAGGTGCACCAGTAGCGAGCTGGCCATCCACAGCCTAGGCGATTTGCAATGACATGGATGAATCAAGTGGGTGGCCCTGTTAGGAGGTGCTCTCGATAGGTGAGTACGGGCACAAGGCAACGCAATGCCCGTAGTGTTATGTAGTGAATTATGTAATTTGTATTGAATTGTGTAATATGTATCATTTTATCCTATGCTAGGTATTTGCTGTTACATTGACTATTTTATCAATGTCGAGTTGTATTGAATGCTTAACAATGCTTAGCTATGATTGTACCTTTGTCATCTTTTGTATTGAATTGCGTAATATGTTTGTCGCTTGTTTATTTATGTCTAACTCTTCATTTTTTGATTTACATTACTAATCATATTGTTTTCCTGCTTGCTTGCAGGATGGAGCACCCGAGTCACTCCTTGACTCTTCGCTGGACCGACGGCACCATTCGCTCGGCCCACGCCACACGTATGCTGAGAGGGTGCCTCGCTGCAGTCCGTGTGTTGCTAGGTCAAGGCTCCACCCAAACTTTCTACGCCCGGTGAGTTGCACTACATTTACATGTTTCTTTGCTCGCACAATTGCATTTCGCCTAACAATTGAATTTACATGTCGATAGGTTGGCACTTGCCGGGTTGCTTCCTCGCCAAGATGATCGAGGCCTCACCGAGGACGTGGCCGAGGCCGAGGATCTCGCGGAGGGCGACGACGGTCCGTGAGCGGTCACGGCGTTTTCGCTCGACCGAGCTCATCGTTTAGTCTCGTGGACCGCTGGCCCCGGAGATGCACACTTTCCACCGCCGCTCGGGAGGTGACGGCCACCCGCAGATGTCGCGATGTTTACAGGTTGCCTATCGCCGGGCACCGATCGGACCTCGCTGGCTCTCAAGGGCGGGCAGTGACTCGCAGAGAGGTTCGCTGGAGTGGCTCACATCGACCCGACGATACCGCCGCTAGGAAGAAGCACGGCCGCTGAGGAGGTGGTTGGCCCGCCGAGGTGAGTGCTTCCACGTATATGTTATTCTAATTTTTGTAACATTATTAACATATTACTATATATTAATTGTCATAGTCGAAGACATGGCGGCGACCCCACGCTGCACTGTGGCCCGACACTTCGAGGCCTACCGCTTTGGTTGTTTGGGATGGTCATGTTCACGCATCACACACGAGACAGCTGCGGGACGACGGTGGATAGCTCACGCATGGGCTATCGCGACGCCATCGACCTGCATCAGTCCCGCCGGTGTCCCGGGTTCGGCGGTTTGTTGTTTGTACCGCTACTTTGCGACGCTGCGGCGTGAAGCCGAAAGCAAGACCGCTAACCCGACCGATGCCCCTACTTCTCCAAATTTTGGTCGCTCGAAGCGCTTCCCTGGTTGACCCTTAGTCTTCCCGCTGACAAGACACCGCCGAGATGTACGGGGCACGACATCGACCGCCGATCGCGGGCTCGCTGGACTCGGCGATGGGTAATTTTTTTCTTGAATTGCATTTATCAAATTTTATTTGCAATGCATGTGCTTACACATATTTTTTTCCTTTTGCATCCACAAGCATGGGAGGCAGTATCGCTCAGCAGACCACTCCTTCACACGGAGGCGCTCAACCACCGCATGCGGCCTAGGTGGTCTGGGACCTTATAGCGAAGCGCAGGTTCAGATGAGCCGCCTACTGGGCTCTTGCGCATGGTTATAGGGACCAAGGTTACGGGTCGACGACGAGGAAGATTGTCCTCGACGTCTACGTGGAGGACTACGCGCCGCACCGAGTCCTCAGACAGTTCGGCCTACGACAGCCGGTCCCTGTTCCTTGGTATAAATCCAGGGCTAAGCGCCATGTAAAAAGAGGCAGGAAGGTGATAATGGGGCAGTGATCATCTCCAGAAAATGCCATATTTGGCGACCAGTTGTGTGATTCGAGTCCTTGTGAAATTGATCTAGGTTTTCGTTGGTTGTTGTGTACGTAATTCTGAGCAGTAGCATTGGGGTTGCGCCCTGAATTTCCAAGGAAGTTCCTCTCTTCAATTCACCATGCTACGGACAAAATACAATACTAATACCTTAACATGGCAAGCCTCACGCCTTGCTTTCCTGCAGGGCCTGACAGATCCCCATCCATGCTTGAGTTGCGCCTCCGCAAGGCCGACCTACCCCACCTCCATGGCTTTGCCGCTATGCCTAGCCGAGCTCCACCACGGTTCGCATGGTGCCTTTGCTACTGTGCTCACTTTGCTGCACCCTCTATATCACGACGACCCTACTCCGTTTGGGTTGTTGTTCCTAGAGCTAGGCACTTACTAGAGTTTTTTTGGACTAGTCCAAGGCATGGTAGACAAGGCCAAGCACGATAGTGTAGCATGAATTTGAATTTTCGAAACCATAGTCGCCACCCCTCCTTTGCCTAGAACCGCGCAATCGGCACTAGCGCTCCAGCGCATGGTGTTCCTACCACATACATGTGGATACCTTGGAGGCGTTGCTGCGAAGCTTCAATATTTGGACGATCTGCAACCTACGATAGTCACAAGAAGCTATTGGAGGAGGCACTGACAATCGTCATCATGATTTGAGTTTTGAGGTAGATGATTTGTGTATCTCAGTGTTACCATTCTTTAAGTTGTCAAAAGGTTTCACATTAAAGGGAAGATTGTGCCTAGATATGTTGGTCCATTCGAGATTTTGAGCTGTCGAGGAAAGGTTGCTTATCAATTAGAATTTTCGCAGTTGCTAGCAGGAGTGCATGATGTGTCCCATGTGTCACAGCTTGAGAAATGCCTCAGAGTGCTAACAGAGTGGACGCCATTATAAGCAATTGAACTGTAGGAGGATCTGACTTAAAAAGAGGAGCCAATCAAGATTTTGGATGTGATGGAGCACAGGACAAGAAATAAGTCTATTCATTTATGCAAGAGTGCAGTAGAGCAATCATTCAGAAAGTGAAGTTATCTGTGAGCGTGAAGAGCATCCAAGTCATAATTTCAAACCTATTCTTCTAGTTAGCATGTAATCTCGAGTCGAGATTCGCTAAAGGAGGTTTGTAACATTCCAAAATTTGCATATAATATTATTTTATTTTTATTTGTGCATTTTGTATTTTTTTATTTATTGGATTTTTCTAAAATTTATTTTAATTTATTTTAAATTAAGTATATTGGTCTTTTGTGGAAAATAATTATATATAGATAAAATTTATATAGAGTTTGATTAAAAATATTTTATTTAAGTTCAAAATGTCTTAAAGTATTTATGATAATTTTCTTGGTTTTTTTTAATATTTTTATTGCTTGAAACAAACTAAATCAATTTTTGGAATTATTTTAAAAGACAAATCGAAAAAATATTTAGTAGTGCGGGTCCAAAGCCCAACACTATGCGCCCATTTATGCTATGCTCTTGGCCCGTTAGCCAATCCTTTGAATTTGATGGTTGGTCAGAGGATTTGAATCGATCGCTAGGATTCGATGTTGAAGTTTTATTAACACTAGCGCCGGGTTACCGTTGGATTTAGATCAAACGTGGTAATCAAGGCGCAAGCGCTTATGGATTCCACCTGATCTTAGCCGTTGGAAGGTTATGTGTGTGTGGGCAGGATTAGATCTTGTCAATGAGATCTGAGCCGTTGATCTAGACACGTGTATGGCGCTTTTTCTTTGTCTTCATTGTGTCCAATCTGGACTCTACCGCCATGAAGACCTCAGAGTTCTCTTCTGTGTAGGGCTCAGACATCTTGGCTATTTAAGGAGGGGTAGCCGTCCATGGTTCCTTGTCCCATCGCGCATCCATAGACACCAGGAGCATTACCAATGCCGACACCATTTTAGCGCAAGAGCTTGCCATAGTCTAAGTAGCGCCGCCACTCATTTTTGTGTTATTGTGCCATCGACAACAAATTCTTTGCCACTCGGATCCTAGAGATGAGTTCACCAGACCACACCGTGTTGGATCCATAGCTTTTAATCACCAAAGCTTGCCAAAGCGCCATCTGCAGCATCATAGTCTTCAATGCCGGTGGTAGTCCACGGCTGTGTCACCATCATCGTCGGGGGAAGCTTTGACCATCAGATCATCCATCAACGACTGAGATCACACCATGTTAATAGTGAACCACGCCGATTAGGGTAGACTGCTTCATCCGCGACGCCCATCATCGTCGGTAGGCGAGTTAAGAAGGATAATATTATCACCGCCGTTCTAATTTCAACCGACAAGGATATATCACCGCCGGTTCTAATATAAACCGGCAAAGGATAAGAATAGTAAAATTTTCCAAAGATTTAATGGAGGCAATATCATTGCCGGTTAAGAGAGACCCGCAAAGTGATAAGAAGATATCACCGCTTTACATAAAAATCGGTAGTAATCTATCGCCGGTTTTTGTTTTCAACCCGGCAAGGATAAGACCATTATCACCGCCGGTTTAAATTCAACCGTAGTGATAGGAACAAAGGTATGTATAATCGCAATCGATAAAGTCATTTGGGCGGAACGACTCAATATCACCGCCGATTTAGATAGAGAACCCAGAGTGAAAGTATTAGTGTTTGTTCAACAGCCTAACCGACAAAGGATAAAGTGAATTGCGCTGAACGGCAGCCATATCATCGCCGTTTTTGAGATAGAACCGTAGTGATATATTACCGCTTGCTCAAGAGAGTAAACCGGCAAAGGATAATATGGCACTATATATACCTCGAGCTCCTTCCCTCAATTCCGCCCGCAATGCAGAAGAGCTCTGTTTTGCTCGATTGGGGTGGAGAGGGGTGAATTTTTGCTTTCAAATTTGGTGTAATTTGTCGTTTCTAACTTGTGATCTAAGGTTCGTATATTGTTTAGTTGGATATTACGTTCTATATTGTTGTAGGTTGTGATTAGAATTATTGATTGCCTAGTCAACACAATTAGATTTGTAATATGGAGTTTAGATTTGAAATTACCAACTTTTATATGTATAGTGATTGCATTTAATATGTTGATTGAATTTAAATGTGGTAGCACATCATAATTAACTATTGTTTAATCTAAATACTTAAAATTGTTTCTTTATTTCGTGTATGTTAATTTAATACTTCTGTAAGTAATGTAAATTTGCTGGACGGACCATTATATATAACTAATAGCAATTATTTAATTGATTTTGCAATCGAGATTTGGATATAGATTTATATATAACTAATAGCAACCACGTACCAGGCCAAACGACGTTCATCGATAACCATGAAGGTCGATCGTAACTTAGTTGTATAATTAAAGATATGCTTTATTTTCTATGAAGGTCAAGCTTCAATTTGTAATATAAACATTTTGTACGAAGGACATGCTTCAATTTGTAATGTATGGAGTATTGATTATGATAATCATCCAGAAAAAGTAAATGTCCAATGGATGAAAAGGTATATAATTGATGTAAAAAGGCCATGCACAAAAGAATTATGTTCCTCATCCAATACTCCTTGATAAAATAGTACTGAAATGAGAGAAGAGGAGACAATAGTACTCAAATTTGTTGGACGGACCATTATATATAACTAATAGCAATTATTTAATTGGTTTGACAATCGAGATTTGGATATAGATTTATAAGTAATGAAAATTTCTAGATTAATTAGAAACCGTCTGTAATGAGCATCAGAGCCATCATGCATTTGCTATATTTAGAAACCGCTCGTGATATTTTTGCATCACGCACGCCGTAATATAAAAACCGCTCAGGATATATACATCGACGGTTTGAGTACATAACCGCTCAGGATGTTCTGATATCATAGACGGTTTTCCGTAACCGCCTCGTGATCGTGCATCCGATATAAGCCCCGCCAGAGTAGTGATAACAAATTAAATGTATAAAACAATTTGTGAGCACTTATTGATTTATCGAGATTTTATTTGTTGTAAATATTTGTAGATGGATCAAGATGGATGTTTGAAGCGGACCGTCGATAGAGAGTACTTTAACGGTGACTAGTTTTCTAAGCACGGCTGCGCGCATAAGTCAAATAAGCCGATGGACTATATTTGTTGCCCGTGCATCGATTGCAAGAATGAGAAGCAATTTTCAACCTTGAGGCGATCCGCGCACACTTGCTTCAAGGGGTTTCAATCTCGCCTATACCGCTGGACCGAGCATGGTAAAGATGAGATTGTGCGTGAAGGGCATCTCGATTGATGATGATGAAGACAACGACTCAACCGCTGTGGAAAATACGCTCATCGACACCCATGAAGAGACATTCATCGATAACCATGAAGATGATCTAGAACAGATGTTGCATGATGGGGAGGAGGACCTCACGAGTGAAAGGGATTTTTAAGTTTCAACAGATGGTAGAGGATTCTACAACACCCTTGTACCAAAGTTGCAAAGAGGAGTTCAAAAGCGCATGTTGTGCTTACGCCATCGCAGCTTGAAGGCAAGCAATGGTTGGTCCGACAAGAGTTTCACAGAGTCTGTTAGGTTTTTTAGAGATGTCCTTCCAGAGGGTAACGGTTGCCAAGAACCACGCATTGTGCCAAGCAGTTGTTTGTCTGCTGGGACCGGAAGTGCGAAAATACACGCATGTCCAAACGATTGCATATTGTATCGCAATGAGTTTGCTAATTTGGATGCATGTCCCATTTGCAAGGCATCTCGGTATAAGCGCAGCGATGACGATATCGAGGGCAAGTAAGAAGAAAAGACCTCCGACTAAGGTGGTGTGGTATTTCCTATAATCCCCCGTCAAGCGCCTGCTTATAACAAAAGGCATGCTCAATTGTTGCGATGGCATGCCGAGGAGCGAAAAAGGATGGAATGTTTAGACACCCCGCCGACTCAAGAAGGAGGAATATCGACGTAAAATACAAGAAACACTTTGCATATGATATGAGGAATATAAGGTTCGACTCAAGACGTAATGGGATGAACCCTTTCGCAACATGAGTAGTCGCCATAGCACTTGGCCGGTGACTTTATGTATGTACAACCTTCCTCCTTGGCTTTGCATGAAGCGGAAGTACATTATGATGCCGTTATCGATCCAAGGGCCGAGGCAACCGCAACGATATTGATGTGTTCCTCAAACCACCGTTGAAGATCTTCCGTATTGTGGAACGACGTGTACGGTATGGGATGAGTACGTAAGAGAGAACTTCATGCTACGGCGTTGTTGTTCAGAATCATCAATGATTACCCTGCTATTGGCAATCTTTCGGGCCAGACTATAAAAGGATTAAATGGATGCATGCATTGCATGGGTGATACAGGGAGCCGGTGGCTGAAATACTATCGAAAAATGTGTTACATGCGGCATCGTAAGTTCCTTCGCAAGGACCACCCGTATTGCAACAACAAGAGAGCTTTTGACGGCACAAAGGAGATCGCTTCAATTCAAACATCGCGAACGGCAAAGAGATATTTGCGTCAGAAGGATTTTAAAATTATCCATGGAAAGGGAGCCGAAGTACATCGCCCCGAAGTTCCGTGATACACTCCTTTGTGGAAAAAGAGATCAAGATTATGGACCTACCTTATTGGCAAGACTGGATGTTTGACATGCTATCGATGTCATGCATATAGAGAAGAACATGTGTGACAAATTTGCTTGGTATTTTACTAGACATACCGCAAAACAAAAGATACACTCAAGGCACCGGATGGACTCGAAAGATATGAACCTCGTGAAGGAGCTGCATCATGAAGACTGGTCAAGGAAAAAGTACCTTCCCGCAAATTTTGCTACATTTTAAGAAAGATTGAGAAAATTAGCGCAGGTGAGTGCTTGCACGGAGTCAAAGTTCCGTCCTGCTATTCTCGCCAACCTAAAGAGGCTAGTCTCAATGAAAGACTTGAAATTAGTTGGTATGAAGTCTCATGATTGCCACGTGATGATGACATGATGCTTCCTCGTAGCAATTAGGGTGTTCTCGCCAGAGAAAGTGCGAGACCCAATTATAAAGTTGTGTTCATTCTTCAACGCGATTTCACGTAAGGTCACCCGCTGAAACTAGATAAGTCGCAAAGAAGACGTGATCCACACTCTATGCCGCTTGAGATGTGCTTCCTCCATCCTTCTTCGATATTATGGTCCATCTCATTGTTCATATTGTGAAAGAGATACGCTTTTTGGCCCCTGTTTCTACATCGATGTACCCTTTCGAGAGGTTCATGGGGTTGTGAAGAAATATGTTCGTAATCGACATCGGCCGGAAGGGTGCATTGCCGAAGGTTGGGGAACCGAGGAGGTCATCGAGTACATGGATCTCAAACCGATTGGTGTGCCCGTATCTCGCCATGAAGGGAGGCTACAAGGGAAAGGGACACTAGGTAAGAAATCGATCCGCATAAATGATCGTGCTTCATTCACGCAAGCACATTTTACGCTTCGCACTAATCAGCCAGAAGCGCCCCAGATGTCGACATGCACAAGAACATGCTACGTAAGACAAAACCCATGTAAGTCTGAGGTTTGGATCGCGAGAGAGCACAGAGATAACTTTGGAGATTGGTTGCTTAGATACATGATGCATACGCAAACAGAGTGCGCTCAATTGAGAACGCTTGCTAAGGGACCATCATATACAATTTTGACATTTGAAGGATACGACATCAATGGGTATACATTTTATACGAGAGCACAAGATAACAAGAGCACCAACCAAAACAGCGGGGTCCGTATAGATGCTTATGACAGCAATGGCAATATGCAGACGTACAACGGATTCATAGAAGAGATTTGGGAGCTTGACTATGGGCCTTTGAAGGTCCCCTCTTTCGTGCCAAGGTCAAAGCTACATAGGGCGTGAACATCGACAAGTACACGGTATCACTACCGTGGACTTCAAACACGTTGGATACAGAGAAGAACCATTTGTACTTGCTAATGCCACATAACAAATTTTCTTTGTGAGGGATCCAATGACAAGGAACGCCACGTGGTTCTTCAATCAAAAAGAAGGATTGTGGGAGTTGAGAATGTAGTCGACGAGGAAGACTATAACCAATTTGATGAGCTTCCTCCTTTCGGTGAGAACATCGACCTAGGTCTCATGGAAGACATAGAGGAAGCTACATACATACGCCGCGATCGTAATGATGGTCGGATTGTAACTTAGTTGTGTAATTAAAGATATGCTTTATTTTGTATGAAGGTCAAGCTTCAATTTGTGATATAAACATTTTGTACGAAGGACATGCTTCATTTTGAAATTTATGGAGTATTGATTATTATAGTCAATCAGAAATAGTAAATGTCCAATGGATGAACATGAGATAGTAAGAGCAAGTTTTTATTGATTATTCCTAATTAACTGAAATTTTAAATAAAACAAAAAAGGAAAATTCCAATGTTTATATTTGGGGTTTTTTTACAAATAAATTAGCAATTTGTATGAAGCCCTAAATAGCTCTTATTTGGTTAGGCTAAAGAAATTCCAATGTTTGTATTTGGTTGGGGTAAAACAGGTGTGCCAATTTTCCTTGCGGCGGCAAAGAAGTCCTGCCATGGCAAAGATTTTCCATCAGGCCACTTCGCCACAAACAGCATAAGGAACATCGCGTTTGTTGACAAAGGAGAACAGACACTAATAGAACACATCAGTGCCACATCATAGTCTGCAACCGGCAGTAATAGATATATATCACGCGCACTACAATGGAACATCACGGTCACTACTATTACAACATCACTGCCGGTTCATAAATGACCGGCAGTAAAATTTACATATCACTGAATGAACCGGCTTAAGTTTTCCACCAAATAAACTTCAATCACTTTCTTAAATGAAGAGAACAGCGACTACAAAAGTTTTCTCCACAAGGCAACCCACGATAACCAATAAAAACCAATGAAACCAACGAAACCGAAGTCCAGAACGGTAAAAGAAATCCGACCATCTCCACCCACTCTCTAAACTATGCCACCACAAACGACGACCCTCACCTCGAGAGGTTCTCAAACTTCCGGTGGTGGCCCTACCCAGCCACAACCACCAACACAACCTTTTCCATGGCCACACCAACAACCAAGGCCCTTAACAGGGTCAAAAGCATGAAGGCGAAAGCATAATGATTCAAACAATCTTTTTTTTATAATCAAAGCAATATGCACAATAATTTAACATTCAATCATCAAAGCTTAAATGCAACAATTAAGCGTAATGCAATGATTCCCATCCCTTCCTACTGTGCACCAAAGTGTGTCAAATTTTAATTAATGAACCACGCTATTCCAAATTTTAAGGTTGTTGCCCTGAGGCCAAAATTTTAACAGTAGATACCTATGCCATGTTTGTACTCTCAGACAGCAAATTTTAGTTTACTCTAGAGTAAATTACTAAATTCACATACCACGGACCTAAAGCCCGCTCTGATACCAACTGTAACACCCCGACGCCAAATGCGCCACGGATGCTACCAACCTTCTAAAACTCCTAAAACCGGCTTAAAATTTAACCACCGAAATTTTTACAAAATTTCGGCATGACCTCTCTAGAAATAGGGACATCCACTCAGCAGACAGAAAACATATGCAGTTATAATATCATCCTAGCAGGTCCTTAGTTAACCAATCACACATCCAATAGAAATTAACCAACCCCACCACATAATTATTACAGGACAGGGACTCATTAAACATAACCGCAACCAATTTTTTTACAAGAATTTTCTCGAGCTAGTAATAACATAACTTTAAACCAACATGAAGGAACGGTGGTGATGCAAACGTGGTTGTGCACTACCCCCACTCAATGCATGCCGGTTCAAGGTACCGCAACAATACAAACAACAAGCGTGAGTCGATAACTCAAATAAATACATCAAAGAATAATTTCAGAGTCAATCGTGATTTTCCTACTTAAGAGCATAATAATCATTCTTACATAAGAACAAACAAGTGGATAAAATAGAAGTGTCAAAGTTAATTCTCCAAACCAACCCCACGCCGTTTTTAACGGAGTTCACAACTCCACGATAAAGAAGTGTAACATATAACCTGAAAACATAAATCATATCTTGCAACCAGACATGAAAATACAGAAATATGCACAATCCATCACACAGACATGAAAATACAGAATATGAATAATCAATTACACTTCTACAATCATGTAATGCATTATGCATGCTCACCTGTTTCATTTCATTACTAAACTCCGACACATATCTCTTTAATCTTTTTGGATAAGGCCACGACTCGATCCAACTCGACACCTTTCCATGTAACTCAAAATCATCGTTATAATGCAATGCAAATGCAAATATGTCATACAAAAGAAGAGTCTCATATCCATACATCATAATCAACTCATAAAACATGATCCATCATTGACAATGCAATGCAGATTGCACAATTTCCATGCATATGATGCATCATGTATGCTCATCTCCTCTTTTAGCACATACCAGATGGCCGGAGTGCACACCCGCTTGTGCACCTCTCATTCCCCTTCCACCCGTGGTGGAGGGTGCCTACTTCATCGACTCGCTTCCCATACAACCACGATATGGGACTACGAGGTAGGACTTTCGTGCCCACTACATGTGAGCACAGAGGCCCACATCAGAATGGGTCGCCTTTTCCATCATGAATGCACGATGCAATTTACAAGAATGAAATGCAACCCTTCAATCATTGCCACTCACTAACATAGCCATAACCACTCACATAAACCTAGCCAATTCTCACATTCATGAGTTGCCAGCGATACTAGATTAATCCAATTCAACAATAAGACATGGCAACCCATTACAGCGTTTCTGTCGTGCAATTAAATCATACGGCCACCGAGCCACATTCACCACAAAACACTTATATACGCCATGTCAACACCATGTAGTTAATACTAATAGTCTGTAATGCCAAACTCACGCATTTCCGTAAACGTCCATACACAATCACCATTGTATGAGTCCATTTATACTGATAACTGGCATATGCACAAGGGCAACAACACTCTAATACACACTTACTCAACTGTTTTTATAAGTAATGAAAGATGGTGACTGAATTCAGCCATCAGAAGGACCAACAAACTTCAAAAGCAAAGTAGCAGGATCCCGGAAATCTTGAAAGTGGAAGTTCAACGGCAAAGACATAGCGTAAAATGCCTCATTGCAACAACAAAGAGTATTTTACAAGCAAAGCGCTTATAGCAGCTACCACCAATTTGTATTACAAGAAGACTATCATAAATTAGCATGATTTGTCTATTGAGAAGATAACATAGTGTATTCAAGAAAAATCGAGCCATTAGGAAAATCGTAACCATTAAGAACGGAGAAAACTATTATAATTAGTAACCGGATCCGATTGAAGAATTATGAGATATCATATACCGTTGAAACTTATTCCTCATTGAAAATCATCACAAAACTTGCTAATCCGATGGAGTCCCAACTCCCTTAGATATTACAAACTATCGATCGATGGAATCCCAACTCCCAATCCCACCTTTCGTCTGTTCTCACCCATTTCAATAGTAAAACCCACTAACTGTGGACCCAAGAAAAATCTGATCAACCAAAATGGATTGGCCTAACATTGAATATAAATCAAATTGGTTACTAAAACTTCACCGCTATAACAAAGGCAAAAAAGAATAGAACCACAATAGATCAATCTATGCGAAGATGATCTATTTTCTTCAACAATATGGTGTACGTGGTTAGCATCTACAAGCCATGCCGGCGGTTAGACATATCACATGCACTTCAAGCAACTACTAGCATAGAGATGCTTACATGGTCCTCTTAGGTGTGCGATATTTAGAAATTATGCAGCCCTTGTTAATACTCTAAGGCGAGGCAAGAACATGCATATAAGAAGCACACAATTCAACTCCACTTATTTTCTTTTTAGGTCACCAATTATTCAAGCCTCTAAAGTCACCAACAACTGTAAACCTTGCAGATATTAAACCCTTTTCGCTACTCCCATGTGATGCGGATAATGTAGGCTCGCTACAAAAGATGATGAGGCCTCTCAAGTCTCAAGTCTCAAGTCTCAATTGACATGATAAAACCAAATAGGTTACAAACTCAAATCATCGAGAAAGCTACCAGATGCGGATAGATAGAGGATATATCGCCAACATGATTGTTCAAGACTTCAATGCATGCACATAAATGAAATTCCTAGAGGTTGTATCATCTAATCACAGAGATATGCATGTACACATTTCATCGAACATCTAGACTACAAAGAACTCCTCCATGACTAAAATCTCACCTCCACTTACCACAAGATGGGAGAGGCGTATGAGGAGGTACCTACTGTGGGGAGGGACGATCGAGGGGCGCCGAGCCCGGAGGAGCCGGAGGCAAGATCGCTGGCCGGAGGGGCGCCTGGCGGCCACCAAGGGAGGAGGCGCGTCGAGGGGAGCAAGGAGGGCGCGGCACTGCCTGCCCCCAACACTGTCGCGGCCACACTGTGGAGGAGAGCAAGGAGGCGCCACGCGCCGACTAGGAAGAAGAGCAAGGGGCGCCGCCGCCGACTAGGAAGAAGAGCAAGGTGCCACGCTTTTCTACCGAGGAGGGAGGCCAGAGCGACAAGAGGAAAGGGCACCCACGGGGAGGTAGGGGCGGCACTGTGGGAAGGCAGGGCAGGCCAGGAGGTAGTCGGCAGTCGAGAAAATATCGGTCAAGCCCAAAGAATGACAGCCACACAAAGGAAAAGTGATGTGGCTAGGTGAGGGAGGGGGAAATCCCGAAAATACCCCTCCTAAAAACCAAAAATCCAACTTTTAATTATTAGCGCGAACCAAACTATTAAATTCTTGGTGCGAAACGACGATTGTCAGGAAAATACTGCCGCCAAACAATACGGCTCAAGAGATACTTCAACTGAAAAACTAGCGCAACAACCAAAACCTTTACTAAAAGCTTCAAAAACGCGACAATAAATATTTTCTCCCAAATACAAATCCCTGAATCACAAAGGTGGAATAATTACCGGCCGAAAACCCTAGCAAAAGAGATTTGCGATATTAAAGTTATTGCTCTGTGATGTTGCTCTGTGATGATTGTAGGGTTGGCCGATGCTATTGCTCTGTGATGATTTAAGGCCTTATTTACTCAATTAATTGTTTTGCCCATCTGTGATGAGATGAAGGTTCTAATCTTCATTCAAACCCAATAATCTGAGAGCAATCATACATAATTACCTCCATATGAATGACATAATGTTGTCTTCATGTGATCTGTTGCCATATGTATCTTGCAATTTGTTGAAATTGTATAAGCTTGTCGCCTCGCTTAGTTCAATCCTATGTCGCATGCTTATTTCCATTATCCTGTCAAGAGCTTATTTGCATACCGAATCATTAGATATATATTAGCATTCAGTTCTCAATTAATTACTCTCTTGTCTGCTAAAGTATTGAAATATTGTTTATTTTCAATAAGGTAAGGTTGTCACAAATTGCCAAGAAAGCAGCGCCCAAGAGACAGGGCCCAACTCATATATTCTTTAGAATATTATTTATTTCTCAATCAATGAATCATTATTAAGCAGTTTCGTCAACCAAGCATCGTTTGGTCAACAGTTATTGGAAGTGCATGTGTCGAAAGATTTTTTCCACTGGCAAGATTTAATGTCGCCGATGGAGTCGCAGAACGCCGCAACGCAATGATACGCTGTCGCCGTGGTGAGTCCATCTACGCATTAGGTGCTGCCCGCTTAGAAGGTCCCGTTTAATTTTGATCAGACTGCAAATTCCAAAAGCATGGTCGCCAGAGCGATACGATACATCGGGTGAAGAGGCCACCAGTGACGGCTTGGTTGATAATGAACCGATCGCTCGCTTTTTTGGTGTAATAGACTACTAACATTCTAGTTGTGGATTTATAACCTTATTTCATTTTTTGAAAATCATATTAGTGTGGAATAAGAATGATTCATTATTTTTTTATTGAGCAAATAAGTATATGTGAATTGTCAATTGTATATGTATCATGTGTAAGTATATGTGATCAGATAAGTATATGTGAATTGTCAAATGTATATGTATCATGTGTAAGTATATGTGATCTCAGATAAATATATGTGAATTGTCAATTGTATATGTATCATGTGTAAGTATATGTGAAATTGTATATGTTCTTTGTTACCCGCTTCCTCCGTCTACACTAAAGTAGGTTGTCAGAGAATCGATCCACGCGATTAAGATTTTGAAATTTAGACTATTAATATATATGTACGCTATAAAGATTATCTAACGATGACAAAATGGTGATTACGCCTTATATATGCACAACATTGATATATATGCTAAGATTCATCTCATGATTTTGTTAATTTAAAATTCTAGAAAACTTGCCACACATGGCCTCTCACAATGGACAAGTGCCGGATGGCGCCGAGCCCATGGACCAAAGCCCAGAGCTTAAGTTCGACAGAGTTCCTCAACCTAGAACAAGTCGAGGCAACAAATGTACATGAGGTAAGTCTTTACTAGGATTATTTCAGAGGATATGCTTCCCAATGAAATTAGAGCAGAGCCAAACGACTAATGAAACAATCAAAATGTGGTCGACATCTAGTGCACCGAGCCAGTGTCATGACGAGGTCCCAAAGAAGATGCGACAGTGAACGAAGGTGATAGTTGAGCTTAGTGCGATCGGAGAACCAGCTATACCAGGCCATTGCTTGGGCCATATCGACAAAGATGCGAGGTCCTCGGTTAGAGACAATGTGCCCATCATCTACAGATCATGGACACGCTAACGCGATTCTCCGTCAGATGTTCCTCGGCGACATCAAGGAAACATTGTGGATAGAGTTGACAATAAGTTTCAGGCCCGTAAGATCGCTTGGAGATTGCCGAAACATGCACTAAGCATTATGGGAACCGCATGGAAGAACCGAAGACAAAGCTGAATAAGGAGTACGCCAAGAAGGATCAAACGCCGGATTTTAATAGATTCCCGAGGTTACAGCAATTTTGGGATGAATTCAAGCAATATAAGAAACTGATGAAGCCTGTGCTATCACCAACAGTAACAAGGCAAATTCGGACAAGAACATTTACCCCCATGTGCTAGGCACCGTGGCTACGTGAGGAAAGTACTCAAGTGGGATGCACGGAAGAACAAATAACACTTGGTGGAGTTGTTACCGGACGCCTCACATGGCCGCAAGATCAAGCACCGGCCGCTATAGGGAGCTACTCTGCGGATGATGGCAGCTTAAGCTTCGTATGAGAAAGACGAGGAAATCTCGAGGAAGATCGCAGATGCCCACTCCGGTTATTGAGGGCTCCTTCCCGCTAAGAAGGGAGGACGACGAGCTAACACGCCGCTTTGGGTAATAGGGAGCACCCCGGTCGCACAGAGGGGTTGGCTTGGTGCCCTAGAAAGCAAAGATTCCAGAGGATGCCTATATATACAAGCCACCAAAGAAATCCAGATAAGAACAATTGAATGAACGGTACGAGAAATAGAAGACCGGATGCATGTATGGGAAGTCGAATTTGAAGAACAGATGAAAGTGATGCGATAAATGGTAACAAAGGTCCCGAGCGAACGCTACCACATGACGAGGTCATCAACACGGACGTAAGTCCCGCCGGGTTCTCAAAAGCACTAAGCATCCGCTAACCCTCCCAAGAGGACTCGGCGTGTAGTTTTCCGTGGACAAAATCATAGAGCCAACACGCCATACCGCACCGCCAGAGCGTAACATTACCATTAAGGTGGTCAAGGGATGGCTTGGCCATGCAACGAGGGGCGATGTTGCATAACCGCCCAATTCCCCGGGGATACGCCAGAGTTGAAGTTGATGCGTGGTTGATGATACCACAAAGTGGAGGTTGAGATCGCAAGCGAGGAGGGCAAAGTCTTGGACAAAGCATGGGCACATTCATCGCAAGGGCGCAAGCGCTTATATAAAGTTTGCCTCGAAGATGACAACGACGATGATGTTAACAACGATGACGAGGCGGAGTCTCCATCTAGGAACATCCTCCTCCTCCTCCGGCCATCGAAGAAAGCTCCTTCTCCGCTCCAAATACCACCCAGAAAAGTCCTCCTCTCCGCAGCCACCCAAGAAAACTCCTCCCGCTCCAAATACACAAGACAGCCAAAGAGCACCGCGATCCAACATTCTACAAGGTCAGGGGAAAAGTTCATCATCTGTGAAGCTAGCCAAAACTCTTAGCAAGAAACGACCATATGAAATGACCAAAGAAGAAACAAAAAAAGAAGTAGGCGCCTATGTAGTAGAGCACTTCAAGAAGACGCCACCACCGCTAAGATTGAAATCAAACTCGCTAAACGGGATTTCTTCCTCGACTTAGCGAAGGTTAAACAGACAGACGGATAATCAAGCTCCTTAACCTAGCCAACTATCGACTACGATCGATTCTAGGAAGAAATCTAAAGGAGATGGTGGTAAAGCAACCATTGTCGGAAGCCAAAGTGGTGTGAAGGGCAGGAGCCACCAGAAGTGGCCATTCGTTAACGGGAAGCTTTGTTTGATCCAAATAAGGAGCTCAAATCGACCACAAAATTACTAAGGCCTACATGAATGGTACCGCAGATGTCCAAAAGACACAAAACACTGCTTTCCCAGTTAGATACAAAGATATGGACTTTCACAACAATGACGACTCTTTCTAGGTTGAACACATGGAACTATTTCAGATGTACCAACGAGACGCTCTGGACGTGTCTATATTAAGAATATGGACTCTGTAAGTCTTTTGTATAATTCATGTTGTATATTCACGTACTCTTAAACATAAGGTCCGACTTATTTTTTACGAGAATGGAGACAAAGACACTTAGAGCGACAACAATGAAAAGATAGGATTCTCGGACCCGCATGGTCAATCGCAAACTTATTGAAGATCCAAGAACAATAAATGATGTTGAGGTGTACGACTCAAGGCGCCGCTAAAGCTACAACACAAGGACTACGACTTTTACCCTACAACTTTCAAGACGTGTTGCCCCGCCTACTAGTCTCTCAGATTTGATGCGCAACACAATGTGACGACTAATTGGCTTCGCAGCTTTCATCGGATCGCCCTTGTCTTCATGTTAAACGAAAGCAACATCACCGCTTTGGACTCAATGAGGAAACCGATGTTTAATATATAGAGTTAACAGACTTGCTAAACAGGTAAACTCGGTCATTGCATTATTGCTCTAATAATCTTCCATCCCATTGCACCTAATTAATTTTAATGACTACTCGAAACCATGACATCGTCCATACAATACTGTAAGAAGAGCCAACGGCATCGCCCATACACGAAAAAGTTCGAATACACACCGATTTTCCATGCTCAAACAACCCTAAGGGAACAATTTATGTGGATACTACGAATGACACATATCCACGCTGCTCATCACTAACAATACGGACTACAACGACTCAGCTTGGTATATCGATCATTACATGTTGACCCGTACTTTTCTTTTTATAAAGACGATGACACTAATTAATGCTTCAATTTCTCCCATGACAATACAATAATCGTAAGGCACCAGAGCTCGCCGACCACTTAAATTGATGCCCTTCAAGAGCAGATAGTGGGTTCATAATTCGAGAAATTCTCCACACGGCGGCGTAGTTTTACGACCATTTCTCAGATGGCAACAATTCTGAATGAACAATTTAATGCTTCAAAAGTGATTGAACAATGTAATAATTAAATATTATGATACTTCAATGTATTTCAATTACACTTTAGTGATGCTTTAGTACTATTGTGCACAACGATACCGCATGTAATACATCTATCTGTATAATGTATATACTTGCTACAACATATACCGCAAAAAATATATATGCAAAAGGTTTAAAAACCCATCACCGCCAGCTTTGGATATCAAAATAGACACAGAGTTATCAACGCCAGCTAACAAGAAAAAAGGCAGTGATAGTAGTTATCGCCGGATATTGATAACAATTGGGCATCGATAGTTACTTATCACCGCCGATATTATTGAAAATGTGGCGTTGATAGTTACTTATCACCGCCGTTCTAAATAATAACCGGCAGCCGCTTAAGTATAAACCGGCAAAGGATAGTGATTACCACCGCCGTTTACATCCGCAAAGCGATAGTCCTCACTATCACCGCCACTTAGGTTGTGCCGAGTCCACATCCGCAAAGGATGCCGATGTGGACCCGGCAGTAATCACATGTTTCGTAGTGGTGAGTAATATATCACTGCAAGTTCTATCTCTAAATTTGGCAGTGATATTGCTGTCGTTTGCGTGGGAAAAATATATTGTTCTTATCACTGCTGGTTGAACTTAGAACCGACAGTGATAAGATTATCACTGCTAGCTTGGGCCTCCCCGGCAGTGATGGGGAGTTGTGGATGAACCAGTCTTTAGTGGTGCTAGTGTGCAGCCAACTCTGGATGAGCCACGTGAGGAATACAAGCCAGGAGGAAATGCACTACACATGGAAACTTGTTTTCTTTGGATCGGTACAAGTCTAGTCCGATCACTACTACAAAAACAAGACATAGGTGACGCCCTATTTGTGGCGGTTTTTTGGAACCTTCACAAATACATGTATCGCTGGCGGTTCTATATGGAAATTGGCGGAGGAACATTTGTATGTTTCATCCAAAAACCGCCACAGATAATACATTATCTCGTGACGGTTTATATTTGAAACCGCCATCGATAACGCTTATGACTATTTGTATGTTGGTAGATGGAACCGCCACAGATAATAAATTATCTGTGGTGGTTTGGTTTAGAACCGCCACTAATATATTATCTGTGGCGGTTTTAATTTAAAACCGCCACAAATAATGTTTTCTATATAAAGCCACTGTTGCCACTGTCGCTGGTCATCTTCCTCCTCTGCTGCCCGAGAAGAAAAGTTAGCTTTTTCATTTCAGATTTTGTTTGGACAAGATCTTGTGCTTCTACTTCCTTGAATTGTTCCAAGGTGTGTAAAATATGTCTCCTCTCTTCATTTGTACTGTAAAATTGCCATTAAAGGTTTATTCCTAGCTTAATTAAGGTTTAGATGCAAGGTCTACATTTAGTTTGTTTTTTATTTACCTAGCAATTTGTAGATGATGAATTGTTTAGATGATTAAGTTCTACCTTGCTGTATTAGATTAAGTTGTCTACCTTGTTTAGATGATGAATGTTTTGTCAAGCATATATCAAATTTATGTATTTACGATTATTGGATATTAATGAAAAATAAATTATAGTTAATATGATAGATGGGTGATCATGAAGTTAATTGCCTTGCATTTTGAGATGAGGAAATTTATTATGTTGCTCTTCCGAAGGATATGTATAAAAATTATGTAGTTAATATTTTTTCTTAGTTACCATTAATTTTTTTCGTTAGCGCATGCATATATCCATTAGTGGGTATTGTTAGTGAATTTTTATGAAGCATATAAACCCAATTTATGTAATTAAGATTGTTGGATGAATGATAAATAAATTTTAGTTAATATGGTAGTCGGGTGATCATGAAATTTTGAGGTGAGGAATTTATTATGTTGATCTTCCTGAGGATATATATAATTTTTGGTTACGATGAGTATATATTAAAATTAATTAATTAAGTTTGCAACATTTACTTAGTATTAATGTTGTCCCGTTAGTGGATATTGTTGAATATTCAATAACAATTTATTTAATTAAGTTTTTGGATATTAATAAATTGCTTAAATTAATGAACTGTAGATGGACCAGAGATGGATGTACGATGCTAACTGCTGCAGCCAAGAATATATCGACGGTGTATCTGTTTAAGGGCAGCCGAGGAGAACAAATTTTGCAAAAGAAGACGGAGTACATACACTGTCCATGCATTGATTGCAAGAATGAGAAGATGTTTTTGAACAAAAACCATATCCATTTGTACTTGATTCGGAAGGGTTTTGTACCTGGCTATACAAGTTGGACAAGGCACGGTGAAGAGGAGATCATACTTCAACGTGATAACGTCGACGATGACGGAGCCGGTAATGTGGCAATGACATCGCTATGGATCCGATGAGGATAGGTTGGTCGTCGATGACGACATTAACTGCTCAAATGTTGCGCGATGCGTAAGAGAACTACACTAGTCGAGAGAGTTTAATCAATTCACGGGTTTGATGGAGGATTCGGAGAAACCTTTGTTCCCGGTTGTAAGGAGGAATACACAAAGTTGCACACGGTGCTCTCGCCATCGAAATTGAAGGCAGCCAATGGTTGGTCCGACAAGAGTTTCACAATACAGTTACATCTCTTAGCGGACATATCGCTTAAAGGAAACGTGTTGCCTAAAACCACGATCTAGCTAAGAAGGTTGTATGTCCCTTGGGATTGGAAGTAGAAAGAATACATGCTTGTCCAAACGATCAGATACTCTATCGCAAAGACTATTCGATATTCATGTATGTCCTGCAGCAAAGCGCCGCGACACAAGCGTAAGGGCGATGACAAATGGGTTATCGAGGTGAAGAAAGGAGTTCCGCAAAAGTGGTGTGGTATTTGCCAAGAATACCTCGCTTGAAGCGCTTATTTGGAAACAAAAAGCACGCCAAATTGATGCGATGGCACTCTAAGACCGTAAGAGGGATGGAAAATCGAGACACCCTACCGATTCTCGCCAAAGGAGAACCATCGATAGACTCTTCAGGAGAACTTCGAAATGAACCGAGGAATGTAAGGTTTGGCTTGAGTACGGATGGAATGAATCCTTTCGTAACATGAGCAAGATTCATAGCACTTGGCCCGTGACTCGCGGTATATACAACCTTCCACCCTCGTTGTGTATGAAGCGAAAGTACATTATGATGTCCTTGCTTATCCAAGGGCCGAGACAACCGCAACGATATTGATGTATACCTACAACCATTGGTGGAAGATCTTGTGATATTGTGGAACGAAGATGTACGTGTATGGGACGAGTACAAACGAGAGTACTTCACTCTACGCCATTGTTGTTCTCGCACCATCAATGATTTTCTCGCTTGGTAACCCTGTCCTACCGCATTATAAAAGGAGAGAAAGCATGCCCTAGTGCATGGATGAAACCGCTAGTGTGTGGCTCAACAACTCGAGGAAAACAAAGGTACATGCATCACCAGAGGTTCCTTCGCAGAATCATCCGCACCGCAATATGAAGAAACAATTCGACGGGACAAAGGAAGACGGTTTAGCTCCAAGGCGTCTTCGTGGGGAAGAGGTGTATGATATGGTTAGGGATCTTAATGTTGTACTCGGAAAGGGGAGTACTGGTAATACATCGTGGTCCCATACTGAGAAGACCACATGGAAGAAGAGATCCATCTTTTGGGACTTACCCTACTGGAAGGACTTGGAAGTTCGACACTGCAACGACATCATGCATGTATAGAAGAATGTATGTGACAGCGTGGTTGGTCTTTTACTGAATATTCCTAGCAAAACAAAGGATGGATCAAGGCACGAAGGATCTCGAAGACATGAAGATCGAGCCGAGCTACATCCTCAAGACATCGAAAGGCCGGCTTTACCTTCCCCGCCTTGCTACACTTTGAGTAAGAAAGAGAAAATGTAACTCGCAAGTGCTCGCATGGTGTGAAAGTTCCGTCCTGCTACTTTCGCAAACATCAAGAAACCGTATCGGCGAAAGATTTGAAGCTAACGGCATGAAGTCTCATGATTGTCATGTGATGATGACACAAATGCTCCCTCGCTGTAATTAGAGGTATTTTGCTCGACAAGGTCCGAGAGGCAATCACGAGGTTGTGTTCTTCTTCAACACGATTTCACGAAGGTCATCGATCCCGCTGGACTTTATGAACTTCAGCCGATGTGGTAAAGACTCGTGCCACCGGAGATGTATTTTCCCCATCATTTTTGATATCATGGTTCATCTCATTGTTCACCTTGTCAATGAGATAAATATTTATGCCCCAGATTCCTCAGATCGATGTACCCATTTGAAAGGTATATGGGTGTTCTCAAGAAATATGTACATAATCGATCTCACGGAAGGCTCCATTGTAAAAGGTTATGCAACCGAGGAGGTTATTGAGTTCTCAGGTCGATTACATGGAGGAGGTCGAACCGTAGGAGTGCTCAGATCTCGCCATGAGGGTAGGCTAGGTGGGAAAGGTGTAATAGGAAAGAAATCTACAAATTCTTACGATAATATTTTGTCTTCGAACAAGCCCATTTCACAAGATTGCAATGAAATATTGAGGTGTACCCAGATATGGACATACACAAGGGTAAGCTAAGGAGGGAAAACCGAGGAAAGTCGAGCTTTGATAACAAAAGAGCACAATCGCTTGTTCACCATTGGTTCAGTGGAGCACATGTCCGTGAAGAAATGAGTGTTACATTGAGGTGGTTGGCAAAAGGGCCTTCGTGTACAATCACGACATGGCAAGGATATGACATCAATGGATATACATTTTACACGAGAGCTCAGATAGCAAGAGCACTTACCAAAACAAGGTGTCCAGATAGACGCCACGACAACACAGCAAAGATGAAGAGCATCTACTACGGGTTCATAGAGGAGATTTGGGAGCCGACTATCGTGATTTTCAAGATCCCGTGTTTCGATGTCATTGGGTACGACTCCTAATGGTGTCAAGGTGGACAAGTACGGCTTTACTCATCGTGGACATCGAACATGCTCTGGATACAGAGATGAACCATTCAGACTAGCAAATCAAGTAGCACAAGTATTCTACATAATCGATCTACAGATAAGAAGCGCCATGTAGTTCTCGCAAGGAAAAAGAAGGATCGTTGGAGTTGAGAATGTTGCGGATGAGGAAGAGTACAACCGCTTGATGAGTTGCCTCCTTTCGCAGCGACAAAGATCGTGCCCGAGGAAGAAACCACTCAAGAAGTTTCCTATCATCGCGATGATCACAACGAAGGCCAAATTGTGAAAGAAAATAATTAGCTAGAGTACCGGAAATGTGATGTAAGAAATGGAAATGTGATGTAAGAAATGTACATTTATGTGGAATTAATAGGAAATAAATATGCATGATTTTGATGAGAAAACTTCAAAACTTCAAATCTCGACGACGCGATGGTGGAGTCTTGTTCAATTGAATTGTGTTTCTATGGCTAATGAGGAAATGTAGTAGCTTGAATAGTTCTATTTACTTTTTTTATGTGCTCTAGGATATAAACATTTAAATTACTTTGGACACTGCTCACTAAGAAGAATTGCGAAAAAAGGTGTTGAATGGAGCCCTTGAAGAAGACCAAACCAGATATATGTTATATATATATGCTTGTAGGACTTATGTTATACATGCTTCATATGTATTAATGTATGGAAGAAAAAATTATGTATTGTCATATGCAACATGGTTTATTATGATTTCTGCAGTTTTTATAGTTATGCATGCTTCCTGGAGTTTATTATGATTCTCATCTCAGATCTATGGCGGTGGAGGGAGTATCGTGTGACGGTTAATAAATATAACCGCTCAGATAATAGTTATCTGTGGCGGTTAATAACAATAACCGCCACAGATAATATTATCCGTGACGGTTATTGTTATTAACCGCCACAGATAACTATTATCTCGAGACGGTTATATTTATTAACCGTCACGATACTCCTCTATATATATGGTAAACCTAACCCCCCGCCCACTTCCAAAACTCGACGCTTCATGCCCTAGCTCCCACGCCGCGCCACCGCAGCTTCAAAGACTGCGCCGCCGCCTCCGCACCGTGCCACCCGCAACGCCGTCGTGGGGAGGACTCGCACCGCTGCCGCCGCCACTCCGCACCATGCCGCCCGCAAGTCGCGTGGGGAGGACTCTGCCGTGCCGCCGCCATCTCGAATCTGTGTTGCCCGCAACGCCGTCCGTGGGGAGGACTCTGCCGTGCCGCCGCCACTCCAAGCCGTGCCGCTATTCGTCCTGCACTGCGAGGTAACATGAACTCTCTCTAACCTTGGCCATCACATCTCTTCAGAACCTTCAAGTGTGCCCTGGGAATGATGCTGCTTGTTGACGCCTGGGAATGATGCTGCTTGTTGAAATACTGATTAAATGTGAAATGCTGCAACCCTAGTTCAATGAAATGCTAATCAATGAAATGCTGCTTGTTGAGGCTTAGGAATGATTGCTGCAATTTTTTCCACTACTGCTGCTCCTATTTTTGTCTATACTACTGCTACTGGCCCTTAACAGACAAAGATTCTTCTGCATTTATAAAAATGATGGGGGAAAATACATCATCTATTTTGTTTGGGTCAGCTGACACCCCAACCGAATTAAGCATGATTTGACCATTAATTCCATGATTTGATTATCTCATATTTATATATTAGTATTCTGAATTGCTGGTATTCTTATTGCTTCTGTCAATTATGCTTCCATTGAGCTTTCATTGCTGCCTTGTTGCCTTTGGGTCTCGAGATTGGTATGCTCTATGATGAACTTGGGTATAGGAATGATCGTAACATTTATCCCAATGGTTTAGGCCTTGAACTATAGTCCTAATGCTAGAAAGAATTGCTTGTTTAATCGTCCAAATTATACATGACCGATAACTCGTTATTGCTTATTTCGTTCTATGTCAAGAATTGATATTTTGCTAGCTCTTGTTATTTAATCACCACCAATCGTAGGCTAATAGCAGAGTTGACGGTAGAATATGCATTCACTTGCTAATCTGAAAATATCGCCTGCTTGGTTAGCAAGCTTTAAACTCTTGTTATAAAACTGAACTGTATATTCCTTGACAAGAGAATTCTTTATTGTGCATTTTAAGGTGGTAAGAGTTCAAGGCCTAATCCATTGAATAAATTGTTAGCCCATTTGTGATTGAGGTGAAGATTCTTATCTTCATCCATACCCTAAGTCCGAGAGCACAATAAATAATTCTCTTTGAGGTAAAAGGCATGTCCTTATAACTTGTTATTAAATGTTAGGGTGCCGAGATAGTAAGTGAAAGAGCCCATGTAGTGAAGAAAAGAAACTCAGAGATAATTTTACGAAGAAACCTTGAAAGTTCTCCTTACTCGCAATCTTGAAAGTACTCCTTACCCGCAATCCTCGTGAAACCCGAAATTTTGAAGTAGTTCTCATCTTCATAGAACATGAAATTTTTCATTGGAAAAGTTGGAGAGGAAGAACATCCACTCTTAATAACACCACTAGATTTAAAATAAAATAATATTATTTAAAAAATTCCCAAGAAAGGTAAGCAAAAATCATAAATTTCTTCCCGATCATGCCATTGTTGATATCTCCGATTGTTCCGCTATTTTGATCATTCTCGCTTCATGGTTAATTTTGATCATTCTCGCTTCATATCTCCTCTCTTGAGCTCACCAAGAAAGGGCCTGTGCCCAAGCCTTAGACTCGCCACACCTTCTTGAGCTAATCTATAACTCCTACCCTTAGTCTTTTATCGAGATAGTTGATATCATTCCCGTGAACAATTCACTTAGTCTTGTAAAACCAAGTATGACAAACTCATAAAGCAAGCATGCAAGAACAGGTTTAACAAATAACTCTAAGGACTTTAAGGATCTAATATAGTTCTCGCTAGTACATCTTCTATCTTATTCCAAAGAAGCAATTGTTAGTCCGTCTCTGCTCGGTTAGTACATATTTTCTTTTCCTCTCTCAAATATCTCCCTTTCTATTGAGTAGTTCTAATGGAGCCCGATAATGAGCTCAGAATGGAGGAGAGCCCGAGCAGTACCTTACCCTCCCCCAACCACTTTGAAGGTGCCGAGGCCTCCACCGCTTGCAGATCTTCAAGCCGCCATTGCAGATGAATCCGCCTCAAGGCAGATGTCGCTCCTATTGCAAGACGCCGAGGACGAGGAAAACTAAGAAGCTCAAGGCTTCAGACACCATCTCGGAGGTCTCAGATATCTTGGGCCCCCTGTAATCAAAAAGGCAAAGAAAGAAAATACTGAGTCAACATGCGGAACATCGTAGGAGAAAGTGCCAATCACCTATTCGGATTGGCATAAAGTGCCCCGAGCCACCAAAGAGGATCTGTGGACCGAGCTCAAAGGAACCTTCAATTTCAAGGAGTTGAAGAACTCGGCGCCGCGATGCATTGATGACCATGGATGCGGCGCGGAGAAACTTCAAGGCGAGGTGAACGTAAATTACGTGAAGCAAAACCGTCACCGTCGGAGACTACCCAAGATTACAGACCATACTTGGGATGAGTTCGTGGCGATGAAGCAATCGAAGCAAGAAGGAAGTCCAATGAGGACCACCTTAGCATCGCAAGAAGGAATACTCACCCCACGGACTTGGCACGAGTGGGTACACTGTAAAATTGCTCAATGGGAGAGGCAGGAATTACAAGCGATCCAACAGATCGGCGAAGTCCCTTGGTCGGACTACTCAGACGAGTGAAGCACTACGTGCTAGCGAGGCGATCTCTTTGTTCATCGAGTTTATCATTCAAGAGCAAATAAGACGAAGCAATGACGCAAAGAGTTCATCGCTTTACACCCACCACCCAAGGATCCTTCCACCCAAACAGGAGAAAGACGAGCTAACAAATGCCCTAGGAAACAAAGAGCACCCCGGTCGAACATGAGGCGTCGGGGTTAAGGTTCCATGGAAGATGGGATTCCCTCAGCACGAAGACTCTTATAGGAGTCGGAAGAGAGCTAAAGAAGAGCGCGCTGAGTAGGAAATGGAAAGTATGAAGGAAAGGGTTCTGCGAGAATTACAACCCACCATTCAAGAACAAGTTCAATGACAAGTACAAGCAGCCTTGAGCCAGACGCAGGTTCTAGAACTGTCACTCATAATCCTGGATTATCAGTGGCACTAAATCGGTGGCGGTTCGAAAACCGTCACTGATGGCAGTTTCGAACCGCCACTGATTACCTTTTTCAAGGTAGTGGATTGAACTAGTTTATTTATTTCATTTAGTTCGAGGTGTAAAGGCATTACAAGTCGGATTGGTTTATTTTGTGCGCTTCCGAAAGAAATATAAATATGTTTAGTTGAGTAAGAGTCGGACTCAAACCGAGTCTTTAGTGAGTCAAATGTGTGGTCAGATGGCATATAAATCCAGGCTAAGCGCCATGTAAAAAGAGGCAGAAGGTGATAATGGGGCGGTGATCATCTTAAAACGCCATATTTGGCCACTGGGCCAGTGATTCGAGTCCTTGTGAAATTGATCTAGGTTTTCATTGGTTGCTGTGTACGTAATTCTGAGCAGTAGCATTGGGGTTGCGCACTGAATTTCCAAGGAAGTTCCTCTCTTCAATTCACCTTGCTACGGACAAAATACAATACTAATACCTTAACATGGCAAGCCTCACACCTTGCTTTCCTGCAGGGCCTGACAGATCCCCATCCATGCTTGAGTTGCGCCTCCACCGCTGCGCTCGACCTACCCCACCTCCATGGCTTTGCCGCTATGCCTAGCCGAGCTCCACCACGGTTCGCATGGTGCCTTTGCTACTGTGCTCACTTTGCTGCACCCTCTATATCGCGACGACCCTACTCCGTTTGGGTTGTTGTTCCTAGAGGTAGGCACTTACTAGAGTTTTTTTGGACTAGTCCAAGGCATGGTGGACAAGGCCTAGCACGATAGTGTAGCATGAATTTGAATTCTCGAAACCATAGTCGCCACCCCTCCTTTGCCCAGAACCACGCAGTCGGCACTAGCGCTCCAGCGCATGGTGTTCCTACCACATACATGTGGATACCTTGGAGGCGTTGCTGCGAAGCTTCAATATTAGGACGATCTGCAACCTACGATAGTCACAAGAAGCTATTGGAGGAGGCGCAGACAATCGTCATCATGATTTGAGTTTTGAGGTAGAAGATTTGTGTATCTCAGTGTTACCATTCTTTAAGTTGTCAAAAAGTTTCACATTAAAGGGAAGATTGTGCCTAGATATGTTGGTCCATTCGAGATTTTGAGCTGTCGAGGAAAGGTTGCTTATCAATTAGAATTTTCACAGTTGCTTGCAGGAGTGCATGATGTGTCCCATGTGTCACAGCTTGAGAAATGCCTCAGAGTGCTAACAGAGTGGCGCCATTATAAGCAATTGAACTGTAGGAGGATCTGACTTAAAAAGAGGAGCCAATCAAGATTTTGGATGTGATGGAGCACAGGACAAGAAATAAGTCTATTCATTTATGCAAGAGTGCAGTAGAGCAATCATTCAGAAAGTGAAGTTATCTGTGAGCGTGAAGAGCATCCGAAGTCATAATTCTCAAACCTATTCTCTAGTTAGCCAGAATCTCAGAGTCGAGATTCTGTTAAAGGGGATGTTTGTAACATTCCAAAATTTGCATATAATATTATTTTATTTTTATTTGTGCATTTTGTATTTTTTTATTTATTGGATTTTTCTAAAATATTTTTTAATTTATTTTAAATTAAGTATATTGGTCTTTTGTGGAAAATAATTCTATATAGATAAAATTTATATAGAGTTTGATTAAAAATATTTTATTTAAGTTCAAAATGTCTTAAAGTATTTATGATAATTTTCTTGGATTTTTTTAATATTTTTATTGCTTGAAACAAACTAAATCAATTTTTGGAATTATTTTAAAAGACAAATCGAGGAAATATTTAGTAGTGCGGGTCCAAAGCCCAACACTATGCGGCCCATTTGCGTTGCGTCTTTGGCCTGTTAGCCCAGTCCTTGGAATTTGATGGTTGGCTGTAGGATTTGAATCGAGTGGCTAGGATTCGATGTTGAAGTTTCCTATTAACACTGGTGCTGGCTACCGTTGGATTTAGATCAAACGGTGGTAATCAAGGCGTGACAGTTATGGATTCCACCTGATCTTAGCCGTTGGAAGGTTATGTGTGTGTGGGCAGGATTAGATCTTCTCAATGAGATCTGAGCCGTTGATCTAGACACGTGTATGGCGCTTTTTCTTCGTCTTCATCGTGTCCAATCTGGACTCTACCGCCATGAAGATCTCAGAGTTCTCTTCTGTGTAGGGCTCAGACATCTTGGCTATTTAAGGTGGGGTAGCCGTCCATGGTTCCTTGTCCCATCGCGCATCCATAGACACCAGGAGCATCACCAATTAATGCCAACACCATTTTAGCGCAAGAGCTTGCCATAGTCTAAGTAGCACCGCCACTCATTTTTGTGTTATTATGCCATCGACAAGACATTCTTTGCCACTCGGATCCTAGAGATGAGTTCACCAGACCACACCGTGTTGGATCCATAGCTTCTAATCACCAAAGCTTGCTAGAGCGCCATCTGCAGCATCATAGTCTTCAATGCCGGTGGATGTCCACGGCTGTGTCACCATCATCGTCGGGGGAAGCTTTGACCATCAGATCATCCATCAACGACTGAGATCACACCATGTTAATAGTGAACCACACCGATTAGGGTAGCCGTCGGATTCAAACTATGGTCAGAGTGCTACCGCGTATTTAATTTATCCACAGCCGTTAGATCACAGCAAACGATTCGGATTGCGCCACACATGGGAGCCAGTAGCGCACTAATGCGTGGCAGTGCAGGAACTGAGGCATTATGCACCGGGTTCACAGTGGACCAGAGGAGGTTCCATGGACCGGGTTAATAGACCAAGGCCACGTGTTGCTCTCTAGTTCTTCCAATCGGTGCTGACGTCATGACAACAACATGCTAACGTCATAATCTGGTTTTTTTATTGAAAAATAATTCGACCGAAATACTTTTGGTGCTGACGTCATCATAAGGTCATGCTAACATCATAAAGGTGATTTTTAGTGTATAAATAATTTGGGATATTATTGATTTTTCAATTTTCAGTTTTTATTATTTTTTAAAATTCTAAGAGCCTATTCTCCCTCATACAACCTCTGATTGAGGTGATTCAAATTTTTAAAAATTTGTAAAATTGACATCTATTTATTGGTGAATTTTATTTAATTTTTAGAGTTTGTTTGATTTCTATTTTGATGTTTATTTGGCTTGCTCTCTAGTTTCACTTAGGCATCAAATTGTGCATTACATCTGAGGAGGATCCGTTGACTCAAGACTAAGGTCTAGAGCAAGAATAAGGGCTTTTATACGGCAAGTTGCGCTTTGATCATGTTAAATCCTGTTTACAAAATTGCTATATTGTTTTACTCGGTGAATGCTATTTTATGTGTATAATTGTTTTGAATTAGTTTGGAATCTAGTAATCTACCCATTCAAGTTATACCCTACCTTATCTTTTGTATGCCATAATCTATTGTCACCCTAGATTGGTTCACTATATTTGGTTAATGTTAAAATCAACATGGGATGGTTAGATCATAATACTATGCTTAGCTATGGCACATCATCACATCTACTCGAATTGTTGATAATTAATCTTCACTAATGGAATATGGAACGATGTTATGAACTTATGTGTCATGTGTGGTCACACGATGAGATTGAATTGTTGTGGCGAGAGGATGTCACGCAACGAGGTTGAATTGTTAATGGCACGTGGTGCTTGGTAATCAACTAGGGTGGTAATCATTTAGATTGGGGCAAGTGGCAAGGTGCAGTACGCCAAGGTGGGCCTGAAGGGCAGAGGGTATGTGGAAATCTTGCCTCGATCATCTTAAGGACTTAACCTTGCAAGGCTTTGACCTGAGTCAATCACACAACCACATGTCTGGTATGAGATAGCTTAGCTAATTAATTTGCAATATCTTAGCTTTACTACTGCCAGCGGGGGTGTGAGTTCTGGGTAGTGGCAACCAGTCGTCGCATGGATAAACTCACATGGCGCAAGAGGGGGTCCTGTTGTGGTAACCAATCTGTCAGTGTATTCTATACCGGGGTATTCTCTCCACCGCTATCAGGTGGGACCGTGCGCGCAAAATGCAAAATGAAGAAGGTCCTGTGCCAAGGACTCAACCAGCTGAAGAGAGGCTTGGCGGGCGACCAGGTCCCAGCCCTGGGTGACTAGGACACGTGGTCGCCCGGCGGGCAGTTGGTCGACCAGGTCCCAACCTCGAGTCACCAGATCACAACTACGAAAAACCTGGACACGTGGCTGCCCGATGAGCAGTCGGGCGACCAGGCCACGTGGTCACTCGACGAGCAGGCGAGCCCATCGTCAGCCGATCACGCAGATAGGGCTAGAAGACTTCTGCCCGAAGCCTTCACCAAGATCACAATGTATCATGACCATTAAATGCGCATGGGAGCCATTAAATGTGCATGGAAGCCATTCAATGCGCGGGGAGTCGTTACAGTGCGAAGGCCATTAAATAGGCGTGGCTCCCTAACGCCACGATGACCTATCCCTTCGACTGAGCCAGCTTCACCAACTCCCGTTCCATCTACACCGCCCTGGGCAAGACAGGGTGATGCATGTACCAAGCGTTCGTCACGCATCATCCGAACCCCTCCTCTCGGGCTGTCCGAAGACAGGCGGCGTCAAGCTACGGTGTGGACAAAGAGGCTCTGAGGGATAGTAGCGATAGGACTAGACACAGTCAATATAATTAATGTAAAACCACTCCCTCTGCCTACCCTAGCTGGTCCCGGGAGTATATAAGGTAGCTAGCGTTCAGGGGGGGAGAAGGGTTCGAGAGGTTGGTTGGAAAATCAGATCACTGAGGTCGATCAGTTCACAATGGAGAGCAAGCTGAATATTAGAACAATACGAGCTTGAGCAGAACGTAGGGCTATTACCCGCATTGGGGGCCCGAACCTGGGTAAATCCTGTGTGTTCCTTGTGTGCTCCCTGTGTGTTCTTGAGCTTCCTATCCTGCTCATCACGCGAAGAGAGTAGAGAAGAGAGCTGAGTGTGATGCAGCTGCGAAGACCCCCTACGAAAACTCGGTTATACACACGAACCAATACTGTCTAGCACAAACATGCCGACAAGGCGCGCCAGGTAGGGGTGGTAGTAGCTTTTTCACCCGTTGCTTTCTTCAGTGGATTATCAAGCACCGGCTGCGAAGATGGAGGCTTCACACTCCCATCAAGCGGGGGACCGTCCGACGCTTTCCGTAGAAGGCGGCGGTGCCCCCACCGCGGTAGGAGCGTAGCCGGTCAGACGGCGACTAGTGATGGAGGAGGCCACGCTGGCCCGCCTCCTCCTAGAGCACCCGCCGATGCAGCTGGGGGACGACACCCGGTAGCGCCATGGCTACGGGACATCGCCTGCCTCGTGGACGCGGCCCAGCTCCACGTGGAGGCATCAGGATGGCCGGATACCTCTGGTATCTCGCGGTCGAAGTCGCGCACAGAGCGCACGCAAGCTTCGAGCCAACCAAGCGAGCAACGCTCACGTCATGGTGAGCAAAGCAAGGAGAAGGGCATTCAAGACGCAGGCCCCGCTCTCGCGGGGGGTCATGCAACGGCTCTTGTATCGTCTCGCGCATCCCCCGCGCAGGAGGGGAATGCCCGCGAAGATCTTAGGGCTCATCTGGAGGAGTGCGGTGGTGACTTGCGCGGCAAGTTGCACCATCGGCAAGTGCAGGAGCAGGACCGCGGCAAGCAGATGGCTCCTGAAGGAGATGACTCCTCCCGTGACCCCTACATCCCTGCAGAGGAGGAGACCTTCTCCTCCGAGTTTTGCAGGAGCTAAGTCCCGCGCTCCCCGGCGCGGCCCTCGGGTCGAGGTTTCGAGGGGCTGCGTGGTTCTTCCTTTGGTGTGGGGTGCCAGGCGTTCTCCAACCGGCTGCGCCATGTCGCGTGGCCGGAAAGGTTTCGCCTGGCAACCATCGAGAAGTACGCAGCACCACCAACCCGGAGGAGTTCCTGCAAATCTACACCATGGTGGTGCGGGCTGCTGGTAGCTCCGAGAAGGTTATGGCAAACTATCTCCCGACAGCCTTGGCGGGCTCCACCCGTTCTTGGCTGATGAACCTCTCGAGGGGGTCGGTGCACTCATGGGCGGAGTTGTGTGGCAAGTTCGTCACCAACTTCCAGGGCTCCTACACCCAGCCGTGTGTGGAGGACGACCTCCATGCCCTCGAATAGAAGAGAGGGGAGTCGTTGCGCTCGTTCATCTGGCGATTCAGCCACTGCCGCAACACAATCCCCAAGATCTCTGGCCAGTCCTTCATCAACGCCTTCCGAAGGGGAGTGCGAGATCGCAAGATGCGGGAGAAGATGGCCACCCACGACATCGCCACCACGTCCGAATTATTCACCTTGGCCCACAAGTGCGCTCGGGCGGCAGAGGCATGGGAGCAGATCGCCGGCGGACGGCCGCATGAGGCGAGGCCGGACCTCGAAGGTCCAGCTCAAGAATAAGAAGAAGCGCCCGGCGGCCAAGTCCAGTCAGGTCTTGGCCACCGAGTGCAGGCACAAGGTCGTCAAGCCACGGCGGAACGATCGCCGCGATCGGCACGACGTCCGCCGCAATCAACCGGACTATCGTCAACAGGAAAATAGGGGTAAGGTCTTCTATCCTATCCATAATACTAATGCACACGATTTGGATAATTGCCAGGTCGTATGCGAGAAAGTGGAGTAGCGTCTCAGGAAACGCCGCCCTCCTCACAACGATGACAAGGGAGACGACTCCGCCCATCTACCTTTTTAGCAGGCGGAGCACACGGTGGCCAACATCCATGGCAGTTCGGCCACCCACACCTCCAACACAAAGTACAAGCTCTGATGAGGGAAGTCTGCGCCGCCGTTCCTAGTGCGGGGGCGGCTAGGACGTGAAGTGCTCAGAGGAGCCGATCACCTTCAGCCGCATCGACCACCCTGCGATCATCGCTGGCCTAGGGCACCTTCCGATCGTGGTCTTGCCCACGGTTCAGAATGTGCAGCTTGGGCGCGTGCTGATCGACGGGGGGAGCTCTATCAACCTCCTGTCCCCCAGGGCGTTCCGGGCTCTTCAGATCCCGGAGCGAGAGCTCCGCCTAGCGCTCCCCTTCTACGGAGTCACCCTAGGGGCTGGCTCAATGCCTCTAGGCTAAGTCTGCCTTCCTGTCACTTTTGGGAATGTGGACAACTACCGCACAGAGTTGGTGGACTTTGACGTCGCTGACTTCAACCTCCCCTACAATGCCTTGCTTGGCCGACCCGCGTTGGTCAGGTTCATGGCGGCCACCCACTATGCCTATATGGTGGTGAAGATACCAGGACCCGGAGGTCCCACAAGCGTCCAAGTGGACAAGCCAAAGCCTTTGCACTGCGATAAGCAAGCCTTGGACCTGGCAGGCGCCACCTGCATGCGGCAGGTTGTCACTGTCAACCCTGGAGACCCTCCGGTGAGGACCCGCGCCTCGCTCGACCCATCCGGCGAGGTTAAAGTGGTCTGCCTGAGTGTGGCTGAGCCCGAAAGGACCATCAAGCTAGGCGCCAACCTTGGTGCCAAATAGGAAGACGCGCTCGTCACCTTGTTCCATTCTAACGTAGACGTGTTTGCCTGGCAACCGTTCGACATGACCTGGGTCCCCAGGTAGGTGATCGAGCACAAATTGGCAATGCTCCCGGAGGCGCGCCCTGTCCAGAAAAAGGTCCGGCGCTAGGCCCCTGAGCGTCAGGATGCCATCCGTGAGGAAGTTGAGAAGCTGCTGCACGCGGGTATCATCAGAGAAGTCATTCACCCCGAAAGGCTTGCCAACCCCGTGCTCGTCAAGAAATCCAACAGGAAGTGGTGAATGTGTGTCGACTTCACCGACCTCAACAAGGCCTGCCTGAAGATTATCTTCTCATGACTACACATTCACTCCAATTTCTACTTAAATTTGCAAGGGACAAACTCACTCACATTCTAAATCCCAATGAACTTCCTGAACAAGGAATCTCACAAGAATTTTCTCAACCTTCATCCTCAATACATCCATTTAAGGACTCAACCATATTAATTTATATGCCAAATTCCCATATCAGACATGTTATACCACTAACACAAAGATAATATGAGATAACTCAAAGAAACTTCCTTTGGCATCACCAGATAAGACCTCCATGTAGCCAATTTTCCTTTCTTTTCTTTTCTTTTCTTTTTTTCACAATTCATCTTACTCATGACAACAAGAATGATACGAGGCTTTTCGTTCTAACATGCCTCTAAACCATAACTCAACTAATCACTCACACCATCCATTTGGATATCTCGGGTTCCAAACTTGAACCCCCAAGAGACTATAACATGAATCCCCATCTCGCCTAAATAATTAACCTTTTCACAAAAGGACCATAACCAACCAATACCATCGAAGGAAATAGACCACTTGGACACAATTTCCAGTCCAACCATAAACTACGATATATAAAAAAAATTATTCTATCCTCTCCCAGGCATATCTCACACCTAGGGAGAACTAGCTACAATAAATGATCACAACAAGACACTTTACATCAAACTGCTATCACCTCCCCTACAACCAAACAATACTCCCAACAAAAATTTGGACCAAGACATAAAAAATCTCCATCATAATCCACCCTTAAATCACTAATGGTCAACACCTAGCCCAAGTTAGGATCATAGATCATTACCAAATCAGAAATGGTTCTCTTCTTAGAGGGTCTCGCCCTCACATACTTTCACTCAAATAACCAAGCCCAAGAGTATAATCCTTTATTATACTCAACAAGATACCATAAACATTCATATTCTTATCTCGGATTAGAACGCAAATAAAATATAATTCTCTTTAACCAAAAGAACCACATACATCACCTTGAACCCAAAGTGTTAAAACTTACCTTGGAGAGAACTCGACAAATCCCAATAATCACTGATTTTCATTTCCCAAGCCAAATCGCAAAGGAAAGCTCAACTCTCTTACATCACAAACAAAACCACTTTTATCATTTTCAAATTAATGCGATAAAATTTCACATCGGGGAGAAACTCAAATTAAAAGAGAAACCCCACACAAATCTTTGGCACAAATCCTCATAAAAACCAAAAACAAATCAGCTCACTTTCACCAAAGCAAAACCTCTCACGTTTAACCAAAACCAACATTTTGGAAGAGTAAACCGATTTTCAAGTCAAACATCTGTACCCACAACCACCACATTTTTAATTAAATCCAACTCTAGTCAAAAATAGAGTTATCAATATTTTCAGCTCAAGAGCTTCCAACGCATCCCCTTATGTCTGATTGTTTCCTTTAAATATTAATTCCAAGGTTAATCCGTTTTTTTTGTACTCTAAGAAGCATAATCCAAACACACACTCTTAAGTGTAAATCTCACATCCATTACTTAAGCTAAATAACTTAGGCAAGACAAAAGATTGGCATGGTTCAATGAAATAAAATATTCCAAGAACCATCAACCGATTACATCATAATTACTCTTTCATCCTCATTTTCGACCATCAAAATCAATTCCGTAACTTGACAAAATGCAAACTAATTGGAGGAGTTCTATTGCACACTAATCAAAATGCCTTAATCAAAAGGCATGCATCCCCAAAAGATCATATGATCAATTGAGTCCGTAAACCCTTAAAAGAAGGTTCACCCCGAATCCCACAATTTCTAGTATTCAAATACGCTTGCTATTAAAGGTTTTGTATTCACCAAGGGTATCCGGAAAAGCCCCAATAGGTTTTAACATAAATTACAAAACCCAATCTTCCTTTCATTACCTTCTCCTATTCATATAACCACCACTAGTCATACTATCATCAAACACTAAACCAAGTCTATCTCATGACAATCAACCATGAGAACCACGTCATCACCTCTTTCCTTTTAGTACATTTAACATAATAGTTAATTCAACATAAGACTATGCGTCAACATTTTTTTTCCTGGTCTACTAACCATCCCGAGCCAACAGTCATACAACTATCTGTTCCAAGTTTAAGACACATCATTTCAACGATAATTTCGGTATGATCAACAATTAACTTTCGTACAACCCATAAGTTTACATTTTAGTATCCCAAGTTCATTCAACCAATAAATAACTCCAACCACTCATCATGATCTCCACGAGACATATTTCATAAATAAGGCGCCAAGACAAACCTTCGTCAAGGACAAATCCCAAGCACCAATACAATCATTCCCCTCCATCCCGCTCTGATACCAACTGTAACACCCTGGTGCCAATCGCGCCACGGATGCTACCACAACCTCTATTAACGCTAGCGGAGGACAATTCTAAAGCAATTAAACCCCAACTCCTTAGCTAGAAATTTCGGCATGACCTTTCTAGAAGAAAGGTCATCCACTCAGCAGATAATAAGATAATAGATATAATGATCAAATCATGACTAACTAATCAAACAAAGGAAACATACTCGCAGCATGAGTTAGCAACTATTACAGAGCTAAGCAGCAACTCAATTCTCCAACACAACGAATTAACGACTAGAACATCACTTGACAAGACCATACACTACAAAATCATTTAGATGCGTTGGTGGTGACCGATGTCGTGAATGTGCCTCTACTCCCATCCCGATGAGACAGCTTCACGGTACCTAAAAACATTAAACAAACAAGGGTGAGTCCAAGACTCAGCAAGGTGCATCCATAACGAAATGTAATCATTGCAAAGTAAGAAACAACACCTTGAAACATAACACATCCATTTTACTTAATTGAATTCAGCAAGTAAAAGAAACCGTAGTAAACTTCAAGTTCCACAACCGACTCAGAAACGTAAGTAAACCGTACTCATACCTCAATAGCCATTTCTGGATGAGTCTACGACTCAATCCTCAACCTGACATTTCCATTCTCTCATTGATTAACATTTATCAATTGCAATGCAATGCAATGCTTTTATACTTTCATGCTCAAAATGCAACTCTTTTTAGCCTATACCAGTATAGCTGAGTGCACACCCGTCGGTGTGCACCCTCTCATTCCCCTCCATCCCGTGGAGGGTGCCTACTCTTACTGACTCGCTCCCATGCACTCGTGTGTATGGAACTACGAGGTAGGTCTTTCGTGCTGCTCACTACGGGTGAGCACCGAGGCCCACATCAATATGGGACGCCTCATCCTTTATGAATGCACAAATGCAATTAACATGAATAAAAATGCAAATTACATTCGTTTCTAACATTTGCATAACCATATCCATAAACATAAGCATCAACCACTTCTCACCTTCCTTAAGCTATCCTTCATGCCCACTTAACCAATTCCAAGGGTAAGAGTATGGTAACACAACATATCCTTCCTACCATGAGAGAATATCATAACAAAAGAGCAATCGTTGCGCTACCAAACAAGTCACATCACAATACACTTGCCTTTAACCTCTCGAAACGGTGTGGCGAGAAGTTGATGCCACTCCTGGGGTCCCACCACCTGCAAATATATACATTCTACTCAAAACATACCAACAAAACAAACACAAGACTTATAACGACTTCGATCCTACGACCCACTCCTAAACCCTGAAAAACAGCAATCTGCCAAACCGGGACAGCAGCCTTCCAACGATTAAAACATAAGTTTTACAACTCCAAATCATGTAAACGAATATATTTTCGTGATCAGCACGAAATTTTCCAACTTATTCTAAGTATTGAGGAAATCTAATTCGGCCTCTAAATTGCTCTAATCTGCCAATGAACACAGACTCTGCCAGCCGCGACATTGATTGGACAGCACTCGGTAAAACAGTCATAACTTTTAGACGGATGAAAGAAACTTAGCGATTTCAGTCTCTATTGGAAGGTAATTCGATTATCTACAACTTTTGCAACAGTCAGGCCCCCAGAAAATGCTTCTAAAATTTTTTAATTCGCGTTCTAACAGACCACGAAAATCTGCCCGTGCAGACTGAAAACAGCCACGAGATTGAAACTTCCTAAACCACATTTTCCCCCAACTCTACAACCATCAAACCTCTCCTAATCATAGCCTAGCAACACCCCAAGGAACCATAGATCAAGCACAACGAAGATATAACAGCACCTACAATGCAAAAGATACCCTGAAACTGACTTTGCTCTCAACTCGGATTGCTCGGGAGATAGTCAGTTTCGACACCTCATAAGAAATGCTGTACTCATCCAAATCAAGTAAATGAGGGCAGATTAGGGATCTACAGGAAATTTCCCATGACTTCCCAAGCAATGAAAATGCTAACTCGGCCTCCTACTAAGTCTAAACAATAGATGAACAAATCAGCTCTAAAGACAGCACAATTGGAACAGCAAGCAGTGTTTCGAGCATAACTCACAAACAGCTGAACCAAAATAGATGAACTTGGTTTCTAATTAAAGGTAAGAACAAGCTCTATGGCTTTCATGAAGACGAACTCCCCATAAGGAGCCTCCAAAAATCCCAAATCGGCAGTCCAATGCGGCTACTGAAATCTGCACGAAAGTAAAATCTGTGCAAGAACTAGGGTTTCACCTCCAATCCAATCAAAATACAACCAAACAGAAACTAAACTCCCATGGATCCCTCCCTAACCCAGCCACCCAACAATCACCCAAAGCCTAGAAACCTTACCTTGCTCAACTGCTCCAACCGTGAGGAGGTGGAGGAGGAGGAGGAGGCTACGGTCCATGGAGGAGGAGGGGAGGCTTCGGCTGCAATCCAGGGAGGAGCTCCATGGAGGGAAGGTGCCATGAGTGGGAGGAGGAGCTAGAGGGGAGGTGCCCCAAAGGAGAGAAGCAAGGAGGAAACAGCAGGAGGCGGCTGGGAGTGGGGGAAGTGCAGGGGAAGGAAAGAAAAGAAAATAAGGGCTAGGGTTTCATCCCCTTTTTCTTTTCTTTATATACTCCATCAATTTGGGTACTAAAAATCAAAAGGCTAGGGGAAAACGAAAATAAACTACACAAACTCTAGAGACAACAAATCAACCATCTCCAAAGACTAACATTTCAAACTCACGGCGAAAAGAAAATCCTTTGAGTAAGACTTGCCGCAGAAAAATTACGGCTCGGAGAAATTCCCTTTCCGATATGCATTCGGCATATCTCAAAACTTTTCGTTAAGATTCGTAAAACTGTGAGATGACCAATCTTTTGCCCTTCCGAATAAATCCTTGGATTTAAGAAAACAAAAACAATTTCGATCAAAAATCCTGGAAAAAATGATTTGCGGTATTACACTCTTCCCCCCTTTAACAGAATTCGACCTCAAATTTTGAACACAACAAGAACACCAACAATGTAATATTAAGTAGATGTAATAGCTCTCTAGTTTGTTTTAAGCTATGACAAAGCTTGGACATGTATGTACGTGTAATGATGCATCTCGAATGCAAGATATGTGGGCACTAGGCTTTGAGAGAGAACTAGTGCTAGCCACATATCTGGGTACCTGGAATTGTTCTTAACCGTCTGATGCATGGACACGTGCGACCATCATTTGTTGTCTATTGCGATGCACACCCCACGGTGTGTGTGGGTGATAACCTAGTGTAGTTTTGGTGGTAGTGAGCAAACACTTGAGTGGAGTATGGGTGTCACCTTTAGTCCAATGCATGAGTGTAGTTTGATTCGTATTTCCAGGTGCCCACAAGAGGTGGTATCTGAGCCTACACGACTGTAGGAATAGCCTTAGTTAGCTTGGTCGATAAAATTAAGGACAAAACTTTCTCTCAAAAGATTATTTTCTGTTAGAAAGGTTTATTTGTGAAAATGTAGGATGCTACTCTCATCCTCTCTATAGTTATTTCTTTCTCATTCTACCCTCCAAATCATTTTGTTCTCAACTTCACTTCCCAGGAAAATGACACAATGTGAAAAAGAATTAATCTTTATCCTACTCCTTATACCATTAAATTGATGAAAACGATGTGTTTGAAGTCAATAAAGCTATGTTTTAAACTTACAAATCTGGTAGGACAAGCATAGAGTTTCCTTAATCTTATCTTACTCTGTACCGTCTCTTTGAGAGGCAAAACTTTTACGGTCTTACCTCATTTCAAAAGCTAGACATGCAGTAGGTGGGTTTATGGTTAAGAAATTTATGATCTTGCATGGACAACTTAAATAACTTGAAAAAAATGCCACTAAAATCCTTGAAGGGACCATACTGAGTCAGGACCAAACCCATAAAATTTTGCAAAATTTTGAGCTCAGGAACAGGGGTTAAAATTTAGAAAGAGGTTAGTAGCCACGTGGTAGAATTTTGGATGGCACTTCACATATTCAATTTTGTTGGATGTTCTGCACTGTAAAAATCCTGAAAATTTTACCACAGATACATCACTTCTACATGTAGCTATGTAAAAATTTTCATATTTTTATCAATCATGTAGCAATATCAAAAAATTCTGGGAACCTGCTGAACAGAACTGTTAGCTTTGCTGATTTCCTATTTTATTGCCTTTCCTTAGCTTATTTCATTCCATATATGGTCCTACTAACCTAAACCTTTTCTTCTTTCTTAGATGGCACACCATTGAAAGCCATGCTACTACACCGGTGCCATAGTCGAGGGCTCCATGCAACAAACCATATGGGACATGATGCACCATGCCGGTTTTACCGAGCAATCGGAGTATCTTATCTCCCACTCAGCCATTAGCTCAGCCTCCGAGATGTTCATGACAGAAGAGACCATCCATGGGTGCCACGAAGGGAAGCCAGCCCGACTTTATCATGGGATGGCAACGAGCCCACTTTTAGCTTTGCACAACGGAGCGTACGTTGCCATCGCTTATCACCCTATGACCTCCCCGACATTGCAGAGATGTTCCCTTACTATCCCTTCCATGGGGGATAGCTTGGAGAATGTCTACACGACAAAGGATGCTACGCTGGACACACCACTTGCCTCGCTCATGGGGCAAGTGAGGTCCCTTGATAAGTACCTCCTTCGCCTCCATGGTCACTTGATCCTCGCACATCACCACATCACCGAGCGGAGACTCACATGGCACCACTACTCCATCACAATTTCTTCTCTACAGAGATAGTGTATCGGGAGTATGAGACATATGAGCCCACAGAGGACCTTCCACATCCCTATCACACCATCGCAGAGTCATCTATCGCGCCGGCCTGCCGGTGGGAGGCCAAGGACTCCGTGTTTTGGCTGCTTGTTCTAGTGGTCCCATGAACACGGTATGTGTGGAGAGTGTCTTCTTCAATGGGCGTGAGTATAAGCTAATGACACTTGTTGCACCTACTTCACCACCCGCCACCATCGACAATCCCAGCACTTCTAATGCCACTAGTGATGGTGGCAATGTTTAGGTTTATGCTACATGACGTAGCCATTAGAGCTCACATTTAGTTTTAGTACGAGATGACTTGTGTTGTACTTTTGTTGGGCTAATTTGTGTAGTGCTTTTTTTTTGGTATCAGAGCCAGTTTTGCTCTTCCATAGATCTTGACCGGTCATGAGAGCCATGGCGATAGACAAATATTCCACCAAGCCTCCCATTTTTTCTGGAGTTAATTTTTCTTTTTAGAAGTCCTGTATGAAGTTCCTACCGGTGAGAACATCATGGCCAGCAATATAGCTGATGTTGAGGCAAATGCTAAGGCAAGAAATATTCTCATACAGAGACTTAGAAGCAGTGAGTATGATAGGATTGCTCACCTACGATCCGCTAATGAGATTTGCGTGACCCTCGATGCTTACCATGAGGGCACTACCCAAATTAAGATCATGAGACAGGATCAGCACAAGAGTGACTATAACAAATTTGAACAACACACTGGTGAGAGCCTTGATGAGTGTTTTGGTTGTTTCACAAATATTTTGAGTGATCTTCGAGCTATCGGTTGCACATACCCTGATATAGACAATGCTCGACATTTTCTGACCGTACTCGATACTTGTGTTTGGGAGATGAAAGTGACTACCATCAAGGACACTACTGACTAGTCAACCTTGACTCTTGACAGGCTCTATTCCCGACTCAAGACTCATGAGATCGACGTTGTCTCTCGCAAGACGAAATCACAGTTGATGGCCTTGATCACTGATCCCATTGGATCCTTTTTTTTATTCTTCTACTAGATTTTCTCTCTCTGCCCTTTGCGAGCTAAGCGATGAACAATTGGAAAATTTTCCAGAAATGAGCTTGCTCTTTTAGCTCACAAATTCTCTCATGCATACAAGAGGGTGAGAGAGAGAAAGAGAAGTGGCGTGATCACCTGCTTCGAATGTGGTGGCCCCAACCACATTCGAGTGAACTGTCCCATGCTGGAGAAGGGCAAGAATGACTCCGACGGTTCCGACAAGAACAACTACACTGACAAGAATCGTAACAAGAAGCCTCTAGTTCGTGAGCCAACACAGGAGAAGAAGTATCGCAACTTCTCAAAGCATAAGAAGCTCTTCAACCATGTCCTCGGCGCCCTTGATGACATCAGCCTCTCCGACATGGAGACATGGAGCAAGGAAGGTGAGGATGATCCGCGAGAGAAGAAAGGCGGCGACGACTTCTCCGGCATGTGCTTCATGGCAAATGCCAACAACATCAACAACTTCAAGCTCTACACCGACCCGGAAGAGGTACTCACCCAACCAACTCAACGAAGCTTTCTGTAAGCTAGGAAAATTTCATGCTAGAGCTAGAGTTAGGTGTATGGATCTTGAGAAGGAAGTAGGTACCTTGACTTAGGAATTAGCTTCTTGACTTAGGTTTCCCTTTCGAGTCACTAATGATTGTGTGTTGTGTGATGCTTTGCTTGTGGAGCTAGAAAATCTAAGGACTTTACATGATAGTGTACAAATTGAACTTGAAAGTCTTAGGTCGAAGAATGCTAGCACTTGTTCTGTTGATGTTTCTTCTTTGGATGCTAGTTTTCTTCATGCTCACTCTACTCCTTTGACTCAAATTGCCCTAAGTTACTTGCTGAAATTAATACCATGAGTGCTCACCTTAGGAAGCTTTCTTCAAGAAACGATGAACTTAAAATGCATGCTTCTAAGGACCCTATCAGTTAATGTGAGGGCTGTAAGCAACTAAAACTTGACAATGAAGCTTTAAATGTCAAGTGTGCTAAACTTGATTAGGACTTACTAGATAAGTCACATAAGAGTTATTTGCACTGTTTTGTGATTGAGGGGGACTTGGATAAAATCCAAGTTGAACTTAGGAAGAAGTTAAAAGACCAAGCCCATAGGATTAGAGAAGCTCCTTGCCTTTCTTTTGAGACCCTCAAGATTGAGGCAGCCGTGCTGAGAGAGAAAAATGCATGTGCTGGTGTTTCTTATTCTCTTTCTGGTTCTTCTTCTTCCTCTCACCCTTGTTCTTCATGCGCCTCTCTCTTCCGGTAGTGTGAGTATCTTATGAGCACTCTTGAGAAATTTGTAGGAGGCAAAAAAAGCTAAACCTTATTTTAGACCAATAAAAAATTAGCAGATTTAATCAAGGTCTAGAATTTGACTACTTGGAGCACGCTAGGACTCATCCTCCTACCATTGTGCATGGCTCCAAGTGTGGAGAGATTGTGGTAGCTCCTAGGGTGAGTACCACTCTGTTTAGGTCTGCTGGGATTATCCATGGGACTTCTGAGCAGAAGGGTGCTTCTTTTGTCACTTCTGCCTCTAGCAAGGTGAAGTATTCTTGAACCTTTTGTAAGAAGGATGGTCACCCAGTAGATTTCTATTTTAGGCATGCCAAGATCATGAGGCGTGAGTGTGGTGCTGCTCTTAGGGGTATTTAGGGTCATCTCTAGACTTTAAGTGCGCCTAAGGCACATACTGTTTCTAAACAGGTTAGAGAGTCACCTGTTTTTGGGCAACGTCTAGGACTTAGTTTTCATGTTGTTTAGTTTAGGAGTTGCTCGCGATCAGTCTTTCCACCGTCCTCTTGATATTCCTTATTTTTTCCAATGAGGTAGATATCAGCGGCGTGAGGTGTTTTAAGGTAGGAGATTTAGGCAGCCTCGTTGGGATGGTCCGGCCTTTGCACCACGGTGGGCCAAACTAGTGACAGCTCCTAGATCTTCTACTAGAGTTACTTCTTCTGATCTTATGAGAGTCGATTGTCAGAGAGACATTAGAGTCTAGTCATCTTCTTCTGTAGCCGGTACTTTGAGGCATCGTGTGATTCAGTATTGGGTTCTTAAGTATGCACTTTATCCTAGTGCTGAGTTCTTTCTCTCACTTTTGACTTGATTAGGTTCGCCGGATGGGAAAGGGAGATGTTTGGATTGTTGACTCTAGTTGTTCTCGCCAAATGACCAGAGACTCCTGTTGGTTCTCTTCCCTTGTTTGAGCCCCGGTGATGAGTTGATCACTTTTGGGGATGCTTCTTTAGGTAGAGTCGTTGTTAAAGGTACTGTCGGTGTATTCTACACCAAGGTACTCTCTCCACCGCTGTTAGGTGGGACCGCGTGCGCAAGATATAGAAAGAAGAAGGTCCTGTATAAAGGACTCAATCTACTAAAGAGAGGCTTGACGGGCGACCAGGACGCATGCCCGCCCAGCGGGCAGTTCGGCGACCAGGTCCCGACCCCGGGCGACCAGGCCCTAGTCCCTGATGACCAGGACATGTGGCCACTCAGAGAGCAGTCGGGCGACCAGGCCACGTGGTCGTCCGATGAGCAGGCGGGCCCATTGTCAATCATCTACGCAGACAGGGCTGGGAGGCTTCCACTCGAAGCCTTCACCAGGATCACGACGTATCATAGTCATTAAATGTGTATGGGAGCCATTAAATGCGTGTGGGAGCCATTAAATGCGCATCGAGTCGTTACAATGTGCCTGGGAGCCATTAAATAGGCGTGGCTCCCTGACGGTATGATGACCTATCCCTCCGACTGAGCTAGCTCTACCAACTCCTGCTCCATCTCAGATCAGACAGGCAGGCCGGGAGACACGTGCGGGCGTCATTATGCGGCGTCGAACCCTCCCTGCAATCCGAGGACAGGCGGTGTCTAGTAACGGCGTAAACAAGGAGGCTCAGAAGGACAGTAGCGATAGGACTCGACACAATCAATGTAATTAATGTAAAACCACTCCCTCCACTTGCCCTAGCCAGTCCCGGGAGTATATAAGGGAGCTAGTGTACATGGGGTGGGGGAGGTCGGTCGATCAGTTCACAACAGAGAAGAGATCCAAAGCTCGAACGATCGAAAGATCGAGCGAACTAAAAACAAGCGGTATACTAGAGCAACACGACCTTGAGCAGGACGTAAGGTTGTTACCCGCATTGGGGGCCTAAACCTGGGTAAATACCTGTGAGTTCTTGAGTTTTCTGTCTTGCTCATGACAAGAAGAAAGTCGAGAGTGACACAACTGTGAAGATCCCCCTCTACCAAAACTCGGTTATACACCCGAAATAATACTGTCCGGCATAAACACACCGATAGGGCACGCCAGGTAGGGGTGGTAGTAGCTGTTTCACCCTTTGCTTTCTTCATCAGATCATCAAGCGCCGGTAGCGAAGATGGACGCTTCGCGCTCCCATCAGGCGGGGGACCATTCGACGCCTTCCGCAAAAGATGGCGGCTCCCCCACCACAGCAGGAGCATAGCCGGTCTGACGACAGTTAACGATGGAGGAGGCCAAGCCAGTCCAGAACCTGCATGCGGCTCGCCTCCTTCTGGAGCACCCGCCGGTGGAGCTTGGGGGCGACACCCCAGCCGCGCCATGGCTACGGGACAATGCCTGCCTCGTGGACACGGCCCAGCTCCGCGTAGAGGCGTCAGAACGGCCGGGTACCTCTGGTACCCCGCGGTTGAACGCAAGCTTCGAGCCTCCCGAGCGAGGAACGCCCAGGTCATGTTGGGCGAAGCAAGGGAAAGGGTGTTCAAGGCGTAGATCCCGCTCTCGTGGGGAGTCTGTGAAAGCTCCAGTGCCGTCCCGTGTGTCCCCCAGGCATGAGGGGGCCACCCACGAAGATCTTAGGGCTCACATGGAGGGGCAACGGTGGGGGCGCTGTGGTGACTTGCGCGGCGAGTTACATCATTTTCATGCACAGGAGCAAGACCGTGGTAAGCGGATGGCTCCCAAAGAAGACGACTCCTCCCGCGACCCCGACTTTCCTGCATAAAAGGAGCCAAGTCTTGTGCTCCCCGGCACGGCCTCCGGGCTGAGGTTCAGGGGGGCTGTGCGGTTCCCCCTACGGCGTGGGGTGCTAGGCGTTCTCCAATCGGCTATGCCGCGTCGCGTGGCCGTAAAGGTTCCGCCCGGCAACCATCGAGAAGTATGATGGCACCACCAACCCGGAGGGGTTCCTACAGATCTACACCACGGTGGTGCGGGCTGTAGGCGACTCCGAGAAGGTTATGGTGAACTATCTCCCGACAGCTTTGGTGGGCTCTGCCCGTTCTTAGCTGATGAACCTCCCGAGAGGGTCGGTGCACTCATGGATAGAGTTGTGTGGCTAGTTCATCACCAACTGTCAGGGCTCCTACGCCCAGTCAGGTGTGGAGGATGACCTCCATGCCCTCGAACAGAAGAGAGGGGAGTCATTGTGCGCGTTCATCCGGTGATTCAGCCACTGCCGCAACACGATCCCCAAGATCTCCGGCCAGTCCGTCATCATTACCTTCTGGAGGGGCGTGCAAGACCGTAAGATGCGGGAGAAGATGGCTACCCGCGACATCGCCACCACGTCCGAGCTATTTGCCTTGGCGCACAAGGCGCTCGGGCGGCGGAGGCGCGGGAGTGGACGGTGTTCGTAGCGGAGGCAAGGCTGGAACCTCGAAAGGTCCTGGTTCTGTAAACAGGAAGAAGTGTGCGACGGTCGAGTCCGATCTGGTCTTGGCGTCAAGCCACGACTGGACGATCGTCGCGACCGGCAGGACTACCGTTGGCAGGAAAATAGGGGTAAGGTCTTCTGCCCCATCCATAACACTAATTACCAGGTTGTGCACGAGAAGGTGGAGCAGCGGCTCAGGGAGCGCCGCCCTCCTCACAATGACGACAAGGGCGATGACTCCGCCCCGCTGCCCTTCCAGCAGGCGAAGCATAGGGTGGCCTACATCAATAGTGGTTCGGCCACCCACGCCTCTAAATTCAAAGTACAAGCTCCTGATGAGGGAAGTTTGCACCGCCGTACCAAGCGTAGGGGCGGCTAGGCTGCTGAGGTAGTCGGACGAGCCAATCACCTTCAGCCGTGCCGACCACCCTGCGAGCAAAGCCAGCCTGGGGCACCTTTCGATCGTGGTTTCGCCCATGATTCGGAACGTGAAGCTTGGGCGTGTGCAGATTGACGGGGGGAGCTCTATCAACCACCTATCCCCCAGGGCATTCTAGGCTCTTCAGATCCTGGAGCGGGAGCTACGCTCGGCACTCCCGTTCTACGGAGTCACCCCAGGGGCTGGGTCGATGCCCCTAGGCTAAGTTTGCCTTCCCGTTACTTTTGGAAACATGGACAACTACCGCAGAGAGTTGGTGGACTTCGACATCGCCGACTTCGACCTCCCCAACAACACCTTGCTTGGCTGACCCGCGTTGGTTAGGTTCATGGTGGCCACCCACTATGCCTATATGGTGGTGAAGATGTCAGGACCCAGAGGTCCCATAAGTGTCCAGGTGGACAAGCCAGAGGCCTTGCGTTGTGACAAGCAAGCCTTGGACCTGGAAGGTGCCACCTATGCAAGGCAAGCCAATGCTACCTACTCGGGAGCCCCTCTGGTGAAGACCCGTGCCTCACCCGGTCCGCCCGGCGAGGTTAAGGTGGTCTCTCTGAGCGAGGTCGAGCCCGCGAAGACCGTTAAGCTGGGCGCCAACCTTGGCGCCAAATAGGAAGACGCGCTCGTCACATTCCTCCAGTCTAATGCAGACGTGTTTGCCTAGCAACCGTCCGATATGACCGAGGTCCCCAGAGAAGTGATCGAGTACAAATTGGCAACGCTCCTGGAGGGGTGCCCGGTCCGACAAAAGGTTCGGCGCCAGGCCCCCGAGCGATAGGATGCCATCCGTAAGGAAGTGGAGAAGCTACTGCACGTGGGTATCATCAGGGAGGTCATTCACCCTGAATGGCTTGCCAACCCCGTGCTCATCAAGAAGTCCAATGGGAAGTGGCGAATGTGTGTCGACTTCACCGACCTCAACAAGGCCTACCCGAGGGTCCCGTACCTCTTGCTGTGCATCGACCTTATCGTGGATTCTATGGCGGGTGCGAGCTGATATGCTTTCTGGATGCGTACTCTGGGTACCACCAGATCAGCATGGCAAAGGAGGATGAAGAGAAGACCGCGTTTGTAACCCCTATGGGTGTTTATTGCTACATTCGAATGCCTTTTGGATTAAAAAATGCTGGTTCTACTTATTAGGGTGCCATGCACGCCGCTTTTCGACCACAGGTGGGGCAGAACCTCGAGGTATACATCGACGACCTAGTGGTAAAGGCTAAGAAGAGCGAAGGACAAATTGAGGATTTGGAAGAAACCTTTGCCAACCTCAGGAAGAATCACCTGAAGCTCAATCCCGAGAAGTGCGTCTTCGGCGTACCCTCTGGGAAGCTATTGGGATTCCTCGTGTCCAGTCGAGGCATTGATGTCAATCCCGACAAGATTGCGGTCATCGAACACATGAAGCCGCTCACTAGACTCAAGCATGTCCAGTGTCTAACTGGTTGTTTGATGTCCCTCGGGTGATTTATCGTGTGCCTGGGAGAAAAAAATCTCCCCTTGTTCAAGCTATTGAAGAGCACCAACCACTTCGAATGGACGCCTGAGCCCAACAAGCGTTCGAAGACCTGAAGAAGTACCTCTTCTCACCCACGGTACTGGTCACCTCTACTCTCGGCGAGCCGCTGCTTCTATATATCCTGGCTACCCCGGCGGTAGTGAGTGCGGTGTTGGTGGCGGAGAGAGAAGGCACCCAGAGACCAGTCTATTACATCAGCAAGGTGCTGTCAGGTATCCGTAGGCCCAGAAGATGCTCTACGCTGTTTTGGTGGCATCCCGAAAGCTTTGACACTATTTCTAGGAACAGGAGATCATGGGGGTCACAACCTACTTGCTTCGAGAGATACTCCACAACTGAGAAGCCGAAGGTCGCATCGCCAAGTGGTCGGTGGAACTAGGTGAATTTTGCCTCAAGTTTCGCCCGCGCACATCAAGAGTCAAAGGTTGGCCGAGTTCATCGCCGAGTGGACTCTGTCCATCGCTGAAGCTGAAGAAGCACCCGTGCTCCCCCCGTGGACCCTGTTCTTCGACGGCTCTTTCTGGGTCGATGGCGCGGGGGCGAGATTTGTCCTGGTCTCCCTGACCGGGGACATTCTCCGATACCTGATCGTCTTAGACTTCAAGGCGACCATCAACATCGTTGAATTTGAACGGTTGCTGGCGGGGCTACGCACCATCGCCGCGCTCGGCATCCGACGTCTGCACATCAAGGGTGACTCTTTACTCGTCGTCAACCAAGCACGAAAAGAGCTCCAGTGCTTTGATCTCACAACGGCCACCTACTTGGCGGAAGTCAGGAGGATGGAGCGTCACTTCGACGGGCTGGGGTACATCCATATCCCCCGACACGACAACCACTTGGCAGACGAGCTCTCGCAGCTCGCCTCAACGAAGGCTTCTGTTTCGGTTGGAGTCTTTGAAGAAAGGCTTGTCCAACCGTCCATCGCTGCCCCCAACTCCGGCGGGGCCGATGGCATTTTTATTCCAGTCCGTCCATCCGAAAGGAGTCCTGCAAGACTGTCTATCGCTTCCCCGGTCTCCGACAGGAATGATAGTGCACGACCGTCCATTGTCACCCCGGTCTCCGATGGGGCCAATGACGTGTCGGTTCCGATCCAAGTCTTTGAAAAAAGGTTTTCGCGACTGTCCATTGCTACCCCCAACTCTGGCAGTGCCAATGGTGCGGTTGTTCCGTCCTCCAATTCCGGGCAAGGAGGCAACGCATCCATCTTAGTCCCCAGCTCTGGCGGGACCGACGACGCGGCTGCCACATCCCTCGATCTCATGAGGGGAGGTGATGCATCTATTTCGGCCCCCGACTCTGGCGGGGCCAAGGATGCAGCTACCATAATCCCCGGTTCCGTGTGGGGAGTCAACACACCCGTCTCGGCCCCCAACTCCGTCGGGGCCGATGACGCGGCTGCTGCATCCCCCGGTTCCAGGAGGCGGAATGGTAACACCGCCAAGGTGGTACTGGTGGAAAAGATCGGCTAGGCGGAGTACCCAGGTGATCATCACGAGATCGCCACACTTGGTCGGGGGGGGTCAGTGGTTGGATCCCATCCGGTCCTTCTTGTGTGATCAAGTGATCCCCGATGATGATGCTTCAGCAGAGAGAATTGCATGCAAGGCCAAGTGTTATACTCTGATAGGTGGGGACCTATATCGCCAGAGAAGAAACAAAATTCTCCTGATGCATCACTTGGGAAGCAGGAAGCAAGCTGCTCTCTCATATCCATGAAGGCATGTGCGGGAGCCATATGTCCAGTCGAACATTGGTCGGTAAAGCTTACCGCCAGGGATTCTATTGGCGTACTGCCCTCCAGGATGCTTGTGAGTTGGTAAGGAGTTGTGAGGCGTGCCAATTCCATACCAAGTAGACCCACCTTCTGGCCCAAGCTCTGCAAACCATCCCACTCTTATGGTCGTCGCACCGAGGGTCGATATCTCGGGTCCGCTCTCATGGCCACGGGGCTTCACCCACTTGTTCATCGCCATTGATAAATTCACCAAATGGGTTGAAGCCGGCAAAGGCTTGGCGCCATTACGACCTCGCCGCTTTGTCGAGTTCATGCGGGATCTTCACTCGTTTTGGAGTTGCCAACCACATCATCACTGACAATGGCACCCAATTCACTAGCGCAGCGTTCCTGGAATTTTGTGAAGAGATGGGCATCAAGGTGTGTTTTGCCTCCGTAGCCCATCCGTGAAGCAACGGACAAGCTAAGCGCGGCAACGCGCTGGTCATGAGGGGCCACAAGACCAAGGCGTTCGACAGGCTCTGCAAGCGCGGAGCACAATGGGCGGAAGAGCTTCTAACGGTGCTGTGGTCTCTCCAATCCATGCCCAGCCATGTGACTAGGGAGACTCCTTTCTTCCTAGTCTACAGCACCGAAGCGGTACTGCCCTCCGAGCTCTCCTTGGGCTCGCCGCACGTATCGGCCTTCAATGAAGAAGACCAGGAAAACCAGCGCCAAGACAATGTCAACTTCCTGGAGGAAGTACGAGATTGGGTGGCATTGCGTGCTGCTTGGTACCAGCAAAGTCTCCGTTGCTACCACGCCAGCCGGGTTTATGAGAGAACACTAGCAGTAGGCGACCTCGTCTTGCGCCGAATTCCGCCGGAGGTGGGCCGCGACAAACTGTCTCCCCATTGGGAGGGCCCCTTCAAGGTGGTCTCTGTCTCTCGACCCGGGGTGGTTCGTTTGGCCACGGAAGATGGTCGGGAGTTGGCGAACTCCCAGATTATAGAGCTGCTGTAGAAGTTCTACACCTGAACTCGTCTCACATGGTTGTCATGAGTACCAATATCCCGGCGGCTCCTTGGCAATAACATAGAGCCCCAGCTTCTGCACCAGGCCCGTACAGGCGATCAGCAGGTGTGTGCGGCACGGTGCTTTGCGGCAATGTTCCGCCCACCATGGTGCTCCGCGGCAATGTTCCACCCACCATTTGTGTCGCCCCTGGCGATCTGCTCCCTAGCCCTGTAGTTCTCTCGCTTGGTTCTACAAAGATGGCAAGGGCATAAGTTCCGGATGGCAACGGGAAAGTGACAACATAGCGAGCGATGTTCGGTATGCTGTAAGTTTTCCGTGGCCTCGCCCTGGGTCAGCTAGCAGGCTGTTGCACTCTCCCCTAGCTGATCTTGGGCTCTACATGCTTAATATGCAGTCGATTATCACTTTGATTCATTCAACTTGCTTATGCCTACAGGATTTGTGCCACACTTGGTTGTCACGAGTACTAGTAGCCTGATAGCCTCTTGGCAACCCCTTTGAACCCCTAGTTTCTGCGTCGGTCCAGGACGGGCGTCTAGCAGGTCTGTGTGGCACAGTGTGCTGCAGCTATGCTTCACCCACCATGGTGCTTCGCAGCAATGTTTCGCCCACCATTTGCCCTGCCTCTATGTGACCTGCTCCCTAGCCCCGCAGTTCTCTTGTCTGGTTCAAAAGGATGGCAAGGGTCCCTTGGTAATACTGTAGGATCGATATATATTAAACTAGCAATCAGAGGGGGGGTGAATGAATGCGCGAAAGCTAAAATCAAATTTTTGATAATTTTTTAAACACCCCAATTCGAACTCAAATTGCCTGATTCGGATTTGACAAAAATAGAGAGATATATGTTCACTAAAATAGTAATTTCTGAATATCCCACCGTTAGATCGATGTGAAATTTTAACTATAGAAACTAAACTCAATTTACAAGCTAACCCAACAAAAATCGGCTTGATCGGATCTAAAGTTATTTTATTCGCAATTTTGCTGAATTAGACACCAGACCAAATAAAAACAGACTGATACACGTTCACCAAAACTAAAATTTCTGAAGATCTAACCGTTGGATTGACATAAAATGTTAACTGTATAAACTAGATTGGATTACAAATCTAACCCAATAAAAATTAACTCGATCAGATCTACAGATTAATAGATATTACCTTCGCAACTCGACTGATGCAACAAATGACGAGGATCAAGCAGTGACGTACCAAATGTGCAAGGATCAGCAGCGCCGGACTAAAAACTCACCACGGACCAATCTCCAGAAGGATCACCAAATACCACGGACCAATACCTCATAGCCACCATCTTCTAATCACCAGAAGCAAAAGCATGTCCAGATCATCATCAAACTTCTAGTTGACGTGATGCATGCATGCACGATCAAAATCTAAACTCTAGAACCAGAAGAACTTCTCTCACACGGCACAGCCGCCGGCGAATAACTTTTCTAGCCGTAAGGAAAAACTCTGGCGCATTGAAATCTAGCCAGAAGCACTCTCGTTGCAAGTGCATTTGAGTTTCTAGTTGCCAGGCTGTTTTTGTCTACATGCATGCAATCTCACGAAAGCCTTCTAAGTCACCTCCTTCAACACCAAAACATGCATGCATACAAACCTTCTTTACTAGTTGCCAGGGAACAAGACATACGCTAGCACACAGGAGCACTCCGGTCGCGGTCTTCTTTACTGGTCGCTCATGCAAAAAAATCAATGGCCGCAAGACAGTTCCTCGGCTGCAAATACGTGCATGCGCCGCCGGCCAAAAACAATAGCGCATAAAAACGGCCGACCCTCTCCAGCCGCGACAAAAAGCTTAATTCATTTATCAGGTTTCAAGTCCTTTTATACAACTCAAAACCCTAACACATGTATGCATATCCACCTGACCCAATACACATGGCCCAATATATGCATACAACCTAAAATTCACACATGCACGCCAGACGCCCTACCGCCAGACTCACGTGACTAACCAGCCTTCGTGTGCACCGTTCTCTAGCCCGAACGTCCCGCATGACATCCTCGACCACCAGGACCTCGATTCCTCCCTGAACCTAGTCTCGAACCTCAGTTCCTCCATGAACCTAGTTCCGGTTCCGTTATCGACCACGTTCGCCCTCGAGCATTACCTGCACACGAATAAATAAACAACGCATCCGAGCAAAAGTCCACGACTTGACTCAAAGTCAATCTATGCAACCACTCACATGAGTGCATTGCATCAAACAAAATCCATCATGCTATCACCAGCATAATAATCATCTCAACATAGCACATACACAAGCACCACACATGCTATAACCAAAGTCACTTTACAATGCCAATTTCACCATTCAACCAATTTTTCATCACATGATCTCACAATCTCCCCCTTGATGAAAACATTGGCAACACCATTTGGACCTGAACATTGGCATTCACCTCACAAGAACAGATGTAAGAAATTTTGTTTATAAAACAAAAAGACAAACAAGGTGACCAAAAGACAAAGAGAGAAAATCTCCCCCTACAAAGAAGAAACAAAATCTCCCCTTATCTAAAAAGAAATCTCCCCCCTATGACAAAGAGAAACTCCCCCTAACAGAAAGAAGAAATGTGTGTGTGAATGTGCAATGTGTAACGAAAAATTCTCCCTTTGATTCTAAAATTTCTCCCCCTTTGACAATGGATTCATCAAGAATGAAAAAAGAGAACAAAAGAGAAACTTCTGCCCCTTTATGTTGTTGTTTTCCTTTTTTTTATGTACTGAGTATTATGAATCATGCACAAATGGAACAACTTGATCACCAAGTCATGCTATCAACAATACTTGCACCCTCAAATCTACACATAAACAATGTAGAGTAAGCATAACTAGAAATCAAGTACTATTAACGATTTTTTGCATGGCATGATCTCCCTTTCTCAACAATCTTAAAACCTGAAAATATTGAATTTTTGTGTACTTTATTTGTGCTTTAAAAAACTGATTCATTACTTTGATTGCAACAATAACAATTGCAAGGAATTACATGCACCATCAGCTTTACTTTTCAACCATGCCAAGCAATCACAAGCTTAAGGTTTCATGGTTTCGGTCATACACAACTTCTTCCAAGTTCATATCAAAGTGCAATGATAAGCAGTCTCGTAAAGAAGAAGTGCGATAGTACATAACCTTGTTCTTGTATTTATCAACAATCACTCTTTTAACTTTAGCATTTAACTTTCATATTTAGCACTTTTTGAGCAGGATCAAGATAGCCAAGAAAGTTCAATCATGACAAGATTTAATTCAAGTTGTCATTCCATTTAAATAGTCATGTCATAAACTACACCATATATGCATAAACATGAAGTTGCAAAGACCTTGTAACATAAACATAGCTTCAAACGACATATGTGTATGAAATACAATGCTCATTACTTTTTCATTGTTTTCTATTTTTTTTGTTTTTCGTTTGAGAAGCACACAAAATAAATAAGATGTTACAAAAATATTACACGATTTTTCACAAGCTTCCCCTCAAAACAACCATCTTAAAAAAAATTTCTTCAAAATTGTCACTTGAAGGGAATAATCTTAAAAAACAAAAGGCTTGAAAGAACAAACCTCCCAAAAGCAACCGAAAAAGACTTTCACCAAAAATCCAATAACTCGCCCTCAAATGGATAACCAATGAGATCAACAGAGAGGAGATGATGATATACATGTGCTTGACTTATGATGGCATATTCAATTAAGCATAAGCATGAATCATGATAAGTGAATTCAAAGCATGAAAGGCATGATATAAAATATAACATTATTGAACATGCCAAGGGATACATATGAGCATATGAACAAGAAGTCTCATCTCATGTCACAATTAAATATCTGTAAATGTAAAAGTCATGAGTATATAAGATAGCTCACAAAGTAGATGAAGAATTATTGCACATGCCTCTTGAAAACCATCTCAAAGGTGAGAACCATTCAAGTCTTGATCCCATCTTGCAAAAGGCCAAGATCCACTAAGCTTCTGTTCTCCGTCCGGCATCTGAAAAACCTACATAGCATGAAAAGATGTCGAGGCCTCGGTACTGGGGAGATTGGCACCAGCGACACTCTTTAAAATTCGTGATTCACTTTATGACACCCTGACCCACTGTCATACACTCAGATGGACCCACATGTCATACACACATAACTAAAAACCAACGAATTGAGTGTCACTGGACTAATTTTTCCCTCGGTACTGGGGTTAGAAATAAAGCATTTGGGAATCCAGTACTGAGACACACGACGAGTAGGCACAACACGAGTATGCTTGTTCACAAAAACAGATTTGCCCTTTCTCGTGTTTCTTTCAACAAAAGATGTTTGCATCATTCTAGGCACAAAATGAGGATGCTTGTTCACAAACTCAGATTTGCTCTTTCCCGTGTTTCTTGCAACAAAAGGTGTTTGCATCACCCTAGGCACAAAATGAGGAGTGAAATGTGCCTTCCTGAAATTAGACTTAGCCTTGGCCTTTTCTTTCTTTTGCTGTTTGACTAGCCTAAAACAAAAATCTACTAAGTGTTCATCTCTACCACAATGAATGCAAGTGTACTTAACATGATGTTTAGCTTTAGAAACAGAAGTAGCATTTGCATTCATCATAGTAGAAGATAAAACTCCAGCAGACTTAAAAACAGTTTTCTTAAGCTCATTGACAATTTCAAATTTTCCACTTTCAAGTGTCTTAACAACAGTGGGAGCATGTGATTTATGATGAGCATAAGAATCAAAACCTAAACCTTTGTGATGAGTGCTAACTTTTGATTGATCCAAAATCATGTTTAGGTTTTTCTTTCCTTTAGTGAAACGTTCTAAAGATTTTTCCAAGTAGTCAACCTTTCGAGAAAGAGTTAAACAATTATTACATGGAACGTCCACTTTTTCTTTTTGCTTGCGACAAGTTGAGCATGAAAGAACCTCATGTGTGAGCAAAGCATTGGTCATTTGAGAAACTCTACCATTAGCATCATTCAACTTCAATTCAAGTGTGGAGCATTTAGAACATGGAGTTAAATCATACAAATCAATAGTAGAACAACTAGCATGTTTAACAAGTTTCTCATTTTCTCTTTTTTAGCATTAATTTGCTCTAACAAGGTAACATGTGCTTTCCTAAGCAAAGTAAGCTCATTGTAAATTAAGTCACATGATTTGCAAGCATCATCATCAGGAATCAAAGTTTTAAGTCTATCAATTTCAGCATTCAATGACTCCACAATAATATCATGTTTCTTAATTTTCTTGTCACGCCTATCAAGTAATTTACCAAGACGAGCAACAAAGAATAGCTAATTCATCGAAGAAGGTTCTACCTCATTAAAGTCATTGTCAGAATCGCCTCTGTGAAACTTTCCTCACTTCTAGCCATGAGACACAACCTTGTCAATTCATGCTTGCTTGGAGCTGTTGTGTCATCTTCACTACTCTCCGAATCCACATCGCTCAAATTGACTTGTTCAAGAGCAGAAAGGACTCGGTGGACAACTTTGCGGTTGATGAAGCTCTTCTTCTTCCTATCACTTGAAGAGAACTTCTTCTTCTCTTCTCTTTTGTCATTGTACTTCTCCTTCCTTGATGCTTTACCTGCAAGTTTAGGACAATTTGAACGAATGTGGTTGAGATCACCACACTCATAACATCTTGGAGGGCCACCACCAACTCCCTTCCTCATTCTCACATTCTGCAAAGCTTTATTAAAACGAGAAGAGAGTAGTGCCAAGTCTTCTTCAGGAAATTCTTCAATCTGTTCATCGGTTAGTGAAGACAAGAAAGACAAAGCAAAACTTGAAGAAGCATTATTCTGAGACATGCTAGATTGGGAGGTCAATGCAATTGATTTATGATCATTCTTCCTAGCAAGAACATCCAATTCATGAGTTTTAAATTTAGAGAAAAGAACATCTAAAGTAAGTGTGCTCATGACAGTTGATTCTCTAATGGATGTAACTTTCATCTCCCAAATTGACATGTCTAATGCACCAAGCAATTGTTTAGCATTAGCATCATCATCAAAGCTAACTCCAATAGCACGCAAATTGCTAAGAATTTTATTAAAGCGTGCAAAGAAATCATCTAGCGACTCACCAGGTTTCATCTCAAATCGCATGTATTCTTTTTTATATATATCTTGATGAACCTCTTTGACAGTGTTAGAACCCTCATGATAATCACAAAGAGATTTCCATACCTCGTATGCATACTTGAGATGAATCACGCGGTCGAAGTCACTTCTTCCCAATCCTTGGATGATCAAATTTCGTGTTTTGCTGTTTGCTTCAACATGTGCTTGATTGGTTTCGTTGACTTCATCAATCCCGGGTACTTGATATGGCTTGTACACCTTCTCCCAAATTGCAAAGCCTTGAGCTTGAATGTACGCCTCCATCTTCGCTTTCTAGAACTGAAAATCAACACCATCGAAAACACAAGGTTTTGTTGAATACCTATCCATCGCTACGGTTTCTAATCACCGGTTAAGATTAATTAGAAAAACTTTGCTCTGATACCACTTGTAGGATCGATATATACTAAACTAGCAATCAGAAGGGAGGTGAATGATTGCACAGAAGCTAAAATCAAATTTTTGATAATTTTTTAAACACCCCAATTCGAACTCAAATTGCCTGATTTGGATTCGACAAAAATAGAGAGATATATGTTCACTAAAATAGTAATTCCTGAAGATCCCACCGTTAGATCGATGTGAAATTGTAACTGTAGAAACTAGACTCAATTTTCAAGCTAACCCAACAAAAATCAGCTCGATCGGATCTACAGATCTAAAGTTATTTTCTTCGCAATTTTGCTGAATCAGACGCCAGACCAAATAAAAACAGACTGATACATGTTCACCAAAACTAAAATTCCTGAAGATCTAACCATTGGATTGATGTGAAATTTTAACTGTATAAACTAGAGTGGATTACAAATTTAACCCAACAAACATTAGCTCGATCAGATCTACAGATTACAAGATATTACCTTCGCAACTCGACTGATGCAACAAATGACGAGGATCAAGTAGTGACGTACCAAATGTGCAAGGATCAGCAGCGCCAGACTAAAAACTCACCACGGACCAATCTCCAGAAGGATCACCAAATACCATGGACCAATACCGCACAGTCGCCATCTTCTAATCACTAGAAGCAAAAGCATGTCCAGATCATCATTAAACTTCTAGTTGACGTGATGCATGCATGCACGATCAAAATCTAAACTCTAGAACCAGAAGAACTTTTCTCACACCGCACAGCCGCCGGCGAATAACTTTTCTAGCCGTAAGGAAAAACTCAGGCGCATGGAAATCTGGCCAGAAGCACTCTCGTTGCAAGTGCACTTGAGTTTCTAGTTGCCAGGCTGTTTTTGTTTGCATGCATGCAATCTCACGAAAGCCTTCCAAGTCGCCTCCTTCAACACCAAAACATGCATGCATACAAACCTTCTTTACTAGTCACCAGGAAACAAGACGTACGGTAGCACACAGAGCACTCGCGCGGTGTTCTTCTTTCGTCGCTCATGCAAAAAATCAATGGTCATGAGACAGCGGTTCCTCGGCTGCAAATACGTGCATGCGCCGCCGGCTAAAAACAATAGCGCATAAAAACGGTCGACCCTCTCCAGCCGCCACAAAAAGTTTAATTCATTTATCAGGTTTCAAGTCCTTTTATACAACTCAAAACCCTAACACATGTATGCATATCCACCTGGCCCAATACACATGGCCCAATATATGCATACAACCCAAAATTCACACATGCATCGCAGACAAATGACCCGCCAGACTCACGTGACTAACCAGCCTTCATGTGCACCGTTCTCTAGCCCAAACGTCCCGCATGACATCCTTGACCACCAGGACTTCGATTCCTCCCTGAACCTAGTCCCGAACCTCAGTTCCTCCATGAACCTAGTTCCGGTCCCATCATCGACCACGTTCGCCCTCGAGCAACACCTGCACACAAATAAACAAACAACGCATCCGAGCAAAAGTCCACGACTTGACTCAAAGTCAATCTATGCAACCACTCACATGAGTGCATTGCATCAAACAAAATCCTTCATGCTATCACCAGCATAATAATCATCTCAACATAGCACATGCACAAGCACCACACATGCTATAACCAAAGTCACTTTACAATGCCAATTTCACCATTCAACCAATTTTTCATCACATGATCTCACAAATACCGTGGACATCTAGCTTCTATGCTGAGCCCAGATGGGCTTCTAGCAGGTGTGTGCGGTACGGTGTGCTGCGGCTATGCTCCGCCCATCATGGTGCTTCGCGGCAATGTTCCACCCATCATTTGCCCCGCCTCTACGCGACCTGCTCCCTAGCCTCGCAGTTCTCTGGTCTAGTCCTAGTAAAGTACAAGGCATTATGCTCTGGATGGTGATAGGAAAATGACCACCTAGTGTGCGCTCCCTGCCCACTCAGTGGCAGGGACTTAGGCTTTGTGTGCCCGTTTGCCTGTTTATTCCTAATAAGCATGGCTTAAACTTCGCTCGTGTTTGGAGTGGCTTTATGTGATTGCAGAAAAAACTCCTAATCGTCGATCCTTCCGGTCGCCTAGAGGGCCCGTGCAATATGCTCAGGGGCTGCTCACTTGGCGCTGAATCGAACAAATCACGAGCAAGCACGCGCAAGGGCAAACAACAGGTAAAAGCCAACAACAGATAAATGCAAGGCATTTTCATTCATAATGGCCGAAAGGCAGTACATGTTTACAAAGAAGAAGAAAGGGAAAAGAAGATGGCAAAAGCGATCGCCCGAGCTACTCGTAGACAACCTCGATATCGCCGGCATCATCCCTAGCTTCTTCCTCGACCTCAGCAGTGTCGTCGGCGGGTGGAGGCACCATCTCCATCAGCCCGACTACATACTTCGCCGCCACGCACTGCTACCGGGCGCCCGGCAGGTCGACTCCACCCCGGTGGCGACCGCCATGGGGTCGAAGGAGTCGCATATGGCGCGAAGACATCAGACGGCTTCTTTGTGGCAATCGCGACTACACTCCCCTCCTAGGCGGAGCGGTCTACCAAGGCAGTAGGCAGGCCATCAAGGGCTTCAACAAAAAGGGTGACGCTGTGAGCGTAATGTACTACTGATTCTTCCAGAGGACCGCTCACCGTCACCCCCAGTGGCCGTAAACTGCTGACCATGCGCTTAAAGGCAGGGCAGAGCATGGTGACGAGGTTGCGCAGTTTGCGGCCCATCTCCGCGCTCAACGCACTGCACTTCTCCTCGGCACCCTTCGCCCGTGCATCAGCAGCTTCGGCTCGGGCCACCAAGGATGTCTTCTCCACCTTCACCAACGCCAGCTCCTCCCGCAGCGACGTCGTCTGTTTGTCATGGAGAGAAGTCACCGCGATAAGTTCGGCGACCAGGTCGGCAAGCCAGGTGGCGAGCACGGAGAGGCAGACATGCCTATTTATAAGCTGTGTGCGGCGTCAAGACACGAGGAGTCACGTCCCCACGAGCCGACAGTCCGCAAAAATATCATAATGGTGTGAGATGACAAGACCCAAAGAGTTGCGGCGGTTGCAGTGAGAATCTGTATGGTTGCGTGTGCAGAGATGGGACCCTTCCAGGAGTGCGCCAGGGTCAAAAGAATATCTCTGAAATCTTCTAAGGCATGCTCCAGGGTAGATCCAGGGGATACTGTTGGTGTATTCTACACCGGGGTACACTTTCCACCGCTGTTAGGTGGGACCACGTATGCAAGATATAGAAAGAAGAGAGTCCTGTATAAAGGACTCAATCTGCTGAAGAGAGGCTTGACGGGCGACCAAGACACGTGGCCACTCGGAGAGCAGTCGGGCGACCAGGCCACGTGGTCATCCTTTGAGCAGGCAGACCCATTGTCAATCATGCACACAGATAGGTCTAGGAGGCTTCCGCCCGAAGCCTTTGCTAGGATAACGACGTATCATAGTCATTAAATGCGCATGGGAGCCATTAAATGCGCGCGGGAGCCATTAAATGCGCATGGAGCCGTTACAATGTGCCTGGGAGCTATTAGATAGGAGTGGCTCCCTGACGGTATGATGATCTGTCCCTCTGACCGAGCCAGCTCCACCAACTCTCGTTCCATCTGCACCGCCCAAGGCAGGTCAAGGAGATGCGTGTACCAAGTGTTCATCACGTAGCGTCCGAGCCCCTCCCCTCGGGCAATCCGAAGACAGGCGGTGTACAACAATGGCGTAAACAAAGAGGCTCAGAAAGACAGTAGCGATAGGACTCAACACAATCAATGTAATTAATGTAAAACCACTCCCTCCACTTGCCCTAGCCAGTCCCGGGAGTATATAAGGGAGCTAGTGTACATGGGGTGGGGGAGGTCGGTCGATCAGTTCACAACAGAGAAGGGATCCAATGCTCGAACGATCGAAAGATCGGGCGAACTAAGAACAAGCGGTATACTAGAGCAATACGAGCTTGAGCAGGACGTATGGCTATTACCCGCATTGGGGGCCCGAACCTGGGTAAATCCCTGTGTGTTCTTGAGTTTCCTGTCCTACTCATCACGAGAAGAGAGTCGAGAGTGACACAGCTGCGAAGATCCCTCTCTACCAAAACTCGGTTATACACCCGAACCAATACTATCCGGCATAAACAACTGACAGGTACCGTTTGCACTAATGAAAATTTTACTCTTGAGGACGTTGCCTTTGTGAGTAAGCTGCAATATAATTTGCTTTCTGTTTCTCAGCTTATCGATGACTCTTTCGAGGTAATCATTAAGAGTAATGCTTGTAGAATCCTTGATTCATTAGGACAGTTAGTTTGCAGGATTTCTAGATTTGGGAGAGTCTTTTATACTAATTTTTCTATTTCTTCTGGAGACTCTCTTGGGTGTTTGATTGCTTCTGAGTCCTGTGATCTTTCCTTCTATAATAGGAGACTTGGTCACATTGGCTTTGATCATTTGACGAGAGTTAGCAGCCACGATCTTATTCGTGGTTTGCCCAAACTCAAGATGGTCAAAGACTTAGTTTGCTCTCCCTGCCAACATGTCAAGATGGTTATTGCTTCTAATCCTCCGGTCACCTATTGATGACTGATGCACCAGGACAACTTTTACATATGGACACTGTTGGTGAATTTTTTTTAAATAATATAATTTTTAAAGAAAATTACAGAAATAATATGCCGAAAAAAACAATTACAGAAATACCAGTCTGTCGCAATTTGGAATAGATACAAAGAGTCTGTCGCAATTCCAAATTGCACTAACAGATAGTCGCAATTTGGAATTGCGACAGATCAGATGGCTTCGTGTCGCATTCCAAATTGCTGACAGAGGTTCTGTCATGATCTCTCGTCGCAATTTGGAATTGCAACAGAGAGGCTTAACCCTGGGCGCCCGAGGCCTTCGGCCTCATTTCTCCAGCGCGCCCGAGCCTCGCCATTTTCGCCGCCGCCGCCAGAGAAAAGAGGGGAGAGGAAGAGAAGGGAGAGGAGGAGAGGAGGAGGAGGAGGAGAGGAAGAGAAGGGAGAGCAGGAGGAAGAGAAGAGAGGAGGAGGAGAGGAGAATTTCGTCGCGGGTTGAGGTAAAAAAATTTTTGTCATATTTTTTAATGTTCATTGTAGTGATCAAATTAGGATTAGCAATAGAGTAGTTTATTAGGGTTGAAATATAGTGTTGAATTGTATTAGAAATTAGAAAAAAGATTGTATTAAGAATTAGGGTTAGCAGAAAACGATTTAGTGATTTTGAATTTAGCAAGGTTAGCAGTAGTTTATTTAAATTCACGATTTAGTGATCGGAATGTGTAGAGTTTTAATTATTTAGTAGTAGTATATGGGATTTCGGTAGTATTAGTAATTTTATAGAAAAACGATTTAGTGATTTTGAATTTAATAGGGTTCGCAGTAGTTTATTTAAATTCATGATTTAGTGATCGGATTGTGTAGAATTTTAATTATTTAGTAGGTAGTATACGGGATTTCGGTTGTATTACTAGTTTTATAGAAAAAAGATTTAGTGATTTTGAATTTTGCAGGGTTAGCAGTAGTTTATTTAAATTCACAATTTAGCGATCGAAATGTGTAGAGTTTTAATTATTTAGTAGGTAGTATACGGGGATCCACCGCACAAGCTCTCTCGGCACGTGGTAGGTTAGCAAGATTTGCATGACGTCACCAACCTGCATAATAGCAAAAATATTTTTCATTATAGAATAAAACGATATTACCTGTTGTAATACCGAGTATGTCGTCGTATGAGTAGATTAAGAGTTGAAATGTGGTAGCGTTTTGTCGTGCCATCATTAAAAATCAATGGAATGTTTGACAGGTATGGACGAACAAGTAGAATTTAAAATACACTACGGAGAAGGGGTTCCGCAGATGGGTGCACAAGGGTGGAACTTAGTCATTTTCTAAGTATTATGGCTGCTCTGCATCACGTCTTTGGTGAGCGCTAGGGGCACGGTTAATGATGGTTGTACAACATGTTCTCCTTGGATAGGAAATTGCATGATTTGAAGCTGCACGGAGGGGGTCTCGAGACGGATTACACGTACTGGGAGTTAGTAGAACTGAAGGGGCCGAAGTCCTGGAGCTCGTACATAAGATTGGCAACTGAAAATGGTTGGCCATTAGTGTTGTTGGCGCAAGCATTTGAGAAAACCAATACTGACCATACGATGCAGGAGGAGGCTAGTGGTGATGAACTAGAGGAAGTTAGGGAGAGTAGCCGAACCGAAGGTATGCGAGATGAGGAAACTGATGTTCCAAATCCAGATGTTCAGGAACCACAGGGCGTGGTAGACGAGGGAGAAAACATTGAATCGTTGGTTGATGCAATGGAGGCAGAGAGCCAGGAGTATGACAATTTGAGTAACGCATACGCATTTATTTAAGAGCAATTTCACGGAGTGGGATGCATGTCAGTTCGATAGATTGGTGGTCAACGAGGGTGAACACTTCCCGTGGCAGTCAGATAGGAATGAGGTGAGGCAAGGTGCCATTTACAAGAATAAGAGTGAGGTTTAGGAAGCAGTGACAACATGGGCAGTGTCGCTTCGTAGAACCTCTAAGGTTGCGAAGTCAGACCAGCGGACGTATGATGTCAGATGCCAGATGGAGGGCTGCCAATGGCATGTGCATGTGTACCGGCCTAAATGGGATACCGTTTGGAAGTATTCTATAGTCGTCCCACACACGTGCGTGGTTACGGAGTCTGCCAAATCACATAGAAACATATCTTCAGGTTTTGTTGCAAATGCAATGTATGGGGAGATTATGGACAACTTGGATTTAGAGCCACGTGCTATCATACTTGCAATAGAGCATAGGTTTCAGTACACCATAAGCTATGCCAAAGCATGGAGAGCGAAGCAGAAGGCTTTGGAAACTAGATTTGGTACATTCGAAGACGCGTATCAGAACCTACCAGGTATGCTTCAGGTGATCAAGGAAAATAATCCTGGAACTTATGTCAATATTTGTGAGCGGCCCTCGCAGCGCTTCGCTCAGAAGATGGTACTTCAGCGGGCATTCTTTGCTTTTGGTGCATGTGTCAACGCGTTCAGGCATTACCGTCCGTTGTTATGCATTGATGGCACATTCTTGACTCGGAAGTATAAAGGTCAGATATTGACTACCATAGGAGTTGATGGCAACAATCAGGTTCTTCCAGTAGCGCTTGCATTCGTGAAGGGTGAGAACACGTAAAGTCGACTGCTTCGAGGAACGTGAAAGCTGGGGTTGTGGATCGGCGCCCTGGAGTTTGTGTTATACACGATCGGCACCCCGGGCTGTTGAAGGCGGTTGTGCAGTTGCAGAAAGGTGCAGAAGAAACACATCCATGGCCTAATATGCGAAGTAGGTGGTGCAAACGGCACATGGGTGCTAACTTCTACAAGCAGTTTAAGAACAAGGATCTTACGAAGCTTTTTAAGAGGTTGTGCGACCAGACCCAACAGAGAAAGTTTGATGCACTGTGGAAGAAGTTGGACGAGCTGACATCGAGGCATACCGTAGAGGCAACGAAGAAGCCGATTCCTAGCACGGAGGAAGCCCCAGTAGCACTGGAAGTGTTACCCACGGACCCTCCGCACTTGGTCCGGAGGAATGGAAGATCGACGAAATGTTTCTCCGAATGGATAGAGCATGAGCCTAGGCAGAAATGGGCATTGCTTTACGACACCGATGGTTCCCGGTATGGGGTTATGACGACTAACTTGGCTGAGGTTTACAACTGGGTCATGCGAGGACTGAGACCCCTTCCTCTTGTTGCTATAGTGGAGGGTGTTCTTCATGGTGTTATGGCACTTTGTGGATCGTCATGCTAGGGCGATTGCTCGCATGAGTAATCCTGATGTGAAATACTTTGAGGTGATCTCGTACATGGAGGAGAAAGGGAAGAAGGGGAGATGCATAGATCATTGAAAATGGGTACGAGGGAGCTTGCTTCGAGGTACTATGCAAAGAGAAAGGTGACGGGACTAACCGGCGTAAAGTTGCTCACTTAATGCATTCTACATCAGCAAACATGTGTATGCACTGCAATAAGCTCATAGGCTTGCACAAGCCATGCTCGACGTAATGGCTGCATGCTCAACAATTCAGATGGACCTGTGTATATTCTTATCGCAATTTTTCAAGAAAGAAGCCAGAGCGGCAACTTGGAGCGAGAAATATATGGCTTTGAGTGGTGGGTTTGTTCACGGAGCATCGAGATGGGAGGATACATGGTGGGTTCCTCGATGTCAAGAAGCTCAACGCAGAGGGCGATGCGACAAACAAGACGTATAAGGAACGACATGGACGCTACAGAAAGCGGGCATCGCACGAAGAAATGCTCCATTTGTAAAGAGATGGGACACTCTTTCAAGTATTGCCCAACAGTTCAGAGGCCATGAAATTGTTGTACGGGCTCCGCGTATGTAATTGTTAGGTCGCATGTCAATGTGATATGTTGAATTCCTATTTGTAATGCATGTATGGTTAGGTGTTTTCTTTCGTACTAGATGTGTTGTACATAATTTCTTTCTCACATTATGTAGCAAATTCATGTATGGCACTTTATTTCCTTACGTTATGTTATATTACGATATCATTTCATCCAATTTGTTCGTTCGAAATCTATGGTTCTTGGTTGCTACAGCTTGTGATCACTTGGTTGCAGTGTATTGTCTACTCGGCTTGAAAAGGCATTGACGCTGCAGTGTGTTGTCAAGTCCGCCTCGAAAAGGCTCGAGGTCATAGCAGTATTTTCTAGTCGCCTAAAAGACTCGACATTGCAAAGGTATTGTCTACTCGGCCCGAAAAGGCATTGATGTTGCAGCAGTGTTGTCAAGTCCGCTCGAAAAGGCTCGAGGTCAGCAGCATTGTCAACTCGCCTCGAGAAACCGTGGGACACAAGGCTGGGACGGAGGCTTACGTGCTTCGTGTTTTCTCTCCGAGTGCCCCTAAAGCCTATATAAGAAGGGACGATGTGTTCTAAGAAGCACAGCAGAAGAGGAACAACCAAGGTGAGGAAGTCTCTAAGATATATCCGTTCGTTTTAGCTCAGGATCAAGGCAAAATGCCAAGGCGTGCAAGTTCAAAGGGAAAGGGCAAAGCAAAAGAAGAGGGAGGCTCTTCGATCTTGTCGCAAGACAACAGCATCAGATCTCTTCCTACCGACTGGGGTTGTCGCACCGATGTGTTTGTGCGGAGATCCTTGCAGGCTTGTCCGCTCATACGAGCTTCCAACTTGGAAGAGGCGGTATTGGAAGTGCCGCAACTACAAATTCGACACGCCGGAGAAGGCCTGGAAGGTTCGCCTTATGGTAATAATCATACGTGTTTCCTAATATTTCTACATGGAACTTTCCTAATTTTTGTTTCATGCAGTCGCCTCCGCCACTGTGTGAATTCATGCGGTGGTACGACGAGGAGATCTACCCAGAGGACCAAAGGCTCCTTGATGAAGAGTTCCGGAACCGGGAGTTCAGGAGGCGGCTCCAAAAGGATCATGACGCAGAACGCGAGAAGGCACGTATTAAGGAAGCGGAGGAGAAGGAGGCCGAGAGAGAAAGGAAACGAGAGAGGGCACGTCGTGCCAGAGAAGCCCCACCGGAGGCATGGGACAAGGGGAAGTGGCCTCGATGCACTCAGTAGACGTCTCGTTGTTCATTGTTTGTAATGCTCCTCCAGTTTTATTGTTCTTCATGCACTATGTAGGCTCTTACTACTTTCGTTGTTCATGCTGCTCCTCCCGTTTGAAGTCGTAATAAAGAGATTGACCTACCTTATTATCCGCAAAAAATTCTGAGCTCAAATTCTCCATTTCTGCAAACTCCCTCTCGCACCCCATCAACATTATCACGTACGGTGTTCGCGTTAACGATTTTTTTAAGTTAAACAAGATTTAATATGGTTATTTTCGTATATTTATGTCGTACATATATAGAATAATGATTCTGGGCTCCTTCCTCTGCTTTTTTCATTTCCCCTCTATATATTCCAGCCTATCGAAAGGACTTAATTTACCACGCAGTTTGTACTATTTCGGAAAGATCGGGAAACAATATTTGTAATTCCTGTTTCCGGTAATAGTTGTGCTTTTCGTAAATGGTAGCTCGCGTTGCGTAGGTTGCCCTTGATTTTTCCCGTATTTTTTGGGCCATATCCGGCTTGTCCCGCGAGGCTACGAAAACCCCTAAGTGGCCACGATTTCTGTGGTTTCATGGTCGCGAGTGCCTTTTTCAATTTTCGTAACTTCCTACCGGGCAACGCTTATTATCTCGCCCATACATAAGTGGTAGCCAGCGCTATGAGGGTCGCCTTGATTTTTCCCAGATTATTTGGGTCAGATCCGACTTGTCCCTGGGCCTCACGAAACCCCTAAGTGGCCACGATTACGGGTTTCATGGCCACGAGTGCCTTTTCCGACAGAACTTCCGCCGGGAAACGTCCGCTATCTCGCCCATACGTAAGTGGTAGCCGCTATGAGGTCGCTCTTGATTTTTCTCGTAATTTTTGGACTGCATCCGGCCTATCCCGTGGGGCTACGAAAACCCTTAAGTGGCCACGATTTCCACGGTTTCGTGGCCGCGAGTGCCTTTTCCGGTTTTCGCAACTTCGGATCCAGTGCCTAGCCCCATAATCATTATTGCTGACAACAAAGGTCGACACTTGGCGCGCCAGGTAGGGGAAGTGCGAAGATCAATCTCATCAAGCTCGATGGCAGCAATCGACGGAATCACTGTCACCTTCGCTCCTAGCCAGGTTTTTTTGTTTCAAGAGCCTGGACTTCATCGCCGAAAACCTTGACTCAACACCTCACATTCGCAAGATGACTTCTCATTGAACTTGAGATGAATTTGGAATGTGTTGTGTATGACCAAGATCATTTTCTTGAGAGTTCTTCTTGAGATGATCAAACAAGGCTTGAGTCAATTGCTATAAAAATGCAAATATAAAAAAAACATATGTGAGTAAAGAATGCAAATAATGTCAAATATTTGCACCCCACTATGTCTTTCAAAGATTCAAAGAAAAATTCACACACAAAGAAAAAAATAAGCTTGAAGGACCTTGTATGAACTTCTAGATTCCCCAAAGTGTTGAGTAAGTTGAACTCAAGGTTTTCCATTTGATCCTGATGGGGACATCACTTCCATGGATACAGCCACATCTACACATCAATTTGAACCCGTTACTGTTATACAAGGACCGATTACTTGAGCTCGTGCACGACAACTTAATTATCAGGTGAATGCGTTCCTAAGCCCCCCCCCCCATTAGTGATAATACGAATGGAATGCTATTTAATACTTGTGATAATTTGATTGTACTTAGGAACCATGGAGAAGGACCCTCGTTGACCAAAATTGGGCCAAAGAACAAGTTCAAGTCGGATTGAGAAGAAAAGTTTAAGTTCGAGTCCAGTTCGGCCTCACCAATAGCGCTGAATTTAAAAGGCCATAACTTTTGATTCCGAAGGTTTCTAGAGGACCATGAGTACAAGTTTGAAATATCTCAGAGTCTACTTTCCAACGGATCTGACCTCATCTCAAAAATCTTTCGGATACGTCTGGAAACTGCTAAAAACAACACATTGCTTTTTCAGTCCGAGTCAAACTCCAGTCAAAGTAGACTTTGTGCTTTGAATTTGAGTTGTATTAGATCTCCTGTACTATGGCCGACCCCCTCATGCTCCCATAGTATAAATAACCACCCAAACCCTCATCTAAGACTTGGGTTTTGTTAGATTGAAAGTTAGCTTTGCTACTTCATGTTGTAATCGCGCGTGTTGGCTAAACCGCCCGAATTGCTATCTACGGAACCCCACCTATCTCTAGTTTTCAGATTGAACACTTCAATGCATATTCACAATTTCATATTGCTTTTACGATTGTTTTTGCTTGTTTTTCGGTTGCTTGCAAGAATTGAACCTCGTGTTCAGGTTGATCGTGCTAACGGCAAGATCAATAAACCTCTAGAATTGGTTTAACGATTGCTAAGGTGCATCGTCGTCATATATTGTAGTCGGATCATCGAAGTCAGTTCCTCCAAATCAAAGTTATTACTCTCATCGAAAGATTGGGACCCAAATTCACATCAGGTGGTGTTGGAGTGTTTGTGCCGGACAGTATTGGTTCGAGTGTATAACCGAGTTTTGGTAGGGGGGTCTTCGCAGCCATATCACTCTTCGCTCTCCTCTCTACTCTCTTCGCATGATGAGCAGGACATGAAGCTCAAGAACACAAGGGAGCTTCCAATGCGGGTTCGGGCCTCTAATGCGGGTAACAGCCCTACATCTTGCTCAAGCCCGTGTTGCTCTAGTATTCTGCTTGCCCTTCATTGTGAGCTGATCGACTGAGCGACCTCAGTGATCCTATCCTTTGAATTTCACCGACCTCCCTGCCTCTTGCACACTAGTGCCCTTATATACTCCTGGGACTAGCTAGGGCAGGCAAAGGGAGTGTTTTACATTAATTACATTGACTGTGCCTAGTCCTATCGCTATTGTCCCTCAGAGCCTCTTTGTCTACACCGTATCTTGACGTCGCCTATCTTCGGACTGCTCGAGAGGAGGGGTTCGGACGCTGTGTGATGAACACCTAGTACACGCGTCACCCCGTCTAGCTTGGGGTGGTGTAGATGGAATAGGAGTTGGTGACGCTGGCTCAGTCGAAGGGACAGGTCATCATGGCGTCAGGGAGCCACGCCTATTTAATGGCCTTCAGGTGCACTGCAATGACTCCCCATGCATTGAATGGCTTCCACGCGCATTTAATGGCGATGATACATTGTGATCCTAGCGATTGCTTCGGGCGGAAGCCTCCGAGCTCGCTTCACGGGTCGGCCGAAATGGGGTGGCCGCCGTCAGCAGCCACGGTCCCGGTCTTCAACGGTTATGATCCGTCTCCGGGCTCGGGACTGGTCGACCAGCACGCTAAGCGCCACGATCTGGTCGCCGGCTGGGACACAGTCGCCGCCAAGCCTTTCTTCAGTATATTGAGTCCCTTGCACAGGACCTTCTTTTTGTATCTTGCGTGCACGGTCCCACCTGGCAGCAGTGGAGAGAGTACCCCGGTGTAGAATACACCGACAATAGCCCCCGGATATGCCCCGGAGCGCGTCCTGGGAGATTTCAGAGATATTCTTTGACCTGGGCGCGGTCCTGGACGGGTCCCATTCCTGTACAAGCAACCGTACAGATTCTCTCTGCAACCACCGCAACTCTTCATATCTTGTCTCCCCGTGCCATTATGATCATTTTGCGAACCATCAGTTTGTGGGGGCGCGACTCCACAATCCGCACTCCTGTCACTTTCGTCTTCTTTGCTTTCTTTATCTTCTTCACAGTCACGGCACCAAGATAGTACTCTAGCCGCATGGTTCCGCTGCTTCCCCCCTCGGCTATGGATGAGTCCAAGCTGGGGAATGTTCTTCGCTTGGCCCATGAAGGGGCCCTCCGCCTTAGGGCGGGCACCGTCGCGCCAAAACGCAACCCAGGGGAGGTTGTCACCTTCATATGTGTGTTGGCAGCGGGCCTGATACCGCCCTACTCCGAGTTCTTCCTCACTGTTCTCCACTTCTACGAGATTCACCATCTTCATCTCACCCCAACTCCATCCTTGCCCTTTCCATCTTCGCACACCTCTGCGAAATGTTCATGGGGGTGATGCCAAATCTTCCCCTCTTTCGGTACTTCTATACTCTCCGCGGCCTCACCGACGGTGGGGTCGTGGGGAGTTGCCATTTTCGCCTCCGTGATGGCTCAGCCTCCCGCTAAATCTCCCTCCAGATGAAGAGCACCTGGAAGATGTGGCGGAACGAGTGGCTGTACATCGCTGACGACAGTGGGCTCGATGTCCTAGAGCTGCCATCAGCGCCGGCAGCCGCCATCGACAACTGGGGTTCCTCTGTCGAGGAGACGGCGGAACTCCGGTCCATGGTGGCCCGCATCGACCAGTTGCGGGCCTCCAAACTGATCGGGATTCTAGTTGTCGGGGACTTTGTGACCCGGCGGATCAGCTCCCTATGGCGACGCGTCAGGCCAGCCTAGCAGAACACCGGCAACGACATCATGACCCGCACGTACCTAGGCCGTAAGTCTTGGTCAATTTTTTGCTTGCCTCGCTATTGTGGTCGCCAACAGCTGATTGATGTCTTGTGCCCTTTGTCAAGCATCGAACTTGAGCGCCATTGGGTCGAGGCTCGATGACCAGTTGCTTCGCAAATGCCGAGCAAGACGGTTCCGCCGATCGAAGCTCACCATGGCTAACCGTCGTCGCCGAGCGGCTTGCGATCATCACAAGCTTTACTTTGATGGACTCCACCGTGAGGGCTGCGATACCAACCCGGGCCCCCTTGACGATCAGGGGGAGTCCGGTTCGGGCTGATGACCGAAGCGCAGGGAAATGGTCAGCCACCACTGACGCTTCGAGCCCAGACCTGAAGAGACCCTACGCCGCGGGCATCTCTTCTGCTTCCAGCCCTTTCGTGCTGTTGAGCACGGCAGGGGCAGGGTCTTCTACTGGCGTCGCTGCACCTTCCGCTAGGAAGGACGTTGTGCCGCCGCCACCACCTCCGCCTCCGGCACCGACAGCAGTGCTGATGTCGTTTTAGGTGTCCCGTTGTTTCGATGAGAAGGATAACTTTCGATTTGATGGAGAAGACGTTGGCGATCCGACTACAACTGCATGGGATGGTTGCGCCTTAGCGATCGATACACCCACTCCGACGGTTGTTGATCTTGCCGATGCACAATCAACCCTATTTTGCACGCAATCGAAGAACGAGTAAGAACAAGACGAAAAGCAAATGAACATTGCAAAATTAAAGATGAAGGTTCAATCTGATTCAAGACATGGTGGAGTTCTGCAGATGAAGAACGGGTGGTCTAGCCGACACACGTGATCCGCGAGAAATGTAGGGACGCTAACTTTGATCTAAACAAAACTCAAAACCATAAGTGGGGTAGCGGCTGACTATTTGTACCCTAAGGGATGCACGGGTCGGCAAAAACATGGACCAAACAATTACAACTCGAATTACAAGGCCCGCAGCACAAACTGACTCAGACAGCAAAAGTAGCGTCCCTTGTTTTGCAGTTTCCTATTGACTCAGAAGGAATTTGAAGGTGATCTTGGATCCGTTGGAAAGAACACAAGCAGATCTTTCGATATTGTACTCATGGGCCTCCAGAAGCACTCTGGTTCAAAAGTTATGAACATTTGAAGTTGATGTTGTCTGCGAGTCCGAATCTAACTTGGACTTCCTTCAAGCCTCCGAATAGGATTTGAGCCTCTTTGCGCTTGGTGGCTCTTCTCCCTGGTTCCTAATAAGAATAATATGATCACAAGAATTAAATAGCATTCCATTCAATAAATCATTAGTAGGAACACTTAGGAACGACTTTGTGGGGAACCTTCCCCGGGACTCCACTGATTCACCCGAATGCGCGATACATCTCAAGTGAATCAAGGGAACCTCGGGCGTTCCGTGAATATACCCGTGTTGGTCCCAGGAAAGTTCGCCAACACGCGCATTCTCATCCAACAGTTGACATCACAACACATACACAATTATCGAAAGCATAAACGTTAATACATTCCAAAAGTAGGACTGCTGTCCATAACGACTTATCTAGAGTTATTACACCAAGTAGCAGCAGAATTCATAAAATAAACAACAAAAGGGCCAGCGTGGCATGCCCCCAAACCCTTAGGCAACCAACTGGGGCAAAAACGGCGACTAAACGTTAGAATTGTCGTAAATCGCTGGTAAAGTCCCGGCAAAGGCCTCATCCTCACCTGCAGCAAGTGGACAATCCGGTTGAGTACAAAGAGTGTACTCACACAATAATATTAGTTGCATATTGATTTCTAACTACATATGGTTGCTACATCAAAGGGAGGCAAAATGGCAATTTCAGCATAAAGCAATATTTGGGATAAAGCATAAACATGTATAGATTGACAAATTGCATTTACTAAACATTTGGAAAATCTAATACATAATATAACCTCATCAAATCCACATTTATATCATGCCTTCAAGCATTATCCGAACCATGAGTTCCATCGCTCATGCTCGATTTCACACACAAGTACTCCAACACTCGTGTCTTTTTCCCACTCCCATCCCATTCCTACCAAGTTTTTAATACTCGCCCAGTGACTGACAAATTAAGCAATCGTCCTTAACCATGGACGCGGCTATTCGAATAATTTTAAACTCTGCAGAGGTACGACTTTACCCACACGACACGTCACACTCGTGAGCCAAGCTATTAACACAATTCCTTAGATGTGTTGGCCGAGGTGAACGTGACAAACCATTTTCCAGTATGCATGGTAGTGTATCTAAACCATCCGGATGACTGTGACCCTTGATCCCGCGTGCCCAGTGCCCGGTGTGTGTGGATCAAGGAGTACACCCGTTGTTGAACATCTCCAACTCAACAAAGCTCAAGGGACTCCGAGGACACTCCTTGGCGCTCCACCAAGCCCAAGGAATTCCGGCGGACATTCCTTGACGCTCCACTAAGCTCAAGGAATTCCGAGTGCACATGGTTTACACACCCTAGTCATACACAAGTACTTGGTTACGCCAGTCCCATAAACGGCGTGTGGTTCGCACGATAGTTACTCAAAGAGACGTTACAGATTCAACTCAAGGTCCTTAACCAAGATTCTACTCATTAACCAACATTTGAAACCATCATCATCATAATAATTCTCAATCATTGCGACCAATGGACTAAGTCAATCTATCGCGGTTTCTAACGATGTTCTAAGCATGGCTAAGCAATTCGCACGAACCCATATACAATAATAATAAACCAACCACCTAGGGCGACAATGGAACATGGAAAGAACATGATAAGGGGATAACATCACAATGTGGTAATAGCTAAGAATTCTACCTAATCATAATTGTAATTGAAAGTAATCATGCAATTGATACAATAATTCCAAACATGTAAATTTTAAATAGTAGGAGCAATCATGGTCAAGGAGTAAAGTAGTGCCTTGCTGCTCGTTCTTGACTTTGAAGGCGTAGTCGTACTCGGGAGTGCCTTCCGAAGCGTCAACACCTAACGAGAAAATCCAAATCCATAAACACCAAATCAAGAATTCAAATGGTGCACATGATTGAAAGATGCATGAAATGCTCATGATGTGTAGTACTAATGGTAATATGAAAATACTAATTGAGTTTTACATCAAAAGTTCAAGTATTAGGGCATTATATTGAATCATGTCCGGAGTATCCGGGTTTAACCCCGGAGTATCCGGGTTGACCCCCTCGGTCTCGCGTATTCTGCCCTATCCGGAGTATCCGGATAAAACCCCGGAGTGTCCGGGTTGGCCCTCTCTGTCTGGCGAATTCTGCCATATTCGGACTATCCGGATGAAAACCCCAGAGTGTCCAGACTATCCGGACTGTCCGGGTAAAACCTCGGACTGTCCGGGCTGACCTGATCTGTTTCAAAATGGCTATTTGTCTATTGGCTTCTATACTTCATAGCAATGTGCTAGGACTTCAAAAGGGTGGACTAGGGTGGGATCTTACCACTACATGGTTGTTTTTGCACTTGGTGAAGGTTGGTCTCGGTGGGTGGAATGACAAAAGGTGTCACGACGCCGGTCCTCGCGGTTCGCCTCCTCCTAGCTCGTGTAGACGACGATGACCTCGCTTGCTCATGCTTGCAACAGCAACTAGCCCTCCTCCTCAAGCTTCCATGCGACATGCGCGACCCGATTCAAAGTGCGATGATGGATTCTATGGAGAAGAAGGAAATGAGTCACAATGGCAAAATTTTCAGAACATGGTGAGAAAGAAAATTGGTTGCCACTCACCCAAAACTTGGTGCCTTAAGAATCCAATTGGATGGATTTGAAGCTCTTGATCTTGGCTTCGATGTGGTATAACATGCACAAGCTCAAACTCAAGATTTGTGGAGATTTGTGGGGAAGAATAGCAAGGGTTGGAGATGAGGTGCTTGCTGTTTTTCTGGTTTGGGATGAACAAATGGGCAGTAGGGGGAGGAGAAACCAAGGTTTAGAGCCTTATATATGGCTGCCCACTCATGCTTACATGTGGGGCTAGGTCCCACATGTTATAGGGTGAGTAAAAAGGGTGGGTATGAGGGATTGAAGTGAGAAAAGTAATGGAGGGGATGTGCAGCCTCAAGTTTCTATGCAAGGTAGGACCCATGTGTCATTGACTAGTTAGGTAAGTGGGTAGAGGTGAGTAATGTAATAACTAGTATGGTAGGTATGTGCAGCCTACACTCCTCTCTCTTATGAACATGGCCCACATGTCATCAACTAAGGTAATACAACATGTGTGCAGTTTGGAAAATGATTTTCAGGATTTTGTTGCTCCCTCTTTATGCAAGATAAAGGTCCTAACTCTTGTATGATTATAATTAAATGAGGATGTAATGACATGATGGAAGACGTTAGCATGACGAGCCTCGCTTATCGTATTGATGAAAATTGGGCTGTTACAGACTTCACCTGATAATTTAATTTATGTGCACGAGCTCGAGTGAGTGGTCCTTATACAACAGGTTCATTCTGGAGAAGCGTTTTTGTATGGGTGGTTGTATCCACTGTAGAGATGTCCTCATAATCCTCCCCCTCTTGAATTGGAGTCGTCCTCGACTCAAGTACATCCTTTTCACCCATGTACGGCTTCAAATCAGCAACATTAAAAGAATCGCTAACACCAAAACCTGCAGGCAAATCAAACTTGTATGCATTATCATTTATCTTAGCAATCACTTTGAAAGGACCATCAGCTCTATGCATCAATTTAGACTTGCGTAATTCAGGAAATCTATCCTTTCTTAAGTGCAGCCAAATAAGATCTCCTGGTTCAAAAGTTAATTCCTTTCTACCTTGACTAGCAGCAACTCTATATTTCTCATTCATGCACTCTATGTTCTCTTTAGTATTCTCATGCAATTTTAGCACAAATTCAGCATGTTTGGAAGCATCAAAACTCACTTTTTCAAACAATAGTCGTATTGGCAAAATATCAATTGGAGCACGAGGATTAAACCCATATACCACCTGAAAAGGACTCCTCTTGGTAGTAGAATGCAATGAACGGTTGTAGGCAAACTCCACATGAGGTAGGCACTCTTCCCACATCTTCAAATTCTTCTTCAAAATAGCTCGCAACATTGTGAATAATGTGCGATTAATGACTTCAGTTTGTCCATCAGTTTGGGGATGACATGTAGTAGACAACAGCAGCTTGGTCCCCAATTTATTCCAAAGCATTCTCTAAAAATGGCTAAAAAATTTAGCATCCCGATCGAAAACAATTGTAGAAGGTATGCCATGTAGACGGACGATCTCCCTAAAAAATAAATTAGTAATGTTTGTAGCATCATCGCTCTTATGACAAGGTATAAAATGCGCCATCTTAGAAAATCGATCAACCACAACAAATATACTATCCCTCCCCCTCTTGGTGCTAGGCAGTCCTAAAACAAAATCCATTGATATATCCTCCCAGGGAACACTAGGAACAGAAAGAGGCATATATAAACCATGTGGGTTCAGTCGAGACTTAGCTTTATTGCATGTAGAGTAGCGAGACACATAGCACTCCACGTCACACCTCATCTTCGGCCAATAAAAATGGTTGGCCAACACATCCTCTATTTTCTTCACACCAAAGTGTCCCATAAGTCGTCCTCCATGCGCCTCCTGAAACAACAACAAGTGAACAGAACCAGCTGGAATACATAGTTTGTTAGCTCAAAATACAAATCCATCATTGATAATGAATTTTTCCCACGCTTTTTCTTCTTGACAATGCATCAAAACATCGTTAAAATCAGCATCATGCACATATTGCTCCTTAATTGTTTCTAAACCAAAGATTTTAGAGTCAAGTTGTGACAACATGTTATATCTCCGAGACAAAGCATCAGCAATAACATTTTCCTTTCCCTTCGTGTGTTTTATGACATAAGGAAAAGACTCAATAAGTTCAACCCATTTTGCATGTCTATGATTCAATTTACTTTGACTCCAAATATGTTTCAAAGATTCATGATCAGAATGTATGACAAATTCTTTAGGCCATAAATAATGTTGCCAAATCTCTAAAGCTTGAACAAGTGCATATAGTTCCTTGTCATAAGTGTAATAGTTCAAATTAGGTCCTGACAATTTCTCACTGAAATAAGCAACTGGGTTACCTTCCTGAATCAGAACACCCCCAATCCCAATTCCACTAGCATCACACTCCAGTTCAAAAGTCTTACCAAAATCTAGAAGTTGGAGCAGTGGGGCATGAGTCAACTTCTCCTTCAATAAATTAAAGGCCTCTTCTTGTGTTTTGCCCCATTGGAAAGAAACGCCTTTCTTTGATAGCTCATTCAAAGGTGTAGCAACAGTACTAAAATCTTTCACAAAACGGCGATAGAATCCAGCAAGCCCAAGAAAACTCTTCACCTGTGTGACCGTTTTAGGAGTCGGCCAACTCTGAATTGCTTCAACCTTTGCTTGATCAACTTCAATTCCCTCAGGAGTAACAACATAGCCAAGAAAAGCAACTCGATCGGTGCAAAATGTGCACTTCTCAAGGTTACCAAATAAACGTGCATCTCGTAAAGCATCAAACACAGCACGCAAATGAGCAAGATGTTCATATAGTGATTTGGTATAGATCAAGATATCATCAAAGTATACCACAACAAATCTACCAATGAAAGCACGTAAAACTTCATTCATTAATCTCATGAAAGTGCTAGGTGCATTAGTCAATCCAAAAGGAATCACTAACCACTCATATAAACCAAACTTAGTTTTAAATGTTGTTTTCCATTCATCACCTAATTTCATGCAGATTTGGTGGTAACCACTACGCAAGTCAACCTTTGAGAACATAGTAGAGCCACTTAATTCATCAAGCATATCTCCAACCTAGGAATAGGGTGGCGATATCTAATGGTAATGTTATTGATTGCTCTACAATCCACACACATGCGCCAAGTTCCATCTTTTTTAGGCACTAAAATCACAAGCACAACACAAGGACTAAGTGACTCGCGTACGTACCCTTTATCAAGCAATTCCTGGACTTGGAACTGAATTTCTTTTGTCTCTTCTGGATTGGTCCTGTATGGTGTGCGGCTGGGCAAAGAAGCTCCTAGAATTAAGTCAATTTGGTGCTCAATGCCGCACACAGGTGGCAGTCTTGATGGTACTTCCTTGGGAAAAACATCGTGATACTCCTGTAAAAGATTAGTGATGGCAGGAGGCATAGAAGACGGTACATCCTCAGATGAAAACAAAGCATCTTTGCAAATTAAGGCATAACAAATAGAATCAGTAGCACTCAATCTATTCATTTCAGATTTGGTAGCAAGAAAACTAGACCCCTTCAATTTTATTTCATTCTTGTTCACATGTTCAGATTTGGTTTCCCTCTTCCTATGTCACTCAATTTCTTTTGCTACAATCTGATTCTCACTTGCATGATTCCCATGCGTCTTCTCTTTACTAGCCCTAGCAAGTTCATCTTTCAAAATAGCTTCAGGTGACATAGGATGCAACACAATTTTCTTTCCTTTATGCATAAAAGAGTATTGATTGGTTCTACCATGATGTAAACAATCCCTATCAAATTGCCATGGTCTACCCAACAGAATGGAACATGCTTGCATAGGTACAACAACGTAATCATCATAAGAACCAATAGTGAGGTGCACTCTTACCAATCGTGCTACCTTGACCTACCACCGTTGTTCAACCATTGAATGTAGTATGGCTGTGGATGTGGCTTAGTAGCCAATGAGAGCTTGGCAACAAGGTCAAAGCTAGCCAAGTTATTGCAGCTTCCACCATCAATGATCATTCGGCATGAACATTCCTTCACAACACACTTAGTTTGGAACAGGGTGTGTTGCTGATTTTGTTCAGTTTTCTCCACTTGTGCACTTAGCACGCACTGCACAATAAGTCTCTTATATCGCTCGGCATACTTAGCATCAATGTGTTCTTCTTCAGAATCTACAAAACATGCATGGTCAGCTGCAAGCACGGCACGTGTTTCTTCATCCAATTCACTAGCCGAGGAATACTCACCATTGTCATTCACAATCAGCACTTGTTTGGAGGGGCATTTGCTCCGCAGATGTCCAAACCCCTTGCATTGATGACATTGAATATCACTAGTTCGCCCTGTTGAAGCAACTGATGAGGCGCTCTTGGCGGGTACTTGAACAGCACCTTTTGATCCTTCAAACGCCCGTGGGGTGGTAGGGGAAGCGGCAGGACATGACTTGTTGTTGGAAGTAGAGGGTGTCGGCGTGCGGCTTATAGGGGCTGCCGAAAAACGGGAAGCCAACGAAGTATGGTGCCCTGCAGAAAAGTTAGTCCTCATGCCAATGCAGCGTCCTTGCATTTCTCTTTCAGCTTTGCATGCAAGGTGAAATAAACGAGTGATAGTATTATATTCCTTATATGCAAGAATGTCCTGAATTTCACAATTTAAGCCTCCCATAAACCTAGCCATAGCACACTCCTCATTTTCTACCATCCCACAATGCAGCATACCAATTTGTAACTCTTGGTAGTACTCCTCTACACTCTTGCTATCTTGCCTCAATTGTTGTAACTTCTGTAACTAATCACGTGCATAATACGAAGAAACAAATCTAGCATGCATGACTCATTTTAACTGATCCCAAGTTTGTGGTGCTGCATGTGCTTGTGCACGACGATACTCACTCCACCAAATAGAAGTAAAATTTGTAAACTCGCTAGTGGCAGCCCTAACCCTCTTGTTTTCAAGAAAATCATGGCAAGTAAATTTCTGATCGACCGCTAATTTCCATGTAAGATAAGCATCAGGATCATATTTACCATCAAAAGGAGGCATGGTGAACTTAACCTTCCCAAGAGAATCATCGTGGTCACGTACCTCATGCCGGGGGCGCAAAGGACCCATACCATGCCGGTTGCGGTGAAGTTGACGCCGTGCCAGATCTTCCTCAAGATCTGAGTTAGCAGCGTAGTTGTTGACGTTCTCATCCACCTCGCTGCCCAGAACACCATTACCGCGTGCAGCAGGAGCTACTCGACCCATCTCCTCAATGCGCCGCAATACCTCCGTCAGGTTGGTATTGATTGTGCTAACGGAAGCCTCCAAATTTGTCAGCCTGGTGTTGATGTCAATCTGAGCGGTCTCCAACTGACCAGGATGCTCATTTATGACATGGACATCCTCATACAGACCCTCCGTTTGCAGCTTTATTGTGGTTGCAAAATGTTGTATGATGCCTTTAGTACGAGGTGAATGCGATGCGCCATCCTCCGAGTCACCCATGTTTCCTGCCATGGTTAGAGAAAGACAAAAAAAGAAAACAGAAACAAACAAAAGTTCCAAAGCTAAAGTATTGGGATCTGGTTGGTTCAACAAACACTCTCAGCCTTCTATCAAGTTCTTACCAATTCTTACCATGCTCAGAAGGGGTGATGGCCACCGACTCGACTAGGAAACCTATAGGAGATGGATGTATCAATGCTTGGTAACAACCTCCTGTACAGCTGTGGCAAGATCTGTGGAGCTATAGCAAACTAGCAAGTGTAACAAAGGATAGCTCGTACCACGTTAGTCACAACAAGTTGAATAAACGTTATACAACGGTATGGTGCTGGTCCTAGTCTCAAACCACACTAGAGATGCGAGCCGAGAACACAAATGTCGCCACGATCAACCTGAACAGAAACCGCAAAGACTACAGCAGTTTTTTTCTCTTTTTTTCTTTTTTTTCCTCTTTTTTTTGTGGAGGTCAACCAAACTCTACTAGAATGACTCAGAGACCCCAAAAATCAAATTTGCACATGCAACTTTCTGGATGTCACCTTAGGTGTCCTGATGTTTCGATGAGAGGGATAACTTTCGATTTGATGGACAAGACGTTGGTGATCCGACTACAATTGCACGGGACGGTTGCGCTTTAACGATCAATACACCCACTCCGACGGTTGTTGATTTTGCTTATGCACAATCAACCCTATTCTGCACGTAATCGAAGAACGAGCAAGAACAAGATGAAAAGCAAACGAACTTTGCGAAATTAAAGATGAAGGTTCAATCTGATTCAAGACACGGTGGAGTTCTACAAACAAGGAACGGGTGGTCTAGCCGATACACGCGATCCGCGAGAAAGGTAGCGACGCTAACTTTGATCTAAACAAAACTCAAAACCCTAAGTGGGGCGGTGTGGAGTATACGCACCACTGTATTCACAAGATAGTTCGCAAGGCCCAACTAAACAAGGTCAAGGCGGTTGTAGGAAATGAAGCTACCAGGGGTGCGCCAAAACATGCGAGATAAGGAAGCCTTGAAGATAGCAACCGTCCCGGATTAGGTAGGATACAATCGTAATCTAAACCGTTGCCAAACGGATAGGTGTAGGAGATATAATCCCCACTTTGTATCCGATTAGGACTCTCTTTTGTAACCGCCTCTCCTTTTCTATATAAAGGGAGGGACTGGGGAACATCGACACACAATCTCATCAGCAAATTAGCTGGCCACATATTATTCCAGAGCACAGGACTAGGACATTATCTCCTCCGCGAGAGCCCGAACCTGTATAATTCTCGTGTCTTGTGCTACTATCGAGTTTGGATCCAGCACCTAGCCCCGTTTTCATTATTGCCGACAATAAACATTGATAGGTAGTGGCTGACTATTTGTACCCTAAGGGATGCACGGGTCGGCCAAAACATTGGCCAAACAATTACAACTCGAATTACAAGGCCCGCAGCCCAAACTGACCCAGACAGCAAAAGTAGTGTCCCTTGTTTTGCAGTTTCCTATTGACTCAAAAGGAATTTGAAGGTGATCTTGGATCCATTGGAAAGAAGATGAGTAGATCTTTCGATATTGTACTCGTGGGCCTCCAGAAGCACTCTGGTTCAAAAGTTATGAACGTTTGAAGTTGATGTTGTCTACGAGTCCGAATCTGACTTGGACTTCCTTCAAGCCTCCGAATTGGATTTGAGCCTCTTTGCACTTGGTGACTCTTCTCCCTGTTTTCTAATAAGAATAACATGATCACAAGAATTAAATAGCATTCCATTCAGCAAATCATTAGTAGTAACACTTAGCAATGACTTTACCTGATAATTTAATTTACGTGCACGAGATCGAGTGAGTGGTTTTTGTACAACAGGTTCATTCTGGGGAAGCGTTGTTGTATGGGTGGTTGTATCCACTGTAGAGATGTCCTCATCAAGTGCCAGCAGTGGCGCCGGTACCAACGGTGCAAGGCGCTGGGCCTAGGAGCGGGCTAGCGCTTCGCACTTCTTTCGTCCTCTTTGGGGGTACTTCCACCACGTAAGCTTTTTTCTTCTTTCCTTGGCGTATTTTTTCGCTTTGCTGGAGCTAACTATGATTCTTGGTGTCTTCAAAGCGGACCCCCAAGGTGGTGCAGGTGGTTGGACGACCACGCCGTCTATCGCCACCGGGGCCGCACACCTGCTGTTGCCGTCTACTCCCTCTGTGCTCGCCACCTGGCTTGCCGGCCTGGCCGTCGAGTTAGCCGCGGCGACCTCCCTCCATGACAAGTAGATGATGTCGTTGCGGGAGGAGTTGGCAGTGGCGAAGGCAATGAAGACATTGCTGATAGTCCGAGCTGAAGCCACCGAGGCACGGGCGAAGGGCACCGAGGAGAGATGTGACATGTTGCGCGCGGAGACGGGTCGCAATCTACGCAACCTTGTCACCATGCTCCGCCCCACATTTAGGCGCATGGTCAGCAGCTTGCAACCGCTGGGGGTGATGGTGAATAGCCCGTTAGATGAGTCAGTGGCACACTATGCTCACAGCATCACCCTTGTTGCTGAAGCCCTTGTTGGCCTTCCTACCGCCTTGGTGGACTGCTCCACCCAGGAGGGGCGAGAAGTCGCGATCGCCTTGGTGGCCTTCGTCTTGATGTGTTGTACCCACCGCGACGACCCCTGGAGACCATCACTGGGGTGGAGTGTGACCCCGCCTTTTCTGCAATCACACAGAACAACTCCAAATACGAGACAAAGTTAAACCACGCTTATTTGGAAGTAAACAGGCAAACAGGCACACAAAGCCTAAGTCCTGGCCATCGAGTGGGCAAGAAGTGCGTACTAGATTGTCATTTTCCTATCACCATTCAGAGCTTAATCCCTTGTACTTTACCAGGACTGGACCAGGGAACTGTGAGGCTAGGGAGCAGGTCGCTAGAGGCGGGGCAAATGGTGAGTAGAACTTGGCCACAAAGCACCATGGTGGGCGGAGCATGGCCGTAGTGTACCAGGCCACACGAACCTGCTAAGTGCCTATCCGGGCCAGGGGTAGGAGCTGGGGGTCCATCTCATGGTCAAGGAGCTGCCGGGATATAGGCATGCATGACATCCGTGTGAGGCGAGCTTAGGGGTAGAACTTCCGCAGCAGTTCTATATTCTGGGAGTTCGCCAGCTCCCGTCCGTCTTCTGTGGCAAATTGAACCACCCCGGGCCGTGAGACAGAGACCACCTTGAAGGGGCCTTCCCAGCGGGGAGACAGTTTGTCGCGGCCCGCCTGCGACGGAATTCGGCATAAGACGAGGTCGCCTACCGCCAATGTTCTCTCATGGACTCGGGTGGCGTGGTAGCGCCGGAGACTTTGCTGGTATCGGGCAGCACGAAGTGCCGCCCGATCTCGTACTTCCTCCAGGAAGTTGACGTCGGTCTTCCTGGTCTTCTTCATTGAAGGCCTCTATATGCGGCGAGCCCAAGGAGAGCTTGGAGGGCAGTACCGCTTCGACGCCGTAGACTAGGAATAACGGGATCTCCTCGGTCGCACGGCTGGGTGTGGTTCGGAGAGACCACAACATCGTTGGAAGTTCTTCCGCCCATCGTGCTCCGCGCTTGCGGAGCCTATCGAATGCCCTGGTCTTGAGGCCCCTCAGGATTAGCACGTTGGCCGCTTAGCTTGTCCGTTGCTTCGTGGATGGGCCATGGAGGCAAAACACACCACAGTGCCCATCTCTTGGAAGAAATGCAGGAACGCTTCACTGGTGAATTGGGTGCCATTGTCGATGATGACGCGGTTGGCAACTCCAAAGCGAGTGAAGATTCCACGCATGAACCTGACAGCAGCGGAGGCCGTAATGGCGCGCACTACTTCGGCTTCGACCCATTTGGTGAACCTGTCGACGGCAACGAACAAGTGGGTGAAGCCCCTATGGCTCATGCTGAACGGACTCAGATATCAAATTTCTGCATCGCGAACGCCATGAAAGTGGGATGGTTTGGAGAGCTTAGGCCGGAAGGTGGGTCTGCTTGGCATGGAATTGGCACACCTCGCAACTCTTTACCAGCTCACAAGCATCTTGGAGGGCAGTAGGCCAATAGAATCCCTAGCGGTAAGCTTTACCTACCAATGTCCGACTAGACATATGGCTCCCACACATGCCCCCATAGATATCAGAGAGGAGCTTGCTGCCTGCTTCCCGAGTGATGCACTTCAGGAGAATTTTGTTTCTACTTTGGCAATATAGGTCCCCACCTATCAGAGTATAGCACTTGGCCTTGCGTGCAATTCTCTCATCTGAAGCATCATCATCGGGGATCACTTGATCACACAGGAAGGCTAGGATGGGATCCATCCACTGACCCCCCCGACCAAGTGCGGCGATCACGTGGTGATCGCCTGGTACTCCACCGCCGGGCTTTCACCAATACCGCCTTTCATGTGTTACTGCTCCGCCCCGTAATCGGGGATATAGTAGCCACGTCGTCGACCCCGTGAGAGTTGGGGGTCGAGACAGGTGCGTCGACTCCCCACACAGTACCGGGGGATATGGCAGCCGCATCGTCGGCCCCACCGGAGTTGGGGGCCGAGGCAGATGCATCACCTCCCCTCACGGGATCGAGGGATGTGGCAGATGCGATGTCAGCCCTGCCAGAGCTGAGAACCGAGACATGTGCGGTGCCTCCCTTCCCGGAATTGGAGGACGGAACAGCCGCACCATTGGCCCCTCCGGAGTTGGGGGTTGCAATGGACGGTCGCGCAAACCATCTTTCAAAGACTTGGACCGGAACCGACCCGTCATTGGCCCCGCTGGAGACCGGGGTGCATGGGGGGATATGGTTGTACCCCAGCCCGTCGAAGTGGCACTCCATTCTTCTAACTTCCGTCAAGTAGCGGCCATCATGGGATCAGAGCACTGGAACTCCTTTCGCGCTTGGTTGACAACGAGTAGAGAGTCACCCTTGACATGCAGACGCCGGATGTCGAGCACGGCGGTGGCACGAATTCCCACCAGTAGCCCTTCGTATTCGGCGATTGTCGGCGTATTTCGCCTGACAAGATTCCGTTAACAGAGTGTCTACTCCCTAGACGGAAATTATGGTTTGGTAGAGGGCATCTTCGTGGCTGGAAACCCTAATTCATGGCTGGAAACCCTAATGTCTCTCAGCGATGAGTTTCGGGAAACAGCAAGCTAGTGGACACGCTGATCTATCCAGGTTCAGGCCCCCAGAATGGGTAATAGCCCTACGTCTTGCCAGTTCTTTATTGAGGAAAGGGGGAAAATGTCTTACAAGGGTGTTTCTCAATGTCTACCTTTCTATGCTTCTTGTTCTAACCAATCGACCGGCCCCCTTCTTCATGCACCAGGACAGAAGGTGGCGCTATACTTATCTACACACATTAATTACACCCATCATTCCAGCTTCCACGTCTACCCACGACTCATTTGTCAAGCACGCCTCTGTGGCCTTATCCTTCGAACATCATTTAATGTCGGTGAAAGGCCTCGCCCGGTCTGCCCGGGATAGGACGCTTCTACGTCGGGTTGGTGAGAGACGCCAGAGGGATAAGCCGCTGTCATGTCGAACGCTGTACCCTTCACAATTAATGATCCTGACACGAGGTGCCAGGAGAGGGAAACTTCGAGGCGAAGCCTTCCCTTCATTCCTTTGGTCGCATCCATGGCCTGACAAACGGGGACCCAAACACCCTCCCGCTCGGCAGGCCGCCACGTGGGCTCCTCGCCTGGTGGGTAGGACAAGCTCGCCCAGCTGCCCGCCAGGGTGCCACGCGGGCCGCTCGCCTGGCGAGCAGGGCGTGATTGCCAGACTGCTCGCCGGGGGGCCGCGTGGGCTTTCCACCCGACGGGCAGGGCATGCTCGCCTGGCTGCCCGCCAGGGCGCCACGCGGGCCTCTCGCTCGGTGAGCAGGGTGTGATCGCCAGACTGCTTGCCGGGGGGCCGCATGGGCTTTAAATTGGGCCAGGCCACTTCTTGGACCTATTACTTTTCACGGCGGAAAGGGTACCCCGGTGTAGAGTACACCGACAGTAGCCCCCGGGGCCATCCTAGAGCATGCGCCAGCTGCTTTTTTAACCTTAATTAATGCTAATGCACTCCTGGATGGGCCCACCACTTCTACGCACGCAACCGCTTCGGTCCTCCCTACGACCGCTATTTTTTCTCGGGACCTGAAACGCAGTGCCTCTCACCTGGACGAAAACCGTCCACGCGGGAGGCCTATATATGCATACACTCCCACGCAACAGTTCACGCCTTCTACTTCCTTCAGATCCTTGATGGCCTCTTCTCGCTCCTCTTTCTCTGATGGTAGAGCTCCGCCGCTGCTCTTCCCCACGGAAGAGCTGGCATTCGGCCCTGGGGGAGGCGGATCACCGACGCCTACAGGTGAGGAGGTCTTCCTCGCAGAGCTTTGGGCCGAATTTGAACTCGCCATGGCCGAATGGGCCGAGCAAGATGCCGCCACCCGCGACATCGCCACTGTCGATACTCTAATTGACACTGTCCCGAAGCTCGCCGAGGCAAGAGATGCTCTTATTAAGGCGGTTCGGCGCGCACGCGGCGCTTAGGCCCGAACACCATCCTAGATTTCCTTAGCAAGTTTTCATGCTTGACTGCGTCACGTCGCCTTAATTCCTTCGGGTAGGGTCAATGTCTCTGCATTTATTAGCTGCCATGATACAAACATTAGTTATATATATATCATGCGTGGCAACAACAAATAGTGTCCTAGGTCTCTACACACGATTGTTGCTAGCCTTTGCCCTTTAGGAGTTTTTATCCTTGCGATCCCTTGGAATTTCACCGCAACGTTGCACAACTAGAAGGTGAGCTTACAGGAGCGGTACTGGACTTGCGGTGTTCGCGGAGACAACCAGCGGGACTACATAGAGTTAACCCGGGCGTACGGGCCGCGTTTGAGCCACCATGCCATACCCGCACTCCTAGTCACACACCCTTGCAATGCAAACGTTGGGTATTTCCATTTATCAACGAGGAGCAGTCGGGTACCCAATGATCACAACAATCGCGTGTAACTTGATTCCACGAGGTGCAGATATGGAAAATAATAAACCAACAAGGTTAAATGCACATAACTTATCTGATCACAGGCTACAGGGCGACCAGCTCCTTGGCCAGTCACAAAGGTCAACATTTTGGCGGCGAGCGGGCAGGGCGTGGTCGCCCGTTCGTCCACCCAGCTACCGCAGAGTTATTCCAACGGCCTGAGCTACAGGCGCACTTAACATTTCATCCGCGATCGCGCATAGCCAAGTTTTTTAGGGATAAAACTTCCGCAACAATTCCACATTGAAGGAGTGGGCCAGTTCTTGATCATCCTCGGTAGCCAACCTGACCGCTCTGGGCCGAGACACTGAGACCACCTTAAAGGGGCCCGGCATGCGTCTGAATTCTACGCAAAACTTGGTCGCCGACTGCTAGTGTTCTCTCGGAGACTCGAGCGGCATGGTATCGTCTGAGGCTTTGCTGGTATCGGGCGGAGCGCAAGGCTGCCTGGTCACGCGCCTCCTCCAGAAGGTTGACGTCGTTATCGCGGTGATCCTCCTGGTCTTCCTCGCTAAACACCGAAACACAGGGCGAGCCAAACGATAGCTCGGATGGAAGGACAGCTTCGGCACCGTAGACCAAGAAGAAAGGCGTCTCGCCTGTCGCTCGGCTAGGTGTGGTTCGAAGCGACCACAACACAACTAGGACCACTTCCGTCCACCGCGCCCCCCGTTTACGGAGTCGATCAAATGCTCTGGTCTTTAAACCTCTCAACACCAGCGCGTTGGCACGCTCAGCTTGGCCATTGCTTTTGGGATGGGCCACCGAAGCGAAGCACACCTTGGTGCCCATCCCTTCACAGAATTCCATGAAAGCCGCGCTTGTGAATTGAGTGCCGTTGTCGGTGATAATACGATTAGCAACTCCGAAGCGGATGAAAATCCCATGGATGAACTTAATGTCAGCGGAAGCCATGATAGCACGGATCGCTTCGGCTTCGACCCACTTGGTGAATTTGTCGATGGCGACGAATAAGTGGGTGAAGCCTCGTGGTTCAGCGAACGGGCTAGATGTCAGCCCCGCATCGCGAACGCCAAGAGAGCGGAATGGTTTGCAGAGCTTCGGCTGGCCGGTGGGTTTGCCTGGCGAAGAATTGGCTTGCTTCACACCTCTTTACCAGCTCGCAAGCATCCTAGAGGGCATTAGGCCAATAAAACCCTTGGCGGAACACTTTGCCGACAAGCGTCTGGCCAGACATATGTCTCCCGCACATGCCCCTATGGATATCAGAGAGCAGGGCGCTCCCCTCTTCCTGAGTGACGCATTTCAGGAGGATTCCATTTCTGCTTCGGCGGTATAGGTCCCCATCCACCAGGGTGTAGTACCTGGCCTTTCGTGCTATCCTTTCAGCAGAAGCGTCATCATCGGGGACCTCTCGGTCTCGCAAGAACGCTAGGATGGGATCCATCCATTGGCCTTCCCGGCCAAGAGTGGCGATCACACGGTGATCGTCCGGGTACTCAGTTGGGCTGGACTTTTCCCCAGGTGCTACATCGGCAGCACCGCCGTTTTCCCCGCGTAGAGCAGGGGCAATAACGGTTGGGTCATCCTTCCCGAGCGGAGCGGGGGTATTGACGGAAGAACCGTCCTCCCCACAAGAGGTGGGTGTAACGACGGACGGTCGAGAGAGTCTTTCTTCAAAGACCCCAACCGGAGCAGAGGCTCTCGAAGACGCGAGCTGTGAAAGCTCGTCCGCCATATGGTTATCGCGTCGAGGGATATGGATATATCCCAATCCTTCGAAGTGGCGCTCCATTTTCCTAACCTCCACCAGGTAGGTGGCCATGGTAGGATCAGAGCATTGGAATTCCTTCCGCGCTTGATTGATGACTAGCAGAGAGTCACCCTTATCCTTGAGGTGTTGGACGTCTAATGCTGAGGCGACACGCAGCCCTGCCAGCAGGCCCTCAAATTCGGCAACATTATTGGTGGCCTTGAAGTCGAGGATGACCATGTATTGAAGGATGTCATTAGTCGGAGAGGCTAGGACCACTCCAGCCCCCGCACCTTCAAGTCTGAAAGAACCATCGAAAAACAAGGTCCACGGGGAAGGCACGGGCGCTTCTTCAGCTTCAAAAGAGGCAGGAGTCCACTCGGGAACGAACTCCGCCAGCTTCTGACTCTTGATGGTGGTGCGGGGTACAAATTTGAGGCAGAATTCCCCCAGCTCCACCGACCACTTGGCGATGCGACCCTCTGCCTCTTGATTGCGGAGAATTTCTCGTAGAGGGTAGACAGTGACCTCTGTAATTTCTCATCCTTGAAAGTAGTGCCGCAGCTTCTTGGACGCCACCAGATGTGTACAAGATTTTCGTGCTTATGGTACCTAGTCTCGCTTCATGTAACACTCCATCGATATAATAGGCGGCTTCAATGCCTTCCTCTCCACCACTAGTATCAAGACTCACCACTGGGTAGCAAAGAATGTATGTGAGCAACAGCTCACTAGGCTGAGGGGCTACAAGCACCGGTGGGGAGGAGAGGTATTGCTTTAAGTCTTCATACGCTTGTTGAGCCTCCTCAGTCCACTCGAAATGGTTTGTCTTCTTCAGCAGCATGAAAAAGGGCAGGCTTCTCTCTCCAAATTGGGCGATAAACCGCCTGAGGGAGGCCAGGTGATCGGGCAGGCATTGCACTTGCTTGAGTTGAACAGGTGGCTTCATATGCTCGATAGCCGCTATCTTGTCAGCATTGACCTCTATGCCCCGCTTGGACACAAGGAATCCTAACAGTTTTCCAGAGGGTACGCCGAATACGCACTTCTCGGGGTTGAGCTTCAAACAATTCTTCCAGAGGTTGGTGAAAGTTTCCTCCAGGTCTTCGATCAGGTCTTCGCTTTTCTTCACTTTCACGACCAGGTCGTCGATATACACCTCAAGGTTACGCCTTATCTGTGGACAGAAAGTGATATGCATGGCGCGCTGGTAGGTAGAACCAGTATTTTTTAACCCAAAGGCCATTCTGACATAACAATAAACGCCCATGGGTGTCACAAAAGCAGTTTTATCCTCATCTTCTGCTGCCATGCTAATCTGATGGTACCCAGAGTACGCATCCAGAAAGCATAGTAGCTCACATCCCGCCGTAGAATCAACGATAAGGTCGATGCGCGGCAAGGGGTAAGGGTCCTTCGGGCAGGCTTTGTTAAGGTCGGTAAAATCGACGCACATTCGCCACTTGCCATTGGACTTCTTGACAAGCATAGGGTTTGCAAGCCACTTGGGATGAGAGACTTCTCGGATGATTCCTGCGCGCAGCAGCTTTTCTACCTCCTCCTGAATGGCATCCTGACGATCTGGTGCCTGGCGCCGGACTTCCTGGCATCTTCACCACCATGTAACCGTAGTAGGTTGCCGCCATAAACTTGACCAAAGCTGGTCGGCCAAGTATGGCATTGTACGGGAGGTCGAAATCAGCGACCTCGAAGTCAACCAACTCCGTACGAAAGTTGCTTTCCTCTCCAAAGGTGACGGGAAGGCACACTTGGCCGAGGGGGACCATGCTAGCCCCTAGGGCTACACCATAGAAAGGCAGAGCAGGGCACAGCTCCTGGTTTGGCACCTGGAGCGCCCAAAAAGCTTGAAAGGACAGGAGGTTGATGGAACTCCCTCCGTCCATCAGCACTCGGCCGAGCTTCACATTTCAGATCGTTGGAGAAGCCACAATCAGAAGGTGACCTACGCCGGCGGTGCTTTCAGGGTGGTCAGCCCGACTGAAGGTGATCAGCTCCTCCGACCACTTCAGCATCCGACACGCCTGTGAGCCCGACGCCGTGGCGCACACCTCCCTCCTCAACCGCTTGTAGGAAGCGTTGGAGGGATAGGTGGATGAGCCACCATGAATGTACGCCACAATGCGGTCCTCCTGCCGTGGCGGTGAGAGGTGGTCCCTCATCCGGCGAGAACGTTGGGACGTGCTCCGAGAGCCACTAGCCTCCGCCACATCTTATAGCCGTGGGTGTGAACCCGTCATCACCAGGCGCGAAGTCCTTTTGGACGGAGAACCGAAACTCGCCGGAGAGATGGCTGGATGAGCTGACCACTAGCCCCCTACTTGGCGCGCTCCTGTCGGCGTATTTTGCCTGACAAGATTCCGCTAACAGAGTGTCTACTCCCTGGACGAAAATTATGGTTCGGTAGAGGGCATCTTCGTGGCTGGAAACCCTAATGTCTCTCAGCGATGAGTTCCGGGCGACAGCAAGCTGGTGGACACGCTGATCTATCTAGGTTCAGGCCCCCAGAATGGGTAATAGCCCTACGTCCTGCCAGTTCTTTGTTGAGGAAAGGGGGAAAATGTCTTACAAGGGTGTTTCTCAATGTCGGCCTTTCTATGCTTCTTGTTCTAACCAATCGACCGGCCACTACAAGAAACAGGGAAAAATTCGTGGGCCAAAAACCCACGAATTTAAGTTAAATTCGTGGGCAAACCGTTGAATTTAGTTCACTAATTTAACTCGACAAAATTAATCAATTAAATTGTGGGTACCACAATTTAATCATAGTAAATTCGTGAGTTGAAAAAACCCACTAATTTAATCGCTAAATTTGTGGGTCAAGAAACCCACGAATTTAAGCATTAAATTGTATGTAGAAGAAACCCACAAATTTAATCATTAAATTAGTGGTTGAAAAACCTACTAATTTAACTTAAATTCGTGGGTACCGATGAATTTAACTGTTAAATTCGTGGGTTTTAAATGGCTCACAAATTTATCAGACATTTATACAAAAAAAAAATATATATCCATATCGATATCACACTCAATACATATAACCATATCGATCACGCATATATATATATATATCGATATGCATCTCATTCAACACAACCATCATCACATTCAATCTTATTCAACACATCGCAATATTACCTCTACTAAAAGATTGAAACCAACCTTTTAACTCTTTAAAACCGGCTTAAAACTGTTAGCAAATCGACATGAACTCAAGAACGAAGTAGATCAAACCAAAAACAGATCGGGACACAGTATTTAACGTGGAAAAACGCCTCCAATGCGAATGGTAAAAAACCACAGGCACCGCTCGGCAAACATCACTATTTTCAAGAGTGTTTACAAATCGCCGGAGAGATCAACACGCGATGGCTTACAAGATGAACATATATAAGGCAATGACCTAGGTCAACAATAAAAACGGTGACGGGCCTCCGCTCCGCTCCGACAGAAGTTAGCCTTCTTCTGAATTTGGATCATAATTCAACAAAAACTAAGTCACCAAAATATACAAAATTTCGGCATGACCTCTCTAGTAAATAGGACATCCACTCAGCAGACAAAAAAGCATTTGCAATTATAATATATATATATATATCAATCTCTCAAACCAAAAGAAGACATTCTAGCAAATCCTTAGATAATCAATCACACATTCAAATTCAGTAAACTTGTAGAACTGTTGTACCTCACGTTGACGGTTTTGATACTCCTGCAAAACGTTTGGGTTAAGAAACAGCATAGAATTTGTAGACCCAAAGACCAAGACATCATTCATATTTCATAGCAAGCCAAATATCAAGGAAGCCTAGTCGTTTCCCCCATTAAATATTGTACCAACTAATAACATTTTTAGTTTACAAATTGTTGGAAGCAGCAAAAGAATTTATTGTAACACCAACTCACTGTTTTCATATTCTCTGGCAGCACGAATAGTATCTTTTTCAAGTTTCTTCACATCCTTTTCCATCTCCAATATCTATCAATGAAATGTCAAACAGAAAGCATACAGAAAACTTTTACAATTGTCTTGTGAAAACACCAGACAAAATAATTACATGTGGTAAGTGTCTAGATACAAGGAACGGCATTGCATAAGTATGCGTGCCTTGTAAATATTGCACCAACTACTAGCATCAGTTATTCATATATCTTATTGCACACATTCTAAAATAGGGTGATTAATTGGGTGTAAATTACAAAGTTTCCAAAAAAATGATTAGTTATTTTTGGGTGCTGACCCACTATGTACTATGTAATAAGATGGGAAATGCAAGGAGCTTTGTGCAATCCCTTCTAAGAAGTATATTTCCGCAAATGTAACTAGTTTCCTGCAGAGCATACCTTTGTATCAAGCTCAATGGAAGCCATGTTCTTTTCTGTGTAACTCCAGTCGAGAGCAACAGCTTCAATAAGCAAATTCTGAGAGAATTTAAATCAAATTGAAGTAAGAACAAAACTACATGCAAAAGAACAGGAAAAAGTCTCATACCAACACGCCTTTGTATTTCTTCTCGCCTCTTCTTTTGGGACTTCATCACGTCAGTAATCCCTTCCTGGAATTATGACAATTAAAAGATAGGCACTATCAGAAACAATTGGATAGATAAGCAGTATCAGCGAAAAAAAACTAGATTGGTAAGCATTATCAGAAACAACTGGACACTAATTCAATCTAATTATGTGAATAAACAAAAAAAATGAAACCTTTTGCTTGCGTATTTTTGCCTCTCTATCTTCTAATTGTATCTATTTTTTGCGAAGCGTTTGCAAGTCTTCCTCCATGCCTTCAATATCTTTCATATGTTTATCTTTTTGAGATCGAAGCCTTTCAATGTCACCGACATCTACATCTACATGAATAAATGCAATGTATTAAACCTTATTGGTAACTGAATTACCAAAGGTTAGCCTTCTTCTGAATTTGGATCATAATTCAACAAAAACTAAGTCACCGAAATATACAAAATTTCGGCATGACCTCTCTAGTAAATTGGACATTCACTCAGCAGACAAAAAAATATTTGCAGTTATAATATATATATCAATCTCTCAAACCAAAAGAAGACATTCTAGCAGATCCTTAGATAATCAATCACACATCCAACGGCAATTTGTAAACTACACAATGACGTACAACATAATTTGTATCCACTTCAGCAATGATTTCTTTAATTGATGTCAAGCAAAGATAATGGAGATACTTAGGCATTTATTGGAGTTACTCACATGATCTGTATCCACTTCAGCAATGATTTCTTTAATTGTTGTCTCATCACCCATATCATACTTCTTCAGAGCTTCTTCCAACTCATCAACTGTTATGTACCTGTGAATGATCAAACAGCCATAGCATTATTTATAAAAAGTTAAGAGGAGAATCAAATTACTTCTTCATGCTTTATCTTGCAGTAACAAAATCTAAAACATGAAGAATGCAAATTCCATAGTTCTAATTTATGACTAGTACCTGTGAATGATCAAACAGCCATAGCATGTACGGAAAATTGAACATTTGCTACATTTGGCAAAATGGGTAACCAATAGGGAGCATAGTTGGCTGAATAGCATAGTTCTATAAAGTCCATGTTCAATATCCCACTAAGAAAGGAAATCAAAAGGCCAAGCCAGTAAATTATACTGATTCTCTAGCTTCTTATACACTGTTGAGCATTGAGCATGACAACTGTAAAATGAGCCTTTACCATCTGGGTGTGATATCATTGTTATATGAAATCACAGTGTTGGTTGCAGATAGTGATCTAAAATAACTCAATGATCTCCTTGGATGATACTCAACATTTCTATCTGAACAATAGCCTTTCCACTATCCATCGGAAAGGGTGAATACAAAAATGAATTTGTTCTCATGGAAACGACTATATATGCAGATCCACACGAACCATAACACGAAAGTCTAAAAGACGAGCATACAAGATGAAGAACAAAGAACAAACAAAATTCCAAAGCATGTAAGCATCCTGAATTCTTGATAAAAGGATCTACCTTACAATCCATATTTGCATGATGAACAACTAACCAAAATGCATTGACAGAAGATGTAAGCAATGGGCAAGAAACAGACGCGTCACCTCCAGCTGCCCTCTGCCAGCAGCATGCAGCATGATCGATCCACGGACGTCGAGATATGCCAACACATCGGAGCGCCCCTTGACGAGTTCCCTCAGCATGTCCACGCTCCCGCCTGTCGCGGCGGCATGGACAGGATTGGAAATAAAGTTAACAAGAGGTTATTAATGAAATATTTTTTATAAAGAATTATTTAATAAAAAATTTAACTGTTATAAAGCCTTTGAGAGGTCAATTTCTGCTCGAAGGTTCCTTTGGAAAACTAACAATTACACATTATTGATTTAGACGATTTCGCATATATTCCATATGAAATGACCATAGCTAAGGAAAAAGGCCATGCAGACCTCGTAAATGCAAAGATCGCTTTTTTCCCTAACAACATTGTCTGAGGGACTCGCAAACGATTTTCGCCAACCTCTAGGATTAAAGACCAAATTTAAAGCCATCAAGATTAAATTTTTGTCCGATCATGGATATATATATTATCCAATCTCACTTTTATTCAAGTTTTAACAGAGAAATGCATGCATCATGTACTTTTTATGCACGACATGTTGCACATACACAAATATTTGGACACCAAATTAGATCGAATCGATCATGCACATACGCACTCAATTAATTTCTTCTCCGTCTCCGGCGTTCTTGCCGTCGCCTTCATCCTAGCCTTTTAGTCCTAGGTCTTTAATCTCTACCTCATCAACCATGCATCCGTAATGATATTCCCACCTTCTCACCAATACATCCCAGATTAGAAGCAAAACTACTACTCTTGCTACTACGCATCGCTAGCTTGCTACTCCTAATATCGCCATCGCCACTAATTAAGCACAGCTATATATGTATGTGTATATATAGCTTACCTCGATCTCTAAAGATAGAATAAGGCTAGCTCTTCAATAAGAAGATGCTGCCTAACCACATAAATCGATTGACAATGATTATTGGCGTAACCACATAATCGGGACTGCAATAATTACATGTTTCAAAACATTTAATTCAACTAAACTTATAAAAATCCGAGAAGCTAATACAACTAAAAGCATTGAAACAAAGTTTTCTTCAAATTAGCAGTTAGAATTTGCAACCAAGCACGGCATAGTTACTGAAATAGACACACTTAACCAGATATGGAGTTATGCTTAGCAACATCTCACCTAATTAATTCTTTGAGTTTTTATATTCAAGAAAATGGTACAGCAAAAACTAGAGTGCAAAAGATCAAGATGAAAGTTGTCTGACAAAGTAAATAACTTTGAAGTTGGTTTGATTAATGAAATGTAGAAGGCAGAATGAACCTACTAGGTCCTTTGTAACATCTTGAATGGGCCTTTTGGGATCTGCAAGCAAAAACAAACCATCCACCGTAAGTAAGTTATGACAGCATCCATACTTTTGAGATACTGATGACACGGCACATTCTGCAAAACATAGCATCCATACGTTCGTAATTTCAGAATACATTGACCATCCAAAATTGATTGATTCTTACCAGCGAATTAGCAAATAAAAACGTCCCAGGCCATAGCAGGTTGGCATTTAGCTAATGAGACGACAATGCCCTTACGCTCATTTCTTGCATGTCATTTTTCAAAATAATATGGAAAAATGAGAGGCACAAATGCACTGACTTCACTCACATTTAAAAGATTATAGGATTGTCTGCAAGTCAGATTGAAAAAATATATGTTCTTTTTTGTAAAGGAAAAAGAACTATAATATTTAATTTCTCATTTAGGCAAGTATATCCTGCTTTTGTCAATCAAATCAATAATTCATGTATCTTTAACTAATCTTGAACAATAGCTTATGTAGAATTGGAGCAAATTATAAAACCGGGTAGACTAATCTATGATATTAAATCACAACAATCATATTGAAATTGGCACACCATGAGCTCCATTGCATGCGAGATAAATGGGCATTTAGAAAAAATAGGCACACAATCTTGGCCAAATCCATTTTAATTTTTGTTTCATTGATCTACTTTGCTAAGGAAGTCGAGCCATCAACGATTAAATCACTAATGAAATACAAAACCAAACCTAAAATCTCTACCGGTGGTCGGCGATGGGGCGGCGGTTCGGGTCTTGGCGGCGACAAGCAGGGGGGAGGCGGTGGCGCGTCTTGGCAGGTGGGGCAGGCAGCGTCTTGGCGGGCGAAGTGGAGGCACGTGTTTGGCAAGTGGCGGAGGCACGCACGTTGCGTCGGGCGGGCGCCGGTGGGTGGGCGGGCGTGGGCAGCGGGTGAGGCGAGCGAAGAGAGAGAGAGAGATGTCGGGTGTTGGGTGAGAGCGAGCGAAGAGAGAGGAGACAGGCTAGGTTAAACCAGGCGTAAATTGTGGGCATACAATCAAGAATTTAATTAAATTAAATGCGCTTAGTTTAAAAACCGATGAATTTAAAATATAAATTCATGGGTTTTTTTGGCCCACGAATTTAATTAAATACGTGGGTTTTTTTAAAACCGACGAATTTAAATATATAAATTTGTGGGTTTTTTTGGCCCACGAATTTAAAAAAACCCACGAATTTTTCCCTGTTTCTTGTAGTGGGCCCCCTTCTTCATGCACTAGGGCGCCCTTATATAGACGGGCCACCGTGGGCAGGAGAGAAGGTGGTGCTATACTTATCTACACACATTAGTTACACCCATCATTCTAGCTTTCACGTCTACCCATGACTCATTTGTCGAGCACGCCTCTGTGGCCTTGTCCTTCGAACATCATTTAATGTCGGTGAAAGGCCTCGCCCGGTCCGCCCGGGACAGGACGCTTCTACGTCGGGTTGGTGAGAGACGTCAGAGGGATAAAACGCTGTCGTGTCGAATGCTGCCCCATTCACATTTTATAATCCTGACACGAGGTGCCAGGAGAGGGAAACTTCGAGGCGAAGCCTTCCCTTCATTCCTTTGGTCGCATCCGTGGCCTGACAAAGGGGGGCCCAAACACCCGCCCGCTCGGCCGGCCGCCACGTGGGCTCCTCGCCCGTGAGCGGGGCATCGCCCAGATGCCGCCAGAGCGCCATATGGGCGCCGCTTCGCGAAAGGCGGCGTGATCACCTGACCAGTCACCGGGGTCTGCGTAGGCTTTCCACCCCGGGCGGCGTGCGCTTCGCCGCCGCCGCCAGCGCCACGTGGGCGCTTCGCCCGACAAGCGGCGTGATCGCCAGATCGCTGACGGGGTCGCGTGGGCTTTGCACCCCATGCGAGGCATGCTCGCCCGGCTGCTCCAGTGGCGCCACGCGAGCTGCTTTCGCCCGGCGGCGGCGTGATCGCTAGGCGCGCCACGGGGCCACGTGGGCTTTAAATTGGGCCAGGCCACTTCTTGGACCTATTACTTTTCATGGCGGAAAGGCTACTCCGGTGCAGTGTACATCGACAGCGATGTTGTTGATCGCCTTGAAGTCCAAGACGATCAGGTACCAGAGGATGTCACCGGTCGGGGAGACCAGGACAAACCTAGGCCTCGCGCCCTCGATGTAGAATGAGCCGTCGAAGAACATGGTCCACAGGGGGAGCGCGGGTGCTCCTTCAGCTTCAGGAGTGGAGGGAGTCCACTCAGAGACGAACTCAGCCAACCTCTAACTTTTGATGGCAGTGCGCGGGCGAAACCTGAGGCAGAACTCACCTAGTTCCACCCACCGCTTGGCAACACAACCTTCGGCCTCTCGGTTGTGGAGTATCTCTCGAAGTGGGTAGACTTGTGACCACCGAGATCTTCCGTCCCTGGAAGTAGTGTCGAAGCTTCTGGGATGCCACCAGAATAGCGTAGAGCATCATTTGAGCTTGCGGATCTCTAGACGCCTTACCTCTCTACCACTAGTACCGTACTCACTACCACCGGCGTAGCCACAATATATAGGGGCAGCGGCTCGCTGGGAGCAGGAGCGACTAGCACCAGGGGCGAGGAGAGATATTTCTTCAGATCTTCAAACTCTTGATGGGCTTTGGGCATCCATTCGAAGTGGTTAGTGTTCTTCAATAGCTTGAACAATGGGAGACTTTTATCTCCTAGACGGGCCATGAATCGTCTGAGGGACGTCAAGTAGCCAGCCAGACACTGGATGTGCTTAAGCCTGGTCGGCAGCTTCATGTGTTCGATAGCCGCGATCTTGTCGGGATTGGCCTCAATGCTGCGACTGGACACGAGGAATCCCTACAGCTTCCCAAAGGGCACGCCAAAGACGCACTTCTCTGGATTGAGCTTCAGGTGATTCTTCCTAGCGAAGGTTTTGCTCAGATCCTCAAACAGCCCTTCACTCTTCTCAGATGCCACCCCCCAGCTCCACCGGTGGGTGCTCCAGGAGGAGGTGGGCGCATGCAAGTTCTGGGCCGGCGTGGCCTCCTCCATTGTAGTCACCATCGGAACGGCTGTGCTCCTGCCACGGTGGGGACGCCGCCGCCTTCTACAGAAGGCGTCAGACGGTCCCCCGCCTGATGGGAGTGTGAAGCCTCCATCTTCGCAACCGGTGCTGGGTGATCTGCTGAATAAAACAATGGGTGAAACAGCTACTACCACCCCTACCTGGCATGCCCTGTTGGCGTGTTTGTGCCGGACAGTATTGGTTCTAGTGTATAACCAAGTTTCAGTAGGGAAGTCTTCGCAGCCGTATCACTCTTCGCTCTCCTCTCTACTCTCTTCACGTGATGAGCAGGACAGGAAGCTCAACAATACAAGGGAGCACACAAGGAACACACAAGATTTACCTGGGTTCGGGCCCCCAATACGGGTAACAGCCCTACGTCTTGCTCAAGCTCGTGTTGCTCTAGTATTCTGCTTGCCCTTCATTGTGAGCTGATCGACTAAGCGACCTTAGTGATCCTATCCTTTTAGTTTCGACCGACCTCCCTGCCTCATGCACACTAGCGCCCTTATATACTCCCGGGACAGGCAGAGGGAGTAGTTTTACATTAATTACATTAACTGTGTCTAATTCTGTCGCTGCTGTCCCTCGGAGCCTCTTTGTCTACACCGTATCTTGACGCCGCCTGCCTTCGGACCGCCCGAGAGGAGGGGTTCAGACGCTGCGTGACGAACTCCTGGTACACGCGTCACCCCATCTAGCTTGGAGCGGTGTAGATGGAACGGGAGTTGGTGACGCTGGCTCAGTCAGAGGGACAGGTCATCATGGCGTCAGGGAGCCACGCCTATTTAATGGCCTTCAGGCGCACTACAACGGCTCCCCGCGCATTGAATGTCTTCTATGCACATTTAAAGGCGATGATACGTTGTGATCCTGGCGATTACTTCGAGCAGAAGCCTCCCAGCTCTGTCTCCGTGGTCGGCTGGTAATGGGGTGGCTGCTCATTAGGCAGCCACGTGGCCTGGTTGCCCGACTGCTCGTCGGGCAGCCACGTGTCCTGGTCTTCAACGGTCGCGATCTTTTCGCTCAGGCTTGGGACCTAGTTGGCCAGAAGCCCGCCGAGCGGCCACGTGTCCTGGTCGCCCGGGGATTGGACCTAGTCGGCCGCCAAGCCTTTCTTCAGTATGTTGAGTCCCTTGCATAGAACCTTCTTCTTTTTGTATGTTGCACGCGTGGTCCCACCTGGTAGCGATGGAGAGAGTACCCTGGTGTAGAATACACCGACAGGTGGTATCAGAGTGCCAAGTTGCTCGGTGAGAGATTCAGTACTTTAGAATAGTTTTTTTGTTCAAAATTGAAAATCCTCCACAAAAATTCAACCTTTAGATTCAATCTAGTATTTTGTGTGTTTTGTTAGGTTTTGATCCATTAGAGTCCTTGTTTTAGTTGCTGATCGTTTTTCCTTCGCGTAGCTTTTATTTCAATCTGTCTAGTTCTTTGTTTTGTTCATAACTTTCGCATATGAGCTCGGATTCTAGTGTTTTTGCACTTTCCTAAAACCTTGAGACAATCTCCACAAAAAACCTAGTTGGGCACGAATTCTAATTCCATCTAAAAGGTTGTTTAATCTGGACATCAAATTCGGGAAGCAAGTTGCAATTGCAATCCAGGTCAGTTCGTTATTTTGATCATAACTCTCACATCCGATCTCCGATTGAGAAGTTTTTATACTTTCTTGAATCCTTGAAGAGTCCTCTACAAAAACATTTTTGGGTGTCCTTTGTGATTCGGACTCCTTCAAACCGAATTTGACTCGGATTCGGATTTGGTCAAATCGGCTGAATTTTGTTAAATCTGTGCACCTTAGTGTTTTGGCCATAACTTCTACATACGAGCTCCAAATTGTGTGTTCGTATACTTGTTTTAAAGCCTAGGACAGCACCTTCAATTTTTTATGTTGTGAGCAAGCTTGTTTTGGTCATTCTCATGCCTTAATTGCAGCGACAACATTGCTTCACTGTTCTGGCCGAATTTGTGTTTCTTTCTTCAATTTGTGTTCTAGCTTTGTTCCTTTGAGTTGGTTGAGTCCAGAGCATCCACAACCATAAAAGTCCAAAATATCAGTACACATACCTTTGGGAACCAATTCATCCTTTGCGAATACTTTGATCCCAATTGAGACAAGCTATTTGAAATTGCTTGGGGCTACTCCTCTTGATGCGTTGCACTATCATATATCTTGTGATACCAAGTTAGGGATTACAAAACTTTGTTCATACTAGTGTTGGCCGAAAGTCACCAAAAAAGAAAAAAAAGAGAGAGAAAAAAAAATAGAATAGTGGCTGGCAGCACTACATTGATTAAAACCCTAATTTGTGTTCGTTATTTTTAGATTATGCAATTGTATTAAGTTGTAAGCAATCTTGTGTCGTTTTACCTTTTTTGAAGCAATTAGCTAGCGTCTCTCCATAACTTATGGAACACGAGTTTTGGTGCTGAAATTATTTTTATTTAGCTCATTCCATTGCTTACATTAAGTTTCATTATCTTTGCGCATGTGTTGTCTTGAAATTCACTTATATCTTTGAGATGGGCAAATAGGGCTTGTGAATTCTAGTTTAGATCATTACTTATCATTACAATAACTAGAATTATTAGATTGCATAGGAAACAAATGAAGCCTACCTAGCTCCACATATTCTACCTCGTACGTTTGTTCGGTCCCTTGGTAATCGCTTTATCCAAACTTTGGGAGAACTTTTCACACCGCCAATGGCCGAGAACTCCTGCTGCATGGTAAGAATTCGCAAGAGTTTTGGTTAAAGTTTGAGAGTTGAGCGACTTTTCTCCACATCCTACGTAGTGGTAGGAACATTATACTTACGATTTTGTTTCTTGTCTTCACTAACAATGGCAGGTTCTCAACATCGTAGCGCTTGGGCCAATGACATCCTAGGAGAAGAGATAGTTCACACTCCGAGATCATATGTTATTGAACGAGGCTCACGAAACATTAGTTTTCTTTATCAAAGGTCAGGGATAGATATGTGCTTTACTTATATTTGCAAATCAAGTTGCAAACTAAATCATGTTAATTTTGATGTTATATGCTTCACTTATAACCACGAATCGACTTGCAGAATTGTGAGGAAAGGTGATGTGCTTAAATTTGATTTCTTCTTTTATTGTTATGAAAATAGCCTACCACGAATCTAAAAGAATAATGAAATATGGGATATATACATATATGTTGTGTACATGCTCTTCTTTTTGTTGGTTGTTTCTTTTCCAGCTTGTCCAAAACCGAGGACGGTTTTCCTTCAAGGAGGGGAGGAAGCATCGAAGAGTGGTAGTGCTCATCAAGCCATTATATGCTGGAAAGAAGTGTTGAGCTATATGGAAAACCAACAGGACCTATATGAGACTGTTTTGTGGTAAGGACGAGCTAAAGGGTGAGCTTGAGTCGAGGACGACTCAAATTCAAGAAGAGGAGGATGATGAGGACATCACTTCCATGGATACAGCCACATCTACACATCAATTTGAACCCACTACTGTTATACAAGGACCGATTACTCGAGCTCGCGCACGACAGCTTAATCATCAGGTGAATGCGTTCCTAAGCCTCCCCATTAGTGATAATATGAATGGGATGCTATTTAATACTTGTGTTGATTTGATTGTACTTAGGAACCATGGAGAAGGACCCTCGTGGACCAAAATTAAGCCAAAGAACAAGTTCAAGTCGGATTGGGAAGAAAAGTTTAAGTTCGAGTCCAGTTCGGCCTCACCAATAGTGCTGATTTTAAAAGGCTATAACTTTTTATTCCGAAGGTTTCTGGAGGATCGTAAGTACACGTTTGAAAGATCTCGGAGTCTACTTTCCAACGGATCTGACCTCATCTCAAAACCCTTTCACATACATTCGAAAACTGTAAAAAACCACACATTGCTTTTTCAGTCCGAGTCAAACTCCAGTCAAAGTAGACTTTATGCTTTGAATTTGAGTTGTATTAGATCTCCTATACTATGGCCGACCCCCTCCTGCTCCCATAGTATAAATAACCACCCAAACCCTCATCTAAGACTTGGGTTTTGTTAGATTGAAAGTTAGCTTTCTACTTCATGTTGTAATCGCGCGTGTTGGCTAAACCGCCCGAATTACTATCTTCGGAAACCCACCTATCTCTAGTTTTCAGATTGAACACTTCAATTTATATTTGCAATTTCAGATTTCTTTTACCATTGTTCTTACTTGTTTTTCGGTTGCTTGTAGGAATTGAACCTCGTGTTCAGGTTGATCATGCCAACGGCAAGATCAATAATCCTCTGGAGTTGGTTTAGCGATTGCTAAGGCGCATCGTCATCGTACGTTGTAGTTGGATCATCAAAGTCAGTTCCTCCAAATCAAAGTTATCATTCTCATTGAAAGATCGGAACCCAAAATCTCATCAGATCCTTTGAATGGCTTTGCTTTTAGTTTTGAAACTAATGATAAGTGTTGCTCATGTTCAATCTTACTAAAAAAGATATGGTTTTACTTAAATCTTGCTAGCAAAATGTTTATTTGCACTTAGACATGTCTTAGCTTAGTCTATTTTTATCATAACTTAGCTTGGTGTCATAACTTGTCTTGTTGGTCACTTGGATATTCTTCAAAGCTCCCTTAGGCTGCATTACTTGCATAAAAACAACAAAAAAGAGGGGGAGAAAAGAAAATGCCATCATGCCTATCTCTACTATTATAAAACACGAGTTGGTGGCATCCGTTCTTCCGCGGGCCCCACTCTCCAGCCTCCAACCCCCTCTCACTCCATATGTTCACAGCGCTCCCATCCTCCTCGCGCCGCCCCCGACCCCTCGGCTCCTCGGCCCAGACCCAGACGCAATCTCCTCCGCCCTAATCTCCTCGCGCCGCCCCCCACTCCTCGGCTCCTCGCGCCGCTGCTCCCCTTCCGGATCCGATGCCCCCCGAAGGATGCTCCAGCTGCGGTCGGAGCTCGACGCCTTCCACGAGCAACTCCACCGCACGGAGGGGGGCGAGGACTTTATCTTCTATGACAGGCCCCCCTTCGCTACTGACCTCCCCCACGATGGCCACATCCTGGCCGGCACCATCAAGGATGTGGTCACCGGCACCGATCGATCTGTGGCCGTCACGTCGGCGCCGCCGAGTCGACCTCGACTGGTCGGGCGGCGCAAAGCGCTCCATGTAGGATAAGGCGAAGGCTGCAAACCCTAGCACCGGGCGGCAACAGGCCCGTTCGTCGATTCCTTCACACCGCCGCAAGCAGGAGGAGGAGGGGGACCAATCGCCCACGCATTCTTTGCACTCGCCACCATCGGATCCATGGCGGCTCGAGGCGGTAGGGTTTCGCGTGACCCGCATCCGAGGCGGCATGGTGCTCTTCCGCAAATTCTTCTATCGCAAGCCGCCCGACGGGCTCCTCGAGATCACCGAGCGTTCTACGGTGCGTGCTGTCTCCTCCTCCTCCGGGATAATGTGATCCTTAACGGATTGTATTCTCATTGTGCGCGGTTTGATCTCGGTGGTTTGGTTGCGGCGGCCGTTCTTTAATTATTTTGAGATAAACATTGCATTTTTTAGAGTCCGTTTTTGTAGTGCGGCATTATGGAATTAGTTAGGTGGTTGTTCTTGCATTGGCTGCGCAGCATTCGTCTCTTTTGGTTTATAAAACCCTTGAGGAGATTTTAGTTGGGACGATACTTTTGCGTTTATTGGGTTTAATTTGTAATTTGTCGCAAAGAGATTTTGACCGCTTCAGAGGAAATTGTAGAAAAATGGTAGTCTTGCTATGTAATTTCTTGTTGTGTTCTTTGATTGTATCGGACGGCGTGTGCTAATTTTGTAGTTAATGACACATCGATGTGTGATAGCGAGGAGTGAAACTTCATATGAGATCGTTCCTTACCATTGTTATTTAGTGCAAGGTGTAGAATCTTGGTCTCTTGTTGGACCATTTGTTGCAAAGTGTCACATTATTGAGTTAAGCTACATGTTCTTGGTAAGTGCAAAATGCAATTTGAAGTGTCCCGAGAAAAATTTACAATTACGTGCAAAAGTACATGTCGAGCATGGAGGATTTTACCAAATGTTTTAATGTTAGTACTTCACCATTCTTACGGTGTAGCATTAGTAACATCACTTGTTTCTTTTCTCACAGAGCGAAATAATTTATTTCGGTGGCATTATCATTGCTATTAGATGTGTATATACACCTAGAAAAGATTTACTATTTATTTTGTAAATCATAAAAAGTTGTACATTTAATTTCATGTTTAGGCCCCATTTAGGTGCATGGAAAATTGTTCACCAAGAATTGTATCCTGTAGATCTTTGGTACACTAGAAAAATTACGGTGAAAGTCCATCGCATGATTAAAATTCGAAACCAATTCAGATTGTTACAACTGAACATGATATCCAAATGTAAATTTTGCGACCATGAATCTATTCAGTTATGACCCTTCATTCTTGAATACAGAACTGTCGGCGTATTCCGCCTGACAGGCCCGTGATCTACAGATCGGGTTTTGTTCGATAGGAGGGCGTCTTCGTGGCTGGCAAACCCTGGCGAGGGGAAACCCTAGAAACTCCCACGCGGTGAACTCCGGTGGCCATGAACTAGGAATGACACATAGATTTTTACCCAGGTTCAGGCCCCATTTGCCGTGGGTAATAGCCTTACTTCCTGCTAGCTTGCTTAGAGAGTGTTTGGAAACCGGTACAGTACAGAACTTGGGAGTTACAAGTTCTTCCTTAGGCTCTACTGCAGAACTCTTGCTTGTTCGACTCGTCCCGCCTCGTCTTTTCCCATGCACCAGAAGGCCCTTATATAGGCCGGGCTAACGGGAGTAGGTAAAAGGGGGGTCATCATGCTAATCCTTATGTATTTATTACTCCTTCCTGTGTTGTCCCGTTCCTCCAGCCTCATTAAATGCCGACGCATGGCTTCGCCCAGTCCGCCCGGTACGTGACCCCTCTTTGACAGGTAGGTGAGAGGCGTCAGAGCAATGGGCTTATTGCAGAAATCCTCGCAGTTGATAGGCCTGACACAGCAGGCCTGCCGTCTGGTACGGTACAATAGGGGAAGGAGACTTCAAGGTGAAGCTACCTCGCACCACCTTTTTGTCTTGCGGCGGGGCGAGCAGGGCGTGCTCGCCCACCTGCTCGCCGGGCACCACGTTGAATGCTTAGTGCGCTCTTGGGCGGGGCCACCACTCATGAGGATACGACCGCCTCGATTCTTTCCCGTATTCGTAGATTTTTCTTGGGACCCGAAACGACGCACGATCCTATCCCTTCGCGAACCGTTGGTGCAGGCGACGCATATATAGATACATCTGTATCAGGCAGTTTGCACCTTCTGCTTCCTTGCGCACTTCAACTCCCACTTCTTCATCTTCATTGCTCAAAGCCTTTTGCCTTCTTCGTCTCCATGGCACGTTCCATCCTTGCTTCCACCGCGGACTTCGCCATGGTGAATAGGATGGCCATCCTCGCGCCGGAGGGCACCTTTTGCTTCCGGGCGGGGACCGCCACACCACGGTGCCTCTCCGATGATATCCTTCTTCACACCTGGGCAATGATGGCGGGCCTGCTCCCGCCATTCTCCGATTTCTTACTCACCGTCCTCCACTTTTATGGGATCCATCATCTTCACCTCACCCCCAACTCCGTCGTCTTCCTCTCCATCTTCGCACACCTCCGTGAAATGTTCATGGGGGGGATGTCGAATCTCCCTCTTTTTCGCTATTTTTTCATTTGCCGCGCCTCCCACGACAATGAGATAGTGGGGAGCTACTATTTTCGCCTTCGGGACGGGATGGCCTCCCGCTATATTGCCTTCCAGCCCAGATCCAACTGGAGGGCATGGCGCAAATAATGGCAGTACATCAATAGCGGCAATGAGGTCGACGCTTGGAGGTGCTCGCCGACGCTTGTGAGGCCTCCGGGGCCGGAACTTCGGCCGTCGAGGCGGCGGAGCTCCTTGCGATGGCGGCCGCATCAGCAGATGCGGGAAGCAGATTAAGCGGTGGGGGTAGCGAGGACTTCATGTCCCGGAGGATCAGCCCCCTTCGTCGGCGCGTCCGCCCCGCATGGCAATATACGGGCGATGACGACGTGACGCGCACATGTTTCGTCCTGCGGCTCCCTACCAACCGGCAGCCATTTTTTGCTCTTCGCCAGGCGCGGGAAACCTGGAGGAGTTAGTGCTTGGCAGGTGGCTCGCCGTGCTGATGCAGCCGATCCCAAGCGGATCGGTTTTTCCGGCGGCGGCCCGGCCACTTGCCAACTTGGAGCACGCGGAGCGCCTGCGGGTCGTCGGGTTGCTCCTGCCGATGGACTCCACGGGGCCCGCTGTGGTGCCGGCCCATGGTTCGCTGGTGATCAGGGACACGACCGCCACCAGCGATCGGGCCACGAGCAAACGGCCAATTGCCCCGGACGCCACTGGCTAGGACCCCAAAAGGGTCCGGGCCACGGACCAGACTTCTGCCGCCGCCGCCAGCCCTGGCGCGGCGGCACTTTCACAAGGGACGGCGACGCAAACTGCCCCAGCCACGACTTCGCCTCCGGCGTCGCCGTCGTCCGCGGCACCAGCTCCGACACCTTCACCGATACTTCCTCCTCCGGCGCCGGCCCCAACGACCGCGGCGCCAACACCTTCGGCCACGGGAGCTCAGGCCACCGCCCAACAGGGTGGCCTTACTCTCCCGATGGCCGGTCTCAGCTTGAGGTGCCACCAAGGTGGCCCTCAGACTACGCCAAGGGCGGCGCCCCAATACCACCGGGCGGTGGGCGTTCGCCAAGTGCCCCGACGCCGCGCGAAAGGGCGAAGAGGGCAATCCCAGCGCCAGTGCTTCCGGATGCCTTGCCCCTCGCGCCGCCATTGCCCCCGCCGAATGCCACGTCGAGCTCTTCACCGAGCTTGGGGATATGCATGCCTCGCTGGGCACCGCCCTTGCTGCAGCCGCCAGGCACGGGGCCGAGACAGCTCAGCAGTTGGCGTCGGTGAGGGTCGAGCTGTTGCGGGAGCGGGTGAGGGCGGACGCGGCGGAGGCGGCATTGACACAGGAGAGAGCCGACATAGCCGCCATGCGAGCGTGGGCGAAGGGTCAAGAACGGGTGGAAGAGGATCGAGGCGGCGAAGACCTCGGAGCTCGAGTCCTTCCGCCTGCGGCGCAATCTGGCCATCATGCTCAAGAAGGCCTTCCAGCGCACGAAGAGGTGCCTGGAGCCCTTGGGGGTGGCATCGAACGCGCATTTGGAGGACTCCGCCTGCGGTTGCCACGCGACCAACCAGCCGCGGAAGCACTCGGGGCGCCGCAGCCGACCGCCGCTCCGCCAGAGAGGGACGGAGGTCGCGATCATGGCGCGACCACACGCTGGCTCTTGTGCGGCGCGACGCGCTTCGATCAATAGCGGCCGTGGCGGCCGGTATTGAAGGAGACGGCGCGAAAGCGGAGGCAGGTCTGTGCGATCGCGAACACATGGCCGGATCTTTGCAAGTGGAGCGACCAATCATGGGCGTCTCCACCCCTCCGGCGTGGAAGGCGATGGCGACGACCTCGACCGACGGCGATGAGTGAAGGGAAGAGGCACCTTTTGTTCTTTTGCTTTTATTTCCTTTGGTTGATCTATCTGCATGTATGAAAACTTAGACAGAATTTAGTAAGAACGGATATTTTCAGGTTAATGCTATCTGTATGCTTATTTGTCTTGCATGATCGAGTTCGCTAGATTGAACCGTTAGGCGGCCAGTCTTTTAATTTGGCCGGAATGCTTGAGGAACGCCTGGGCTTTTAGGGCAGCGTTCCTAAATCCTGCCAGCAGTTATAGGCGTTTGCTGCGAACACAAGTAGGGATCATGCAAGCTATACAGGACTTAGACAGGAACGACATTGAGTCTGACAGGGGATGCAAAAACGTAGCTTAGTCTTAGCATCAGGTTTTTATGCGGGATTGTCGCTGGTTCAAGTTCTTCCGGAACTTAGACCCTGATGATTGTCTGAGAATGTGTTGCAGCGTAGCGCGACGAGGCAACAAGTTTCCGGAAGTGTTTCTAGGGCAGCGGTACTCGACGGTGACGACCAGCGGTGCTTCAGAGAGCCAGCCCGAGGCATGCGAGCCGTGTTCGAATACCATGCCTAACCTACACCCCGGTCACTTGGCCACGCCGGACGCTAACACTTAGCACATTTTCTTTTGTCATAAGGGCCGTTGATTTTTGACACCCGCGGCAATCACACGTAGCTTGGCGCATCTTAGTGTAAGCACATAAGGAAATGGCCGAAAATGCGGCATGAAGCACTTATCTTGCTTTGTATGCCACTGGGCGATCAGCCCCCAAGCGTCTGGCGACCGGCCCAGTGTCTGGCGAACACCTTCATGCTTTGGCGACCACCCTCTGGCTGGGCGATCACCCTTCTGAGCGCCCGGGCGATCACCCTTCTGCGCGCTGGGCGACCACCCTTCCGAGAGCTGGGCGACTAGCCCCCAAGTACCTGGGCGACCAGCGGGGATGCTGTAACCTTTTGCAAGAATAACTCGGTACTTCTGCTCACAACCTCCTCCAGAAGGTTGACATCCTCTCGCCAGAGGTCTTCTTGATCTTCTTCGTTGAACATCGAGACGTGTGGAGAGCCGAGTGACAGCTCAGAGGGGAGAACAGCCTCCGTTCCGTATACCAGGAAGAAAGGCGTCTCGCCAGTGGCCCGGCTAGGTGTGGTGCGAAGCGACCAGAGCACAGCCAGGAGCTCCTCCGTCCACCACGCGCCCCGCTTGTGGAGTCGGTCAAACGCCCTTGTCTTGAGACCCCTCAGCACCAGCGCATTGGCTCGTTCTGCTTAACCATTGCTCATGGGATGGGCCACCGAAGCAAAACATACCTTGGTGCCCATTTAAATCGCAGAATTCTAGGAAAGCGTATTTGTGAGGCGAGTCCGTTGTCGGTGATGATGCAGTTGGCGACTCCAAAACGGGTAAAGATTCCACGCATGAACTTGACGGCGGCAGCAGCCGTGATGGCGCGCACCGCCTCGGCTTCAACCCACTTCGTGAATTTGTCGATGGCGACGAAGAGGTGGGTGAAGCCCCCTGTGGCCCGCGGGAACGGACCCAGGATATCCAGCCCCCAGACCGCAAACGGCTAGGAAAGCGGGATGGTTTGCAGAGCTTGGGCTGGTCGGTGGACTTGCCTGGCGAAGAACTGACAAGCTTCGCATGTCCTCACCAGCTCGCAAGCATCCTGGAGGGCAGTAGGCCAATAAAATCCTTGGCGAAACGCTTTGCCAACCAGCGTTCGGCCGGACATATGGCTCCCGCACACGCCTCCATGGATATCAGAGAGCAAGCTGCTCCCCTCTTCCCGAGTGATGCACTTCAGTAGAACTCTGTTTCTACTCTGGCGATATAGGTCCCCACCTACCAGAGTATAGCACTTGGCCTTACGTGCAATTTTCTCAGCTGAGGCATCATCGTCGGGGATCACTTGGTCACGCAGGAAGGCTAGGATAGGATCCATCCACCGATCTTCCTGGCCAAGTGTGGCGACCACTCGGTGTTTGCCTAGGTACTCCGTTAGGCCAAGCTTTTCCCCTGGTGCTGCATCGGCAGCACCGCCGCCTTCCCTCCCGGACCTAGGGGCCGAAGCGGGCACGCTGCCTTCCCTCCCTGAACTGGAGGCCGCGGCAGCGGCATCGCTTTTCCCACCTGAGCCCGAGGCCGCAACAGCCTTGCCGTCGTCCCCGCCTGAACCGGGGGCTGCGACAGCGACACCATCATCCCCACCTGGACTGTGGGCTGCGATGGACGGTCGCGATAGCCTTTCTTCAAGACCCGGCCGAACGAAGCTCGAGGGCCTTGCTAAAGCCCATCCGCAAGGTGGTTGTCGACCGAGGGGATATGAATATACTGACCCTTCAAAGTGGCGCTCCATTCTTGGGACCTCGCCAGAAATGCGCCGCCATGGTGGAGTCGAACACCGAAACTCCTTGGCGCTTGATTGATGACTAGCAGGAGTCACCTTTGACTTAGAGCGCCAATGCCCAACGTTGAAGCGATCATGACCCGCGTGAGCCTTCAGATTCAGCTATGTTGTTCGTGGCCTTGAAATCGAAGGCGACCACATATTGAAGGGTGTCACCGGTTGGAGAGACCAGGACAACCCCAGCCCCCGTGCCTTCCAGCCTGAAAGAGCCATCGAAGAACAAAGTCCAGGGCGAGGGCGCGGGCACTTCTTCGGCTTCAGGAGTGGCGGGAGTCCATTCGGCGACGAACTCCGCCAGCTTCTGGCTCTTGATGGCGGTGCGGGTATAAATTTGAGGTTGAATTCCCCCAGTTCCACCGACCATTTAGCGATGCGGCCCTCTGCTTCACGGTTGTGGAGAATTTCCCGTAGAGGATAGGCCGTGACCACGGTGATTTCCCGCCCTTGGAAATAATGCTGCAGCTTCCTGGACGCCACCAGGACCGCGTCTGACATCTTGAGCTTGAGGGTACCGAAGTTTACGCCGTGCAACACTTTGTCGATGTAGTAGGCGGCTTCGACACCTTCCTCTCCGCACTAGCACCGCTCACCACCTCGGGAGTGGCAGCTATGTCTGAGAGCAATGGCTCACCCAGTAGCGGAGAGACCAAAGACGGGGAGAGGAGAGGTATCGCTTCAAATCTTCAAATGCCTTCTGGGCTTCATCCGTCCATTCAAAATGGTTAGTCTTCTTCAATAACTTGAACAGGGGCAGACTTCTTTCTCCCAATCTGGCAATGAACCGCCCCAGGGAGGCCAGACAACCGGCCAGGCACTAAACTTGCTTGAGTCGCGCTGGCAGCTTCATGTGTTCGATGGCCGAAATTTTGTCAGGATTGACTTCAATACCTCAGCTGGACACCAGGAAACCCAGCAGCTTGCCGGAGGGCACATCGAACACGCACTTTTCAGGATTGAGCTTTAAGCAATTCCTCCGGAGGTTAGCAAAGGTTTCCTCTAGGTCTTGAATCAGTTCTTCACCCTTCTTGATTTTTACGACCAAATCATCAACGTAGACTTCAAGATTTCGCCCTATCTGGGGGCGGAAAGTGATATGCATGGCACGTTGGTAAGTAGAACCGGCATTCTTTAAACCAAAAGCCATTCTTACATAACAGTAAACACCCGTAGGGGTTACAAAAGCAGTCTTCTCTTCGTCTTCAAGGGCCATGCTGATCTGGTGGTACCCGGAGTACGCATCCAAGAAGCACAACAGCTCGCACCCGGCCATGGATTCAATAATGAGGTCGACTCGTGGCAGGGGATATGGATCCTTCGGGCAGGCCTTGTTGAGGTCGGTGAAGTCGACACACATGCGCCATTTCCCATTGGACTTCTTGACAAGCACAGGGTTGGCAAGCCACTCAGGATGAGAGACCTCCCGAATGATCCCTGCGCTTAACAGCTTCTCTACCTCCTCCCGAATGGCATCTTGGCGCTCGGGCGCCTGCCTCTGGACCTTCTGTCGGACCGGACGCGCCTCGGGGACCGTTGCAAATTGGTGCTCGATCACCTCCCTGGGGACCCCAGTCATGTCGGATGGTTGCCAGGCGAACACGTCGGAATTAGACTGGAGGAAGGTGACGAACGCGTCTTCCTATTTGGCGCTGAGGTTGGCGCCAATGTTGACGGTCTTTCGGGGTTCGCCCCCACTCAGGGCGACCACCTTGACCTCACCGGCAGAGCCAGGTGAGGCGCGGGTCCAGGCCTGAGGGGCTCCCGAGGAAGTGGCGTCGGGGCGCCCGACGCAGGTGGCACCGGACATGTCGAGCGCATACTTATGGCAGCGCAGGGCCTCGGCCTTATCCACCCAGATCGCAAGGGGGCCACGCGGCCCCGGCATCTTCACCACCATGTAAGCATAGTGGGTTGCCACCATGAACTTGGCCAACGCCGGTCGGCCTAGCAAGGCATTGTAGGGGAGGTCGAAATCAGCGACCTCGAAGTCCACCATCTCGGTGCGGTAATTGTCTTCATCCCCGAAGGTGACGGGGAGGCACACCTGACCCATGGGCATTAAACCACACTCTGGGGCTACCCCAAAGATGGGCAGAGCCGGGTGCAGATCCTGCCGCGGGATCTGAAGCGCCAGGAATGCCGAAGAGGACAGGAGGTTGATGGAACTCCCTCCGTCCACCAAAGACGCTCCCCACCGACGTTAGAATGGTGGGCGACACCATGACCGGGAGATGCCCCAGGCCGGTGGCTCCTTCAGGGTGGTCGGCCTGACTGAAGGTGAGCGTCTGCTCCGACCACTTCAAAGATCCGACCCACCCCACGGGCGACGCGCGTGGCGACACCTCCCTCTTCAACCGCTTATAAGCGGCGTTGGAGGAGAAGGTGGATGAACCACCGTGAATGTAGGCCACGACGTGGTCCGCCTACTGGAAAGCCAGCGGGGCAGGATCTTCGTCTTGATCATCGTTGGGGCGGCGCTCCTTGAGCCGCTTCTCCACCATTTTGCCCACGACCCGACAGTTGTCCAGATCATGGGTGTTGGTGCGATGGATCGGGCAATAGGGCTCGCCCTCCTTCTGCTCGCGGCGGTTGTTCCCACGATCGCGGTGATCTTCATGCCGATCACGGCGATCATCACGACGGTCACGGCGGTCGTCGCGCCGATCACGGCGGTTACACTTCCGTGGCGCGGGGTCCTCGTCATCGCGCTCGGCGGCCAAGACCTGCCTGGTCTCTCCCGCCTCGCGCTTCCGTGCCTTCTTGCTTGAATGGCCGGAACCCTTTGAGGTCCCGGCCTCGTCCTTGCCTTGGCCACCCTTGGGGCGGGTTTGCCCCTCGCCTCGCAGCCCGCAAGACACTTATGTGCGGCGAGAAGAGCTTCGGAGGTGGTATGCGATGGTATGGGTGGCCATCTTCTCCTTCATCTTCGCGATCGCGTCGCCTCTTGAAGGCGATGACGACCGATTGCTCCGAGATGTGGGGGATCGTGTTGCGGCAGTGGCAAAACCGACGGATGAAGTCGCGCAGCGACTCCCCCTTTTCCTGCTCCAGAGCGTGGAGGTCATCCTCCACGCCGGGCTGCGCAAAAGAGCCCTGAAAGTTGGCGACAAAGAGGTCGCACAACTCCCCTCACAAGCGCACCGATCCTCGCGGGAGGTTTAACAGCCAAGAGCGGGCAGAACCCGTCAAGGCCGTTGGAAGGTAGTTGGCCATGATCTTTTCAGACCCGCCAGCTGCCCGCACCACCGTCGTGTAGATTTGCAAAAACTCCTCCGGGTTGGTGGTGCCGTCGTATTTTTCCAAGGACGCCGGGCGAAACCTGTCCGCCACGTCACGCGGCAGAGGTGCCGAGAGAAGGCCTGGCACCCGACGCCGTAGAGGGAGCCCAGCCGCTCATCGGGGGCCCGATCCAGGGACCTCCCCCAGGAGCGCGGGACCCGGCTCCCTATAGAGTCGGAGGAGTGAACCTTCTCCTTAGTCCGGGATTGAGCCACGGGAGGGGCTCCCATCGTCCGAGACCACCTGCTTCCCGTGGGGGCGCTCCCGGACCGGGTGGCGCGGCAAGCGGCCATGTAGATCATCGCCGCGCCGACTGCGGCTTTCATCTAGGTGCGACCTGAGGTCCACGGAGCAGGACCGTGCCGCAAGCCGTTCGCCGGCTCCGCCCGCTGGCGAACCACCTTCGTTGGGACGGCTAGACGCTTGGGAGCGCCAGACGCGCCTAAGCGGCGGCGCATCTGCGTATACCGTCGGATCGACGGGCCCTACCCGGAGCCGGGCGCGTCCACGAGGTTGGCGATGTCCCGCAGCCACGGAGTGGCCGGGGTGTCTCCTGCAAGTTCCACCGGAGGGTGGTCGAAGAGGAGACGGACCGCATGAAGATTTTGGGCAGGGGTGGCTGCCTCCATGGCCAAGCGACGACGCATAGGGAGCTCGCTGCTCCCACGGGAGCAATGCTGCCACCCTTCCGAGGCGGGGTGAGACGATCCCTCGACCGGTGAGATCGCCGGGATTTTCCTTGGGCGTCGCTCGCCCCCTCCGCTCCATGATCTTGAAAATCCGCCATGCGTGGGCTTACTTCTGAACAAAGAACACCAAAAGCCCACCGGGAAGTTAGCCAGGAAAACCAACCACTAGCCCCCTACCTGGCGCACCCCTGTCGGCATATTCCGCCTGACAGGCCCGTGATCTACAGACCGGGTTTGTTCGATTGGAGGGCGTCTTCGTGGCTGGCAACCCTGGCGAGGGGAAACCCTAGAAACTCCCACGCGGTGAACTCCGGTGGCTATGAACTAGGAATGACACATAGATTTTTACCCAGGTTCAGGCCCCCTTTGCCGTGGGTAATAGCCTTACTTCCTGCTAGCTTGCTTAGAGAGTGTTTGGAAACCGGTACAGTACAGAGCTTGGGAGTTACAAGTTCTTCCTTAGGCTCTACTGCGGAACTCTTGCTTGTTCGACTCGTCCCGCCTCGTCTTTTCCCATGCACCAGAAGGCCCTTATATAGGCCGGGCTAACGGGAGTAGGTAAAAGGCAGGTCATCATGCTGATCCTTATGTATTTATTACTCCTTCTGTGATGTCCGTTCCTCGGCCTCATTAAATGCCGGCGATGGCTTCGCCCGTCCGCCCGATGACGTGACCCCTCTTTGTGGGTAGGTGAGGCGTCGGAGAATGGGCTTATTGCGAAATCTCGAGTTGATAGGCTCGACGACAAAGAGCTGCCGTCTGCACGATGCGATAGGGAAGGAGACTTCAAGGTGAAGCTAGCTCGCACCACCATTTTGTCTTGTGGCGGGGTGGCGGGCGTGCTCGCCCACCGCTCGCCGGGCACCACGTGGACCGGCTTTGGCCGGCGGGCGTGCTTTCGCCCGCCCGACGCCAGCCGCCACGTGGATCGTGCACCGGGCGTGCTCGCCCACCTGCTCGCTGGGCGCCACGTGGGCCGGCACCTGGCCTGCGGGGCGTGCTCGCCCGCCCGTTCACCAGGCCGCCACGTGGAAGGGCTTTGTGCGTCGGAGAGGGTACCCCAGCGCGAAGTACGCTGACAAGAACAATCACAAATGAACAGGTAGAATCCAAAATGTGCTTACCGAGACCTTTACAAATCAAATGATGTTCACATTGCCCGATCAATAGAGGAAAATAGCATCTTGAAGATCTTGTGGGAGTAATGGAGAAAATGGGTTTGTTTGGGCGAGATGAGGTTCGGGAGGCGATCATTGAATAATTCTTCGTGCAGAGTTGGAGATGCAACGGTGGAGCTATAATTCTAGGATTAGGGGCCGAATTGCAAGTTGGGGGAGGGATCGGTTTTGGTGTTGGGGTGCTTCTCCCCTGTGGACTTTAGTCATCAAAAAAGACGCTTGCTAGTCATCAAAAAAGACGCTTGCCAGAGAAGACAATTAACAGCTAAGAGACTTGTGAGAGAGGCATGCTGGATGTAACATCCCAATTTTTGGCTTTTCAATTATTAAATATCATTTTATTGCAATTTATGGTCCTTTGTGAATTTTCTGGATTTATTCGGATTTTCTGAGATCAGTTGGAATTTTGTTAATTTAAAGTATAATGCCTTTTGGTTAAAGAATTATTTATAAATAGATAATTTCAACATAAAGTTTCATCAGAAATATTTTATTAAGTCCATAAGGTCTCAAGGTATTATTTCTGAGAATTATCTGGGGATTTTTCTGGTGTTTAAAGGGGATCAAATAAATCAAATTAATTAGGAGTAATTATCTCCGTAATAGTGGTAGGCTCAGCTCTGTTGCCGTGTACGCCTGGCACGAGCGGAGCGGCCGCTGATTCCTATTCTAGAAGCACCAACATGGCGGAACAGGTTGTGATCGATCAAGTCCACCGCTTCCGGACCGTGAGGACACCTGCGAATGCGGTGGGATTGACGCCTTGACCGAAGGGCTCGCCTCGAGGATAGCGTGGGGTACGGTTGCCGCCGATGTTACCGCCAGATTTGGAAAATTTGAATCGTGGCGAGTCGCTTCGCAGCATTGGCGCCGAATTCGGCAGGATTCGAATCCGTCTGGCGGGAAGTGCTTGCACGTTGGCTATTTAAGTAGCGCGTGGCATCATCGCCAGAGCCGTCGCGACACCGAAAAAAATCGTGAGCGCGTGAGTCGAGAGTCGCGTCGTCAGGAATCGCGAGGGACAGCGGCGCGATCGAGTTCTGAACGCGCCGCCGAAGTTGCGCCGAGAAGCATCCGTGCACCGCATTTCATTTGGAGCATCGCCAGGAAAGAGATCATTGTTGGGATCGTCGTCTTCTTAGTCCGTGAGTTTCGACGTGGCTGACCAATGCCGATCGGAAGCTTCGTCAGCCGTCGGATTTGTGTTGGGGCGCTGAGATCTTGCCGCATCACTTCGAATCGGTAAGTCTCTCGGGTTATAACGTCGACCGTTGGATCGTAGATGAAGGGTCTAGATCGTGCCACGTCATTTAAGTGCACAGTGTTTGACTCGGTATAATATCGGCCATCGGATTTAGATCGGGCGGCTGATATTGAGCCACGTAGAAGATTTAACCGGAGACGTTAGATTAGGATCTAAGGGTCCAGATTTTGCCAACCCAGGCGGGAAAAGTCGGTATTTTCTTAATAAAAATAATTCCATTAATTTGGATTTTAGGATTTTAGAGATTTTTTAGGATTTTAAAACTTCCAAATGCTATAACTTTTGCATATGAACTCCGATTTGGGTGATTCAAATTCTTAAAAATTTATAAAATTATGGTCTATCTAATGGTTGTTTTTATATGGATTTTCGAGTTCATTTGCTTTTTGTTCTTGGTGTTTATTTGCTATTTCTTCTCGATTCGCGTAGACGTTGAGTTGAGCGAGGTTTCGAAGGAGGAATTAACAACTCAAGGACAATCTTCGAAGAAATACCAGGAGCTTAAGCAAGGCAAGTTGTGCTTTGATCATGTTGCACCCATAAACTAGATTGCATGCTATTTTGATTTACCATATCACTTGTTATTTTATGTGTATAAATGATTTCAACATAAGTTTGGGATTAGCTATCGTACCCTTTGAATTATACCCTACCTTGCTAGTTGTATGCCATGATCCACTTGTCACCCTAGGTTGGTTCACTATAGTTGGTTAATAATGAAATCAACATGGATGGTTATATCGAATTAGAATTGCTTAGCCATGCCACGTCATTACATGTACATGAATCCTTAATAAATAATCTTGACTAATGGAATATGGAACAATGTTCTTAATTTGTGTGCCATGTGTGGTCACACGATGAGATTGAGTTGTGTTGGCAATGGACGTCACGCAGCAATATTGAATTGTTGATGGCACGTGGTGCTTGGTAATCAACTGCGGTGGTTATGATTTTGGGTCGGAGCAAGTGGCAAGGGCAGGATGCCAGGGTGGGCCCGATGGGCAGAGGGTATGTATATGTCTTGCTTTGATCAAACCATAAGGACACCTTGCGAGCCTTTGACCTGAGTCAATCATGCAACCACATGTTGTTATGGGGCAGCCTAGCTGATTAATTTGTAATGTCTTAGTTTTGGTACTACCGTGGTGGTGTGGTTCACCTTTTAATGAACCCAGATGGCGCAAGAGGGGGGCCCTGCTGGGACAGGATGTCCCTTCAGTGTTGAAACCTTAGCGGGTAGTACTGAGTTAAGACAGAGCATTGTAAAGGCTTTGTCATGATTCTCTAGCGGCATACTAAAGGAAGTGTGCTAATAGCTTGGCATCAAAGAGATTATCATGTCGTGTGGGTAAAGTGCATAACCTCTGCAGAGTGTACAAACTATTCAGATAGCCGTGCTCACGGAATTGAGCAAAGCTCGGGGATTACAGTCAAGGGTTTAGACTTTTGCAAAATAAAACTTGGGACGGATGGCAGGTTGCCATGGGAAGTTGAAACTGGACATAGGATGAGAAATCTTGGTTTACTTGAGAAATGCTGAATCTATCTATTACTGTTACTTGTTTTACTGTCTTTTCAATCTATATACTGTACTTGTTTTTTAAATGTTGCTTAGTTGCAAATAAACCATTTAGCCATTCCTTTGTAATAATCCCTGCATATAGTTATGTTAGAATTGCATTCTGTGCACAACTTGTTGAGTACGTGTTGGTGTACTCACCCTTGCTTAACAACCAACAACAGTGGAGGAATCATCTTCGTTATTAGAGGAGGACTTTCAGGTGGACGCGTGTCACTGGGCCAATCCTAGTCAGCTGCCTGTGGTGTGCTGATGGGACATCTACATTTTCTACTACCTTTCCGCTGCATTTGTCTCATTGGTTTTGCTATTGCCTTGTAAGGCTGAACAATGTAAGTGGTCATAAGATCATACACTAGTTATATGAATTAAATAAAGTCTTGTTGTTCTTATCGTTGTGTATGGTGTGATGCTTACCGATGTTAAGCTGTGTGCACTAGTGTTTGATCCTAGGACTAGTGCGGTAAAACACAGTGGATTCGAATTGGTGAATTCGGGTCCTTACAGAGGTGGTATCAGAGCATACTGACTGTAGGACTTGGCCCTAGTTGGTAGAGTGTCCAAAAGTTATTTTCTAAAGGAAAAACCTAAACTGGATTAAGATAACACTCTTAACTTATCTCATCCTTCTATTTCTATCCTTACCAAAAATTCTTTCTTTTCCCCTGCTGAAATTTCTTTCCCTTACCTCTGCTGAAGTAAGTTAAAATCTTACCTAAGTTATCTTAAGTAGAAAAATGATATACCACACTTTAGGAGGTGCATTGAGTGCCTGCTGCTACCATAAAGATCGCGAAGGAAAGAATCATCAAGCTCATGGAAGAGCGGGTCAATGAAGCGTATCAAGATCTATTAGACTTAGTGCTTCAAGTAGCCAGTTGAGACTCATGTGTGGGAGTCGCGTTTCCTAAGAAAGGAGAGTCACCCATGTAGACGGTAGTTGTTGTGTGGATAGGTCAAATTGGTTCGTTATTGATTGCTGAGTGTGCAGTATGGGTTGCAAAGCTTTTAGGCTTATATAAGCAGCCATACCAAGTTACTAATATTGACTGCTTAAAGATATTGGGTTAAACCTATCCTCCCTGTGTTAGGATTCTTGCTCCTTACCTATGCTATTTCCCTCCCTCCTAACCCCTTTAAGGTAATCAAGCAGATGGTTCAGAGTAGTGATAGCAATGGAGCTAGTGGAAGTGAAAATCAACCCAGTGGAAACTCTAAGGACGGATCAGTTCTTCAACCATCAACACCGCTAGATATGCAGAGTTTCAAAGAGTTTTTGACCGCTCAGACTCAGTTGATGCAAGCAATGACGAGACAAATGCGAAATATGACCAATCAAGCTGTTGTTATCAATGGTCCCGGTGCTGACTCAAGGTTATCAGAATTCATAAGGACTCGTCCGCCAACGTTTTCGGGAGATGATTCATCTCCAGAAGCAGGAGATTGGCTCAAGACCATTGAAAGGAAGCTACTCATAGCTCAGTGCAGAAGTGATGAGCAGGTCTTATATGCTTCATATCAGTTACAAGGAGTTGCTGCAAAATGGTGGAAAAGCTATTGTGCTAACCATGAAGCCCCACGGAATATCACTTGGAACGAATTCGTTGTTGCTTTTCGTGGTCTCTTTGCTTCACCAAGGAATAATATGGTCACGGTAAATTCAGAGAAGAACGCTACCCCTGCAATTTGTTCTAGATCTAGATATTGTTCTTTGCAATGTTATCAACTAGACAAGTCAGAAGATCGTTTTACTAGGGGATGTGTTGCGAATCAGGAAGTAATGAATCACAGGGAGAGAAGCATTGAGTGCTACAACTGTCGCCGGAAAGGTCATTATGCTAATCAATGTCCACAGAAAAGACAAATATTTCCTACCGCCATGGATATACCGGAAGTTATCCCAGTTCGGTATATAACACCAAGAGTGAGCAGTGAAGTTGCAAGACAAATTTGCCGAGAAAATCAATTGAAGAAAAGGCGTCTAGATAAAGATACTCTCCCAATCATTGAATGCTCAAGAAAGGAAGTTCACCCTAGACTCTGCTATATTTGCCACAAACCCGAGCATTTTGCCAAAAAGTGCCCTCAAAGGAAAGCAATCATGTTAGTTCCAGTCAATCACAACTCTGTCCCTATTGAAGCCCCAACGCCAATGCTAAATCAAGGAAGTCAGGAGTCATGAGTTTACATAGTGCAATGTCATAACTTTATTTTTAAAATAAAGAAGATTAAGGATGAATTCCATGTGAAGGATTCCCTTGTCGAAGGAAATAAAGCATAAATAGTTGATCATGGGTATACAGATTATAGGAATGAAAAAAAAACAACAAGGGGTTTCAAGTGATAACAGTTTATGTTGGCCAGCTAATGGATAATAGTGGAATTGCCAATTAAAAGATGCGCCAGTTGTCAGAGAATGCCTTGATATATTTTCTAAGAATTTACCTGGTATGCCGTTATATCGAAAGATCAAGTTCGTGAGCGAAATAGAGCTTAGTACAACACCGATAGCAAAAAAAAACCATACTAAGGAACTAGTGGAAAATGGAGAAGCATATCGAAGAATTATTAGGAAAGGTTTTGAGAAGACTTAGTGCATCACTATGAGAGTTCTTGTTTATCAAAGAAGGAAAATGGAAGACTGGGAGAATGCACTGAATCATGCTCTAAATGAAGAAAAGATCGAAAACAAGTACCTAATATCAGGATCGACCACGTGGTTGGACAGTTGAGAGGAGAGCTGGAATTTCTCTAAAATAAAACTTCGCTCCAGCCATCATCAATTGAGGAGTCATGTGAAAGATGTTCCTAGGATTGCGTTCTCTACGCGATATGGATAATATAAGTTTTAGCTATACCTCCTGGATTGACCAATGCCCCGCATACGTCAAGAACATGATGACTAAGGTATTTAGGGATTACTTGGATAAATTCGTGACTGCCATATGGATGACATTCTAGTATACCCTAAGAAAGGAGAAAAACGTGCAAAACCTAGAAATGAGTTTTTGCGAGAACAGCGGTTGTACGCTAAGTCCAACAAGTGTGACCCCTGGAAGAAAAAGGTCGAATTCCTTGGTCATATAAAGACTGCTAAATGAGTTGATGTTGAATCAAGTAAGGTAGAAGTTATGTCACAACCAAAGTTCGTTACTTAGAGTTGAAGTTTTAGGAATGGCAAGATATTATCGCTGGTTCATAGGAGGGATTTTCTACAACAGCTAAACCTCTTATACGGTTGTTAACGAGGAAAAAGTTGCATGGAAGCTAGAGTATGAAAAGAGTTTCGGAAGTTAAAGAAGCGGTTAACATCAACACCTGTGTTAGTATTACTAACAGTACGAAATAGTTTCGACATATAAGGTGATGACCTGGGATACGAATCAACGCAAAATGGCAAGGTTGTTGCCTATACGATAAGGCAATTGAGACAACATGAGGAGAAGTACCCTACGTATGACTTGGATTTAGTTATCATAGTGCACGATTCGGAATTATGGCGTCATTATCTCAATAAAAATAGATGGAAAGCATAGGAATCTAAATTATGTATTTACCTAGTCAGGCCTTAATATGGAATGAATAAAATGGCTGGAAAGGATCAAAGGTACTAGTGTCAGAATCCACGGGTGTGCTAGTATGGTCATTGTGGTAATCGACGTTTGAGTTATGAGGCCACAGTGCGAATAGGTGATAATAAGCAGTCAACTAGGGTTATGCAAAGAATTCGAGGGGCTGCAATCGGAGATGTTCGATAGAGTTTCGTAGTTACCTTGAAAATAAGACCGAGATTAGAAGATTAGATCACAGAAAGTTGAAGGGTGATGAAGTACAAAATCAAGTCAAGGAAAGAAGAAGGCATAGCCAAGAAACAGAATTTTTGAGTGATTAAGATGTCATAAGGAGTTAAGGTCGAACTAGTGTGCCGGATAGGAAGATCTTAAGTAGATGATACTTGAGGAAGCCCATGATTCTAAGTATTCGATTCAGCCAGAAAGTGCCAAGATGCAATGAGGTCTAAAGAAAAAGTAGTGGTGGTCTAAAGTGAAGAGTGAAACTATTGAATATGATACCCGATATGATGTGTGTCAGAGAATAATGGTAATGCAGTAGAGACCCAAAGGTTCGTTGCACTCATTATAGATCCCTGAGTGGAAATGGGAGGCAAATCCTTAAGAGAATCCCTGGTGTTAATAGACCATAAAGGATACGAATTCGGAGGAATCATTATTGATTAATTGACCAAAGTTGCTCATTTCATATCACTGAAGACTACGTACTTAAAAGATCATTTGGCAGATCTGTTAGGGATTTAGTAACTGCATAGGTGCCTAAGAAGATTGTGGTCGATAGAGGTATCCCATTTATCTCGAGGATTTATAATAAGTTGCATGAAGCAATGGGAACCCGTCTGAATTTTAGTACTGCTTAGCATTCACAGACAGATGGTCAGACAGAAAGAGTTAGCCAGATTTTGGAGGATATGTTGAGAGCTTGTGCGATATGGTACAGTACATCTTGGGATAAATGTTTGCCATATGCGGAATTCAGTTATAACAATAGTTACCAGGCTAGTTTGCAAATGTCACCATATGAAGCCTTGTATGGACGAGCCTGTCGTACCCTGTTGAATTGGAATGAGATAGGAGAGCGTTCGGTGTTTGGACCTAAGATTCTTAGGGAGGCCGAAGAGCAGGTTGCCATGATCAGAGAAAGATTAAAAATAGCACAGTCAAGGCAGAAGAGTTATGCTGACAATCACCGTCGCGATTTGAGCTTTGAGCCCAATGATTTCGTATATCTTAAGGTTACTCCTCTTAAAGGTGTGAAAAGGTTTCAAGTCAAGGGAAAACTTGCACCTAGGTATGTTGGGCCATTTAAGATTCTGAGCCGCCGAGGAGAGGTTGCGTATCAATTGGAGTTGCCCCAGTCATTAGCAGGAGTTCATGATGTGGTCCATGTGTCGCAGCTTAAGAAATGTCTCAGGGTGCCAGCAGAGCAGATGCCGTTAGAAGCTATCAAGTTGCAAGAGGATTTGACTTATAAGGAACATCCTATTAAGATCTTGGATACAATGGAGCGCAGGACCAGAAATAAATCTACTCGCTTATGTAGAGTTCAATGGAGTAATCATTCAGAAAATGAAGCAACCTGGGAGCGTGAGGAAGATCTAAAGGCAGAATTCCCTAACCTATTCTCTAGTTAGCCCTAAATCTCGGGGTCGAGATTCCGTTAAGGGGAGGAGGTTTGTAACATCCCAATTTTTGGCTTTTCAATTATTAAATATCATTTTATTGCAATTTATGGTCCTTTGTGAATTTTCTGGATTTATTCGGATTTTCTGAGATCAGTTGAAATTATGTTAATTTAAAGTATAATGCCTTTTGGTTAAAGAATTATTTATAAATAGATAATTTCAAAATAAAGTTTCGTCAGAAATATTTTATTAAGTCCATAAGGTCTCAAGGTATTATTTCTGAGAATTATCTGGGGATTTTTCTGGTGTTTAAAGGGGATCAAATAAATCAAATATATTAGGAGTAATTATCTCCGTAATAGTGGTAGGCTCACTGCTGTGCGTGTACTTTGCACGAGTGGAGCGGCCGTTGATTCCTATTCTAGAAGCACCAACATGGCCAAAACGGGTTGTGATCGATCAAGTCCACCGTTTCGGACCGTGAGGACGCTGAATGCGGTGGGATTCGGACGCCTTGACCGGAAGGGCTCGCCTCGAGGATAGCGTGGGGTACGGTTGCCGCCGTGTTACCACCAGATTTGGAAAATTTGAATCGTGGCGAGTCGCACTTGCGGCGTTGGCGCTGAATCTGGCGAGGACTCGAGTCCGTCCGCGCGGAAGTGCTTGCGCATTGGCTATTTAAGCGCCAGCGTCGCATCATCGCCAGAGCCGCGGCGACAATGAAAAAAATCGCGCGCGTGAGTCGAAGCGAAGTCCACGTCGTCCGAGGAATCGCGCGAGGACAAGGCCAGCGAGTTCTGAACGCACTGCCGAGTTGCCGAGAAGCATCCCGTGCACCGTAGTTCCGCCGGAGCATCGCCAGGGAAAGAGATCGCTGTTGGGATCGTCGTTTTCTTCGAGTCCGTGAGTTTCGCGACGTGGTCCAAACCATTGCGGATCGGAAGCGTCGGTACCGTCGGATTTTGCGTTAGGCCGAGATCTTGCCGCATCACTTGAATCGGTAAGTCTCTCGGGTTATAACGTCGATCGCTGGATCATAGATGAAGGGTCTAGATCGTGCCACGTCATTTAAGTGCACAGTGTTTGACTCGGTATAATATCGGCCATCGGATTTAGATCGGGCGGTTGATATTGAGCCACATAGAAGATTTAACCGGAGCCGTTAGATTAGGATCTAAGGGTCCAGATTTTTCCAACCGAGGCGGGAAAAGTCGGTATTTTCTTAATAAAAATAATTCCATTAATTCGGATTTTAGGATTTTAGAGATTTTTCAGGATTTTAAAACTTCCAAATGCTATAACTTTTGCATATGAACTCTGATTTGGGTGATTCAAATTCTCAAAAATTTATAAAATTAAGATCTATCTAATGGTGGTTTTTATATGGATTTTTGAGTTCATTTGCTATTTGTTCTTGGCGTTTATTTGCTATTTCTTCTCTATTCGCGTAGGCGTTGAGTTGAGCGAGGTTTCGAAGGAGGAATTAACAACTCAAGGACAATCTTTGGAGCAATACCAGGAGCTTAGGCAAGGCAAGTTGTGCTTTGATCATGTTGCACCCATAAACTAGATTGCATGCTATTTTGATTTACCTTATCACTTGTTATTTTATGTGTATAAATGATTTCAACATAAGTTTGGGATTAGCTATCGTACCCTTTGAATTATACCCTACCTTGCTAGTTGTATGCCATGATCCACTTGTCGCCCTAGGTTGGTTCACTATAGTTGGTTAATAATGAAATCAACATGGATGGTTAGATCGAATTAGAATTGCTTAGCCATGCCACGTCATTACATGTACATGAATCCTTGATAAATAATCTTGACTAATGGAATATGGAACAATATTCTGAATTTGTGTGTCATGTGTGGTCACACGATGAGATTGAGTTGTGTTGGCAATGGATGTCACGCAACAATATTGAATTGTTGATGGCACGTGGTGCTTGGTAATCAACTAGGGTGGTTATGATTTTGGGTCGGAGCAAGTGGCAAGGGCAGGATGCCAGGGTGGGCCCGATGGGCAGAGGGTATGTGTATGTCTTGCTTTGATCAAACCATAAGGACACCTTGCGAGCCTTTGACCTGAGTCAATCATGCAACCACATGTTGTTATGGGGCAGCCTAGCTGATTAATTTGTAATGTCTTAGTTTTGGTACTACCATGGTGGTGTGGTTCACCTTTTAATGAACCCAAATGGCGCAAGAGGGGGGCCCTGCTGGGACAGGATGTCCCTTCAGTGTTGAAACCTTAGCGGGTAGTACTGAGTTAAGACAGAGCATTGTAAAGACTTTGTCATGATTCTCTACCGGCATACTAAAGGATGTGTGCTAATAGCTTGGCATCAAAGAGATTATCGTGTCGTGTGGGTAAAGTGCATAGCCTCTGCAAAGTGTACAAACTATTCGGATAGCCGTGCTCACGGAATTGAGCAAAGCTCGGGGATTACAGTCAAGGGTTTAGACTTTTGCAAAATAAAACTTGGGACGGATGGCAGCTTGCCATGGGAAGTTGAAACTGGACTTAGGATGAGAAATCTTGGTTTACTTGAGAAATGCTGAATCTATCTATTACTGTTATTTGTTTTACTGTCTTTTTAATTTATATACTGTACTTATTTTTTAAATGTTGCTTAGTTGCAAATAAACCATTTAGCCATTCCTTTGTAATAATCCCTGCATATTGTTATGTTAGAATTGCATTCTGTGCACAACTTGTTGAGTACGTGTTGGTGTACTCACCCTTGCTTAACAACCAACAACAATGGAGGAATCATCTTCGTTATTGGAGGAGGACTTTTAGGTGGACGCGTGTCACTGGGCCAATCCTAGTCAGCTGCCTGTGGTGTGCTGATGGGACATCTATGTTTTCTACTACCTTTCCGCTGCATTTGTCTCATTGGTTTTGCTATTGCCTTGTAAGGCTGAACAATGTAAGTGGTCATAAGATCATACACTAGTTATATGAATTAAATAAAGTCTTGTTGTTCTTATCGTTGTGTATGGTGTGATGCTTACCGATGTTAAGCTGTGTGCACTAGCGTTTGATCCTGGGACTAGTGCGGTAAAACACAGTGGATTCGAATTGGTGAATTCGGGTCCTTACACTAGAGCAGATGGGCTAGGTAACGATAACTTGGCATAAGATGTGTTCTATGGTTGGCAAAAGTTTGCCTCTCTCCCTATCCTTTGAAATCAAGGATATGGTAATGAATTTCTCGATATTTTTTCGATCTGGCAGAAGCAATCAATCCTCGAGGAAGTGAATCCAGACTTAATGAAACACATTTAGGTCCAAAGTGAAATCCTCCTCTACATCAAGTCTAGAAGGAGTGTTAGGTCGAGTATGGATTATCTGAACTACACCTTAGTGTCTTATCTATTTAGAATCATCTGCTCATGCGAAAACATTCAGAAATGTTTGTTATGGCTCTTTTTGTATGACTTGCTAAGCTAGCCTCACAAGTGTATTCCCCATGCTTGTTATGATTAGCAAAGCTTCACTATAAATGGAAAATTAGAACAGCAGGTTCCACTTTCCATTGATGATAATTGTATATAATATTGAGGAGGGTTCGTGAGGAAGCCTCGGGATGTTTGAAGAAACAGTGGTGGTAGCTCCATGTTTGGCCAAGAGTATGTCATTTACTCCCCTGTTCTGAATAGATGTCATTCTAGCTTTTAAATTCTGTTCCTAAATACATGATATTCTACAATTTTGAGATGACTTTGTGCCATCATTTCTTTATATGCCCCTCCCCTTTGGCTATTTCCAAGATCATTTACTGCTATGGACAAGAGTAATACACATTATTCAAGAGCAATAAGTGATCTAATAAAAGTGGGTAATTTGGCCTTTTTTACATATGTCTTGGTTGAAGTGCAAAATCCTAGAACATCATCTATTCAGGAACGGAGGGAGTAGAAAAAAACTACACTGTTAGGCTAACTATAAAATATTCAATTTACATTGATTTATGGGTCAGTGTGACCACATAATATTCTAATCGAGTGCAATAATGTTTGAAAGCAGAGCATCGTTCAGCAGTATCATTGAGAAACCTTTTAAAGTGTTAAAAATTAAGCTTGATCAAATCCTGGCTTCAAAATAATCAATCGAATTGAAGAATTCAACCAATTTTATCCGATACAACTGTGTGAGCTAATTTTTTTTAGACCACCATTTGAGCAATGCGTACGGTGCTGATTTCTTTCTTTTGCTATCGGGTTGGCTAGCGATTCATGGAAAGACCTAATATAATGCATCACAAGGCGTTGAAATAGATACTTAGGTATCTAAAGGGACAATACAATGTGGCCTTTTCTATGTGAAAGGAGGGAGGTTAAGGAAATCCTTGGTTATTTAGATAGCAACTTGGTGGTGATGTTGACGACGAGAAAGAGCACAGGAGGCATGGTGTTTTATATTAACAACAAGTAGTCTCTTGGAGCTCCTGAAGCAGAGGATGGTTGCTTTATCTTCATGTGAAGCTGAATTCATGGCTGCATAGTAGCGGCGTGCAGCGGCGTGGCTTCAAGCTTGTTGGTAGAATTGACAGAGAAGAAGCGAAGAATGAAGTGAAGTTGTTGTCGATAACAGATCTGCAATAGCCTTGATAAAAATCATGTATTCCATGGTCGCAGATAAGCACATTGACATGAGGTTCCACTTCATTCGTGATTGTGTTGATAAAGGGCGATCGTTGTTGAGTTTGTGAGCACTAATGAGCAGAGAGCGATTTGTTAACGAAGGCACTATCAGAGCAAAACCGGGGATGATGCGGTGTCTCATCGAGTGCATGATATCTAGCCAAGCAACCCCACTCACGCCATCCGCGCGCGATCCTCGGCTCGATGGCGCCGTTCCTTTCGCCGATGTCCTTCGATTCATCGAGATAAGTCTTGTCTGCTCTTTTCCTTTTATCGCCTCTCTTCCATTTTATAATGCCTCCATTTCTTGCTGCTTTGAGGCGACGAGGAAAGGTGCATCTGGAGGAAAGGTGGAAAGGTGCATCCCGGCGACGGCGGCGAAGTGGCTGCGAAAAGGTGCATCAATATCCTGAAGGTAGCTTTGAGTACCTTGGATCAGAAGGAATAAGTCAGTTGCTGCTTCAAGAACATTGATCCAGAAGGTACGAGATCCTATGTTGGAGCTTGGCCTCTTGGGATGCAGAGAGGGTGAAACATGAAGATGTTAGAGGTCTGCTATTCTGGTGTGACTCGGGGATTGCATGGTTTCTTGCTTTCATTATTCTCTATGTAGCTTATGTGTGATCCGTGTTCTAGGTTAATGTCAATTGGAATATTCGATCCTTTTTTTTGCTCCAAATATATTATGTTTTTCGTTTCACATCTCAGTTTGGTTTACGTGCTAAAGTTTGGTAGCCAGAAAAAATAATTGTGATGCTCCGAACTTAAAGTGATGGTCCAAGGACTTGTTAGTACAACATGCGGAGTGTCGTGAGGCACTTTTAGTAGAGCATGCAGAGTGTGTGTGAGGTTGTGAGCTCTGTGGTTAGCATGTCAAGGGTCTGTATTGTGGGGTGATTTAGCAATCGGAATGCAGCAGGCCACAAGGAGTCATGTTGAATGTGCAGAAAAATTGTCCTTAAATATTGGGATACAGAGGCATAGCTAGATTTTGTACTACTGTCATGGCCCCAAATTCGAAATCGGCTCATGCGGCTAACATTAGTGCCAACCAAGTTTTGGCCGCAATTGAGATCCACTGCTAACTTCAGAACCTATCCCAAATTGCCATAGAAGAATTTCCTAACTTAGCAAAAAGTTTAAGAGCTAGAAATTTCAGCGTGCAAATTTGTGTGGTAGCTTGGTAAAACAAAAAGCTGCCATGGTAACTTGGTAAGAGAGATAGAGACAGGAAAGGGCAGCCCCCTTGCCCATCCTTGCAGCGAGAGCATCAAAGCCAAAGGTTGCAACTCTTAGTCTCTCATCCCAATAACCAGGAAAAAAGAGAGCAGCCATTGCTTCATTTTGCAAGCAAGCCAGAGCACCATTCTCAGCCGAAGCCAACTAGCAGCAGCCATTTCTTTTTCCCCTCCCAAACACAAGAGCCAACCAAGAACCGAACCAAGGCAACAAGGTGCAGCCACAAGGAAACAAGAGCAAGCAGCCAGCCCCAAACCGACAGCATTTTTTTTTCCTGGAGTTCCCCTCCCTCCCAGCCGCACCTTCTTTCTTTCCCAAGCAAACTCAGCAGCACCTCTCCTCCTGATTTCTCCTCCCCAGCGCCTCCCCCATTCCAGCACCTCCCCAAGCTGGCCACGCCTCCCCTGCTGCTCCCCAGGCCAGTACCTCCCTCCTGCAACCTCTCCATTGGTGGCGCCTCCTTCCTCCCTCCAAGCAGCAGCTCCCTCCTCCTCTTCCTCCTCCACTTCCATGAGGTAAGGCTCCCTAGGGTTTTGGGTTGGTGTTTTCTGGTTTTGGGGGCAGCAATGGTAGTTTTGGGGGCTTAGGTGAGTAGAGATTTGGGATTTGGATGGGTAATAACCAATCTAGGGTTTGGACCAAAGTTCTGAATTTTCGAGCAGATTTCATAGCTACGGTTTCGGGTTGATTTGAGCAAGTTCTGAGCATTTCCTGCTAGGTTGACTGTAGAGAAAGTTGTGGGTAATGGAATTATCTTTCATCTCCAACTGAAATCACTCAATTTTGTTAATCCAGCTGAAAGTTATGTCGATTTTAGTGCTTGTAGCTCTGAAAATGCTGAAAATGTGGAGCTGAAACTTGAGCTGCGAATTAAAATTAGTTAGAGGCCGAATTAGAAATATATTTTACCTGAGAAGTTGTAGGAAATTTCGTTTAGATTGTAAAAATGTCATCCTTTACTCAATTACATTAAGTATAGCAATTTATATGATGAAATTTTTGCATGCTGTTCTGAAACTCTGAAACTTCTGAACACTGAAACTGTTCTCTGTTCCTGGCCGATCTGGGAATTCTCTGTACAGAATCTGGGTGATTGGCCAAAGCTAAGTGGTAGATTTATGTCTTGTGGTCGTCTAGGATCTGAGTTTGCTCAATTTGATTAAGTGATCAAAAAGTTATGGCCATTTGTATCAATGCTGTCCTGGAACCTGTTTTGCTGAAAATTCAGACTTTGGGGCTGAAGTTCAGGGTTGGGTTGAGGGCTTTAATTCCATTTTCTGGATGTGTTGCACTTTTTGAACTGTCATGGGGGGGATGCATTTAGCATTTCATTTCATATGCATTGCATGCATCTCATTTTTTTCATGCATTGTGATCGTGTAGAGAACGAAAACACGGAGGTTGACGCGGCGGTGACCGAAAGGGTTACCGGAGAGCCGGCTATTATTGAAAATCTAGCAGAAGCTCAAGGCAAGCACCTAAGCATTTTCAACCTTATATAATTGTATTTTGGCGAATAAATTGCTTATTGGATGATTATGTCTTGCATTAGGAATTGAAATGTGGGATAGGGTTAGAACCTACTTGTTGCACATACACTCATTGTTAATTGTTGAACATCTTAATTATAATGTGTCCATGCTTAGTTTGCTTAGATGTCGGGTATGGGCCAAGTGGTGGATGGCTCCATCACTTGAGATTAATTACTTCACTCTAATGGGTTGCAATTGGTTATAATTATGCTTTGAAATGGAAAACTTGAGACCGGGCGAGAGGGTTGGATCATTTGGGTGTGGAGACTCAATCGTTGTAGTCTCGCCTGTGTTGGTTAAGGACCGATCCGTTGTTTGCCATGTTGATCGAGCACCCCTTGTTGATCGCATGCCCGATATAATAGTATGGTAAGCCACCCTTTCATGGCATACTACTCGATGGGTCATGCCCTCATGCGATTGGATGTCGTTGAGGGCGAGGCCTAGGCCTCTCTCGAGGGCTAAGCGAGGCTTGAGCCGCTCGAGGGAGGTTGCTAGGTGCTCGGGCCGCATGAGGATGGTTCAACGAGTAGATATGGATGGGAGGAGGGTTGACATGAGGTTCCTTATGGCACATGTCGTGCGATTGATGATCCCTGCAGGTGAATAAGCGATTCAATTGCCACGCTCTCGGATATGAGCACGCTTGTATCATCCGACACTTCAACGTAGTAATAACTTAAATTGAAACTAGTTGGTATACTTGATGTTGATACTTGTTTATGCTATTACTTGCTCTCTTTAATGTTTAATTTCAGATTTCACTCTAGCAATAGGTGCTGTCCATAAATGCTATAAACTTGAAATTTGTGTAGTTGAATACGATTATGCAACAAAGTAAGTTTTTCCGCACTTTTACCTTAAGCTTATACCTTGCTGCATCCAAATGCATATTCTTTCGAGTCGGTCATATATAGACCACGGGTAAGTCTTGTGAGTGCCTTCTGTACTCATGCTTCTGCTTTGTGGTTTTCAGGTGAGGACCCCGACGGGTGTGAGTTCTGTCCGTACTGCTTCTCGGTGGTCGGGCGGGGCACCGAGTAAAAGCTAGCTCAACGATGTAAACGCCTGGAAGTGTTCAAGGGCAGGACACTTCTGGAGATGTTTTACTTTTGGTTTAATTTGGTGGTTGTGTGTTCATTTTGTTGTATAGTTAGCTTTCAAACTTATTTTGGTTATGTTTAATCACTTGGCTATTTCGTTGTTGAACTTTAATGTATCGCCATGTTTAACTCATGTCTGGGTTGTTACTTATATGCATGTCTATTTTTATTGTGGTTGTAGTTGTGCTATATTTGTTTAGTTATTTCTTTCTTATGCCTGCTGAGTGGATGTCCGTACTTCTAGGGCCGTCATGCCGAAATTTTGCAGATTTCCTGAGTCTAGGCTAGTTCTTGCCTCGTGTGGTTGGTTTGGTTTGTCTTTGTGCTTTGGTTTTTTTGGTCGTTGTTGTGCTTCCGTGTTGCGTGTCTGGTAGTAAAGTTTTGAGTTCGTTGCCCCCTTTATGCGAATTGAATTGATATGGCAATGGAAACTGGTATGCGGGGCGATCCTGGGCGAGCTTCGGGTCACGTACCGGGGGAATATCGGGATTGTTGTCGAGTTATTCGAATGGGATCGTTGTTGTCCTAATTGGGCTTGGGTGTTAGCACTGTGAACACCATCGGTGATACGTTGCTAGCCTCCAAATCCGATGAGGGCGACCGGGCATTCGAATAACCCGAGGACGGTCTGGGCGGCTCCTCACAAGCTGGTATCAGAGCAAGGTGCATAAAGACGAACCGTAAACTTGACAACCACTTAGGTGATAAATTAGGACTTACTTAACCTTCTAGGTAGCAATTAGCGCTATATTACCCGCCCTATGTCTATAATTAAGGTTGTGCAGGTTGAATGGTGAGTGTGGGAGAAACGATCACATTGGAACTGTGCATTTCATACCATGCATATGAGGTCCATGTCATACCATGCATGCATATGTCTTGCCGTGTCATTTTGCATCATGATCTATGCTTTTATGTATGTTAGACTTGTAAGATTCCTTTGTCTTGTGCTATTGTCTAGGTCATGTTTTAATTCGAATTTTTTAGCCAAGTCTAAGAACCTATCCCTTCCATGAGGAGTTAGAGTCCATTCCCATGGTTTCTGAATACCCGGATGTGTTCCCAGCGGAATTGCCGGGGATGCCGCCCGATCGAGATATTGAGTTCGTAGTTGAACTTCAGCCCGGGGCTGCTCCAGTTTCCAAGCGGCCGTATCGAATGCCGCCCGATGAATTGGCCGAATTGAAGAATCAACTGAAGGAACTGATGGACAAGGGATTCATTCGTCCGAGCTCCTCACCTTGGGCTGCTCGGCTCTCTTCGTGACCAAAAAGGACGGTTCTCTTCGCCTATGTGTTGATTATCGTCCTTTGAACGCAGTCACCATAAAGAACAAGTACCCTCTTCCTCGAATTGACATCCTCTTTGATCAGCTTGCTGGTGCACGAGTGTTCTCCAAGATTGATTTGAGGCTCGGGTATCATCAAATCAAGATTCGAGCCGAAGATATCCCAAAAACAGCATTCTCCACTCGTTATGGCCTATATGACTATACCGTCATGTCGTTCGGTTTGACGAATGCGCCGGCGTACTTCATGTACCTTATGAACTCCATCTTCATGGAGGAACTTGACTCCTTCGTGGTCATCTTCATTGACGATATCCTCATCTACTGAGCAAATGAAGAAGAACATGCAAAACATCTTCGCATCATTCTCGAGAGACCCCGGGAACATCGCCTTTATGCGAAATTCGGCAAGTGTGAGTTTTGGCTGAAGAAGGTATCTCCCCTTCGGGGCATCCATCGTTTCGGGGTTAAGGAAAAATTAGCACCTCGATACGTAGGACCTTTCCGGATCCTTGCAAGACGTGGTCAAGTGGCATATCAATTGGAGCTTCCTCCCAATCTAACGATGGTCCACGATGTCTTCCACGTATCGCAATTGGAGAAGTGCCTCCATATTCCCTTTAAACATCTTGAAGTGGATGAACTGGAGGTTCTGCCCGATCTGTCCTACCAAGAGTATCCTATTTGAGTTTTGGATGAAACTTAACGCAAGACTCGTAGGAGGACTCTCAAATTCTACAAAATTCAGTGGAGCAATCACACTGAAGGTGAAGCCACATGGGAGCGGGAAGACCGTTTAAAAGTCGAGTATCCCGAGATCTTCCATGCTATGTAAGTGCTACCATCCAATCTTTTCGCAATTATAGCCATATCATTTGTATGTGGCTGCATTGCCCATATAAATTCTATCCATCTATGCTCTCATTTTCGAATCTCGGGGCGAGATTCTTTTATGGGGGGGGGGAGGACTTGTCATGGCCCCAAATTCGAAATCGGCTCATGCGGCTAACATTAGTGCCAACCAAGTTTTGGCCGCATGTGAGATCCACTGCTAACTTCAGAACCTATCCCAAATTGCCATAGAAGAATTTCCTAACTTAGCAAAAAGTTTAAGAGCTAGAAATTTCAGCGTGCAAATTTGTGTGGTAGCTTGGTAAAACAAAAAGCTGCCATGGTAACTTGGTAAGAGAGATAGAGAGAGGAAAGTGCAGCCCCCTTGCCCATCCTTGCCGCGAGAGCATCAAAGCCAAAGGTTGCAACTCTTAGTCTCTCATCCCAATAACCAGGAAAAAAAGAGCAACCATTGCTTCATTTTGCAAGCAAGCCAGAGCACCATTCTCAGCCGAAGCCAACTAGCAGCAGCCATTTCTTTTTCCCCTCCCAAACACAAGAGCCAACCAAGAACCAAACCAAGGCAACAAGGTGCAGCCACAAGGAAACAAGAGCAAGCAGCCAGCCCCAAACCGACAGCATTTTTTTTCCTGGAGTTCCCCTCCCTCCCAGCCGCACCTTCTTTCTTTCCCAAGCAAACTCAGCAGCACCTCTCCTCCTGATTTCTCCTCCCCAGCGCCTCCCCCATTCCAGCACCTCCCCAAGCTGGCCACGCCTCCCCTGCTGCTCCCTAGGCCAGCACCACCCTCCTGCATCCTCTCCATTGGTGGCGCCTCCTTCCTCCCTTCAAGCAGCAGCTCCCTCCTCCTCTTCCTCGTCCACTTCCATGAGGTAAGGCTCCCTAGGGTTTTGGGTTGGTGTTTTCTGGTTTTGGGGGCAGAAATGGTGGTTTTGGGTGCTTAGATGAGTAGAGATTTGGGATTTGGATGGGGAATAACCAATCTAGAGTTTGGAGCAAAGTTCTGAATTTTCGAGCAGATTTCGTAGCTACTGTTTCGGGTTGATTTGAGCAAGTTCTGAGCATTTCCTGATAGGTTGACTTTATAGAAAGTTGTGGGTAATAGAATTATCTTTCATCTCCAACTGGAATCACTCAATTTTGTTAATCCAGCTGAAAGTTATGTCGATTTTAGTGCGTGCAGCTCTGAAAATGCTGAAAACGTGGAGCTGAAACTTGAGCTGCGAATTAAAATTAGTTAGAGGCCGAATTAGAAATATATTTTACCTGAGAAGTTGTAGGAAATTTCGTGTAGATTGTAAAAATGTCATCCTTTACTCAATTCCGTTAAGTATAGAAATTTATATGATGAAATTTTTGCATGCTGTTCTGAAACTCTGAAATTTCTGAACACTGAAACTGTTCTCTGTTCCTGGCCGATCTGGGAATTCTCTGTGCGGAATCTGGGTGATTGGCCAAAGCTAAGAGGTAGATTTATGTCTTGTGGTCGTCTAGGATCTGAGTTTGCTCAATTTGATTAAGTGATCAAAAAGTTATGGCCATTTGTATCAATGCTGTCCTGGAACCTGTTTTGCTGAAAATTCAGACTTTGGGGCTGAAGTTCAGGGTTGGGTTGAGGGCTTTAATTCCATTTTCTGGATGTGTTGCACTTTTTGAACTGTCATGGGGGGGATGCATTTAGCATTTCATTTCATATGCATTGCATGCATCTCATTTTTTTTTCATGCATTGTGATCGTGTAGAGAACGAAAACACGGAGGTTGACACGGCGGTGACCGAGAGGGTTACCGGAGAGCCGGCTATTATTGAAAATCTAGCAGAAGCTCAAGGCAAGCACCTAAGCATTTTCAACCTTATATAATTGTATTTTGGCGAATAAATTGCTTATTGGATGATTATGTCTTGCATTAGGAATTGAAATGTGGGATAGGGTTAGAACCTACTTGTTGCACATACACTCATTGTTAATTGTTGAACATCTTAATTATAATGTGTCCATACTTAGTTTGCTTAGATGTCGGGTATGGGTCAAGTGGTGGATGGCTCCATCACTTGAGATTAATTACTTCACTCTAATGGGTTGCAATTGGTTATAATTATGCTTTGAAATGGAAAACTTGAGACCGGGCGAGAGGGTTGGATCATTTGGGTGTGGAGACTCAAATGTTGTAGTCTCGCCTGTGTTGGTTAAGGACCGATCCGTTGTTTGCCATGTTGATCGAGCACCCCTTATTGATCGCATGCCCGATATAATGGTATGGTAAGCCACCCTTTCATGGCATACTACTCGATGGGTCATGCCCTCATGCGATTGGATGTGGTTGAGGGCGAGGTCTAGGCCTCTCTCGAGGGCTAAGCGAGGCTTGATGTCATGGCCCCAAATTCGAATTCGTCTTCTGCGGCGAACATTTGCGCCAACCGAGTTTTGGCCGCATTTGAGATCAATTTTCGACTTCAGTCAAGGTTCTAAACTGCCACTTAGAAGTATTTACAAACTTAGCAAAAATTAAGAGCTTAACAATTTTAGGACTTAGCCATTCTCATTTTTGTCACTAGTGGGGTCAAGTGAGCAATGCACAAAAGATTTGAGCGCAGCCAAACCAAATCAGCACATCATTTTTACTGCCTCCTCACCCAAAACCGAACCAGCCCTTTTTTTCCACTCCCAGCCGCACCCCCCCCTCTTTTTCTTCTCCAAGCCACTTCCTCTGGCTGCCTTCTCCAGCACTTCTCCCCTTTTGTGGCGCCTCCTCCAGCAGCACTTCTCCTTGGTGGTGGCCTCCATCTCCCTCCAGCAAATCCACAAGGCAGCAGCTCCTCCTCCCAGCCGGCCTCCTTCCCTTGTGCAGCCTCTTCTCTCCTCCTCCACTCCATGAGGTAAGGCTCCCTAGGGTTTAGGTTTTGATGGGTTATTTCCTGGTCTTGGGTGCTTCCATGATGTATTGGGGGCTTAGATGAGTGGAGAATCAAGGTTTGAATGGGGAATAACCAATCTAGGGTTTGGAGCAAGTTCTGAATTTTCGAGCAGAATTTTTAGCTACTGTTTCGGGATGATTTGAGAAAATTCTGGGCTTCTCCTGCTAGGTTGGCTGTAGAGAAGGTTGTGGGTAATCAAATTATCTTTCATTTCCAACTAGAATCACCTCATTTCGTTAATCCAGCTGAAAGTTATGTCTATTTTAGTGCATGCTGCTCTGAAAGTGCTGATATGGTGTAGCTGAAACTTGTGGTGCGAATTAAAAATTATTAGAGGCTGAATTAGAAATTAATTTTGCCTGAGAAGTTTTAGAAAATTTCATGTAGATTATAAAAATGTCATCCTTTACTCAATTCCATTAATTATAGAAATTTATATGTTGAATTTTGTGCATGCTGTCTGAAACTTTGAAAATACTGAACTCTGAAAACTGCCCTCTGTTGCTGGCTGAACTGGGAGTTACCTGGGTAGAATCTGAGTGATTGGCCAAAGCTAATTTGTAGGTCTATGCCTTATGGTCGTGTAGGCTCTGAGTTTGCTCAATTTGGCTATGGGATCAAAAAGTTATGGTCATTTGTATACATGCTGTCCTGAAACCGGTGTTTCTGAAAATTCAGACTTTGAGACAAAAGTTCAGAGTTTAATTGCAAACTTTAAGTTTATATTCTGAATGTTATGATGCATGGTAATGTTAGATCACCCTTTTGTGGTCTTTTCGAGTCCAAGAAGTCATTTTTTGGGTTAGCCAAATAAAAGTTATGCCCGTTTAGAGGTATATGCATGTTATTTTCAGATTTTCGCTTTAGAGTAGAAGTGGAGTCTTGCAATTGCATTTTCATTCTTCAATTGAGATGAATGTTTGCACTTTTGGATTTGTCTTGAGGATGCATTTAGTATTTTCATTTCATATGCATCGCATGCATCTCATTTTTTTTCATGCATTGATATCGTGTAGAGAGCGAGCTCGCGGTGGGTGACGCGGCTGCAACCGAGGGTGTTACCGGAGAGCCGGCTATTATTGAAAATCTAGCAGAAGCTCAAGGCAAGCACCTAAGCATGTTTAACCTTATACGATTGTATTTTAGCGAATAATTTGCTTATTGGATGATTATGTCTTGCATTAGGAATTGAAATGTGGGATAGGATTAGAACCTACTTGTTGGACATACACTCATTGATAATTGTTGAATGCCTTCCTTGGAGCTAGTATATGGGTAATTACATTGTGTCCATGCTTAGTTTTGCTTAGATGTCAGGTATGGTCCAAGTGGGGGATGGTTCCCTCATTTGAGAATAATTATTTCACACTATTGGGTTGTAAATGGAAATGGTTATGTTTGAAATGTAAAATTGAGACCGGCGAGAGGGTTGGATCATTTGAGTGTGGAGACTCAAATGTTGTAGCCTACTTTGTGTTGGTTAAGTTCGATCCGTTGTTTGCCATGTTGATCGAGCACCCCTTGTTGGTCGCATGCCCGATATAATGGTACGGTAAGCCACCCTTTCATGGCATACTACTCGATGGGTCATGCCCTCATGCGATTGGACGTGGTTGAGGGCGAGGCCTAGGTCTCTCTCGAGGGCTAAGCGAGGCTTGAGCCGCTTGAGGGAGGTTGCTAGGTGCTCGGGCCGCATGAGGATTGTTCAACGAGTAGATATGGATGGGAGGAGGGTTGATATGAGGTTCCTTGTGGCACATGTCGTGCGATTGATGATCCCCTGCAGGGTGAATAACCGATTCGAATTGCCGCGCTCTCGGATATGAGCACGCTTGTATCATCCGACATTTCAACATAGTAACAACTTAAACTTGAAACTAGTTGGTATATTTGATGTTGATGCTTGTTTCATGTTATTATTTACTCTCTTTAATGCTTAAATTCAGATTTCACTCTAGTAGTAGGTGCTGTCCATAAATGCTATAAAACTTGTAAATTGAGTAGATGAATGTGATTATGCTACAAAGTTAAGCTTTTATGCACTTTTACCTTAAGCTTATTCCTTGCTACATCCAAATGCATATCCTTTCGAGTCGGTCATATATGGACCACGGGTAAGTCTTGCGAGTACCTTCTGTACTCATGCTTCTGCTTTGTGGTTTTCAGGTGAGGACCCCGACGGGTGTGAGTTCTGCCCGTTTTGCTTCTCGGTGGTTGGGCGGGACACCGAATGAGGCTAAGCCCGACGTTGCAAACGCCCGGAAGTGTTCCAGGGCAGGACACTTCCGGAAAATGTCTTACTTTTGGTTTAACTTGGTGGTTGTATGTCATTTTGTTGTATAGTTAGTCTTTAAAATTATGTTATGGCTTGTTTAAATACTTGGCTATTTCTGTTGTTGAACCTTGTTGTATTATCATGCTTAACTCATGTCTAGTTGTTACTTCTACCCATGCTAATCCTTATGTCATGTTTGTTGTTGTTGTGCTATACTTGGTTAATTATTTGTTTCTTATGCCTGCTGAGTGGATGTCCATACTTCTAGGGGCGTCATGCCGAAATTTCGAACTTTTATCTTGCTGTCTAGTCTTGTTTTATATGCTTCTAGTATGCTAGATGTGTTGTTTTAGTTGTGTGGTTGTCTGGTTTGTCTTTGTGCTTGAGTTGGTGTTGTTTGTTGTGCTTCCGCGTTGCGTTTCTGGTAGTAAAGTTTTGGGTTCGTTGCCCCCTTTATGTGAATTGGTTTGATATGGCATTGGAAACCGGTATGCGAGGCGATCCTGGGCGAGTTTCGGGTTGCATACCGGGGGAATACCGGGATTGTTGTCGAGTTATTCGAATGGAATCGTTGTTGTCCTAATTGGGCTTGGGTGTTAGCACTGTGAGCACCATCGGTGATCCGTTGCTAACCTCCAAATCCGATAAGGGTGACCGGACATTCAAATAACCCGAGGACGGTCTGGGCGGCTCCTCTCAAGCTGGTATCAGAGCAAGGTGCATAAAGACGAACCGTAAACTTGACGACCACTTAGGTGATTAATCTACTAGGTAGCACGTAGCGCTATATTACCCGCCCTATGTATATAATTAAGTTGTGCAGGTTGAATGGTGAGCGTGGGAGAAACGATTACGTTGGAACCGTGCATTTCATACCATGCATGCATATGTCTTGCCATGTCCATCTTGCATCATGATTTATGCTTTTATGTATGTTGGACTTGTAGAATTCCTTGTCTTGTATTGTTGTCTAGATCATGTTTAAATTCGGATTTTTAACTAAGTCTAAGAGCCCATCCCTTCCATGTGGAGTCTAACTCTTGTCGTCTGACCTTGGTTGACGACAGAATGAGGACCCGCGGAGGTGCGGGAAGTGATGAGGCTGCGGGGTGATCGCAGCCCCACGAGGGTGATCTGCCTCCTCCTCCCAACCTCTTGGATGTGTTGCTGAGGTCGGAGCAGAATCAGCAAACAACCAACCGAATCCTTGAGATGCTTGTTCAGAATCAGGCTCCTAAAGGTGGCCGCGAAGGGCGAGACCGACCCAATGGTTATCTGGATTTCCTGCATACACACCACCTACCTTCTCGCGCGCCATGAGCCACTTGAGGCGAGCGATTGGTTGCGCACTATTGAGCGTAAGTTTGCTCTCATTCACTGCGGAGACCATGAGAAGGCTCTATTCACTGCTCAACAACTTCAGGGCCCTGCTGGTGCTTGGTGGACCAACTTTCTTGTCATGCAGCCTGCCGGTCATCAAGTGTCATGGGCAGAGTTCCGTGAGGCCTTTCGGCCATATCATATCCCGAAGGGGCTTATGGACATCAAGAGGCAGGAGTTCCTCTCCCTCAAGCAGTTGAACAAGTCTGTGATGGACTATTCTCGCGAGTTCAACTATCTTGCTCAGTATGCACCAGAAGAGGTGAACACAGACCAGAAAAAGCAAGACCGCTTCATGAATGGACTGTCAGCCAAGATGCAAGACAAGCTCTCAGTGTGTGACTTCCCTGATTTTAATGCTTTGGTGAGTCGGGCGATCACGGTGGAGCACAAGATGAAGAACCACCAGGAAGAAAAGAAGCGAAAGCGGGTGGTACAGATTACTGCGGTGGCGATTCAACGTGCTCGAGTGTATCCTTCCTCCACTTCGAGCACCTACTCTGTACCTTCCCTACTGGTGGCATGGCCCGACCTCTGTTGTTGCTCCCGTCCCCACTGGCCGCAGGTGGGGTGAGAGTGAAGGCGAATTCAGTCCAGCCGTGCTATAATTGTGGGCGTCGGGACACTTCATCGAGGATTGTCCTTTTCCAAAGCGGGACAACAACTTTAATGCTCCAAAGCCTCAAGGCGCTATCAAGACCACCTCCACGCCCCAACGGAAGGCACCTCAAGCTTCAAAGAATGGCCGAGTCAACTACACCGACGCCAAGAAATTCCAGAGGGCGACAACGTGTTGACAGTATGTTATGCATTGATGGGCATCTTTGCTAGGGTTTTATTTGACTCGGGGTTTCTCATTCTTTTATTCGCAAGGATTTTGCTATGCACCATCAAATGAGAGTGAGCTGCAAAGCAACACCTCATTCCTCATTGAAGCACCGGGTTCAAAATGGTCGCTAATCAAGTAGTTCAAGAAGCATCTGTCTTTGATCCAAGGGTTCCGTTCCTTGTCAACTTGTTGCTCCTCGATCTTCGTGGGATGGATGTTATCTTGGGCATGAATTGGTTAACACGGCAGCAAGCCGTCCTATATTGCTCTCGTCGCTCCATCTCGCTCAAGGGACCGATGGGCGACAGGTTAACTCTACTTCTTGATGGTGGCAAGGCCACTCTTTGCTCCTTGAATGGTGCTGAAATTGAGGGGTTAGAGTCCATTCCCGTGGTTTCTGAATACCCGGATGTGTTCCCAGCAGAATTGCCAGGGATGCCGCCCGATCGGGATATTGAGTTCGTAGTTGAACTTCAGCCCGGGGCCGCTCCAATTTCCAAGCGGCCGTACCGAATGCCACCCGATGAATTGGCCGAATTGAAGAAGCAACTGAAGCAACTGATGGACAAGGGATTCATTCGTCCGAGCTCCTCACCTTGGGGCTGCTCGGCTATCTTCGTGACCAAGAAAGACGGTTCTCTTCGCCTATGTGTTGATTATCGTCCTTTGAACGCAGTCACCATAAAGAACAAGTACCCTCTTCCCCGAATTGACATCCTCTTTGATCAACTTGCTGGTGCGCGGGTATTCTCCAAGATTGATTTGAGGCTCGGGTATCATCAAATCAAGATTCGGGCCGAAGATATCCCGAAGACGGCATTCTCCACTCGTTATGGCTTATATGAGTATATCGTCATGTCGTTCGGTTTGACGAATGCACCGGCGTACTTCATGTACCTTATGAACTCCATCTTCATGGAGGAACTTGACTCCTTCGTGGTCATCTTCATTGACGATATCCTCATCTACTCAGCAAATGTAGAAGAGCATGCCAAGCATCTTCGCATTGTTCTTGAGAGACTCCGAGAACATCGCCTTTATGCGAAATTCAGCAAGTGTGAGTTTTGGCTGAAGGAGGTATCTTTCTTGGGACATGTCCTCTCCGAGCAAAGTGTTCTTTGTCGATCCAAGCAAAGTGCAAGAGGTTCTCGAGTGGGAACAGCCCAAAACTATCACGGAGATCCGTAGTTTCCTTGGGCTTGCCGGCTATTATCGCCGATTTATTCAAGACTTCTCGAAGATTGCCAAACCTATGACCGAGCTACTCAAGAAGGGTATTGCATTTAAATGGTCAACGGGTTGTGAGCAAGCATTTCGGACCTTGAAACAGCGCCTTACTACAGCTCTGTCCTCACGCAACTTTGATATTCACAAGCCATTCGATGTTTATTGCGATGCGTCAGGTATCGGACTTGGCTGTGTGCTTATGCAAGAAAGCCGAGTTGTCGCCTACGCGTCTCGGCAATTGAAACGACATGAAGAGCACTATCCAACTCATGATTTAGAGCTTGCCGCTGTGGTTCACGCTCTAAAAATTTGGCGCCACTACCTTCTTGGGAACAAGTGCAACATCTATCTCGATCACAAGAGTCTCAAGTACATCTTCACTCAGGCAGATTTGAATATGAGGCAAAGAAGGTGGCTTGAACTGATCAAGGACTACAATTTGGAAGTGCATTACCACCCGGGGAAAGCTAATGTGGTGGCTGACGCATTGAGTCGCAAGGCCCGATGCAATTGCCTCACTCTTCAACCCCAAAGTACCACTATCTGTGCAGAATTGCAGAAACTCGGCATAGAAATGGTTGAAGAAGGGTTCTTGGCCAACCTAGAGTTGAAGTCCACGCTGCTGGATCACATTAGAGAGGCACAAAAGAAGGACAAGGGTGTTGCCCGAATACGTGACAAGTTGAATTCCGGCCAAGCAACTTGTTTTCATCTTGATGATTGTGGAACTTTATGGTTCGGCAAGCGCCTAGTCGTCCCTAAAGATCAAGAGTTGAGAAGGAAGATTCTCGATGAAGCCCACAACTCCTTGCTCACAATTCATCCGGGTAGCAACAAAATGTATCAAGACTTGAAGCAACAGTTTTGGTGGACTCGCATGAAGCGCGAGATTGCTCGCTATGTGTCCGAGTGTGATGTTTGCCAACGGGTGAAGGCTGAACATCTCAGGCCAGCTGGCACTCTTCAGCCGCTGCCCATTCCAAGTTGGAAGTGGGAAGAGCTTGGCATGGATTTCATCACCGGCCTACCGACGACTTCTTCAGGTCACGACTCGATATGGGTTATAGTCGACCGGTTGACAAAGTCCGCACATTTCCTAGCCGTTCGCACCACTTATCAAGCCAAGAGGTATGCGGAATTGTACATATCTCGGATTGTATGTCTTCATGGAGTACCAAGGCGGATAGTTTCCGATCGAGGGTCTCAGTTTGTTTCTCGATTCTAGAGAAGTCTGCATGAAGCATTGGGCACCAAGCTGCTTCACAGCTCGGCATATCATCCACAAACTGACGGCCAGGCCGAGAGGGTCAATCAGATCCTTGAGGACATGTTGAGGTCTTGTGTTCTGTCTTATGGGAAGAAATGGGATGAATGTCTTCCATATGCTGAGTTTGCTTACAACAATGACTACCAAACCAAGCATCAAAATGTCTCCTTGAAGCACTCTATGGTCGCAGCTGTCGCGCACCCCTGAACTGGTCCGAGAGTGGAGAACGTTCACTCTTTGGACCTGAACTGGTCATGACGGCAGAAGAGAAGGCAAAGACCATACAAGAAAACTTGAGGATAGCACGATCACGACAAAAGAGCTATCTTGATCGTCGAGAAGATCTCTCTTTCAACATTGGTGATTATGTCTATCTGAAAGTATCTCCCCTCCGGGGCACTCATCGTTTCGGGGTTAAAGGAAAGCTGGCACCTCGCTACGTAGGGCCATTCAAGATCCTTGGAAAGCGCGGCCAAGTAGCATATTAGCTAGAGCTTCCTCCTTCGCTCGGAATGGTTCACGACGTGTTCCACGTCTCCCAGCTGAAGAAGTGTCTCTGTACTACGTTCGAGTCTCTTGAGGTGGAAGACCTCGGAGTCGCGCTGAGCCGGATCTGTCTTATGCGGAGCATCCTATCCGGTTCGGGAGAATCGGAGCGCTTGAACACTGACGAAGAACTCTCAAGTTCTATAAAGTACAAGTGGAGTAATCACACGGAGGACGGCCACTTGGGAGCCCGAGGATCGTCTCAAGAACGAGTATCCCGAATTCTTCCAAGACATGTGAGTATTACTCGACGATCCTTCAGCTTTTCCCTCTGTAGTTGTCTTCCTAACTGTACGCTCGTTTCTGAATCTCGGCGAGATTCCCCTAAGGGGGGAGGATTTGTCATGGCCCCAAATTCGAATTCGTCTTCTGCGGCGAACATTAGCGCCAACCGAGTTTTGGCCGCATTTGAGATCAATTTCCGACTTCAGTCAAGGTTCTAAACTGCCACTTAGAAGTATTTCCAAACTTAGCAAAAATTAAGAGCTTAACAATTTTAGGACTTAGCCATTCTCATTTTTGTCACTAGTGGGGTCAAGTGAGCAATGCACAAAAGATTTGAGCGCAGCCAAACCAAATCAGCACATCATTTTTACTGCCTCCTCACCCAAAACCGAACCAGCCCTTTTTTTCCATTCCCAGCCGCACCCCCCCCTCTTTTTCTTCTCCAAGCCACTTCCTCTGGCTGCCTTCTCCAGCACTTCTCCCCTTTTGTGGCGCCTCCTCCAGCAGCACTTCTCCTTGGTGGTGGCCTCCATCTCCCTCCAGCAAATCCACAAGGCAGCAGCTCCTCCCAGCCGGCCTCCTTCCCTTGTGCAGCCTCTTCTCACCTCCTCCACTCCATGAGGTAAGGCTCCCTAGGGTTTAGGTTTTGATAGGTTATTTCCTGGTCTTGGGTGCTGCCATGATGTATTGGGGGCTTAGATGAGTGGAGAATCAAGGTTTGAATGGGGAATAACCAATCTAGGGTTTGGAGCAAGTTCTGAATTTTCGAGCAGAATTTTTAGCTACTGTTTCGGGCTGATTTGAGAAAATTCTGAGCATCTCCTGCTAGGTTGTCTGTAGAGAAAGTTGTGGGTAATCAAATTATCTTTCATTTCCAACTGGAATCACCTCATTTCGTTAATCCAGCTGAAAGTTATGTCTATTTTAGTGCATGCTGCTCTGAAAGTGCTGATATGGTGTAGCTGAAACTTGTGGTGCGAATTAAAAATTGTTAGAAGCTGAATTAGAAATTAATTTTGCCTGAGAAGTTTTAGGAAATTTCATGTAGATTATAAAAATGTCATCCTTTACTCAATTCCATTAAGTATAGAAATTTATATGTTGAATTTTGTGCATGCTGTCTGAAACTTTGAAAATACTGAACTCTGAAAACTGCCCTCTGTTGCTGGCTGAATTGGGAGTTACCTGGGTAGAATCTGAGTGATTGGCCAAAGCTAATTTGTAGGTCTATGCCTTATGGTCGTGTAGGCTCTGAGTTTGCTCAATTTGGCTATGGGATCAAAAAGTTATGGTCATTTGTATACATGCTGTCCTGAAACCGGTGTTTCTGAAAATTCAGACTTTGAGACTAAAGTTCAGAGTTTAATTGCAAACTTTAAGTTTATATTCTGAATGTTATGATGCATGGTAATGTTAGATCACCCTTTTGTGGTCTTTTCGAGTCCAAGAAGTCATTTTTTGGGTTAGCCAAATAAAAGTTATGCCCTTTTAGAGGTATATGCATGTTATTTTCAGATTTTGGCTTTAGAGTAGAAGTGGAGTCTTGCAATTGCATTTTCATTCTTCAATTGAGATGAATGTTTGCACTTCTGGATTTGTCTTGAGGATGCATTTAGTATTTTCATTTCATATGCATCGCATGCATCTCATTTTTTTTTCATGCATTGATATCGTGTAGAGAGCGAGCTCGCGGTGGGTGACGCGGCTGCAACCGAGGGTGTTACCGGAGAGCCGGCTATTATTGAAAATCTAGCAGAAGCTCAAGGCAAGCACCTAAGCATGTTTAACCTTATACGATTGTATTTTAGCGAATAATTTGCTTATTGGATGATTATGTCTTGCATTAGGAATTGAAATGTGGGATAGGATTAGAACCTACTTGTTGCACATACACTCATAGATAATTGTTGAATGCCTTCCTTGGAGCTAGTATATGGGTAATTACATTGTGTCCATGCTTAGTTTTGCTTAGATGTCGGGTATGGGCCAAGTGGGGGATGGTTCCCTCATTTGAGAATAATTATTTCACACTATTGGGTTGTAAATGGAAATGGTTATGTTTGAAATGTAAAATTGAGACCAGGCGAGAGGGTTGGATCATTTGAGTGTGGAGACTCAAATGTTGTAGTCTCACTTTGTGTTGGTTAAGGTCCGATCCATTGTTTGCCATGTTGATCGAGCACCCTTGTTGATCGCATGCCCGATATAATGGTACGGTAAGCCACCCTTTCATGGCATACTACTCGATGGGTCATGCCCTCATGCGATTGGGCGTGGTTGAGGGCGAGGCCTAGGTCTCTCTCGAGGGCTAAGCGTGGCTTGAGCCGCCGAGGAGGTTGCTAGGTGCTCGGCCGCATGAGGATGGTTCAACGAGTAGATATGGATGGGAGGAGGGTTGACATGAGGTTCCTTGTGGCACATGTCGTGCGATTGATGATCCCTGCGCAGGTGAATAAGCGATTCGAATTGCCGCGCTCTCGGATATGAGCACGCTTGTATCATCCGACATTTCAACGTAGTAACAACTTAAACTTGAAACTAGTTGGTATATTTGATGTTGATGCTTGTTTCATGTTATTATTTACTCTCTTTAATGCTTAAATTCAGATTTCACTCTAGTAGTAGGTGCTGTCCATAAATGCTATAAAACTTGTAAATTGAGTAGATGAATGTGATTATGCAACAAAGTTAAGCTTTTATGCACTTTTACCTTAAGCTTATTCCTTGCTACATCCAAATGCATATCCTTTCGAGTCGGTCATATATGGACCACGGGTAAGTCTTATGCAGTACCTTCAGACTCATGCTTACGCTTTGTGGTTTTCAGTGAGGACCCGACGGTGTGAGTTCTGCCTGTTTGCTTCTCGGTGGTTGGGCGGGACACCGAATGAGGCTAAGCCCGACGTTGCAAACGCCCGGAAGTGTTCCAGGGCAGGACACTTCCGGAAAATGTCTTACTTTTGGTTTAACTTGGTGGTTGTATGTCATTTTGTTGTATAGTTAGTCTTTAAAATTATGTTATGGCTTGTTTAAATACTTGGCTATTTCTGTTGTTGAACCTTGTTGTATTATCATGCTTAACTCATGTCTAGTTGTTACTTCTACCCATGCTAATCCTTATGTCATGTTTGTTGTTGTTGTGCTATACTTGGTTAATTATTTGTTTCTTATGCCTGCTGAGTGGATGTCCATACTTCTAGGGGCGTCATGCCGAAATTTCGAACTTTTATCTTGCTGTCTAGTCTTGTTTTATATGCTTCTAGTATGCTAGATGTGTTGTTTTAGTTGTGTGGTTGTCGGATTGTCTTTGTGCTTGAGTTGGTGTTGTTTGTTGTGCTTCGCTATGCTTCTGGTAGTAAAGTTTTGGGTTCGTTGCCCCTTTATGTGAATTGGTTTGATATGGCATTGGAAACCGGTATCGAGGCGATCTGGGCGAGTTCGGGTTGCATACCGGGGAATACGGGATTGTTGTTGAGTTATTCGAATGGAATCGTTGTTGTCCTAATTGGGCTTGGGTGTTAGCACTGTGAGCACCATCGGTGATCCGTTGCTAACCTCCAAATCCGATAAGGGTGACCGGACATACAAATAACCCGAGGACTGTCTGGGCGGCTCCTCTCACTTGAGCCGCTCGAGGGAGGTTGCTAGGTGCTCGGGCCGCATGAGGATGGTTCAACGAGTAGATATGGATGGGAGGAGGGTTGACATGAGGTTCCTTGTGGCACATGTCGTGCGATTGATGATCCCCTGCAGGGTGAATAAGCGATTCGAATTGCCGCGCTCTCGGATATGAGCACGCTTGTATCATCCGACACTTCAACGTAGTAATAACTTAAATTGAAACTAGTTGGTATACTTGATGTTGATACTTGTTTATGCTATTACTTGCTCTCTTTAATGTTTAATTTCAGATTTCACTCTAGCAATAGGTGCTGTCCATAAATGCTATAAACTTGAAATTTGTGTAGTTGAATACGATTATGCAACAAAGTAAGCTTTTCCGCACTTTTACCTTAAGCTTATATCTTGCTACATCCAAATGCATATTCTTTCGAGTCGGTCATATATGGACCACGGGTAAGTCTTGTGAGTGCCTTCTGTACTCATGCTTCTGCTTTGTGGTTTTCAGGTGAGGACCTGACGGTGTGAGTTCTGTCTCATCGCTTCTCGGTGGTCGGGCGGGACACCGAGTAAAAGCTAGCTCAACGATAAACGCTGGAAGTGTTCAAGGCAGGACACTTCGGAGATGTTTTACTTTTGGTTTAATTTGGTGGTTGTGTGTTCATTTTGTTGTATAGTTAGCTTTCAAACTTGTTTTGGTTATGTTTAATCACTTGGCTATTTCGTTGTTGAACTTTAATGTATCGCCATGTTTAACTCATGTGCCGGTTGTTACTTATATGCATGTCTATTTTTATTGTGGTTGTAGTTGTGCTATATTTGTTTAGTTATTTCTTTCTTATGCCTTTGAGTGGATGTCCGTACTTCTAGGGCGCCATGCCTAAATTTTGTAGATTTCTGAGTCTAGGCTAGTTCTTGCCTCGTGTGGTTGGTTTGGTTTGTCTTTGTGCTTTGGTTTTTTGGTCGTTGTTGTGCTTCGCGTTGCGTGTCCGGTAGTAAAGTTTTGAGTTCGTTGCCCCTTTATGCGAATTGAATTGATATGGCAATGGAAATCGGTATGCGGGTGATCTGGCGAAGCTTGGTCACGCATCGGGGAATACTGGGATTGTTGTCGAGTTATTCGAATGGGATCGTTGTTGTCCTAATTGGGCTTGGGTGTTAGCACTGTGAACACCATCGGTGATACGTTGCTAGCCTCCAAATCCGATGAGGCCGACCGGGCATTCGAATAACCCGAGGATGGTCTGGGCGGCTCCTCACAAGCTGGTATCAGAGCAAGGTGCATAAAGACGAACCGTAAACTTGACAACCACTTAGGTGATTAATTAGGACTTACTTAACCTTCTAGGTAGCAATTAGCGCTATATTACCCGCCCTATGTCTATAATTAAGGTTGTGCAGGTTGAATGGTGAGTGTGGGAGAAACGATCACATTGGAACTGTGCATTTCATACCATGCATATGAGGTCCATGTCATACCATGCATGCATATGTCTTGCCGTGTCATTTTGCATCATGATCTATGCTTTTATGTATGTTAGACTTGTAAGATTCCTTTGTCTTGTGCTATTGTCTAGGTCATGTTTTAATTCGAATTTTTTAGCCAAGTCTAAGAACCTATCCCTTCCATGAGGAGTTAGAGTCCATTCCCATGGTTTATGAATACCCGGATGTGTTCCCAGCGGAATTACCGGGGATGCCGCCCGATCGAGATATTGAGTTCGTAGTTGAACTTCAGCCCGGGGCTGCTCCAGTTTCCAAGCGGCCGTATCGAATGCCGCCCGATGAATTGGCCGAATTGAAGAATCAATCAAGGAACCGAGGACAAGGATTCATTCGTCCGAGCTCCTCACCTTGGGCTGCTCGGCTCTCTTCGTGACCAAAAAGGACGGTTCTCTTCGCCTATGTGTTGATTATCGTCCTTTGAACGCAGTCACCATAAAGAACAAGTACCCTCTTCCTCGAATTGACATCCTCTTTGATCAGCTTGCTGGTGCACGAGTGTTCTCCAAGATTGATTTGAGGCTCGGGTATCATCAAATCAAGATTCGAGCCGAAGATATCCCAAAAACAGCATTCTCCACTCGTTATGGCCTATATGACAATACCGTCATGTCGTTCGGTTTGACGAATGCGCCGGCGTACTTCATGTACCTTATGAACTCCATCTTCATGGAGGAACTTGACTCCTTCGTGGTCATCTTCATTGACGATATCCTTATCTACTCAGCAAATGAAGAAGAACATGCAAAACATCTTCGCATCATTCTCGAGAGACCCCGGGAACATCGCCTTTATGCGAAATTCGGCAAGTGTGAGTTTTGGCTGAAGAAGGTATCTCCCCTTCGGGGCATCCATCGTTTCGGGGTTAAGGAAAAATTAGCACCTCGATACGTAGGACTTTTCCGGATCCTTGCAAGACGTGGTCAAGTGGCATATCAATTGGAGCTTCCTCCCAATCTAACGATGGTCCACGATGTCTTCCACGTATCGCAATTGGAGAAGTGCCACCATATTCCCTTTAAACATCTTGAAGTGGATGAACTGGAGGTTCTACCCGATCTGTCCTACCAAGAGTATCCTATTCGAGTTTTGGATGAAACTTAACGCAAGACTCGTAGGAGGACTCTCAAATTCTACAAAATTCAGTGGAGCAATCACACTGAAGGTGAAGCCACATGGGAGCGGGAAGACCGTTTAAAAGTCGAGTATCCCGAGATCTTCCATGCTATGTAAGTGCTACCATCTAATCTTTTCGCAATTATAGCCATATCATTTGTATGTGGCTGCATTGCCCATATAAATTCTATCCATCTATGCTCTCATTTTCGAATCTCAGGGCGAGATTCTTTTATGGGGGGGGAGGACTTGTCATGGCCCCAAATTCGAAATCGGCTCATGCGGCTAACATTAGTGCCAACCAAGTTTTGGCCGCATGTGAGATCCACTGCTAACTTCAGAACCTATCCCAAATTGCCATAGAAGAATTTCCTAACTTAGCAAAAAGTTTAAGAGCTAGAAATTTCAGCGTGCAAATTTGTGTGGTAGCTTGGTAAAACAAAAAACTGCCATGGTAACTTGGTAAGAGAGATAGAGAGTGGAAAGTGCAGCCCCCTTGCCCATCCTTGCCGCGAGAGCATCAAAGCCAAAGGTTGCAACTCTTAGTCTCTCATCCCAATAACCAGGAAAAAAAGAGCAACCATTGCTTCATTTTGCAAGCAAGCGAGCACCATTCTCACCAAGCCAACTAGCAGACCATTTCTTTTTCCCCTCCCAAACACAAGAGCCAACCAAGAACCGAACCAAGGCAACAAGGTGCAGCCACAAGGAAACAAGAGCAAGCAGCCAGCCCCAAACCGACAGCATTTTTTTTCCTTGAGTTCCCCTCCCTCCCAGCCGCACCTTCTTTCTTTCCCAAGCAAACTCAGCAGCACCTCTCCTCCTGATTTCTCCTCCCCAGCGCCTCCCCCATTCCAGCACCCCCCAAGCTGGCCACGCCTCCCCTGCTGCTCCCCAGGCCAGCACCACCCTCCTGCATCCTCTCCATTGGTGGCGCCTCCTTCCTCCCTTCAAGCAGCAGCTCCCTCCTCCTCTTCCTCCTCCACTTCCATGAGGTAAGGCTCCCTAGGGTTTTGGGTTGGTGTTTTCTGGTTTTGGGGGCAGAAATGGTGGTTTTGGGGGCTTAGATGAGTAGAGATTTGGGATTTGGATGGGCAATAACCAATCTAGGGTTTGGAGCAAAGTTCTGAATTTTCGAGCAGATTTCGTAGCTACTGTTTCGGGTTGATTTGAGCAAGTTCTGAGCATTTCCTGATAGGTTGACTTTATATAAAGTTGTGGGTAATGGAATTATCTTTCATCTCCAACTGGAATCACTCAATTTTGTTAATCCAGCTGAAAGTTATGTCGATTTTAGTGCGTGCAGCTCTGAAAATGCTGAAAACGTGGAGCTGAAACTTGAGCTGCGAATTAAAATTAGTTAGAGGCCGAATTAGAAATATATTTGGGTGTAGTGACAAAGAAAGAATTACAATTGAGTAATTTGGAGAAAAAGATGTTTGATCTTATAGCACAATTTTCTTTTGTTGTTTAAGCTTTATGTTTCGTTACCACATTTATTTTTTGTAGCAACACACGGGCATTGAACTAGTATTGCCAAAAGGGGGAGAAATCATAGTAAAGGCATCATTTTGCATCTTGCTTTATCTTAATTCTTATGATCTTTGTAAATCTTTGCTATCTTTCATAGATCATAAGTATTTCTAGTTGTCAACTTGGTCATGTTCTTGCTTTCCATTTCTTTGATCAAGTTTGGCTTTGCATTCAAATTGCTTTGTTTTATCCTTCTTCAAACTCAAAACTTATGCCTTTTTATGTGTTTGTCAATATACTCATCAAGGGGGGATTGAAAGACCATGTGGAGGTCTATCCTTGTGTCTGATGAGTAATTGACGAGATTTGAGCTTGGTTTGATTTGAAATTGAGTTTGATTAAATTTGGATTTTTTATTTGAAGTATTTTGTGGGGAAAATTTTGTTTGCGACCAACACTCAAATTGCCTAAAATCGAAAATCCAATTCAAATCGAACTCAATTTCAAATTAAACCAAACTCAAATCTCGTTAATTACTCATAACACACAAGGATAGACCTTCACATGGTCTTTTAATCTCCACCTTGATGAGTATATTGACAAACACGTGAAAAGGCATAAGTTTTGAGTTTGAATAAGAGAGAAGAAAACAATTCGAATGTAAAGCCAAACTTGATCAAAGAAATGAAAATCAAGAATATGACCAAGTTGGCAACTAGAAATACTTATGACCTATGAAAGATAGCAAAGATTTACAAAGATTATAAGAATTAAGATGAATCAAGATGCAAAATGATGCCTTTTCTACGATTTCTCCCCCTTTTGGCAATATAGGACGTAAGGCACACAACTCCAAGCTCACTCCTCAAGACAACAAACCTAGAGCTATCCAAAGGCTTGGTAAAGATATCAGCCAACTAGTGGTCACTCTCCACAAACTAAAGCACTATATATCCTTTCTCCACATGGTCTCTAAGGAAGTGATATCTAACATCAATGTACTTGGTCCGGGAATGCTGCACTGAGTTCTTTGCAAAGCAGATAGCAGAAGTGTTATCACAGAAAAGTGGAACACTCTCTATCTCTAACCCGAAGTCCCGCAAGGTCGATCTCATCCAAAGCACCTGGCTACAGCAACTAGCTGCAGCTACATACTCGGCCTCAACGGTAGACTGTGCAACACCGGACTACTTCCTAGATGACCAAGAAACAAGAGAAGTGCCAATGAATTGGCAAGTGCCAAAAGTGCTCTTCCTATCAATCCTAGAGCCGGCAAAGTCTACATCAGAAAAGGCTCTAAGGGATAGACAAGAAGAAGAAGAGTACCAAATACCATTGTCGAAGATCGGGATCGCCGGACCGCAAAAGTGTATGGGGGTTGATCATGTATACGGGACCTGGAATTGTCTTCACTCACCGAAGGGTTGGTCCTGCTGTTCTAATAGTCGGAGGAAAAAGACAGAGAGTGAGACACCAAGAATTATACTGGTTCGAGTCCCTGCGACAGGTAATAGCTCTACTCCAGTCTTGCTCGGAGGTGGAGAATTTCACTATGCTTGAGTACAAGGAGGTGTGCTCTAGCTCGAGCTTCTGTAGCCTGAGTGTCTATGTGTGTGTTCTGTGCTGTCATGTCCTCCCCGAGTAAGCTCGTCCCAGGGGGTTATATGCCCCTCTTAGCCGTAACTGGAAATGTCCAGAAGAGATTCCTGGGAGAGTGGCTTCGTGCGCAATGAAGGTGGGTCGTAACTGTCCCAGATTTGCCACCCACGTCTGGCTTAACTCCACTACCTAAGGGCCTTCGTAACTGCCAGTTGAATGCACGACTTGTATCCCGAGCTTGACCCCTCTGAGCGAAAGCTGATTCCTTACCCCCTAGCTTGAGGTCATAAGGGAGCCGTGCGGTCCACGTAGTTGTCAAAGACTTCGTGGCTTGAGCTTGAGCTAGGGGCTTGTTGACCATCCATTGACCAGGCAGATATTTCCTAGTCCCCGACAACCATAATCAATGGTAGCTCAAAAGTACCAGAGGTGCGAGGAGAAGCTTGAAAGCGAGCGCACATACACAGGACAAAGTGTATGTCCGGCCGCGAGGCAGTAAGATACAAGAGAGAGCCAATCATACTCCAAAACTCCTTTTGATCAGCATTCTCACCATCCTCATCAGGCTCGAGGATAGCAGTGGTGGCTATAGGAGTCATCACAGGCTTTCCATCAAACAAATCAAACCGTCTCAGGAGGTCCCGAGTATACTTACCTTCATGCAGGAAAGTACCCTCCCAAGTCTACTTGATTTGAAAGCCAAGAAAGTAGCTCAACTCACCCATCATTTTCATCTCAAACATGTGCTCATTACCTTAGAAAACTAAGATACAAGAGAATGAGAAGAGCCACCAAAGATAATATCGTCAACATAAATCTGGACAAGAAGAAAATAAGAATCCTGGTGTTTGATGAACAGAGTCTTGTCTACTATACCCATTTTGAAACCATGGCTGAGAAGATAGGACTTAAGCCTCTTATACCAAACTCTAGGGGCCTGCTTAAGTCCATACAAGGCTTTGGAAAAGTTGAAGATATGGTTTGGGTACTTGGGGTTCTCAAATCCTAGAGGTTGCTTGACATACACCTCTTCCTCAATCTCAATGAAGCCATTGAGGAATGCGCTCTTGATATCCATTTGATAGAGTTTGAAGCCCTAGGATGCAGAGAATGCAAGCAGGATTCTAATCACCTCTAGTCTAACTATAGGGGTAAAGGTCTCCTCAAAGTCAAGATCCTCAACCTGAGTGAAGCCTTGTGGAACTAGCCTAGGCTTGTTGCGAATGATAACCCCATCCTCACTCTGCTTGTTTTTGAACACCCACTTGGTTCCAATGACATTATAACCAGATAGGGGCTCTACAACCTACCAGACTTTGTTCCTCTCAAAGTTTTCCAGTTCCTCATTCATAGCATTAATCTATGATTCATCGGACAATGCATGAGTAACATTCTTTGGCTCAAATGAGGCAACAAAGGCAGAGCGAAGGCAGAAAGAAAATAAGCCTGATTTTGAGTGCGTCACATGCTCAAACAGATCACCAATAATCTGATCAGGTGGATGAGAATGATGAATATGGCGAGGAGGACCAAAAGCAGAAGTGGCCTCTACCTCTTGAGCAGAAGAGGAAGGAACAGAGCCACTCGCTGAAGGAGAGTCCGAAGGCAAAGGCTGATCTTCCTGAGGTGCAGAAATGGAAATAGGAGGCACCTCAGGTGTAGAGGGGACTGGATCAGGTGGAACACCATCATCTCCATCATCCTCATCCTCTACAAAGATGGTCTCGGAGGGATAAGAAGAGCCTGAAATATCAGGTCTAGCTCCTGGGCTAGCCTCATCAAAGGTCACGTCACAGGTCTCTATGATCCTATTCGCATCACAACTCCAGACCCTATAGCTACGAGAAGAAGTCGAGTAACCCAGAAAAATACCATCAGAAGAACGAGACTCAAACTTATCTAGGTTACTAGACTTCAAGATAAAACGCTTGCAACCAAAAACGCAAAAATGAGAAACACTAGGCTTTCGCCCATACCTCAACCCAAAAGAAGTGCAATGCAAATTTGCTCTCAAGAAAATGCAATTGGAAACATGAAGAGCAGTAGCTATAGCCTCAGCCTAAAACTTCCTAGGATTACTGTACTCATCTAACATCATCCTGGCCATCTCAACCAGGGTTCTGTTCTTCCTTTCTACTACGCCATTTTGCTGAGGAGCGTAGGGAGAAGAGATCTGATGCTCTAAACCAGACTCCACACAGAAACTCTCAAAATAGCAATTCTTGAACTCTGTGCCATTACCACTGCGTATAGCTCGTAATGCACTTGGGAGCTCAATAGAAAACTTACTAACAAATCCCCTAAAGTGAAAAAATGTCTCATCCTTCTAGGCCATAAAATATACCCAAGAATACCTCGAAAAATCATCAACAATGACAAAGATATACCACTTCCCTCCTACTGACTACACTCTAGCTGGACCAACAATGTCCATATGTAAAAGCTATCCTAGTGCATCAGTCATCACTACAATGACAGGAGGATAAGAAGCACTAACCATCTTGCCATGTCAGCAGGGAAAGCAAACTAAGTTATTGACCATCTTAAGTTTGGGCAAACCACGAATAAGATCGTGGTTGCTAACTCTGGTCAAATGATCAAAACTAATGTGGCCAAGTTTCCTATGCTAGAAGGAGAGATGACGGGACTCAGAAGCAATCAAACAACGAAGAGAGTCTCCAGAAGAAACAGAAAAATCATTACGAAAGACTCTCCCAAATCTAGAAATACCGCAAACTAACTCTCCTGATGAATCAAGGATTCTACAAGCAAATTATATTGCAGCTTACTCACTAACGCAACGTCCTTAAGAATAAAATTTTTATTAATGTAGACGGTATCTTTAGCAATGACTTTACCTAAAGAAGCATCCCCAAAAGTGAACAACTCATCACTGGGGCTCGAACTAGGGAAGAGAACCAACGGGAGTCTCCGGTCATATAGCGAGAACAACCAAAGTCAATAATCCAAACATCTCCCTTCAACATCCAGCGAACCTGATCAAGTCAAGAGAGAGAGAGAGGACTAAGTACTGGGATAAAGTGAAGACATGGGAACCCAATACTAAGTCACACGATGCCTCAAAGTACCAGCTACATAAGAAGAAGACTGGACTCTAGTATCTCTCTGAAGCTCGACTCTCGCAAGATCAGAAGAAGCAACTCTAGTAGAAGATCTAGGAGCTATCATTGATTTGGCCCGCGATGGTGCAAAGGCTGGACCATCCCATTGAGGATGCCAAAATCTCCTACCTAAAAACACCTCATGCCGCTGATATCTATCTCAATGGAAAAAATGAGGAATATCAAGAGGACGGCGGAAAGACTGACCACAAGCAACTCCAGGACTAAAACTCGACTGAACAGCATGAAAACCGAGTCCTAGACGCTGCCCAAAAACAGGCGACTTTCTAACCTGTCTGGAAGTAGTGTGTGCCTTAGGAGCACTCAGATTCTAGGGATGACCCTAAATACCCGTAAGAGCAACAACGCGCTGACGCCTCGTGATCTTGGCACGCCTAAAATAGAAATCTACTAGGTGCCATCCTTCTTACAGAAGGTGCATGAATACTTCACCTTGCTAGAGGCAGAAGTGATAGGAGAAGCACCCTTCTGCTGAGAAGTCCCATGGACAACCCCAGTAGACCTGAACACAGTGGTAATCACCCTAGGAGCTACCACAATCTCTCCACTATTGGAGCCACGCACAATGGTAGGAGAATGAGTCCTAACATGCTCCAAGTAGTCAAATCCTAGACCCTGATTAAATTTGCTAATTTTTTATTAGTCTAGAATGCGGTTTAGCTTTTTCTTGCCTCCCACAAACCTCTCGAGAGGGCTTATGAGATACTCACACTCCCAGAAGAGAGAGGCACATGAAGAATAGGGGTGAGAACAAGAGGAAGAACTAGAGAGAGAAGAAGAAACACTAGCATGTGCATTTTTCTCCATCAGCACGGCTGGCTCAATCTTGAGGGCCTCACATGAAACACAAGGAGCTTCTCTAATCCTATGGGCTTGGTCTTCTAACTTCTTCCTAAGTTCGACTTGGATTTTATCCAAGTCCCCCTCAATCAAAGAACAATGCAAGCAACTCTTATATGACTTATCTAGTAAGTCCTTATCAAGTTTAGCACATTTAACATTTAAAACTTCATTGTCAAGTTTTAGTTGCTTACAGCCCTCACATGAGTTGACAGGGTCCTTAGAAGCATGCATTTGAAGTTCATCATTTCTAGAAGAAAGCTTCCTAAGGTGAGCGCTCATGACATCAATTTTAGCAAGTAACTTAGGGCAATTATCACATGAAGGAGTAGCATGAGCACGAAGAAAACTAGCATCTAGAGAGGAGATATCAACAAAACAAGTGCTAGCATTCATCGACCGAAGACTTTCAACTTCAGTTTGCACACTATCATGCAAAGTCCTTAGGTTCTCAAGCTCTAGAAGCAAAGCATCACACAAAGAACAGTCATAAGTGACTCGGGAGAGAGAAGATCTAAGAAAATCTAACTCCCGAGTCAAGGTACCTACGTCCTTCTCAATCTCCATACACCTAACTCTAGCTCTAGCATGAAATTTTCCTAGCTTACAAAAAGCTTCATTGAGTTGGTTGTAGGTGGGTACCTCGTCCAAGTCGCTGTAGAACTCGGAGTCGCTGATGCCGTTGGCGTCTGCCATGAAGCACATGCCGGAGAAGTCGTCGCCGCCTTTCTTCTCTTTGCGGATCATCCTCGCCTTTAACGCTCCATGTCTCTATGTCGGAGAGGCTGATGTCGTCGAGGGTGGCGATGATGCGGTGGAAGAGCTTCTTGTTATTCGAGAAGTTGCGGTACTTCTTATCGTGCGCCGGCTCGTGAACTGGAGGCTTCTTGTTGCGGTTCTTGTCAGTGTAGTCATTCTTGCCGGAACCGCAGGAATCATTCTTGCCCTTCTCCAGCTTGGAACAGTTCACTCCAATGTGGTTGGGGCCACCACATTCGAAGCAGGTGATTATGCCACCTCTCTTCCTCTCTCACCCTCTTGTATGCATGAGAGAATTTGCGAGCTAAAAGAGCAAGCTCATTTTCTAGAAATTTTTCCAGTTGGTCATCGCTTAGCTCGCAAATGGTGGAGAGCAAAAATCCAGTAGAAGAATCAAAAGAAGATCCAATGAGATCAGTGACAAAAATCCAGTAGAAGAATCAAAAGAAGATCCAATGAGATCAGTGACCAAGGCCATCGACTATGATTTCATCTTGCGAGAGACAACGTTGATCTTATGAGTCTTGAGTCGGGAATAGAGCTCGTCAAGAGTCAAGGTCAACAAGTCGGTAATGTCCTTGATGGTGGTCACTTTCATCTCCCAAACACGAAGATCGAGTGCAGTCAGAAAATGTCGAGCATTGTCCTAGTCACGGTGTGTGCAACCAACAACTCGAAGATCACTCAAAATCTTTGTGAAATGACCAAAACACTCATTAAAGCTCTCACCAGCGTGTTGCTCAAATTTGTTGTATTCACGCTTGTACTGATCATGTTTCACGATCTTGATTTGGGTAGTGCCCTCATGGTAAGCATCGAGGGTCATGCAAATCTCGTGAGCAGATCGCTGGTGAGCAATCCTATCATACTCACTGTGGCTAAGTCCCTATATGAGAATGCTCCTTGCCTTAGCATTTGCCTTAACGTCAACCATACTGTCGGCCGTGACGTTCTCATCAGCAGGAACCTCATATGGGAGCTTCACCTTCTGCCATATCAGGAAGCCCTAGGCAGTGATGTATGACTCCATTCGAGACTTTCAAAAAGGAAAATCAACTCTAGATAAAATGGGAGGCTTAGTGAAATATTTGTCTATCGTCATGGCTCTCGAAACCGGTCAAGATCTGTGGAAGAGCAAAATCGGCTCTGATACTAATTGAAGGATAGAGATGGTGAATAGAGGAGGGGTGAATGGTCGCAAAAAAAATTTCCCCACAAAATACTCCAACTAATATCTCGAAAGTATCGCACAAAGGAAATCATGAAAAACCCGTACAACTAGACAACTATGTGTACCTCTAACATGCATGGATGAGAACCCTGAATATATGGGGATTTTTGAGTCACAATACTAGTTGTCTAGTGTCTAAAACAAAAGGAATCAATTCAACTCTTGCTTTTAGAAAGGATATTAAGCCAAATCACAAAAGCCACTTTCAGAAAAGCAAAAGCAGAATTTCCAAAAACTATCCTCAATTGGAGCAGGAGGTTGGTGTACTTCTGGTACTCAAGAAATTTTGGGAATTTTTCTCCCAATGAGAAAATGAGTCATGAAGTACTCCACCAAATTTCACCTCAAAAATGCTTGAAGAACAATCAGAAAAAAATCAAAGAACACAGATAGTCAGGAACTTCTAGTAGAAAGTTTGGGGCTCAGTTTTCACTCACGGCACCCTAACGGTGCAATCAGTGGACTCCAAAATTTTTCCACGAATGGATATTGGAGTTCTACACCTGCTTTAGTAAGAATCACTCAAAATGATTTTTTTAGGCTTTTCTAAAAATTAAATACTTACTGCTACGTGAAGAACAAGTTCTGTGCAGAATTGCAACTTGTTAGAAAAGATGATCTCTACTCTTTCCTAGGGTGCAAAAGAGATGTAAAACCGTATGAACACACTCAAGACATCCAAGAACAGTAACATTTAGAAGGAGGGGAGGCAAATCCAAATTGCAAGAAAGTAAATTGCGAGAAAGTAAATTACAGAAATTTAAATGTTGAATTTAAGACATAAAGTAAGTGCGTAATGTAAATTCAAATATTAATGAAAAAGATTTGCATTTTTGGAAGGAGGTGGTTTACAAAGCCTCACAACAAAGTGGGCAATGCTCAAAGGAGCACTAAAACCTCTATAACCTTCAAGGGGAGGAGGATACCCCTCCACCACTATTTATACTACTCCTGGGCCACCTACCACTTTTGGATGAATCTCTCAACCCTAGAGCACTCATCTAAGGGCTAGGATTAACCCACTCACACAGCCATGCAAGGGCTAACCCAAAACCCACGCACATAATGGGTTTTCTTGCACGGATTTCAAAGCATACTACCTAGACCCACTAACCTATCAACTAGACCGCAATCCGACGGCCTTCCTTAATGCACACGATGTCTAGCTAGAATCTCCTCCTTTCTTTGTCTTCTTGGCTTACCCGGACTCCATCTTCGATCATCTTCTGGTGATCTCCCGATAATCTGGACCTCCGACGCTCCTCGCCTAGTCCCGGTCATCCTCCACCTCACCATGATCTAGCAGTGTCGCCCTTCAACCATCAAAGACAAGGAAAATCCATTCACATAGTAATGTCTACAAAGATATTCAATGATTATCCCAAAATCATTAATCAAACATAATTTCTCTCAAAGGTCTGGTGCCACCGCCCCCAGACCGGTAGCACTGGGAAAAGCAACCAACACTCAAATTGCTGCAAATCAAAAATCCAATTCAAATAAAACTCAATTTCAAATCAAACTAAGCTCAAATCTCGTCAATTACTCATCACACGCAAGGATAGACCTCCACATGGTCTTTCAGCTTTTCCCAATGCTATCGGCCTGGGTGTAGTAGCACCGGACCTTTTAGCGAAATTATGATTGATTAATGATTTTGGGATAATCATTGAATATCTTTGTGGGCATTGCTATATGAAAGGTTTTTTCTTGTCTTTCATGGTTGCAAGGTGACATTGCTAGATCACGGTGAGGTGGAGGATGACCGGGACTAGGCAAGGAGCGCCGGAGGTCCAGACGATCAGGAGGTCGCCGGAAGATGATCGGAGACGGAGTCCGAGAAAGCCAAGAAGACAAGAAAAGGAGGAGATGCTAGGTAGACAATGCGTGGATCAAGGAAGGTCGTCGGATTGCGGTCTAGTTGATCGGGACTAGACGAGGTGCGTTAGAGGTCTAGACAATTGGGGATCGCCAAAAGATGATCAGAGACAGATTTTGTGCAAGTCAAGAAGACAAGGAAAGGAGATGATGCTAGCTAGATGCCGCGTGGATTGACAAGAGCCGTTGGATCACGGTATAGTTGATAGGTTAGCGGGTCTAGGTAGTATGCTTTGAAAACTGTGCAAGAAAACCCGTTATGTGTGTGGGTTTTGGGTTAGCCCTTGCATGGCTATGTGAGTGGGTTAATCCTAGCCCTTAGATGAGTGCTCTAGGGTTGAGGAACTCATCCAAGAGTGGTAGGTGGCCCAAGAGTAGTATAAATAGGGGTGGAGGGGTAGCCTCCTCCCCTTAAAGTTTGTAGAGGTTTTTGTGCTCCTTTGATCTTTGCCCACCTTGTTGTGAGGCTTTGTAAACCTTCTTCTAGAAATACAAATCTTTTCATTCATGCTTGAATTTACATTACGCATTTACTTTATGCCTTATATTCAAAATTTAATTTCCTACAATTTACTTTCTCACAATTTACTTTCTTACAATTTGGATTTGCCTCTTCTCCTTCTAAATGTTGCTGATCTTGGATGCCTTGATTATTCTTATATGGTTTTACATCTCTTTTGCACTCTAATATAGACTAGAGATTAAGTTTTCTATCAAATTGCATCTCTGCGTAGAACTTGTTTTTCTCGTAGTAATCAGTTTTTAATTTTTAGAAAAATCTAAAAAAATAATTTTTAGTAATTTTTATTAGAGCAGGTGTGGGACTCCCATATACATCTGTGGAAAACTTTTGGAGTCCACTGGTTGCACCGTTTGGGCGCCATGAGGTGAAAACCGAGCCCCAAACTTTCTGCTCGAAGTTTCTGACAGTCTGTGATATTTTATTTCTGCTGATTTTTCTACAGGTGTTGTCGGTGTACTCTACACCGGGGTACCCTTTCCACCGTGAAAAGTCATAGGCCCAAGAAGTGGCCTGGCCCAATTTAAAGCCCACGCAGCCCCCCGGCAAGCAGTTTGGCGATCACACCACCTTTCACGGGCGGCGTTCAGCGTGGCGCCTGGCGGCAGCTAGGCGAGCACGCCTTTCGCCGGGTGGAGAGCCCACGACCCTCCGTCAGCGATCTGGCGATCACGCCACCTTTCACGGGCGGCGGCAGCGTGGCGCTCTGGCGCAACCGGCGAGCACGCCCTGCCCGCCAGGCGAGAAGCCCACGTGGCAGCCTGCCGAGTGGGCGGGTGTTTGGGCCCCCCTTGTCAGGCCACGGATGCGACCAAAGGAATGAAGGGGAGGCTTCGCCTCGAAAGTTCCCTCTCCTGGCACCTCGTGTCAGGATCATTAATTGTGAATGGTCCAGCGTTCGACACGGCGGCGGCTCATCCCTCTGACGTCTCTCACCAACCCGTCGTAGAAGCGTCCTGTCCCGGGCGGACCGGGCGAGGCCTCTCACCGACATTAAATGATGTTCGAAGGACAAGGCCACGGAGGCATGCTTGATAAATGAGTCGTGGGTAGACGTGGAAGCTGGAATGATGGGTGTAATTAATGTGTGTATATAAGCATAGCGCCACTTCCTCTCCTGCCCATGGTGGCCCGTCTATATAAGGGCGCCCTGGTGCATGAAGAAGGGGGTCGATTGGCTAGAACAGGAAGCATAGAAAAGCAGACATTGAGAAACACCCTTGTAAGACATTTTCCCCCTTTCCTCAACAAAGAACTCGCAGGACGTAGGGCTATTACCCATTTCGGGGCTCGAACTCAATAGATCGGCGTGTCCACCGACTTCTTGCTGTTCGAACTCACGTTGAGAGACATCAGGGTTTCCAGCCACGAAGATGCCCTCTACCGAACCATTATTTCCGTCTAGGGAGTAGACACTCTGATTAGCGGAATCTTGTCAGGTGAAATACGCCGACAGGTGTTTTGAGGTGATATTTAGTGGAGTGCTTTAGGAAGCATTTGCTCATAGGAAGAAAAATTCTAAAAATTTCTAAAGCAACATAAATCCACCAACCACCTGCTCCAATTGAGGACAGTTTCTGAAAATTCTGCTTTTACTTTTCTAAAAGTGACTTTTGTGATTTGGCTCAATCACCTTTCTAAAAGCAAGAGTTAAATTGATTCCTTTTGTTTTGGATACTTGACAACTAGGATTGTGGCTCAAAAATCCCTAAATATTCTATGGTTCACATCCATGCAAGCTAGGGGTACACATAGTTGTCAAGTTGTTCGGATCTTTCACAATTTCTTTTGCGCGATCTTTTCGAGGTCTTAGTTAGAGTATTTTGTGGGGAAAATTTTGTTTGTGACCATTCACCCCCCCTCTATTCGCCATCTTAATCCTTCATAGATAATATTTTTAATTAAAAATTTTGTTTATTTCATTTTCAAATTTTAAATTTTTATTCTTAAAATTTTCAAGATGTTGCAGTTTCATATGGGTAAGGTGTACCCTGTTTGTAAATATTTAAATCTAATTAATTAGCCCTGCTCACAGTCATGCTCAACTCATGAAAGTAATGCCAAGTATGCCAAGTATAGTTTTTTCTTTGCAAAGGTTTAGAAAATATGTTGTGATGGGCTGGTATATTCTTAAGCCAAGGTTGGTTGTGATTTACTCACTGTTCGTGGCCATGGAGGGCCATGAAATGATGGAATTGAACTTTACTTATTGTTATTAGTTTCATATCAATTGCTCATTTCAAATTTCAATATTGTTTGATAAACTACTCACTTGCAAATAAAATCTGCCTTATGCTGAAAATAAAACTTAGTTTATTGACTTGATTTCCTTGGACTAAACTTTCTTGTAATTAATTTCAATACATTAATGTCTTGCGAGTGCATACATGTACTCACCATTGCTTAATTCATTATATCGTTACGAAGGTATGGAAGAAATCCCCTATGATTCGTACTTCGCCCTAGGGTCCGACGACTACTTGGATGGATGAATTAGGGCCCTTCCTAGTCAGTTTCCTTTGGGTGATGGATGGGTGTACCGCTGTCCTACTTTTGGTTTTGCTAAATTATGCTACAATTTAATTCTATGTATAATATTTGGCCAATCAGCCATGAACTTGTAATATTAAGTAGATGTAATAGCTCTCTAGTTTGTTTATGCTATGACAATGCTTGGACATGTATGTACATGTGATGATGCATCTCGAATGCGGGATATGTGGGCACTAGGCTTTGACAGGGAACTAGCGTCGGCCACATATCTGGGTACCTGGAATTGTTCTTAACCGTCTGATGCGTGGACACGTGCAATCATCATTCGTTGTCTATTGCGATGCACACCCCATGGTGAGTGTGGGTGATAACAAGGTTCTAAGGCGACTGGTGTGCACTACGCCTAGATGGGTTGGTTTCAATCATAGTAAGGTTATTCAGACAAGAATCAAAACTCTCTAAGGTGCGTAAGCAAGTGTGATACAACTGGGTGGCTCATATTTGGTTGAGTGCAGGCCATCCGATCAATACTCCGTGCAGAGGACTTTTGGTGGTAGTGAGCAAACACTTGAGTAGAGTATGGGTGTCACCTTTAGTCCATTGCATGAGTGCAATTTGATTCGTATCTCCAGGTGCCCACAAGAGGTGGTATCTGAGCCAACACGACTATAGGAATAGCCTTAGTTGGCATGGTCTATAAAATTAAGGACAAAACTTTCTCTCAAAAGATTATTTTCAGTTAGAAAGGTTTATTTGTGAAAATGTAGGATGCTTCTCTCATCCTCTCTATAGTTATTTCTTTCTCATTCTACCCTTCAAATCATTTTGTTCTCAACTTGACTTCCCAGGAAAATGACACAATGTAAAAAAGAATGAATCTTTATCTTACTCCTTATACCATTAAATTGTTGAAAACTACATTTTTTAAGTCAATAAAGCTATGTTTTAAACTTACAAATCTGGTAGGACAAGCATAGAGCTTCCTTAATCTTATCTTACTCTGTACCGTCTCTTTGAGAGGCAAAACTTTTACAGTCTTACCTCATTTCAAAAGCTAGACATGCAGTAGGTGGGTTTATAGTTAAGGAATTTATGATCTTGCATGGACAACTTAAATAACTTGAAAAAAATGCCACTAAAATCCTGGAAGGGACCATACTGAGTCAGGACCAAACTCATAAAATTTTGCAAAATTTTGAGCTCGGGAATAGGGGTTAAAATTTAGAAAGAGGTTAGTAGCCACATGGTAGAATTCTAGATGGCACTTCATATATTCAATTTTGTTGGACGTTCTGCACTGTAAAAATCCTAAAAATTTTGCCACAGATACACCACTTCTACACGTAGCTATGTAAAAATTTTCATATTTTTATCAATCATGTAGCAGTATCAAAAAATTCTGGGAACCTGCTGAACAGAACTGTTAGCTTTGCTTATTTCCTGTTTTATTGCCTCTCCTTTACTTAGCTTATTTCATTCCATATAAGGTCCTACTAATCTAAACCTTTTCTTCTTTCTTAGATGGCACACCACTGGAAGCCATGCTACTATATCTATGCCATCGTCGAGGGCTCCGTGCAACAAACCATATGGGACATGATGTACCATGCCAGTTTTATCGAGCAACCGGAGTACCTTATCTCCCGCTCAACCATTAGCTCAGCCTCCGAGATGTTCATGACAAAAGAGACCATCCTTGGTCGCCACGAAGGGGAGCCAGCCCGACTTTATCATGGGATGGCACTGAGCCACTTTTAGCTTTGCACAACGGAGCATATGTTGCCATTCATATCTCCCTATGACCTCCCCGACTTTGCAGAGATGTTCCCTTACTATCCCTTGCATGGGGGATAGCTTCGAGAATGTCTACATGACAAAGGATGCTACGCTGGACACACCACTTGCCTCGCTCGTGGGGCAAGTGAGGTCCCTTGATAGGTACCTTGCCTGCACGATGACTTGATCCTCGCACGTCACCACATCACCGAGCTGGAGACTCACATAGCACTACTACTCCATCACAGTTTCTTCTCTACAGAGAAAGTGTATGGGGAGCATGAGACATGTGAGCCCACAGAGGACCTTCCACATCTGTATCACTCCTATCGCAGAGTTATCTGTTGGGCCCGCCTGTCGGTGGGAGGCCAAGGACTCCGTGTTTTGACCGCTTGTTCTAGTGGTCCCGTGAACACGGTACGCGTGGAGAGTGTCTTCTTTAATGGGCGTGAGTATGAGCTAATGATGCTTGTTGCACCTACTTCACCACCCGCTGCCATTGACAATCCCAGCACTTTTGACGCCACTAGTGATGGTGGCAATGTTTAGGTTTATGCTACATGATGTAGCCATGCCGCTTAAGTCACTCTTGGCGCAAAACACTAAGAACCTCAATGCCGCCAGAGCACATGATGGAATGGTAGACATGCCGCTTAAGTCACGCTTGGTCGAGTTCCAATGGACTCAACGGCTGAGTTTCTCCTCATCAACAGATCCGTTGGACAATGATAATTGGATTCACAACATCAAGGACAAGCTCAATATCGCTTGATGCAATGATGAGGATAAATGCAGTATGCTGCATATTACCTCCAAGGAGCCACCTGGCTTGGTGGGATAGCTACAAGGCTATTCGCCCACCTAGCCAAGTAACCTCATGGGAGGCCTTGAAGGACACCTTCCACAACACGCATATTTCCTCGAGCCTTATGGAGATTAAGAAGAGGGAGTTTTACTCCATGTCTGTCATGGATTTCTTCCACTATTTCAATTACCTTGCCCCATATGCTACCACCAATGAATACCGAGCAAGGTAAGGGGGGTTGTTCTGTTTCGAGAGCTCCTCAACAAAGAAGTGAAGCACTCACTTGCTGCTCATGACGTCCCCAACATTCAAATATTGGTTGACAAGGCCATTCGGGTGGAGGATAGCGCGAAGGCTATGATCGAGAGCCGAAAGTGTAAGTGGTTGGTGAAAAATCTGCTAGCAGCGGTTCCCCAAAATCGCATACTTGGTAGTCCACCAGTGTTCATTTCTCCACCCACCACATCCAAGACCTCAAGGGCATGATTCTCACCCATCCACCACTGGTACAATCATATAACCACAAAGGCAGCCATCTAGAGGCCAAAATTGGGCTGCTACCATCACATGCTTCGCTTGTAATGAGAAGGGGCACTATGCGAGTAATTGCCCACAAAAGAAGCCACTAGCGACTAGTCCTGAGCCCCAAAATACTCCATATCATTCTCAAGGTCTAGAAGGTGGACGTGAAGGCCACCAAGGAGGTCGGCCAACCCCTTAGCTAGCACATGGCCATGGTAGTGGCCATCTCAACCATGTGACCACCGAAGAACCAAGTAACGCACCCAATGTGGTGCTGGGTATGTTTTCTTGTGCACTCAGCCCCCACCTTGGTTTTATTTGATTCCACTCATTCATTCATATCCGTGAGATTTGTTGAGAAAGAAAAGATCAAAGTTAACTATCTAAACAACATGTTAATCTATACACCTAGGTCCATCATGAGAGCAAAACTTATAAGCTTGGGAGTTAGAATTGTGATCAATGGGTTAGAATTCAAGGGTGATCTAATCAACATTAAATCACTAGGGCTTTATTTCATCCTCAACATGGATTGGCTATCCAAGAACAAGGGGCACATTGATTGTGTTACCTGAGTTTTCTCTTTGGTCAATTCCGATAGTGTTCATGTCACATAGTCCTTTGATCAAGCCTCTACCTTGCAGTAGCCATCCCTCCACACTCTCAATTTTGGAGGTGCTTCAAGTGCCTGTTGTATGTGATTATCTGAATATCTTTCCAGAGGAGCTACTAGGCATGCCTTTAGACCGGGACATGGATTTCATCATTGATCTTCTACCTAGGACAACACCTATCTCCGAACATCTTTATTGTATGCCCCCAGATGAGTTGGTTAAATCAAAGAAACAACTCAAGGAAAAGCTAGACAGAGGTTTCATCCACCCTAGCTCGTCAACATGGGGAAGTCTGGTGTTTTTGTCAAGAAGAAAGATAGTAGTCTCCAAATGTGTGTGGACTACCGGTTACTGAATGAAGTCACCATCATGAACAAGTATCTGCTCCTGTGAATCAATGACTTCTTTGATCAAATAAGCAGTGATCAGGTCCTCTCAAAAATTTACTTGAGCCTTGGCTACTTCCAACTCAAAATCTGACTAGAAGACATCCCAAAGACTACCTTTACCACTCACTATGGTTTGTACGAGTACAGTGTGGTTTATATTGGACTTACTAATGCACCTGTTACTTTCATGAATCTTATGAATAAGGTGTTCATAGAGTACTTGGACAAATTCATAGTAGTACTGTTGATGACACCCTCATCTATTCTAAAGGTGAAGAGGAGCACAAGCTTCAACTGTGCAAGGTGCTCGACAAACTCCATGAGCTTCAACTTTTTGTGAAGTTTAGCAATTGCAAGTTTTGGTTAAAGGAAGTTGGCTTCCTAGGCCATGTCCTTTTCAAAGGAGGCATCACTGTTGATTTGAGTAAGGTTAAAGATTTGAAGTTTTCATAGTCTTGCTGGTTACTATCATCGGTTTATCGAGAACTTCTCCAGAATTACTACGCTAATGATCGAATTACTCAAGAAGGAGAAGAAATTTGAGTGGTCATCAGCTTGTGAAGCAAGTTTCCAAGAGATAAAACAAAGTCTCACGGCAGCCCTAGTACTCACATTGCCCAACATACACAAGAGCTTTGATTTATATTGCGATGCATCCCATTAAGGCCTCAGTTGTGTGTTGATGCAATAGGGCAAGGTTGTGGCCTATGCTTCTGTAACATCCTCAATATCGGCCTTTTTCCTAAAAGTTAATTTAAATTAATTAAATTCAAAATTTGGATTTTCCATGGTGTTCTAATTAACCTGGCATCCATATCCTTCTGAAATTGGAGTTCAAACCTTAATCGTCCGCAAAATCAAAATTCTCAATTCCGGTCCATATTCGAAATTTCACCCGAGTTCCAAAATGCTCTAAAAATCTCAAAATTCAAAGAATTAGGTTCCAAATATTCTAAAATGTTTTTGGGAATTTTTCCATGATTTTTGGAATCTCTTTGCTATTTTATCTCTCGCGGCCTTGCATCAAAATCAGTATTTTCGTTCCGGAATAATCTAAATTCCAAATTTCATCAAAATTCAGTGAAACTAATTTTATTGGGTTCCAAATAATCTCTAGTATTTTTAGGAATTTTTCCAGGATTTTTAGATTATTTTTGCTATTTTATTCCTTGCGCTTTTGTTCCTTCATTTCTTCCAACCAATGAGAAAGTGACACGTGTCCAGCACTGTTCATCTTCCTCAATAGACCAGCACTGTTCACGCATCTGTTCCTGTTCTTCCCTTTTGCAAGCTCCAACTTCAATCATTCATATCTTCCATTATACTGCACCAAAACGCGTGGGATTTGAAGCGTTGCGACGGCGTTGTAATGGAGATTGATTATCCCACCATTGCTTATCCCGAAATCAAGCGAAACGGTCGCTGCAATCAAATCTTTGCCGTTTCTTGTTTTAGCCATAACTTTTCGTTTCTTCGTCTCTCCGAGCGTGTGAGTACTCCAAACGTGCGTATCGACGTCCTCTACACCGTGCTCACCTTGCCCCTTTGGTTCTATGTCGTTTGCCAACACAAAACTCAAGAAAACAGTACGCCCGGCGTCCTCCAAAGACATCGGCGAGCCATCTTTTACTCCGGTGAGTTTTCCGGCGAACCAACCGCGTCAGTTTGTGCCTTTTGCTTCCGTGATTACAACAATTTAATTGGATTTGATTTTCGTTGCAGTTTGACCCCGAATTTCAAGTTTGTTCGTCGTCGGCCGTCGCTCCGTTCGTCGTCGATTTCTCCCGTTTGGGTACGAACCAATTCAATTCCTTGCAACCGTAGACTCCCATCGATGCTAGCTATCCAGTGCTCACCTCAGTTTCGAGAAATATGACATTTTTATATGATTTGGTCGTCATGCCACCCGGGTCGTTTTTGGTGTCGCCGGACTCGTCGCCTCCGGCCACCGTTCGTCGCGCCGTCACTTGCTCCGGCACGACGTCGTCGTCCTCTTTCCATTCCACCCCTCGCCGACTTCCGCCGTGCCTCCTAACTCCGGCACCATGGATGGAACCTTTGTTCTGTGCATGAGGTAGACGAGGGTACTGTAGCGAAGCTACAGTGCCATTTCGTATTTTTCGGATTTAATTAATCCGATAGTATTCAAATAATTATTTCTCCTCCGTCGTAACTCCAAATCAAGCGATTCCAATTACTAAATTCATCTAAATTCATCCTCTATCTGCCAGTATTTTTATTATAATTTTTAGTTTTTTTAAAATTTATTTTATTCTTTTCATGCTCTGTTTTGCGCGTAGTCGAAGATGCGGTCGTCGTCGCCAACGAGGGAGAAGACTTTCAGAGTAGCGCATCGCACCTCGTCGACGAAGGCAAGTCGTAGTCCTTTGATCATGTTGAACCTATGCTTGCAAAGTTATTTTGTTTTGTTCAAGCGCATGCTATTTGTGTATCAATGCTAGTTCCTGGGAGTAGCTATTCACCTGATTGCCAGTACACCACCTTGATTATTGAATTGCCATATATCCATTGTTAACCTTAGGTGGGAACATTACTAGTTGGACATAAGCATAATACCAACATTGGGTTATCATAGCTATGCTTAGCCATGCTTAGTTCATATCACATAAGAATTAATGTTAATCTTGACTTAATGAGATATGGAATTGTGGCCGTTGGCCGCTGTTGTAAAACTTGTTGTACCATGGTAGGGGATGCTATTGGTCTTGGTTGAACAAAATGTTTTTCCTTAGGCAACTGATCGTGCAGTAAAGGGGGTGCTGTCTAGCACATTGGGATGTGGTTGTCTTGCTTGAGATAATTTAAGGACTGAATCTTGTGCGCCATTGAACTGGGCCTAACCGTGCAACCACAAGTCTGGTATGGGACAGACCTAGCTGATTAATTTGCAATGTCTAGTCTTAAGTACTGCCAAATGTTGGTGTGGGTTCCGGGTTCGACGGGTAGATTCACAAGGATCAAGAGGGGCCCCGAGGGGTGAAACCTTAGAGGGCAGTACTGAGTTTAGACATGCATTGTAAAGGCTTTGTCATGATATCTCTGCGACACACCAAAGGAAGTGTGTTATTACCGGTTGCGCCAAGAGATGTTCATGTCTTGTGGGTAAAGCTGTACAACCTCTGCAGAGTGTAAAACTATTAGAATAGCCGTGTCTGCGGTCATGGACAAGCCCGGGAATTTCACATGGGGTATAGAGTGTTTTCTTGAAATGTGGAATTGTTGGGATGGGAACGGGGAGTTCACTATTGTTTTGTTGTCTAAAGCTATACTGTTGAATTGTGTGGTTGATATTTGTTTCGAATGATGTAGGGTGATGCCTCGTCATTCTGTTCATGTTGTCTACCATTGATTTACCAGTTATTTAATATTGTTTTTATCAACATGCCTTCAATCTATTTACTGTATTCAATTCAAATTATTGCTTTCTGCAAATAAACCATATGACTATCCTTTGTCAAGCCGTGCATGAATATATTGCATCATTTCCCTACGGCTTGTTGAGTACGTGTTGTACTCACGGCTTTATGCCCATGTTGTTCAGTTGCTGAGGATGGACCAGGTAATGAATATCAAGAGGAGGAGTACTACGAAGACTACGTCGATTAAGAAGACGTTTCCCAGACGATTGCCTGTGGCGTGTCGAATGGGCTAAGTTATCTTATTTCCGCTGCAATAGTTTTATTTGTTTCTTCAGCCGTGAGGCATTGATGTATGAACCTTGACCATAAGGTCGCTTACTTTATTCAGTACTATTTTACTTCTTCTTAGTTATTTCGATGTATGGAATGATATGTCATCTATGTTTTCACTGGGTGCACTAGCGTGATCCTGGACTGGTGCAGAATACCCAGAGGGTTTCGGATTTGCATATCCGGGTCCCGACAGAGATGGTATCAGAGCCATATCGACTGTAGGTCGCTCTCTTAGTTAGCATGGTCTTCAAAATTATTCTCTAAAAACAAACCAACAAATTGGTATTTAATAGTTTGTCTCCTCTCATCTTATTCTCAGCTTCTTATTCCTCTCCTTTGCTGAAATATTGCTTTGAAAATTTAACTTGATCTTATCTCATGAAATTTCTCAAACCCCAAGCATCTGCAAGGAATCAAATCAAGGGAGACGATGATCAAGCTGTCAAAGAGTATGTCAGAAAAGACTACCATATAAGATAGGTTTGTGGTGCTCTATGAGTTTGAGCATACCATTTCTTTTCAGTGTAGCTATGTATAGTCTGCGCATACTAGGATTTTCGTTGCTTGTGTGCCGGGTATGTTGTACACTTGCTTCCAGCATGGTGTTACAACCATACCTTAGTTGGAATCTTTTATTGCATCTTTATTTTGTAGCCTTTTTCGGCTATGTCCTTGGTTGGCCTTTGTTCTTGGGTATTACCTTCTCCCCTAGATGACCTTACCACTTGTCTATTGCTTTTCCTCTTACCTATCAAACCCTTGTGCTGCGTCGCAGATGGTTGACACTTGTTCTAGAGTCGGTCCCAGTTCGCCAGTGGATGCCAATGCTAATGCTAGTGCCAGCGCCAAACCGCCGCCACCTTCTACAGTGTCGGATCAGAACTTGGGACATTTTCTGGCAGCCCAGACACAACTCATGAATACAATGATGCAGAATATGAACAACATAATGAATCAACAGAACCAGACTGCAGTTGCTCTAGCCAACTTGTTAAACCAGCAGAATCAAGCTGCAGCTGCACCTCCTCCAGCTCGCTCGCAGTCCAAGCTAGCAGAATTCATGAGGACTCGTCCGCCTACCTACTTCAACTCTTCAGAACCCTTGGATGCAGATGATTGGATCTGTTCTATTGAGAAGAAGCTTGCAATTTGCTCAGTGCCGCCCTTGATGACCCCCAAACCATCACTTGGTTCTGATTTAAGTTTATGAACCAAGGCCACCCCGAAGTTAAGATATTAATCGGAGGGGTAGAATTCCTAGCTAACCTCATTGTCTTAGACACCAAGTCCCTAGATGTGATCTTAGGAATGGATTGGCTCTCCAAGAACCAGGCAGTTTTGGATTGTGGAAATAGAGAAATCACATTAACTAGTCCAGACGGAGTTAAGTTAAAGTTTCAAGCTGCCGCAGATCAGACCGAAGGGATAAAAGTTTGTAGTGCCAAAGGAATAAATTTGGAAGATGTGCCAATTACTAGAGTTTTTCCTGATGTGTTTCCAGATGAGTTGCCCGGGATGCCACCGAATAGAGATATAGAGTTCTTGATTGAGCTAGTTCCTGGAACGCCACCCATTTGTAAGAGACCGTACAGGATGCCTGCTAATGAGTTAGCCGAAGTGAAGAGGCAGATTAAAGAGCTGCAAGATCAAGGTTTTGTTAGACCAAGTTCTTCACCATGGGGAGCCCCAGTTCTTCTAGTAGAAAAGAAAGATGGAACTCAGAGGATGTGTGTGGATTATCGTGCTCTAAATGAGGTCACCATCAAGAATAAGTACCCTCTGCCAAGAATTGATGATTTGTTTGACCAGCTTCAAGGAGCAAGAGTGTTCTCAAAAATTGACTTGAGGTCAGGTTACCGTAAGATGAAGATTCATAAGGAGGATATCCCCAAAACAGCTTTCGTGACTCGGTATGGACAGTATGAGTATACCGTGATGTCTTTTGGTTTGACCAATGCTCCCGCCTATTTCATGACCCTGATGAATAAAGTATTTATGGAATATCTAGACAAGTTTGTCATTGTCTTCATTGATAACATTCTGGTCTGTTCCAAGAGTGAGGCAGAACATGAGGATCACTTGCGGAAAGTATTGACGAAGCTAAGAGAACATCAACTCTATGCCAAGTTCAGTAAATGTGAATTTTGGGTGAAGGAAGTTGCTTTCCTAGGTCATGTTATATCAGCGGAAGGAGTCGTTGTTGACCCGGGTAAAGTTCGAGATGTGCTCAATTGGGAGTCGCCCAAGACGGTAACCCAAGTCAGAAGTTCCCTTAGAATGGCAGGATATTATCGCCGTTTCATATAAGGTTTTTCTAGAAAAGTTAGACCGCTCACTCAGCTTTTGAAAAAGGAGAAGAAATTTGCTTGGACATCAGAGTGTGAGCGAAGTTTTCAAGAACTAAAGAAGTGATTGACAACTGCCCCAGTGTCTATTTTGCCCGATATCAAAAAGGATTTTGAGATATTCTGTGATGCATCCCGTCAAGGACTCGGTTGTGTGCTGATGCAAGATAAGAAGGTTGTGGCATATGCTTCGCGTCAACTAAGACCACATGAAGTCAACTATCCGACCCATGATTTGGAATTGGCTGCCGTAGTGCATGCTTTAAAGATTTGGCGCCATTACCTCATCGGTAATCGCTGTGAGATTTATACGGATCACAAGAGCCTGAAGTACATTTTTACTCAATCTGATCTCAATATGAGGCAAAGAAGATGGTTAGAGTTGATCAAGGATTATGACATTGGTATTCATTATCATCCAGGCAAAGCCAATGTCGTAGCTGATGCTGAGTAGAAAGAGTTACTGCAATACCCTGATGATTAAAAAAAGTCAGCCAGCTCTCTATGAGGAATTTCAGAAGCTTAGTCTAGAAGTGGTTCAAGAGGTTACTTGGCTACTTTGGAAGTGCGTCCAACGCTGGAAGATCAGATTCGTAAAGCCCAAGTTGATGATGCTGATATCAAAGAGATCAAGAGTAATATGAAGAAAGGAAAAGCCCTAGGTTTCACCGAGGATGAAAGAGGTACCATTTGGTAAGAGAATCGTATCTGTGTACCTGATCAGAAAGAGCTCAAGGAGCTGTTACTCAAAGAAGCGCATGAGACTTTGTACTCCATTCACCCTGGAAGTACCAAGATGTATCAAGACCTCAAGGAAAGGTATTGGTGGCCAAGCATGAAGCGTGAGATTGCAGAATATGTTGCTCTTTGTGATGTCTGCCAGAAGGTCAAAGCCGAGCATCAGAGACCAGTAGGATTGCTTCAACCATTGTTGATTCCTGAATGGAAATGGGAAGAAATTGGTATGGATTTTATTACCGGACTTCCTAAGACCCAAGCAGGTTATGATTCGATCTAGGTGATAGTGGATCGATTGACTAAGGTAGCTCACTTTATTCCAGTTAACACTACCTACACCGGAGATAAATTGGCAGAATTATATATGTCAAGGATTGTCAGTCTTCATGGAGTGCCTAAGAAGATTGTCTCCGATAGAGGAACCCAGTTTACCTCTCGTTTTTGGCAAAGTTTGCATGAAGCTATGGGAACTCATCTCAGGTTCAGTACTGCCTATCACCCTCAAACTGATGGACAGACAGAGCGAGTGAATCAGATTCTTGAGGATATGCTAAGAGCCTGTGCCTTAACCTATGGTGCTAAGTGGGACAAGTGTTTGCCCTATGCAGAGTTTTCTTACAATAACAGTTATCAGGCCAGCCTGCAAATGTCTCCTTTCGAAGCCTTATATGGCAGAAAATGCAGAACCCCTCTCAATTGGAAAGAGACTGGAGAAAGACAGTTATTTGGTCCTGCCATATTGCAAGAAGCTGAAGAGCAAGTGCAGTTAATTCGAGACAAGTTGAAGATAGCTCAAAGCAGACAGAAGAGTTATGCAGATAATCGTCGCCGAGATTTGAGTTTTGAACCCAATGATTATGTGTATCTTAGAGTCACCCCACTCAAAGGAGTTAAGAGATTTCAAGTAAAAGGAAAGCTTGCCCCTAGATATGTGGGACCGTTCAAAGTTCTGGAACGAAGAGGAGAAGTTGCTTATAAACTCGAGTTGCCTCAGTCTTTCGCTGGAATCCATGATGTGTTCTACGTGTCACAATTGAAGAAGTGCCTGCGAGTGCCAGAAGAACAGATGCCATTGGAAGCCATCGATTTGCAAGAGGATCTCACCTACAAGGAGCAGCCAGTGAAGATTTTGGAAGTTGCAGAACGCATCACCAGAAGCAAGATCATCCGTTTCTGCAAAGTCCAGTGGAGCAATCATTCGGAAGATGAAGCCACTTGGGAGCGAGAAGAGGATCTGAAGTCCGAGTTTCCCCACCTATTCTCTAGCCAGTCCGAATCTCGGGGTCGAGATTCCATTTAAGGGGGGAGGTTTGTAACATCCTCAATATCGGCCTTTTTCCTAAAAGTTAATTTAAATTAATTAAATTCAAAATTTGGATTTTCCATGGTGTTCTAATTAACCTGGCATCCATATCCTTCTGAAATTGGAGTTCAAACCTTAATCGTCCGCAAAATCAAAATTCTCAATTCCGGTCCATATTCGAAATTTCACCCGAGTTCCAAAATGCTCTAAAAATCTCAAAATTCAAAGAATTAGGTTCCAAATATTCTAAAATGTTTTTGGGAATTTTTCCATGATTTTTGGAATCTCTTTGCTATTTTATCTCTCGCGCCTTGCATCAAAATCAGATTTTCGTTCCGGAATAATCTAAATTCCAAATTTCATCAAAATTCAGTGAAACTAATTTTATTGGGTTCCAAATAATCTCTAGTATTTTTAGGAATTTTTCCAGGATTTTTAGATTATTTTTGCTATTTTATTCCTTGCGCTTTTGTTCCTTCATTTCTTCCAACCAATGAGAAAGTGACACGTGTCCAGCACTGTTCATCTTCCTCAATAGACCAGCACTGTTCACGCATCTGTTCCTGTTCTTCCTTTTTGCAAGCTCCAACTTCAATCATTCATATCTTTCATTATACTGCACCAAAACGCGTGGGATTTGAAGCGTTACGACGGCGTTGTAATGGAGATTGATTATCCCACTTTGTGCCTTTTGCTTCCGTGATCACAACCATTCAGTTGGATTTGATTTTCGTTGCAGTTTGACCCCGAATTTCAAGTTTGTTCGTCGTCGGCCGTCGCTCCGTTCGTCGTCGATTTCTCCCGTTTGGGTACGAACCAATTCAATTCCTTGCAACCGTAGACTCCCCTCGATGCTAGCTGTCCGGTGCTCACCTTAGTTTCGAGAAATATGGCATTTTTATATGTTTTGGTCGTCATGCCACCCGGGTCGTTTTTGGTGTCGCCGGACTCGTCGCCACCGGCCACCGTTCGTCGCGCCGTCACTTGCCCTGGCACCGCGTCGTCGTCCTCTTTCCATTCCACCCCTCGCCGGCTTCCGCCGTGCCTCCTAACTCCGGTACCACGGATGGAACCTTTGTTCTGTGCATGACGTAGACGAGGGTACTGTAGCAAAGCTACAGTGCTATTTCGTATTTTTCGGATTTAATTAATCCGACAGCATTCAAACAATTATTTCTCCTCCGTCGTAACTCCGAATCAAGCGATTCCAATTGCTAAATTCATCTAAATTCATCCTCTATCTGCCAGTATTTTTATTTATAATTTTTAATTTTTTTTAAATTTATTTTATTCTTTTCGTGCTCCGTTTTACGTGTAGTCGAAGAAGCGGTCGTCGTCGCCAACGAGGGAGAAGACTTGCAGAGTAGCGCATCGCACCTCGTCGACGAAGGCAAGTCGTAGTCCTTTGATCATGTTGAACCTATGCTTGCAAAATTATTTTGTTTTGTACAAGCGCATGCTATTTGTGTATCAATGCTAGTTCCTGGGAGTAGCTATTCACCTGATTGCCAGTACGCCACCTTGATTATTGAAATGCCATATATCCATTGTTAACCTTAGGTGGGAACATTACTAGTTGGACATAATCATAATACCAACATTGGGTTATCATAGCTATGCTTAGCCATGCTTAGTTGTCCGATGGGATTCATATCATATAAGAATTAATGTTAATCTTGACTTAATGAGATATGGAATTGTGGCCGTTGGCCGCTGTTGTAAAACTTGTTGTACCATGGCAGGGGATGCTATTGGTCTTGGTTGAACAAAATGTTTTTCCTCAGGCAACTGATCGTGCAGTAAAGGGGGTGCTGTCTAGCACATTGGGATGTGGTTGTCTTACTTGAGATAATTTAAGGACTTAATCTTGTGCGCCATTGAACTGGGCCTAACCGTGTAACCACAAGTCTGGTATGGGACATACCTAGCTGATTAATTTGCAATGTCTAGTCTTAAGTACTACCAAATGTTGGTGTGGGTTCCGGGTTAGACGGGTAGATTCACAAGGCTCAAGAGGGGGCCCCGAGGGGTGAAACCTTAGAGGGCAGTACTGAGTTTAGACATGCATTGTAAAGGCTTTGTCATGATATCTCTGCGACACACCAAAGGAAGTGTGTTATTACCGGTTGCGCCAAGAGATGTTCATGTCTTGTGGGTAAATCTGTACAACCTCTGCAGAGTGTAAAACTATTCGAATAGCCATGTCCGTGGTCATGGACAAGCCCGGGAATTTCACACGGGGTATAGAGAGTTTTCTTGAAATGTGGAATTGTTGGGATGGGAACGGGGAGTTCACTATTGTTTTGTTGTCTAAAGCTATACTGTTGAATTGTGTGGTTGATACTTGTTTCGAATGATATAGGGTGATGCCTCGTCATTCTGCTCATGTTGTCTACCATTGATTTACCAGTTATTTAATATTGTTTTATCAACATGCCTTCAATCTATTTACTGTATTCAATTCAAGTTATTGCTTTCTGCAAATAAACCATATGACTATCCTTTCTCAAGCCGTGTATGAATATATTGCATCATTTCCCTACGGTTTGTTGAGTACGTGTTGTACTCACGGCTTTATGCCCATGTTGTTCAGTTGCTGAGGAAGGACTAGGTAATGAATATCAAGAGGAGGAGTACTACGAAGACTACGTCGACTAAGAAGGCGTTTCCCAGACCATTGCCTGTGGCATGTCGAATGGGCTAAGTTATCTTATTTCCGCTGCAATAGTTTTATTTGTTTCTTCAGCCGTGAGGCATTGATGTATGAACCTTGACCATAAGGTCGCTTACTTTATTCAGTACTATTTTACTTCTTCTTAGTTATTTCGATGTATGGAATGATATGTCATCTATGTTTTCACTGGGTGCACTAGCGTGATCCTGGACTGGTGCAGAATACCCAAAGGGTTTCGGATTTGGATATCCGGGTCCCGACAGCTTCACACTAATTAAAGCCTCATGAAGTCAATTATCCCACTCATGACTTAAAGTTAGCTGTTGTCATTTATGCTCTCAAGATATGGCAGCATTACCTTATCAGCAACCGATGTGAAATATACACCAATCACAAAAGTTTGAAATAATTCTTTTATCCAATTAGATCTGAACCTTAGGTAGTGAAGATGGCTTGAGCTAATCAAGGATTATGATCTGGGCATCCATTATCACTCTAAAAAGGAAATGTAGTGGCCGATGCACTTAGTCGGAAATGACACACCGTCAATACCACTATTTTTATTGATCAGTTGGAACTACTTGAAGAAATTTGCAAACCCAACTTGGTATTGGTTGAAAAGGGTTATGTTGTAGCCTTGACCCTAAAACCAACTCTTGAATCACAAATTAAAGCCACTCAGCTCAAGGGCAAGGGAGTGGCTGAATTTAAGTGTAGGACGAAAGAGAACGTGCAATCAAGATTCTCTGAGAACGCCAAAAGGTTGGTCATGAGTGGACAATAAATTTGTGTTCCAAATGGCCAAATAATCAAAGAAATGATCCTAAAAGAAGCTCATGAATCTACTCTTTCAATCCATCCTAGGAGCACAAGATATACCAAGACCTCCAAGAAATGTTCTGGTGGTGCCGTGCACATTGCTATTTGTGATGTGTGCTAATGCATTAAAGTAGAGCACGAGCAACCAATTGGGATGCTCCAACCCTTGCGAATTCTTGAATAGAAATGGGATGAAGTTGGCACAGATTTTTTCACCGACTTACCGAATACGTCGAACAGGCATGACTCTATATGGGTTATGTTGACTGTTTGACTAAGGTGGACCATTTTATTCCAGTACATATATCTTATAATAGGGCCAAACTCATTGAACTCTATATGAACAATATTGTTTGACTATATGGTGTTCCTAAGGTCATCATTTCTGACCGTGGGCCGCAATTCACATCTCGGTTCTAGGAAAGCTCACACAAACTCCACGGAACTAAGCTATTCTTCAGCATGGCCTTCCATCCCCAAACGGGAGGGCAAACTAAAAGAAAAAATTAGGTCTTTGAAAGATATGTTGAGAGCTTGCGTGCTATCCTATAACATGAGTTGGAAGAAATGCTTGGCGTTTGCTGAGTTTTCTTACAACAATAGCTTTCAAAGAAGTTTCCAAATGTCGCTCTTCAAAGCACATTATGGAAGGAAGTGTAGAACACCTCTATTTTTGTCTGAAGTAAGTGAAAGACAATTCTTTGTACTAGCCCTAATCCGAGAGGCTGAAGACCTTGTTAGACTAATAAGAAGTCGCTAGAAAGAGGCGTAGTAACAACAAAAGAGCTATGCTGACAACCGCTGCCACAAGTTGAGTTTTGAGGTGAATGATTTTGTTTAACTCAAGGACTCACCGCTGCATGGCACTTGATGATTTCGTGTCCATGGGAAATTGGCTCCTCAATGTATTGGTCCATAAAGGATCCTTACGAAAAGAGGTGAAGTGGCACATCAACTAGAACTTCCACATGAACTCTCACATGTGCACGATATATTCCATGTTTCCCAGCTAAAGAAGTGCTTTCGAGGTCTCACCGAACTCACTCATTTAGATACCATGATTTGCAATCTGATCTCTCATATTGCGAATATCCAATTCGCATCCTTGACGAAGCCAAGAGTCATACTCGAAACCATATCATGAAGATATTCAAAGTCTAGTGGAGTAACCACACCAAAGAAGAGGCCACTTGAGAATGTGTAGACCGCCTAAGAGCCAAATTTCCCTACTTCTTCAAGGGCTAGTTAATCTCAATGATGAGATTATTTTAAGGGGGTAGTTTTGTAATAGCCCAGAAAATATAAAAACATTGTAAATCAAATTAGGATGCTTTTCAATGCATTTTTGGGAATTTCCACTGAATTTAATTGTTTAGAGTTTATTTGGAACATTTGCTTTCTTTTTCTCTATTTTAGGGCACTCTAAAGAAACTAATAAAAGTTCCAAGTAACCTAACTAGGGAAATAATTCTATAAAATGCTACAAGATCTGAGATGAAAAAAATATGAATTTTAAAAAAAAATTCACAAAATTTGGTGCCTTAAAAATTCAATTGTAGTTCAAAAATAGTAAATTTATTGAATTATAGTTTAAAAACTACAATAGAGAAATGAGTGAAACCAAATAAAATGAAAATCACATTCATTAGTCTATCTACACAAAATTTTCTATAATTTGCTCACTTCTTAAGACAACTTTGCATAGTCACAAAAAGCCAAGCCAAAAAGGGCGAAATATGCACTACTACAGTGCATGTGCAGAACGTTCGATGAAATGCGAACTTGCCGCCATCGCTACTATCATGTCGTGCTGCCCTCCGACCGTGTATGAGAAGTTGCCCCCATCTCTTGTAACCTCATGCTGTCATGCCCTCGCCCCTCTCCATCCCTCTCTTTGCCCATGCCACATAGGAGACCGGCATTGCCACGCACAGGCATGCAAAGTTCATGTGCCAAGTGGCCATCACTAGTTCCCCTTTCCAACTCCACTGCCCACACCATTGCCTCACCTGCTCAGCATGTCTCGCCATAAAGTTGACCAAGAGTTCACTTGTAGCCCCTGCTCGCTCGCACCTTGCCCATCCTTCGTCTAGAGCTTGCCAAGCTCAAGACAAGGCCAGTGAGCTTGTCTCTATGACATCCCCACCGGGTGATCTCTTCAGTCAATTCGCCTTGCCACGAGTCATCATTTGGTCCCCTAATTCCTCATCTATCTTTGATTTTCAATTCAAATCAGCCTAGCTACCACTACTTCGACCACTTTCTTCCCGCCTTTGGCCGCACGTTGCGAGCCCAGCCTGCAGCTCTACCACCTCTCAAAAGTATTCATCCCGTCTCCCCTTCGCACCCTCAAGCTCACCACACTCATTCGAGCCTGCGTGGCCTTCTTCCTCACTCTCATCCGAGACCACCACTGTACTCTGCTTCTCTACATCGTCAGCCTTCTTGCTAGTGCACAACCACAGCTAGCTAGTGACCTGGAACCACTACGGCTCCCAGGTGCTCACCATGCCCTTTGTTGGCTGGCTCTGCCACTCCTTCGCTACTAGCAGTCTCCCCTGAGCTGTTCTCTGTTTACTACCATTAACACGCAGGCCCGAGTCGTCAATCTCCCATGTTCTCACCCTCACACGGGCGCTGACAGCAAGACCTGGAAGTCTAGCAGCAAAAGGAATTTAAAAACATGCTGAAAAGGGAATGTGCTTTGTGTAAAGGAAAACATATTTTCCATTTTCGGGAGTTTTCATTTTTCCAATGATTTTTGTAAACCCTAGATTATTCAATTGTGCATAACATTTGCATCTTAGTCCCAAATTAAATGAAACAAAATTTTAAATTCATGTTAAATCATTTAGTTTCAGAATATGTGAAAACATTTTGAATTTGATTACTAGGTAATTTTGAAATTGAAATTTAGAGTAAAGTCCTAAAATATGCCATATACAAGATTTTTGAAATATTATAAGAATTGAATGAAACTAGATTTTTTGTAATTTTTGGGTCATAAGCAACTCAAATAAACAAAAATATTTGAATTTCAATTTGTTTTAGAGCCATTTTCTAAGAAAAATAGTTTCAATAGGTTGAATGTTTAAATAATCATAACTTAAGCAAAAGAGCTCCAAATTGAGTGTAATCACTTTCTATATGCCTTTAATGTAGTAAACTACCAAGATATAAAAAAATACTAAGGGTGAATTATTGAGTTTGTACAAGTTATGCCACCTAGAGATTAAATGGTTTAATAGTAATCTAAATAATTTTAGCCTCTTGAATTTGTAAATACTCACATACGTAAATATAATTTTAGCCTCTAGAATTTGAAAAATAGGAATAACACATTTATTAGAATCAAGGAGTCATGCCTTTGAATTGGCCCAAAGTTGTCTTACGACCGAATGCTATACATGAACCAAACTGCGAAAATAGGACTAAAGGGACTGTTATTCATAAAACAATAACTACATAACCCTAAAGGCTCCCTCAACTCCTTTAGTATAATTTAATTTGGTTTTCCATCTAATTTATTTTTTCCCTTAATAATGATTTGTTGTTTGCTAGTGGCCATGCTTCTTGTTGAACAACGAGTAGACACCGACAATTTAGGAATCATTGACGACGACAATGCCTACGATCCAAATCATGTACCATACAATGATCGGCAAGGCAAGCACCCACCTTTTATCATATTGATCCCACTATTTTATGAAATTTATGTTGTTTTACCAAATGTTATTTGCATGCATGTATGTTCATACTAAAATTGCTATGTTGTGGGTACCGATAGATACTTTCCTCCTGCGGGACCAAGTGATCCCTAACGATGATGCCTCAGCCGAGAAAATTGCACGCAATGCCAAATGCTATACTCTGTTAGGTGGGGACCTATATCACCGGAGTAGAAACGGAATTCTTCTGAAGTGCATCACTCGGGAAGAGGGGAGCAATTTGCTCTCCGATATCCATGGAGGCATGTGCGGGAGCCATATATCTAGTCGGTCGCTGGTCGACAAAGTGTTCCGCCAAGGATTTTATTGGCCTACTACCCTCCAGGATGCTTGCGAGCTTGTGAGGAAATGCGAAGCATGCCAATTCTTCGCCAAGCAAATCCATCGACCAGCCCAAGCTCTGCAAACCATCCCGCTCTCTTGGCTGTTCGCGGTCTGGGGGCTAGATATCCTAGGCCCATTCCCGCGGGCCACAAGGGGCTCCACCCATCTGTTCGTCGCCATCAACAAGTTTACCAAGTGGGTTGAAACCTAAGCAGTAGTGCCATCACAGCTTCCGCTGCTATCAAGTTCATTCACGAAATCTTCACCCGTTTTGGAGTCTCCAATCGCATCATCACGGACAACGGCACTCAATTCACCAGCACGGCATTCATGGAATTTTGTGATGAGATGGGCACTAAGGTATGCTTTGCTTCAGTGGCCCATCCGAGAAGTAATGGCCAAGCGGAGCGCGCCAACGCGCTGGTATTGAGGGGCTTCAAGATCAGAGCATTTGATCGGCTCCACAAGCGGGGGGCGCGGTGGACAGAAGAACTCCCGACTGTGCTGTGGTCGCTTTGAACCACACCCAATCAGGCGACTGGAGAAACACCTTTCTTTCTGGTCTACGGTGCAGAAGCTGTCCTTTTGTCCGAGCTGTCGCTCGGATCCCCGCGCGTTTCGGCGTTCAGCAAGGAAGGCCAAGAAGACCACCGCGGGGAAGAAGTCAACCTTTTGGAGGAGGTGCGCGACCGGGCGGCCCTGCGTGCCGCCCGGTATTAGCAAAGTCTCAGGCGGTACCACGCCACCCTGGTCCACAAGAGAACACTGGCAGTGTGTGACCTGGTCTTGCGCAGAATCCAGACGCATGCCGGGCGCCACAAACTGTCTCCCCTGTGGGAGGGCCCCTTTAAGGTGGTCTTAGTATCTCGATCCGGGGCGATCCGGTTGGCCACTGAGGACGGTCAAGAGCTGGTGAACTCCCACAACCTGGAGTTGTTGCAAAAATTTTATCTCGAAGAACTGTAAGTACTTGGTAGTTCGCTCCGATCAACTGCAAGGGTGGGCTCTCCCCTATCTGATCGGCGACTGCTGAAGGTCAGTGAAGTCGTTTGCCTTAAAGGCTTTTGCTTTATCTTCCCTATTTGTACCTTGGTGGGTAGTATCTCGTGTGGGTGTCATTAGTACCGACAGTGTGGCCTCTCCTTGTTGATATGCAGTAACACCCGGCGTTCGCGTCGGGCAGGGACGGGCGACCTGGAGCGCGAGTGCGGCACGGTGCTTCAATGCGGCTAGTGCACCTTGGGTTGCCACTGCGAACATCGCAGACCCAAAACCACTTCTGGGAACTTGCTACCTTGACACGCAACACCGCGGGCTGGTTTCGAGAGAAATCACAAGGGCTTAAGTTCCAAAAGAAAGGGACCATGACAAACCCGTGCAGGGACTTATGTTCTTTTGGTCTATTTCCCGCATGCCCTACGTAACATCTACTTGTATTTTCAGTGGCTGCGTACAATTACAGATGAAGTGCTGATGCACTGGTCTAATTTAAACATTCTAGATGGCACCATGACGAGCCTAGGGGCTGGTCGCCCAACAGCTGGATCAAGATAGGTTGTTTGCAATGAGCATTATCAACCTGTCTTCGATATTTGCGCCCTGTTGGGTCCAGTTGTGCGTGGTTATCACCGGCGCCGGTAACCTGATGGCTCCTTGCTGATAAAGGGAGATGCCTAGCGTTTGCATCGCGCGAGGACGGGCGACCAGGAGCTCGAGTGCGGCACGGTGCTTCAATGCGGCTAGCGCACCTCGGGTTGCCACCGCGAACACCGCAGGCCCAAAACCACTCCTGGGAACCTGCTGCCTTGTCGCGCAGTGCTGCGGTCTGGTTTCAAGAGATCACTAGAATCTATGTTCCGGAAGAGCAGGGGCTAGTGACAACCTCGCACAGGGACTTAAGACTCTATTTGTCTACATTCTGCATGTCCCGCGTAACTTTTGTTTGCGTTAGTAGCGGCTGCTTGCAATCACCCAAGAAGCGCCGGAGTATTGACCTAACCTAAGCGTTCAGGTTTGCATCACGGCGAGATTGGGGGCTGGTCGCCCAGTGGTTAAGTTGAGCAAACGCACCAAGACACAGACAAACACCTATGCAGGTAAAGTCAAAAGACTTCAATTTCATTGTGATTACTAAGATAATTTTTGAATATAGAAAGACAAAACAAGAAAAAGAAAAAGTAAAGGAAACAAGGGAAGTGGCCCGGGCCATCAGTTGTCGTTGGCAACTTGGATGTGCTCGTTGTCCTCCTCGACTTCTGCCTCCGCCACCGCCGTGTCGAGGTCTGGGTCCTCCACTGTCATCAGCCCGGCGACGTGCTCCGCGGCCTCGCACTCGCGCGCCTGCGCCTGGGTCTCGTCTCCCTCAATGCCGTCCACGATGGCTATCGGGTCGAAGGAGGTGTCACGGCTGGCGCAGCACGCTAGCACGAACGTCGCGGTGGCAACCGCGACTTTCCGCCCTTCTCGGGTAGAGCGAGCGGCCAAGGCGGTGGGCAAAGCCGCTGAGGGCTTCGGCGACCCGAGTGATGCCATGGGCGTACTGCAGGGCCGAAGGCTCCAGCGGCTCGCGGAGGTCCACCCCCAGTGGCCTAGGGACCTCGCCATGCGCTGGTAAGCTGGCGAAGCATGACGACGAGGTTGTGCAGCATGCGGCGCAGCTCATCCACCACTTGCTTCTGCGCCGCCTCAGCCTCCTGCGCTCGGGCGAGTAGGGCCGCTCCAGTTGCCCTCTCCTGGGATAGCAGTGCCTCCCCCTTCTCCCTCGCTTGCATCAGCTCCTCGCGCAGTGCCGCTATCTGCTGCGACATTTGTGCTTCGCGCTGGATGGCTGCTGCGAGGAGGGCACCTGAGGATGCGTGTGCCTCGCCAAGTTCGGCGAGCAGAGCACCCAAGCCAGAGGCACGAGCCGTGAGGACGACCGGAGTAGGGTGGGCATGAGCGCTGGTGCCGACGACGTCCACTTAGGCCGCTTCGGAGGCGCCGGGTGGCCCCTGGGCGGACGTCCCCGCTGCGGGCGTCAACTTGGCCGAAGCACCTTGGGGGCCACCCTTGGAGGTGACTGGAAGATGAAGGAGGCCACCGGAAGCGTGAGGCCGCCCTGACGGGCAGTGGCGGCAACCCTTGTCACCGATGGAGTCGGTGTCGTAGGAGGTGGCGCTGTTGAGGTCGGTGCTGGTGGAGCCGGTGCCGCATGAGTTGGCATCGGTGAAGCCGGCACCGGAGCAACGGTGGCGGATGTCGTCGCCCCTGATGAAGATGACATCACTCCTGGAGCACATTGAGGAGCGGCAGGGTCGGTGGCGCCTGGAGTTTGGTCCTCGGTGCGGGGCCTCTTGGGGTCCGCACCCGTGACGTCCGGAGCGCACGGCCGCTTGCCTGCGTTCCGATCGTCAGCTGGGGCCAGGTCCCTGATCACCAAGGGACCGCGGGTCGGCAGCATTGAAGGACCGGTGGAGTCCATCGCTGGAAATAGCTTGATGATCTGGAGGCACTCCGTGGACTCTAGATCGCAGAGCGGCCGGGCCCTAGTATGGAAATTTGGGACGCTCGGCATTGACGGGAGTAGTCCAGACAGCCATTTGGAGATGGCGGGGCCATCCAAGTTCCCTGCGCCTGGTGGAAAAAGGAAGACAAGACTGTTGGTTGGCGACGACCACAAAAGAAGATATGTATTCATGAGAAGAATAAAGAACTTACGGCAGCCGGCTGATGCGGGCCGCCATCATCAGGAGTTCCGCCGTCTCCTCGACGAGTGAGCTCCAACTCTCGTAGGCTTCCGCTTGCGCGCTGGGGATCCCAAGAGCGTCAACCCCGCTGTAGTCGCCGGCGTAGAGCCAGTCGCTCTACCACAACTTCCAGTTGGACTTCGGGTGGAGGGGAATGTAGTGGGGGGCCAACCCGTCGCGGAGACGGAAATGGTAGCTCCCCACGATCCCGCCGTCGGAGGAGCTGCGAAGGATGTAGAAGTAGCGGAAGAGAGGAAGGTTGGGCGCTACCCCTACGAACATTCCGCAGAGGTACGCGAAGGTGGAGAGAATGAGAATAGAATTGGGAGTAAGATGAAGTTGGTGGATTTCATAAAAATGGAGGACGGTGAGGAAGAATTCAGAGAAAAGCGGCACCAAGCCCGCCAGTAGTCCCCAGGCGAAGACGACGATCTCCCCGAGTTGGCTTTGTAGCGCGAGGGTTCCATGGCGAAGGTGGAGGGAATCCTCGGGCGCGATTTTGGAACGCAACGCCACCCTCTCCCTATCAATTGAAGAAGATGGAAAGGGTTGCGCCATTGGAGCAAAAGCAAGGTCTCTAGACAAGGAAGTTGAAAGGGCGAAGGACAAAGTGCGGAGGAATAAAAAAGAGCGTGAACCGCTGGTCATGGGTGCGTGTATATATAGGCCCCTCACATAGACGGTTCGTGAACAGGCACGACGTTTTGGGTCCTGAGAAAAATCGACAGAAGTGGGGAGGATCGAGACGGCCGTGTGCTCAGAAGTGGTGGGTCCATCCAGGAACACACCGACATTAAATGAGGCCAAAAAGAAACTGGCGCGCGTTCCAGGATGGACCCGGGGGATACTGTCAGCGTACTTTACACCAGGGTACCCTCTCCGCCGCAGATAAGTAAGACCACATGGCGGCCTGGCGAGCAGGCGGGCGAATTAGGCCCCACTCGTTGGGCGAGCGACCCACGTGGCGGCCTGACGAGCAGGCGGGCGATCAGGCCCCTCTCACCGGGCGCCGACCCATGTGGCTGCATGGCGAGCAGGTAGGCGAATCAGGCCCCTCTCGTTGGGCGCCGGCCCATGTGGCGGCCTGGCGAGCAGGCGGGCGGTTAGGCCCCTCTCGCCGGGCGAGCAGCCCACGTGGTGTCCTGGCCAGCAGGCGAGCGATAAGGCCCCTTTCGCCGGGTGTCGGCCCACGTAGCGGCTTGGCAAGTAGGCGGGTGGTCAGGCCCCTCTCGTCGGGCGAGCGGCCCACGTGGTGGCCTAACGAGCAGGCAGGCGATAAGGCCCCTCTCGCCAGGTGTCGGCCTGGCAAGCAGGCCGCTCTCGCCGGGCGTTGGCCCACGTGGTGGCCTGGCGAGCAGCCCACGTGGTGGCCTACCGAGCAAGCGGGTGATCAGGCCCCTCTCGACGAGCATCGGTCCACGTGGCGGTCTGGCGAGCAGACGGGCGCTCAGGCCCCTCTCGCCGGGCCACGCAGGCGGACAAAAAGAATGAGGAGAAGGCTTCACCTCGAAGTCTCCTTCCCCTGACACGCTATGTCAGAACCATTGATTGCGAAGAATTCTGCTATCGACACGACGACGGCCCATCCCTCTAACGCCTCACACCTAACCCGTCGTAGGAAAGTCACATCCTGGGTGGACCGGGCGAAGCCATACAGCGACATTAAATGGGGTTTGAAGGACAAGGCTACAATGATGGGTGTAATAAATGAGTCATGGATCAGTATGATATGGCTACAGTGATGGGTGTAATAAATGAATCATAGATCAGTATGATGTCACCTTCTCACCTACCTGAGCCAGCCTAGTCTATATAAGGGAGCTCTAGTGCATGGAAGAAGGGGGATTCCCGAAAGGAAGAAAAAGAGTGTCTCTGGTGGGACTGACTAGAAACCAAGACTTAGAGAGAAAAAAAGAGAAGAACAAATTGAAAAGAGCATTGTAACCGCCTCAATATTCATCAACAAAGATCTAGCAGGATGTAGTGCTGTTACCCACACTGGGGGCCCGAACCTGGGTACATCGGTGTGTTCTTTGATCTGTTGATCCTCGGGGTCCCTCGCGCGAGAGTCATTAGGGTGTCTGACTACGAAAACACCCTCTACTGAACCTTAATCTCCATCCTGGGAGACACCCTGTCCGTCGACAGGGTCCTGTCCGGCAAAATACGCCAACAACGTTCATCAAATGGATGTTAAGACAGCTTTCCTTAATAGAGAATTGGAAGAAGAAATCTATATGGAACAACCAGATGGCTATGTGATTACTGGACAGGAAAACAAAGTGTGCAAATTATTAAAATCCTTGTATGGTCTAAAGCAAGCACCTAAGCAATGGCTTGAAAAGTTTGATAAAACTTTGACATCTACTGGTTTTACTGTTAATGAGTTAGATAAGTGTGTATACTATTATTATGGTAGGGATCAAGGTGTTATTTTGTGTTTATATGTTGATGACATACTTATATTTGGGACAAACACTGCTGTAATTGACGAGGTCAAAACTTTCTTATCTCGATGCTTTGATTTGAAAGACTTAGAAGAGGCAAATGTTATTCTGAATATTAAATTGATAAAGAGTGAGGACGGGATCATTTTGCACCAATCCCATTATACTGAGAAAATATTGAGTCAATTCGGCTTTGAGAATTGGAAAATTTCCCCAACACCTTATGATTCGAGTGTTAAGCTTTGGAAAAATCAAGGGTTAGGGAAAGATCAATTGAGATATTCACAAATTATTGGGTCTCTTATGTATCTAGCTGGTGCCACAAGACCTGATATCTCATTTGCTATGAGCAAATTAAGCTGGTTTACATCCAACCCAAGAGATGATCATTAGGAGGCACTTGACAGAGTGTTGCGCTACTTGAGAGGCACATCATCTTACGGAATTCACTATACTGGGTATCCATCTATTGTAGAAGGTTATAATGATTCCAATTGGATCTCTGATACGGATGAGATCACAACTACAAGTGGTTATGTTTTTACCTTAGTTGGTGCTACAGTTTCATGGAGGTCTTACAAATAGACCATATTGACGAGGTCAATCATGGAAGCTGAACATGTAGCACTAAACATAGCCACTGTTGAGGTTGAATGGCTTAGAGAGCCACTGTTGGACTTGCCATTGGTTGAGAAACCAATACCACCGATCCTAATGTACTATGATAACCAAACAGAGTTGACTAAGGTTATGAGTACTAAGGATGACATGAAGTCCTCCAGACATGTGAAGCTTAGGCTCAAAACTATCAGAAAATTAAGAAACTCTGGAGTTATTGCTGTGAATTATATTCGTACTGAGAAAAATCTCACAGATCCTTTTACAAAAGGACTTGCAAGGAAGGTGATTTCCATTGCATCTGTGGACATGGGCATGAGGTCCACTTGAGTTACACCACAATAGTAACCCATTTCTTTCTGATCAGAGATCCCGTGAATTAGGAAATGTGAAAAACAAGTTGCTGTTGTAACATGGGAGTACATATTATTAAATTGTACCATATCCTAATAGTACTCTCCACTGTATGGAAGGTTGGCTTAAATACTTATTGTATTCTAAAGTCAGAGGAAATAAAAAAAAGGTATTGGTCTACAGGATGCCTATAATGAATACACCTACTTGAGCATAACTGTGAGGTCACAGTTCACGAGGATTAGGCATTCTCTAGAAAGCTCATAAGCAGATAAGGGAGCATGACCATATAACACTCTGTTTACGTGTTGTTTATTGGTAGCCTAGTATCAGTTGTGATTTTCAGATGAAATATGATCACGAAAAGCTGTGAGTTCAAGGCATAGTCCATTCATCAGCTGTGAGAGGATGAACCATGCTAATCTAGGTGCAAATTCAACCCGTACGCAACTTACACCAAAAGACTGGTATATTAACAACACTTCAGTACAATGATCTTTATTATCTTTTCTGTTGTTTGATTTGGAATTGGTGGGGGATTGTTACAAATTGGCCCATTGGGTGGCCCATTTCCTTTAATTCGAAAGCATACATGGTTTAGTATCATATTGCCTAGCCAAGTGGAGGTTAGACAACTTAAAAGGTGGAGTTCTTTCCACCTTTTGAGTAATGACACTTGGCATAAGAATAGCATAGGGTGGATAGTGGCTAAACACACACACGCATGCGTATTCGCGTATTTTCGGATGAAAATTCACGTGACTTGTTACTTGCGACGAGCGACCGCGCCACGTCGTAATGTGTCTCCTGGCACTTTGAATTCACCTTTTATTTTGCTGAACCTTGCAATTATCCCTCCATTCAATCTGTTGAAATGAGATTTAAACATCTGTTTTAATTCAGTGTCATTATGCAGTTAGTTACTTGTGAGCTAATTGACATTATGCAATCAGTTACTAGTAATTGCCGCATTCAAATTGTCAGTTACTAGTAATTGTCATATTTAACTAACATAATGTAGTCAGTTACTAGTGCATGTCTATATGAACTCCTGGAGACGTCTAGGATGTGGATACTGAATTCTCCTCCATTCTTTCTCCTCTCTGAATTGCTGTACTATTGAGTTGAGCTGTTAAACCTCGCCGGCATTCCTTCTTGGCGTGCACTGTAGGGAGGGTGAGCGATATCTCTAAGCCATTGCCGCAGAGTTCACCTGCACAGGGCATCAATAAGGTTTCTGTGCAGCGTATCAGCGTGACTGCTTTGCTTCTTTCGCGACATCGACTATTTCCACGACTGCATCTATGTTGCGCTGCCTTCTGTTCTTTAGTAAGCCCGATAATAAGTCGTTCGTGTGTTCAACCGACTCCGTGAAAATACAATTATTGGGATATTCTGAAGTATAATGTATTGCCTGCTATTTTATGTATCTCTAGTCTTTTGTTATCTTTGACTCAAAATAAAATTTGGAATAAAAATATTGCGTCTATTTCCAACATTATGTTAATTTGGTTGAATTTCACAGGTCTTTAATAAAAACTGTACAAAGTATAGATTAAGACACGCGGTCTGGCCCGCCAGGACACGCAAAGGTGGATGGCAAGCTATAAAAATAATTCTTTTTCTGATTTATTCTTACTAGGCTTATGCCCATGAACATCAGCTAAGGTTTTGCAGTCCTCGTGTACCCAAGTTGGTGCTTCTCTCATACACCATCATGCACTGCACGCAAGTATCTTCACCTCGCATACCGTACGTCCTCTCTCGCCTCCTTCTCGGTATTAACAAAAATTTTACTAATTAAAATAGAATTAACACCACATTGAACGTTTACTTTGTTGTTCCGTTGAGAATTGAAATACCGTCTGGTGTAGATGGGGTGTAATCTGGCTGTATCATTATTTAATTATTAGCATCCTGTGAATGGAAATTCTGTCATGCCAGTAATTGGAATGGACTGCCAGAGAGGCTTACGCGCGCAATACAAAATGGCTGTTGGTTCAAAGTTGAACCTGAAGAATTAAAAAAATAATTAAGGAAAAATAAAGTGAAACACGATCCGTTCTGAATGATCTAAAAGATATGAGCATTATCCTTTCTGCTACTGTTTAATGTGTAGTAAGTAAGCATATATAAAAGATTACCAACTTTAGGTCTATAAAAAGAATCAATTTGATTGGTAACTAAGAAATTAATATGAGCTGCATTCCGCACCAGATGCGTACACGAGTGGCTCTGCATCTATTTGATTGGTAGATACGTAATTAATTAATAGGGGTCCTGAGATGCAATGCTCTTAATTAAGTGTGTGTCTAGGAATCACTCGGATGTTTTTTCTAAAAAAATCAGCCAAATTTTAACGCCTCTTGCAACATTTTTTTAACGCTTGTAATATGTTTTTTCCAACACGTGCAACATTTTTTTCCAGAAGTGCAACATCTGTTTTGCGCCACATTTCTACTGTTGTCGAAGAAAAATGTTGCACACGTTGGAAAAAAATATTGCAAGTGTTGAAAAAAATGTTGCAACATTTTCATTTGACAATAGTAGAAATGCGGCACAGTAAAGACATGTTGCAAGCGTTGAAAAAAATGTTGCAAGCGTTGAAAAAAAATATTGCAAGAGACTCCCAAATTTGGGTGATTTTAGCAAACAAAACATCCGAGTGATGTTTATCAAAATCTTTACGATATAAAGTGAAAGTTTCTTCCCACATCATTTCATCAAAATTACCCACCTTTGCCACTACTCTTTAATTACCCACCTTTGCCACTGTTAGTGCTCTTAATTACCCACCTTTGCCACTGTTAGTGTTCTTAATTACCCACCTTTGCCATTGCTCTTTAATTACCCACCTTTGCCATTGTTAGTGCTCTTTGCAAAAAAACTTTTTGTCGCAAATTGAGTTTTCGTTGCAACGCATGGGCACATGACTAGTCCTTAATAAAAATACAACGTGAGTAAATGCATGAGCATTTCACTTCAAAAATAAGATTATTCGTGATGATTTTATGCGTTGCGGTACATCAGTCATGTTTTTAATGCAAAATTGCAACGGTAACTGAACAGATTAGTCCGACCATTACTATTACTACGTGGCATATTTCACATGGCAGAAGGTGTCAAACATCTCCGTGAAGATGCATGCATGCATTTAAATGGAAGTAAATTGCTAGCTAGGACGGCTTTGCAAAATTAGATACAAATAATGGATACATTAATTCGGTTTCAACTATTTGATGTTGATCATTAGTAATATAAAAAATTCAAGTAGACGTGCTAGCTATGCCCTGTTTTACGCCTTTGAGAAAGGTCGTCCTATTTGCTTTATGTGCCCCACCCATTCCATGTTTCTCTACACAGCGCACAGGTAAAAGTGATCTCCTTGTAGGACTTCCCAATATTTTAGTTGTGTGTGCGGCTGTGCGCGTATGTGCACAATTTGCAACAAATCTTGGAGTGTTTCTAAATGTATTTACCTTCTCTTTTGTGAAATGTTTGAGCAGAAACAAAAACAAAATCTACCTGCAAATTTCGTTGTCTTTGTTGCAGGAACCTACATTGATATATTGTTACAGCAGTTTCTTTGAACTGGAGGACAAAAATGTGCTATATTATGACACTCTTTAAGCATTAGTCAGTTTTTGGTCGATATATGCTAGAGATTTTTAATCTGCGCTCCCTGACACTGCTGATGACGAAGAGATACTTTTTCTTATGATTTGGGTGTAAGATATTCTTTTTCCTCTAACTAGACTGGCATATTGGTTCTTTTAAAATCTTTTGTTCACCAAGCAAGGGTACAATTTTAAGTGGTTCTGTAAAACTCTGATTCCTATTTCTCCTCTCACATGGACAGCCTAAATCAAGGCTTCTTGTTAATGTTATCTCTGGTAATTGGGATGACAGAAATTATATATTAATTAATTCTTTTTTCTGTCCATGAAAATATACTGTCATTGGTCTGGACTGTCCTTTATCATTTGTTGGTTGCTATTACAAAATATTTATCGATCTTTCTCTCTAGGTGCCATCTGTACAACTTGAATAATATATTTTAGGGCCTGTGTTGATGCTACAACAACATCTAAAACCACAGTATTTGAAGCCACAACTTTCAATGCACCACTCACAAGATGCTACGATTTCTGAATACTACAGTTTGTTTTTATGGAGCTTTGAGAAATACAATGGTGTGTTTGGTAATCGTAGTATTTAGTACAGTATTTTTCTTTAATTTAAAAAGTACTTGCAGTGCTACGCAGACATATACTCCCACATGAAATTTATTATTAGAACCTCTATTTTCATACATCAAAAGATCTTATTTGGTTATGTGCATAGGATGTGCTAACTTAGGTATCTCTATAATTTTAGTCTTTTATCTATAGAATGAGAAAAAGAAGAGTACGTAGCAATTTATGGAGGAAAATAGAGATGGCATCTATAGCAGCAGCCAGCACTTCATTTCTCAGTTTATGAAAAAATAGAGGTTTTAATTGGATTTTTAAAAACTCAAAAAATACCATGTTATTCAGGAAACTATAGTTCTTAAAACCACAGTATTTGTTCCACCTGATCACTACACAATTTTCAATACTGTGGTACTTTTGAGAAAATTTGGTGTTTTTTGAAAACTCCAAAAAGTACTACGTTAATTTGTTTGTATGTTTGAGAAACAGTGAGATTTCTTTGGCTTCTGTTGGTTCTGATTAATTCCTGATCATACAGATATTTCCTCGTGTCTTTTAAATTCCAGGTAAACAGTACTGAAGTCTTTCAAGAGAAGCTTTTAAGATTCAGTTTAGCCTCTGTGGCATAAAGGACAAGGAGTGTAATTAAGTTGCGCAAGACAACACAGCACCACACTGTTTCAATTATAAATCCACTCTTAGTAAAGCACATCCACCCTACCTATGGACAAGGGAAGTGTTGCAAAACAAGACTCCAGTGGAGAGATGTTCGTCCGTAGGGTTGCAAGGTGCGGCGTAGTTCTGAAGTTTAAAGTCAGCATGTATGGAGGATTTCCCAATGAATCTCCCATATCGTCACAGGAGCTGAGCTTGAGTGACAGCGAGAGCGGAAGATATAATTTGGAAAATGTAGCTGTTAGCAACGCTGAGAACACAATCCCTTTATGGGAAAAGTCTGAGATCGGCAACAATGACTCGAAGAATGGAATCCCTTTGTTTAAGAACACAGAGTTAGAGGTCCCTGAGAAAGGAATCCATGGAGTTACTGAGGTAAACAATGTTGTCATGGAAATTAACGGAATTGCATCATTGGAAAATGTCACAAAGGATAATACCGTGATTAGGATAAATGAAATTGATTCATCAAAAAATCCTAAGGCCGACAATGCTGAGGGCGTAATCATTGGAATTGGGTCAATGGCAAATGCTGAGGCAGGCGGTGTCTGTGGTAGCGAGGCCCAGGTGTGCCATCATTGTGGCAAGAGCTTCCAGACGATCAACGCAATGAACGGACACATGGCGAGTCACCGGCGGAAGGGGTACAAGAGCCTGCGCATAAAGCCAGAACCGCCATTATCACTTGCGACAGGGAAGCATGAGTGTAAGACGATCTGGGAGGCCTCATTTACCCTAGTGAATATATCCATGGCTTCTGAGTGGCAGCCAGAGAATGTTGCCAATGCGATCGAGGTCACCAGCTCTGATGAGGAGGGCAGCTGGGACATGAAGCAGATGAGGGAAGTCGCGGAGATGTTGATAGCATTGCCTCAAACAATTAGCGAGGAGGCACCCCACAAGTCTAATCACAACAAGGCCAAGCACAGCCGGCTTGATGGTGGTGCCAGCAGTTCCAAAGGAGGTCACCAGCGCTCCTGCAAGTACGTGTGTAACAAGTGTGGGCTGTGGTTCCCAACGGGGCAGGCGCTTGGCGGGCATAAGCGTCGGCACTGGCTGGAGCAATACAGGATGATGCCACTCACTGAAGAAAACGTACAGGCATCGGCCACGCTGGCAGATGACACGTTGAAGCCACCAGGGCCGGTGGTGCTGCCGAATGATCTGAACATGCAGTCATCAATGCCGGTGGCTGGTGACACCGTGCAGTCGCCAAGGCTGGAGATGCTACCGGCTGATGATATTGTGCATCTGCCTGTGCCGATAACTGATGAGGCTCTGCAGCCACCACAGCATGATTATATTATGCAGCTGCCAGAGCCTTTTGGGATCCTTGTAGGTGCCGCAGAGGACTTGCCAGTGCCGGTGATCACACCTGAGATTCTCGGCACTAGGGACCGTGGCTTCGACCTGAATGAGCTGCCGCCGAGCGAGGATGTGGAGCCCTAAACTGGGTATTAGTTTGTTTTGAAAAGCAATGCCAGGGATGCTATGGGCTTCGACTTGTTTTCACAGGAAATGGTTTTTCATTAGGATTTTTATATTGTCTGGTACTCTGGTTTGTTTGCTGTGTTTTGATGTCGTATTTCATATTATCTACCATTGTTGGCTTTCAAACAGACCCATGAAATGCAAACTTGAATTAGAATCGAATATTCTTGGTGCTGGTTATGTTCACAAATGGTTTGCTATTTACTATCATGTTGTGGATATTGTTTAAATTCCTTTGTTGATTTTGCATGGCTTCATTAACTATCTTTCATAATATTTGATTGACTGGGTTCCTCTCATGTTCTTTTATACTCCCTCTATATCACTATTAGATGTCGCTGGAGAGTTTTGAAAAAGGATCACTATTAGATGTCGTTTAAGCTTTTTATGTGCTCTTTAGCCCATTTTACCCTCCAATTAAACACACGCTAGCTGGTAGAGTAATGTATTGCTTCAGTTATGTATTCCTAGGCGCCAAAAGCAAAAGCTGGAAAGTAGACTTTGCCAGCTTGGGAAAAAATGCACTGCCCAGGTTTCGAACTTGAGATCCATTATTTATGAGCAAAACCTCTTACCACCACACCCAAAGACCACTACTGACTTTTATGCTTTCAGGCTTTTATTTAATATGGACAAACACGTCCATATATACCATCTAATTAATAACGTCTTGGTATCACTACTACAGAATCGACCTTTCCTACCGCCCATCAAGTACGGTTGGAGTGCGAATAAACAGCGATATTTAGATCAGTCCGGTTCAACGACTCTGAACTGCGGGAAGCGATTAGTACGGTTGAAGACACGAACCGTGCGATGAGATCACATCGATGCGGTTGGTGTCACGAACCGGTACTATTTAGTGGGTGCTAAATAGTACCGGTTCGTGACACCAACCGCATCGATGAGTTATCTTATCGATGCGGTTCGTGTCTTCAACGTCGATCGAGTCCAATTAAACTTCTTCCTCCTCCGCTCTCTGCGGACCCAGATCATTCGGTCTTGCGAAAAGAACGGTGGAGTTTCGCCAAGAGCTTCAAGGAGGAGGTGCTGCCCAAAATTTCAAAATTTTGGTCATTTTACTCACAACCAAGGTAGCTAAGGTTAGTAATATCATTCCTCACTTCATTTGGTGTTAAATGGAGCCTCTTTTTTGCTTGAATTATGAAGAAAATTTGATCTTTTCCCATGATTGATCAAAGATTATGAATGTAGAGGAGGTGCTGCCCAAATTTCAAAATTTTGGTCATTTTACTCGCAACCAAGATAACTAAGGTTAGTAACATCATTCCTCACATCATTTGGTGTTAAATGGAGCCTCTTTTTGCTTGAATTATGAAAAAATTTGATCTTTTCCCATGATTGATGAAAGATTAATATGAATGTAGAGATCTAGCTTGATCTTTTCAAATAGGATACAAAAACTTATTGTGTAAGCTTAGAATTTGCTTGGATTATAATGTAGCTCGCATTTAATGTGTGGATCTAGCTTAAATTTAGGTTTTAGTTCCATCGATCGATGAAGGATGAGGTTTGGTTGCACGTAGTCGAGGGGAGAATGGTGCATGGAAATCATGGAGTTTGGGATCTTCAAATGGCAATGGTTATGTGGAAAAGAAGAAATTTAAATTCATTTGCGAATTAAAATAATATCAGAAATATGAATGGCTTTATAGAAAATATAAAATGAGTTCAATATTTGAGAAAAGTTTTCAAAAATACTTTGGAATATTTTAAACTTAGAAAATTACTTCAAGTATAATTTTGGTTTTAATTTCCATCAACAAATTATTTTTGAAAACATCATTAATTAAGTGCTAGAGATTTAGAAAAAATAAAAATAAATGATTGAATAATAATTTAGAATTTTTTAGGGTGTTACAATTTCAACAGAATTTGCAAACAAAGTCGTCATGAATTTTGTTGAAATTTTGAATCCGGACTCGATCGACCAATTCTTTTTGTAGGTTGCAAAAACTTGTTGTGTGGGTTTATATTTTGCTTGGATTATTATTTAGCTCGGATTGAAGGTGTGGATCTAGCTAATATTTAGGTTTTGGTTCAACAATTCATTATCGGAAAATGAGGTATGATTATCTTGATGTAACATAATATAGATGGACCGGCGATGGATGTACATGGATCGGCGCTCCCGGAGTTCTTGCGGGGTTTGCAAGATTTTCTTCGTCTTGCCGATGCACACACGACGTCGGGCTACATATCTGTCCATGCATAGGCGCAAGAATGAGAAGGAGTGGCCAAAATCCAGCCACCTTCACTTTCATTTGCTCACAAGAGGTTTCATGTCAAACTATACTGCTTTGGACCAAGCACGGTGAAGAAGAGATTATCTGAGGAAGGCGGTGAAGAAGAAGAGGCGGAACAACAATATCCGGACATTTGGTCAACACGGTTCTTTCGAAGATACATTGGGGAGTGTGGTGATGATGACCTAGACCAGATCTGCGTGATGGAGAGGAGAATACATCGATGAAAGACATTACGAAAAGTTCGGCGCCTATGGGAGGACCACGGAACAATTGTTGTACCCAAAGCGTCGACGGGGTAAAAAGTTGCGTACCACACTAGAACTGATGCAATGGAAGGCGACCAATGGATTGTGCGATAAGGGATTGACGAGTTGTTATGCCTCATAAAGAAGTTACTTCGAGGGGAACACTGCCGAAACTTCGTCACGATGCCAAACAAGTTATGCGCCCTTTGGGGTTGGAGGTCTGAAGATACATGCATGTCGTAATGATTGTATCCTTTATCGCAATGAGTATGAGGATTCAAAGCTTGTCCGGTGTGCAAAACTTCACGGTATAAGACCAGGCTTGATGACCCGGTGAGGTAGAGGGCGGCGTAAGAAGAAGAGACCTCTGCTAAGGTGGTGTGGTATTTCCTGTAATCCCCGGTTGAAGCATTTATTTGCGAACAAAGCGCATGCCAGATGATCTTGTTGGCACAAGGAAGACCGTAAGGACGACGGAAGGCTAAGGCACCTTCTCGATGGCTCTCGGTGGAGGAAAGTCGATAGAACATACCCGGACTTTCTTGAGGATGCAAGGAACATAAGGTTTGGGTTGAGTACGGATGGGATGAACCCGTTCGGCGATATGAGCAGCGATCCACAAAGACTTGGCCCGTGACTCTATGTATCTACAACCTTCCTCCTTGGTCGTGTATGAAGCGGAGGTACATTATGATGCCATTGCTTATCCAAGGCCGAAGCAACCTGGAAGCGACATTGATGTGTACCTCAAACCGTTGGTTGAAGATCTGTTAACAACTGTGGAGCGATGGTATCGTGTATGGGATGAGTACAAAAGAGCACTTCACTCTCGTGCATTGCTATTCGTAACCATCAATGGTAGCCTGCACTTGGTAATCTATCGGGCCTATCTATCAAAGGATATAAAGCACGCATCCTTTGCTTAGAGGATACGGACAGCAAGTACCTAAAAACTTTCGAAAGGTTGTGTACATGGGCCACCGTAGGTTCCTCCATATGAAGGACCCGTTCACGGAGGAAGGGTGAGAATTTTGATGGGACGGAAGAGAAGCGTAAAGCCCATGCATCGCGATGGGGACGCTTGTATTTTCTTTGGTAAAGGATCTGAAAGTAGTTTTTGGAAAAGGTCTGGTAGCAAACTGTCCCGGTGAACAAGGTCACACGAAGGTCATTTGGAAGAAGAAGTCAATATTTTGGGACTTACCTTACTGGAAAGACTTAGAGGTCCGCCACTCTTTGGACTTCATGCATATCACGAAGAATGTCTGCGTGAACCTACTAGGTTTCCTAGATATGTACGGTAAGTCAAAAGATACACTTCAAGCACGAAAGGACCTCTGACTATTGGGACTCGGGAATGACCTACATCCAAAAAAGAGAGAAAGGACAACATTACCTCCACCCCATGAGCTACACTCGAGCAAGGAAGAAAAAAAACATGATTAAGTTCTTGAGCAGTGTGAAGGTCCCTTGTGGATACTCCTCGAACATAAGGAGACTCATAAACATGAAAGAGAATAAAATCGTACATAAAATCCCATGATTGTCATGTGTTGATGACACTGATTGCTCGATGGCGGTGCGAGGTATTACGCAGATTGGGTACGAGGACAATCATAAAAGCGTGTTCGTTCTTCAACGCGTGTCGCAGAAGGTTATCGAGCGAATAAGTTATCTAGTCGCATGATGACATGGTCAATAGTCCAGTTAGCCTTGAGATGATCTTTCCTCCATCCTTCTTTGATATTGTGGTCCATCTCATGGTCCACATTGTTAAAGATAGAAATTCTCGGACTGTGTTCCTCCACAATATGTTCCCTTTCGAGAGGTACATGGGTATCCTAAAGAAGTATGTTAAATAACGGTCTCGCTTGAAGGCATTCATTCGCAGGTGTCAAGACAGAGGAGGTGATCGAGTTTTGTGTTAGTTACATGGATGATCTGAATCGATTGGCGTCCTGTATCACGCCATGAGGGGAGGCTACGGGGAAAAGGGACTTTAGGGAGAAAAGAATCCTATAGCGACGATCTACTTGCATTTAAACAAGCAATTTCACGGTATTGAAACAAGCAACTGTAGTTGGCTCCGTATATCTATGATCACGAAATAGTCTACGCGCCCAATACCCAGAGAAGTCAGATAAGTGGATCGCAGTTGAGCAAATGGATCATTTCGGCAGTTGGTTACAAAAGCAATTGTTGGGCAAGCAGACAGACGATGAACAATTGAAACTCTTGGCTCGAGGACCGTCCACAACAATCATATCATTTCAAGGGTATGAGATAAATGGGTACACATTTTACACGACAACCTAGGATAACAAGAGCACCAACCAAAACAGTGGCGTCCGTATAGATGCCTTGGACAAAAATGGAAAGATGGACACCTACTATGGTTTCATAGAGGAGATCTGGGAGCTGGAGTACGGGCCATTAAAAGTCCCTCTGTTTCGGTGCCAATGGGTCAAACTGACAGCCATGGATATCGATAAGTATGGTATGACAACTGTGGACCTCAAGCAAGTGGCCTATAGGGACAAACCGTTCGTGCTCGCTAATGATGTGACACAGGTATTCTATGTGATGGACATGGACAGCAAACCGAAAAAGCAGAAGGAGAAGACTAGCGAGCGATCGCCAAGGCGCCACGTGGTTCTTCCGGTAAAAGAAGGATTGTCGGAGTTGAGGCGCCACGGACGAAGAAGAGTATAATCGATTCGACGAGCTGCCTCCTTTCACGGTGGGCGTAGACATTAGTGTCCAAAATGATCTGAGAGGAATCTCCTACGTCACGCCGCGATCATAATGAAGGATCACTTGTAAAAGCAAAGTATGTTAGCAAATAAGGATTGCTTTGCTTTCTTTTGGTGTAATAGACTACTAACATACTAGTTTCTCATTCCTCTAGTGGTTTTCTGTATTTTCTGTTCAAATTGTACTAATATTTGACTAACAATATTGTTCAAAGTCCCTCTGTACTAATATAACAAGGTGACAGTTTGCAATGGAATTATAAGAGTGCAAAAATTACTTTATTTCTTACAATTTTCTATAATGTTAATTTATATTACATGGTTGGAAAAAAATATTGTAAAGACTATCTTTAAAAAAGGCCAAATAAATTTAAAGTGGTAAAAACATTTTTACAAATTATTTAATGAAACAATAGTTAAGCAGTAGATTTAAAAAAGAAATCTTAAAAAAAGGCTAAATGAATCTAAAGTGGTAAAAGCATTTTTAAAAATTATTTAATGAAACAATAGTTAAACAGTAGATTCAAAAAAAGAAATCTTAAAAAAAAGACTAAATGAATCTAAAGTGGTAAAAGCATTTTTAAAAATTATTTAATGAAACGATAGTTAAAAACAAATAAAAAAAAAGAAATAAAAGAAAAAAGCGAAAAAAGAAGGGCTAGGGGGCACGAGCGGGGTTCAAACCCGAGACCTCACGGTCGGGAGAGCCCGCGCACTCAAGCGCCTCACGCTAGCCAAGAGGGAGGAAGATTTCTTGTCGATTAGTATGGGCGCTAAGTTGTTTTGAGTCTTTTAACATCGATCCGGTTGGTGTTTTCAGCAGGATGATGTCTCTATCGATACCGGTTGGAGTATCCAGCAGATCTTGATGAGACATCGATCGATTGAATACACCAACCGACTAATAATGCACCTATAAATCCCTCCCCGCCTCCTCTTCCCCAATTTTTCTGCTCCGCCATTGTTCCCCAATCTCCTCCTCCTCCCGCTTGTTTGCAAAGACCTCCGACAGACAGGGGCGCCTCCACGACCCCACCGTGCGCCGTCCTCCTCGCCTCAAGCGACCCCCGCCGCCGTCCTCGCCTCAAAGCCTTGCCTCCGCGCCTTGCCTCCTCCATTGTTCCCCTCGGCCTTCGCCAACCCTAGGGTTTGTGCCCTCCTTACCGATGAGATCACTTGTCACTAACAGATGGTGAAAGTGTGGTTTTGCCTCATTGGTGCCCGAGTGATTGGTTTTGGTTTGGTGGTGCGAAACCATGTGGTTTTACCTCATTGGTGCCCGAGTGATTGGTTTTGGTTGCGTTCTTTGCGTTTGAGATGTCGGTGGTTGTCTCTATACATGTCCTTGCAGGGATTGGTGCTTTGTAAGTTTTCGCTTTCTCTGTGATTGCTAATCTGTCATTAGCTTGCAAAGGGGCTAGTCTTTGAGGCTTGGGGACCTTGCAAGAGTGGGATTATTGTTCGATGAAGATTGGGCTGTATTGAGACCATTTGTGACAACAACAATTTTCCACTTGACATTTAGTTGTATAGATCAATTGGTATCTAGTGATTCGATATATATATTTGTGTTATGAATCTTTCTTGTTCATGCATAATAATCATTGCGATGAGTTACGGAAGTAAGTTCTAGTAAGTTGTATGCTCCTTTTGCATTCTAGATAGGCTCACCCTGTGTTTGCTTTATATTTCCTGTCAGCTAGAATCATTTCCTTGTGTCAGCAGTATTGTTTGCATATATATATATATATATATACTGATGTCCCTTTTACTTGTCATTATTAGGCAAATCTTCAAATACTTATTCATGAGCTTGTATACTGTGACATTAGATCATGTCTCTGTTCAGTGCTTAAATGACATTGTGAGATTTCTATGTATGTGTGAGATTTCTATGTATATGTGAAGTTTGAAATGAATATGTATCATGTGAAATGAATATGTATCATGTGAATTATTCTAAGTTGTCAAGTGCTGGAAAAGTTGTTTCATTTTCACTAAAGTAATGTTGTCACAAATTGGTCAATGATCTTTGTCCCTAGTAGCGAGGGCGGTCTTTAAGGCAGCCCGTTATCTCGAGAACAATACAAAATTGACAACTTGAGCACTATGCTAGTTGTGATGTCCCTTTTACTTGTCATTATTAGGCAAATCTTCAAATACTTATTCATGAGCTTGTATACTGTGACATTAGATCATGTCTCTGTTCAGTTCTTGAATGACATTGTGAGATTTCTATGTATGTGTGAGATTTCTATGTATATGTGAAGTTTGAAATGAATATGTATCATGTGAAATGAATATGTATCATGTGAATTATTCTAATTTTTGGTGAATTTTGAAATTTCTATTTTTATTGATCAGTTTCTATGTATATGTGAGATTTCTATGTATGTGTGAGATTTCTATGTATATGTGAAGTTTGAAAATGTATATGTATCATGTCAAATGAATATGTATCATGTGAATTATTCTAAGTTGTCAAGTGCTGGAAAAGTTGTTTCATTTTCACTAAAGTAATGTTGTCACAAATTGGTCAATGATCTTTGTCCCTAGTGACGAGGACGGTCTTTAAGGCAACCCGTTATCTGAGAACAATACAAAATTGACAACTTGAGCACTATGCTAGTTGTGATGTCCCTTTTACTTGTCATTATTAGGCAAATCTTCAAATACTTATTCATGAGCTTGTATCTTGTGACATTAGATCATGTCTCATTCGATTCTTGAATGACATTGTGAGATTTCTATGTATGTGTGAGATTTCTATGTATATGTGAAGTTTGAAATGAATATGTATCATGTGAAATGAATATGTATCATGTGAATTATTCTAATTTTTGGTGAATTTTGAAATTTCTATTTTTATTGATCAGTTTCTATGTATATGTGAGATTTCTATGTATGTGTGAGATTTCTATGTATATGTGAAGTTTGAAAATGAATATGTATCATGTGAAATGAATATGTATCATGTGAATTATTCTAAGTTGTCAAGTGCTGGAAAAGTTGTTTCATTTTCACTAAAGTAATGTTGTCACAAATTGGTCAATGATCTTTGTCCCTAGTGACGAGGACGGTCTTTAAGGCAACCCGTTATCTGAGAACAATACAAAATTGACAACTTGAGCACTATGCTAGTTGTGATGTCCCTTTTACTTGTCATTATTAGGCCAATCTTCAAATACTTATTCATGAGCTTGTATACTGTGACATTAGATCATGTCTCTGTTCAGTGCTTGAATGACATTGTGAGATTTCTATGTATGTGTGAGATTTCTATGTATATGTGAAGTTTGAAATGAATATGTATCATGTGAAATGAATATGTATCATGTGAATTATTCTAATTTTTGGTGAATTTTGAAATTTCTATTTTTATTGATCAGTTTCTATGTATATGTGAGATTTCTATGTATGTGTGAGATTTCTATGTATATGTGAAGTTTGAAAATGTATATGTATCATGTCAAATGAATATGTATCATGTGAATTATTCTAAGTTGTCAAGTGCTGGAAAAGTTGTTTCATTTTCACTAAAGTAATGTTGTCACAAATTGGTCAATGATCTTTGTCCCTAGTGACGAGGACGGTCTTTAAGGCAGCCCGTTATCTGAGAACAATACAAAATTGACAACTTGAGCACTATGCTAGTTGTGATGTCCCTTTTACTTGTCATTATTAGGCAAATCTTCAAATACTTATTCATGAGCTTGTATACTGTGACATTAGATCATGTCTCTGTTCAGTGCTTGAATGACATTGTGAGATTTCTATGTATGTGTGAGATTTCTATGTATATGTGAAGTTTGAAATGAATATGTATCATGTGAAATGAATATGTATCATGTGAATTATTCTAATTTTTGGTGAATTTTGAAATTTCTATTTTTATTGATCAGTTTCTATGTATATGTGAGATTTCTATGTATGTGTGAGATTTCTATGTATATGTGAAGTTTGAAAATGAATATGTATCATGTGAAATGAATATGTATCATGTGAATTATTCTAAGTTGTCAAGTGCTGGAAAAGTTGTTTCATTTTCACTAAAGTAATGTTGTCACAAATTGGTCAATGATCTTTGTCCCTAGTGACGAGGACGGTCTTTAAGGCAACCCGTTATCTGAGAACAATACAAAATTGACAACTTGAGCACTATGCTAGTTGTGATGTCCCTTTTACTTGTCATTATTAGGCCAATCTTCAAATACTTATTCATGAGCTTGTATACTGTGACATTAGATCATGTCTCTGTTCAGTGCTTGAATGACATTGTGAGATTTCTATGTATGTGTGAGATTTCTATGTATATGTGAAGTTTGAAATGAATATGTATCATGTGAATTATTCTAATTTTTGGTGAATTTTGAAATTTCTATTTTTATTGATCTGTTTCTATGTATATGTGAGATTTCTATGTATGTGTGAGATTTCTATGTATATGTGAAGTTTGAAAATGTATATGTATCATGTCAAATGAATATGTATCATGTGAATTATTCTAAGTTGTCAAGTCTTTGGAAAAGTTGTTTCATTTTCACTAAAGTAATGTTGTCACAAATTGGTCAATGATCTTTGTCCCTAGTAGCGAGGGCGGTCTTTAAGGCAACCCGTTATCGAGAACAATACAAAATTGACAACTTGAGCACTATGCTAGTTGTGATGTCCCTTTTACTTGTCATTATTAGGCAAATCTTCAAATACTTATTCATGAGCTTGTATACTGTGACATTAGATCATGTCTCTGTTCGGTGCTTGAATGACATTGTGAGATTTCTATGTATGTGTGAGATTTCTATGTATATGTGAAGTTTGAAATGAATATGTATCATGTGAATTATTCTAATTTTTGGTGAATTTTGAAATTTCTATTTTTATTGATCAGTTTCTATGTATATGTGAGATTTCTATGTATGTGTGAGATTTCTATGTATATGTGAAGTTTGAAAATGAATATGTATCATGTGAAATGAATATGTATCATGTGAATTATTCTAAGTTGTCAAGTCTTTGGAAAAGTTGTTTCATTTTCACTAAAGTAATGTTGTCACAAATTGGTCAATGATCTTTGTCCCTAGTGCGAGGGCGGTCTTTAAGGCAACCCGTTATCTGAGAACAATACAAAATTGACAACTTGAGCACTATGCTAGTTGTGATGTCCCTTTTACTTGTCATTATTAGGCCAATCTTCAAATACTTATTCATGAGCTTGTATCTTGTGACATTAGATCATGTCTCATTCGATGCTTGAATGACATTGTGAGATTTCTATGTATGTGTGAGATTTCTATGTATATGTGAAGTTTGAAATGAATATGTATCATGTGAAATGAATATGTATCATGTGAATTATTCTAATTTTTGGTGAATTTTGAAATTTCTATTTTTATTGATCAGTTTCTATGTATATGTGAGATTTCTATGTATGTGTGAGATTTCTATGTATATGTGAAGTTTGAAAATGTATATGTATCATGTCAAATGAATATGTATCATGTGAATTATTCTAAGTTGTCAAGTGCTGGAAAAGTTGTTTCATTTTCACTAAAGTAATGTTGTCACAAATTGGTCAATGATCTTTGTCCCTAGTGACGAGGACGGTCTTTAAGGCAACCCGTTATCGAGAACAATACAAAATTGACAACTTGAGCACTATGCTAGTTGTGATGTCCCTTTTACTTGTCATTATTAGGCAAATCTTCAAATACTTATTCATGAGCTTGTATACTGTGACATTAGATCATGTCTCTGTTCAGTGCTTGAATGACATTGTGAGATTTCTATGTATGTGTGAGATTTCTATGTATATGTGAAGTTTGAAATGAATATGTATCATGTGAATTATTCTAATTTTTGGTGAATTTTGAAATTTCTATTTTTATTGATCAGTTTCTATGTATATGTGAGATTTCTATGTATGTGTGAGATTTCTATGTATATGTGAAGTTTGAAAATGAATATGTATCATGTGAAATGAATATGTATCATGTGAATTATTCTAAGTTGTCAAGTGCTGGAAAAGTTGTTTCATTTTCACTAAAGTAATGTTGTCACAAATTGGTCAATGATCTTTGTCCCTAGTAGCGAGGGCGGTCTTTAAGGCAACCCGTTATCTGAGAACAATACAAAATTGACAACTTGAGCACTATGCTAGTTGTGATGTCCCTTTTACTTGTCATTATTAGGCAAATCTTCAAATACTTATTCATGAGCTTGTATCTTTGTGACATTAGATCATGTCTCTGTTGATGCTTGAATGACCTTTGTGAGATTTCTATGTATGTGTGAGATTTCTATGTATATGTGAAGTTTGAAATGAATATGTATCATGTGAAATGAATATGTATCATGTGAATTATTCTAATTTGGTGAATTTTGAAATTTCTATTTTTATTGATTAGTTTCTATGTATATGTGAGATTTCTATGTATGTGTGAGATTTCTATGTATATGTGAAGTTTGAAATGTATATGTATCATGTCAAATGAATATGTATCATGTGAAATGAATATGTATCATGTGAATTATTCTAATTTCGGTGAATTTTGAAATTTCTATTTTTATTGATTAGTTTCTATGTATATGTGAGATTTCTATGTATGTGTGAGATTTCTATGTATATGTGAAGTTTGAAATGTATATGTATCATGTCAAATGAATATGTATCATGTGAATTATTCTAAGTTCAGATTCATTATATCTGAGAGTTACAAAAAGAAAATTCGACAAGTTTGAAGATCTTAAACTTGTCCGAATTTTCTCTTTTGTAACTCTCGATATAATAATTTGATCTAATTATACAAAATAAAATGAAAAAATTCATATATTCTTAAGAATATATTTGTAATAAAAATAATGAATCATTCTTATTCACACTAAAATGATTTAAAAAAAAGCCCTGCAAGTTCAAGAAGCATGGATGTCGGGAGGCGTCAGGTACTCAGGAGGCGAAGCCATGAGGAGGCGAGGCTCGCTTATCATGGACTTAGTTGATGTCTTCTTCGCGTACCACTTGTCCATAGGCTTCCTCCGCTCCTCTTCTTCATTGATCTGAGCTCGGATCAATGAAGAAAAGCTAAGAATAAATGAATTTTTTATTTTTTATTCATTCGAGATGTATATGTATCATATGAATTTTTTCTAATGTATAAGTATCATTTTAAAGTTACATGTGCACATGTTTGTAGTATGAGGTCACAACATCAATCACTTGATTTCCTCTTAACTCTAGCAAAATTACCATCGTATAGTATTTGGCGATTTACATTAGGAACATCTTGGCGTCGCCGCCCATCCTCTCTCTACCGTCTTCCACGCCGTTTTAGAGTAGTACCATCGACTTTACATGAAATGAAATCTATTTTCGTTAATTTTCGGTGATTCTTCTAGCCTAAGAAATGACGATGGGCGAAGAAGCATTTATGTTAAGTTTGATTGCGGGAAGTGATGGTCATGAGGCAATGAACTGCACCGCCACCGAGGCCAATGAGGCTGCGAGAGCACGATGAGGCGGCGAGGTAACAATCGATCACGTTCATGATTGTCGGTTCCACTACCATGCTAAGCCAATATCTTGACCCGTTCATGATTGTACCATGCTTTCAGATCGGTCAACCAGGCAGGCAATCACATCAGCGAGGTCCAAGCAAGAAGAAGAAGGCAAGACATGTTATCACCGAAGTCGGCGAGGACGGCCGACCTCTTGCACCCTCGGGGGCGCTTGGGCCGTTCAATTCGGCATGCGGCGTCCATGTTAGGGACCACGTGGCAATTAGCATAGCAAAATGGGATCAGGTCCCTCAAGATACGAAGAACATGCTTTGGAACTATGTGAAGGAGACATTCACCTTCCCCTAAGGGACCGAAGAGAAGGTGAAGAGTTACTCTCAAGAAGATGGCGGTCGCATTCCAGACTTATAAAAAGAAGCTGAACACGGAGTATATCAAGAAGAATCGAACGCCCGACTTCAACAAGCACCCAAAGTTGCAAGATCACTGGGCTGCGTTTGTGAAATACAAGACTTCGGACGAAGGTCAAAGTTTGAGTGAGAAGAATAATTTGAATGCAGAAGAAGAATTATCACCACCGACTCGTACGGTGGTTACCGCCATGCAATACCAAAATGGGAGAAGAGGGAACAGGACCTGCTAGCGAAGGGTATCGCACCCGCAACAACGGATTGGCCCGACAGAGCAAAGCATTGGTTCTATGCTCACGGCGGCGCCCTTGATGATAACGGCAATGCTGTGTTTGGGGAGGTGCTAAGAGATGTGGCGAAGGCTTATACAGTCCATCGAGAGACTTCCGGGGTAGCTTTGTGCCAAGCAGGGGAACGGCGCGCTAACAAGGGCCTTGCAAAATCGAGCATCTGGGCGTACCACGAGGCATCGGCGTTGTCCGTGGAAGGTTGGTTTCGCTCGGGACGCCGAGACCTATAGGAGTCAGGCGAGGAGCAAGGCTCGGCAGACACAATGACTTAGTGCGCTTGAAGAACGCTGAATCAAACAAATGAGAGAATGCAAGAAGAGATCCGAAGAGAGGTGCAGCTAGCCTTGAGCCAACAATTGAGAGGAGCCAAGAACCTCCAATGAATCCAGACATCATTAGCCCCTCCGGGCGTGAAGCTGCGCTTCCGGTGAAATTTGTGAGCGGACTTGGCCAAGTATCCGTGAGCGACATCGGACGGCGGACACCTTGTGAGCTGCATATCCAAGCACGGAACCTTACCTTCAAAGGCGGCCGATGGTATGGCTCACCCATTAGAGCCGGGCAGCTTATCCATGGCCAACAGATCCGTTAGGATACTCCAAGGTCTCGGTGGAGGAGGTGCGCTTGGTGCGAGGACCTTGACCTCGAAATTCCTGGAGGTGACGGGACTACGAAGCTAGGAGAGGCAGTACACAATTTCATCCTGTGGCGTAAATGGTACATAATTTTTCGAGATAACATAGACATATCCTCTCCGCGAAGAAGCCCGAGAAGAAACCCGTCTCCTCCCAAGAACCTGTTGACTCCTACACCACCTCCTGCGCATATAAGCCCGACAAGAAGCCCGTCTCCTACACCATCTCCTGCACATATAAGCCCCAAAAGAAGCCCGTCTCCTCCCAGGAAGGCGCCGACTCCTACACCACCTCCTGTGCACATAAGCGCCACAAGAAGCCCGTCTCCTCCCAAGAAGGCGCCGACCAAGGGAAAGAAGCCAGCTCGGCCAGTAGCTCCCAAGAAGACGGGGTCCTCCACCCAATCCAAGAAGCTGGCTGAACTTCCGAAGCGGCCGTATGATATGAACGATGAGGAGACCAAGAAGGTGGTAAAAGGAGAGGTAACTAAATTTCTTAGACCCAAGTCACCAGTGAAGAAGGTTCAACCTGGCACAGAAGAATTTTATAAAGGTTTAATGACTATTAAAAATTTGAAGGATAAAAAGAAATGCATCGCCAATCAAACTCTGGCGCACATTGAGTAAGGAATGCCCCAAGAAGATGTCGGTGAGGGAAGAGTAAGGAGATGCAACAATTCTTCGATGAAACTGGCCTTACCGCAAATCAAATATTAGGCACGGAAAAGATTGAGGTTGTCCAAGTAAGATGGTCATTTAAAATGGGCAGATCATTGGTCAGGAGTGAGGAGCTGCCCCAACTAACGACAAAGATGCGGCAATTTCATGAATGGTACTTGGACGCGACCAAGCATGGTCTCTGAGATGTTATTTGTCAAGTTTAAGGAACAAGATTTTTTCGCGGTGAAGGTGAATTTGTTGTTGATCGGGACTACATATATGATCTATACGAATGAGCGCCCTCGGCGTGAGCTTGATGGGTTCTTTGGACTCTGTAAGTGTCTTAATTATTTGCAAAAACTATCGTGCACTTCCTTGTACTATACTAACTTGCAAGCCTAACTAATTTCTTATGTAGCATGGAGATACAAAGATGCGAAGGATCGTATTTTCGACATAGGCTTCATGGACCCGATGAGTTATCAACAAGACAACCGTTAGAGACCACCCAAGCGAAGCAGAGACTAACATATTCAATGCGCTAATGGGTCAAAGATATAAGTCAAAGATATATCTAGCCTACTCATTTGAGTACGTGTTTTAAATACCACCTCATTCTACTCCTTTTTCATAACACGATGTTAGAACTAATTAGTTATCTCGTTGACACATCTATGTATAGTTTTCTTTGGATTCTTCTTATGATCGAGCTAGATCGTAGCTCGATCGCAATTATGGACTCATAAAGGAGACCGGTTGAAAAGTATCAAAACTTTATCGACATGCTCGTAGGTATTAATTCTTGTTTCTTTCATTATCGTACTAGCTCTATTTCCTTCAATTTGAAACAAATTCTAATCATGTACATACAATTAAGTAATCACATGTGTAGTGCATTCACACGGTTCCGTGCTAAAAGCGTGGGCGTATTCAAGGAGAAATTTGACATTGCAATTGCCTCTCATGTACGTATATCATAATGCTAGCTTTTAGTTAGTTAACTTAATTTCTTTGCATCCATTTCACGCTTTCAACTTTTTCCACATGAGATCTTGACTCAGCCGCCGGGTAACAATTTATGTGGCTACTATGTATGCGAGTTTATGCACACCCAAACCGAAGCCGGCGACCGCATGCTAAAAGGCAACAAGGGGGTGAGTAAATATAATTACTAGCTTTAATTGTGTATAGGTACTCCTTATATCTTGTACAAATTCAAGTATTGATTAGTTAATGACTTAACGATAGGTGCCTCAATATTTGGCGGAACAAGGTTGAACTCTCGCCAACACAGTGAGAGCAATCCAAGAACAACTCGTCGGCTTTATTTACGATGAGGTTGTAAATCCAAAAGCGAGTTTCACGAACCAAACTTTAACAGTGGGGCCCTTCGATAAGGACCAGTGAATTGTCGTAATTAGACATCTCTGACTAGCAAGAGCGATCTGGCGTAAAAGATACCGATGAATAGAAGGAAAAGAAATACTAAAGTTGTAATTAAAGTTGTGTACATATATAAAGTTGTGTACATATATATTGTAATACATTAGAAGAACAAATATGTGTACATATTTTAATACATTAGATGTAATTAAATTTATTAATGAATGTTCATGATTTAATTATCGGGCAAAGTGCATGATTGATTATCGTGCTTTTAATTAGTTGTGATTTAACACACACATATATATAATAGCTACGGAGAAATAGACCTATATATATACAAAACATTAGTACCGGTTGGAGAAACTAACAGTCTTCGATGAAACTCATCGATGCGGTTGGAGACACCAACCAGATCTTGATGAGGTTCTCGGGGTTCCCAATGCGCTGCCGCGTGTGAATTCGAACCGTCGCGATACTCCATCGATGCGGGTGAGTGAACAGGACCGATGCCCTTGAGCATCGATCCCGGATATTCTATACCGGTTCAAAAACCGGTACTAAAGGCAGTTTTGGACCGGGACTAAATGCCCTTTCCGTAGTAGTGTATGTGTTTTGCTGCTTAAAACGACATCTAATAGTGATATGGAGAGAGTATTTGTTTGTAATATCAGAAGTATGTATTGGGTGTGATAAAATGCACAGTCAAGTTTGCTCCCCACCAAACTTGCGTTGCTTTTAATACTTCGATGTGCTCTAATAGAGAGGGCTAGCTACCATTCATTAGTGTCGTAGCATTTTATCATGAGAAATGGTCGTAGTTCTGCATGCATGGACTATTTTACGAAGAGACCTTGGTAGAGTCACAATTTTCTAGGTTGAAGTGATCTATTCTTTTCTATAAAGAGCAAAGTTAGTCATCATTATAAATTTTGCATGAGCGGAATCCCAAGTGATCGTAGGCTCGTAGCTCATCTAAACGAGTCGCATTGTTCCAGCGCAAATTATTTTGCTCACACATCTTGACCTGTGAGAATTTGATAGGGTCTATGATTTTCTGCATAGAGATAGCTAAAGTTAATTTTTTGCAGTTCTACTTATGAACCACATTACAATAAATACTGTATCATGCGTGCATGCACCATTCCATTCCGGTAAGAATCAGCAGCTACTCCCATCGTCCAAACTCATAGGGCCTATTTTTTAAATAGTTTTGTTCATAAATATACGATGTATTTAATGTTTGAATACAAATTAGTATCATGTTCCCTTATGTCCTTAATAAATATCTAGATTTACTTGATATTATATAGCCTAGCCCAAAGCCTTGAGCTAGGCCAACTATGGACTGATTTGTAATTTTTCAAGAGATTTTAGCATTCTCGGGCTAGGCTTTCGATGTTGTGCCTCGAGCCATGGCATGGCTAGCCTGAGGCCTGTTTCCTCTGTTGCATGTATTGAATATAATTGTAACACCCCAGCGCTCAACGCACCGCGAATGCTACCAAAAACCCTTCATAACAAACGACACCTCTAAAAAAACTGAAACTGAATTTAATATCTAAACTCTTAAACCGGCTTAAAAACTAAGTCACCGAAATTTATAAAATTTCGGCATGACCTCTCTCGAACAGAGGACATCCACTCAGCAGACAAAAGAACAACAACAGTCATACGATATCATTCTAACAGGTCCTTAGATAGCCAATCACATTTTCAATCGACAATTAACCAACTACACAACGCCGATCAACACAATACAACCGCATTTATTACAACCATTTTTAACGAAACAATCAACTAGGTGGTTGGTGACCGAAGTCGTGCACGTGCTCTACTCCCATCCCGGCGTGTCAGCTTCATGGTACCTAAAACAAGAAACAACAAGCGTGAGTCCAAGATTCAGCAAAGTACACAAGCGTAACAATTCCAATTTATCGCAAGTAAAACAAGAACTTGACCATAAGAGCAAGTAAAACAAATGAAGCAACACCCGGACAATACGCATTTATACCCATTTAAAACAAAAACTTGACCAAACTAAAAAAAATCACCGCAATCAAGTCATCGACTTGATAATAAAACCATTCAACACCAAAGAAGCATTGCTTGACTCTAAATCACAACGTCTCCCGACTTAACTACCCCTCGTTGCAACTCAAACCATTTTCATCAACTGTATTTGAGTTCATGACTCGACTTCACTCCACGCTATTCATACAACATAACTAGCAGGGCAAGGAAAAGCGCTAATTCATCAAATGCAATTCAATCTCCCCTTTTTGGGTTGAGTCTATGACTCAATCTTCAATTACCATAATCACCATCCATATGACAAACCATTTACCACAGCACTCATTAATAAAGATGCAATGCACATGAATGCTCTTTCTGATGCAATGCACATGAATGCTCTCTCTCTGATGCACGTACCGGTACTGCCGAGTACCCACCCGTCGAAGTGCACCCTCACGTCCATTCCATCACGTGGAAGGTGCCTACTCTTACTGTCTCGCTCCTCTTCACCTCGATGAATGGGACTACGAGGTAGGACTTTCGTGTTCACTACGTGTGAACACAGAGGCCTGCATCAGAATGGGTCGCCTCTTCCTTTAATGAATGCACAATACAATTTACATGAATGAAGTGCAACCCTTCATTCATCGCCAACAATATCATAGCCAAAACCACATACATAAATATAGCCATGCCAATTTCTCAGATTCCTATGTCACTAGCGGTACTAGTACAAGCAGATTCGACCGTAAGGCACGTCAACTCATAACAACGTTTCTATCATGCAACTACATCCTACGGCCACCGAACCAAGTTCACACAATACACATGCAGTTAAATGCTCACATATACTACCTTTACAAAGGACTTAACCGTTTGAACCAAACTCATGTTAGTCTCAATCGCTCGAACAATATACTCACTATAATCAACCTTACTAAAAGCCTGGTCTCACCTAGAGTTCATATAATTAACAGAGCAACAATTAAATTAAGGAGCATCACATATGAACACATATCCACACTCAATAACACGGTGTACTTGCATCAATTCCCTTAACCTTTTAATCATCATAAATATTTTCATAAGAGGAAGCACTTTCTAGTTATATCCAAGCAAGACTTACCTCTTGCGTATGCATCGACAATTACTTACGCTAAGAGCAAACAATCGATTAATCCTCCTAGCCACAATCTAGGGAATGCACTTGCCTTTTACCGACGAAGAATGGAGTGGCATACGGCTGAAGCCATTCCCGACAGAACCTTCTCTGCAATTAAACAATAATCATCCAACTCAACTTTATGCACACTCGAAACACGCGACAAAAGAAAACAACTCTTTTACATAAATTCAATTAAAAAAATCATAGTCATCAATTTGAAAAGACTCTAATTGAAACATTTCATGAGTTAGCTCCTTGATATTTCTGAAGATATCATACTAGGGTTCAGAAACTGGAATTGGAAATGTCCACTATAAGGAATATGGGAATAGTCAAGAACTGAATAGTTTGGGGGTCCAAATTTCAAATAGATCACTTTGAAGCCAAAGAGTTTGATCTTTGTTTTTCAACCTCTTTCGTATTTACCAATTACATAGTTAATTCATGCCCTTAACTGCAATAATTAATTGAATGCTCAAAGTTACTTCCATCAGTGTAAACCAAGTACTTTTACATATGTATCATGTGTTAGTACTTTACAAATACCAGGTACTGGTTGAGTGGTATGCCTAGAAATATTCTATGCCATTAGTTATAGCAATACTAAATAAACATTTATATCTAATTATAATGCTGAAGAAGTATATATATATATATATATTTTTTTCTCCTTCTACAAACACTGGAGTTTGGGGTTTCATCAGACAACCATTCATCAAAAAGAGTACATGTGAAACAAACATACAAAGAAGTGTAACATAACAGTACATGCGAAAATGAGATATTCAAATGTAAATTTTTGAGTTCAAATAAAAACTTCTTTGCAAAAATACATGCAGCAATTCCATATCAAAAGACAGACCACAACCATACTCAATAGCAAAACAAATTAGAGAGAAATGAGATCATCACTTCATTCTCATGGAAACCTAGCTAAGCATTTCCTCAAACACTTGGCATGCATACTAGAAACCAACACCAAATTTCAATTTCTGTGAGTTCTCACCACAAGAAGCAAGAGGAGAGGCATTCTTCTTTGGTGGAGTGCTTTGCCGAACACTTCTGCTGCTCTTTGCCTCTTTGGTGTTCTTTTCTTTGGAGCTCCGGCAAGGGGGACGCCAAGCCAAAGGGAAGGGCGACACCGGTCTGGGGGCGTTGCCGGGGAAGCACCAGCAGGGGAGGGGCGCAGGGGGAGCAGCAGGGAGGAAGCCATGAGAGGGAGGCGGCGGTCAGTGCAGCAGGCACAAGGGCGATCGGCCAGGATCGGCCGAGGGCGCAGGAGAAGCGATCGCCAGGAGTGAGGTGCAAGGAAATCGCTGGGAGTTGAGGGTAGGGAATCGCTGGGAGCTGGGCCTTGACAGGGAAAAATCTGCCTCTAAGCAATTTCAACCACACAAAGAAGGAGAGAGAGAGAGAGGTTAGGACAGGGAGGGGAAAACAGCCAGGTGAGGAAAAATGCAAGGCTCAGCCAGGGGAAAAAAGCCAGCATTTTCAAGGGCAAGAAGGTAATTAATAAAAGCCTCTCAAGACTCCAACTGAAGCTCTCCTGATTTTTAACAAAACAAAATTCTCGATAAAACACACATCAATTAATTTCCCACAAATAGCATTACATCTGAATCAATCTGCAACAGAGAAATTTCAAACAAGGAAGCACACTGCAAAGGCTCACTAAAACTTGACGCAAAATAAACAAAGTTCAGTTGAAACCCAAATCCGATAATAACATTTTAAACTGCGAGGCGATAAAACTTTTCTCTAGAATAAATCCTTGAATCAAGAAAATGACAACATTTCTGGAAAAAACCCTGGCAAAGAAGATTTGCGATATTACACTCTTCCCCCCTTTAACAGAATTCGACCTCGAATTCTGACTACAACAAGAACACCACCAAGAACAACGAAATCTAAATACAAAACAGGGATACCCGAAACAACAAATCCAGGTACTCCTCGCGCTAGAGAAAACTTCACAACTCAAACCACGGCTCTCGCCAAATAAAAGGAGCTAGCAACTGAACTCATTTCATCCATCAACAAATCAACACTCACTCTAACTTCACAACTCACACGGTACAAAACTCAGAAGCCAGGTCTTTCTCACTAACATGGCAACTTAGACAACTCCCAAACTCAATTCTCATTTCTCTATTCAATTTCACTCACCCAACTTAAATCTCCTCTCTAAAACTCCATACCACGAATCAACCAACTCGTGATGACAAGAATAACACGAGTCACATCACTCTATTAAGCATCCAACCAAATATCATCAAAACACCCAAACTATCCGATTAGACAGTTGGGTTCCAAACTTGGATCCCCTACGAACCAAGAAGACACTGATTCCCATCTCTCCTCATTGATTAACTTTTCTAACCCAAGAGCCACACACAGAATCCTTTATTTCAACAAGTTTATAACCAATTTCGAACATATCATTATCTCTAACCAAGTAACACCGGAATTCTCTAGGAATCAAAACACAACTTTTACTTTTTCAATAGTTGCCCTTGGAAACAACAGGATCAAGAACATTCCTTACAATCGAAACGATTAGTCCAATAGAGTACAAATCCTAATCTCTCACAATATAAAATCATACTTGATCTTCTTTCATGCATGTCTCGCGCAGAAGACAACTACTCGAAGGAAAATTTTCACAACTGATCCCGCCATTTCAGATTGACCAAACATTGAATCCAACCCCATGACCCGAAGGTTCTGACAAACCTAAGAAAACAAAGCATTTAGCGACTGATTCCACCCAGTCCACCAACGACAAAGTCCCACACAACTTAGGGACATCGCGATCAAAATGATCCTCCCAAACAAGCAAAACGACGAGATCACAAATCCCTTACCCTTACAAAGACACAGAACCTCAGTCCTCACAACCAAGTCTAGCACGACACTAAACTCGACTTCTTTGTCTTCATCCAAAGAAGGCAAAACCAGAAACCGACAAAAGAATAATCAACAAATACTTAATTATTTACAGAACTAACCAATTTCCCCAACTTGAAATCAATGTAACAAAATACACAACTAGTAAAAACTCAACCGCAAAGAGGAACTTCACAAGCAGACACATAATCGAAGAGAACTCCATTCTCTTGACAGCATAAACCACTTCCTCACCTTGAGCCCTAAGGTGGAAAGCTTCACAACAACAAATCACTCGATTAAAAGCAACACAACACACTATTCCATAAGTATGCATTCTTTCTTCCTCATAGTCTTTCTTTCACTAACTCCACCACTTGGCGAACACAACTCATATGGCAATTTCAATTGCACACCAAACAAAATGCCTTAAACAACAGGCAACCTTCCAAATAATTACACCGACAACCCAATTCCAAAGGTAATTAAACCTAAGCTCATCTTACATCCCATTTTCTCTGAAATTCTTGCACCTTTAACAATAAAGAATTCAATGCTCACACTTAGCGGCTTTGGGAAGCCCCAACAAGACTTAGAAAGAATTTTATAACCACTCTTCCTTAGATCACTTTCTCTAGTAATTATCCTTTCGACTAATTACATCCGCGTTTGGAAATGTTATCACCAACATTAACAATTTCTCCCCATCAACTCACTTAACAAGTTCCTCAACCACTTGTTATTATTTCTTTGACAGATCATTTATAACCTTCTGAAAACACCATTTCTAGATCTCCACTTATAACCGTGGATCACCATGACTCACAAAATAATTCTTGCCATCTATCCAATTAGGGTCGACCACCTTATCCCAACAACATAAACATTCTACTAACCCTCTACGGGAAGATTTTCAATCAGTCTACAACTTACTCTAACTGTACTATTTTCCTTTCCAGCAAAACCATCCAAGACTTCCAAGGAAGCTCGACTCTCAAAAAGATTTAGAAAATAACAGGGTTCAAGCCTTGCCATTCAACAGGTCCCCAAACCAATCATCAAACCCCAAAATTCCACGAGGGAAAGGAGTTACACAAATCAATTCACGGAAAGGAAAAGCAAATCGATCGAATAACACTTTCCCCTGTAAAGCCCAAATCCCAAAACTTCAACTCAGAGAACGACAACACGAAGAAATCCATGTCTTTCCTCGCCATCAACCAATGAGGCGCAACACCAAAACCCCCTTTTCTTTGACTTAAACCCAAAAAGACCAAAGAAAACAACACCCAAATGACGAGCTCCATCAACTCTCCGATCTACAACAAAATAACAAAAACTCTCCTCATCCGAGGTTAAGAATCCTCCGGTGCTGGCTCTAAGCTGCCACATCGACCAACACAACTACACGATAGGGCCAACATACCATCGGCACAAAGAGTCCCACCAGACCCCACAAAACAAACTAATACTACTTCAAAATCATAGCCATCAATGATATCATAGCCTCAACAAGACTAGCATATAACATATCAACAAATATCAATATAGCATAAATCTCAAAAGAACGTTGTAACACAGTACAACGATATCCCATCCCTTCCTACTATGCATCAGAGTGTCAAATTTTAAATTAATTCGTCATTCTACATCAAGTTTTACTGTTATTGCCCTAGGGCCACATTTTAAAGGTTCAACCTAAACCATGTTTCTACCATCACATAGCAAAATTTTTAATTCATTCTAGGATTACTCACTACATTCAAGCACCACGGACCTGAAGCCCGCTCTGATACCAACTGTAACACCCCGGCGCCCAATGCACCGCGAATGCTACCAAAAACCCTTCATAACAAACGACATCTCTAAAAAAACTGAAACTGAATTTAATCTCTAAACTCTTAAACCGGCTTAAAAACTAAGTCACCGAAATTTTCAAAATTTCGGCATGACCACTCTAGAACAGAGGACATCCACTCAGCAGACAAAAGAACAATAACAGTTATACGATATCATTCTAACAGGTCCTTAGATAACCAATCACATTTTCAATCGATAATTAACCAACTACGCAACGCCGATCAACACAATACAATCGCATTTGTTACAACCATTTTTAACGAAACAATCAACTGGGTGGTTGGTGACCGAAGTCGTGCACGTGCTCTACTCCCATCCCGGCGTGTCAGCTTCAAGGTACCTAAAACAAGAAACAACAAGCGTGAGTCCAAGACTCAGCAAAGTACACAAGCATAACAATTCCAATTTATCACAAGTAAAACAAGAACTTGACCATAAGAGCAAGTAAAACAAATGAAGCAACACCCGGACAATACGCATTTATACCCATTTAAAACAAAAACTTGACCAAACTAAAAAAAATCACCGCAATCATGTCATCGACTTGATAATAAAACCATTCAACACCAAAGAAGCATTTCTAGACTCTAAATCACAACGTCTCCCGACTTAACTACCCCTCGTTGAAACTCAAACCATTTTCATCAACTGTATTTGAGTTCATGACTCGACTTCACTCCACGCTATTCATACAACATAACTAGTAGGGCAAGGAAAAGCGCTAATTCATCAAAATCAATTCAATCTCCCCTTTTTGGGTTGAGTCCACGACTCAACCTTCAATTACCATAATCACCATCCATATGACAAACCATTTACCACAGCAATCATTAATAAAGATGCAATGCACATGAATGCTCTTTCTGATGCAATGCACATGAATGCTCTCTCTCTGATGCACGTACCGGTACTGCCGAGTACCCACCCGTCGATGTGCACCCTCACGTCCATTCCATCCCGTGGAAGGTGCCTACTCTTACTGTCTCGCTCCCCTTCACCTCGATGAATGGGACTACGAGGTAGGACTTTCGTGTTCACTATGTGTGAACATAGAGGCCCGCATCAGAATGGGTCGCCTCTTCCTTTAATGAATGCACAATGCAATTTATATGAATGAAGTGCAACCCTTCATTCATCGCCAACAATAACATAGCCATAACCACATACATAAATATAGCCAAATTCTCAGATTCCTAAGTCACTAGCGGTACTAGTACAAGAAGATTCGACCGTAAGGCATGTCAACTCATAACAACGTTTCTATCATGCAACTACATCCTACGGCCACCAAACCAAGTTCACACAATACACTTGCAGTTAAATGCTCACATATACTACCTTTACAAAGGACTTAACCATTTGAACCAAACTCATGTTAGTCTCAATCTGTTGAACAATATACTCACTATAATCAACCTTACTAAAAGCTCGGTCTCACCTAGAGTTCATCTAATTAACAGAGCAACAATTAAATTAAGGAGCATCACATATGAACACACATCCACACTCAATAACACGGTGTACTTGCATCAATTCCCTTAACCTTTTAATCATCATAAACATTTTCATAAGAGGAAGCACTTTCTAGTTATATCCAAGCAAGGCTTACCTCTTGCGTATGCATCGACAATTACTTACGCTAAGAGCAAACAATCGATTAATCCTCCTAGCCACAATCTAGGGAATGCACTTGCCTTTTACCGACGAGGAATGGAGTGGCATACGGCTGAAGCCACTCCCGACAGAACCTTCTCTCCAATTAAACAATAATCATCCAACTCAACTTTATGCACACTCGAAATACGCGACAAAAGAAAACAACTCTTTTGCATAAATTCAATTAAAAAAATCATAGTCATCAATTTGAAAAGACTCTAATTGAAACATTTCATGAGTTAGCTCCTTGATATTTCTGAAGATATCATACTAGGGTTCAGAAACTCGAATTGGAAATGTCCACTATAAGGAATACAGGAATACTCAAGAACTGAATAGTTTGGGGGTCCAAATTTCAAATAGATCACTTTGAAGCCAAAGAGTTTGATCTTTGTTTTTCAACCTCTTTTGTATTTATCAATTACATAGTTAATTCATGCCCTTAACTGTAATACTTAATTGAATGCTCAAAGTTACTTCCATCAGTGTAAACCAAGTACTTTTTCATATGTATCATGCGTTAGTACTTTACAAGTACCAGGTACTGGTTGAGTGGTATGCCTGGAAATATTCTATGCCATTAGTTATAGCATTACTAAATAAACATTTATATGAAATTATAATGCTCAAGAAGTATATATATGTTTTTTCTCCTTCTACAAACACTGGAGTTTGGGGTTTCATCAGACAACCATTCAACAAAAAGAGTACATGCGAAACAAACATACAAAGAAGTGTAACATAACAGTACATGCGAAAATGAGATATTCAAATGTAAAATGTTGAGTTCACATAAAAACTTCTTTGCAAAAATACATGTAGCAATTCCATATCAAAAGACAGACCACAACCATACTCACTAGCAAAACAAATTAGAGAGAAACGAGATCATCACTTCATTCTCATGGAAACCTAGCTAAGCATTTCCTCTAACACTTGGCATGCATACTAGAAACCAACACCAAATTTCAATTTCTGTGAGTTCTCACCACAAGAAGCAAGAGGAGAGGCATTGCTACTGGTGGAGCTGCTGCCTTAGAACATTCTTCTATTCTTTGCCTCTGCTGGTGTTCTTTTCTTTGGAGCTCCGGCAAGGGGGACGCCAAGCCAAAGGGGAGGGCGACGCCTAGGAAGCACCTAAGGAGGAGGCGCAGGGGAGCAAAGGGAGGAAGCCAGAGAGGAAGGAAGATGCAGTTAGGGCTGCAGGTAAGGGCAACCGCCAGGAGTGAGGACGCAGGAGAGCATTCGCCAGGGAGCTGAGGCAACAAGGGAAATTGCCTGGGAGTTGATGGCGCAGGGGAAATCGCCTGGGAGCTGGACACTAGCAAGGGAAAAATCTGCCTCCAAGCAATTTCAGCCACACAAAGAAGGAGAGAGAGAGAGAGGTTATGAGAGGGAGGGGAAAAACAGCCAGGGGAGGAAAAATGCAAGGCTCGGCCAGGGGAAAAAAGCCAGCATTTTCAAGGGCAAGAAGGTAATTAATAAAAGCCTCTCAAGACTCCAACTGAAGCTCTCCTGATTTTTAACAAAACGAAATTCTCGATAAAACACACATCAATTAATTTCGCATAGATAGCATTCCATCTGAATCAATCTGCAACAAAGAAATTTCAAACAAGGGAGCACACCGCAAAGGCTCACTAAAACTTGACGCAAAATAAACAAAGTTCAGTTGAAACCCAAATCCGAGAATAACGTTTTAAACTGCAAGGCGACAAAACTTTTCTCCAGAATAAATCCTTGAATCAAGAAAATGAAAACATTTCTGGCAAAAACCCTGGCAAAGAAGATTTGCGATATTACAATAATGTTTAGAGATAATAATCATAGGTAGTCTATAGTTATATATTTTCAATATATGCTTGGTCTATATATCAAGAAAAAATACATCTTATAAACCTAAATAGAGGAAGAATTATTATACCAATCATTAGGTTCTGCGTCATATTAATTGTTCTTTTGAAATTATTTTTGTACTACATTGTGGGGTCCACTATTTTGTTCAAATGATATTATAACTGTAACCTCGCTTTTTTCATAAATGTCTGGCTTGTTCTAAGTTACCTATTCCCTCATGTCCTAAATACATGTCATTCTAACTTTCAAATTTTGTTTCTAAATACATATCATTCTACAATTTCAAGACAACTTTTCACTGTTATTCCTTTATATACCACTACCATATATTCATTATTCAAAGTGTTACTTATAAATGTGAAATAGAGTAGTACACACCATCCAAGAGCAAAAAATGAGCTAATGAAGGAGGGAAATTTGGTTATCTCTACATGTGACTTTGTTGAAGTGTAAAATTCTAAATCGTCATCAATACAAGAATAGAGGTGTAGCATCCCAAAAATTTTTAATAAAGTGAAAATGTATATTTTGAATTTGTATATAATTATATATGAGTTTTATTAACATCATTGGTTTTTATTTGGATTTTCCTTGGATTTTGTGTTTTGTGAGAAAAATCATATAAAAGGAATTAATGAATGGATAATGGTAAAAGGATAAAAGTAAAATCTTGAAAATTTTATATTAAAAATCTTCAGACTTAGGTAAATCATTTCAACTGATAAATAAATTTTTAAAACAAAGAATAATGGAATGACACATGAAAAGACCTTCTTTGACTAAAAACAGTGGACTGTTAGATTTAATGAAAAATCTTTCTACCTTATTTGGAAATAAGACAATTAACTTGGTAACCTCAATGCAGTAGTTACTCCTAGTAAAAATATTAAAAATTACTAAAATCTTTTACAATTTTTGAAAATTCAACAACTGAAATATTGAAAATCTGAAAATCAGAGTTTTAGAATTTTTGGAAAATAATTACTCAATATTTTGACCTAAAATTTTTATGGAAGCACTATTAGCTTATTTCTAACATACAAAAAAAGTTTAAAATATAAATAGTACAATTTCTTTCTTAAATAAATGAATTTCCTAAGAAGTATTTTTGAGCAGACACCAATGTCAGAATTTCTAATAATTCCCTATAAAATATTTTAACCCAAAATTTTTTTAGAAGGTTTTCGATGTATTCCGCTTGACAAGATCCCGTCGATGAGCAGAGTTGGCTACTCCCTAGACAGAAGGTATGGTTCGGTAGAGGGCATCTTCGTGGCTGGAAACCCTAATGTCTCTCTACGGTGGATTCCGGGAATCATGAAGCCAAAGAACACAGCAATGTACCCAGGTTCAGGCCCCTAGAGTGGGTAATAGCCCTACGTCCTGCCGATTCTTTGTTGAGCAAGTGTGGGAGTGTTTACAAGGGTTCTCTTTTGTGTCTTCTGTGTGTTCTTTTTGTGTGCTCTCGACTTTCGGCCCCCTTCTCCATGCACCAAGGCGCCCTTATATAGACCAGCAGGCTTGGGTAGGGGAGAAGGTGACGCTATACTTAACTATACCACATTAATTACACCCATCATTCCAACCTCCACGTCGACCCATGACTCATTTATTACATACGCCTCCGTGGCCTTGTCCTTCAAGCCTCATTTAATGCCAGTGAGTGGCCTCGCCCGGTCCACCCGAAACACGACGCTCCTGCGACGGGTTTGGTAAGAGGCGTTAGAGGGATGAGCCGCCGACGTGTCGATAGTAGAATCCTTCTCAATTAATGACCCTGACACGAGGTGCCAGGGGAGGGAAACTTCTAGGCGAAGCCTTCCGCTCATTCGTTTGGTTGCCTCCGTGGCCTGACAAGGGGGGTCCAGACGACCGCCCACTCGTCAAGCCGCCTCATAAGCTGACGCCCGGAGGGCAGGGCGTGATCGCCCGGCTGCCTGCCAGGGCACCACGTGGACCGTTCGCCCGGCGAGCAGGGCGTGATCGCCAGTCGCCGCGAGGGCGTGGGCTCTTCGCCCGTGGCGTGGTGTGATCGCCGGTTGTTCGCCAGTGCCACATGGCTGCTTTCGCTTGGCGAAAGGCGGCGTGATCGCCAGGCTACTTGCCAGGTGGCCGCGTGGGCTCTTTGCCCAGTGGGCAGGGCGTGATCGCCCGGCTACTTGCCAGGGTGCCAAACTGGGCCAGACCACTTCTTGGGCCTATTACTTCTACGGCGGAGAGGGTACCCCGGTGCAAAGTACACCGACAAAGGTCATCCACCACGAGGAGACCATAGTAAAAATTTTTGCAAAATTTGGGCAGTGATTAGACAGCTGAATTAATGGGAAACCTGATCTCTCTAAGCTGCATCTACTCCTTTTGACAATGCATTTCACTGGCGTGTGGGCCCGGCCACTGTGTTGACCTGGTGCACTGGCAACCACATGAAACTACCATCTCTCACTGCTGGTGGGCCTGGACCCCACATGTCAGTAGTTAACTTCTTTTCTCCTCACTCCTCCTTCCTTCGGTCGAAGCCTCGCGCGCGTGTAGTCTACTTGCGTCGATCTTTTCAGCCAAATCAGCGAACGACCACACCATCCAAGAGCTCGGTCATTGCCATGTCCATCCTTGGGATCTTCAGGCCACGCTTCCACCTTCTTGCACAATGCCCTGCTCCGGTGATTTGGTACTGAAGAATAGAGGTGTGGGCAAAAGAAATGTGCCGATTCACACCGTATGCTCACCCTTGCGGTCCTCTATATAAGTAGCGACCTGAGCTCTATTCTTAGTGTAGACACTCGTCAAAACACCCTTGCCACCATTGCGCAAATAGTTCATCGCCAAAGCTCGTTTGTGCCATTCATGCCGCCAAACACTATTAGCAGATCCGGGTTCGATTGGGTTAATTGGTATAGCTTCATCACAATTCCTCTGAACAACTATACCTAGGTCACTTATTGATCAATTCGCCCCCTTTTGCTTTAAGATTCACCGGAGAAAAGACACCGTTTCAAAATCCTTTCTTCCTTAAGGCCAATGACTGGTGGTGTCATAATCTAATTAATACCCGACCCCGTTTTCAGGTAAAACTGAATCGTGCTAACTCACTAATGCTCATGGATTTATTTCCTAATAAAGATGCTTTAAGATTTTAAGCTTTCATCAAGTTTGTCATGGCGCCGCTACCCCCTCTCGGTGGTGGAGCACTTCCGGCTATCACCAGAGGCAGCCAACCCCACTAACGTGTGTGCAAGAGTCAGCTCCTACTCTCTAAGGCCCCGGCCGACAGGCTCTAGCGTGCCTTCGTTGCCTGCAGCTTGCCTTAGTCGGCCTCTATTTTACTACCGCTGACCACTAACCCCCCTTGTCAATGACTACAGTTGGATTCAAGCATAGCCTGTGCAAATGAAGAATGCATCTTAAGTTTGGAGGAAATGCGTTTTCACGTATTCTCTGATTTTGCAAACCCGAAAATATGCAAACAATTATAACCTAATATTTCTCATCCAGATTGAATTAAATAAATTTTTGAAATGACCTAAAATCAATTGCTTTTAGAATATGAAATAATATTTTGAAAATGATCTATAGGTGAATTTGAAATTTAAATTTAAAACGAAGACATAAAGAAAGACTATACATAAAAATTTTAGAAACAAACTCAAAATTAAATGAAACCAATTTTAATGAAATCCTAATGTTTTCAAAAACTCAAATATATAAAAATATTTAAGTTCAACTTTGTTTGAATCATTTTCTGTTAAAAGTTATTATAAATGCACTAATATTAGAAAGGGTATAATTTATGCAAAAGGAATTCAAAATGTGAAAAATTGATTTCTATATACTAATATGTTAGTAAATTACCTCAGTATGCCCAAAATACTTAAGAAATAATCCTGACTTGAAATTTTTCATGAATGGGATATGATCCTAAAGTAGAAGATATATAAATATATATATATATATGTCTATGTGTAGTACTGCAAGCCTCGCTTCAATTTTTGTGCTTCACGAGAGTGTTTTAATTTGTCCGTGAGTTTTCATGGGAATGGTTGGTTCACTTAGGGTGTAATATTGCGAAGCTTTACCCAAAATTTTTTGTGCCTTCAGTCGGGTGAGTTGGGCCCGTCTAGCAGGTAATCTCAGGGGAGGTTGGCCATTTTGGGCGGTTAAAAGTATTAGGTTGGGAAGGGTATTTTCGGAATTACCTTCTCCACCTACTTTTTCCTACCTCATCTCTCACCCTTCCCTTTGTGTGGCTGTTATTCACCTTCCTGGCAGATTTTTCCAGCCATGCCTACTCTTTTTCTCTGGCTGTGCTCCCATCCGGCTCTGGCCGATCTATTCCCCAGCGGCGCTCCTTCTCAAGCTCTCTGCACCCCTCTGTTTTTGCAGGCGCCACTCAGTCCTCCAGCCGGCAGCCGTCTCCTCTCCAGCCCCTGCCAGTCACCGCGCCCCTGCTCCTTCCTCCCGACGGCCAGTGCCCCTTCTTCTTCCTCCTGGCCATGCGGCTCCCAGGCTGGCGCCCTGCAGCAGGCGTCTTGGCAGCAGCTCCTTCCCTTCCTCCCTCTTGTGGGCAAGGAAAGGTAAGAGGCCCTAGGTTTTCTTTTGGGAGTTGAAGCTGTGGTATGAGAATTCTAGTTGATTTCTAATGGGGCTAGGGTTCCTAGATCTGAATGGTGGGGGAGAAGCTAGCCTTATGTTAGGGGAGCTTGGGCTGATTTAGGATTGTTTCTTAGCTGACTTTGGAGTTCGATTTGGGCAAGTTCAAGTCATCTCTTGACCGGTTGGCTATAGAGAAAATCGAAGCTAGTGTTCCTAAGTTTATCTAGAGCTCAAGAAAACACGATTTGGCCCAGCCGTTTGGAAATTATGGCTGTTTCCGTGAGGGCTGTCCAGATTGTGCCAAGTGGTCGGTACTCTTTGTTCGTAGTCGGTCTGGGATAAGCTGGTGTGTTGGCCAAGTGAGTGGCTATGTTATTCGTGTAGTTCATTCCTTTGCGGTCGTTTCGAGTATAAGAACGCTAAAATCTGTTGAGCCAATCAAAAGTTGTGCAATTTGGAAGTTTTGTCCTGGAATTGGGAAATTTCAGCGAGTTCAGTTTTTACGGTTGAGTTGTAGTTGCGATTTGTAGACCTTCGAGGCACCTCCCGCATAAGTGGTTGTGCGGTAGTTGTAGATTAGCCTCTTATGGTTAACTAGAGGTAAAGAACCCCATTTTTTTTAGTTAAACTAATTAGGAATTAAGCTCTTTAGAGCGCTTGCTGTTCGGATTTCTAATTGCCAGGATTTTGGGTCTTTTATGCGTTCAGGCGTAGTAGGGATTTGTGTGTATGGTTGTGTGGCTTGCTTAGAAATTGAAATTTGGGTATGCAAATGTTTTTCCAGGGGGAGTAGCGTCGGGAGAGGCTTCAACTTCTCGCCATCCTCCTCGCGGTTGAAGGCAAGTGTAATGTGATATGCATGTTGTGGTAATGTAAAGGTTAAGGTTATTTAGGACCTTACCCACATAAAAGAAATTATATTGATGACTTAATTGTGAACTTGAGTAGACTACCACGAATGATGGTTTATGAAAGTAATCTTTATCTATGTGATGCATGCTGTTATGTCTTGCAATAATGACTAGAACTGAATGAAGATGTGATCTATGTGTGCCATTTACACTCATGCATTCATAATGGACGGGGCGTCCCATGTTGATGCAGGCCTCGGTGCTCACCCGTAGTGAGCACAAAAGTCCTACCTCGTAGTCCTATTCATCGAGATGAATGGGAGCGAGACAGTAAGAGTAGGCCCCTCCATGGGATGGAAGGGATGATAGGGTGCATGCCGACAGGCGTGCATCCGGCAATACCGGTATGGGCCAAAGATGGTTGCATTCATAAGCATGCATGTTGCATTGCATAATTGTGATGGTGAGTAAAAAAAAAAGAGATCTAATGAGAAGATTTGAATGAGGATTTGTATGTTAAATTCCTTGTATTTTAAAGTCATGTAGTTCACATGTATAATTGCTACATGTTCACTTTAATTTCTTTTCGCATTACATTTTGCTGAGTGATGAGCTCACGCTTGTGTTTGATGTTTTATTCTAGGTAACTCCAAGGCGACATTTGGGGAGATGGGCTAGCTCACTTCACTCACGATAACTTCATGTAGCTAGATTAGGACAATATCCTTACTTTTGGTTATAGTGGTGATGGTGATGAACTTGTTTTCTTTTGGTTGGGATGAATTGTAAGTAATGGATGAAGGTTTACGACTATAAACCTTAGTTGTATGATGTAGCGCTTGTCTTTTGCGTATATCTTATCCTTGTATACTTGCTTAGCTGATCATGATGACTAGTAGTTGCCATGGCAGTTTATGATGGTTGGTTGATTGGGAATGGCTTTGTTATGTTTTCTTTATCAATTGATCTCTTTTGTCTGCTGAGTGGATGTCCTAATTTTAGAGGAGGTGCTGCCGAAATTTTTAGTAAGTTCGGCCCCCTTTTAGCTTGTTCAAGTCGTTTTGCTGTCCTCCTCTAGTGATTTGTGATTGTGGTTAATTAAGGAGGTAACATTCGGGGCACTGGAGGTGCCAGGGTGTTACAGTTGGTATCAGAGCGGGCGTTAGGTCCATGGTCTATAAACCTAGAGACATGGTTTAGATGCATTTACTCTCTAAAAGTTGCTTTGGGTAAATAAAATTTAAAACTTGTTGTAGGCTGACTAAGTAAAATTTTGACACACTTGGAGCACAATTGGAAGGGTATGGTAAATCATTGCATCGCGCTTTATTGTTCTATTTGTTTTATGTTCTTGATAGATGAAATGTTAGTATGTTGTTGTACTGAGTTTTGTGCTGATGTTAGATTGTGGTGGTTGTAGCTATGCCGAGGGGTAGAGGCCGCCCTCCTGGTCGCGGTGGCCATCGAGGCCGTGGTCGAGGTGGGCGATACCCACCTCAGGGTGTCGCTGAGTCGGTCGCTGAGGGAAGCGGTTCGCTCAATGCTCCTGCACCTGTTCAGGAGGGTGTCCCTGCAGCGCAGCCAGGGGTTGAGGCTGCCGCTTTGGCCCAGCTGCAGGCGTTGCAAAAGGAGGTGCAAGAGTTGCGTCAGCACATTCAGGTGGCTCCTGCTGCGGTGCCTCCACCTGCAGTAGCCCCCGCAGTTGCCCCTGTAGCGCCAGAGGCTAGGATGTGCTTCCGGGAGTGGATGTCCCTCCGCCTGGATACTTTTGACGGAACAGGCACACCGGTCCAATCCGCAGATTGGCTCTGGTATTTGGAGAGGTAGTTTGAGGTCCTAGAGATGACTTCGGTCCAGAAGGCTCGCTTTGTGGCCTTCCAGTTGAAAGGCCAAGCGGATATCTGGTGGGAGGGGGTTCTTGCAGCGAGAGCCCCCACTCTTGGACTAGTTTCATGGGAGGATTTCGTCCACCACTTTCGGGCCAAGTTCTACCCGGAGTCTTTCCTTGAGAGGATGGAGCATTCTTTATCCACCCTCTCTCAAGGCAAGAAGTCGGTGGTGGAATATGAGGCAGAATTCAACAATATTGTCCGTTTCATACCAGCAGTGGCATCGAATGATCGAGAGAAGGCTCGAAGGTTCCGTAGGGGCCTCAACCAGGAGTTCAGGGTGATCATGGGAGCCACCGTTCCCCGTGACTTTGCAACTGTGGTGGATCAAGCTAAGGGTATGGAGCTTGAATTGGAGCTTTCCAAAGAAAAGTTCCTTTCTGGTGGTACAGGAGTTTCTGTAACACCTGGTGGTGGGCAGAAAAGAAGTTTTGGTGGGGGAGGTGGGTCCTTCCAGCGACCCCCTTCCAAGAAATTCAAGGGGGGACAGGGTTCCTCCTCGGGAACCAAGGCAAAGAACCCTCGGTCATCTTCATCGTCCTCCCAGCGTGCGGCTTTTCGCCCTGTTCCAGGGCAAGGTATGATTTGCTTCAGTGCGGTGGTGGCCATTGCGCTGCAGAGTGTGCTTGGTCGGGGGAGTGTCATCATTGTGGCCGTCCCGGCCACATGGGGCGAGTGTGCCGGTCGAATCCCGACAGCATCATCAAGTGGGAGCCGGTGCCACCCACCCCGATTCAGAGTGCTTCATCCAAGGGATCAGTTCAGATGTTGGCTGCAACTCCAGTTCTTCCACAGCCTTCTGCGTGGGCACCACCTGCGGCTTCTTGGCAGCCCCAGCCGTCGGCTCCCCCTCAGTTTGCTGCACCACCTCCAGTGTCGGTGCCGCTCCCGCAGTGTGTCGGGGCTCCCGCCGCCTCGGCGCCGCCAGGAGTCTATACCCTGCCGACTGCTGAGACAGCTGGACGTCCAGATGTGGTGGCAGGTACTCTACTTGGGAATTCAGCTGATGCTTTTGTTCTCTTTGATTCAGGAGCATCCTATTCTTTTGTGTCAGTTGAGTTTGCTAGAAGGGCTAAGTTGGGGATGCAGTGTATTGCTAAGTCTGTGGTGGTTACTTCTCCTAGTGGTCTTATTTCAAGTTCAATGGTATGCCCGGGTTGCACTATTACCATTGATGATAAGGATTTCTTTGCTAATCTGATGGTTATCCAGTTGGCCCCGTTCGATGTTATCTTGGGCATGGATTGGTTGCATCAGTACCGCGCCAAAATTTGTTGCTACTGGAAAACAGTTACCTTGCAGGCATCCTCAGGGGTTGAGTTGGTTTTTCAGGGTGGAGTACCCTCCAGCTCCCTCTTTGTGCTGGCTAGTCTATTTCTTGGCCGTCGTATGTTGAAGTCAGGGGTACTCTTGGCCATGTCAGAAAAACCAACCAATTCGATAACCATTGAGGAGATTCCTGTGGTGAAGGAATTTGCTGATGTGTTTCCCGATGAACTGCCTGGGTTGCCGCCAAGAAGGGACATGGAATTTCGGATTGATCTTGTTCCGGGCACGCAACCTATTTTTTTGGCGCCTTATCGCTTGGCTCGTCCTTTCCAAGAGGAGTTGAAAAAGCAATTGGGCGATTTGTTGTCTAAGGGGCTGATCCAACGTAGTGTGTCACCGTGGGGAGCGCCTGTCCTTTTTGTTGCTAAGAAAGATGGGGCTTGGCGTATGTGTGTAGATTATCGTGCTCTTAATTTGGTGACCATCAAGAACAAATACCCTCTACCTCGCATCGAAGATTTGTTTGACCAATTGAAGGGAGCAAAGGTGTTCTCTAAGATTGATCTTCAATCGGGTTACAATCAAATTCGTGTGAGGGAGCAAGATATTGAGAAAACAGCTTTCTCCACTAGGTATGGGCATTATGAATATAAGGTTATGTCCTTTGGTTTAACCAATGCCCCTACTGTTTTTATGGAGACGATGAACAATTTGCTACATGAGTATCTTGATGATTTTGTAGTAGTGTTCATCGATGATATTTTAATCTACTCCAAGTCAGATGAGGAGCATGCTCGTCATTTGAGGCTTGTGCTTCGTTCGTTGAGGGAGAATCAATTCTATGCCAGGTTAAAGAAGTGTGAATTTTGGATTTCGGAAGTGGGATTCCTTGGTCATATCATCAACCAGGAAGGCATATCTGTTGATCCTAGGAAGGTTTCTACAATTGTGGACTGGAAGAGGCCTTCTAATGTCAAAGAAGTGCGTAGTTTTCTTGGGATGGCTGGCTACTATCGTCGCTTTGTTCGAGACTTCTCCCTCATCGCTAAGCCTCTCTCAATTGACTCGAAAAGGAGTGAAATTCCAATGGTCTGCCGACTGTGAGCACAGTTTCTGCACCTTGAAGGAAAAGCTAGTGACTGCCCCTGTTCTCACTCTTCCTGAGCCAGGAGAGCGCTTCACCATTTATTGTGATGCTTCTCATGTGGGCCTTGGTTGTGTGCTTATGCAAGGGGGCAAGGTTATTGCTTATGCATCAAGGCAGTTGAAAATGCATGAGCAGAATTACCCAACCCATGATCTAGAGCTAGCCGCCATGGTCTTTGCCTTGAAGATTTGGAGGCACTATTTGTATGGCGAATCTTGTGATATCTACTGACCACAAAAGCCTCAAATACATTTTCACTCAAAAAGATTTGAATTTGGGTGGTTGGAGTTGATAAAAGATTATGATCTTACCATTCAGTATCATCCGAGGAAAGCTAATGTTGTGGCAGATGCTCTTAGCCGCAAGGCGTTGCCCCCTGCCCTCGACTGTCTCATAGCTGATTTTGAGCATTTGGGAATCTCATATTGTTTTGCTGGCGCCATGCAAGCTGAGACTCAAGTGATCTTGGAGTCTGCAATTCCCAAGCATGTGCGTGAGGCACAACAGCATGACCGAATGCTTCAGCAAGTGAGGAAGCGCATTGCTGAGGGCAAGATTGGAGATTTTAGCCTGGATGAGGTTGGCGCTCTGAGGTTTAGAGGCCGCCTTTGTGTGCCTCAAAAGTCTCAAGTTAAGGATGACATTCTGAAGGAAGCTCATAGCACCCCGTATACAGTTCATCCTGGTGAGACTAAAATGTATCGAGATTTGAAAAGGTGTTTTTGGTGGAAAAGGATGAGGGTTGACATTGCTCAGTTCGTAGCATCTTGTGGAGTTTGTCAGAAGGTGAAGGCGGAGCATAAGCGTCCCGTTGGATTGCTTCAGCCGTTGGAAGTCCCCTGTTTGGCCATGGGATGATATATCCATGGACTTTGTGGTTGGTCTACCTCGTACCCGACGAGGGAAGGATGCTATTTGGGTTATTGTGGATCGTTTCAGCAAGTCTGCTCACTTCATTCCCATTCGTACAACAAACTCAGCAAGTGATTTGGCTCCTATTTATGTGCAGGAAATAGTGAGACTTCATGGTGTACCCAAGACAATCGTATCTGATCGTGACGCAAAGTTTGTCTCTAAATTCTAGGAAGGTTTGCAGAGTGCTTTGGGCACTCAGCTCCGTCTTAGCACCGCGTTCCACCCGCAAACAGATGGACAATCTGAACGAACCATTCAGACCTTGGAGGATATGCTCAGGTCCTGTATCTTGGCGTGGAAGGGTAGTTGGGAAGATCATTTAGCTCTTGCTGAATTTGCTTATAATAATAGCTTTTGAGCAAGTATTGAGCTGCCCTTATGAAGTGCTTTATGGGCGGAAGTGCGTTCCCCCTATCTTTGGGATCTTTGTGGGGAAAGGCGATCCTTAGCCAGATTGGGTTCAACAAGCTGTTGAGCGAGTGGCGAGGTGAGGAAAAACCTTCTTGCAGCCCAAAGTAGACAAAAGAGTTATGCTGATGTGAGGAGGAGAGATTTGGAGTTTGAGGTGGGGGACAACGTGCTGTTGAGGGTGTCTCCCACTAAAGGTGTGGTTCGGTTTGGACCGAAAGGGAAGCTTAGCCCAAGGTACGTTGGACCATTCTCTATTATTGCCCGAGTAGGGAAAGTGGCCTATCGGTTGGAGCTTCCCGAATCGATGCAAGGAGTACACAATGTTTTCCATGTGTCTATGCTGAGGAAGTTCCTGCATGATCCAAATTTGGTTGTCCCTCTTGAGCACTTGGTGATTGATCAAGATCTCACCTTCGAGTCTCGACCAGTGCGAATCTTGGACGAGTCAGAGCGGGTATTGAAAAATAGAACGCTGAAGTTTGTCAAGGTCCTGTGGTCCCATCAATCCGAGCGGGAAGCGACATGGGAACTGGAATCTCACATGCGCGAGAAGTATCCGTAGTTGTTCCTATCAGGTACGTGTTGTGAGTTAACTTCTGCGATCTCTTCGTTTGTTCGTTAGTGCCCGTGGAATTCGGGGTCAAATTCCTTTAAGGGGGGGAGAGTGTAATATTGCGAAGCTTTACCCAAAATTTTTTGTGCCTTTAGTCGGGTGAGTTGGGGCCGTCTGGCAGGTAATCTCAGGGGAGGTTGGCCATTTTGGGGGGTTAAAAGTTTTAGCTTGGGAAGGGTATTTTCGGAATTACCTTCTCCACCTACTTTTTCCTACCTCATCTCTCACCCTTCCCTTTGTGTGGCTGGTATTCACCTTCCTGGCAGATTTTTCCAGCCATGCCTACTCTTTTTCTCTGGCTGTGCTCCCATCCAGCTCCTGGCCGATCTATTCCCCCAAGCAGCGCTCCCTTCTCAAGCTCTCTGTCGGCTGCCTCCTGTTTTGCCGGGCACCACTCAGTCCTCCAGCCGGCAGCCGTCTCCTCTCCAGCCCCTGCCAGTCGCCGCCGCCCCTACTCCTTCCTCCCGACGGCCAGCGCCCCTTCTTCTTCCTCCTGGCTGTGCGGCTCCCAGGCTGGCACCCTGCAGCAGGCGTCTTGGCAGCAGCTCCTTCCCTTCCTCCCTCTTGTGGGCAAGGAAAGGTAAGAGGCCCTAGGTTTTCTTTTGGGAGTTGAAGCTGTGGTAGGAGAATTCTAGTTGATTTCTAATGGGGCTAGGGTTCCTAGATCTGAATGGTGGGGGAGAAGCTAGCCTTATGTTAGGGGAGCTTGGGCTGATTTAGGATTGTTTCTTAGCTGACTTTGGAGTTCGATTTGGGCAAGTTCAATTCATCTCTTGACCGGTTGGCTATAGAGAAAATCGAAGCTAGTGTTCTTAAGTTTATCTAGAGCTCAAGAAAACATGATTAGGCCCAGCCGTTTGGAAATTATGGCTGTTTCCGTGAGGGCTGTCCAGATTGTGCCAAGTGGTCGGTACTCTCTGTTCGTAGTCGATCTGGGATCAGCTGGTGCATTGGCCAAGTGAGTGGCTATGTTATTCGTGTAGTTCATTCCTTTGCGGTCGTTTCGAGTATAAGAACGCAAAAATCCGTTGAGCCAATCAAAAGTTGTGCAATTTGGAAGTTTTGTCCAGGAATTGGGAAATTTCAGCGAGTTCAGTTTTTGCGGTTGAGTTGTAGTTGCGATTTGTAGACCTTCGAGGCACCTCCCGCATAAGTGGTTGTGCGGTAGTTATAGATTAGCCTCTTATGGTTAACTAGAGGTAAAGAACCCCGTTTTTTTCAGTTGAACTAATTAGGAATTAAGCTCTTTAGAGCGCTTGCTGTCCGGATTTCTAATTGCCGGGATTTTGGGTCTTTTATGCGTTCAGGCGTAGTAGGGATTTGTGTGTATGGTTGTGTGGCTTGCTTAGAAATTGAAATTTGGGTATGCAAATGTTTTCCCAGGGGGAGTAGCTTCGGGAGAGGCTTCAACTTCTCGCCATCCTCTTCGCGGTTGAAGGCAAGTGTAATGTGATATGCATGTTGTGGTAATCTAAAGGTTAAGGTTATTTAGGACCTTACCCACATAAAAGAAATTATATTGATGACTTAATTGTGAACTTGAGTAGACTACCGCGAATGATGGTTTTTGAAAGTAATGTTTATCTATGTGATGCATGCTGTTATGTCTTGCAATAATGACTAGAACTGAATGAAGATGTGATCTATGTGTGCCATTTACACTCATGCATTCATAATGGACAGGGCGTCCCATGTTGATGCGGGCCTCGGTGCTCACCCGTAGTGAGCACAAAAGTCCTACCTCCTAGTCCTATTCATCGAGATGAATGGGAGCGAGACAGTAAGAGTAGGCCCCTCCATGGGATGGAAGGGATGATAGGGTGCATGCCGACGGGCGTGCATCCGGCAATACCGGTATGAGCCAAAGATGGTTGCATTCATAAGCATGCATGGTGCATTGCATAATTGTGATGGTGAGTAAAAAAAAGAGATCTAATGAGAAGATTTGAATGAGGATTTGTATGTTAAATTCCTTGTATGTTAAAGTCATGTAGTTCACATGTATAATCGCTACATGTTCACTTTAGTTTCTTTTCGCATTACATTTTGCTGAGTGATGAGCTCACGCTTGTGTTTGATGTTTTATTCTAGGTAACTCCAAGGCGACATTTGGGGAGATGGGCTAGCTCACTTCACTCACGATAACTTCATGTAGCTAGATTAGGACAATATCCTTACTTTTGGTTATAGTGGTGATGGTGATGAACTTGTTTTCTTTTGGTTGGGATGAATTGTAAGTAATGGATGAAGGTTTAGGACTATAAACTTTAGTTGTATGATGTAGCGCTTGTCTTTTGCGTATATCTTATCCTTGTATACTTGCTTAGCTGATCATTATGACTAGTAGTTGCCATGGCAGTTTATGATGGTTAGTTGATTGGGAATGGTTTTGTTATGTTTTCTTTATCAATTGATCTCGTTTGTCTGCTGAGTGGATGTCCTAATTTTAGAGGACGTGCTACCGAAATTTTTCGTAAGTTCGGCCCCCTTTTAGCTTGTTGAAGTCGTTTAGCTGTCCTCCTCTAGTGATTTGTGGTTGTGGTTAATTAAGGAGGTAACATTCGGGGCACTGGAGGTGCCAGGGTGTTACATAGGGGTAGTGGGTGAATAATTCTTGTGTGGGAGGGTTCTTTTGGAATTTCCTCTTCTCACCTAACTCCATTTTTTTTTCTTTTCCCCAAGTGTGTGGCTGAGGTTCCTTGTGGACTGCCTTCTCCCAAAAAATCTTCCCTGCGACAACCCTTGCCTCCATCTCCGTCTTTGGCTTCTCTGGCCTGTTGCTTCCTCCTCAGCGATGCCGCGCTCCTGGCTCCTCCTTCCGGCCGGCGCCGCCTACGCCTCCTCCCTCGACTCAAGCCGTCCCCAACCGGTCTCCCCCGAGCACAGCGCCGCCTCTCTGCTCCTCCGTCAGGGACGGCGAGGCCCTGGCCGGCGCGCTCTCCTCCCTCAGCCGGCGTTTCCTCCGCAACCGAGCTTCCAGCCGGCGCCCCTCCCTGCATCTGGCCGAGCTGCTGGTCGAGCTGCAGCCCTGGCTGGTGTCCCTGGAGCCCTAGCCGAGCCGCCCTTGCCCCTCCTCTTCCGGGCTGGCGCGCCACCCCCTGGCCGGCAGTGCCTTCCTGGCTCGGCGCCCCTCTTCCCTCCTGCCGGAAAGCAGCAGCAGCAGCGTCGTTGCCCTTCCCCTTCCCTTCTCCTTGTGGTGAGTACTCAGGTACAAGTAAATTGAGGGTTTGGTTTATTGTGCATGCCAGGTGTTTGTTAAAATGCTCTTTTGAGTTAGCTTGCATGTAGACTCTTTTATATGATGTGTAGATAATGCCAATTGGATTTCCTCTCTTGTTTGATTATCATCATCATGGGGTTCTGATATCTGCTGTTCAGCTCTGCACAGAACCAGCAAAGATGCATTGGAGTACTTGAGAAAGAACTGCCTTGAAGGTTTAGACCGAATACTGAGGGATGTGTCCACTAGTTCGTATGCTCCTGAATATGACATTGCGGGCATTGCGGATCCATTCTTGCATATCCGAGTGCTTAAACCCATGCGGGTGTTGGGTCAAGGAGATGCAGATTGTAGTGAGTTTGTGAATGGTATTCTTGCCCAGGTTTCAACGAAAAACCGAGTCAACTAAGAATGCTGGAAATGCTATTTTGTATGAGTGTGTTGAGACCATAATGGGCATCGAAGCTACTAGTGGTTTACGTGTGCAAGCCATCAATATTTTGGGTAGATTCTTGTCTAACTGTGATAACAACATTAGATATGCTCAATAGTTGAAAAGATTTCCCAAGGTCAAGCTATGGGATACTAAATCAGATCCTTATGCAAGGCATTGCAAGCATGTGGTGAACAAGAAAGTTTAGTTAGGGTAGCTGTTTGGTGCATTGGCGGATATGGTGAAATGCTAGTCAACAATATTAGTATGCTGGATGTGGATGAAACCAATCGGTAACAGAATCTGATGCTGTGGATGTTGTAGAGCTTGCTCTTAAACGCTATTCTGTAGATGTTACAACTCATATGCACATGCCCTTGCTGGAATGAATACTCTACTTTTTGTATTTTAGGCAAAGCAATGCATATGTTTGCAGATTTCATTTTCTTGAGATCAAATGGTAAGAGTTTTAGTGATTCTATTTATATGACTGGCATGATGATTCTAGGAGATGTCCTAGTTTCCAAGTTTTCTTTGAATTGCCAAGTGCTAAGCTTATATCCGAATTTAATGATTCAAGAAGGCAGGCTTGTCTGTCTAGTAAAGCAGCTATATTGCCTTCTTAGGAGTTATGGTGATGTGTGCTTCAAATAATGCAAGAAGATGCTATTTCCTAGTCCATATTTAAGTTTGCAATTCTGCGTTGTTTGAGTTAATTGTTGACACTATAGTGTAGATTATATTTATCTGAGTCAACCTAAAAGTAGAACTTTCGTGGCTGTAGTTTGGGGGCGTAGATCATTATTGAAAAGGGGTATAGTTTGTAAAGCGTTTTGCGGCGATTGTTTCAGGTGGATTAGTTTCGAGAGTGGCAAAGCATTTTCCTCGCGCCACTCTGCTCCTCCTGGTAAAAGGCAAGTACCTCGAGTTGTGTGCCTAATTGAGTTTTTCATTGTTATTTACCTGTTCATGGCTAATTTCTATTGATTGTGGCAAGTTTGAGTTATATGGGTGATCGTCCCTTTGAGGACGTGATTAGCTATTGGATTCGAGTGGTCGCTAGTAAGCCTTAATCTCGGTGAGTTTACTGTACCTTTGTTAATATTGCAGTGAGTAGCGAGTATGGGGTACGTGGATACTCGTGGTTAATTTGCAAGAATTGCACTTAACTGTGCCCCGTCTGGGGAATGGAATTGAGTGTGTGTACGAATCAATGTATTGCTGAATTTTGTGTGTATATATGTATGCATGAGGTGTCTCTAAGAGAAAGGCACTGCTTAGAGTGTGTGAATGTGTAGAGCTGCCATAGTCCATACAATTATGTGTGATACTTGCTGAAATCTGTGGTCATGTGTGCTTGCATGTATGACTGACCTTGTGTTTATATATATATACAAACATTTGCACACATGTATATACTTATGTAGTATGGGAAATTTTATGTGTATATGTATATATTTACATCTATGCTTGTATATGTGTGTGGTTATAGTTATGTTAGTGTTGGCAATGAATGAAAGGTTGCATTTCATTCGTGTTAATTGCATTTGTGCATTCATAATGGAAGAGGTGACCCATTCTGATGCGGGCCTCTGTGTTCACACGTAGTGAACACGAAAGTCCTACCTCGTAGTCCCATTCATCGAGGTGAATGGGAGCGAGACATTAAGAGTAGGCACCTTCCACGGGATGGAAGGGGCGTGAGGGTGCACAAGCGGGTGGGCACTTTCGGCGACTGCGATGCGTGCATCGAAATGAGCATTCATGTGCATTGCATCTTTAATAATGAGTGTTGTGGTAAATGGTGTGTCATATGGATGGTGATTATGGTAATTGAAGGTTGAGTCATGGACTCAACCCAAAAAGGGGAGATTGAATTGAATTTGATGAACTAGTGCATCTCTTTGCCTTGCTAATTATGTTGTATGAATATCGTGGAGTGAAGTTGAGTTTTGAACTCAAATGCAATTGATGAAAATGGTTTGAGTTGCAGCAAGGGGTAGTTGAGTCTAGAGACGTTGTGAATTAGAGTAAGTAACGCTTCTTTGGCGTTGAATGGGTTTATTATCAACTTGATGACTTGATTGCGGTAATTTTTGATATAGTCAAGTTATTGCTTTAAATGGGTACAAATGCGTATTGTCCGGATGTTGCTTCATTTGTATTACTTGCTTTTATTGTCAAGCTCTTGTTTTACTTATGATAAATTGGAATTGATACTCTCGTGTACTTTGCTGAGTCATCGACTCACGCTTGTTGGTTGTGTTGTTGCAGGTACCTTGAAATCGGCATGCATGGCGGGAGGGGTAGTAGCACAATCACGTTTTGCATCATCACCTCTCCATTATGTTTACGTATAGTTCTGATATAAATAGCCCGAGTGAATTATTGTATGGCGGGAGGGGTAGTAGCACAATCACGTTTTGCATCATCACCTCTCCATTCTGTTTACGTATAGTTCTGATATAAATAGCTCGAGTGAATTATTGTAAGGGGCTGTTCATGGTTATGTTTAGTGAGTTCCTGTCCTGTAATAATTTATGTGGTGGAATTTCCTAATTCCTTTTGGATGTGTGATTGGTTAACTAAGGACCTGCTAGAATAATATCATAGAACTGCAAATGTTTTCTGTCTGCTGAGTGGATGTCCTACCTTTTAGAGAGGTCATGCCGAAATTTTGTAAATTTCGGTGGCTTAGTTTTAATCCGGTTTTAAGAGTTTAGAGGTTGTTTTAGTCTTTTCGAAGAGGTGTCGTTAACTATTTAGAGTTTTTGGTAGCATCCGTGGCGCATTTGGCGTCGGGGTATTACAATATGTATATGTATATGTATATATATAAATGTATACACATACACCTACTAATTAGCAGTAGCACACACATATGAATGCATGTATTTTAGAAAGGATAAAAAAACTGAAATTATTATTATTAAAATGTTTTTGAGTGAAAAACAATTAATTGTTACAAAGGCACGTATTAAATCTGTACAAAGATTATAATTACTCTCCATGTAAATGAATGTATATGTGTAGATATAATAAAAGATAAAATCATGATTCATGGGAAACTGTATTCTAAATATCTTATATAATCAAACTATTTGTTCCAGCAAAAATCATTATAATAAAGTTATAAATAACACTTAGCCAAATAGTTGAAATTTCGGTACTTGTATAATCCAAATAGTTGTAACTTACGTAAAAAACACTTCAAATTTGACAAAACCAAATCTTATGAACTTGAAAAATAATACCCTTGTTCGTTATACAAAATTATCTTATGTCTGGGCAAATTAGAAAAAAATCTATATTAAGCCTTAATAATCACTTATGTGGAAAACATCTCGGATAAAAGCCAAATATCATGGAACCAACTTTAAAACACTCTTAGATACATCCTCTACTAATGCCAGAAAAATGAGTTAATAATCATTTGTAGTGTAGTCGAAAACTTAAATCAGAAATCGAACCCTTATCATGTAGATTTTGGAAACACTTAAGTATTTTCGGTAGCCCATAAAATATCTTGGCTAAATGCAAAAGTTTGAAATAATGGCCCAAAAACACTCTTCATTATATGTACTACTATAATCTAGAAAAATATTGTATTTAGGACTTACTCTGTATATAAATTCTGCTACTACAAACACCCTTCGTGAATTAGTCGTGTAAGAAACTAAACTACTTAAGCCTTTTCAACAACTTGTAAAGCTTCTCGTCTAAATGTAAATTTTCGAAAGATAAGCTTAAAAAACCTATTTGGTATATGTACTACTGTATTATACAAAAATATCTTATTTACAATTTGCTTTTCAACTAAATCTAGCTAATTCAAAACCCTTAAGTGTTAACCGTACGTTTCACCTCACCAATTCCGTATGACGTAAACTTTATAATGGCACATAAGCTATATCAACGATGAATATAATATCTCATCTAAACACTAACATTTACGAAATTAGCTTAGAAATGCTTTCTAAAGTATAGACTACCATAATATGAAGAAATAATCATATTCTGTCATGGTTTCAATATAAATCCTGTAGAATAACCTTAAGTATTATGATTTCTATACTTTATATTACGAATGTTCAAACTCAGTAATAATAAAGAAATATGTAGTTAAGATATTTGTATCAACAGAACCATCTTAAAAACCACAAATATACCCAATATCCTAACTTAGTAAATCTAACATATTCTAAACCGGTTTTTACACAAAATCAATTAAGGATTAAGTACTATTCATTCATATCATGCAACAAAATGACTAATGTTCTAATCCTATTAATCTAAATAATTTTTGCATCTTGAATTCAAAATTATAAATATAAAAGTTTATAATTTTAGTTTCTTGAATTCATAATGTAAGAATGGATAGTCTATAAAAGGAATCGTGCTTTGCTCAACTTGAAAGATAATAATGGTATGAATGTTTAATCATTTAAAACACAAGAACTTGAAATTATTCTATCCAAACACTAAAATTTATTGTTTTCTATAGTGAGTCTTTATTTGATTCTCTTTCTGTCTTCTTTTTGCCCTTATTGAAGTTTGTTTTTGCTATATTTCCGTTGAATAACATGCAAAACCTGACACCTCTCATTCCGTTGTCGCCTTCATCAGCTGCAACCTCGACATCATCAAAAGAAATGATTAAGCAAGGCAAGCACCCCTTTATCATATTGATCCCAGTATTTAATTTTTCTTTCGTTTATCAAATTGTTTCATGCAAATGATTATTTCCTGTAAATTCACTATTTTGTGGTATTGGTAGATATACTTGTTGTCTCATGAAACTTCCTTGATAAATATGGACATGTGAACCTTGATAACCATAGATTAACGATAGGCATTATTTAATGTCATTATGGGTATATATGATTATATATTAACCATACTTAGTCATGCTTTAGAATCAACGAGGTAGATGATTTGATTAAAATTGTTTCCTAAAAATGTTGGATATGACACTGTTGGTTACTGGTATTTTAATTAAAAATGCAAAATAAAACTTTGGTTTTTGATGCGGGTGATTATTGGCAACAGCCAGATGTGTAGATGGATTTGCATGTATTGTAGGGTGGAGTATCGTCCGTGTCGGATTAGGGACCGAGCAATGGGATGCTATTGATCTAATAATTCTGTGCATCCATGAGGGCTGGTATGGGACGGCCTTTACCTGTTAAGTTACTTAGGTATGACTTTGCACATTGGAAGGCAAGAGATAGCACAGGCATTCCTTTCAAGGTCTGCTTGTAGGGGTTTCTACTTACCAATTCAACAGAAGATGCCTTGCCATGAACAAAAACGGTGTGTTTGACATTGCGTGAAAGGATACACGTCTTGGGCGAGTGTTTCTATTTCTATGGCGAGGGCTTAACGTCTCGAGTTGGTTCAAAGTTATGTCTAGGTAATGTAACGGTTATGTATGATCTCTCTGCAGCACACCAAAGTGTGCTAATTGCACTGCAGAAAGATTTGATCATTCCTTGCGGGTAAAGTTGTTCACCTCTGCAGAGTGTAAATCTAATCGATTAGCCGCGCCCGCGGTTAAGGGCACTTAGTGAAGTCATTCCAATGTTAGATGTTTCATTATTTTCAAAAAGGTTTATTTTTGGAAAGCTTACCCCACAGATGATACAATACTATACTATGTATTGGCAAGTATTGGTATCAGTTGTTGTGCTATGTGTTGGCAAGAACTGGATATATGCCATGTGATGGCAATGATCGATTCGAAGCTGACGTTATGGAAGACTATGAGTATTATTTATGCTTTACTTATTTCTTATCAATAAAACTTGCTATTACAAATTCCATTTGCAAATGATAACTTGATTTACAAATTCAATTTTGCTTTATGCAAGGTTAACCTAGAAGCCTCCTTTGATATGGCCTACATTTATGCATTTGCAAATACCACTTAAGTCTTTCTAAGTACAAAAGTACTCACCCTTGCTTAATCTATTGTTTTAAGTAGAATGAAAAGCGAAGCTCCGAAGATTTCTTTTCATCACAGGATGCGGGAGTTTTATTGACGCAATCTTTCTAGGGATTGTGCTTTGTTAGTTGTGTGCAGGATGGATGGGCTCACTACAAGTCTTTGCTTCTTTTCCTGCTATATACACTGAGTTGTAAGATTAATTTATATAATAACTTTCGCTTTAATAATATGAAGTATGGTTATGATTCCAATTGTTATAAATGTGCATACTAACTATTGATATGGGACTAGTACTATATGCACATTAGATTTCTATTTTTGCATTTTATGTAACAATGGGGGTTGTTGCAGTTGGTATCAAAGCTATACTGACTGCAAAATGAACCCTACATAGAATGGTCGTTAGCATTCGAATAAGCAAATTCAAAATCTTATTTTCAAAAGATACCCCATTTGCAAAATGTAGATTTTGTTATTCTTACCTCTTTCTTAAGTTCTTATCCTTACTATCGACATTTGGAAAATAGGTCCCCGCCGAGCTTACTTATTGAATGAGGGATCAACTAAAGCCCCTTTCCCGTGAAGGGTTTGCGTTTGAAGAATACTTTTAGACAATAGGATACTCGGAGAATAGGCAAAAGGTTTATACTGGCTCGGTCCTATCACGAGGGGGATAATAACCCTACGTCCAGTGGTTTTCACTATTGTGATCAAACTCTAACAGGAAGGCTCGAGTGTCTGTGTGTAGTGTCTAGCTTTCGACTGATGTTGCCCTTTACCGATCTACCGGTGGTGTTCTTATAGATCACAGGATAGTAGAATAACTACAGCCGAATAACACACCATTACGGCATTAAACGTGGTTGTAACTGCATCCTCAATTCCCACCATGCTCCCATCATGGGCATAATGGTCTCAGATCGTGGCGTAATGGTCCTAGATCGTGGCGTAATTATCACCATGTAGATGCTACGGGCCGAACACGATCTTCTGATCATGCTTGGGAATTCCCTCCAGCTTTGACCGACCACTGCGCACTCCCAAGCGAGCATGCTCGAGGATTTATGTCACGTGCCCGGGGACGAGCTTGGGCATGGTCGGGGCGGACCCACCAGCCGAACTATCCGAGGATCCTCCTTGGGGACAACATCCAAGGGCATGCATGGTTGGCCGAAACCGGCTGCTAGGGTATAATGGTCCTTATAGAAAATTATCCAATCCCCGACAGCTAGCCCTTGAGGCTCAAGTGGAAAACTACTTGGCGGGGCCTTCTCCTTGAGCCTATAGATTCAAAGGAGGGATTGGAATCTTGCAGTGAAGCACTACTGCAGCATCCGAGCATTTCCCTCTCGTGGGCGAACATGGTCGATAGGAGCCGAGATACCAGCTCGTCCCCCGACCAAGAGATGCTCGGGCAAGTAAAGATCAAAGATCCGTGTCGGTTCCTTCTATGTGAAGCCTTGCGGTAGCGATTCGGACAATCTTTTGGGAACCGCGCCTTTATTAAACGGTTTCGAAAACTATGCTCCCACGCGCCAGTTTGCGAATAGGTGGGAGCGATTTTTAGACGGTCGTGTCTGTTTGGCTTCTTCGCCTCTTTAAATAGGGCAATAGTGGTGGTGAGAAACTCTTCACCTGCATTGTAACCCTGAGCCCTTAGAAATTCTTAAGTCTCACATTTTTCTGCACATACATCCTCCACCTCCTACCAAATCCAACCGACCGTACGAGTATCTGAGCTTCACGCTGAAAAACTCGATGTTGGGCTTGGCCAATTTCTGGTTTTATCTAAAGAAGGCAGAGGGAAGCTCTCTCCACTATACCAGAGTAGAAGCTCCGAGGATCGAGACCCCGTGCCCTTCCATGCAAACCGAGGAGGAGCGAGTGTTGATGACGATCAGCGAGCTTACGAACATGGGGCTCACTGGTCGGGACATTGCCCATGACTACCTTAGGAACCGGGTATCTCTACTAAAGAGGAGGGAGCATCCCTTCTTTGAAATCTTAGGGTGGCAAGACTTCACCCGGGATGCTGATTCGTGTAAGCCTCCAAAATTGTATTGATAACTTCTGTTCTTCATATATAATTTTGCTCGTACTAATGCTTGTGTTGGTCGAATGCAGCCCCGAGCACATCCTTGGTCGAGAAGCGAGTTGCCAAAATATTCGACACTCCAAAAGGCAAAGAGCTAGAGCATGGGCGTCAAGTTCCGAAGAACGTGCTCGAGAGGAGCAATGCGATAAGTAACTTCGTGAACCATGCTCGAGGAAAGACCTCCCGAGCACCTATGACATTTCTTATTCCTTTTAACAGGAGAAGGTTGCCCTTGAAACCACAGTGGCCGAACTCAAGCCATTGATGCGCGACCAAGGGGAAAACGCCCCCATCACCAAGACCGAGAAGGCGAATGGCAAGCGGCGAGCGCAACTGCCCCTGCTGCCCTTTGCCCAGCTCTCTAAGAGGCGGGCCACTTCAAGCAAGAGCCCTCGTCGGCAACATTTGGAGTTCGTCGACAGAATGGAGGTAAGAGGGTTCATGATATGGCTGAAAGAATACACCGAGCAAAACCCAGGTTTAATGACTCGCTTGGACCAACTCGCGGAGCAGGTGAGGCGAGCAAAGGCGGCGGAGGACTCCACGTGCAAAGAGCTGGAGGGGAAGTTCGCATTCCTCTAAGCCAAGCTGGCGCGGGCAACTTCCACTACTAGAAATCTAACTTTTGCCGAGGGTGGAAACACCGTCGGGTATCAGCAAAAACCGTCGGTCACGTACATGGCCGAGTGTATACCGTCGGGAATCTCCCCTCGGCAAATCTTCGTCGGGAAATGGTGTGATGGCCGACGGTACCTTCGGCCATTTGATTTCCGTTGGTTTGCATGGCTCTCGGTGATTACATACACGAGTGGTTTCTTCACCGTTGGGATGCACGTCTGCAAGAGTTTTACCTCACCGCCGGGAAATTGGAACGCTCGGTTATAAAATGGGCAAAGGTTTAAAACCCTGTCGGCTTTGTAGTTGCTGTCCGTGGTGCCTCACCGTCGGCCTAAAAGGAACGTTCGGTTACAACATTAGTGAAGGTTTGAAACACCGTCGTAGATTTATTTGCCGTCCGTTTTGCCTGACCGTCGAGTATTAGGAACGCTCGGTTATAAACTTGGTGAAGGTTTAGTCACCGTAGGAGATTTATTTGCCATCTGGTTTACGAAACTTTCGGCTAATGATAACCCTCGCAAACTATATTACCAACAGTTGTCACAACTTTCGGTAAATTTATTGCTGTGCATTATTGACCCTCGGTAAAGATTTAAACCGAGGTACCATTAAACGCTCAGCAAATGAAGTAGCAACGCTCGGAAATGATTTTTTTTTGAAACAAAATTTTCTTAAAATGCATTAATTGACGCCATATACAAAGAGAAATATAATTGATATATAAACATCAAACATTGCCATATGTCAAACAACTAATAGAACCATATATATTGTTTAAATAATATCATCCATCCACACAAATAATACCCAGCTTACAAGATGTCCTTAACTGATAGCAAAATATTGGAAACCATAAGATAAACAACGAACACTAAAATTATCCTCCAATATGCCGCCAATAGTCAGCAAACACTAATTCAGTCAACACGATAGTCCATTTAATCATCATTAGGTTCTCCCATGCTGTAATCACCATCAGTGTCATCTTCACTTCCTTGTACTGTAGGATTGTTGCCGCCGCCTTCTTCACCAGAAGCACTCTATAGCAATGGTGAGAATATGTTAGTTGTTAAGCAACATAAGTACCAATCTACTATTTGATTCCTTTTCTTTTCATTAAACCTTCACAAGAATATTTTTAAAAATACATTGCTAACCTTGTCATGACTGTCATGATTATCCCTGTCTTGTTCTTCCATAAATCCAGCATTTGAACCAGAAGTGTCCTAAGAAACATGATGGAAAAACTATTAGTAAAATAATATATGTGTAAGCAAGTAAATTTAAATTTATCATATGATGGCAATGAAGGTCATAGTCAACAAGTAATAAATTGTTTTATGAAGTTACTAGCCACTAGAAAGTTAGCATACCAACGCATTTGTGAATGTATCATAGTCCAATCCTCCTCTTGCAGCCAATGCCTGCAATAATCCAAGATGAGTGACATTCATTCTTCTATTTGTGATTTTAATTCATAATAAACAAAATATTACCCTCACAACATGCTCCATGCGACGGTAAGAAGCATTCTCTCTTTGTAAACTTGCAACCTTCCTTTCTAGATAAATCTCTCGAGCACTGCTAGTTGATTGTGATAAAGTCCTTTTCCTTGACTTTATGGCAGCCTTGTCTTTATGACTAATTGCTTCATTACCAATGGCTAGCCTACCATGTGGCATTTGACCTGTAAAGTTATAGATGACGCTAGCATCTAAATCATGCCTTTCAGCTTGCCAATTTTTTCCATATTCTTTTTCCATGCCAGATGAGTATTGTTCCTTTTACACATCAAAAACGGGAAAAGGTCATTAGTAAATCAAACCAAATTTCTATAGCACATTAGATTGGAACTCACCCAAATATCTTTGGCTTTTTGACTGCATAGCTCTTCATTACTCCCTTGTTGCATTCTATGTGTGTACTGCCATGAACCAGCAAGCCCAGGGTCTTCTCCAGTTTTGTGTTTCTACAATTAAAAAAAATAAGTTTGTGTGCGCAATGCATTATCGTAGAAATAGAAACGTAATGGTTTGCTAACCAAGAATTGTCGTGTAGCAACAAGGCTTCTTGACCCTCCACAATGGTAGATAGTATCTCCTCCAGCTAGCCTATTTCGCTTGCCATTTAAAGACTTCTTTCTGAATTCTGGTGTACTCCAATACTCACATAGTAAATGCCAAGTATCCTCATCTGAAAAGTCACTTGGCTTAGCAGAAATCAAAGCCTGCACTGTAGGCCAATGATTACCCTCTTCATCAACATCTTCTGGAGGCATGTTGTCATTTGCATATAGTATGGTCATCACTCTTTTTTTCTCTTCAAACAGCATTTGTGGCACTTTCTTTTTGAAATTCTCTTCTAAGACAATATTTGCATTATCCTTATCGCTTGGATCACACTTGAAACGGTACTGCCGAAACATGGAAAGATAATAATGTTTAGCATTTATGCATGATGGCTATTAAAAAACTTATGCAAGAAAAATTACCCAAAACTCTCTTTTGATTCTTTCAGCTTGCGATAATACTCTTTGTGGATTTGGAGACCACTTATAATCCTCCCAAGTAAGTGCAGGCCTCCTCTCATCACCACGCCCAATTGGATTAGGATATAGTCGTCGCACTAGTGCACCAATCACTGTTGACGGTTTACGGGAGCGCACATAAGGGTGCACTTCGAATTCACTATTGATATGGAAAAAATAACAAAAATAAGCATATTCACATAATCAATATTCTAAGTACAACTTTTTTTGCCATTAGTAGTTGATGGACCTGATTTACTTAACAACCATAAAAGAATAACTAAAAGGTGAAATTAAGGTGGTGCTAACCTGCCAACTGGAACTATTCTTGGGCGTTCGCTCTCCTCAAGTCTATCACCAAATCCAGTTCTAGCTCTAGTCTTACGATCATCATTTTGCTCATTGGTTGTTGGAGAACCACCCGTTTGAACTGAATCACTACAAGCCGGTTCGATTTGTCTTGATGGTCCATCATTTGAGCGTCTATGCATTAAACGTCCACTCATCCTGGAAGTACATGATATAACAATTATGGTACTAAAAAAACATATATTGAAAAATACAACTATTTGATGTTGAAATAAAATGGCAACAGATTTAACAATGAAACTGAACCAGAGATAATCAACGAACATGTATGCTGAAATAATTAAAATGGTACCAGATTTAACAATGAGATGTTTGGTCAGTGAAGCTTTCAAAGTCACCAAACGCATGTCGGCCCTCCTAGAAGTTTATTATTTACATGTATCATTGTTAAATACATGTTTCAAAAAACTATTGTTAAAAGTAATTGCCAACTCTTCAGATATTTGGCTGGAAGTTGAATACTAGTTAATTTGCCATATGCATGCTCATTGTGGTATTGGGATCTGCAGTACTTTTCGTAACTGTGTAACAAGGTTGAAAGGGCACAACATGATGTTCTTTTCTAGGACCATTACTATCTCCATTGCCTTGATGTTTTATAGTTGGTAGCAACTCAAGTTACGTGAAGAGCTTCATTTTGGTTTAGAATCCATATACGTAAGAATTTCACGGTTTAATGGGTGCTCAACATAGCGAGTGGTAAATTGTTGCACTCTGTCTAAAAATTGTTGAGGGAAAAATATGGTGGCATTGTAGATATATATTCTTTTCAAAAGGGCTTCGTTGTTGGTGCTACAAGCAAGTGCGACCATGTTAGCTTGACTAGCTATTTTATCGATTGTCGATAGCAAATTTGCTTATCGGTCCGGAAATCTTGGATGCAACAACTAGAAGCATTTGAAATGAGAGGTTTGATTGGTTAATTTCGCCTTTTGTCGTTGTACTGATACTTATTATTTTCAATTTGGGAAAATTATTAACGAGCAAGCAATTCTGTCACGTATACTACCCATGCATGAGCTACGTATGCGTGTATACTAATACTACCCATACATGAGCTACGTATGATGACCGTGGGCGACCATGCATATGGAGGCGGAGTCACCGGCGAGGTAGATCTCGATCCCCGTGGAGTCGACGTGGACGGCAGACGGGTAGTCGTAGGCGACGACCAGGGTGATGAGCTCCTCGCGGCGGTGCTTCCCCCGAAGAGTCGCCAGCGTTTCGCGCCGCGCACCCGCCGCCGCCTCTGCCTCCATATGCATGGTCGCGTCGTCGAACAAACTACAGAGGATGCGTCGGGGATTTAGCAAGTACCTGTTCGTTGTCGCCGTGCGTTGGGCACCCTGTGTCGAAGCCATGCATAGACTGGTGCTTGACGTCGCCGTCCGTCGCTACGCCGCAATCCTGGTGCTTGACGTCGCCGTCCGTCGCTACGCCGCAGTCCTGGCCGAGGAAAGGAATAAGGAAACCAACTAATCAATCTATGCACGTAAAGCAGGAAAGTAACTAACTCCACCCACGATTTTGTTTCCTGCTTTAAAAGCGTAGTTATCTTTACTTAAAAAATAAACTTTATTTTCCTTTTCAGAATATGCTTGCAGCGCAACTGGTATGGTTGTGCAGTTTTTTTCAATAGGTCACAAGTTCGAGCTATTCACGAGCACCTTTTTTTTTAAAAAAAATCAAGTGATTAGCATTTTTATCAAGCTATTCACATCTGTTGTTGGTCAGCACCAGCATGGCGAGGGAGCTGGAGCCGAGGAGAGGGATGACGCTGTCGCTGAACCAGTTTTGCGAGATGTTCATCACCGTCAGATTGTTGTGCTCGAACAGGCAGACAGCATGGCATTTCTCCTTGGCAGCCTAATTTGGCACCCATCCATTACGGAGATACTGAAGCCAGTCTCACTCAAACAAAGGAATCCAAATGAGTGTGCAACAGTATACTTTCATACTACCAGCCCAGATGATATGTTATCACATAACTGAAGATTAGTACATATACTTGGATGTATCTAACGAAGGAATATACCAATACATAGCTAGATCTTATATAGGGACATATGGTCATCTGGATATCTACTAGTGGCTTCTCAATTCTCATGATGCATCATGCCTTCAAAAAAAGTTTCACATGATGCACAACCACACCCTCTTTTTTTATGCTCAACATTTTAATTGCAAATCCCAGCAACCAATGATGAATTCAATAAAAAATAATGTGACAATAAACAAGATGAATTCAATGAAAAATAATGTGACCATATTAGACCATACACCGGGATTTTTGCAATAAGAAAATTAAAAGATAAAATACTCAATAGTCATCATTGTCATATTCTGAACCATAAGCATCATTATTTCCCTCTTCGTCATTGTCGCCATCCTCCCCTCCTCATCCCTCGTCTCCATCTATGGAATCATCGTCATCTTCGATTTCCACGCCATCCCGAGAAACATCCTTGCGAAAAGATTCCTCATTATTGCTTTGCTTTTCTATCATTTCAATTTCAATGGGATCAACCACATCATCTAACTCATTTCTGCATGTTGTTAAGTCATCAAATAAACTTCCATCATCTATGCCAAAACCAGCTTGTACACTATCTTCTTGGTAAAACTCATCTTCATTGGGGATACTCAAGCTTCTTATTGGTTGTATCTTGTACAAAACCCACCAATCACGTAGGTCACGCCTTGGGGACGGATAGTGCAAGTAGTATACTTGTGTTGCTTGGTGTGCCATTGCAAATGGTTCAAAGTTTGATAGCTTTGAAGTTGATCTTACCTCCAACAATCCTAACTTTGGTTCAGACCTTAGACCATTAATAGGGTCAAACCAACGACATTGGAGGAGCACTATTTCGATTTTTCTACCAGTATTGAATGACAATTTGATAATGTCTTCGATGACACCATAGTAGTCAAGTTGTTGGTCATCTGAGGTGAAGGAAGATAAACAAACCCCAGTGTTTACCATGGTCAACTTTCTACAAGAATTTTCATATCGCTCGGACCTGAAACGATAACCATTGACATCATAAGAATTATATGACAAGACTCTAGATTTGCATCCAGTGGCTAAATTCCACAAGTCATCATCTACATGAGGGTCATTTCGACACTGCAAGAATTAAATTGTTTCAATTCAGTTAGAAAATAGTAATAGTGTAAAGCATAAAAAGATTGTGATACAGTGATTACCACATTCTTAAACCAATCAATGAATTCTTCTCTCATGAATTCATCAAGCTCCTGGACCGATAAATTTCCATGATGTGCGCATTTGAGTTCCACAAATTTCTGTGAAGAGATGTAATTAGCAAAAAAAATCAAAGCATATGAAAATATATATTAAATTTTGTATCACATACTCTTGAAAACGGTCGACAGCCGAGCAATTCGTCAAAATATACAACATTGCAGCATTCATCTCTTCTCGTGTGAGGTCACGAGGTACGCCTCTGCCATGAAGCGTGCCTTGACTTTGGAACACATCTAAGGTGCAATTATCATTTTGTATCTTTGTATGACCTTTGTTGTATCTAGGGGCCTTGTTCCATGTAGTTGTAACATGATTGCTGAAATAGAGAGACATAAAATTTGTAGTCTCCTCTATAGTATGTGCCTCCACGATAGAGCCCTCTACTCTTGCCTTATTATGCACTTTAAGTTTAATTTTGCGCATGAATCTGCATAGTACATTACAGACATGTTAAATTATATGACGATAAATAGCTAATTCAGTTAAATAATATTACCTTTCAAAGGGGTACATCCAACGAAACGTTACAGGACCACCAACCCTTGCTTCAAAAGGAAGATGCACAATTAGATGTTGCATTGAATTGAAGAAACCTGGAGGGAATATTTTTTCAAGTTTGCATAACAAAACTGGAATTTCCTTTTCCAGTATATGCATTTGTTTTGGATCAATTTCTTTTGCACATAATTGTCTATAGAAAAAACTAAGTTCTGATATGTCCTTCCATTCCTTTTCAGGGATGAAACCCCTGAGTGCAACAGGTAGGAGACGCTCGATGATTATATGATAGTCATGACTTTTTAGTCCAATAAATCTACGTTCAGCCAAGTTCACAGCTTTCCTTAAATTAGCTGCGAAACGATCAGGAAACTTTAACTCTTTAAACCATTTTAAGATGGTCAATTTATCATCCTTGTCTACACAATATTTTGCCCTCGGCTTCTGCCACCGACCATTGGAGTTTTTAGATAAGTTCAGAGTTGGCCGATCACAAATATCAGCCATATCAAGTCGAGCTTTCACATTGTCCTTTGTTTTTTCAGGAATATCTAGACAAGTGCCCAATAAAGCCTCGGCAACATTTTTCTCATTGTGCATGACATCAATGTTATGGCGAAGTAGCAATTTCTTAAAGTATGGCAATTGCCAAAAAACACTTATACCTGTCCAATTATGCTTCTCTCCAAATCCTTGAAAGGTATACTTACCAATGCTATCGGTACAAAGGCTCATGAGATGTTCATATATATCATCTCCTGTCAACCGCTTCGGGGGAGAATCAAAAACTTTTGTCTTCTTTCTAAAACATTTCGTACTTCTACGAAATTCATGATTGCTCTCAAGAAACCTCCGATGGCAATCAAACCAGCAAGCTTTGTGCCCGTGCTTCAACTGAAAGGCCTTTGTATCACACCCACAAATAGGACATGCAAGTTTCCCATGGGTGCTCCAACAAGCCACTAATCCATAAGCTGGAAAGTCATGAATGGTCCACAATACAGCTGCCCTCATAGTGAAGTTCTCGTTCAAAGAACGATCATAAGTGACAACTCCACGTTCAAAGAACGATCATAAGTGACAACTCCATTCTCCCATAGCTCCAAAAGTTCATCAATTAGAGGCTGTAAGAAAACATTTAAGTTCTTTCCTGGATGTTTTGGTCCAGGAATAACTAGTGTAAGGAGCATATTATTTTCTTTCATGCACATTTCAGGTGGAAGATTATATGGAACAACAATGACGGGCCAACAAGAGTATGGACTTGATGATATAATGAATGGTGTAAAACCATCCGTCGGATGCATATAATCGCACATTTCTTTTCTCTTGGGAAAAAATTGGAAACTCCTTATCAAAGTTCTTCCAAGCTTCCCCATCTCAAGGATGAGCCATTACATTCTTGTTGTCAAGAGGCCTCGCATGGTATCTCATATGGTTCGCCATGCTATTGGACATGTACAACCGTTGCAATCTTGGAGTGATGGCAAGATAGCGCAAAACTTTTCGGGGAACACTTCTAGACCTTTTTCCTCTACCTGACTCCTCAAAGCGGACTCACCACAGACAAGTGCAACTTTCCTTATGTTCATTCTCTTTATAATAAAGCATGCAATTATTAGGACAAGCATGAATCTTTTGTATGGCATGCCGAGACTATGCACAAGCTTTTTGGACCTGTGATAATTTTTGGGATTACTTTTCCAGCTTCATCCCCTAAGATATCTTGCATCAGCTTAATTATTTCATTGTAACATGCTTCTGACATGTTAAATTGGGTTTTTATAGTCATTAGTCGAGCTATAACCCGACAAACATGTTTGCCTAGTCTTTTCATGCAATGGTGTGTCCACTTCCTCTAGCAATCAGACAGTTCAGGTGACGCTTGTGTTGGTTCCTCACAAGGGTTAACTCCTCTCGCACCAATCGCATCGACTAACATTTCATCCATTCGATCTACCTCACCCTGACCTTCATATGTTTGATCTACTTCCATTATCTCAGGCTCACCATGGCTAGTCCATCTCTCATATCCTAGCTGGAAACCATTACGACATAAGTGGATCGTCATTTCATCCCTTGTACGTTTATGGCAGCAAACACACTTAGTGCAAGGACACAGAGATTTCCCTTCAACAGAAGTATCGGCCAATGAAAAGGCATGATCTAAAAATTTCTCTAAGCCCTTAGTCCAAGTGGGGGTAATAAATTTGCCTTTTCTTTCAGTGTACATCCAACTACGGTTTTCCTCCATCAGTTTATTGCCTAATCTTGCAACACAATGAAACTTATACATATTAGTTTTTGGAGAAGCAAAGAGTGCAGAGGAAATAAAAAACTTGTTGATAGGGCCCAAGCACCCCTCGAAACCTCACGCTCGAGCAACACTAATTATATAAATATATAGCCATATACACACATATGTACAAGAGATTACAGACATGCTTCATTGCCTAAATAAAGCAATGGTATACTTGGAGATTAAAGACATAATTCATTAACTACATTTCAGAAATATGTCATTTTAGTTTACATCAGAAATCTACGGATAGAAGGTTTCTTTCCATGGAAGAAATTCTACATGAAGACTTAAAATCATCCATGTACTTAATGTCAGGAATTACTATTCTTTGTTTATCCCAACATAAATTTAATTTGGACTCAAAAATTTTTAATGGGGTTGTGCTAAATTGAGAACTAACTTCACAACTTTTTTAAGGAATCATGGTGTTGTGATGCTGATTTGGTGCTCAAATGTACACTCGAACTCACAAATAAACAGGCTGTCACTAATAAAATTTCCCGAGAAACATGATATTTGGGGAGCAGAGAAGTTGCTATTTTAGCTAATTCAAGTCCCATCTTAGCATATTGAAGATTTGAACCTATCTAGCAATGGTTAATTGAGCAAAGGCATATACAAATTGGTTTCACCATTAGCGCCAGTACAAGATACGGCCTTGTAACACTTGAAGAATCCTCAATCTTCACTCTTGTTTTCCAATCGACAATGCAAGTAATGATGGTAAAGAGGTACTTCAAATCTCAAGAGACAAGATTGGGGAGAAGAAGCAACCTCAACTCCTCAAGGCTCAAGCATCAAGCACTCAAGCGACCTCCAGTGGGCGGCGGCACGGCACCGGCACCGGGGCGGTGGGCGGCCGACGGCACCGACTCACCCAAGGCGGGGTGGCGTCGGGACTAGGAGTAGGGACGGCGCTGTCCTCCAGCAGGCGGCGGCCGGGCGGATCCGGCACCGGGCCGGAGGGCGGTGACAGCGAAGGCCACGGGCGGGAGTGGTGTCTGGGGATCGGAGAGGACGGCGCTGCCCTCCAGTGCAGGGCGTCGGTCGGGCACCGGTGCCGGTGGGGGAGCATGGCCGCTGCGTGGGGGAGGCGGCGATGGGGAGGGGCGGCGGCGACGGGGACGGAAGGCGTTGGGGCCGAGCCAGAGAGAGGGGCGGTCCACAGGAGGATCAGATCCTAAGGTGCTTGATTTGTAAACTTTACAGACGACTAAATTTCAGAATATGGTATGCACATAAGAAAGACTTAGGTATATCGGTTAATAGAATGACACTACTTATGCAATAAAATGTATTGTGTTAGTAAAAAAATTAATGTCAATAAATAGGAGCAACTACAGGGCTATACATGTGCGGTACAAATCTTTTTTCCACTTGAAAGTAACATTAATTCAGCAAAGAAGGGCATTATCCTGTTTGGCTGCGTACCATTAGGGGTGAAACTGGATCGGATACGGGCGGATATTGCTTGTCTCGTATCGTAACTCATATTTTTTTGGGGATTCGGAGCCGGATACGGATACGAATTCGAATTATTCGGGATTCGGATACGGAGCGGATACCTGACGGATTCGGGTCGGGATCAGATATCATAATCAGATAGTAGTATAGTACATAATTGTGTACATAAAAAAATGAATGAAGCATTAACCTTATAACATTAGCTTCAAGTCATAATTATTTCAATGTAGGATAGTAGTATAGTTACAGGTGCAATTTAGTGACTCAACTAATTCCAGTAATTTGAATAGAAAAGAAGTTTATCAAATAAGTTGAACAAATCAATTTAGGTAAAAGCATTATGTCATCACTATATTTATTTGTTGATAGATTTGTTGATGTTCACGCTTAATAACAAAGTAGTGTTTTTTAGTGCCAGTATCAAACAACTATTTTATCTATCCAATAATGAACCAAATTAATGGAAGAATAACTGATTTTATCCGGATATCGGGTCGAATATTTACCGGATATCGGGTCGGATATTGCTTTTCCCATATCCTAACCCATATTACATGAGATTTTTCGGATACGGATCGGATATTGCTCTTCCCATATCCTAACCCATATTACATCGGATTTTTCGGATACGGATACGGATAACATCGATACGGATTTTAAACGGATTCGGGATTGGATCGGGGCGGATATTTCCTGTCCTGTTTTCACCCCTACCTACCATGATATCCATCAACTGCGCAATGAATAGTATGCTACGCACTCCTCGAATGCTGCTCTATAAGGTAATGGGAATCGGCCTTCACATTCATGTGGTCATAGCGTCCATTAGGGCAGTCCCAACCCATGGTTTCCATGAGCAGTGTCTAAAGGAGAGAGAGAGAGAGCAATAAACCATTGTATAGTTTCCCAACCTATGGTTTCCATGAGCAGTGTCTAGAGAAGAGAGAAAGAGAGAGAGAGAGCAATAAACCAATGCATGCACCACAAACACACCTTTTGGTCAGCGTGCAGAAACGTCCAACCCCGATTTTGCTTGTTTCTTGCGTCTTGATGCCCGCGTCGACCCAGTTTCTTGCATAAGACACGGTTTCTTCGTTTTTCCTTCTCTCCCTTCCTTAATTCCTATGCCACATCAGATTTTTGCTTAGTTGGCAGCGTAATTAATTCTATGGACATCATTAAAAATACAGAGAATTGTTCTACCTCCAACTGTTGTGCAAAGGTGGCGAAAGCGTACAACTTTGCACAGGCCAGATTAAAATTTTTCTTATTGCCATATTTAGTATATGACCAAAATATTTTTTTATAATTCACCGGTCAAACCTAAAAAACTTCTTGAAAAAGGTAAAACGTAGATCCTCGTCGATAATTGCTTACAATGACCGTGTGTAAGCTTTCCACCCATGGTAAATTTTGTACCTCGTCGGTGAATGCTGATATTGGCCGAGTGTAAAATATCCACCCATGGTAAATTCTTTACCCTGTCGGCAAAGGCTTGCCCTTGTCGAGTGTTTTATTTGCACCCTCGGTAAATGTGTTCCCTGTTGGTCATTTCATGCAATGGCCGAGTGTAAGATTTCTACACACGGTAAATTTTGTACCCCGTCGGCAAATTCTTACATTGGCCGAGTGTAAATTATCCACCCATGGTATATTTTTTACCCTGTCGGCAAAGGCTTGTCCTTGCCGAGTGTTTTATTTGCACCCTCGGTAAATATGTTCCCCGTTGGTCATTTCATGCAATGGCTGAGTGTAAGATTTCCACACATGGTAAATTTTGTACCCCGTCGGCAACTTCTTACATTGGCCGAGTGTAAAATATGTACCCATGGTAAATTATTTAACCCGTCAGTAAATGCTTGGCTTGGCCGAGTGTTTTATTTACCCCTCGGTAAATGTCTTTCCCTGTCGGCCATGAATAAAATAACCGAGTGTTCTTCGTTGAACCGTCGGGAATAAGAAAAACCGCCGGCCACCTTTTTGTTACCTACGGTCTGTATGCTATTACACATTACCCTCGGCAAAAGATAGATTTCTAGTAGTGTTCGGGCCCTTTGGCAGAGGGCCCGAGGAAGAGGATGAAGATCTGGCACCCTTCTTCATGAAGCACTCGAAGTCGTCGGGCGCACAGCCAAGGCACCCGGGACAAACTTTGGAGGTGGTTGACCTGGACGAGGTCGACCCTTCGATGGCGAGGGCCAGCCACGTAGTTATGGAGAGGTTCGAGCTTGTGGTCAGGGCGTAGATTTCCATGGATATAACTTCCACGGCAAAAGCCGAAGCCACCGAGGATGACGGTAAGAAGCTTAACAAAGGTAATTCTTCTTTTCCATTCTTCCCGTTTCTTCATTTTTTTGTTCTGCTTTGTGTGACCGAGTTAACCCCACTCTATCGATGTGGGCATGATAGCTCATAGGAACGATATGGACTTTGGGGGGATGGCTGATAAAATCCTCGACTATGCAGTAGAGAAGGAGCTTGATTGCATCGCCGACATTACGATGGCGAAAGACGTCATCATCGAGGTGCCCCATGACCAGCAAGTCGCAGAGCTTCATGCCCTGGTGGAGCAATGTGCCCAGGAAGGCCAGCAACCCAAGGCTTTGGGGCCGGGCACTGATGGCCCGGAGGAAGGACATCCCTGGGAGGAACCCACCCTGGCGGGGCAGTCCCCTGTGCCATCAAGCATGACGAATGCTCGGGGTCAGGAAGAAGACCCTGCCTCTACGAGCAGAGAGCATGTTCGGGAAGAAGGCGCGAAGCCCCCGAGCGAAATGCATGCTCGGGGAAATGGTAAGGAGCCCCCGAGTGGAATGAATGCTTGGGAAGAAGATGATTTCCCCCAGCCGGAGGTCACCGCGGAAGTTCTCGCTGACCTTCGGTCGGAGGATGTCACTAAGCAATTTCAGAAGAACTTGCATGGTATGGCTACTTGCTTTTTAGAGCTTTTTTTCTTTTGCAAAGGGCAAGAACTAAAACTTTCTTTCTTGTATGTACTAAAGGAGACCATGGTGGACTTTGACGCGGTGACTGTACCTCCTGAGGTCGTGCCAAGCAAAGTGCCAAGCAAGATGCTAGGATAGCAAAGCTCGAGCAAGCGCTAGCCGATCTCAAGGCTTCAAAAGAGGAAATGCGGCGCCAATCTGAAGAATACACCATGGATTGCAGAGAACAAATCTTGCAAGCCAAGGCGGAGCATGAGCAAGAGCGAAAAAACTCTGCAGCCTTGGAGAAGTTAAATAAATCTGCACGGGAGGCTACTGAGGTGGTCAACCGGTGCAAAGAGGAAGAGAAGCAGCTCCGCCAAGAAGCTCGCGAGGGGTGCGATGCCTGGCGGTGGGTGCTCGAGCTTGAAGCCAAGCTTGATGAGGCGAGGGAAGAACTCTCAGCCCTACAAGAGGCGAAGCTCGGCGGATCATAGCTCCCATTACACATCTTTGTAAAATACTCTGCTTGTAACCATCTTGAATAAGTGAAGGAATGTACTTTCGAAATGATTTCTTCCCTTTGCTTGTCATGCACGGATTACTTCTTGTCTATTGCCGATGATCGGCCTGCAAAAATAGACAAAGCAAAACAAGCAGAACGAAAAAGATAGCATAATCAAATAGTAAAGGATGAAAGCACAAGCACGTGTTTTTTAGAAAAACACGGTAGTTCATCTCTACTAAGCCCCCGCTGTGAATGAATCTCGTGCACCTAAGTTGTGAGCACGAGCTCATTCATAGGAGAGTTAGAAAAAATCGCACACTCTTTTCCTTTAACGACCCAACACCATTTCCCTGGGTTGCGAGAATAGGTTAGGTTGGGAGAAAGAAATATGTGCACGGCCTTATCTCCCTGAGCGTCTTGATCCAAGCCCCTAAGTGGCGAGCATGATTTCGACAAGGACCAGAAAGAACGCGCAATTGCTCGTCAAAGCGCACAACGACCTATGATGAGGACATCCCAACCAAGGATACAACCGCTGCCCTTTCTTCCCCTACGACCACCACTTCGTCCCCGACCGTCATTGCTTTCGCCACATTGCCATTTACCTGGAGGGCTTAATCCAGAAGCAAGGCCTTTCCACCCACCTTTGCTAGACCAGCACGTCAAGAACATCCACCGACAACAGCCCACGCACCAAGGAAGGCCCATGATCAAGCCCAATTCGTCACCGAGTCCGGTTCGATCATCTAGGAGCTACAATACTTCAAATGGGCATAACTCGGGCTCCCGGACTCTGTTTTCTGTGTGCGACCACCCGTTTGAAAGGTATCGAGATAACCTTTCCAATGGATCTAGTCCCAAGGCCAAATTCCTCCTGGAGCGAGGGGAAATGACAAAACAATCTCACGGGACCGAAATCCCGGGTGCTGCGCCACCTTTCTTTTGGGCCCAAGGCCCATGTATCTTAGGGTTTTGGTGGCCACCACTGTTTTGGCTGCCCTACACCTCCGGGCCGCCGCTATATATGTGGCCGCCACCGTTCTTTTACATTTAGGTTTTGTTGTGTTTGGTAGACCCCGTGTGCGTCCCTCCTCATGTTTGCGCGTGTCGACTAGACCGCCCGAGCCGAGAAACAGAACCTCAACTTGTTTCTTTGATTTCAATACCATCTTTTCAGATTGCTTCATGCTTTGTTCTTATGGTTCTCGATTTCTTGCAGAACCATCGATCATTTGGATCGTGTATCTGTGTGGATTTGGCATTGCGATTGTGAAGCTCCCGACCTGGTGGTAGGAAGCCCTAAATTTCGGTGCCATCAACACCCCAAATCGATGTATCATCATCTCACCGAAAGATCGGGATCGCCGTCCCCATCAAGTTGGTATCAGAGCTCAAGGTTGCTCGGTGAGATTTCACTCAATTCTAATTTTGTTTTCTACCTAGAGTCTAGAAAAATTGCCCCACAAAAAAATATTTGTCCCTCTGTCCAAGCTAATTTGTGCCCTAACTTTTACTACTTGTTCTTCGTTTGTTGAATCGTCGGTTGCATAGTCGTGTGCTTGCTGGTCTTAGCATCTAGTTCCTTTAGAGTTTCGAGTTCTGTTCACGTAATTGTCATAGTGTTTTTTGCGTTCATCGTGTCTTCCTTTGCCGCTGCCACCATCTCGCCGCCGCTAATAACAAGCGCTGCAGCCCCAAACCAACCATATCACAGCGCCTTTACCTTCCAAAAAGAGTGGATCGGTTCCAAAAAAATAGCAGATTGGTTTCCAAAATTATTGCTTGTTCTTCACAAAAATAGAGGATTAGTTTCCTTGTAAGAGTTTCACAATTTCCACCTGCCAAAACACCCTCCACATCCACCTGGCCGAGCCCCACCACTTCCCTAACTCAGCCAAGCCCAAAAAGGAAACTCCAAAACCTACTCCAATTCGTTCTCGCGTGCAATATTGTGACTGCTGCAGTAAAATAGTCATAACTTCTGCATACGAACTCGGATTTGGACGTTCTTGGACTCGTTCGAAAGATCACAAAATTTCCTATCAGATCCAGTTTTGTCTTTGACAAATTAGATATTTCCAAATTAGGCCTATAACAGTGAGAAAAGTCGCAATCTTTGTCAGGCTGATTTTTGATCCATCTGAAAGTTCAAAAGAAAGAAAAAGGCAAGTGCAAAAAAAAAGCCATACAAAATAAAAAAAAGAGGCCAGTGCAACAAAAGAGCCGCGCTGTGAAAGAAAAAGAAAAGAGAAGAAATTTTGTGAGCAAAGGAGAACAAAAGGGAGCTTTATCATTTTTGTGCTGCATATTGAGGATCCTAGTCTATATTTATCTTGTTTGTTCAAGGACCTTCATCTTTGTTCTGTGACTAAGTCTGTGATTAGGCTCGCGTCTCTAGCACGGTCTAGCCTAGGACCAGCATTGTACTGATTTTGAATGACTTTTTAGCTTACTTTGGTTAGGTGGTACTAGTTCCTCCTTTGCTACATATTATTGCCTGTCCAAGCTCCACCATCTTCTAACCACACAGGTTCCGGAATTTGCAATCACGTGCCACATCGAGGACTTGTAAGAACTTGGTAGAAGCTTGAGCGTGCGTGAGGCTTGCCGCTGCATACAACCTAGTAGTTCATAGGAGCTTTCATATCTGTGTGAAGTTTCTTTGCTTCTACTAACTATGGCAGGTATTCCAAGCAATCATGGGAGTAACGTCGGCAGTGGGAGTGAACATGAGGACCGTCTTACACCCAAAGAACGGCATTGGGTCACTCATTTAAACAGGTTGCACAATCAGCATGAGATGTGAACCCGTGACACTCTTGATGCGATTCAGGCGCAATTGGCACCCCTCACTGAGCATCAAGCACAGATAGCACAACTTCTTCAAGGTGCGGACCCCAACAATGGTGCCGCTGGTCATGCGTTGGTCCAACGCAGCGCTCCACCGGTTGTCCCTGTTCCTTCAAATGAGGTGGATCAAGAGGAGAACAACTACGCCACCGATACCGAGGATGACCACAGGGTGAACATGCACAACGACCGAGCTCATCGTCGCCTCCGCAATAATAGACAAGGTATGGCTAGAAATCAGCATGCTCAAAGGGAAGAACGTGATGTCTCTATGGCAAAAATAAAATTTACTATGCTTCCTTTTGATGGTACATATAATCCTGATGTTTATCTAGATTGGGAGTTGGTGGTAGATCAAAAATTTTCTTGCTATGACTTCTCTGAGCATAGAAGGATTCATGCTGCCACTAGTGAATTTACTGGTTTTGCATCTATTTGGTGGAAAGAACTATGTAGAGCCAACCGTGATGTACCTACAACTTGGGATGGGTTGAAGCGTGTCATGAGGGCTAGATTTGTTCCTACATACTATGCTCGTGATTTATTGAATAAAATGCAACGCTTTAATCAAGGTGATAAAACGGTTGAGGAATATTATCAGGAATTGCAAATTGGCATGTTGCGCTGTGGGTTAGAAGAGAATGAAGATGCAAAAATGGCTAGGTTTTTGGGTGGGCTTAACCGAGAGATACAGGATATACTTGATTATAAAGAATACAATTCTATCACTTGTTTGTACCATCTTGCTTTGAAAGCAGAAAGGGAAGTGCAGGGTCGACGATCGACAACGCGAGGTAATCTTGGAGGCTCTTCCACATCCAAATCGGTCTAGATCCATACCAAGGCATCATATTCCATACCTGGATGTGTACCTACACCCGCTGTTCCAACTACTTCGACGCCATCAAGCATTCCGGAGGCAAATAAGTCAGTCACCCTTCAAGCACCCGCCAAGAGTGCTTCCTCAGTTGCCTCCACCGGTCGAACGCGGGAAACGCAATGCTTTCGATTCAAAGGAATGGGGCACGTGATGCGAGACTGCCCTAATCAACGTGCTCTAATCATTCGAAAAAATGGTGAGTACACTAGTGCTAGTGACATTGATGAAAATGAATATGCTCTTGTTACCACTAACATTGCAGAGCCAGAAGAAGAGATTATCACTTCTGCAGCCTTCGAGAAATATCCGGCTCTTGTTGTCACATCGTACTTAGCACACGACTTTGCTGCGATGAACAAAATCAACGCCATACTATCTTTCAGACAAGGTGTGTGGTGAATGAGCGCGCTGTGCATGTCGTTGTTGATGGAGGTAGCTGCAACAATCTTGCTAGTGTAGACATGGTCGAGAAGCTTGGCTTGCCCACAAATCCACTTCCTCAACGGTATGAAATTGAATGGCTCAATTCCACTGGTAAGGTTCAGGTAACAAAAACTGTTTGAGTACCTATCTCGATTGGTTCTTATCATGATAATGTTGTTTGTGATGTTGTACCCATGGATGCTTGTTCTCTTTTGTTGGGTAGACCGTGGATCTATGATATGGATGCTACACATCATGGTAGGACCAATGAGTATACTTTCTTGTATAAGGGAAAGAAGATTATTTTGACACCCATGAGCCCTACAAAATTAAGAAACATTGATGTTAAAAGAGCTCAAAGAGAAAAAGAAGAGACTGGAATTCCAAGTGTAGCTAGTAAATCAACCCATTCAACTACACCAGTTGCTCAAAAACCAGATCTTAAGTTGAAGGGTAAAGTATTGTTGACTACAAAAGTTCTCTCACAAGATAACATGGATAGTATAGAACCATTGCCATTATCTGTTGCTTTGTCTCCTGTTGTCACTAACCTTTTGCAGGAACATGAGAAGGAGTTGAGGACGACTCCAATTCAAGAAGGGGAGGATGATGAGGACATCCCAACCAAGGATACAACCGCTGCCCTTTCTTCCCCACGACCGCCACTTCGTCCCCGATCGTCATTTGTTTGCCGCCACTTCGCTTCACGACGCTGGAGGGCTTAATCCAGAAGCAAGGCCTTTCCACCCACCTTTGCTGGACCAACACATCAAGATCATCCACCGACAACAGTCCACGCACCAAGGAAGGCCCATGATCAAGCCCAATTCGTCACCGAGTCCGGTTCGGCCATCTAGGAGCTACAGTACTTCAAATGGGCATAACTCGGGCTCCCAGACTCTGTTTTCAGTGTGCGACGCCCGTTTGAAAGGTATCGAGATAACCTTTCCAATGGATCTGGTCCCAAGACCAAATTCCTCTTGGAGCGATAGGAAATCACAGAACAATCTCACGGGACAGAAATCCTGTGTGCGCCACCTTTCTTTTTGGGCCCAAGGCCCATGTATCTTAGGGTTTTGGTGGCCACCGCTGTTTTGGCTGCCCTACACCTCCCCGCGCCGCTATATATGTGGCCGCCACCATTCTTTTTACGCTTAGGTTTTGTTGTGTTTGGTAGACCCGTGTGCATCCCTCCTCGTGTTTGCGCCAGACGACTAGACCGCCTCGAGCCGAGAAACGTAACTGAACTTGTTTCTTTGATTTCAATACCATCTTTTCAGATTGCTTCATGCTTTGTTCTTGCGGGTTCTCGATTTCTTGTAGGAACCATCGATCATTTGGATCGTGTATCCGTGGATTTGGCATTGCGATTGTGAAGCTCCCGACCTGGTGGTAGGAAGCCCTAAATTTCGGTGCCATCAACACCCCAAATCGACGTATCATCATCTCACCGAAAGATCGGGATCGCCGTCCCCATCAACCTAGCACGCGCGAATCGAACTAAAACTCTAGACCATCCGAGAGGGTGTCTGTATGCGATTGTAAACATGCAGCGAAGAACTACTGCGAACAATAATCGGCTTATGTAGACTGAGGCCTCTGGTGGCGAGCTTAGTGATGCAGTGTTGGTTTTGGCACTTTGATCATTCTCGCAGACGCTAGCCAAACCTTAGGATAATGCAATTGAACCGAATATTCTTACCCGAACACGCTCATCCCATTATCAAGATTGTGAGGAGGAGAGTATGCCCTTGTGCTAGACTGATTCGGCTTACCAACGAGCAGGGACTTCAAAAACATTCACAAAATCTTGGAAATAATGGAAATCACGCGGGCGAAAGAACCGAGTTTTATAGAAAGAGCTCGCTAGTGTTGCGTAGAACAAGAGGTAACGAAATACCTAGACAAAGAACTTACGTACTTGATCGATGTTCTAGCTACTAGCGAGCACCCGACCATCCTCCACTGCTACGCGAATAGCTCCCGGGCTGTTGCTGATACGACCGTATATGGACCTTCCGACCTAAGGGATAGCTTGTTAGTTTTTGACAAATCCTTAACTCGACGTAGGACTATATCGCCAACTTGCAAAGTCCTTGGTCGAACTGATTTGGTCACGTGGCTACGAAGAGTCTGCAGGTAAACTGTGGATCGCAGCAAGGCCCATTTGCATGTTGCTTCAGCGAGGTCTAGGTCTAGGAGACGCTCACCCTCCTAGTCGATGCAATCGACTAGGTGCACTCTTGGAGAACCTAGCACAATTTCAACGGGCAAGATGGCCTCTGCACTGTAGACGAGCTGGAATGGGGTTTCACCGGTTGCTCGACTTGCCATAGTGCGAACTGACCAAAGGACGGAAAGAAGCTCGTCCACCCACGCTCGACCATGCTGATTGAGGTTTTTAAAAACTCTCTTTTTGATCCCTTGGATTATTTGTCCATTTCTTGCTCGGTCGCTCCATTGCTTTACGGATGTGCTACAGAGGCAAAACAGACCTTTGTTTCGATATCTTCGCAATAGGCCTGAAACAGCTCACTAGTGAACTGAGTGCCATTGTCCGTGATGAGGCGGTTGGGAACACCAAAATGCGTCACCACGTTGTTGCGAAAAAACTTTCTGGTTGCTTGAGCTGAAATGGTCAAAACGGGTTTGGCTTCGATCCACTTAGTGAAAGTGTCAATAGCCACGAGCAAGTACTTGTTGCCTTTCTAACCTGGGGGGAAAGGTCCAAGAATATCAACTCCCCAAGTTGAGAATGGCCACGATAGAGGAATGGTTTGAAGCACATATGCTGGCTGATGGACCTTGCGAGCATGAAACTAGCATGCTCTATAAGTCATCACGATCGAGCGAGCATCGGCTAAAGCCGTTAGCCAATAGTAACCCAATCGGAAGGCCTTAATCACTAGTGTTCTGAAAGACGAGTGAGGCCCACACATTCCTTCATGGATATCTCTGAGAAGGTATTTGCCCTCTTCTTGAGAGATGCACATGGAAAGGACTTCTAGTGTTCCTTTGCGGTATAAGGCGCCTTCGATCAATTTGTAGGGAGAAGATCGCCTTATAAGCCAGGAACACTCGGCTTCTTCCTCAGGCTATCACAATGCTTGGGCCAGGAACCTTCAAGCACTAGTACGCAAGATGTGTAGCAGCCATGAACTTGGCAAGAGCTGGTTGGCCGAGAATGGCGTTGTATGCCGACTATCTCAAAGGTGATCATCTTTGTTCGGAAGTTGCTCGGACTCCTGAACATAACGAGCAAAACGATCTAGCGGAGGGTCTTGGTCGAGGTGCCCAGGACAATCCCGTACAAGGGGGCCTGTCGGTGTATTCTACACCAGGGTACTCTCTCCACTGCTGCTAGGTGGGACCGCGCACGCAAGATACAAAAAGAAGAAGGTCCTGTGCAAAGGACTCAACATACTGAAGAAAGGCTTGGTGGTTGACCAGGTCCCAGCCCCGGGCGACCAGGACACGTGGTCGCTCAGCGGGCTACTAGCCGACCAGGTCCCAGGCCCGGACGTCCAGACCACGACCGCTAAAGACCAGGCCACGTGGCTGCCTGACGAGCAGTCGGGCGACTAGGCCACGTGGCTACCCGACGAGCAACCAGCCCATTATCAGCCGACCACACAGACAGGGCTGGGAGGCTTCGTCTCGAAGCAATCGTCAGGATCACAACGTATCGTAGCCATTAAATGCACATGGGAGCCATTCAATGCACGGGGAGCCGTTGCAGTGCGCTAGAAGGCCATTAAATAGGCATGGCTCCCTAACGCCATGATGACATGTCCCTTCCACTGAGCCAGCTTCACCAACTCCCGTTCCATCTACACCGCCCCAGGCAAGACGGGGTGACGCTCCTGCTCCCGGCGAGCCGCTGCTCCTGTATATTGCGGCTACCCTGGTCGTAGTGAGTGCGGTGCTGGTGGCGGAGAGGGAAGGTGACCAGAGACTAGTCTACTACATTAGCAAAGTGTTATCTAACGCTATTCTGGTGGCATCCTGGAAGATTCTCTACGCTATTCTGGTGGCATCCCAGAAGCTTCGACACTACTTCCATGGATGGGAGAACACAGTGGTCACAGCCTACCCACTTTGAGAGATACTCCACAACCGAGAAGCCGAAGGTCGCATCGCCAAGTGGTCAGTGGAACTAGGTGAATTTTGCCTCAAGTTTCGACCACGCACTGCCATCAAAAGTCAGAGGTTGGCCGAGTTCATCGCAGAGTGGACTCCCTCCACTCCTGATGTTGAAGGAACACCCGCGCTCCCCCGTGGACCCTGTTCTTCGACGGCTCATTCTAGGTCGAGGGTGCGGGGGCTGGGTTTGTCCTGGTCTCTCCGACCAGGGACATCCTCCAGTACCTGATCGTTTTGGACTTCAAGGCGACCAACAACATCGCCGAATACGAAGGGCTGTTGGCGGTGCTACGCGCCGCCACCGCGCTCGGCATCCGACGTCTGCACATCTGAAGGATCAAGATGGCGAATAGAGGGGGGGTGAATGGTTGTAAAAAAATTTTCCCCCAAAATACTCCAACTAAAACCTCGAAAGGATCGCGTAAAGAAAATTGTGAAAAATCCAAACAACTAGACAACTATGTGTACCCCTAGCTTGTATGTATGAGTATCATAGAATATGTGGGGATTTTTGAGTCACAATTTTGGTTGTCTAGTGTCCAAAATAGAAGGAATCAATTCAACTCTTGTTTTTAGAAAGGAGATCAATTCAAATCACAAAAGCCACTTTCAAAAAAGGAAAAGCAGAATTTTCAGAAGTTGTCCTCAATTAGAACAGGTGGTTGGTGGGTTTTTGCAGCTCAAGAAATTTTGAGAATTTTTCTCCCTATGAGAAGATGCGTTATGAAGAACTCCACTAAATGTAAACTAAAAAATCCTTATAAAAAAATCAGAAAAAAAATCAAAGATCACAGATAGTGAGGAACTTCGAGCAGAAAGTTTGGGGCACGGTTTTCACCTCATGGCGCCCAAACGGTGCAACAAGTGGACTCCAAAATTTTTTTATAAATGGATATGATAGTCCCACACCTTCTACAAGAAGAATCACTAAAAAATTATTTATGTATATTTTTCTAAAAATCAAATACTAACTACTGCGTGAAGAACATGTTCTGGACAGAGTTGGAACTTGAAAGAAAAGATGATCTCTACCCAATCCAAGAGTGCAAAAGAGATGTAAAACCATATAAACACACTCAAAACATTCAAAATCAGAATTTAGAAGGAGGGGAGGCAAATCCAAATTGCAAGAAAGTAAATTGCGTGAAAGTAAATTGTAGGAATTTAAATGCTGAATTTAAGACGTAAAGTAAATGCGTAATTTAAATTTAAGTATGAATGAAAAAGATTTGTATTTCTGGAAGCAGAAGGTTTAGAAAGCCACACAACAAGGTGGGCAAAGCTCAAAGGAGCACAAAAACCTCTACAACCTTCAAGGGGAGAAGGATACCCCTCCACCCTTATTTATACTACTCTTGGGCCACCTACCACCCTTGGATGCAACCCTCAACCCTAGAGAAGTCATCTAAGGGCTAGGATTTGCCCACTCACACAGCCATGCAAGGGCTAACCCAAAACCCACGCACATACCGGATTTTCTTGCATGGTTTACAAAGCATACTACCTAGACCCGTTAACCTATCAACTAGACCGCAATCGGACAGCCTTCCTTGATCTACGAGGCGTCTAGCTAGCATCTCCTCCTTTCCTTGTCTTTTTGGATTGCTCGGACTACGTCTCTGATCATCTTTTGGCGATCTCCCGACCATCTGGACCTCCGACGCTCCTCGCCTAGTCCCGGTCATCCTCCGCCTCACCATGACCTAGCACCATCGCCCTGCAACCATCAAAAACAAGGAAAATCCTTTCACATAGCAATGCCCACACATATATTCAATGATTATCTCAAAATCATTAATCAATCATAATTTCTCTCAAAGTACTAGTGCTACCGCCCCTAGGCCTGTAGCACTATAAAAGCAACCTCGAAAGGAGATCAATTCAAATCACAAAAGCCATATTCAGAAAAGCTAAAGCAGAATTTTCAGAAGCTGTCCTCAATTAGAACAGGTCGTTGGTGGGTTTCTGCTGCTCAAGAAATTTTGAACATTTTTCTACATATGAGAAGATGAGTTTTTAAGAACTGCACCAAATTTCAACTCAAAAATCCTTATAGAAAAATCAAAAAAAATCAAAGAACACAGATAGTTAGGAATTTCGAGCAGAAAGTTTAGGGCTCGGTATTCACCTCATGGCACCCAAACGGTGCTACAAGTGGACTCCAAACTTTTTCTACAGATAGATATGAGAGTCCCACACCTTCTCCAGTAAGAATCACTCAAAAAGGATTTATCTAGATTTTTCTAAAAATCAAATACTAACTGCTGCGCGAAGAACAAGTTCTGGACAGAGTTGGAACGTGAAAGAAAAGATGATCTCTACTCAATCCAAGAGTGCAAAAGAGATGTAAAACCAAATAAACACACTGAAAATATCCAAGATCAGCATTTAGAAGGAGGGGAGGCAAATCCATATTGCAAGAAAGTAAATTGCGTGAAAGTAAATTGCAGGAATTTAAATGTTGAATTTAAGACATAAAGTGAATGCGTAATTTAAATTCAAATGTGTAATTTAAATTCAAGCATGAATGAAAAAGATTTGTATTTATGGAAGGATAAGGTTTATAAAGCCACACAACAAGGTGGGAAAAGCTCAAAGGAGCTACCTCTCCACCCCTATTTATACTACTCTTGGGCCACCTACCACCCTTGAATGCAGCCCTCAACCCTAGAGAACTCATCTAAGGGCTGGGATTTGCCCACTCACATAGCCATGCAAGGGCTAACCCAAAACCCACACACATACCAGGTTTTTTTGCACGGTTTACAAAGCATACTACCTAGACCCGATAACCTATCAACTAGACCGCAATCCAACGGCCTTCCTTGATCCACGCGGCGCGTCTAGCTAGCATCTCCTCCTTTTCTTGTCTTTTTGTCTTGCCGGACTCCGTCTCCGATCATCTTCCGACGATCTCCCGACCGTCTGGACCTCCGACGCTCCTCGCCTAGTCCCGGTCATCCTCTATCTCAAAATCATTAATCAATCATAATTTCTCTCAAAGTGCCGGTGCTACCGCCCCTAGGCCGGTAGCACTATAAAAGCAACCAACACTCAAATTGTTTCAAATCATAATCCAATTCAAATCAAACTCAATTTCAAATCAAACCAATCTCAAATCTTGTCAATTACTTATCACACCTAAGGATAGACCTCCACATGGTCTTTCAACATCAAGGGTGACTCTTTACTCGTTGTCAACCAAGCGCGAAAGGAGTTCCAGTGCTCTGATCCCATGATGGCCACCTATTTGGCGGAAGTCAAAAGGATGGAATGCCACTTTGACGGGCTAGGGTACATCCATATCCCCCGGCGTGACAATCATTTGGAGGATGAGCTTTTGCAGCTTGCCTCATCAAAGGCTTCTATTCCGGTCGGAGTCTTCGAAAAAAGGCTTGCCCAACTGTCCATCGCCGCCCCCAACTCCGGTGGGGCCGATGGCACTATTATTCCAGTCCGCCCCTCTGAAAGGAGTCTTGCGAGACCGTCTACCGCTTCTCCGGTCTTCGGCGAGGACGATAGTGCTCGACAGTCCATTGTCACCCCGGTCTTCGGTGGGGCCAATGACGGGTCAGTTCTGGTCCAAGTCTTCGAAAGAAGGTTTGCGCGACCATCCATTGCAACCCCCAACTCCAGCGGCGGGGCCAATAGTGCGGCTGTTCCATCCTCCAATTCCAGGCAGGGAGGCACCGCACATGTCTCGGTACCCAGCTCCGACGGGGCTGATGATGCGACTGTGACATCCCTCGATCCCGTGAGGGGAGGTGACGCATCTGTCTCGGCCACCAACTCCGGTGGGGCCGATGATGCGGCTGCCATATCCCTCGGTCTTGCACGGTGAGTCAACGCACCCGTCTCGGCCCCCAACTCCAGCGGGGTCGACGACGCGTCTGCTATATCCCCCGGTTCTGGGAGGTGGAACAGTAACACCGCCTAGGCGGTATTGGTGGAAACGCCTGGCCAAGCGGAGTACCCAGGTGATCACCACGTGATCGCCGCACTTGGTCGGGTGGTCAGTGGATGGATCCCATCCTGGCCTTCCTGTGTGATCAAGTGATCCCCGATGATGTTGCTTCAGTTGAGAGAATTGCACGCAAGGTCAAGTGCTATACTCTGATAGGTGGGGACCTATATCGCCAAAGTAGAAACAAAATTCTCTTGAAGTGCATCACTTGGGAAGCAGGCAGCAAGCTGCTCTCTGATATCCATGGGGGCATGTGCGGGAGCCATATATCCAGTCGAACACTGGTCGGTAAAGCTTACCGCTAGGGATTCTATTGGCATACTACCCTCTAGGATGCTTGTGAGCTGGTAAGGAGTTGCAAGGCCTGCCAATTCCACGCTAAGCAGACCCACCTTCCGGCCCAAGCTCTGCAAACCATCCCACTCTCATGGTCGTTTGCGGTCTGGGGACTTGATATCCTTGGTCTGTTCCCGCGGGTCACAGAGGGCTTCACCCACTTGTTCGTCGCTATCGACAAGTTCACCAAATGGATCAAAGCCGAAGCAGTGCATGCCATCACGGCCTCCGCTGTTGTCAGGTTCATGCGTGGAATCTTCGCTCGCTTTGGAGTTGCCAACCGCATCATCACCGACAATGGCACCCAATTCACTAGTGAAGCATTCCTATACTTCTGCGAAGTGATGGGCACCAAGGTGTGTTTTGCCTCCGTGGCCCATCCGCCAAGCAACAGACAAGCCAAAAGCGCCAATGCGCTGGTCCTGAGGGGCCTCAAGACCAAGGCGTTCAACAGGCTCCGCAAGCATGGAGCACGCTGGGTGAAAGAGCTTCCAACGGTGCTGTGGTCTCTCCGAACTACACCCAGCCGTGCGACCGAGGAGACCCCGTTCTTCCTAGTCTACGGTGCCGAAGCGGTACTGCCCTCCGAGCTCTCCTTGGGCTCGCCGCGTGTAGCGGCCTTCAACGAAGAAGACCAGGAAGACCGACGCCAAGACGACGTCAACTTCCTGGAGGAAGTGTGAGACCGGGCGGCACTTCGTGCTGCCCGGTACCAGCAAAGTCTCCAGCTCTACCACGCCACCCGGGTCCGTGAGAGAACACTGGCGGTAGGCGACCTCGTCTTACACCGAATTCCGCCGCAGGCGAGCCGTGACAAACTGTCTCCCCGTTGGAAGGCCCCTTCAAGGTGATCTCTGTCTCACGGCCCGGGGTGGTTCAATTAGCCGCGGAAGATAGACGGGAGCTGGCAATCTCCCAGAATATAGAACTGCTGCAAAAGTATCCCGGCAGCTCCTTGACCATAACATGGACCACCAACTCCTGCGCCTGGCCAGGACGAGCGCCTAGCAGGTGTGTGTGGCCTGGTGCACTGCGGCCAAGCTCCACCCACCATGGTGCTTCGCGGCCAAGTTCCGCTCACCATTTGCCCCACCTCTAGCGATCTGCTCTGTTGCCCCGCAGTTCTCTGGCTTGGTCTCATAGAGATGGCAAGAGCATAAGTCCCGGATCGCAATGGGAAATGACAACCCAGCGAGCGATCTCCGACATGCTGTAAGTCTTCTGTGGCCTTGTCCCGGGTCAGCCAGCAGGTTGTTGCACTCTTCCCTAGCTGACCCCTGGCATCACACATGCTCAGTATGCAGTTGATTATCACTTTGATCCATTCAACTTGCTTAGGCCTATAAGGTTTGTGCCATACTTGGTTGTCATAAGTACCAGTTGCCTGATGGCCCCTTGGCAACCCCTTTAAACCCCCAGCTTCTGCGCCGAGCCCGGACAGGCGCCTAGCAGGTGCGTCAGCCATGCTCCGCCCACCATGGTGCTTCACGGCTGAGTTGCGCTCATCATTTGCCCCGCCTCTACGCGACCTACTCCCTAGCACCGCAGTTCTCTGGCTTGGTCCATAAGGATGGCAAGAGTCCCTTGGCAATACCGTGGACTCCCAGCCTCTGTGGTGAGCCTGGATAGGTGCTTAGTAGGTGCATGTGGCCTGGAGCACTACGGCCATGCTCCGCCCACCATGGATTAAGCTCTGAATGGTGATAGGAAAGTGACAACCTAGTATGCGCTTCCTACCCCTTGATGGCCAGAACTTAGACTTTGTATGCCTATTTGTTTCCAAACAAGCGTGGTTTAACCTTGGCTCGTATTTGGAGTAGTTCTGTGTGATTGAAGAAAAGACTCCTAGATATCGATCCACCTGGTCGCCCAAAGGGTCCGTGCAAAATGCTCGGGGGCTGGTCGCTTGGCATTGGATCGAACCAATCATGAGCAAGCACACGCAAGACAACAGGTAAAAGTCAGCAACAGGTAAAAGCAAAGTATTTTCATTCATAATGGCTGAAAGGCCTCTATACATGCTTCCACAGAAGAAGAAAAAAAGAGGGAGGAAGACGGCGAAGGCAGTCGTCCGAACTAATTATCGGTGACCTCAATATCGCCGGTGTCCTCCCCGGCTTCTTCCTCTGCTTCGGTGGCGGGTGGAGGCATCATTTCCATCAGCCTGGCTACGTGCTCCACTGCCTCATGTACCCGCACCAACGCTTGGGCAGGGACACACTCCACCTCGGTGATGGTCGCCTGGGGTAGAAGGAGTCATCGCGGTGGGTGCAACACATCAAGACGAAGGCCGCTATGGCGATCGCGACATCCCGCCCCTCTCGGGAGGAGCGGTCTGCCAAGGTGGCAGGAAAGCCGGCGAGGGCTTCAGCGACAAGGGTGATGCTATGAGCATAGTGCGCCGCTGACTCCTCCAGCGGGCCATTCGCCGTCACCCCCAGCAGCTGCAAGCTGCTGACCATGCGCCTAAACGTGGGGTGGAGCATAGTGACAAGGTTGCGCAGATTGCGGCTCGTCTCTGCGCGCAACGTGTCTCATTTCTCCTCGGCGCTTCTTCGCCCGACCTCGGCGGACTTAGCTCGGGTCAGGATGACATCTTCTTCGCCCACCGCCAGTCCTCCCGCAATGACATCATCTGCCAGGTGGGAGGTCATCAGCGGCTAACTTCGGCAGGCTGGTGGCGAGCTGTGGCGAGCACCGAGGGAGCAGATGGAGTGGCCAAGTAGGAAGCGACCGCCTTGGTGTGAGCAGCTTCAGTCTGGCCCGACGACTAGGTAGACAACAGCTGCGGACCATGACCCCAGTGGTGGCAGACGACGTGGTCGTCCGACCACCTGCACCACCTTGGGGGTCCGCTCTGAAGACACCAAGAAGGGGAGTTAGCTCCAGCGAGTGGAAGAATATGCCAAGAAAAGAAGAAAAGAAGCTTACATGGCAAAAGTGCCCCCGAAGCGGACGAAAGAAGTGCGAAGCGCTATCCCACTCCTAGGCCCAGCGCCTTGCACCGTTGGTACCAGTGCTGCCACTGGCACAAGTGTCGATGCCGGAGGCGGAGGTGGCGGCGGAGACGGCACAACGTCCTTCCTAGCGGATGGCACGGCGATGCCAGCAGAAGACCCAGCCCCTACTGTGCTCGACGACACGGAAGGGCTGGGAGCATAAGAGATGCCCGCAGCGCAAAGTTTCTTTGGGTCCGGGCGCGAAGCGTCGGCGGTGGCCGCCCGTTTCCCTGTGCTCCGGTCATCAGCGCGAACCAGACTCCCCGATCGTCGGGGGCGAGGGTATCGCAGCTGTCAACAGATTGCACTGGGTACCCTCTCCGACGCACAAAGCCCAGTCCACGTGGCGGCTTGGCGGATGGGCGAGCACGCTCGCTGCCAGTGCCGCCCACATAACATCCCGACAGCGTGGGCGAGCAAGCCCTTCTCGCCGGCGCCCGACCCACCGGGCGGCTTTGGTGGATGGGCGGCGAGCATGGCCCGCAGCAGTGCCGCGACCACGGCGCCCGTGGCAGGTGGCGCGAGCACGCCCGCCGCCAAGAGAAGACAAAGGTGGTGTGGTAGCCACTGAAGCCACCTTCCCTATCGTCTGCGTGCCGGGCGGTAGGCTGCTATGTCGTCGATCTATCAACCGCAAGGATTTACGCAACAAGCTCATTCCTCGACACCTCTCACCTACCCGTCAAAAGGGGTCACATATCCCGGGCGGACGGGCGGAAGCCATGCGTCGGCATTTAATGAGGCCGAGGAACGGACAAAGACGGAAGGGGTAATAAATGTATGAAGATCAAAGACCGGCCCCAAGGGTGGCTAAGGCAGGACGGCCGGGACCTCGAAGGGTTCCGACATGCAAGCAAGAAAGCGGAAGCGAGGCAGAAAGACCAGACAGTCTTGGCGCCGAAGCGACGGCGACGACCTCAAGGCCACGGAAGCGAACCATCGCGACCGTGGCGCCGGCGAAAGCAGTGGCGAAAGACGCCCGCTCACCGGCGCCCGACCCACGTGGTAACTCGGGCGGACAAGCGGCGAGCATACCCTCACCGCAGTGCCGACCACGTGGCGCCGGTGGCGAGTGGGCGAAGCACGCCTGCCGCCCGACGCCTAGTCCACGTGGCGGCTTTGGCGAAGCGAAAGCACGCCACGCCGCTGGCGTCGGACGATGTGGCGCTGGCAGCGGTGGCGAGCACGCTCGCTTGCCCGTGCCTACCCACGGGCGGCTTTGGCGACGGGCGGCGAGCACGCCCGCCACGCCAGTGCCGACCACGTGGCGCCGGCGGCGAGTGGCGAGCACGCCTGCTGCTGACGCCCACCCACGTGGCGGCTCGGTAGACGGAGAGCGAGCACGCCCACCGGCAGTGCCGGACGACGTGGCGCCCGGCAGCAGTGGGCGAAAGACGCCGCCGCCCGGCGCCCATCGTGGCGGTTCGGCGACGAGCGGCGAAAGCAACCCGTCGGCAGTGCGGTCCATGTGGCGCCGGCGAAAGTGGCGAAAGCACGCCTGCTTCGGGCGCCCGACCCACGGGCGGCTTTGGCGGGCGGGCGAAAGCACGCCCGCCGGCGAATACGGACGACGGCAATGGCGCGCCGACGAGTGGGCGAGCACGCCTGCTTGACCGGTGCCCGATCTGCGTGGCGGCTTTGGCGACGGAGGGCGAAGCACGCCCGCCCCAGTGTGCCGATCCCACATGGCGCTCGACGAAGCAAGTGGCGAAGCACGCCCGCCGCCGACGCCCAACACGTGGCGGCGTTGGCGGCGGCGGAAGCGGCGAAAGCACGCCCGGCGAGTGCCGGCCACGTGGCGCCCGGCGAGCAAGTGGCGAAGCACGCCGCCGCCCGGCGCCCGATCCACGTGGCGTTCGGTGGCGAGTGGCGAACCGCATACCGCTTTCGCCCGCCGAAGGCAAAAGGTGGTGCGAGTAACCGCCTCAAGCCTCCGCCTTTACTCGACCGTGCAAAGCGGCAGAACGCTGTGTCGATCTATCAAGCCGCGAGGATTTCAGCACGAGCCCATTCCTCCGACGCTCTCACCTACCCATCAAAAGGGGTCACATGCAACGCGGCATCGAGGCGAAGCCAAGGTCGGCATTTAATGATTTGGAGGAATGGGACAAAGACAGAAGGGGTAATAAATGTTTGAAGATCAGCATGATGACCCCCCTTGTACCTACTCCCGCTAGCCTGTCCTATATAAGGGCCTTCTAGTGCATGGGAAAGGGTGGGGAACGGTCGGTCGAACAAGCAAGAGTCCTGCAGTAGAGCTTAAGGAAGAACTTGTTACTCCCAAGCTCTGTACTGTACTAGTTTTAAACACTCTTTAAACAATCTAGCAGGAAGTAAGGCTATTACCCAAGGCAAAGGGGGCCTGAACCTGGGAAAAATCTTTGTGTCATCGCTAGTTCATAGACGTCGGAATCAGTCGTGCGGGAGTCTCTAGGGTTTTTCACCCTCTAGGGTTAGCCAGCCAGGAAGATGCCCTCCTATCGAACCAAACCCGGTCTGTAGACTCCGGGCCTGTCAGGTGGAATACGCCGACAGTTGTAAAGATGAAGAAAAGCGAAGAGCTGATCCAAGACCTGGAGGAAACCTTTGCTAACCTTCTAAGAATTGCTTGAAGCTCAATCTCAAAAATCGTGTTCGTGTGCCCTCCGGCAAGTCTGCTTGCGGGTTCTCGTGTCCGGTAGAGGCATTGAAGCCAATCCGGACAAGATAGCGCCATCGAACACATGAAGCGCCAAAGGCGACTCAAGCAAGTCCAAAGGCAGGTCGGCCACCCGCCTCCCCGACTGCTTCATTGTCTTGCTCGAGAAAGAAGCTTGTCTCTGTTCAAACTGCTGAAGAAGACTTACCACTTCGAGTGGACTGACGAAGCCCAGAAGGCATTCGAAGAATTGAAGCAGTACCTCACCTCTCCCCCGGTGCTGGTCTCTCCCGCGTCGGGTGAGCCGTTGCTCCTATACATAGCTGCCACCCCTGAGGTGGTGAGCACCGTGCTGGTTGCGGAGAGGGAAGGTGTCCAGAAGCCAGTCTACTACATTAGCAAGGTGTTGAACGAAGCAGAAGCCCAATACCCGCAAGCTCAGAAGATGCTGTACGTAGTCCTGGTGGCGTCCAGGAAGCTACGGCATTATTTCCAAGGGCGGGAAATTACCGTGGTCACGGCCTACCCTCTGCGAGAGATCCTCCACAACCGTGAAGCCGAGGGCCGAATCGCTAAATGGTCGGTGGAGATGGGGGAATTCAACCTCAAATTTGTACCTCGCACCACCATCAAGAGTCAGAAGCTGGTGGAGTTCGTCGCCGAGTGGACTCCCGCCACTCCTGAAGCCGAAGAAGTGCCCGCGCCTTCTCCCTGGACTTTATTCTTTGATAGCTCGTTCATCTTTGGAAGGCGCGGGTGGGGTGTATCTGGTCTCCTGATCGTGACATCCTCCAAGATGTGGTCGCCCTCGACTTCAGGACACGAACAACATAGCCGAGTGAACGGCGGCCCTTTGGCGCTGCATCGCTTCGGCATTGGGCATTCGGCGCCTCCAAGTCAAGGATGACTCCCTGCTAGTCATCAATCAAGCGCGGAAGGAGTTTCAGTGTTCCGACCCCACCATGACGGCGTACTTGGCGGTGGTCCGAAGAATGGAACGTCGCTTTGAAGGGTTGGGGTATACTCATATCCCCCAGCACGACAACCACCTTGCGGACGGGCTTTCGCAGCTCGTGTCCTCAAGGGCTTCTGTTCCGGTCGGGGTCTTCGAAGAAAGGCTATCACGACCATCCATCGCAGCCCACAGTTCAGGTGGGGATGATGGTGTCATTGCCGACCCCTAGTTCGGTGGGGGGACGGCGGCAAGGCCGTTCTGACCCGGTCGAGGGCAAAAGCGGTGCGCTACCGCGACCTCCGATTCAGGAGGAAGGTAAGCGTGCGCCAAATTTCAAGTCCGGGAGGGAAGGCGGCGGTGTTGCCGCAAAGACTGGGGGAAAATCTTGGCCCAGCTGAGTACCCGGGCGAGCACCGAGTGGTCGCCACGCTTGGCCAGGAAGATCGTTGGATGGATCCTATCCTAGCCTTCCTGCGAGACCAAGTGATCCCCGACGATGATGCCTCAGCTGAGAAGATTGCACGTAAGGCCAAGTGCTATACTGCAGGCGGGGACCTATATCGCCAGAGCGTAAACGAGTCCTATTGATGTGCATCACCGGGAAGAGGGAGCTTGTTCTCGATATCCATGGAGGCGCAAAGGGAGCCATATGTCCCACGAACGCTAGTTGGCAAAGCGTTCGCTAAGATTTTATTAGCCCATCGCCTCCGTGATGCTTGCGGCCGGTGAGGACATGCGGCTTGTCGGGCTTCTTCGCCAGCAAATCCACCGACCAGCCCAAGCTCGCAAACAATCTCGCTCTCGCCGCTTGCGGTGCTGAAATTTGATATCCCGGTCCGCTCCGTGAGCCCGAGGGGCTTCACCCACCTCTTCGTCGTCGTTGATAAGTTCACAAAGTGGGTTGAAGCCGAGGCGGTGCGCGCCATCACGGCTGCCGCCGCCGTCATGTTTATGCGCGGGATCTTTACCCGTTTTGGAGTCGCCAACCGCATTATCACCGACAACGGGACTCTGTTCACCAGCGCGGCTTTCCTAGAATTCTGCGACAAAATGGTCACCAAAGTATGTTTTGCTTCGGTGGCCCATCCCATGAGTAATGGTCAGGCAGAACGTGCCAACGCGCTGGTGCTGAGGGGCCTCAAGACGAGGGCGTTTGATCGGCTCCACAAGCGGGGCGCGCGATGGACGGAGGAGCTTTCGCAGGTTCGTCGCTTCGCACCACACCTGGCCAGACATCGGGCGACGCCTTTCTTCAGATACGGGCGAGGCTGTTCTCCCCTCCGAGCCGCCGCCGTCTCCAGCGTCTAAGCATTCAACGAAGAAGGCCAAGAAGACCTCCGGAAGAAGTCAACCTCCGGAGGAAGTGCGTGATCGGCCCGCCCTTCGCGCCGGTGTCGAAGAAGCCTCAAGCGGTACCGCCACCAGGTCTCCGGCGAACACTAGCGGTGGGCGACCTAGTCTTCTGCGCAGATTCAGACGATCTTTGGGTTGCATAAGTCTGTCTCCCCTGGGAGGGCCCCTTCAAGGTGGTCTCAGATCTCGACCCGGCATCCGGTATTAACGAGGACGGTGAAGAATCGGTGAATTCCTACAACATAGAGTTGTTGCGTGAAATTCTATCCTTGAAAGAATTAGGTACTTCTTTACTGCGGTCACCATGAGGTAAGTCTCTCCCATGGTCAGGTTGGCGGTGTCTTTGTTAGTTAATAAAGTTGCCTAGAAAGCTTTGTTTTACCATGATTGTCCTCTTTTATGCCCCGGCGAAGTTTTGCATGAATGTCGCCGCCCCATACGCTTGCAAATTCCTGCCGATCCATGATCGCACTCGGCTCTGTGTTCAGCAAGCACGCGCAACTGGGCGAAGGCGCGGTGCTAAACGCTGCTCGTGACGCCGTTAGTTCCTGGCACTGGCTGTCGCCACCGCGAGCACCGCTGTTTCTAACACCACTCTCGAAGCCCGCTTTGACGACAAAGAACGTGGTTTGATTTCCTGAAGGGTCACAGGGACTTAGAAACCAAACACGGTGGACCAGGATATTCCATGATGGGACTTAGAATGTTTGGGCCTACCTTGCATAGGCCCTTCCAAACATCTGCTTACCCTTCTGGTTGTTGTCTATACACGCAGGTTGTGCGTAAAAGTGCTGGCTTATTCTTGTGAAAGGCTCCAGCATTTCCGCTGGTCGCCCGGCGCTCAGAAGGGTGGTCGCCCAGGCGCTTGGGGGCTGGTCGCCGGGCGCTAAGAAGGGTGGTCGCCTAGGCGCTTGGGGGCTGGTCGCCCAATGGCATATAAAGCAAGATAAGTGCTACATGCCGCATTTTCGGCCATTTCCTTATGTGCTTACACTAAGACGGGTCAAGCTACGTGTGATTGTCGTGGGTGTCAAAAATCAACGGCCCCTCATGAATAATGAAAATGTGCTAAGTGTTAACGTCCCCAGGCTAAGGACCAGGGGTGTAAGTCGGTAGCGCAGACTCAAACACGGCTTGCACACCTCGGGTTGGTTCTCCAAGCACCGGTCGTCACTGCCGAAAGTACCGCCGCCTAGAAACACTTACAGAGACTTGTTGCCTCGCCACGCTACGCTGCAGCACGTTTTTGGGCAATCATCAGGGCATAAGTTTTGGAAGAATTTGAATCAGCGACAATCCCGCGTAAAAACCTGGTGCTAAGACCAAACTGCGTCTTGCATCTCTGGTTGGACTCAATGTCATTTCGCTTAAATCAGATGACTTGCATGATCTATACTTGTGTTCGCAAAGAACGCCAGATAATTGCGGGCAGACTCAGAATGTCGCCCTAGCCTAGACGCTTCCTCAGGCGCTCGGCCAAGTTAAAACTAGTCACCGACGGTTCAATCCAAAGAATTCGATCATACAAAACAGCAAGCACACAGTAACATTAACCAAGGAATATCTACATTCACTGAAATCTGCCCAAGTGTTCGTGCACATAGAACAGGTCACCAAAAGGAAACAAGACAAAAAAGAACAAAAAGGCTGCCCAGCCCTTCACTCGTCGTCGCCGAAGTCGAGGTCACCACCGTCGTCGCCTTCCACGGCCAGAGGAGTGGAGACGCCCATGACCAGCCGCTTCCACTTCCAAAGAGTCTTGCTACATGTTCGGCGGCGCGCACCAAGACCAAGACTTCAAGGTCTCCCTCGATGTCGGCCGTCACCACCGCCATGGGATCGGCGGCGCTCATGGGCGTGAAGAGAAGCCAGCGTGTAGGTCGCGGTCATGATCGCGACCTCCGCCCTCTCTGGCGGAGCGCGGCCAGTAGCACGATCCCGGAGTGCCTCCACGCTACCGTTGGTCGCGGGAACTCAAGGGCGGAATCTTCCACAGCACGCTCAGCCACCCCAAGGGCTCCAATCACCTCTTCAGGCGCTTAGAAGGCTTTGAGCATGATGGCTGACAGCACAGCGTATGATTCAAGCTCTGAGTTCTTCAACGCCACCTCGGTCCTCTCTACCCACTTCGCCCTCTTAGCGGCTGCTCTTGCATGGCGGCGTGTTAGGTTTCTCTGCGCCAACTAACTGCCGCCTCTCCCTCTCCCACTCCGGCTACGCCACTAAGGCTAAGCCAGCGCTGGCTGTCTGAGTGCTATGCTCGGGCGGTTGCCGCGAGGACTGTGCCCAGTGAGGCGTGCATGTCGCCAAGCTCGGTGAATAGCTCGGCAAGCGGCGTGGCGAGGCGATAGCAGCGAGGGGCAGGCGTCGAAGCGCTGGTGTTGGGCCGCCCTCTTGAACTCCTCACTGCGGCGGCCGAGGCACTGGCGGAAGCATCCGCCACCTCGGCGGGCGCTGGGGGCGTCTGCACCCTTGGCGCGTCTTGGGGGCCACAATTGGAGGCACCCTCAAGCTAAGGTCGGCCATCGGGAGTGTGAGGCCACCCTGTTGGGTGGTGGCCTAGGCTCCCGTGGCCGAAGGTGTTGGCGCCGTGGTCATCGGGGCCGGCGCCAAAGGAGGAAGCGCAGTGAAGGCGTTGAGCCGCATCCATGAGGCGCGCGCGCCGAGGTGAAGTCATGGGCGGTCCGCATCGCCGCCTTGGGCGATGCCGCCGTGTTGCGTAGCGGTAGAAGTTCGTCCGTGGCTCGCCTCTTGGGTCCGAGACCGGGCGCCCGGGCAATTTGTCATTTACCCGGGGTTCGACCGCCGTGGTGGTCACATCTCGATCACCAGCCGTGGGCCGGCACTAAAGCAGTTCCTGTGGAGTCCATCGGCCATAGTAGCCTAACGACCCGCAGCGCTGCAGATGCTCCAATCTCGGCCATACCCGGCCGAGCCGCCGAAAAGCGAGCTTTGAATTGCTCGCAATAAATGGGCGAAGCCACTCGCCAAGAATCGCTCCTCCAAGTTTTCCGCTACCGCAAAGACAAAGAGTGGCTGCCGGTTGGTAGGGAGCCGCAGAAAAAAAGGTGTATGCGCGAGAAAAAGCTAAAGGAAGACGAAGACTTATGTCCTGGCCATGTCGCTGGCGTCATGTCGCTGTTGCTCAGATATTGCCATGCAGTATGACGTTGCCGAACGGTGGGCTGATCGTCCGGGACATAAAGTCCAGGGCCACCAGCCCCCCAGTCAATCCGGTGTCCCGCAGTCTGTTGACACGGGCCGCCATCGCGAGGAGCTCCGCCGTCTCCTCGACCGGCGAGTTCCAGTTCCCGGAGGCCTCCGTTGCTCCGGCTGGCACCTCCAAGGCGTCGACTCCGTTGTCATCATTGATGTACAGCCAGTCGCTACGCCATGCCTTCCAATCGGATATAGGCTGGAAGGCAATGTAGCGGGAGGCCATCCCATCCCGAAGGTGGAAATAGCAGCTCCCCACTACTTTGTTGTCGTGGGTGGGGCGGCAGATGAAGAAGTGGCAAAAAAGAGGGAGATTCGGCATCACCCCCATGAACATTTCACAGAGGTGTGCGAAAATGGAGAGGAAGACGATGGAGTTGGGGGTGAGGTGAAGATGGTGGATCCCATAGAAATGGAGGACGGTAAGAAAGAAGTCGGAGAATGGCGGGAGCAGGCCCGCCATCATCGCCCAGGTGTGGAGGAGGATCTCGTCGGAAAGGCACCGTGGCGTGGAGGTCCCCGCTCGAAAGCGAAAGGTGCCCTCTAGCGCGATGATGGCCATCTTCTTCACCGTGGAGCCGTCCACGGTGGAGGCAGGGATGGAAGGTGCCATGGAGGCAAAGAAGGCAAAAAGCTTTGAGTAAGGAAGATGAAGAAGTGAAAGTTGAGGTGCGCAAGAAAGCAGAAGGCGTAAACCGCTCGGTACAGATGTATCTATATAAGCATCACCCACAACGACGGTTCGCGAAGGGACAAGATCATGCGCCGTTTTGGGTCCCGAGAAAAATCTGCTGATACGGGATGGAATCAAGGCGGTCGTATCCTCATGAGTGGTGGCCCCGCCAAAGAGCGTACTAAGCATTCAATGAAGGTTCCAAAAGGCTTTAGCACGTGCTCCAGGGCGGGCTCGAGGGGCTCTTGTCAACAGATTATTTAGGGGTACCCTCTCGACGCACAAAGCCCATCCACATGGCGGCTCGGCGACGGCGGCGAAAGACGCTCGCCGGCCAGTCTGGCCCACGTGGCGCTCGGCGAAGTGGGTGGGTGAGCACGCCTGCGCTGGCACCCAATAATGTGGCGGTTCGGCGGGCGGCGGCGAAAGCACGCCCGCCGGCCAAAGCGGTCCACATGGTGCCGGTGGCGAGTGGGCGAAAGACGCCTGCCGCCCGGCGCTTAGTCCACGCGGGCGGCTTCGGCGACGGGCGAAGCGCGCCCGCAGTTCGGTGCCGGCCCACGGGCGCTTCGGCAGCGGTGGCGAGCACGCTCGCTGCTGGGCGCCTAGTCCACGTGGCGGCTTTGGCGCGACGGCGGCGAGCACGCCCGCCGGGCCGTGTCGGCCCACGGGCGCCGGCGACAGGTGGGCGAAGACGCCGCCGCTTGGCGCCCGATCACGGGCGGTTGGCGACGGGCGAAGGCGAAGCGCCCTGCTAGGTGCCGGTCCAAGTGGCGCCCGGCGAAAGGTGTGGGCGAGCACACCTCGCCGCCTGGCCGCAAGACAAAAAGGTGGCGAGAAGCCGCCTCAAGCCTCCTTCCCTTATCTGCACAAAGGCAGCGGCAGTTCGCTATCGATCTATCAACCGCAAGGATTTACGCAACAAGCCCATTCCTCGACACCTCTCACCTACCCGCCAAAAGGGTCACATAATGGGCGGACCAGGCGAAGCCATCGCGGCGGCATTTAATGAGGCCGAGGAACGGACAACGCGAAGGGGTAATAAATGTATGAAGATCAGCATGATGACCCCCCTTGTACCTACTCCTGCTAGCCTGGCCTATATAAGGGCCTTCTGGTGCATGGGAAAGGGGGACGATCGGTCAAACAAGCAAGAGTTCCGCAATAGAGCCTAAGGAAGAACTTGTAACTCTCAAGCTCTGTACTGTACTAGTTTCAAACACTCTTTAAATAATCTAGCAGGAAGTAAGGCTATTACCCAAGGCAAAGGGGGCCAGAACCTGGGTAAAATCTTTGTGTCATCCCTAGTTCATAGACGCCTTAATTGGCGTCACAAGGGAGTCTCTAGGGTTTTCACCTCTAGATTTGCTACCGCGAAAGACGCCTCCTACCAACCAAACCGGTCAGTATACTCCAGACTGTCGAATGGAACGTCGGACAGCCCTCCGGTGGTGTCCATTGAAGGGAAGCTTGTGATGATTGCAAGCCGCTCCGCCGATGGTAGTTAGCCAGCGGTTGGGCTTAATTTGGCAAATCGGACTACTCGGCATTTATGGGAACAACGGTCATCGGGCCTTGACCCGGCGCGGCAAGTTCCCAGCGTCTGGCCAAGGGTGCAACACATCGATCAGCTATTGGCGACCACAAAGGCGAGGCAAGCAAAAAATTGATGAAGACTTACAGCCTGGGTACATCAACGACGACATGACCCGCACGTACCCAGTCTGTAAGTCTTCATCAATTTTTTGCTTGCCTCACTTTTGTGGTCGCCAATAGCTGATTGGTGTCATGTGCCCTTTGCTGCTGACCTTGAGCTGCCGGTCGAGGCTCGATGACCGTTGTTGCCCCGTAAATGCCGGCAGTACTGGTCTACCCGCCGGTTTACTAAGCTGCTAATCGCCGCCGGGCGAATGGCTTGCGATCATCACAAGCTTCCCTTCGATGGACTCCACCGGGAGGGCTGTGATACCACCCCGGGCCCCCATGACGATCAGTGGGAGTCCGGTTCGGGCTGATGACCAGAGAACAGGGAAATGGTCAGCCACCGCCGACACCTCGGGCCTGGACCCGAAGAGACCCTGCGCCGCGGGCACCTCTTCTGCTCCCAGCCCTTCCGCGCCGTCGAGCACGGTAGGGCTGGGTCTTCTGCTGGCATCACCGTGCATTCCGCTAGGAAGGACGTTCTTGCCGCCATCATTGCCGCCCAACATCGACACCAAGGCCGTGGCGGCATTGTACTAATTGCAAGGCGCTGAGCCCAGAGGGCTAGCGCCAGACTTCTTTTCATCCGCATCGAAGGTACTTCCACCACGTAAGCTTTTTTCTTCTTTCCTTAGTGTATTTTTCCGCTTTGCTTGAGCTAACTCTCCTTCTTGGTGTTTTCAGAGCGGACCCCCAAGGTGGTGCAGGTGGTCGGACGACCACGCCTGCTCGCCGCCACGGGCATTCGCCTGGCACTGCTGTCTGCCACTCATTGGGCCAAACCGGCCGTTTCACACCGGGCTGATCGCCTCTGCTTAAATGCTGCTCCTTCAGGCTCACCATCGGCTCACGGCACCGCCACCGTGTTAGCTACGGCGACCTCCCTCCACGACAAGCAGATGATGTCGTTGCGAGAGGAGCTGGCGACGGCGAAGGTGAAGAAGACATTGCTGATGGCCCGAGATGAAGCCGCCGAGAAGAGATGTGACACATTGCGCGTGGAGACGGGCTGCAATCTGCGCAACCATGTCACCATGCTCCGCCCCGCGTTTAGGCGCATGGTCAGTAGCTTGCAGTTGCTGGGGGTGATGGTGAACGACCCACTGGAGGAGTCAGCGGCACACTATGCTCACAGCATCACCCTTGTTGCTGAAGCCCTTGCCGGCCTTCCTACCTCCTTGGTGGACCGCTCCACTCGGGAGGGGCGAGAAGTCGTGATCGCCACGGCAGCCTTCATCTTGATGTGTTGCGCCCACCGCGATGACTCCTTCGATCCCCTGGTGACCGTCACTAGGGTGGAGTGTGATCCCACCTAGGCGCCGCGCGTGGGTGCACGAGGCGGCGGAGCACGTAGCGGGGCTGATGGAGATGTGCCTCCACCCGTCGCCGAGGTAGAAGAAGGGGCCAGGGAGGACGCCGGCGATATTGAGATCACCAACGATTAGCCCGAGTGACCACCTTTGCCATCTTCCTTTTTTCTTTTTCTTCTGTGTAAGCTTGTACATAGGCCTTTCGGCCATTATGAATGGAAATACTTTGCTTTTACCTATTGCCGGCTTTTACCTGTTGTCTTGCGTGTGCTTGCTCGTGATTGGTTCGATCCAGCGCCGGGCGACCAGGCCCCGAGCATTTTGGACGCAACAGAAGGTCGTAAGTGACCCTCTGGGTGACTAGATGGATCGATATTTAGGAGTCTTTTCTGTAATCACACATGATGAGGACATCACCAACATGGATACGACCAGCGTGACCGTTGCCCCTCCTTCCTCTCCGGCTTCGCCAATGACTACCGACGCTGCTCCATCTTCGTCACAAAGGATCGACACTGCGGGAACTTCATCGCCGAGAGGCCTTAATCCAAAAGCTCGGCTATTCAAGCCCACATCAACAGACAAGGGCCTCAAGCACACACCCCGAGAACAGCCCACGCGTCAAAGAAGGCCCATATGGAAGCCCAAGCTGCCAAAAAGCCCGGTTCGGCCATCCAGCAGCAAGCCAACTTCAAACGGGCATAACTTGGGCTCCCGGACTCCGTTTTCAGCGTGCGACCACCCGTTTGAAAGCTTAGGAGATAAGCTTTCCAATGGATCCAGCCCCACTTCCAAATTCACTCCAGAACGACAGGAAAATACGGAACAATGTCACGGGCCAGAAATTCAGGGTGCTGCGTCACCTCACTTTTGGGCCTATGGCCCATGTATCTTAGGGTTTTGGTGGCCACCACTCTTTTGGCTGCCCTACACCTCCTGGCCGCCGCTATATATGTGGCCGCCATCGTTTCTTTACGCTGAGGTTTTGTTGTGTTTTGTAGACCCCTTGCGCCCCTCCTCGTGTTGCGCGTGTGTCGACTAGACCACCCGTGACGAGAAACAGAACCTCACCTTTGTATCTTTGAGATTATTGGATTGGAATTGCTCTCACCTTGTTCTTGCTTGTTCTCGGTTGCAGCAGGTACAAGGATCGATCGGGTCTTGATTCGGTTGATCGCCTCGTGTGGTGACGTTGCGATTGCTTAGTTGCTGATCTCGTGGTTAGTAGCCGCTCCATCTACTTCGTGCACTATCAAACCGACGATCGTTCTCATCGAAGATCGGGCCGAATTTTCGCGCATCAAGTGGTATCGAGAGCGATGGTTGCTGGTGAGAACACCCTTATCTTTGTTTAGTTCATCCTGTTCGCCCTAGAGTCCGAAAAACAGCCCCAAAAAAATCTGTTAAATCGTGTGTTTGATCTAATCCGAGCCCCTTTTGGCCTTTACTATTACTGCCTAGTTTAATTCTTGTTGAATTTGGCGTTGCATCGTCGATGTCGTTGCTGGTCTTAGTGTTTTGATCTTTAGAGTTTCGAGTTCTTGTCACGTTCTTGTCACCGAGTTGAACTCCATCACGTCGCCGCGTCCAATTCGGATCCTCCTCTGTCCAGTTCGGTATTTTGGTCATAACTCCTTCATACAAACTCGGATTTTTCTTTTCTTGTACTTTTCTGAAAGCTTGAGAAATTATCTACAACTTTGTCCATTGTGAAACTTTCCAAAAACGCCGTCTTCTTGCCCAAAATCGCGTTGGATTGGAATCTGTTTTCGTCCTGGAATTTCTGAGCAGTCTGTATTTCGGGCTCAATATCTCTGGCTTCCCTTATCCAAAATAGACGTTCCATATATGCAAATTGATCAGCTCAAAAAGATCTACAACTTTCTCGTTATACTTTTTTTGCATTGGAAGCCAATAAAAACCCGAAAACAGCGTTTGAAGTTTCTGCATAGTAGATCTGTTTGCAGCAGGAAAAAAAGTTTGAGTTGTAATTCATCATATGTACCACTTGTTGATATAGAAGGAAGAAAAATAAAAAAAAAAGGCAAGTGCATATAAAAGAGCCGCACTAAAAGGTGGAAAAAGAAGTCCTAGCTATTTGCTTGTGTGCTTTGGTCATTCTAGTTGCTGTTTCTGTGACTTCATTGGTGTCCAGGCTCGCGTCTCTAGTACGGTCTAGCCTAGGACCAGCAAAGTACCGCCGTTGAACGTTCTTTCAACTTGTTTTGGCTAGTGTGGTTCTAGTTTATCCTTTGCTACATATTATACCTATCCAAGCTCCACCTACTATTAACCACAGGAGAAGCACCTTGCAATCGCTTTGTCACTCCTGAGTGCAGATTACCATCATCCACCGATTGAAACTTAAAAAGTCTGCGGGGGTAAGCGGGTAAGAACTTGGTGTAAGCTTGAGTGTGAGATCCTCCACTTGTCCACATATTAGTAGTTCATAGGAACTAATTCTCTTGTGAGTTCTCTGCTTGTTGCCCCTAACAATAGCAGGTTCACATAGCAAGACAACTTACGAGGATGATATTGAGGATTGTCCATGCTTGACGAAAGAGAAATAAATCTTGGCGAAAACTTAAGCGACTTGAGTCCCTGCAGAAATCAAAGAGTGAGACGGTCGAGCATGGGATTATCCCTTCGACCAAGAATGAGAACACACCACTGAAGAAAGATTTGAAGCCTACCTCACCCAAGAAGAAGGATAGTAAGTGTATTTCAATATGTAACGATAAAAATGTGCTTGCTATTCCTACGACTAACCCTGTAGGCAAGAATGATCAAGATGGTGTGCACCTGAGTGCTGCAATGACGGACAACTACATGAGCCTCATGTCTCATCGCCTACTTAGTGCACCAGTGGAACATGCCAATGATACTCAACGCAACAACTTATTCCAAACTAAGTTTGTTGTGCAAGAACAGCGGTACACGCCATCATTGATGGAGGAAATCTGAGCAACCTCGCAAGTCTACACATGGTCGAGAAACTTGGCTTGACCACGACTCCACTTCAAACAACCTTACTCAATGGAATGGTTTAACTCAATTGGTAAGGTTCAGGTAACACAAACTGTGCAAGTTCCTGTCTCCATTGGTTCATACCATGATCATGTTTGTTGTGATGTCATACCTATGGAATCATGTTCACTTTTATTAGGTAGACCTTGGTTATATGATGTTGATGCTATTCACTATGGTAGAACCAATCAATATACTTTCAAGTTTAATGGAAAGAAATTGGTTTTGAATCCAATGACTCCTGCTGAGCTAGCCAAAATTAATGCAAAAAGAACTAATGGTAAAGAACATGAGGATGACAAACTTGTTAGTGGAGTACAACAATCTAAACCAATGTTCAAGAAAGAAATTCTTTTAAATAAGATTGTTTCCTCACATGATATTGCTTTGCAGACATCTGTTTCCTTGCCTCCTGTTGCCACTAACCTTTTGCAGGATCATGAGAAGGAGTCGAGGACGACTCCAATTCAAGAAGGGAGGATGATGAGGACATCACCAACATGGATACGACCAGCGCGGACCGCTGCCCTCCTTCCTCTCCGGCTTCGCCAATGACTACCGACGCTGCTCCATCTTCGTCACAAAGGATCGACACTGCGGGAACTTCATCGCCGAGAGGCCTTAATCCAAAAGCTCGGCTATTCAAGCCCACATCAACAGACAAGGGCCTCAAGCACACACCCCGAGAACAGCCCACGCGTCAAGGAAGGCCCATATGGAAGCCCAAGATGCCAAAAAGCCCGGTTCGGCCATCCAGCAGCAAGCCAACTTCAAACGGGCATAACTTGGGCTCCGGACTCCGTTTTCAGCGTCACGACCACCCGCTTGAAAGCTTAGGAGATAAGCTTCCAATGGATCCAGCCCCACTTCTAAATTCACTCCAGAACGATGGGAAAATGCGGAACAATGTCACGGGCCAGAAATTCAGGGTGCTGCGTCACCTCACTTTTGGGCCTATGGCCCATGTATCTTAGGGTTTTGGTGGCCACCACTCTTTTGGCTGCCCTACACCTCCTGGCCGCCGCTATATATGTGGCCGCCACCGTTTCTTACGCTGAGGTTTTGTTGTGTTTTGTAGACCCCTTGTGCGTCCCTCCTCGTGTTCGGCGTGTGTCGACTAGACCACCCGTGACGAGAAACAGAACCTCACCTTTGTATCTTTGAGATTATTGGATTGGAATTGCTCTCACCTTGTTCTTGCTTGTTCTCGGTTGCAGCGGTACAAGGATCGATCGAGTCTTGATTCGGCTGATCGCCTCGTATGGTGACGCTATGCGATTGCTTGGTTGCTGATCTCGTGGTTAGTAGCCGTTCCATCTACTTCGTGCACTATCAAACCGACGTATTGTTCTCATCAGAAGATCGGGCCAACCCCCGTGCGCATCAAGCATAACCGATCCAAATACGAGCCAAGGTTAAACCACGCTTATTTGGAAATAAACAGGCATACAAAGCCTAAGTCCTGGCCATCGAGTGGGCAGGAAGTGCGTACTAGGTTGTCATTTTCCTATCACCATTCAAAGCTTAATCCCTTGTACTTTACCGGGACTGGACTAGGAAACTGTGAGGCTAGGGAGCAGGTCGCGTAGAGGCGGGGCAAGTGGTCAGCAGAACTCGGCCGCAAAGCACCAAGGTGGGTGGAGCTTGGCCACAGAGCACATGGCCACATGTACCTGCTAGGTGCCTATCCGGGCTCAGCACAGAGGCTGGGAGTCCACGGTATTGCGAAGGGACCCTTGCCATCCTTTTGGATGAAACCAGAGAACTACGGGGCTAGGGAACAGGTCGCGTAGAGGCGGGGCAAATGGTGAGCAGAACACTGCCATGAAGCACCATGTTGGGTGGAGCATGGCCACAAGACCCACACCACGTGCCTACTAGGTGCTGTCAAGCTTGGGCACCAAACCGGGTTTAAAGGGGTTGCCAAGGGGCTATCAGGTTACTGGTACTTATGACAACCAAGTATGGCGCAAACCCTATAGGCCTAATCAAGTTGAATAGATCAAAATGATAATCAACTGCATACTGAGCACATGGGATGCCAGGGATCAGCCAGGGAAGAGTGCAACAACCTGCTGGCTGACCCGGGGCAGGGCCACGGAAGACTTACAGCATGTCGGAGATCGCTCGGCGAGTTGTCATTTCTTGTTGCCATCTTTATGAGACTAAGCCAGAGAACTGCGGGGCAAGGGAGTAGGTCGCTAGAGGTGGGGCACATGGTGAGCGGAACTTGGCCGCGAAGCACCATGGTGGGCGGAGCATGGCAGCCAAGCGCCCGAGCCACACTTTTGCTAAGCGCTGTCTGACCAAGCTGTCATCCTCGACTCTGAGACAGGAGCAGAGGCAGAGAAGTTGGCGGGGAACATAATGCTTCAGCGACTTCAGTTAAGGAACTTGAAGGGAAGCGATTAGAGGAGAGAAATCCGACGGTGAAATGACGGCAACAGTAATTACTGCGAGGCTAATTTTGTATTGTCGGTAACTGGGTAATTGAGCTGGCGTGAGTTAAGTTTTCTGTTAGAGTTGTCTGCTCGGGTATAAATACCCCTGTAACCGAAAGGAGATAGCATCTGAAAAGTATGAAGTGATTCCCAAGTAATACAAACTTTCCTCTGGCTTTTTCCTCATCTCTCCAGTTCTTCTTTTGTGCTTGTTCTTGTGATCGATCTCACGCCCAGAATCTCTCTGCGGCAACGGGATATCACATTTGGTATCAGATTCCGGGTTCGATCACACGCTGGTGCTGTAAAATCCCCGTGTTTCCCCAAAATCGGGTTGGCTCAGTGACGATTTGGCAACACGGCACCTCCGAAGCCCTCAGTGCAGACGTTGTTTGTCCTCGACACAATGGGCAAAACGTCGAGGCAAGCAGAGGCGAAACTGGATGCTATTAAGGAGAGTTTGGATCTTTTGTTTGCGCAAGTGGGGACGATTGATTCCACCCAGCAGCAGCTGCTTGCCCGAACGGAGTTAACTATGAAGGCCGTGGAGTATCAAGCCCAGGAGCAGCAATTACTCGGTAAGCAGATGGAAGCAACTGGTCAGGCCTTGGCACGCCTGCGTCTGGATCACGTCTTGGAGGAACAACGCTCTCATGAGGATCCTCTGTTGGAGCCCGGTCGCGCGCTGTTTACTTCCGCAGCACCGTGACCGCGCGTTCGGATGGAGGAAGATGTGCCTCTGTCTTACACCAACCCTCTACAACATGGGTCATCCAGTGCTGGTCAGAGTGGATCGGGTGGCCTTTTTTGTCCTCCACACGAATCAAGTGGTCCATTTCACACTCCTCTACCCAGTTATCCTTTCCCCAATTTGATGGAGATAATCCTCGGATTTGGAGAGATAAGTGTCAAGATTACTTTAAAATTTTCAATATCCCTGAACCTCTTTGGGTGACCACGGCCACTTTACACATGGATGGGAACGCAGCCAGATGGTTGCAGGTCCATAAGGTTAAGAATATGCTGGGCACTTGGGAACAGTTTGCTGATGCGGTTGAGCAAAAGTTTGGTGTATTTGATCACAGGAGATTGTTGAGTGAATTACTGGAGATCAAACAATCTGGTACTGTGGAGGACTATAAAACACAATTTGATGGTTTAATGTATGATATTTCCATTCATAATCCATATTATGATGAGGATTTGTTTGTGTCTCATTTTATAAATGGGTTGCGACCTGACATGCGACACAAAGTGCAAGCCATGATTCCCACTTCAGTTGATCAAGCTGCCTTACTGGCTAAAGTACAGCAAGACATTCGCGCACGCAGTAGCGCATGGAAGCCTAAATCAACACCGGTATCTCGAGCAGATACTGGGGTTCCTCTTCCACAAGTTGGCCAAGGAGATTTATGGAAAGCACGCCAACTTAGGGACTTCTGTCGAGCTAATGGCCTTTGTTTTCAGTGTGGCGAGAAGTATGAGCCGAATCATCAAATTAATTGCAAGAAAAAAGTCTCAGCTCAGCTTCAAACCATGATGGTTGCAGATACTGGGGGTATATTATCAGATGAGATATTGGATACATTGGAAGTGACTGATCCTGATACATCGAAGTTATGTCAGGTTTCTCTCAATGTTATAGCCGGTACTGATAATGTTGAAACAGTCCGTCTGTTGGCTTTGGTGCACAATCAGGTGATGCTGGTGTTAGTTGACTCTGGCAGTTCTCATAGCTTCATCAACCTTCAATTTTTGCATCGTATTGGTTGTGTGCCACAACAGACCACTCCAGTTACTGTTAAGGTGGCTAATGGAGCATCTCTTCTCTGTGATAGTTGGGTGCCAGGGTTTGAGTGGTGGACGCAAGGCTATACGTTCACTACCGACCTTAAGGTGCTGGAATTGAGTGGCTATGACGCGATCTTGGGCATGGATTGGTTGCGTACGCATAGTCCTATGACGTGTAATTGGGTGGAGAAGACTATGCAATTCCAGTACAAAGGTAAACAAATTGTGTTGCGGGGCATGCAACAATCTGATACTGAGGGAGTACAGAGTGCAACCATTCAGCAGATGGAGAAATGGAGATGAGGGGGTAATATTCTGGCCTGGGCGTTAGTTGAACAAACTCAGTCGACCCAAGAAACACATATACCCGAGTCCATATTGTCGGTTCTGCATCAGTACCGCACGGTCTTCTCGGAACCTCATGGCTTACCCCCCACACGTATGTATGATCATACTATTCCTTTGTTGCCATGGTTTATTCCAGTGAATGCACGCCCTTATCGCTATTCTCCACTTCATAAGAATGAGATTGAGATGCAAGTCAGTGAAATGCTTTCTTCTGGCCTGATCACACCCAGTGTAAGCCCTTTTGCGTCCCCTGTTTTGTTGGTGAAAAAGAAAGATGGCGCCTGTGAGGGATATATACCCCGGGGGCCCACAAGGCAGACCTGCGAGGCCCAACTAGGCGAAACTAGGCTAGGCCGACTGCAGAGGACTGGAAGCATACTGGGCCAAGCGAGATATGAAGAATCAGAACAAATCCCAGCTAAGGAAACCAAGTCATATTAGGCAAAGGATGATTGTAAACCAAACTGATATGGAATCGGATAGATATGAGGGTGCAGATTCCATCTCGTATCCGAGTGGGATTCCCTATTGTAACCGCCCTTCTCTTCTATATAAAGGGAGGGGCGGGGAGCCATCAACACACAACATCATCAGCAAATAAGCTATCTACTCATAATTCCAGAGCACAGGATTAGGGTATTATCTCCACCGCGAGAGCCCGAACCTGTATAATTTCCCGTGTCCTGTGTTACCATCAAGTTTTCGATCCAGCGCTTAGCCCCCTTTTAATTATTGGCCTCAGAATAAACCTCGATAGTTGCGCGCCGGAGTAGGGGCTGCAAGTTAGATCAATCTTGGCGAGTTCGATGGCGATCTTCACCAAAAGCATGGCCACCTTCGGCCGCCCGCATTTCGCGAAGTCCGGATTTCATCGCCGATTTATCTTGGCTATCTTTCCCTTCGGATTCGGACCGGCCTAATCTGAAAGCAATTCTGAGGTTCTTTAGCCGGACAACCACTGATCGAGAACTCCACGGCCATCCGTCTCGGGACGGTAAGCCAAAGGGTCACCTCGTCCGAGCTGAACCGGTGATGGAGAATCCCGAGTGGTCACAAATGTCGAAAAACCACTCGGACTTAAAGGTCAAGATTACTCATCTTCTTGCTCCTCCGATTGGGAAGGTGGGGCGGAAGATTTTAGCTGCGAGATTTTCGTGAATCGAGGATTTCTGAACTAATCCCAAAGAATGTAAAAGACGCAGCGAACGGCGGAAGAAGACCGTCATTACTAAGAGGGCCGCAAGGCGGCTCTCTCGAGCAGAGCCCAACGTTAATGAAGAAATCTTGGAGACAAAAGTGGGGAACCAATCGGTTTTTCATACGCCTCAACAGAACATTGTGGCCTCCAAAACGCTTCTTGATACTTTAGGGCCACTACTTGGTCACGAGTAGCCCCGCCGATCGATGGCCTGTGTTCAAAGCATGGTGGCGGCGCAGCTAGATTCAAAGAACACCGGGAGAGCAGTCGATCAAGATCGTCAACTCAAGAAGTCGCTAGCATGCAATACGACTCGCATCGTCACAAAGAAAGAGCGGGGGGAGAAGACGTCGCGACAAAGATTAGCTAGACCTCCGATGGATTTAAACGCCGACGGCGTGACGGGAAGATGAAGAGCGCCAGAGGCGCGAGATAACTCGAACGTTTTGGCATTGGCCACGACGATCGGGACGATCACCGTAATAATCCCCGCTATTGTGGAGAGGAAAACGAAGACCGACGAGCTAAATCACCCTATCGACGTTCTCCACGAAGGCGCAACGACGGCCCTATTGAAGGCATCCGGGCTTTCACCCCTCGCCTTCGCCGAGTGGTCTGGCCTGAAGGGTTTAACCCGAAGAGCATCACCAAATTCGACGGAGAAAGAGATCCTAAAGCTTGGCTTCAAGTTTATTCTCTGGCAATCATGGCTGCCGGGGCGATCGCAACGTGATGGCTAACTACCTCCCAGTCATGCTCACCTCTTCGGCTCAAGCATGGCTCACAGGACTTCCGGCAAATTCCATAGATTCCTGGGAGGACCTTTGTGAGCACTTCATCACCAACTTCCAGAGCACATACGAACAACCTGGAACATAATGGGACTCTACCAGCCGCCGGAAAAGAAGAATGAGACGCCCGAGAATTCATCCGCTTCATGCAAAGAAGAATCTGATCGTGACATCTCGAAGCGGCGGTATCGCGCATTTCGAAGGGTGTCAACGACCCGACCGATCAAAAGATGTCTCGAAACCACCGCCCACCGTAAGGAGATGTTCGGTGGCGGACCGTTACGCTTAACGCCGGACGCTCGCCGAATTCAAGAAGATGACGCCCGGCTTTAAAGACAGAAGGATTACGCCGAGTCATCAAGACAGTAGCGACATGAAGCGGAAGCTCGAAGAAATAGTGGCGGCAATGAAACAAGGCCGGCATCGCGCCACGCGCACCGACGATTCTGACACAATGTGATGGAGGCTATTTGTCCTTTTCATCCAAAAGGAAAACATGCTGCAAAAGATTGCTTCACTTTGAGGAGATTTGCCAAGGAATCCAGAAGGCGACCAGCCAAAGGCGAAGCAAAAGAAGAAGAGAAGAAAAAGCAAGATTCCCCTGAAGATGATGAAGGCGAGTACCAAAAGATGGAACGGGAGCTCAATTACATCTACGGGGGCTCGATGGCTTACGAGTCAAAGCGGAAGCAAAAACTCACGGCCAAGGACGTCAACGCCGTCATGCCAGCGGCTCCCTAGTATCTCCGATGGTCCGAGGCTCCCATTACCTTTGACCGTTCGGATCATCCGGATCACATCCCTTATCCAGGAAGATTTCCGCTGGTGTTGGACCCGGTGGTGCGCAATGTTAAACTCAAGAAGGTGCTGGTCGACGGAGGCAGTGGGCTCAATGTTCTCTTCTCCAAAACTTTTGACGATATGAAGATTCCCCGTTCCGAGTTAAAGTGGGGCTCATCACCATTCCATGGAGTAATTCCTTTAACTTCTTCGTACCACTCGCAAATCACCTTGCCGATCACGCTTGGAACCAAGGAGAATTTTGGACCGAGTACCTCAACTTTGAAGTAGCCGACTTTCGACGCAAGATATCACGCCATCTGGGAAGACTGGCCTAGCCAGATTTATGGCCGTACCACATTATACTTATCTCATCATGAAGATGCCAGGCGCGAAGGGTATCATTTCCATACATAGTGGCGTCAGCGGTCATTAAATGCATGACAGAGAGAGCCGCGAGATGGTAGAAGCTCAAGCGGCGCAAAACGGAGAGAAAAATCGGCAGCGGCAGCACTAAGAAAAGCGAAGGAGAGTGCGGCTAAAAAAGCGGAGGCAAGCCTAAACCCGATGAAGGGGTCAAAAAGGTAATCCTCGATCCGTCCAACTCTGCCCAGCAGCTGATCGAACAGCCTCGCCTCCAATAGGAAGATGCGCCGACACCTTTCTTGAGCCAACCGACATCTTCGCGGAAACCATCCGATATGCCCGTGTTCCTAGAGAGGTGATCGAGCACTCTTTGAACGTTGACGAGAAGGCCAAGCCCATCAAGCAGCGGCTTCAAGATTTGCTCAAGGCAGAAAAAAGCCATTAGGAAGAGATCACAAAGCTTCTAGCGGCAGGGTTTCATAAAGAAGTGTACTATCCCGACCGGGTGGTGAACCCAAGATTTGTTCGCAAAAAGAATAAAAGTCTGGCGCATGTAAGGCAAGTGATTATACCGATCTCAACAAGGCTTGCCCGAAGATCCTTTCGGCCGCCTCATATAGACCAAGTGGTGGATTCGACGGCCGTCAGTGAACTCCTGAGTTTTCTAGACGCATACTCGGGATATCACCAGATCAGGCTAAAAGAAGAAGATTGCATCAAGACCTCATTCATCACTCCGCTTACGATTACGCTATACGCCACGACGCCATTGATCAAAAAGCGGCGTGACTTATCAACGCACGATACAGCGATGTTTTCAGCCCCAGATCGGGCGCAACGTGGAGGCATATGTCGACGACGTCGTTGTCAAGACTCGAGCGAAGGAGGATCTCATATCTGACTTGGCAGAAACATTCGAAAGCTTAAGGGCTTACAAAATGAAGTCAATCGAGAAAAATCGTTTTGGAGTCCCGTCGGAAAACTACTCGATTTATCATGTCACAACGGCATCGAGGCAAACCCAGAGAAGATCAACGCAATTTGAAAATGAAACCTCCAACCATCGGAAGGACGCTCGAAGCTCACCGGTGCATGGTGGCACTCGGCGATTCATCTCGGATGGGATCGCGAGAATGCCTTTTTCAAACTTCTAAAGAAGCGGGGTAACTTTCAATGGACCTCTGAAGCACAACAGCCTTCAAGAGTCAAGACATTCTTATCATCCCCATTGCTTTGGTCCCTCCAATGCAGAAGAGCCCTTTTTCTCTACATTGCCGCGACTACTCATGTAGTCACAGCTAATCGTTGCGAATCTGAAGGAAGAAGGGCACCTCCGTAAAATCCAGCGCCGCTTTATTTCATCACGAGGTGTTGGGAGAATCCAGGGCGCTACCCACAGTACAAAAACTATTGTACTGTTTGTGTTGCTCGCCTCAGCGCAAACTCAAGCATTACTTCCAAGAACATTCAAATACTAGTAGTCACCACTTTCCGGCAGGGACATACTTCAATCGGTGGCTGTGGAGGATCGCAAAATGGGCAGTCGAGCTCGGGGCCTTTGAAATCTCTTTCAGGCCACGAACGGTAATAAAATCTCAAATACTTGCTGACTTCACCGCCGAATGGACATAATTGCAAACTCCGACAACTATTGAAGAGCTAGAGTACTGGACAATGTATTTCGACGGCTCCCTCATGCTCAATGGCGCAGGAGCCGGCGTGGTCCTCATCTCTCCAACAGGTGAGCGCCTGAAATATTGCGCATGCGCAACTTGACTGGAGGATCGTTTGTTCAAAGAGATATTATATGTCAGAATCTTTATCCAATTGACTTGCTACTCAATTGCTTCTCAATTAAGCAGTAAGTCGGGGGCTACACCTAATAGTGTTGCACATGTGCAACCCGCTATGCATCAGCTTTCTATCCTTTCTCTTTTCCTTGCGGTCACGACTAAAATCCGAGTACTCTATACCCTCGATTGTGAAACCCCGGACGAAAAAAAGTCTAGTTACCTAAAGGCATGTTCGAGGGAAAAGGCCAAAGCGCCAACTCGCGATGCTCAGGGGCTATACTAATCGCACGAGGTGCTTAAACATAAGGAAGGATGAAAAAACACTCGGGAAAAGTTGAAAAGATCCAGGCAAGAGACAAGAGAAATAACAAGTTGCAGCTAAAACAGTCTTACAAAAGGTCTAGCATCGTTCAAAGACCATAGAAGATATATACAACAAAAGCACTATCTAAAACAGCAAAAGTGCTACTTTCCTTACGGAGATAAAAAAAACTACTCCCGGCGCGCGTGGCCGACGGCGGCAATGAGGGCATCCCTAGCTCTGATGAGCCTAGGAACGACCTCAATCAGGGCATCGACGGCGGCGGTGTCCCGGGCGACGGCCTCCTGCTCCGCGGCTTCCGCCATGGCGAGGTCAAACGCGGCCCAGAGCTCGGCATATTCGTCCTCAGGCTCCACGGGATCGCGTGCCGCCAAACTGGTCGAACGTGTTCTCGATCCACGGCATGACCGGCGGTCCCGGACTCGAGGGAGTGATGAGGCGAAGATCCTCTAAGAAGAAGAGGAATCCATGAAGAAGAAGAAGGCAACCTCCAAAAAAGATGAACGATCAATCGGCGGTCACAGTTCCACAAGCGCAAAATCAAGCAAAGAAGAAGGCTAACGGTTGAATGTTTCAAAGAAACAAGGCGAAATTCCTGAAGAAATGAAGAGGAACGAGCGGGCGGAGAATGATGGTGCGCTGCAAATCACCAAGGTCGAGGCTAAGTACACCCTTATAAGGGCAACGCCGGTCTCCGGAGAGAGACTCGCTTCGACTCTAGGCGACGCTTGGCATGGAGGCGGGAACGGTTCACCTTCCGGGTGCGCTAAACGTCACACATTTTTCGAAGAGTGTCAGACGCCATGATGATCAAAGATTTCAGGAACGGGCCAAGACGCCAGATTTGCCCTTTAAATGGGCCAAGAATTAGGAAAGTACATTAAGGCAGCGACTAAGCATTCCCGCAAAACAAATTCAGGCCCAGAAGAAACCTTTTTCCAACATCAGAACAAGTATCCCGAAGGAACAGCAAAAAACACAAGATAAGTTCAGTACAAACAGAAGACTACACGGGACCCAGCTCCAGATTTTTAACCAAAACAGAAGCGGTATCCTTGACCTCATCCATAAGGGCAAGCGCCTATTAAGTCATCAACGAAGACGAGCAAATCCCTCCTAATGACTTTGAGCTCCACCATGGATATAGAGACTTGGTGATCACCAACGCCTGGCAGGTGCTTGTAATTGCGATGTCCTCCAAGTGCGCAGTCAGCTTCTTGGGGGCTTCTTCCAGCTTCTGAATTGTGATATCAGCATCATAGGGGATACCACTGGTGCCAGCTTCGTTAGGACCTAGGAATCGCAGCATCCTTTCAGAGCCCAATTGAAGACGGTCGACCCTCGCTTCAGTACTTTTGATTTTATCATCAAGAGCCCGATATTGAGCTTGTGAGTTGACCCGATGCACTGCGGGATACCAGTCAGGTAATTACAAAACTGCAAAAAGAAGGACAACAGGACAGAAGACGAGGCCGAGAGTGCACCTTCCAATTCTCTTGTCAGCTTGGCTACCTGTTCCTTGGCATCCGCTTCAGCCTTCTTCAGTTTTTCATTCTGGGAAAGAGAGGCTTCGAGCTTCTCCCGGAAATCTGGCAAAAAGATGAAGGCCGGGGCATCAGAAGACAAAGGATAAAATCAGGGCCCGGGGCACTCGGACAGAAGGATTACCGTCAGAAAGACTGGTCAGATTCAATTTCTCTGCCTTGAGGGACTGGATGCGACTTCGAAGCCCATCCAGTTCCTCTCGATTCTCCACGCGGGTGCGTGTGAGCTCTGCCTCAAACTCAGTGTGAATTTGCTCGACCTCCTCAGCGTAATCCTTCCTCATCTTCATCCTCGGAAATAATTTTTGGAGAAGGAAGTTCCGGTCCTTGGCAAAAGATGACAGGCGCTGGAGACGGCAAAAGCAATGTTAGGCTTCAAGGGAGAAAGAGGACTTTCAAAGAAAGTACGACGCAGACAACTCACCTTGCCAAGGTGACAACACTCGCGAGCAACATCGAAGAACGACTCCCAATCCTGACCCTCGATCTCGCCATCCAACAGGACTATGTCACCTTCGTCATCAGTAAACGCAGCCCGCACCGGAGATTTCGGGCGAGAAGGCGGAGGAATTTCAACACACGGTGGTGACTGGCGAGGAGAGGCAGAAGGATCTTTTGGTGGTGAAGGAGCAGTAGCATCAACAGGGGACTCGGCGCAGACAGTCGGCTCAAGAAGTAAAGGCAACAAGGAATCACTCGGATCGAGGCAAGACCTGCTACTCCGTGGCCTCGTGGGCTGGTTCAAGTAGCCTCGGGAACATGAGGCACAAGATCGGTCGGCGCCCTCGGCCTCATCGCTTCGGCACTACTCGCCAACAAATTTGGAGGACAAAGGCGAAAAAAGAATAAAGCAGCGAGACGCTTGTTTTATCCTATATTGATGGGGGAGCGGTACCAACTTTCGCCTCGAGCGGGAAACCACATCACCCTTCTCATGCTCTGAAGCCGCCCTAGGGAGCACTTCAGGGTGGGCTGGCGAGCACGCATGTCGTGCACAATCACTAACGACCCAACAAAATAAATTGGGAAAAGGTACGCCCCAGGATGGGGCAAAAGCCAAAAACCCATGATACACGGGATCGTGGGTACCACCCAAGGAAAAACATCCTCTTATGTTATGCCTCATGCTAGGTCGCAGGCTGATAACGTTCAAAGAACGAAGTCAGATACCATAAAGATGATTTAACAAAAAACAGACGCCCCCAGGGTACGAGGCTCGTATAACCTTTAAAAAAAAGGGGTAATGACGGATACCAAAGGGGCAGGATGAAATGCGCTCTGTAAAGAAGCCAGGGGTTATGCACTCATATGTGTGTCAATACCACTCGGCTGAGTATAGATGTGCACAGGAATCATATCAAATAACGAGTCGGCCTGATAAACTGGGTCGGAGACAGCTCGGAATGATCACACAAAGAATTTCGTCGAGTTCTTCGTGACCTCCTCGCCAAGCAACAAGCACTCGGCTATAAGCACTCGGGAAGACTTGACTGCAGAAAGGCACTCGATCGCGAAGCACTCGGGGGCTACTGTGGGGGATATATACCCCGGGGGCCCACAAGGCAAACCTGCGAGGCCCAACTAGGCGAAACTAGGCTAGGCCGACTGTGGAGGACTGGAAGCATACTGGGCCAAGCGAGATATGAAGAATCAGAACAAATCCCAGCTAAGGAAACCAAGTCATATTAGGCAAAGGATGATTGTAATCCAAGCGATATGGAATCTGGATAGATATGAGGTCTTGATTCCATCTCGTATCCGAGTGGGATTCCTATTGTAACCGCCTTCTCTTCTATATAAAGGGAGGGGCGGGGAGCCATCAACACACAACATCATCAGCAAATAAGCTATCTACTCATAATTCCAGAGCACAGGACTAGGGTATTATCTCCACTGCGAGAGCCCGAACCTGTATAATTTCTCGTGTCCTGTGTTACCATCGAGTTTCCGATCCAGCGCTTAGCCCCCTTTTAATTATTGTCGGTAACAAACCTCGACAGCGCCTGGCGCTTCTGTGTTGATTATCGGCGTCTCAATGATATGACAATTAAAAATAAGTTCCCCATGCCCGTAATTGATGAATTACTTGATGAACTTGCTGGTACTCAGTTTTTCTCCAAGCTGGATCTTCGTGCAGGGTATCACCAAATCCGGATGGCTGCCACTGATGAAGCTAAGATTGCATTTAAAACTCACCATGGCCATTACCAATTCCGTGTCATGCCATTCGGCTTCACGAATGCCCCGGCGACGTTTCAATGCGTCATGAACTCTATTTTGGCACCATTTTTGCGGAAGTTTGTATTGGTTTTTATTGATGATATTTTGGTTTATAGCCCTGATTTGGACACTCATGCTCACCATTTAGCTTCGGTGCTCAGCACTCTTCAGCATCATCAGTTTTTTGTAAAAAGGTCTAAGTGCACGTTTGCACAGCAACGGTTGGAATACCTGGGACACATTATTTCCAACCATGCGGTTTCCACTAACCCCAGCAAAATGGAGGCAATGCTCAATTGGCCTCGCCCTCGCACCGTCTCCGAGTTGAGAGGATTTCTCGTCAAGCAATATGGGATCATTGCGAAGCCTCTTACCAATTTGTTGAAGAAGCGAGCGTTTGAGTGGAATGAGCAGGCGGAGACAGCTTTTCTCCACTTCAAGCAGGCCATGGCCACCACTCCTGTCTTGAAACTGCCCAATTTTGAACAGCCATTTGAAATTGAAACAGATGCGTGTGATTCGGGTATTGGAGCTGTGTTGTTGCAGTTCGGTCATCCTATTGCCTTTTATAGCAAAGCTTTGGGGAAAGTTCATCAGGGAATGTCCATCTATGAGAAAGAGTTTCTTGTGGTGATTCTTGCTGTGGATCGCTGGTGCTCATATCTGCAACGTCAGGAATTTGTGATTCGTACTGATCACAAGAGTTTATGTCATTTAGGCGACCAACACCTTCAATCTGATTTGCAACGCAAAGCCATGACGCGCCTTATGGGTTTACAATTTCGCATTATATATAACAAAGGGAAGGACAACCTGGTGGCTGATGCATTATCCCGGGTTGGTGATGTTCTGGCGTTGCAAGCCACATCAGCAGTACAGCCACTCTGGATCCAAGAGATCGTCAACTCTTATGTGACTAATGTTGCCGCCCAGCACATGTTATCCCAATTGGCTTTGGCCAGTCCAGATGATCAAGGTTACAGTTTACATCAGGGTATCATTCGTTGCCATGGCAAGATCTGGGTGGGTAACAATTCCGCATTGCATACAAAATTGATTTCTATGTTTCATGCGAGCCCAATTGGTGGTCACTCTGGAATTCAGGCTACGTATCAACGCCTCAAGAAGTTGTTCTCTTGGTCGGGTATGAAACAGGCGGTTGAGAACTTTATTAAGCAATGTTTGGTGTGTCAACAAGCTAAATCTGAACGTCTGTGCCCGGCTAGTTTACTTCAGCCATTACCACTTCCATCATCAACTTGGCATGAGGTGACTATGGACTTTGTTGAAGGTTTACCTTTGTCAGATGGCGCTAATGTTATCATGGTGGTAGTTGATCGGCTGTCAAAATATGCTCATTTTTTCGCTCTTCGGCATCCTTTTACAGCTCAGAAAGTGGCCTAGGTTTTTTGGAGAATGTCATTCGCTTGCATGGGGTGCCCGTATCAATCACAACTGATCGGGACCGCATCTTCACCAGCTGTTTTTGGCGTGAGCTGTTCAAGGCATTAGACACCAAATTGCAGTTCAGCACATCCTATCATCCACAAACGGATGGACAAAGTGAGAGGGTAAATCAGTGTTTAGAAATGTATTTGCGCTGCATTGTGCACTCAGCTCCTGGCAAGTGGAAAAAATGGTTGGCATTAGCCGAATTTTGGTATAACACAAGTTTTCATACTTCTTTGGGTTGTTCCCCATTTAAAATGCTGTATGGGCAGGATCCCAATTATGGTATCATTCCACCAGTGTTGTCGGATACATCAGTAGAGGTCAATGATGTTTCTTGGAGGCTTGGCTTACGATATTATTAGCGACATCTGGCGGCGGGGCGAGAATAGAATGAAACTCCAAGTTGATAAGAAACGGTCCAAGCGGCAGTTTCAAGTGGGTGATCAGGTTCTACTGAAACTTCAACCCTACGCTCAATCTTCGTTGGTTAACCGGCCTTACCCGAAGTTGGCACACAAATTTTATGGCCCCTTTCGTATTCAAGAGCGTATTGGTTCTGTGGCTTACAAATTAGATTTGCCTTCTGACTGTTTGATTCATCCAGTCTTTCACGTTTCTCAGTTGAAGCCATTTACTTCCAATTACACTCCTGTGTTTTTTGAATTACCGAAGCTGGTGGAGTTGGATAGCAAGCCTACAGAGCCGGAAGCTATTCTTGATCGCCGGTTGGTAAAGAAGGGGAATTCTGCTATTGTTCAAGGGTTGATTAAATGGTCTGGGATTCCAGCTGATTCTACTACTTGGGAAGATTTGGTAGTGCTCCAACACAGGTTTCCTCGTGCGTTTGCTTGGGGACAAGCAAATTCTCAAGGGCGGGCCAATGTCATCCTCGACACTGAGACAGGAGCAGATGCAGAGAAGTCGGCGGGGAACATAATGCTTCAGCGACTTCAGTTAATGTACTTGAAGGGAAGCGATTAGAGGAGAGAAATCCGACGGTGAAATGACGGCAACAGTAATTACTGCGAGGCTAATTTTGTATTGTCGATGGCGGGTAATGAAAGTGGCGTGAGTTAAGTTTTACATTAGAGTTATGCGCTTTCGGGTATAAATACCCTATGTAAAGAAAGGAGATAGCGTCTGAAAAGTATGAAGTGATTCCCAAGTAATACAAACTTTCCTCTGGCTTTTTCCTCATCTCTCCAGTTCTTCTTTCGTGCTTGTTCTTGTGATCGATCTCACGCCCAGAATCTCTCTACAGCAACGGGATATCACATTTGGTATCAGATTCCGGATTCGATCGCGCGCTGGTGCTGTAAAATCCCCGTGTTTCCCCAAAATCGGGTTGGCTCAGCGATGATTTGGCAACACGGCACCTCCGAAGCCCTCCGTGCAGACGCTGTTTGTCCTCGACCCAATGGGCGAAACGTCGAGGCAAGCAGAGGCGAAACTGGATGCTATTAAGGAGAGTTTGGATCTTTTGTTTGCACAAGTGGGGACGATTGATTCCACCCAGCAGCAGCTGCTTGCCCGAACGGAGTTAACTGCGAAGGCCATGGAGTATCAAGCCCAGGAGCAGCAATTACTCGGTAAGCAGATGGAAGCAACTGGTCAGGCCTTGGCACGCCTGTGTCTGGATCGCGTCTTGGAGGAACAACGCTCTCATGAGGATCCTCTGTTGGAGCCCGATCGCGCACTGTTTACTTCCGCAGCACCGCGACCGCGCGTTCGGAGACCGTAATGGCGCGCACTGCTTTGGCTTCGACCCATTTGGTGATCTTGTCGACAGCGACGAAGAAGTGGGTGAAACCCCCTATGGCCCGCTGGAACAGACCCAAGATATCTAGCCCCCAAACCGCGAACGGCCATGAGAGTGGGATGGTTTGAAGAGCTTGGGCTGGAAGGTGGGTCTACTTGGTGTGAAATTGGCACACCTCGCAACTCCTTACCAGCTCACAAGCATCCTGGAGGGCAATAGGCCAATAGAATCCCTAGCGGTAAGCTTTACCGACCAGTGTCTAACTGGACATATGGCTCCCGCACATGCCCCCATGGATATCAGAGAGCAGCTTGCTGCCTGCTTCCCTAGTGATGCACTTCAGGAGAATTTTGTTTCTACTCTAGCGATATAGGTCCCACCTATCAGAGTATAGCACTTGGCCTTACGTGCAATTCTCTCAGCTGAAGCATCATCATCGGGGATCACTTGATCACACAGGAAGCTTAGGATGGGATCCATCCACTGATCCCCCCGACCAAGTGCGATGATCACGTGATGATCGCTTGGGTACTACGCCTGGCCAAGCGTTTCCACCAATACCGCCTTGGCGGTGTTACCATTACGCCTCCTAAAACAAGGGGATATAGCAGCCGCGTCATTGACCCCGCTGGAGTTGGGGTCGAGACGAGTGCGTCGACTCCCCGCGCTGGACTGAGGGATATGGCAAGCGCATCGTCAGCCCCGCCGGAGTTGGGGGCCAAGGCATATGCGTCACCTCCCCTCACGGGATCGAGGGATGCGGCAGCCGCATCATCGTCCCCACTAGAGCTGGGAACTGAGACATGTGCAGTGCCTCCCTGCCTGGAATTAGAGGACGGAACATACGCACCATTGGCCCCGCTGGAGTTGGGGATTGCAATGGATGGTCGCGCAAACCTTCTTTCGAAGATTTGGACCAGAACTGACCCGTCATTGCCCCCGCCAGAGACCGGGGTCACAACAGACTATCGGGCACTATCATCCCCATCGAAGACCAGGGAAGCGATGATGGTCTTGCGAGACTCCTTTAGGAGGGGCGGACTAGAATAATAGTGCCATCGGCCCCGCTGGAGTTGGCAGCAGCGATGGACGGTTGGGCAAGCCTTTCTTCGAAGACTCCATATGGAATAGAAGCCTTTGACGAGGCGAGCTGCGAAAGCTCGTCAGCCAAATGATTATCGCGCCAGGGGATATGGGTGTACCCCAACCCGTCGAAGTGGTCCTCCATCCTTCTGACTTCCGCCAAGTAGACGGGCATCATGGGATTAGAACACTGGAACTCCTTTCACGCTCAGTTGACAACGAGTAGAGAGTCTCCCTTGATGTGCTGTGAGCGTCGGATGCCAAAAGCTGGCTGGCGCGAATCCGCCGCGGCGACCCTTTGTATTCGACGATGTTGTTGGTCGCCTTGAAGTCCAAGATGATCAAGTACCGGAGGATGTCACCGGTCGGGGAGACCAAGACAAACCCAGCCCTGCGCCCTCGACCTAGAATGAGCCATCGAAGAACAGGGTCCACGGGGGGAGCACAGGTGTTCGTTCAGTTTCAGGAGTGGAGGGAGTCCACTTGACGACGAACTCAGCCAACCTTTGACTTTTGATGGCAATGCGCGGGCGAAACCTGAGGCAGAACTCGCCTAGTTCCACTGACCACTTGGCGATGTGACCTTCAGCTTCTCGGTTGTGGAGTTTCTCTCGAAGTGGGTAGGATGTGACCACCGTGATCTCCCGTCCCTGGAAGTAGTGTCGAAGCTTCCGGGACACCACCAGAACAGCGTAGAGCATCTTTTGGGCTTGTAGATATCTGATCTCCGCATCGGATAGCACTTTGCTGATATAGTAGACTGGTCTCTAGACGCCTTCCCTCTCTTCCAGCAGTACCGCACTAACTACCACTGGGGTAGCTGCAATATATAGGGGCAGCGGTTCACCGGGAGCAAGAGCGACCAGCACCGGGGGCGAGGAGAGGTATTTCTTTAGATCTTTGAACGCTTGTTGGGCGATGAGTGGTTAGTGTTCTTCAATAGCTTGAACAAGGGGAGACTGGACATGCTTGAGCCTGGTTGGCGGCTTCATGTGTTCGATAGCCATGATCTTGTTGAGATTAGCCTTAATGCTGCGACTAGACACGAGGAATCCCAACAGCTTCCCAGGGGGTACGCCAAAGACGCACTTCTCTGGATTGAGCTTCAGGTGATTCTTCTTGAGGTTGGCGAAGGTTTCGTCCAGATCCTCAAACTGCCCTTCACTCTTCTCAGATTTCACCACCAGGTCGTCGACATATACCTCCAGGTTCCGTCCGACCTGTGGTCGAAAAGTGGCATGCATGGCACGCTGATAAGTAGAACCGGCAGTTTTTAATCCAAATGGCATTTGAATGTAGGAATAAACGCCCATAGGAGTTACAAATGTGGTCTTCTCTTCATCTTCTTTCGCATGCTAATCTAGTGGTACCCACAGTACGCATCTAGAAAGCACAGCAGCTCGCACCCCACCGTAGAGTCCACGATCAGGTCGATGTGTGGCAAGGGGTACAGATCCATGGGGCAGGTGTTGTTGAGGTCGGTGAAGTCGTCGACACACATTCGCCACTCCCCGTTGGATTTCTTGACGAGCACAGGGTTGGCAACCCATTTGGGGTGAATGACTTCTCTGATGATACCCGCGTGCAGCAACTTCTCGACTTCATCGCGGATGGCATCCTAACGCTCGGGAGCCTGGCGCCGGACCTTTTGCTAGACCGGGCGCGCCTCCGGGAGTGTTGCCAGTTTGTGCTCGATCACCTCCCTGGGGACCCCGGTCATGTCGGATGGTTGCCAGGCAAACACGTCTGTGTTAGACCAGAGGAAGGTGACGAGCGCTCAGGGAGACCACCTTAACCTCGCCGTATGAGCCGGGCGAGGCACGGGTCCTCACCAGAGGGGCTCTCGAGTAGACAGCGTCAACCTGCTGCGCACTGGTGGCGCCTGCCAGGTCCAAGGCTTGCTTATCGCAGCGCAGGGCCTTTGGCTTATCCACCTGGATGCGTATGGGACCTCCAGGTCCCGGCATCTTCACCACCATATAGGTATAGTGGGTGGCTGCCATGAACCTGACCAACGCAGGTCGGCCAAGCAAGGCATTGTAGGGTAGGTCGAAGTCGGCGATGTCAAAGTCCAACAACTCTGTGCGGTAGTTGTCCATGTTCCCGAAAGTGACGGGAAGGCGGACCTGGCCCAGGGGCATTGAGCTAACCCCCGGCGTGACTCCGTAGAAGGGGAGCACCGAGCGGAGCTCTCGCTCCGGGATTTGAAGAGCCTGGAATGCCCTGGGGGACAGGAGGTTGATGGAGCTCCCCCCGTCGATTAGCACGCGCCCTAGCTGCACGTTCCGAACCGTGGTGGAGACCACAATCAGAAGGTGCCCTAGGTCGGCGGTGCTCGCAGGGTGATCGACGCGGCTAAAGATGATCAGCTCCTCTGACCACCTCAGTGGCCTAGCCGCCCCCGCGCTTAGTACGGCAGCGCAGACTTCCCTCATCAGGAGCTTGTACTTCATGTTGGAGGTGTGCGTGGCCGATCCGCCGTGGATGTACGCCACCCTATGCTCTGCATGCTGGAAGGGCAGCCGGGCGGAGTCGTCTCCCTTGTCATCATCATGGGCAAGACAGCGTTCCCTAAGCCGCTGCTCCACCTTCTTGCGCATGACCTGGCAATTATCCAAATCATGTGCATTAGTATTATGGATAGGACAGAAGATCTTACCCCTGTTTTCCTGTCGATCGTGGCGACCGTCCTGCCAATCGTGGCGATCGTCCCGCCGATCGTGGCGATCATCTCACCGCGGCTGGACAACCTTGTTTCTTCACTCGACGGCCAAGACCTGACCGGACTCAACCACCGGGCGCTTCTTCTTGTTCACAGAACTAGGACCATTCGAGGTCCCAGCCTCGCCTCTGCCGCGAGCGCCGTCCTCTCCGGCGGTCCGCTCCCGCGCCTCTGCCGCTCGAGCACACTTGTGCGCCAAGGTGAATAGCTCAGACGTGGTGGCGATGTCGTGGATGGCCATTTTCTCCCGCATCTTGCGGTCTCGCACTCCTGACGAATACCCGTATCAGGGGTACCCCACATCAAAGCATATATCTATTTCAAGTTCATCCCCCTCTCTACCATATGGACGTCGCAGCAAGACCGGGGGCAATACGGAGCACCAAATGGGCCATTCTGAGGCCACGATCTGGTTAGGGGCCCTGTCGGGTCACAAAGGATCCCCGGCCTCGGGCAAGCCCATCGAGACGACTCCGGCCTTGCCTCGGGTCTGACGCCCCCGCAGGCTCCAACCCAGACCTAGACTTAGGCCAGGGCCCCAATGGGCTTCAGCTCTGCGACCTCGCCTTGCGTCAACGATCGGCATAAGTGAGTCGCTTTGCCCATGGACACGACGGCCATGTTGGGGGCAGGTGGCTCCTTCCCGAGGCGGCCAGGGGGCCGCCCGAGGTCAAGGATCCGTCCCTTCGGGCGCAACAGGGAGGCGCGCTCGCTCCCAAGGCGGCGTCGAGAATGCGGCGTAACGGCGTCACTGTCTGACAGGCGCATAGAGGGCAGGTGTGCACCTTCCCAACGGGGCGCTGTCCGTTGTGTCTACCAACCCGGCATGGGGCAACAGGGACCTATCAATCATCAAGACCGAAGACCAGGAACTCCTAGGCGTAGCGTACCCCTACCTTTTTTCTCCAAAACTCCCGTGTAACCTGCCCCCTCCACATATATAAAGGGAGGCAGGGCCCTCGGGGAAGGGCATCGAGCGTTCACAGCATCCTCTCATTCACTCGCATCCACATCCGAATCATCCGACTCAGACGAACTCCCAGGGAGCCTCCACTCAGACAAACTCCCCGGCAGCCTTCACTCGGACAAACGCTAAGGGCCTGTCCTTAGCCCCCGCTTGTAACCTTGTAGTTCGCTTCACCCCGATCAATACAAAATCACCACACGAACTGGACGTAGGGATATTCGGTCCGAACCAATATATATCTTGGGCTCCCTTCGTTTAACCTTTCAAGGAGAGGGAGCGCGCGGCCCCTATACTTACAAATTCACTTGCCGGTTGTACGAAACACCGATAACTCCCCTCCGGAAGGCGATGATGATAGACTGGCCTAAGATCTAGGGGATTGTTTTGCGGCAGTGGCTGAATCACCAGATGAACGCGTGCAATGACTCCCCTCTCATCTGTTCGAGGGCATGGAGGTCGTCCTCCACGCCCGGCTAGGCGTAGGAGCCTTGGAAGTTGGTGACGAACTGGCCACACAACTCCACCCACGAGTGCACCGACACCATTGGGAGGTTCATCAGCCAAGAACAGGTGGAGCCCACCAAGGCTGTTGGGAGATAGCTCACCATAACCTTCTCGGAGCCGCCCACAGCCCGCACCACCATGGTGTAGATCTGCAGGAACTCCTCCGGGTTGGTGGTGCCGTCGTACTTCTCGATGGTTGCTGGACGAAACCTTTCTGGCCACGTGACACGGCGCAGCTGGTTGGAGAACGCCTGGCACCCCACGCTGTAGGGAGAACCACACAGCCCCCTAGAACCTCGGCTCGAGTGCTGCACCGGGGAGCGTGGGACTTGGCTCCCGCAAAACTCAGAGGAGAAGGTCTCCTCCTCTGCAGAGAAATCGGGGTCATGGGAGGAGCCGTCTTCTTCAGGAGCCATCCGCCTGCCGCAGTCCTGCTCCTGCGCTGGTGGGAGGTGCAACTTGCCGCGCAAGTCACCACCGCGCGCTCGGCGTTGCTCCTCCAAATAAGCCCTAAGATCTTCATGGGCACTCCTGTCATGCCTAGTGGACGCGCGAGACGGCTCTGGAGTCATCGCACGACCCCCGACGAGAGCGCGGCCTGCGCCTTGAATGCCCTTTCCCTTGCTTCACCCACCCTGACGTGAGCGTTGCTCACTCGGGTGGCTCGAAGCTTGGTTGCGCTCTGCACGCAACTTCGACCGCGGGATACCAGAGGTACCTGGTCGCTCGTATGCCTCCGCATGGAGCTGGCCCGCATCCACGAGGAGGGCGATGTCCCGCAGCCATGGCGCTGCCAGAGTGTCGCCCCCCAGCTCCACCGGCGGGTGCTCCAAGAGGAGGCGGGCCGCATGGAAGTTTTGGTCCGGTGTTGCCTCCTCCATCGCTAGTCACCGTCGGTAGCGGGCGCTCTGCCTCGGTGGGCGCGCCACCTTCTGAAGCGTCAGACGGTCCCCGCTGATAGGGTGTGAATCCTCCATCTTCGTGGCAGTCTTTGGGTGATCTGCTGAAGAAAGCAACGGGTGAAACATCTACTACCACCCCTACCTAGCGCGCCCTATCGGCGGGTTTATGCCAGACGGTATTGGTTCTAGTGTATAACCGAGTTTTAGTAGGGGGTCTTTGCAGCCGTATCACTCTTCGCTCTCCTCTCTACTCTCTTCGCGTGATGAGCAGGACAGGAAGCTCAAGAACACAAGGGAGCACACAAGGAACACACAGGATTTACCCAGGTTCGGCCCCCCAATGCGGGTAACAGCCCTAGGTCCTACTCAAGCTTGTGTTGCTCTAGTATTCTGCTTGCCCTTCGTTGTGAGCTGATCGACTGAGCGACCTTAGCGATCCTATCCTTTGAGTTTCGACCGACCTCCCTGCCTCATGCACACTAGCGCCCTTATATACTCCTGGGACTAACTAGGGCAGGCAGAGGGAGTAGTTTTACATTAATTACCTTGACTGTGTCTAGTCCTGTCACTGCTGTCCCTCGGAGCCTCTTTGTCTACGTCGTATCGTGACGTCGCCTGTCTTCGGACCGTCCGAGAGGAGGGGTTCGGACGCTGCGTGATGAACGCCTGGTACACGTGTCACCCCGTCTGGCTTGGGGCGGTGTAGATAGAATGGGAGTTGGTGAAGCTGGCTCAGTCAGAGGGATAGGTCACCAAGGTGCCAGGGATCCACGCCTATTTAATGGCCTTCAGGCGCACTGCAACGGCTCCCTATGTATTGAATGGTTTCCATGCGCATTTAATGGCTCCCATGCGCATTTAATGGTGATGATACGTTGTGATCCTGGCGATTGCTTCTGGCGGAAGCCTCCCAGCTCTGTCTACGTGGTTGACTGGTAATGGGGTGGCTGCTCGTTGGGTAGCCACGTGGCCTGGTCGCCCGACTGCTTGTCGGGCAGCCACGTGTCCTGGTCTTCAACGGTCGCGATCAGGTCACCCGGGCCTGGGACCTGGTCGGCCAGCACCCAGCCAAGTAGCCACGTGTCTTGGTCGCCCAGGGCTGGGACCTGGTCAGTCGCCAAGCCTTTCTTCAGTATGTTGAGTCCCTTGCACAGGATCGCCCCGAGCTGGGACCTGGTCAGCCGCCAAGCCTTTCTTCAGTATGTTGAGTCCCTTGCACAGGACCTTCTTCTTTTTGTATCTTGCTTGCGTGGTCTCACCTGGCAGCGGTGGAGAGAGTACCCCAGTGTAGAATACACCAACACAATGTTATTTGCTTTTCTTGTGGTAAATGTGGGCATTATGCCAATAGTTGCCCAAAGAAGAAGAAAGCTCCACCACATTCTTAACCCCAGGAAACTATGCAACAATCTCAATGGCGACCACAAGAATCTGAAGACCAACAATTCCTTAAACATGAATCCAATCCAACTCAAATCATCAATCCCAATAATCCGCATCACTTATTTGCGGAACAAGTTTATGACCTACTAGACGCAGTACCAGGTATGATACTTATGTATTTGATCCCAACCAGAATTTAACTTTAATTCCATGGTCAACTCCTCGATCCTAGTCACTTCCTGGTCATCTATTTTATAACATCAGTAAACAATCTTTTTATTATTTCGAATAAGACGAACAACGTCACTTGCATCAACCGAGAAGAACATGGATACTTTTGCCAACATCTGCTGAAGAAGAGTTCTACTTCACCTTGTAAAGGAAGACATCAGTAATTTCCAAGCTATCTCAAGGACCTAAGAAACATCAAGTACCCAGAACAACCCCTACCTCGACAATAGGCTCTGAACGTAAACATCTTCCTAATGTGATTGTACCTGACACTTAATGTGCTATTGAGTATGTTCCTTGTGTATTCAATTCCAGCAATCAATCTTTTTGATACTATATGTTCAATTCCTTCATAGTTGTCAAATTCAAAGAAAATCAAAACCCTCTGTCTGCCAAAGTGATCAAACGAATCAAATCATCAGGATCATCTTATAATCATCTTACCTCAACCCAATCCTTGAATTATCTCTACCCTGTTTTCAATATAAAGACAACTTAGAATGACATTGATTCTCAACTAATCAACTATTGTTGAACTATATAGATTAGCCGTTGTATTCAAAAACCCATCTTGATGTTAACATTTGGTTCTTCCCAAATGAATCTAATGACAATACGTCTTTTCTTTTACCTCAAATATTCTAAACATACCAGATGCCATTCTCTAAATTAGATTATCCTTATTAATGATCCTAGATAATCAATCAAAATAGATATGTAGAAAGTACTGGTATCCCTCGTTTTCTTATGCAAAACCTAAATACAAGTCTTGTCAATTCTTGGCACATCAACTTTTCATCCAGTAAAGCAACAACAATGAAGACAAAGTGGTAAGAGAATGATAAGATCACCTTAGAAGAAAATTTCTCTAAAACCCATTTAGTCCTTTCAAATCTCGTGGATAAGATTTCTGTAAGGGGGGTAGATCTGTAACATCCCAAAAATTTCAATAATGTGAAAATGTATATTTTGAATTTGAATATGATTATTTCTAAGTTTTTTAATATCATTGGTTTTTATTTGGATTTATGCATTGTGAAAAAATTCATATAAAAGGAATTAATGAATGGATAATTGTAAAAAGATATAAAGGTAAAAGTAAAATCTTAAAAAATAATATTAAAAATCTTTTGCACTTACATAAAACATTTCAACTGATAAATAAATTTCTAAAACAAAGAATGATGGAATGACAACAGTGCACAGTTAGATTTAAAGAAAAATCTTAGGACCTTATCTGGAAAAAAATAAATTACCCTGGTAACCTCAATGTAGTAGTTACTCTTCGTAAAAATATTAAAAATTACTAAAATCTTTGAAGGATTTTAAAAATTCAGGAATTGAAATATTAAAAATCTAAAAATTGGAGTGTCAAAATTTTTAGAAAATAGTTACTCAATATTTTGACCTAAAATTTATGGGAGCACCATTAGCTCATTTCCAATTCAGATAAAAAAGTTTGAAAAAAAAATAATACTATTTTTAATCTTAAATAAAGGAAATTCAGAAGAAGTATTTTCGAGCACAAAGTAATATGAGAATTTCTAATAATTCCCTGTAAAACATTTTAAATCGAAATTTTTGTAAAAGGTCATTTACTGCTAGGAGATCATAGGCGAAAAGACTGGAAAATTTGGGCAGTGATTAGAGCGCTAAATTAATGGGAAACATGATCAGTTGGAGCTACATCTACTCCTTAACTAATGCATTTCATCGGCGTGTGGGCCCAGCCACTATGTTGACCCAGTGCACTGGCAACCACCCGAAGCTACCTTCTCCTCTCTCCTCCTTCCTTCGGCTAAAGCCTCACGCGCAGTCTACTTGCCTAAATTTTTTTGCCAAATCAGAGAACGGCCGCACCGTCCAAGAGATTGGTCATTGCCATGTCCATCCTTGGGATCTTCACACCATGCTTCCACTTTCCCATGCCATGCCCAACTCTAGTGATTTGGTACTGAAGAATAGAGAGGCCACCGAAAGGAATGTGCCCATTAACAACCTATGCTCTATCCTTGCGGTCCTCTATTTAAGCAGTGACCTGAGCTCTTTTCTTAGTCTAAACACTCGTTAAAACACCCTTGGCACCATTGCACAACTAGTTCATCGCTAAAGCTCCTTTGTGCCATTCATGCCACCAAACACCATGAGCAGATCCTTGTTCGACTGGGTTAATTGGTACAACCTCATTGCAATTCCTTTGAGCAACTATACCTACGTCACTTATTGATCATTTCACCCCCTTTTGCTTCAGGATTCACCGGATAAAAGTTGCCATTTCAAAAGCCTTTCTTCCTTAATGTCGGCGACTGGTGGCGGCATAATCTAGCTAATACCTAACCCCGTATTTAGGTAAAACCGAATCGTGCCAACTCACTATTGCTCATGGATTTATTTCCTAATAAAGATGCCTTAATATTTAATACTTTCATCTGGTTGGTCATGGCGCCGTCGCCCCCTTTCAATGGCGGAGCACTTCCAGCTATCACTGAAGGCAACCAACCCCATCGACTTGTGTGCAAGAGTCCCCTCATGCCCTATGAGGCCCCGGTCGGCCAGCTCCACTACACCTCCATCGCCGGTGGCCAGCCCTAGTCGGCCTCTGTTTTACTGCCACTGACCAATAACCCCGACCTTGTTAGTGACTACCATTGGATTCAAGCATAGCCCATGCAAATGAAGAATGCGTCTTCAGTTCGGAGAAAACGTGTTTTCATTTATTCTCAGATTTTGCAAACCCAAAAATATGCAAACAATTACAACTTTACATTTATCATCCAAATTGAATTCAATAAATTTATGAAATCATCTAAAATATTTTTCTTTAAGAATATGCAATAATATTTTGAAAATGAGCTCTTGCATTCAGAAACTCAAATATATAAAAATATTTAATTTCAACTTTGTCTAAATCATTTTCTGTTAAAAGTTATTATCAATGCACTTAATACTCGAAAGGGTATAATTTATGCAAAAGGAATCCACAATGAGAAAAATTGATACTAATATGTTAGTAGATTACCTGAGTATGCCAAAATACTTAAGAAATAATCTTGACTTGAAATATTTCATGAATAGGATATGATCGTAAAGTAGAAGATATATATATATATAGATATATATATATATATATATATATATATATATATATGTATCTCTACTACTTCCAATTACAAGTTGGTGCGGTGGTCCGTTCTCCCCTCCCTCCAAAACTGTCAATGTCCCGATCTTTCATACCTTGGCGAACAGAGAAAGTTTTAATTCGGTTGAATATGCATGCATGTGTGATCTTCAGTGTATTAGACTCTTATCTCATTCAGCCGATTCTATTTCCAAATTCTTTTTCCATATACTGCATGCATAAAGCTTCTGAGTTACCACGTGCCTTTGAGTTGCGATATGCTGTAATATCGCAGATCATTTTTTTTTGGGTTATGGAAATCCTAGTCAGGGTGTGGGTTCCTCTCGCAGATGGCCTCGGGAGTGGGTGGGCCTGTCTGTGAGCTTCAGGGTGCAAATTAAAGTCCGTGAGGGAGAAAACACCTATTTTTTCCCTCCCCCACCTAACCCTCCCCCACCACTTTTCTTTTCCCCCTCTCTCCTCATTCCTCGATGCAGCACCTCTCTGTTCTGGCCCCTTCTTCTCCCTAAGGTCTCCAGCCAACAACACCTCTCCTTGGCGCCTCCTCCCTCCCACGGAGCCTCCCTTGCAGAACCTCCTCTGTCCCATGGCGCCCCCTGCAGCAAGCTCCTCCCTCCATGGCGCCCCTGCAACAAGCCCCTCCCTCCAAGGCGCCTCCCTGCAGCATCATCCCCTCCTTGTTTCCCCTTGTTAGTAAGTGAAGGTAATCCTCTTTGGGTGCTTTGCTCTCTGTTTTAGGGGAGAGCCATGTTAGATTGGGTATTTTAGGGTTTAGATTTGGGGATTTTGGGGGGAATAGTGGGTTTAGGGTTTGGGGAGAAGCTCCAAATTTTTGTGTTGTGCAATGTCTATTTTTAGAGCTACAATTTGAGGTCGTTACAAGCTTTTCCTAAAGGGTTGGTAGTAGAAGGAATTGTAGATAGTTTTCTCACGTTTAATTAGAGACCAAGAACGTTATTTTTGATTTAACCATTTAGGAGATATGATCTTTTTTGTGCCGACTATCCGGAGAATGCTGCTATTATCAGCAGTCTCTATTTCATGCTGTTTTGGGCAATTTAGGGCCATTTCCTGGAGGGCTGGCCATAGAAGAAATTATAGATAATTGTCTTACAATTAACTAAAGCCCAAGAATGTGAACTTTGGTTCAGCCGTTTGGGAGATATGGTCGTTTTTGTGTTTGCTGTTCAGAGTCTGAATGTCTGCTTTTCAGAGTTAGTTATTGTTGTAAGTGGTCTCATGTTTAATTAGAGTCTAAGAACTCGAATTTTGGTTCAACCGTTTAGAAGTTACGCTATTTTCTTTGACTGATGCGCAATCTCTGTTCCAGCAGGTAGCAGTCGTGTTGAACTGCGATTTTGGGCAACTTTAAAGCTGATTTGACTTTTTTTCATTAACTAGAGTTAGATGGGAAATTTTTTGTAAATATAAAAAATATCTTCATTTGTTTGATTTGGAGTTGTCTTGTAATATTTATGCTCTGTTGAATATGCTATCCTGTCCAGATCACAAAATTTCTGCTGGAAGTTTGGAAATAGGCAAATCTGGATCGATATTTTGATTAGTTTTTGGGGTTCTTTTGTTTTGTTGCAGAAATTTTTGTGTGATTGGAGACAAAGAATACGAATTTTGGTTGGGTAGTTTATAAGTTATGGCTGTTTGTTTGACTGCTGTCAGAATCTATCTCTACGGGTAGCAGTCACGGAAAACTGCACGGTAGGGCTATCTAGAAGCTTAATTAAATTATCTAATCACTAGATTAAGTTAGGAAATTTCCTATAGATTTTAGAAATGTCATAGTTTACTTCATTTGGAATTGTATAAAATTAGCTATGCTATTTTGAAGTCTGCTCTCCAGTGTGGTAGCAGATCAGGTTTCATGGCTAAATATGAAAGGCTAAATGCTTTGTTTCAGAGAATTGGTTAATGGGTAATATGTGGGTAATTTTACGTAGTTTCATAAAGTTCTTGGCCCCTGAGGTTTGGGTAATAAGGGTGGAACTTATAACCTTTAAACCACTGGGACAGCAGAGGGGCAGTTTTGTTCGCCAAGTGAGATGGGTATTAGAATTTAGGTAGGGTGTAAATTTTAGTGCTTATGCTGGAATTGTATTGTTAGGTTTATATGACCGCCGGGACAGCAAGGGGTGGGTCTGTCCCTTGAGTTAGAAGGGTTGGCAATCGGGTGCTGTGTGGATGGGAGAGTGTTATTTTTGGTTGATTGAATTGTTACTACATGATTTCGTCTAAGATGAATACCTCCTTATATTATCTGTAGGAGCTAACTTGGTTGTGGCATCAAGTTCATGCCACACTGATTCGCGTGTTAAAGAGGCAAGTACATCGTGCTTTTAAGGATGGTTTGTGTGTTGATTTGTGGTGTTCCTTACTTTATTTGTTGCTCTGCTATTTTATATGGATTTCGGTTGAGAATGGGTTTTTGGTAAGTTGATTTATGGCAAGTATGTTGTTCGAGTGAATTAGGTTGACATGGCTTGATTTAAACGATTAAGTCGCTTCCTAGTGATTGTGTATATGAGAATTATTAACGCTGTCATGTAATGACCACAATGCTATATTTGTTATCACAATGCTTTCCATAGATTAGATGCAAATGTCGGTATGGATGGTGCTCCATACCTATGATGATGAGAATGGGATCATGTGGCAAATGATCACTTGGTAAGGATGAAGGTGGGCAAATAAAAAGTGAGTATGTATGTGGCACCCTTCTTAAAGTGAGTACTTATGCTACATCTTTTAAAGAGAGTTATTCGGTTGCATCTTTTACATCCATGTCATGCATGAGATTGTCAAGCCAGCTCGGTGAGAAATTCATATGGGGACATATGACTAATCTGGGAGCTCTTGAGAAGTCCGACCTCGTAGCCCCATCCACAGGGATGGATGGGAGCGAGTCCCTAAGAGTAGGCCCCTCCATAGGGATGGAAGGGAATGATAGGGTGCGACACCGACGGGTGTGCACTCGAGATATACCGGTGTAAGTGATGAAAAGGTGCATTTGAGCATGAACACATATTGCATTGCATAAGCATTGCTAATGTTGATTGATGAGTTGTGTGAAAAAGGGTTAAGACGTTGAGTTGTGAGCTCCCCCAAAGATGATAAATGGAGTTGAATTTAAGAAACGATTATGATATTACTGTTTTATGTGCTTGCTGAATTTAAATAAGGAATATCGTCATATTATTGTTTTAAATGTGTTAAATGGTTATGATATTGTTCTTTGATGTACTTGATGAGTTTTATGAACTCACGCTTGTTGTTTGTTATTGTTTTAGGTACTCTGTGGACAACTAGCGGGATGGGACTTAGTGTCACGATCACTCATTTTCATACCCATCTTAGTTAATAGCTTGGAGAGATTTCGTGTTATTGTTTAACTTAGTAGCTTAATAGTGAATCATCATTTAGAGGAACCATGTTAGAGTGAGCTACTAGGTTTATTATTTAAGAATTTGTAGGTTCTTGGTTAATCTTTCTATTGTGTTGAGCTTAAATTGTGTTCTATGTGGTAGTTGCTGAAATTTACTACTAGATGCATCTTTAGAAATTATTTATACTTGTGAATGATATAATTGTGTTTGCTTGTGGTCCGCTTTTGTAGAAAGGCTACAAAGGTCATGGCAAAATTTTCTAGATTGCTCGCGAAGTTTTAAATGTTTTATTACTAGCTCTCGCTATTCTTGAAGTGGGTTGTGGTAACATTCAGCGTACATTTGGTGCCGGGGTGTTACAGTTGGTATCAGAGCGGGTTTCAGGTCCGTGGTGCAGGAATTTGGCAAAATACTCTAGAGTGAACTACAATTTTGCTTTGTGGAATTAGAAACATGGTGTCGACGATTCAGGACAGGGTCCCCCGCCGAGCTTACTTGTTGAATGAGGGATCAACTTGGGGCCCCTTTTCCGCAAGGGTTGTGCGTCTGAGAGTATGCCGAGCAATAGAACAAGGTATACGGGACAATCGGAAGGCACGGGAGGTCGTTTTTTATCTGGTTCGAGCCTCTCGCGGGGGAGATAATGACCCTACGTCCAGTGATTACACTAGTATGCGAAAGTGGGTTACAATGCGCTTGCTCGGGGGGCCCTGAACGATCCTAAAGACTCCCGTGGGCAAGCGATGTGTGTATGTGTGTGTGTAGTACAGAAGGTCCAACCCTCAATCCATCGTGGGAGGGGGTATTTATAGGGAATTACAGGAGACAAATCATTTATTACAGGGGCGTTCATCAGAGGACATAGGCGGTAGTGGCGCGCCACCACGGGTACCACGCGACGTGGGTACAATGAGTGCAGATAAAAGCGGCGCGACCGTGGCGGCATGGATCCGGCGGCGATCTCTCGAGCGCGCATTTAATGCCACGCCGCTTGTCAGGCCCCGAGCTTGGCTTGCTCGGGGCGACTTGATGGGGATGGGGTAGCCCGTGAGCCTGCTACGAAGGTCGACCTATGCGTGCACCATCCGCAAGAGCATAGTCATTTGGCGCCGGAGCCGATGGTCGTCATGGTACAGTATATCCAAACCCCGACAGCTAGCCTCCGAGGCTAAAGGGGGAAAAGGCCTTGCTGAGGCCTCCGCCTTAAGCCTCTAGACTTCTTAAATAGGGATTGGAGTTATGCGGCAAAGAGCTACCGCGGTGCCCGAGCTGCCCTTGCACGGGAGTGAGGAATCTTGTAGCGAAAAACTGCTACGGTGCCTGAGCAATCATGCTCGGGGGCGGAAACCTCGCGGCGAAAAACTTCCGTGGCATCCGGGCTGTTGCGCTCGGGAAAAAGATCTCGCAACGAAAAAACTTGTTGCGGCATCCGAGCAACCAGGCTCGGGGAAAGGCACGCTCCATCGAGACCGAGCATACTTGGTGGAGGCCCGGGCCAAATAGTGCTCGCGAGTGGAGCGCGGGAAAAATCGCAGCGGTTCCTTCTTCACGAAGCATCGCGGCGCGGCTCTGATAGCTTTTCGGGAACCGCGCCTGGCTAGGCCCGCTTCGGAGAACGTACCGCCACGTGTTGGCAATCGACTGCCTTTATTAGTCCGTTCGGCTCCTTCGCCTAAAAATAACCGGCGGGAACGCTACAATTGCTTTTCTTCCTTCATTCTCACCACTTGCGACAAACACTCCGCCAAAAAGCTTGTCGACTTCCGAACTTCCCTTCTCTACTGCGGCGCTCATCTTTCTGAATCTTCCCATGGCGCGGTTTGGCGCGAGCAAGATTATGGTGGAGAGGCTCCGGGTACTGCAGGATTTTGGGTACCTGGACGCCTTCACCTGGAGGATCCCGGAGGGCGAAGGAGCCCCGGTGCCGCACCACGACGAGATAGTCTCGTGTGATCTCTATACCGTCAACGGGCTCCAGCTGCCTGAGAGCGAGTTCTTGGAGGGTGTGCTCGAGTAATGCCAATGCGAGGTCACCCATCTGAACCCCAACTCCATCCTTGTCTTGAACGTCTTTGCCCACCTCTGCGAAGGCTTTGTGGGCACCCTTCCCACGCCAAGTCTTTTCTTCCATTTCTACAATCTTTTTCGCACCGACAGTACTTCCCCCACCGGTGCTCTGTATTTCCATTTGAGACCCGTTCGCCCGTACGAGTTCCCCGTCTTCACCCTCAAAGACTCGTCATGGTGGGCTGATCATTGGTTCTATTCTGCGGAAGCGCTGGGAGCTCTTCGCTACATCGAGCGGCGGCGCCCGACGCCGAGACGCCGCGTCCGCCAGTTGGCCCCGATGAAGAGCGGGTCCTGATGACGATCCATGAGCTCACGAACATGGGGCTCACCGGGCGAGACGTCAACCGCGACTTCCTTCGGAACAGGATATCTCCGCTGAGGAGGAGAGAGCACCCCTTTTTCAAAATCAGCGGGTGGGACGACATCACCCGTGAAGCTGAATCCGGTATGCCCTCATGACTTGTGACAATTTTGCTTCATATGCGCTGCTTGAACCCGTGCTGACTTTTTGTGCGACATGATGATAGCCCTGGGCTTCGACTGGGTGGAGAAGAGGGTCGGCGAAATGTTTGGGACCCCCAAGGGCAAGGAGCTTGAGCAAAAATGCCAAGTCCCGATGAACGTGCTTGAGCGGGGTGACGTGGTAAGCATCCCTGGCCATTCATGCTCGAGGAGTACATCCGAGCCTTACTGAGTACTTGCGCACGGGAACGACATTGAGCTTTCGACGCACATCCTGCTTTCCCTTGGCGGGGAAAAGCTTGCTCGAGCCGGGCGTGGCCGAGCTCAAATCCCAAAGCGAGCGATGGCGGAGTGCTCATCCCCGCTGCCAAGGCCAAAAGGGAGGGGCAGAGGCGGCCCCGCCACCAGCCGAGCACACAGGCGTCGAAGAGGCATCTTCACGCGCACGAGATCCTCGGCGGCATATGGAGTATGCCGATTGGAAGGAGGAGGTAAGCCGCCTGAGGCTTTGGCTGAAGAATTATAGCCTGGGAGTTCAAATCGAACAAATCGAGGCGGAGGGGAGATTGATCGAAGGAATGGTGCAGATCGAGCGGAAGGCGCTGGAGAGGGAGCTCGCCAATGTGAAGGATCAACTCGCGCGAGCCACCAAAGCTCAGGAGTTCGGGATCATTGGTCGGGCGAAGCCTCGAATGGAACCCGGCATCCGGAAAGACGAGTGGGGGTTGACATGGAGGAGGTCGACCCCCAACTGGCGAAGATCACCCAGGCCACTGAGAAGAAGGCCGAGCTAGTGGTCCTAGCAGCGGTGAACCCACCTGCGGGTGATGATGAGGACCCAGCCAAAGGTGAGTGTTGATCCTTGCTTTGCCTTTGCTTTGTTTCCCTCGCTCTTTGCTTGGCAAGGCGGGCTAACCCCACTCTCGGACGTGGGCGAAAATAGCTCGTAGGGCCTTCCCGGACTGCCGTAGAATAGCTTATGAGCTTGTTGATTATGCCTTAGCGGGCGTGCTCTCCGACGCCGCTAACACCGTGATGGCCGAAGGCGTGGAAGCGGCGGAGAGCACGGAAGGAGGGGAGAAGGCCGACCTCATGGCCCCGAGCAAAAAGGCTGCTCAAGAAGGCACGGTGCTTCCGGGCGAAATACCTGCTCGAGACGAGGGCGTGAAGTCCCCGGGCGAACAGCCTGCTCGGGATGAGACGGCACCTGCCTCGAGTGAACCGCATGCTCGGGTGGATGCCGGGGCCCTGAGCGAACAACATACTCGGGATGATAGTGAGCAGGCTCAGGAGTGGGGCCTGGTGCCCCGGGGTGAACCTCATGCCCACGGGGATGATTCGTCATCCTCGACCAACCCGGCCTTTTTCAAGGAGTCCGGGCTTGTCCGCACCTCGGGCGGCCCAAGATATTCAAGCGAGGGAGATTTTGGCGATTCTCAGAAAACCTGCGACCGACGCGTTGCTCGGTGAGGATGCTCACCACCGCAGATAGTTTTTCTTCTTTGGTTCTTGGGGGTCTTGCTTAGAGTTTTTACGCATGACTTCTTAAAAGACCTTGGACAACTTTGAAGAGGTGTTGATCGTCCCCGATTCCGTGGCCCAATTATACGAAAAAGCGAAGCCGGGTCGGGAGGTGGAGGGCTGGCGACCTCAAGCCTGCGGACACTTTGCTTGTGAAAAGATGCCTCGAGGCGGAGGGAAGTGTCGCCGAGTCCAAGGGACGGATCCTCGAGCTCGAGCGAGAGCTCGAACAGGAAAGGTCTGCTCGCCACCCAAGGAAGACGCCACGCTAAGAAGAAGGTGCTCGTACTCGAGCATGAGCTGGATCGGTTGAAGCAAACCGCTAGCCTGGCGGAGAAGGATCTTGCCCTTAGCCGGAGCAAGGTCCATGGGCTCGAGCAATAGCTTCAACAGGGAAAGCAGCACGCCCGGACCCTCAAGACCAAGGTGGCTGAGCTTGAGGTGTCGCGCCAGGCCAAGGAAGAGCTAGAGCAAAGGAAGTGAGAATCTTTGGCGCTTGGAGAAAGATCTGGTCCTTAGCCAGGCTAAGGTTCTTGGGCTCGAGCAAGGTTTTGAACAGGAAAAATAGCGTGCTCAAACCCTTGAAGCCAAGGTGGACAACCTAGAGCAGGCAGCGCGAACGGCCGCCGCCCTTGCCGACCAAGATAATGAAGAGGTCGAGCAGCTCCGCGAAGAAGCCCACGAAGGTCGCGACGCCCGGCGGAAGGTGATCGATCTTCAGGCCAAGATCGCCGACTATAGGCAAAAACTCTCCGCAGCGCTTAGGGGAGGGACGCCTGGTGCGTAGGGTTGTATACTTTTTCTCCTTTACTTTGGAAAACTTTTGGCAAATGACGACTTGGAGTGTAAATTCTTCTTGGCTTGAGTGTTGCGTTTGTGATGACGCCTTTTTTGGGCTTTCTCTTGCTTTTCCTGCAAAAGATAGCTACGAGATAAACACAATGTAGGGTAGGTCGACGCATGGGCGACATAGGCCCGGAGTAAGTTGAAATGAAATGACTTCGCGTAGGTAGATAGTGCTTGAAAGCGAGCAATGTTTTGTGGCAAGTTGCGACTTAGCGACAAAAATATGTTGGCGCGATAACTCGCTCCTATCCAGCCCCCGCTGCAAATAAAGTTCGTGCACCTGAGTTGCGAGCACGAGTTTGTTCGCAGGAGAGATGAGAGAAAGCGTGCGCTGCTCCTCCGACCAAAACACCGGCCTGTCGGAGCGACAAGCGTAGATTAGGTCGGTGGAGGGGAAACATCGTGTCCTAAAACTTCTTAACACTTAGAACGCACACCCCTAAGTTGCGAGTGTGGTCGCGCGAAGGGAGAGTGCACGGTTGATGGACATGGTGCGTGGCGAGCAACACGCGCTAGCCGGGCTAAACCTCGGACCGACCAAAAGGGTGTCTGTTTGCGACTTGTATCGCGCAGCGAATAGCTACTGCGGACCAAGGTCGGCTTGTCAAGACTGGAGCCTTTGGTGGTGAACTTTAGTGGCCGGGTGTTAGTCGCGGCACCTTGTGCAATCACGCATGCGCAGGCCAATTTCTGCGGAGTGAAAAGATTTTGGACGGATTAAAGTTGCATTGTTCCAAAAGAAAGGTCGTGAATTTACAACATGATGTAAAATGGAACATGAGTTTAGACATAGAACTTGCACAACTGGTCGATGTTCCATGAATTGGTGAGCACGCGGCCGTCCTCCGTTGCAAGGCGGATAGCCCCCGGGCGTGACACCGAAACGACCGTGAATGGTCCCTCCCATTTGGGGGAAAGTTGGTTGGCCTTCGACATGTCCTGAATTCAGCGTAGGACAAGGTCGCCAACCTGCAGAGCTCGAGGCCGAATTGACTTGGCGCGTGCTTATGGAAGGGTTTCTTCGGTAGGCGGTGATCGGGCTGTGCCTTTAGGCGGGCTTCTTGGCGAGATCGAGGTCGGCGGCGCGCCACGACCTTGGTGGATGTCCTCGGCGCTTGCACTCTTGGGGACCGAAACACGATTTCAAGGGGAGGACGGCCTCGGCACAGAGAAGCAAGTGAAAGGCGTTTAGCCCGAGCTTCGGCTTCTTGATGGTCGCGCACGGACCAAAGGACGGAAGGGAGCTCGTCCACCCATGACCCGCCTTGCCGAGAGAGGTGTTTGAAGACTCTTTTCTTGATCCCTTGGAGTATCTGGCCGTTCGCCCTTTCGGCTGCTCCATTGCTCTGCGGATGGGCTACAGAGGCGAAGCAGATCTTTGTTCCGATGTCTTCGCAGTAGGCCTGAAACAGCTCGCTAGTGAACTGAGTGCTATTGTCTGTGATGAGGCGATTGGGTACCCCAAAGCGCGTCACCACGTTCTGCGAAAAAATCTTCGTCGCTTGAGGCGAAGTGGTTCGGCTCGGCCTCGATCCACTTAGAAAGTGTCGATGGCAGCGAGCAAGAATTTGCAACCCTTCGACCACGGGAAAGGCCCGAGAATGTCACCTTCTGGTCGAGAATGGCCATGAGAGTGGGATGGTTTGCGCAGCGTCTGTTGGTGGTGGGACTTACGGCGTCGCACGCTGACAGTCGCCACGATCGCTCGGCGTCGTCTAGCGCCTGTTAATAATAGTATCCCAACCGGAATGCCTTGCTCACGAGCATCCGGAAGGACGAGTGGGCTCCGCACATTCCTTCATGGATATCTCTGAGAAGGAATTCGCCCTCTTCTCGAGATATGCACTTGGAGAGGACTCCAAGTGCCCCTTTGCGGTACAGGGCGCCGTCTACTAGCTTGTAGACAGATGACCGCCTTTGTGGGGCAACAGCTTCTTCCTCGGGCAATGTCTCGTGGGCAAGATATTGGATGAATGGCGCCATCCAATCTGCACCTTGCTCGAGGAAGGAGACGTTACCGCACGTCTCTTGTGCCTCCTCTACAGAGGGAATGGAGGGCTTTCGCAGATGCTCGGCTAGCACCCCGGGATGGGCGGGCATCTGGGGTGGTGCCCCTTCTACAGAGGGAATGGAGGGCTTGTGCAGATGCTCGATGAGCGCCCCCGGAGGGGTGGGCATCTGCGAGGAACCGACCTTAGAATGTTGGTCGGCCAGGGAATTGTCCTTCCTGGGGATGTTGAGTACTTCAAAATTTATAAAGTACCGCTCCATCTTCCTCACCTCAACCAAGTAAAGCGCCATTGAGTGATCAGAACACTGATACTCCTTGTTTACTTGGTTGACGACTAGCTGTGAATCGCCTTTCACAGGCAGTCGCTGGACTCCGAGCGCCTTGCACGCTCGCAGCCCGGCCAAGAGGCCTTCATACTCCGCCACGTTGTTGGTTGCGGCGGTGCGATTGGATGGCGATGAAGTGATTCCCGAGAAACGATCGACACCGGCCCGAGCGTTGAATGCTCGGGACCCGTCGAAGTACATGGTCCACTGACCATCTTCGGATGCGGGGGTTTCGGTGGCGGGTGGGGTTGGATTTGTCCATTCCGCCACGAAGTCCGCTAAGATCTAGGACTTGATCTCCGTGCAAGCCGAAAAGTTGATGTCAAATTCGGCGAGCTCCATAGCCCATTTTGCTGTCCAGCCGCCGGCGTCTGGATTTCTTAGGATCTCCCTAAGTGGAAAGTTGGTTGGAACGATGATTTTGTGAGCTTGGAAATAGTGGCGCAGCTTCCTCGATGCTATGAGCAGCGAGTATAGCAACTTCTGGACCTCAGGGTACCGCTCCTTTGGCCCGTGCAAGACTTCACTGACGTAGTATATTGGTCGCCACCCTTCCCGCCGACCGCCAAAGACCGCTTAATACTGGGGTCGCCGCGAGGTATAGCAGGAGCGGCTCCCCCGATCTTGGCGTGGCCAAGATCGGGGAGCTGGACAGGTACCGCTTCAGTTCCTCGAAGGAATGATTAGCTTCTTCCGTCCAGGCAAAACCATCATGCCTGCGAAGTGCCTTAAAGAAGGGCAATCCGCGCTCGCCTGACCGGGAAATGAAGCGACTAAGTGCCACCATCTGTCCGGTCAGGGCCTGGACCTCCTTTATGTTACTTGGAGGCCGCATTCTTTCGATCGCTTCGATCTTCTCCGGGTTGGCACCGATGCCTTGTGGCCCGATAAGGTAACCAAGCACCTTGCCCGCTTTGACCCCAAAGACACATTTTTCGGGGTTAAGCTTTATTCGATGTCTATTGAGATTACAAAACGTCTCCTCGAGGTCGGACACATGACCTGAGGTGAGCTTACTTTTTACTACAATATCATCCACATACACCTCCAGGTTGCGACCTATCTGGTCCTGGAAGGTCTTCTGCATCAGCCGCTGAAAGGTCGCTCCGGCGTTCCGCAGACCGAACGACATGGTCGTGTAGCAGAACGTGCCGAAGGGCATGATGAAGGAAGTCTTTTCTTCGTCCCCGGGGAACAAGCTAATCTGATGATAGCCCGAGTAGGCATCCAGAAAGCTCATCACCTAGGACTCGGCCGTAGCGTCGACCAGCTGGTCAATGCGTGGCGATGGGCCGATTATCCTTTAGGCGCGGCATTTAGGCGGTGTGGTGCTTACACATGCACCACTTGCCCCCCCTTCTTCTTCACAATGACTGGGTTCGCCAGCCACTCCGAGTGCTCGACTTCCCTGACGAAGCCGGCCTTGAGGAGTTTGTCGAGTTCATCCCGGATGATTGCCTGTTTCTCCGGGGAAAAGCACCTGAGCTTCTGGCGCACTGGTGTTTTGTCAGGCCGAACAGCTAGCCTATGCTCAATTACTTCCCTTGGGACTCCGGGCATGTCGGACGGTTCCCAAGCGAATACGTCCGCGCTCCTCCGGAGGAAAGTAATGAGCTCAAGTTCCTATTTGGGGTCTAAGGAAGACCCCAGATGGAAGACCTTGGTCGGGTCAGCCTCGTCGAGAGGGACCGCCTTGGTTCCCCCTCCGGGCTGGAGGGTAACCTTTGGTCGAGAATGTGCTGGCGCCTGGTCGGGGCCGCGCTGGGGCAGCTGCCCGACCATGTCGAGCGCCTTTTCATCGCAATTCAGGGCCGCCGGGTGGTCGCCTTTGACGGTGATGATGCCTCTTGGTCCGGGGACCTTCAGGCACTGGTAGGCGTGATGCGTGGCGGCCATGAACTTGGACAGGGCTGGCCTGCCAAGGATGGCGTTGTAAGCCGACTTGAAGTCAACGACTTCGAAGTTGATCAGCTCGGTCCGAAAGTTGGTCAGACTCCTGAGCGTCACGAGCAAAGCGATCTGGCCCAGGGGCTTGATCGAAGTGCCCGGGACGATCCCGAAGAACGGGACAGCGATGCTCTTGATCCTGGAACGAGGGACCTGCATCTCGTCCAGGACCGAAGCAGATATGAGGTCCAGAGAGCTTCCGCCGTCGACGAGGACTCGGCCGACCTTGGCATTGCTGATGGTCGGGCTTACGACCAGCGGGAGCTTCTGGGGCCTGGTCATTCCTAGGGGGCAGTCCTCCTTGGAGAAAGTGAGGGGCAGCTCGGACCACCTGAGCTGTTGAACGGGTGGTTTGCCGTGAGCGATGTGGCAGACCTCCCGCGCTGCCTCCTTGAGGTCCCTGCGGGACTTATATGCTGAGGAGCCCCCGAATATAACGGCGATGTGGTTTTGGGGCTCCTAGAATCCCATGTCGTCGTCGCCGTCCTCCGCTGGGCCCTTGCCCTTACTATTCTCTGCCTTCCCTGGGAGTGTGGGCATGGGGCCCTCACCGTCGTAGAACTTCTCTAGGTGGTACGCCCAGGATCGGCAGTTGCGGAGGTCGTGACCTACCGCCTGATGGTACGGGCAGAACCGGACACCCGAATGGGCACCCCTTTGCTCGCGCTCTTGGCCGCCGCGACCTTGGTCGTCGTGACCTTGGTCACCGCGGCCCCGATCATCGCGGTCTTGGTCGTCGCGCCGTGGTCATGGCCGGGCTTGATCGCCATCGGGCTTCCGTCCCCACGGGGCACGCGGCGGACGGCGATCGATGGCGGCGACCGTGCCCGGCGCACCCGGCTTCTTCTTCTTCTTGGCCTTTTTCTCAACCGAGCCCGAGTGCTTCTTGCCCGAGGAGCCTTCCAGGCCCGGCTGAGGCGGCAGCTTGCCTTCGTCGATCATCTTCTTCCATTGCATGGTCTCGTCGGCATTTGCGTACCGGTCGGCCATACGGAAAAGCTCGTTGGCCGTTAGGTCGGGGTGGATCTCCAAGTCCTATGTGAAGCGAACGTCGCGGACCCCGAATTTGAAGGCCCGGACGACCGCCTCATCCGAGATGCTCGGGATGGAGTTCCTTACTTTAATAAACCTCTGGACAAAGTGGCGCAGTGTCTCTTTATCCGTCTGGATCAGCCGCTGTGTCTCGCTCATTGCGGCGAGTGTATGACTTTGAAAGTTCGCATGCGGGCGTCGTAGAGCTGCCTCCACGAGCGGATCGAGCCCTCCTTCTGGTTGAAGAGCCATGTCCGGGCCGAGCCATCGAGGACCGTGGGGAGGTAATTAGCCATAACCCTCTCATCTCCCCCAGCCGCCACGATGGCGGTGGAGTAGATCGAGAGGAACTCATCCGGTTTCTAGGTCCCATTGAACCGCTCTATGTGGCCGGGCTTGAATTTGCTCGGCCACGCCACCTCGCGGAGGGACGCCGAAAAGGCCCGGCACCCGAAAACCGGACTGTCATGGCGGCCCCCATGGGAGTGGGGATCACGACGGTCGGGGCCCAGTCGGTCCTTCGCGCACGGCTTGATGCGGGAGAACACGCCCTGGCGCGGGCGCCTCGAGGAAGAGCACTCGGAAGGCTCATAAGCGGCCGGGGCACGCCCCCGAGCCGCGAGTCTATCCGGGAACTGCTCCGGACATCCTCACGGAACCGCTCTTGCTTCCCGCGGCCCGCCCGAGCAGGACTTCGGGGGGCATCACGACGGGAGCGAACAAGGGAATGGCGCTTGTGGTCCCGGGAAACACTTCGGGGCCCTTGAGCGCCAGGCGGCCCTGGGAGCCCTATATCGACGGCGAGATTTTCCAGGTTTTCAGCCACAAGCGCCCCCATGGCCGCCAGGTCCGCTTGGTTGGAGAAGTTTTGGAGGCCGCGCACTACAACAGGACCAATCTATTCTAACACACACTTTGCAACACATATAGTTTGTGTTGTAGGAAAACTCAACTGCAACACATGCTACGTGTTGCTAACACCATATGTAGAATTCTCAAACATATAGTACCTATTGAATTACCCTACAACACTTGATGGTCATGTTGCTACACTTCTCAGATGTGTTGGTAGGTGAACAAAGAATCGAGATAAGAAACATATATAAATTTTGGATAAACAAAATAGGGTGATGGAGGCTGTTGTGCTAATTAATCTTCGTCGAGATGTGTGATGTCTTGACTTCTCCTTGTCTAAGTATCCTGCATTGAAGGTAGGAGTGAAAAAAAAACTCAAAACTGATGAGTTTCACGAGTACTTGAAAACTCGACTCAAACTCGTGAGTTAACGAGTTTAGAGAGTTGAAAAAAAACCGCTGTAGCCCTAACTCCCTCAGCCTGTTCGGTTCAGAGTGAGCCACAGACGCTTTGCCCCCCCTTGATCCGGCGTTTCTCATCCCCTACCCTCTCCGCCCCGCCCCGCCCCCCGACGCTTCACCTCCTCCTCCGGCGTGCAGCATCCGCCCCGCCCGTCCCGACACTTCTCCTCCCCTCCCCTCCGACGCGCCCCCTCCGGTCGGCTCGCCAAGCAGCCGCTCTCATCCTCCGCCGCGGCAACCCCACCAGATCCGAGCTCCTCCCCTCCGGCTCCCCATCCACCCACCGGGCTCCTCCCCTCCGGCGTCCCCAAGGTTAGCATTTCCCAGATTTAGCCATGTTTTCTGCCATGCGTGTTTGTAATTTGTTCATCCGCCGCATGGCATGTTTGAAATTCGTGACTGTTGTTCAAGACTCTGTCTTGACTAATCTTGTTGGAGCTAAATCGATGTGCAAAGCTAGAGGTAGATGTCAATTTTGTTTTCCTAATATTGTGCATTTTGATAAGTTCATATACTTTGTTCCTGAAGAAAGAGAATCAATCGATGACGGAGAATGACTACAGTTGACAAACCATAAAATGGCACCGTGTGTTTTTTTGAGATCGATAATCGATAATAGTTAGCCAAGCCATGATATGACAATATCAAATGGTAAATGTCAGCTCTTACGTTTTCTTTTTAAAGCGAGATTACTATGGAACTATTCTTGGATCATAGTCCTGTCTTACATTACATGCATCAGTTTATATTGCACACGGCTTCATTATCGAGGATCGTGCCCAAGCATGCGGTGTCACAATAGCAATGTGATACTTGGCAATGTGAGCACCCATCCCACCAAAGGCAGTTGCAATGTTTCTTCTTGCAGCTATAGAGGTTTCCTTAATGGATCTATTACCACTTTGTATAATACAAATTTGTGGATAATTTGGTATCTCAAGTAGTCTTACCTTTTTTGTTGGTTGAATAAAAAGCGGATTGGCTTGTGGGTGGAATGGATCTGGTTGGTATGGTTGAGTAAAGTGGCCACATTTGGATTTAGGTTAGGCTATTTGTCTAATTAACCCAATGTACTTGTGTTAAAGCATATTTCCAATGTTAGCATATAATCTGTTCATCAATTTCAATTATGAGCATCTAATTTTGTCCTCTCACTTTTGACATCTTGATCTTCCACAGTTTTGTTTCCCTCCCTCTTACAGATCTTGATTCCTCTGAGACGATTAATCGCCTCCGCCACCACCTCCGTACCTCGCCTCTTATACCCACCCGCTAGAGCTTCCTTCCTCGACTGGTCCGGTGAGTGAGCCACTTCTTCCATTCATGGTACTCCCCCCTTGCACCTGTGTTTTCGGCGCGCGAGCAGGTAGTAGGTAGTCTTCAATTCGTTTGCTGCGCTTCTTCATTTTGTTCTTTCTTTCTTGATTAATCCATATATTTGGCTTCATATTTCAAGACATGCTGATTTGGATCACCACGTGAGCATTTCAAGCGCATCTTAAAATGTTCTTTCCTTCTGCAATGTTAGTTTGTGAAATGCCTTTTCTTATGGTTTATGGTTGGGATTTCACTATTGCAGGATGGTGATAAGTTTTGGAGGATGCCTAAGTGTTACATTCGTGGGAACACCATCAAGTATCTTCGTGTTAACAGATTTATGTACTCCTAAATTTGTTTGCAAAATTACCTTTTCTTGAGTATCGTTAGCTGCACTTTTCTTTTTGGTGAGAACAAGACAATCCTTTTTTAATGCTTGAAATTTTCAGCAAATCTGCCTCGTTAAATGATTTCTTCACTTTGTTGGTTAGGCATTTGGCTGAGTAGGCTTACTATTTAGTATAATCAACCCCTATTGTCTGAATGGAGTACTTGATCTTATGTGGTCATTTAGATTTAGGTTATTTAAGTGAAATTCTATATCCTAGATGATCTGAAATATTGATAATCTGAATGGTAATATCAAGATCAGCAAGTTAAGCAGCATTCTAAACGGAAGTTATAAGGAAGTTAACTATTCATGTCTAATATCCTCTGTCAAACCAGCATCTTGGAGACCATGAAAAGCCAACAAGGACTTATGTTTGGCTGAATACAGGGGAGTATCTGATGTGATGGTGTGCAGTAACATCAGGAGCTCTTGTCTGTGCACTGTAATCTTGATATAGAGTATTTCAAAGAAATTAGTCCAATCAGCTCATTATACGCGTGTTTAGCTATTACTGTACCAATCAAATATATTAAAACTAGAGCCAGTCAACTCTCGACAAGGGGCCTAAGAATTTCTTTGGTTTTAAATCACTGGGGCATATAACACCAAGTAAATCTCCTCTTATGATAGCCCTTTTGTTCCAACTGTGTTGTATGCAAAGCTACTTCTCCCCCTGGCAAAGCATACTGATAATAATATGTTCATATTATGGGGAAGCACATCACATTAATACAGATCTCGATAGGCCTGAGGATAGCCTTCTCCTATATTATTGAGTTATAACAATTTAGCAATTCAGAAGTAACTGTTGATAAGTAACATCCGAGGGGTATAAAGATTTCAAGCTTTTTTCCGAAATGTGACAACAAGGTACACCAAGTTGGGATGTGATTGAGCTAGTAAATTTGGGCGCACTGGTAATCAATACTGAAGTTAACCAACATCTATCGTTATAAAGAAGGCCATGTAAAAGTTTTATCTGCTAGTTTAAAATAGTTTTTTTTTCAATCACACATACTTTTTGATGAGGACATCCCAACCAAGGATACAACCGCTGGTTCTTCTTCCCCTACGACCACTACTTCGTCTCCGACCGTCGCTGTTTCGGCTGCTATCTCGTCTACGACGCCTGGAGGGCTTAATCCGGAAGCAAGGCCTTTCCACCCACCTTTGCGGGACCAGCACGTCAATGACATCCACCAAGGACAGCCCACGCGCCAAGGAAGGCCCAACATCAAGCTCAATTCGTCTCCGATTCCAGTTCGGCCATCCAGGAGCAGCAGCACTTCAAACAGACGCCACGGCCACATCCAAACTCTGTTTTCGATGTTCGACCACTCGTTTGAAAGGTATCGAGATCACCTTTCCAAAGATCTGGCAGCACTTCCAAATTCGTCGTGAAGCAACGGGAAATCAAAGAACAATCTCACGGGAATTCGTCTCCGAGTCCGGTTCGGCAATCCAGGAGTAGCAGTACTTCAAACGGACATAACTTGGGCTCCCGGACTCCGTTTTCAGCGTACGACCACCCGTTTGAAAGCTTAAGAGATAAGCATTCCAATGGATCTAGCCCCACTTCCAAATTTGTCCTGATGCGATAGGAAATCACAGAACAATCTAACAGGAATTCGTCTCCGAGTCGGGTTCGGCCATCCAGGAGCAGCAGTACTTCAAACGGATATAACTTGGACTCCCGGACTCCGTTTTTAGCGTACGACCACCCATTTGAAAGCTTAGAAGATAAGATTTCTAATGGATCTGGTCCCACTTCCAAATGTGTCATGAAGTAACAGGAAATCACAGAAGAATATTACGGGACAGAGTTTCCAAGTGCTGCGTCACCTTCCTTTTGGGCCTATGGCCCATGTATCTTAGTGTTTTGGTGGCCACCGCTGTTTTGGCTGCCCTACACCTCCTGGCCGCCGCTATATATGTGGCCGCCACCGTTCTTTTACGCTTAGGTTTTGTTTGTGTTTGGTAGACCCCGTGTGCGTCCCTCCTCGCGTTTGCGCGTGTCGACTAGACCGCCCGAACCGAGAAAACAGAACCTCAACTTGTTTCGTTTGATTTCAATACTATCTATTCAGATTGCTTCATGCTTTGTTCTTGCGGGTTCTCGATTTCTTGGAGGAACAATTGATCGTTTGGATCTTGTATCTGTGTGGATTGGCAATGCGATTGTGAAGCTCCCAACCTGCTGGTAGGAAGCCCTAGATCGGTGCCATCAACACCCCCAAATCGACGTATCATCATCTCACCGAAAGATCGGGAACACCTGTCCTCATCAAGTGGTATCAGAGCTCAAGGTTGCTCGGTGAGATTTTTCCCTCAATTTCGTTTTTTACCAAGAGTCCGAAAATTGCCCCACAAAATAAGATTTGTCCCTCTGTCCAAGCCAATTTGTGCCCTAACTTTTACTTCTTGCTCTTGGTTTGTTGAACCGTCGGTTGCATAATCGTGTTTTTGCTGATTTTAGAGTCTAGTTCCCTTAGAGTTTCGAGTTCTATTCACATTTTCGCCACAAAGTCGTGTTCTTCGTCGATTCGAATTGGAGTCGGTTTCGTTAGTAGATTAGATCGGGACTCTCGGTGGTTGCTAGAGTTCAGATTGAGTCGAGTTTGTTTCTAATCCGTTTCTTAATCCGTGTTACCCTCTGAGTTTGCCAAAGTAGAATCCGATTCTAAATCGTTGGCGTGGATAAGGGAACAGCACCAAATCAGAGAGGGCAAAAGGCAAGTGCGTAATACAAAAGCCGCATAGATCAATTGCAAAACCAAATTCCATAGTTCGGCTGAATCAAACCGTGCAAGTCTTTCCTTCCAAAGCTGCATCAGATCGGCACAAGCCTTTCCTTCCATAGCTCGGTTGCTAAATCGAGTGTGTGTTGTGAGTGTTGCTTGGGAGTCTCCTTTTGAGTCTGTTATTCAGTTTTAGGGCTCCCACAAACAAACAAAAAGAGAGGAGAAAAAAAAATCAAAAAAAAGAAGAAAAAAAAAGAAAAAGAGAGGAGCCCTAGCTGCTTGCTTTGTGTTGTGGTCATTCTCATTGCGTCTCTGTGGCATCGTTGGTGTTTTGGCTCGCGTCTCTATCACCGTCTAGCCTAGGACCAGCATTGTACTGATTTTGAATGACTTTTCAGCTTACTTTGGATCAATGGTACTAGTTCCTCCTTTGCTACATATTATTGCCTGTCCAAAGTCCACCATCTTCTTACCACACAGGTTCAGGAATTTACAATCGCTTGCCACATCGAGGACTTGTAAGAACTTGGTAGAAGCTTGAGCGTTTGTGAGGCTTGCCACTACATAAAACCTAGTAGTTCATAGGAGCTTTCATATCTGTGTGAGTTTCTTTGTTTCTACTAACAATGACAGGACACATCACTAGAGGCCATGAGAAGAAGTGTACTGCAATTGCTCCATCTCCTTCTAGTCATGGATATGAAGAATATGATGAGTTCGATGCTTTTATTGATTTGAAACATTTACAACAAGGTAAGATGAAGGTAAAGGAATAGTATAGAGAATTTAAAACCTTGTTAAAACTTAGTGGGTTAAATGAATGTGATGAGGTAATTGAAAATAGATTTTTAATGGATTAAATAAAGAGATTCGGATATTCTCATTGATGACACATATAATTCTCTTTCACAATTGTTTAAATGTGCCATTAGAGCTGAAAATATGGTACTTGAATCATTGAAAGAATTTTTAGCTTCGTTAGAGACACCCGCTGTTGCTCCTCCTCTTGTAGCTAACACTTCGCAGGAAGGTAAGCATTGCCGAGTGAAGAAGAATGAAGACAAGAAAAAGGAGAAAGATGAGAGCATTGTTGCCACATGTGCAAATGAAGTTCAAACCATTGAAATCACACCTACATCAACTGAAGGGGACGTACAAGAACAAGAAGAAGAGATTATCACTTCCGTAGCATCCGAGAAATACCCAGCTCTTGTTGTCGCACGTGTACTTAGCGTACAGCCTGCACGCGATGAACAAACTCAACGCCATACTATCTTTCAGACAAGGTGTGTGGTGAATGAGCGCGTTGTGCATGTCATTGTTGATGGAGGTAGCTGCAACAACCTTGCTAGTGTGGATATGGTCGAGAAGTTTGGCATGGCCACAAGTCCACTACAACAACCATACGAGATTGAGTGGCTCATTTCTAATGGTAAGGTTCAGGTAACAAAAACCGTTCAAGTCCCTATTTCTATCGGTTCTTATCATGATCATGTTGTTTGCGATGTTGTACCCATGGATGCTTGTTCTCTTTTGCTGGGTAGACCGTGGATATTTGATATAGATGCCACACATCATGGTAGGACCAATCAGTACACTTTCATGTTTAAGGGAAAGAAAATAATTTTGGAACCAATGACCCCCACTGAATTACGTAAGGTTGCTGCACAACATACAAAAAGAGAGCACGAAAGTAATGATACTAAAAAGAAGAGTGTAGCTAATGATCTAAATCAACCTAAAGCAACAAGTGATAAATCTGATCGTAAATTAAAAGGTGTAATTTTGTTAGCTACCAATGCTACGATATTTGAAGACATCACCAAAAGTTTGCAACCATCTGTTTCTTTGTCCCCTGTTGTCACTAACCTTTTGCAGGAGAATGAGAAGGAGTCGAGGACGACTCCAATTCAAGAAGGGAAGGATGATGAGGACATCCCAACCAAGGATACAACCGCTGGTTCTTCTTCCCCTACGACCACTACTTCGTCCCCGACCGTCGCTGTTTCGGCAGCTATCTCGTCTACGACGCCTGGAGGGCTTAATCCGGAAGCAAGGCCATTCCACCCACCTTTGCTGGACCAGCACGTCAATGACATCCACCAAGGACAGCCCACGCGCCAAGGAAGGCCCAACATCAAGCTCAATTCGTCTCCGATTCCAGTTCGGCCATCCAGGAGCAGCAGCACTTCAAACAGACGCCACGGCCACATCCGAACTCCGTTTTCAACGTTCGACCACTCGTTTGAAAGGTATCGAGATCACCTTTCCAAAGGATCTGGCGGTACTTCCAAATTCGTCTTGAAGCAATGGGAAATCAAAGAACAATCTCACGGGAATTCGTCTCCGAGTCCGGTTCGGCAATCCAGGAGCAGCAGTACTTCAAACGAACATAACTTGGGCTCCCGGACTCCGTTTTCAGTGTACGACCACCCGTTTGAAAACTTAAGAGATAAGCTTTCCAATGGATCTAGCCCCACTTCCAAATTTGTCCTGATACGATAGGAAATCACAGAACAATCTAACGGGAATTCGTCTCCGAGTCGGGTTCGGCCATCCAGGAGTAGCAGTACTTCAAACGGACATAACTTGGACTCCCGGACTCCGTTTTTAGCGTACGACCACCCGTTTGAAAGCTTAGAAGATAAGCTTTCCAATGGATCTAGTCCCACTTCCAAATGTGTCATGAAGCAACAAAAAATCACAGAAGAATATCACGGGACAGAGTTTCCAAGTGCTGCGTCACCTTCCTTTTGGGCCTATGGCCCATGTATCTTAGGGTTTTGGTGGCCACCGCTGTTTTGGCTGCCCTACATCTCCTGGCCGCCGCTATATATGTGGCCACCACCGTTCTTTTACGCTTAGGTTTTGTTTGTGTTTGGTAGACCCCGTGTGCGTCCCTCCTCGCGTTTGCGCGTGTCGACTAGACCGCCCGAACCGAGAAAACAGAACCTCAACTTGTTTCGTTTGATTTCAATACTATCTATTCAGATTGCTTCATGCTTTGTTCTTGCGGGTTCTCAATTTCTTGCAGGAACAATTGATCGTTTGGATCTTGTATCTGTGTGGATTGGCAATGCGATTGTGAAGCTCCCAACCTGCTGGTAGGAAGCCCTAGATCGGTGCCATCAACACCCCCAAATCGACGTATCATCATCTCACCGAAAGATCGGGAACACCCGTCCTCATCACTTTTACTTTGTCTTCTCGAGTTAACCAGCCTTTCTATCCTTACTCTTTATCAGCATATTTGTTATTATGATGAAAAGCACATAAAAAGGAGTATTATTTACTTGCTGGTGACTTGTCAGATGAAGATAACCGATCATTTTAGATGTTATGAGATATGATGTCGCCTTTCATTTAGAATACGGACTAAAATGGTTCTGAATTATTCAAATCCTTAAGATCTGGGGCAACATAAAATACGGCAAATCACTTGTTGGATGTCAAATGTCCTTGGGATGGTGATCTTGAAGCATCACCACCGATAAAAAGTCATCATTATTTGAGGAGGGACTTTGGTTTTCACGAGTCCATGGAATGTGCAGAACAAAACTATGTTATTTCCTTTTCAATTTTCCTCGTTAGGTCACGTTTTTCTACCTTTTATTGTTGACTTGAGAGGTCAAATAGCCAATTGAATGTGCCTATCAATTTCATTTTCACTGCATTTGTTCTACTTGGGTACTTTAGCAATTTATTCAATTTGTCACTCTTTTCTTTCAATGTCATCCCCTCATGTTCTGTTATAGGTTATTAGGTTACCTTCCTCACGAAGATACATTAGCAATATTCTGCTATCTACATTATGTGACCCTGATTGCATGAGATTATTTTTCCTGCACAAGTAAGCGACAAGGTTCAAGAGGAAACTTCTAAGAGCAGATCAGGTATGCACCTAAAGGCTAAAGCTGTTGTAATGAGTAGTAGACCAATATTGGACCACACACACATATATATATATATGTTTACATGTTAATGGAAGGTAAAATATTATGAAAGTATTCTAGATGACAAGCCTATTTATGTCATTTTTCTTGTGGCAACGCAAATGTCTTTATGTATTTAGTGGTCAAAGTTTAAGAGATGTTTGACTATCCATATATGATGATAATGCTGGAAATACTTATAATGATATATGATGATAATGCTGGAAAAATACTTAAAAGTTTAAAACTTATCACCAGCATTATAAGTATACTTACATTCATGCAATTTTCTTGTTATTCTTGCAGGTTGAAAAGATCAATGGTTGAATTGTTGTATTTGGATGTTTACCTCATCAAGGGATCAAGAAGCAAGGAATTTCAAGAGGAAAAGATAGTGCTAGTAGTGTACTAGTATTAGTAGTAGTAAAATTTCATATGGTAGGACTCAAATTTTACTCTTGTTCTCAACAAATGAGATGTATTGTTCTATGTGGAATGATGTTCAATACTTATATTTATTTCCTTAATTAATGCAATGCAATCTACCTTTTGATCATTGCTCGTGTTGAATCGTATTATATGTCATCTAATATGAATTTCTTAATTATCAAATAAAATTATTTGCGACAATTATATTTTGTATATATATAGCAAATAAATAAACCATAATTTACATTTACTTAGTTGTGTTGCAATAGACTAATTATGTGTTTCTAACAGGTGTTACATATGTGTTGAAAATATATGTTGTTATATATAAAAACACATGTTGCTACTTTGCAACACCTTTTCTTTTGTTTAACAACATCTAGTTTGTGTTGCAGTATATCTACCATAGCAACATGACCAATAACATCACTTATCACATGTGTTGCTATCTATCCTAGCAACACATATGTGTGCATATAGCAACATATACCTATGTTGCTATAGCTCATTCCTGGTGTAGTGGCGCACGACCGTCGCTATGGCGCTCGGCGCTCGACGCTCTGAGGAGCGACGGGAGGCGACCTTGGAAGGCGGTCGCGCACGTGCTCTGGGGAGTGGTATTCGCTGGGATCTTTACGAGACCGATCTCCAGCCCCGGCGCCCGTCCCCCCGCTAGGCTGGTGGTGGACGATCACTGGGTTCCCTCCCGGGGACAACTCCGGGCGGTCCTCGCCAGCATCGTGCTGGTGGTGGGGAGAAACTTCGGGGGACTGCCGCTCGTCTTGATCGTCCTCCCTTCCCGCCATGTTGACGCTGTGGGAACACCAAGACTGCGTGGATGACGCCGGAGTGGTGTCATACGCCGTGTTCCCCTAGCTGAGCCCGAGATGATCGGGAGGGCCTCGATCGCCATGGAGACCGCCGGATCCTTCCTTGCGAACGAGGGTACTTGGTCGCGAGCGGAGGAAACGCTCTTGCGCCGCGGCCACCGGGGAAAGACTCCCGGTTTTGGTGTGGCCTTCTGGATCGGCCGCACCACCCACGCCATCACTGGCGTAGTATTCGTCACCATCTTCTATATCGTCGAAGATGCAGAGGTCTTGATTATCTTATGAGTTCGGCATCCTCCGGGATCCGAACAAGTGGACTTTTTCAATGTTTGCCCCGAAGCGAAACACTCCGAAGACACACCGGATTGCCCTCGTAAGTGTTGTTGGTCTTGTTGGAGCTTGTTTCAGATGATTTCGCTTGATGTTAATTTCGTACAAATTGAGATCCGGACAGGTGGATTTCGTGAAAGTTTGCACCGGAGTGAAACACTCCGAAAATGCACCTGTTTGCACTCCAATGTATCGCCGGTCTCATTCGAGCTTCTTTCGGTCATTTTCGCTCTGGTGTCAATTTCATTCAAACCGGGATTCGAACAAGTGGACTTTATGAAAGTTTACCCCGAAGCGAAATACTCGGATGACTCACCGAATTCCCTCGTAAGTGTTGTTGGTCTTGTTGGAGCTTGTTTCGGTCGATTTCGCTTGAAGTTAATTTCGTACAAATGGAGATCCGAACAGGTGGATTTTGTGAAAGTTTGCACCGGAGCAGAACACTCCGAAATTGCTTTGGTTTCCACTCTAATGTGTCGCCGATCTCATTGGAGCCTCTTTCGGTCATTTTAGCTCAGGTGTTAATTTCATTCAAAACCGCGTTCCGAACAAGTGGACTTTCTGAAAGTTTACCTCGAAGCGAAACACTCCGATGACTCACCGGATTTCCTCGTAAGATTTGTCGGTCTTGTTGGAGCTTGTTTCGGTCAATTTCGCTTTGTTGTTAATTTCGTGCAAATCGAGACCGGAACAGGTGGATTTTGTGAAAGTTCGCACCAGAGTGAAACACTCCGAAAATGCACCGGTTTTCACTCCAACGTGTCGTCGGTCTCATTGGAGCTTGTTTCTTTCGTTTTCGCTCTGGTGTTAATTTCATTCAATTCGGGATCCGAACAAGTGGACTTTATGAAAGTTTGCCCCGAAGCGAAACACTCCGAAGGCACACCGGATTGCCCTCATAAGTGTTGTCGGTCTTATTAGAGCTTGTTTCGGTCGATTTCGCTCCATGTTAATTTCGTACAAATCGAGTTCCGGACAGGTGGATTTTGTGAAAGTTTGCACCGGAGCGAAACACTCCGAAAATGCACCAGTTTGCACTCCAATGTGTCGCCGATCTCATTCGAGTTTCTTTCGGTAATTTTAGCTCCGGTGTTAATTTCATTCAAACCGCGTTCCGAACAAGTGGACTTTATGAAAGTTTACCCCGAAGCGAAACACTCCGATGACTCACCGGATTCCCTCGTAAGTGTTATCGGTCTTGTTGGAGCTTGTTTCGGTCGATTTCGCTTGATGTTAATTTCGTACAAATGGATATCTGAACTGTTGGATTTTGTGAAACTTTGCACCGGAGCAGAACACTCCGAAAATGCTCCGGTTTCCACTCTAATGTTTCACCGATCTCATTGGAGCCTCTTTCGGTCATTTTAGCTCGGTGTTATTTTCATTCAAACCGCGTTCGAACAAGTGGACTTTTCGAAAGTTTACCTCGGCTTAAACACTCGATGACTCTGCAGATTCCTCGTAAGTGTTGTCGGTCTTGTTGGAGCGTGTTTGGTCAATTTCGCTTTGTTGTTAATTTCGCATAAATCGAGATCGAGCAGTGGATTTTGTGAAAGTTCGCACCAGAGCGAAACACTCCGAAAATTTACCGGTTTGCACTCCAACGTGTCGCCGGTCTCATTGGAGTGTGTTTCGCTCATTTTCGCCCAGGTGTTAATTTCATTCGAACCGGGACCCGAACAAGTAGATTTCATGAAAGTTTGCCCCGAAGCGAAACACTCCGATGACACACCGGATTGCCCTTGTAAGTGTTGTTGGTCTTGTTGGAGCTTGTTTCGGTCGATTTCGCTTGAGGTTAATTTCGTACAAATCGAGATCCGGATAGGTGGATTTTGTGAAGTTTGCACCGGAGCGAAACACTCCGAAAATGCACCGGTTTGCACTCCATTGTGTCGCCGGTCTCATTGGAGATTCTTTCGGTCATTCTAGCTCCCGTGTTAATTTCATTCAAACTGGGATCCGAACAAGTGGACTTTATGAAAGTTTGCCCCGAAGCGAAACACTCCGAAGACACACCGGATTGCCCTCGCATGTGTTGTCGGTCTTGTTGGAGCTTGTTTCGGTCGATGTCGCTTGATGTTTACTTCGTACAAATCAAGATCCGGACAGGTGGATTTCGTGAAAGTTTGAACCGGAACGAAACACTCCGAAAATGCACCGGTTTGCACTCCAACGTGTCGCCGGTCTCATTGGAGCTTGTTTCGCTCGTTTTCGCTCTGGTGTTAATTTCATTCAAACCGGGATGCGAACAAGTGGACATTATGAAAGTTTGCCCCGAAGCGAAATACTCCGAAGACACACCGGATTGCCCTCGTAAGTGTTGTCGGTCTTGTTGGGGCTTGTTTCGGTCGATTTCGCGTGATGTTAATTTCGTACAAATGGAGATCTGGACAGGTGGATTTTGTGAAAGTTTGCACCGCAGCAAAACACTCCGAAAATGCGCCGGTTTCCACTCCAAGGTGTCGCCGATCTCACTGGAGCTTCTTTCGGTCATTTTTGCTCTGGTGTTAATTTCATTCAAACCGCGTTCCAAACAAGTGGACTTTATGAAAGTTTACCCCGAAGCGAAACACTCGGATGACTCACCGGATTCCCTCGTAAGTGTTGTCGGTCTTGTTGGAGCTTGTTTCGGTCGATTTCGCTTGAAGTTAATTTCATACAAATGGAGATCCGAACAGGTGGATTTTGTGAAAGTTTGCACCGGAGCCGAACAATCCGAAAATGCTCCGGTTTCCACTCTAATGTGTCGCCGATCTCATTGGAGCCTCTTTCGGTCATTTTAGCTCGGGTGTTAATTTCATTCAAAACCGCGTTCCAAACAAGCGGACTTTCTGAAAGTTTACCTCGAAGCGAAACACTCCGATGACTCACCGGATTCCCCCGTATGAGTTGTCGGCCTTGTTGGAGCTTGTTTCGGTCAATTTCGCTTTGTTGTTTATTTCATACAAATCGAGATCCGAACAGGTGGATTTTGTGAAAGTTCGCACCAGAGCGAAACACTCCGAAAATGCACCGGTTTTCACTCCAACGTGTCGCCGGTCTCGTTGGAGCTTGTTTCGCTCGTTTTCGCTCTGGTGTTAATTTCATTCAATCCGGGATCCGAACAAGTGGACATTATGAAAGTTTTCCCTGAAGCGAAACACTCCGAAGACACACCGGATTGCCCTTATAAGTGTTGTCGCTCTTGTTGGAGCTTGTTTCGGTCGATTTCGCTTGATGTTTATTTCGTACAAATCGAGATCCGGATAGGTTGATTTTGTGAAAGTTTGCACCGGAGCGAAACACTCCGAAAATGCACCGGTTTGCACTCCAATGTGTCGCCGGTCTCATTGGAGGTTCTTTTGGTCATTTTAGCACTGGTGTTAATTTCATTCAAACCGGGATCCGAACAAGTGGACTTTATGAAATTTTTACCCCGAAGCGAAACACTCCGGAGACACACTGAATTGCCCTCGTAAGTGTTGTCTGTTTTGTTGGAGCTTTTTTCGGTCGATTTCGCTTCACGTTAATTTCGTACAAATCGAGATCCGGACAGGTGGATTTTGCGAAAGTTTGCACCGGAGCGAAACACTTCGAAAATGCACCGGTTTGTAGTCCAACGTGTCGTCGGTCTCATTGGAGCTTGCTTCGCTCGTTTTCGCCCTGGTATTAATTTCATTCAATCCGGGATCCGAACAATTGGACTTTATGAAAGTTTGCTCCGACGCGAAACACTCCGAAGACACACCGGATTGCCCTCGTAAGAGTTGTCAGTCTTGTTGGAGCTTGTTTTGGTCGATTTCGCTTTGTTGTTAATTTCGTACAAATCGAGATCCGAACAGGTGGATTTTGTGAAAGTTCGCAGCGGGTCGAAACACTCCGAAAATGCATCGGTTTGCACTCCAACGTGTCGCTGGTCTCCTTGGAGCGTGTTTCGCTCGTTTTCGCTCTGGTGTCAATGTCATTCAAACCAGGATCCGAACAAGTGGACTTTTTCAATGTTTGCCCCGAAGCGAAACACTCCGAAGACACACCGGATTGCCCTCGTAAGTGTTGTTGGTCTTATTGGAGCTTGTTTTAGATGATTTCGCTTGATGTTAATTTCGTACAAATTGAGATCCGGACAGGTGGATTTCGTGAAAGTTTGCACCGGAGTGAAACACTCCGAAAATGCACCTGTTTGCACTCCAATGTATCGCCGGTCTCATTGGAGCTTCTTTCGGTCATTTTCGCTCTAGTGTTAATTTCATTCAAACCGGGATTCGAACAAGTGGACTTTATGAAAGTTTACCCCGAAGCGAAATACTCGGATGACTCACCGGATTCCCTCGTAAGTGTTGTTGGTCTTGTTGGAGCTTGTTTCGGTCGATTTCGCTTGAAGTTAATTTCGTACAAATGGAGATCGAGCAGTGGATTTTGTGAAAGTTTGCACGGAGCGTAACACTCCGAAATTGCTTTGGTTTCCACTCTAATGTGTCGCCGATCTCATTGGAGCCTCTTTCGGTCATTTTAGCTCAGGTGTTAATTTCATTCAAAACCGCGTTCCGAACAAGTGGACTTTCTGAAAGTTTACCTCGAAGCGAAACACTCCGATGACTCACCGGATTTCCTCGTAAGATTTGTCGGTCTTGTTGGAGCTTGTTTCGGTCAATTTCGCTTTGTTGTTAATTTCGTGCAAATCGAGACCGGAACAGGTGGATTTTGTGAAAGTTCGCACCAGAGCGAAACACTCCGAAAATGCACCGGTTTTCACTCCAACGTGTCGTCGGTCTCATTGGAGCTTGTTTCTTTCGTTTTCGCTCTGGTGTTAATTTCATTCAATTCGGGATCCGAACAAGTGGACTTTATGAAAGCTTGCCCCGAAGCGAAACACTCCGAAGACACACCGGATTGCCCTCATAAGTGTTGTCGGTCTTATTAGAGCTTGTTTCGGTCGATTTCGCTCCATGTTAATTTCGTACAAATCGAGTTCCGGACAGGTGGATTTTGTGAAAGTTTGCACCGGAGCGAAACACTCTGAAAATGCACCAGTTTGCACTCCAATGTGTCGCCGATCTCATTCGAGTTTCTTTCGGTAATTTTAGCTCCGGTGTTAATTTCATTCAAACCGCGTTCCGAACAAGTGGACTTTATGAAAGTTTACCCCGAAGCGAAACACTCCGATGACTCACCGGATTCCCTCGTAAGTGTTATCGGTCTTGTTGGAGCTTATTTCGGTCGATTTCGCTTGATGTTAATTTCGTACAAATGGAGATCCGAACTGTTGGATTTTGTGAAACTTTGCACCGGAGCAGAACACTCCGAAAATGCTCCGGTTTCCACTCTAATGTTTCACCGATCTCATTGGAGCCTCTTTCGGTCATTTTAGCTCGGGTGTTATTTTCATTCAAACCGCGTTCCGAACAAGTGGACTTTCTGAAAGTTTACCTCGAAGCGAAACACTCCGATGACTCTGCAGATTCCCTCGTAAGTGTTGTCGGTCTTGTTGGAGCGTGTTTCGGTCAATTTCGCTTTGTTGTTAATTTCGTACAAATCGAGATCCGAACAGGTGGATTTTGTGAAAGTTCGCACCAGAGCGAAACACTCCGAAAATTTACCGGTTTGCACTCCAACGTGTCGCCGGTCTCATTGGAGTGTGTTTCGCTCGTTTTCGCCCTGGTGTTAATTTCATTCGAACCGGGACCCGAACAAGTAGATTTTATGAAAGTTTGCCCCGAAGCGAAACACTCCGATGACACACCGGATTGCCCTCGTAAGTGTTGTGGGTCTTGTTGGAGCTTGTTTCGGTCGATTTCGCTTGATGTTAATTTCGTACAAATCGAGATCCGGATAGGTGGATTTTGTGAAGTTTGCACCGGAGCGAAACACTCCGAAAATGCACCGGTTTGCACTCCATTGTGTCGCCGGTCTCATTGGAGATTCTTTCGGTCATTCTAGCTCCCGTGTTAATTTCATTCAAACTGGGATCCGAACAAGTGGACTTTATGAAAGTTTGCCCCGAAGCGAAACACTCCGAAGACACACCGGATTGCCCTCGCATGTGTTGTCGGTCTTGTTGGAGCTTGTTTCGGTCGATGTCGCTTGATGTTTACTTCGTACAAATCAAGATCCGGACAGGTGGATTTCGTGAAAGTTTGAACCGGAACGAAACACTCCGAAAATGCACCGGTTTGCACTCCAACGTGTCGCCGGTCTCATTGGAGCTTGTTTTGCTCGTTTTCGCTCTGGTGTTAATTTCATTCAAACCGGGATGCGAACAAGTAGACATTATGAAAGTTTGCCCCGAAGCGAAACACTCCGAAGACACACCGGATTGCCCTCGTAAGTGTTGTCGGTCTTGTTGGGGCTTGTTTCGGTCGATTTCGCGTGATGTTAATTTCGTACAAATGGAGATCCGGACAGGTGGATTTTGTGAAAGTTTGCACCACAGCAAAACACTCCGAAAATGCGCCGGTTTCCACTCCAAGGTGTCACCGATCTCACTGGAGCTTCTTTCGGTCATTTTTGCTCCGGTGTTAATTTCATTCAAACCGCATTCCAAACAAGTGGACTTTATGAAAGTTTACCCCGAAGCGAAACACTCGGATGACTCACCGGATTCCCTCGTAAGTGTTGTCGGTCTTGTTGGAGCTTGTTTCGGTCGATTTCGCTTGAAGTTAATTTCGTACAAATGGACATCCGAACAGGTGGATTTTGTGAAAGTTTGCACTGGAGCAGAACACTCCAAAAATGCTTCGGTTTCCACTCTAATGTGTCGCCGATCTCATTGGAGCCTCTCTCGGTCATTTTAGCTCGGGTGTTAATTTCATTCAAAACCGCGTTCCGAACAAATGGACTTTCTGAAAGTTTACCTCAAAGCGAAACACTCCGATGACTCACCGGATTCCCCCGTAAGAGTTGTCGGCCTTGTTGGAGCTTGTTTCGGTCAATTTCGCTTTGTTGTTAATTTCGTACAAATCGAGATCCGAACAGGTGGATTTTGTGAAAGTTCGCACCAGAGCGAAACACTCCGAAAATGCACCGGTTTTCACTCCAACGTGTCGCCGGTCTCGTTGGAGCTTGTTTCGCTCGTTTTCACTCTGGTGTTAATTTCACTCAATCCGGGATCCGAACAAGTGGACATTATGAAAGTTTTCCCCGAAGTGAAACACTCTGAAGACACACCGGATTGCCCTTATAAGTGTTGTCGCTCTTGTTGGAGCTTGTTTCGGTCGATTTCGCTTGATGTTTATTTCCTTCAAATCGAGATCCGCATAGGTTGATTTTGTGAAAGTTTGCACCGGAGCGAAACACTCCGAAAATGCACCGGTTTGCACTCCGATGTGTCGCCGGTCTCATTGGAGGTTCTTTTGGTCATTTTAGCACTGGTGTTAATTTCATTCAAACCGGGATCCGAACAAGTGGACTTTATGAAAGTTTTCCCCGGAGCGAAACACTCCGGAGACACACTGGATTGCCCTCGTAAGTGTTGTCTGTCTTGTTGGAGCTTGTTTCGGTCGATTTCGCTTCACGTTAATTTCGTACAAATCGAGATCCGGACAAGTGGATTTTGCGAAAGTTTGCACCGGAGCGAAACACTCCGAAAATGCACCGGTTTGTAGTCCAACGTGTCGCCGGTCTCATTGGAGCTTGCTTCGCTCGTTTTCGCCCTGGTATTAATTTCATTCAATCCGGGATCCGAACAAGTGGACTTTATGAAAGTTTGCTCCGACGCGAAACACTCCGAAGACACACCGGATTGCCCTCGTAAGTGTTGTCAGTCTTGTTGGAGCTTGTTTCGGTCGATTTCGCTTTGTTGTTAATTTCGTACAAATCGAGATCCGAACAGGTGGATTTTGTGAAAGTTCGCAGCGCGGCGAAACACTCCGAAAATGCACCGGTTTGTACTCCAACGTGTCGCCGGTCTCATTGGAGCGTGTTTCGCTCGTTTTCGCTCTGGTGTTAATTCCATTCAAACCAGGATCCGAACAAGTGGACTTTTTCAATGTTTGCCCCGAAGCGAAACACTCCGAAGACAAATCGGATTGCCCCCGTAAGTGTTGTCGGTCTTGTTGGAGCTTGTTTCAGATGATTTCGCTTGATGTTAATTTCGTACAAATTGAGATCCGGATAGGTGGATTTTGTGAAAGTTTGCACCGGAGCGAAACACTCTGAAAATGCACCGGTTTGCACTCCAATGTATCGCCGGTCTCATTGGAGCTACTTTCGGTCATTTTCGCTCTGGTGTTAATTTCATTCAAACCGGGACTCGAACAACTGGACTTTATGAAAGTTTACCCGGAAGTGAAATACTCGGATGACTCACCGGATTCCCTCGTAAGTGTTGTCGGTCTTGTTGGAGCTTGTTTCGGTCGATTTCGCTTGAAGTTAATTTCGAACAAATGGAGATCCGAACAGGTGGATTTTGTGAAAGTTTGCACCGGAGCAGAACACTCCGAAAATGCTCTGGTTTCCACTCAAATGCGTCGCCGATCTCATTGGAGCCTCTTTCGGTCATTTTAGCTCGGGTGTTAATTTCATTCAAAACCGCGTTCCGAACAAGTGGACTTTCTGAAAGTTTACCTCGAAGCGAAACACTCCGATGACTCACCGGATTTCCTCGTAAGATTTGTCGGTCTTGTTGGAGCTTGTTTCGGTCAATTTCGCTTTGTTGTTAATTTCGTGCAAATCGAGATCTGATCAGGTGGATTTTGTGAAAGTTCGCACCAGAGCGAAACACTCCGAAAATGCACCGGTTTTCACTCCAACGTGTCGTCGGTCTCATTGGAGCTTGTTTCTTTCGTTTTCGCTCTGGTGTTAATTTCATTCAATCCGGGATCCGAACAAGTGGACTTTATGAAAGTTTGCCCCGAAGCGAAACACTCCGAAGACACACCGGATTGCCCTCATAAGTGTTGTCGGTCTTATAGAGCATGTTTCGATCGATTTCGCTTCATGTTAATTTCGTACAAATCGAGTTCCGGACAGGTGGATTTTGTGAAAGTTTGCACCGGAGCGAAACACTCCGAAAATGCACCGGTTTGCACTCCAATGTGTCGCCGATCTCATTCGAGCTTCTTTCGGTAATTTTAGCTCCGGTGTTAATTTCATTCAAACCGCGTTCCGAACAAGTGGACTTTACGAAAGTTTGCCCCGAAGCGAAACACTCCGATGACTCACTGGATTCCCTCGTAAGTGTTGTCGGTCTTGTTGGAGTTTGTTTCGGTCGATTTCGCTTGATGTTAATTTCGTACAAATGGAGATCCGAACTGTTGGATTTTGTGAAACTTTGCACCGGAGCAGAACACTCCGAAAATGCTCCGGTTTCCACTCTAATGTTTCACCGATCTCATTGGAGCATCTTTCGGTCATTTTAGCTCGGGTGTTATTTTCATTCAAACCGCGTTCCGAACAAGTGGACTTTCTGAAAGTTTACCTCGAAGCGAAACACTCCGATGACTCAGCGGATTCCCTCGTAAGTGTTGTCGGTCTTGTTGGAGCGTGTTTCGGTCAATTCCGCTTTGTTGTTAATTTCGTACAAATCGAGATCCGAACAGGTGGATTTTGTGAAAGTTCGCACCAGAGCGAAACACTACGAAAATTTACCGGTTTGCACTCCAACGTGTCGCCGGTCTCATTGGAGCGTGTTTCGCTCGTTTTCGCACTGGTGTTAATTTCATTCGAACCGGGACCCGAACAAGTAGATTTTATGAAAGTTTGCCCCGAAGCGAAACACTCCGATGACACACCGGATTGCCCTCGTAAGTGTTGTTGGTCTTGTTGGAGCTTGTTTCAGATGATTTCGCTTGATGTTAATTTCGTACAAATTGAGATCCGGACAGGTGGATTTCGTGAAAGTTTGCACCGGAGTGAAACACTCCGAAAATGCACCGGTTTGCACTCCAATGTATCGCCGGTCTCATTGGAGCTTCTTTCGGTCATTTTCGCTCTGGTGTTAATTTCATTCAAACCGGGATTCGAACAAGTGGACTTTATGAAAGTTTACCCCGAAGCGAAATACTCGGATGACTCACCGGATTCCCTCGTAAGTGTTGTTGGTCTTGTTGGAGCTTGTTTCGGACGATTTCGCTTGAAGTTAATTTCGTACAAATGGAGATCCGAACAGGTGGATTTTGTGAAAGTTTGCACCGGAGCAGAACACTCCGAAATTGCTTTGGTTTCCACTCTAATGTGTCGCCGATCTCATTGGAGCTTCTTTTCGTCATTTTAGCTCTGGTGTTAATTTCATTCAAAACCGGATCGAACAAGTGGACTTTTGAAAGTTTACCTCGGCGAAACACTCGATGACTCACGGATTGCCCTCGTAAGATTTGTCGGTCTTGTTGGAGCTTGTTTCGTCAATTTCGCTTTGTTGTTAATTTCGTACAAATCGAGATCCGAACAGGTGGATTTTGTGAAAGTTCGCACCAGAGCGAAACACTCCGAAAATGCACCGGTTTTCACTCCAAAGTGTCGCGGTCTCATTGGAGCATGTTTTTCTGCTGCTCTAGTGTTAATTTCATTCAATCCGGGATCCGAACAAGTGGACTTTATGAAAGTTTGCCCCGAAGCGAAACACTCCGAAGACACACCGGATTGCCCTCATAAGTGTTGTCGGTCTTATAGAGCTTGTTTCGATCGATTTCGCTTCATGTTAATTTCGTACAAATCGAGTTCCGGAGAGGTGGATTTTGTGAAAGTTTGCACCAGAGCGAAACACTCCGAAAATGCACCAGTTTGCACTCCAATGTGTCGCCGAGCTCATTCGAGTTTCTTTCGGTAATTTTAGCTCCGGTGTTAATTTCATTCAAACCGCGTTCCGAACAAGTGGACTTTATGAAAGTTTACCCCGAAGCGAAACACTCCGATGATTCACCGGATTCCCTCGTAAGTGTTGTCGGTCTTGTTGGAGCTTGTTTCGGTCGATTTCGCTTGATGTTAATTTCGTACAAATGGAGATCCGAATCGTGGATTTTGTGAAACTTTGCACCGGAGCGAGAACACTCCGAAAATGCTCCGGTTTCCACTCTAATGTTTCACCGATCTCATTGGAGCCTCTTTCGGTCATTTTAGCTCGGGTGTTATTTTCATTCAAACCGCGTTCCGAACAAGTGGACTTTCTGAAAGTTTACCTCGGCGAAACACTCGATGACTCACGGATATTCCTCGTAAGTGTTGTCGGTCTTGTTGGAGCGTGTTTCGGTCAATTTCGCTTTGTTGTTAATTTCGTACAAATCGAGATCCAAACAGGTGGATTTTGTGAAAGATCGCACCAGAGCGAAACACTCCGAAAATTTACCGGATTGCACTCCAACGTGTCGCCGGTCTCATTGGAGCGTGTTTCGCTCGTTTTCGCCCTGGTGTTAATTTCATTCGAACCGAGACCCGAACAAGTAGATTTTATGAAAGTTTGCCCCGAAGCGAAACACTCCGATGACACACCGGATTGCCCTCGTAAGTGTTGTTGGTCTTGTTGGTGCTTGTTTCGGTCGATTTCGCTTGAAGTTAGTTTCGTACAAATCGAGATCCGGATAGGTGGATTTTGTGAAGTTTGCACCGGAGCGAAACACTCCGAAAATGCACCGGTTTGCACTCCATTGTGTCGCCGGTCTCATTGGAGATTCTTTCGGTCATTCTAGCTCCCGTGTTAATTTCATTCAAACTGGGATCCGAACAAGTGGACTTTATGAAAGTTTGCCCCGAAGCGAAACACTCCGAAGACACACCGGATTGCCCTCGCATGTGTTGTCGGTCTTGTTGGAGCTTGTTTCGGTCGATTTCGCTTGATGTTTACTTCGTACAAATCAAGATCTGGACAGGTGGATTTCGTGAAAGTTTGCACCGGAACGAAACACTCCGAAAATGCACCGGTTTGCACTCCAACGTGTCGCCGGTCTCATTGGAGCTTGTTTTTCGTTTTAGCTCGGTGTTAATTTCATTCAAACCGGGATCGAACAAGTGGACATTATGAAAGTTTGCCCGGCGAAACACTCGAAGACACACCGGATTGCCCTCGTAAGTGTTGTCGGTCTTGTTGGAGCTTGTTTGATCGATTTAAGCTTGATGTTAATTTCGTACAAATGGAGATCCGGACAGGTGGATTTTGTGAAAGTTTGCACCGCAGCAAAACACTCCGAAAATGCGCCGGTTTCCACTCCAAGGTGTCGCCGATCTCACTGGAGCTTCTTTCGGTCATTTTTGCTCTGGTGTTAATTTCATTCAAACCGCGTTCCAAACAAGTGGACTTTATGAATGTTTACCCCGAAGCGAAACACTCGGATGACTCACCGGATTCCCTCGTAAGTGTTGTCGGTCTTGTTGGAGCTTGTTTCGGTCGATTTCGCTTGAAGTTAATTTCGTACAAATGGACATCCGAACAGGTGGATTTTGTGAAAGTTTGCACCGGAGCAGAACACTCCGAAAATGCTCCGGTTTGCACTCTAATGTGTCGCCGATCTCATTGGAGCCTCTTTCGGTCATTTTAGCTCGGGTGTTAATTTCATTCAAAACCGCGTTCCGAACAAGTGGACTTTCTGAAAGTTTACCTCGAAGCGAAACACTCCGATGACTCACCGGATTCCCCTGTAAGAGTTGTCGGCCTTGTTGGAGCTTGTTTCGGTCAATTTCGCTTTGTTGTTAATTTTGTACAAATCGAGATCTGAACAGGTGGATTTTGTGAAAGTTCGCACCAGAGCGAAACACTCCGAAAATGCACCGTTTTTCACTCCAACGTGTCGCCGGTCTCTTTGGAGCTTGTTTCGCTTGTTTTCGCTCTGGTGTTAATTTCATTCAATCCGGGATCCGAAAAAGTGGACTTTACGAAAGTTTTCCCCGAAACGAAACACTCCGAAGACACACCGGATTGCCCTTATAAGTGTTGTCGCTCTTGTTGGAGCTTGTTTCGGTCGATTTCGCTTGATGTTTATTTCGTACAAATCGAGATCCGGATAGGTGGATTTTGTGAAAGTTTGCACCGGAGCGAAACACTCCGAAAATGCACCGGTTTGCACTCCAATGTGTCGCCAGTCTCATTGGAGCTTCTTTCGGTCATTTTAGCTCGGGTGTTAATTTCATTCAAACCGGGATCCGAACAAGTGGACTTTACGAAAGTTTGCCCCGAAGCGAAACACTCCGAAGACTCCGGATTGCCCTCGAAAGTGTTGTCGGTCTTGTTGGAGCTTCTTTCGTTCGATTTCGCTTCACGTTAATTTCGTACAAACCGAGATCTGGATAGGTGGATTTTGTGAAAGTTTGCACCAGAGCGAAACACTCCGAAAATGCTCGGTTTGTAGTCCAACGTGTCGCCGATCTCATTGGAGCTTCTTTTGGTCATTTTAGCTCGGTGTTAATTTCATTCAAACCGGGATCCGAACAAGTGGACTTTATGAAAGTTTGCCCCGAAGCGAAACACTCCGATGACACACCGGATTCCCTCGTAAGTGTTGTCGGTCTTACTGGAGCTTGTTTCGGTCGATTTCGCTTTGTTGTTAATTTCCTACAAATCGAGATCCGAACAGGTGGATTTTGTGAAAGTTCGCACTAGGGCGAAACACTCCGAAATGCACCGGTTTGCACTCCAACGTGTCGCCGGTCTCATTGGAGCTTGTTTCGCTCGTTTTCGCTCTGGTGTTAATTTCATTCAAACCGGGATCCGAACAAGTGGACTTTATGAAAGTTTGCCCCGAAGCGAAACACTCCGAAGACAAACCGGATTGCCCTCGTAAGTGTTGTCGGTCTTGTTGGAGCTTGTTTCAGATGATTTCGCTTGATGTTAATTTCGTACAAATTGAGATCCGGATAGGTGGATTTTGTGAAAGTTTGCACCGGAGCGAAACACTCTGAAAATGCACCGGTTTGCACTCCAATGTATCGCCGGTTTCATTGGAGCTTATTTCGGTCATTTTCGCTCTGGTGTTAATTTCATTCAAACCGGGACTCGAACAAGTGGACTTTATGAAAGTTTACCCCGAAGTGAAATACTCGGATGACTCACCGGATTCCCTCGTAAGTGTTGTCGGTCTTGTTGGAGCTTGTTTCGGTCGATTTCGCTTGAAGTTAATTTCGTACAAATGGAGATCCGAACAGGTGGATTTTGTGAAAGTTTGCACCGGAGCAGAACACTCCGAAAATGCTCTGGTTTCCACTCTAATGTGTCGCCGATCTCATTGGAGCCTCTTTCGGTCATTTTAGCTCGGGTGTTAATTTCATTCAAAACCGCGTTCCGAACAAGTGGACTTTCTGAAAGTTTACCTCGAAGCGAAACACTCCGATGACTCACCGGATTTCCTCGCAAGAGTTGTCGGTCTTGTTGGAGCTTGTTTCGATCAATTTCGCTTTGTTGTTAATTTCGTACAAATCGAGATCCGAACAGGTGGATTTTGTGAAAGTTCGCACCAGAGCGAAACACTCTGAAAATGCACCGGTTTTCACTTCAACGTGTCGCCGGTCTCATTGGAGCTTGTTTCTTTCGTTTTCGCTCTGGTGTTAATTTCTTTCAATCCGGGATCCGAACAAGTGGACTTTATAAAAGTTTGCCCCGAAGCGAAACACTCCGAAGACACACCGGATTGCCCTCATAAGTGTTGTAGGTATTATTAGAGCTTGTTTCGGTCGATTTCGCTTCATGTTAATTTCGTACAAATCGAGATCCGGACAGGTGGATTTTGTGAAAGTTTGCACCGGAGCGAAACACTCCGAAAATACACCGGTTTGCACTCCAATGTGTCGCCGGTCTCATTGGAGCTTCTTTCGGTCATTTTAGCTCTGGTGTTAATTTCATTCAAACGGGATCCATACAAGTGGACTTTATGAATGTTTTGCCGGCGAAACACTCCGAAGACACACGGATTGCCCTCGTAAGTGTTGTCGGTCTTGTTGGAGCTTGTTTGATCGATTTTCGCTTTTGATGTTAATTTCATACAAATAGAGATCCGGATAGGTGGATTTTGTGAAAGTTTGCACCGCTTAAACACTCGAAAATGCACGGTTTGCACTCCAACTCATTGGAATGCTATTTTAGCTCGTGATAATTTCATTCAAACCGATCCGAACAAGAGGACTTTATGAAAGTTTGGTTTAAACACTCCAAAGACACACCGGATTGCCCTCAGAAGTGTTGTCCGCCTTGTTGGAGCTTGTTTCGCTCGTGTTAACTTCATACAAATCGAGATCCGGACAGTGGATTTTGTGAAAGTTTGCACCGAGCGAACACTCAAAATGCACCGGTTTGCACTCCAACGTGTCGCCGGTCTCATTGGAGCTTTTTTCGTCATTTTAGCTCGGTGTTAATTTCATTCAAACGGCGTTCGAACAAGTGGACTTTATGAAAGTTTGCGAAGCGAAACACTCCGATGACTCACCGGATTGCCCTCGTAAGTGTTGTCGGTCTTGTTGGAGCTTGTTTGATCGATTTAAGCTTTGTTGTTAATTTCGTTCAAATCGAGATTCAACAGTGGATTTTGTGAATGTTTGCAGGAGCGAAACACTCAAAAATCACCGGTTTGCACTCCAATGTGTCGCCGGTCTCATTGGAGCTTGTTTCGGTCATTTTAGCTCGGTGTTAATTTCATTCAAACCGGATCCGAACAAGTGGACTTTATGAAAGTTTACCTCGGCGAAACACTCAGAGACACACCGGATTGCCCTCGTAAGTGTTGTCGGTCTTGTTGAGCTTGTTTTGACGATTTCGCTTGATGTTAATTTCGTACAAATCGAGATCCGAGCAGTGGATTTTGTGAAAGTTTGCACCGAGCGAAACACTCAAAATGCATCGGTTTGCACTCCAATGTGTCGCTGGTCTCATTGAAGCTTCTTTCGGTCATTTTAGCTCTGGTGTTAATTTCATTCAAACTAGGATCCAAAAAAGTGGACTTTATGAATGTTTGCCCCGAAGCGAAACACTCCGTAGACACACCGGATTGCCCTCGTAAGTGTTGTCGGTCTTGTTGGAGCTTGTTTCGGTCGATTTCGCTTGATGTTTATTTCGTACAAATCGAGATCCGGATAGGTGGATTTTGTGAAAGTTTGCACCGAAGCAAAACACTCCGAAAATGCACCGGTTTGCACTCCAATGTGTCGCCGGTCTCATTGGAGATTCTTTCGGTCATTTTAGCTCTGGTGTTAATTTCATTCAAACCGGGATCCGAACAAGTGGACTTTATGAAAGTTTGCCCCGAAGCGAAACACTCCGGAGACACACCGGATTGCCCTCGTATGTGTTGTCTGTCTTGTTGGAGCTTGTTTCGGTCGATTTCGCTTCACGTTAACTTCGTACAAATTGAGATGCGGACAGGTGGATTTTGTGAAAGTTTGCAACGGAGCGAAACACTCCGAAAATGCACCGGTTTGCACTCCAATGTGTCGCCGGTCTCATTGGAGCTTGTTTCGCTCATTTTAGCTCTGGTGTTAATTTCATTCAAACCGGGATCCGAACAAGTGGACTTTATGAAAGTTTGCCCCGAAGCGAAACACTCCGAAGACACACCGGATTGCCCTCGTAAGTGTTGTCGGTCTTGTTGGAGCTTGTTTTGATCGATTTCAGACAAATCGAGAGCGTGATGTTAATTTCGTACAAATGAGATCGGACGAGGTGGATTTTGTGAAAGTTTGCGAACGGACTTTATGAAACACTAAACACTCAAGGCACTCCACATGGGTGGATTTTGTTGTCGAGCGGTCTCATTGGAGCTTGCACTCCAATGTTCGGTCATTTTGTCATTTTCGCTCCGTGTTAATTTCATTCAAACCGGATCCGAACAAGTGGACTTTATGAAAGTTTGCCTCAAGCGAAACACTCAAGACACACCGGATTGCCCTCGTAAGTGTTGTTGGTCTTGTTGGAGCTTGTTTGATCGATTTAAGCTTGATGTTAATTTCGTACAAATCGAGATCCAGACAGGTGGATTTTGTGAAACTTTGCACCGGGGCGAAACACTCCGAAAATGCACCGGTTTGCACTCCAATGTGTCGCCAGTCTCATTGGAGCTTCTTTCGGTCATTTTAGCTCGGTGTTAATTTCATTCAAACCGCGTTCGAACAAGTGGACTTTATGAAAGTTTACCTCGGCGAAACACTCAAGACTCACGGATTGCCCTCGTAAGTGTTGTCGGTCTTGTTGGAGCTTGTTTGGTCAATTTAAGCTTTGTTGTTAATTTTGTACAAATCGAGATCCGAACAGGTGGATTTTGTGAAAGTTTGCACCAGAGCGAAACACTCCGAAAATGCACCGGTTTGCACTCCAACGTGTCGCCGGTCTCATTGGAGCTTGTTTCGCTCGTTTTCGCTCTGGTGTTAATTTCATTCAAACCGGGATCCGAACAAGTGGACTTTATGAAAGTTTGCCCCGAAGCGAAACACTCCGAAGACACACCGGATTGCCCTCGTAAGTGTTGTCGGTCTTGTTGGAGCTTGTTTCGGTCGATTTCGCTTGATGTTTATTTTGTACAAATCGAGATCCGGATAGGTGGATTTTGTGAAAGTTTGCACCGGAGCGAAACACTCCGAAAATGCACCGGTTTGCACTCCAATGTGTCGCCGGTCTCATTGGAGCTTCTTTTGGTCATTTTAGCTCTGGTGTTAATTTCATTCAAACCGGGATCCGAACAAGTGGACTTTATGAAAGTTTGCCCCGAAGCGAAACACTCCGAAGACACACCGGATTGCCCTCGTAAGTGTTGTCGGTCTTGTTGGAGCTTGTTTCGGTCGATTTCGCTTCACGTTAATTTCGTACAAACCGAGATCCGGACAGGTGGATTTTGTGAAAGTTTGCACCGGAGTGAAACACTCCGAAAATGCACCGGTTTGCACTCCAATGTGTCGCCGGTCTCATTGGAGCTTCTTTCGGTCATTTTAGCTCCGGTGTTAATTTCATTCAAACCGGGATCCGAACAAGTGGACTTTATGAAAGTTTGCCCCGAAGCGAAACACTCCGAAGACACACCGGATTGCCCTCGTAAGTGTTGTCGGTCTTGTTGGAGCTTGTTTCGTTCGATTTCGCTTCATGTTAATTTCGTACAAATCAAGATCGAGCAGTGGATTTTGTGAAAGTTTGCACCGGAGCGAAACACTTCGAAAATGCACGGTTTGCACTCCAACGTGTCGCCGGTCTCATTGGAGCTTGTTTCAATCATTTTCGCTCTGGTGTTAATTTCATTCAAACCGGGATCCGAACAAGTGGACTTTATGAATGTTTGCCCCGGAGCTAAACACTCCGAAGACACACCAGATTGCCCTCGTAAGTGTTGTCGGTCTTGTTGGAGCTTGTTTGGCCGATTTAAGCTTGATGTTAATTTCGTACAAATCGAGATCCGGATAGGTGGATTTTGTGAAAGTTTGCACCGAGCGAAACACTCTGAAAATGCACGGTTTGCACTCCAATGTGTCGCGGTCTCATTGGAGCTTATTTCGGTCATTTTAGCTCTGGTGTTAATTTCATTCAAACGGGATCGAACAAGTGGACTTTATGAAAGTTTGCCCGAAGTGAAACACTCGGATGACACACGGATTGCCCTCGTAAGTGTTGTCGGTCTTGTTGGAGCTTGTTTGATCGATTTAAGCTTGAAGTTAATTTCGTACAAATGGAGATCGAGCAATTGGATTTTGTGAAAGTTTGCACGAGCGAACACTCGAAAATGCTCTGGTTTCCACTCTAATGTGTCGCCGATCTCATTGGAGCTTCTTTCGGTCATTTTAGCTCTGGTGTTAATTTCATTCAAACGGCGTTCCGAACAAGTGGACTTTATGAAAGTTTACCCCGAAGCGAAACACTCCGATGACTCACCGGATTTCCTCGTAAGTGTTGTCGGTCTTGTTGGAGCTTGTTTCGATCAATTTTGCTTTGTTGTTAATTTCGTACAAATCGAGATCGAGCAGGTGGATTTTGTGAAAGTTCGCTTTTGGCGAAACACTCTGAAAATGCACGGTTTTCACTTCAGCGTGTCGCGGTCTCATTGGAGCTTGTTTCTTCGTTTTAGCTCTGGTGTTAATTTCATTCAATCGGGATCGAACAAGTGGACTTTATGAAAGTTTGCCCGAGCGAAACACTCGAAGACACGGATTGCCCTCGTAAGTGTTGTAGGTCTTATTGGAGCTTGTTTGGTCGATTTAAGCTTCATGTTAATTTCGTACAAATCGAGATCGGACGGTGGATTTTGTGAAAGTTTGCAGGAATGAAACACTCCGAAAATACACCGGTTTGCACTCCAATGTGTCGCCGGTCTCATTGAAGCTTCTTTCGGTCATTTTAGCTCTGGTGTTAATTTCATTCAAACCGGGATCCATACAAGTGGACTTTATGAATGTTTGCCCCGAAGCGAAACACTCCAAAGACACACTGGAATGCCCTCGTATGTGTAGTCGGTATTGTTGGAGCTTGTTTCGGTCGATTTCGCTTGATGTTTATTTCATACAAATAGAGATCCGGATAGGTGGATTTTATGAAAGTTTGCACCGAAGCGAAACACTCTGAAAATGCACCGGTTTGCACTCCAATGTGTCGCCAGTCGCATTGGAGATTCTTTCGGTTATTTTAGCTCTGGTGATAATTTCATTCAAACCGGGATCCGAACAAGAGGACTTTATGAAAGTTTGCCCCGAAGCGAAACACTCCAAAGACACACCGGATTGCCCTCGTAACTGTTGTCTGTCTTGTTGGAGCTTGTTTCGTTCGATTTCGCTTCAGGTTAACTTCATACAAATCGAGATCCGGACAGGTGGATTTTGTGAAAGTTTGCACCGGAGCGAAATACTCCGAAAATGCACCGGTTTGCACTCCAACGTGTCGCCGGTCTCATTGGAGCTTCTTTCGGTCATTTTAGCTCTGGTGTTAATTTCATTCAAACGGCGTTCCGAACAAGTGGACTTTATGAAAGTTTACCCCGAAGCGAAACACTCCGATGACTCACCAGATTTCCTCGTAAGTGTTGTCGGTCTTGTTGGAGCTTGTTTCGGTCGATTTCGCTTTGTTGTTAGTTTCGTTCAATTCAAGATTCGAACAGGTGGATTTTGTGAATGTTCGCACCAGAGCGAAACACTCCGAAAATTCACCGGTTTGCACTCCAATGTGTCGCCGGTCTCGTTGGAGCTTGTTTCGCTCGTTTTCGCTCTGGTGTTAATTTCATTCAAACCGGGATCCGAACAAGTGGACTTTATGAAAGTTTGCCCCGAAGCGAAACACTCCGAAGACACACCGGATTGCCCTCGTAAGTGTTGTCGGTCTTATTGGAGCTAGTTTCGGACGATTTCGCTTGATGTAAATTTCGCACAAATCGAGATCCGGACAGGTGGTTTTTGTGAAAGTTTGCACCGGAGTGAAATACTCCGAAAATGCATCGGTTTGCACTCCAATGTGTCGCTGGTCTCATTGAAGCTTCTTTCGGTCATTTTAGCTCTGGTGTTAATTTCATTCAAACTAGGATCCAAAAAAGTGGACTTTATGAATGTTTGCCCCGAAGCGAAACACTCCGAAGACACACCGGATTGCCCACGTATGTGTTGTCGGTCTTGTTGGAGCTTGTTTCGGTTGATTTCGCTTGATGTTTATTTCGTACAAATAGAGATCCGGATAGGTGGATTTTGTGAAAGTTTGCACCGAAGCAAAAAACTCTGAAAATGCACCGGTTTGCACCCCAATGTGTCGCCGGTCGCATTGGAGATTCTTTCGGTTATTTTAGCTCTGGTGTTAATTTCATTCAAACCGGGATCCGAACAAGAGGACTTTATGAAAGTTTGCCCCGAAGCGAAACACTCCAAAGACACACCGGATTGCCCTCGTAACTGTTGTCTGTCTTGTTGGAGCTTGTTTAGTTCGATTTAAGCTTGAGTTAACTTCATACAAATCGAGATCGGACGGTGGATTTTGTGAAAGTTTGCGGGCGAAATACTCGAAAATGCACGGTTTGCACTCAATGTGTCGCCGGTCTCATTGGAGCTTGTTTCGCTCATTTTTGCTCTGGTGTTAATTTCATTCAAGCGGGATCGAACAAGTGGACTTTATGAAAGTTTGCCCGGCGAAACACTCAGAAGACACCGGATTGCCCTCGTAAGTGTTGTCGGTCTTGTTGGAGCTTGTTTGGTCGATTTAGCTTCCGTTAACCCATTTTCGTCGAGATCCGGACAGGTGGATCTTGTGAAAGTTTGCACCGGAGTGAAACACTCCGAAAATGCACCGGTTTGCACTCCAATGTGTCGCCGGTCTCATTCGAGCTTCTTTTTGTCATTTTCACTCCGGTGTTAATTTCATTCAAACCGGGATCCGAACAACTGGACTTTATGAAAGTTTGCTCCGATGCGAAACACTCCGAAGACACACCGGATTGCCTTCGTTAATTTCGTACAAATCGAGATCCGGACAGGTGGATTTTGTTAAAGTTTGCACCGGAGCGAAACACTCCGAAAATGCACCGGTTTGCACTCCAATGTATCGCCGGTCTCATTGGAGCTTCTTTCGGTCATTTTCGCTCTGGTGTTAATTTCATTCAAACCGGGATTCGAACAAGTGGACTTTATGAAAGTTTGCCCCGAAACGAAACACTCCGAAGACACACTGGATTGCCCTCGTGTGTGTTGTTGGTCTTGTTGGAGCTTGTTTCGGTCGATTTCGCTGGATGTTTATTTCGTACAAATCGAGATCCGGATAGGTTGATTTTGTGAAAGTTTGCACCGGAGCAAAACACTCCGAAAATGCACCGGTTTGCACTCCAATGTGTCGCCGGTCTCATTGGAGATTCTTTCGGTCAATTAAGCTCTGGTGTTAATTTCATTCAAACCGGGATCCGAACAAGTGGACTTTATGAAAGTTTGACCCGAAGCGAAACACTCCGAAGACACACCGGATTGCCCTCGTAAGTGTTGTCTGTGTTGTTGGAGCTTGTTTCGGTCAATTTCGCTTCACGTCAACTTTGTACAAATCGTGATGCGGACAGGTGGATTTTGTGAAAGTTTGCACCGGAGCGAAACACTACGAAAATGCACCGGTTTGCACTCCAACGTGTCGCCGGTCTCATTGGAGCTTGTTTACGCTCGTTTTAGCTCTGGTGTTAATTTCATTCAAGCGGGATCGAACAAGTGGACTTTATGAAAGTTTGCCCGAGCGACACACTCAGAAGACACACGGATTGCCCTCGTAAGTGTTGTCGGTCTTGGTGGAGCTTGTTTGATCGATTTAAGCTTGATGTTTATTTTGTACAAATCGAGATCCGGATAGGTGGATTTTGTGAAAGTTTGCAGGGTGAAACACTCGAAAATGCAGTTTGCACTCAATGTGTCGCCGGTCTCATTGGAATTCTTTCGGTCATTTTAGCTCTGGCGTTAATTTCGTTCAAGCGGGATCGAACAAGTGGACTTTATGAAAGTTTGCCCGGCGAAACACTCCGGAGGCACACCGGATTGCCCTCGTAAGTGTTATCTGTCTTGTTGGAGCTTGTTTGATCGATTTAAGCTTCATGTTAATTTCGTACAAATCAAGATCGGGCAGGTGGATTTTGTGAAAGTTTGCCGGGGCGAAACACTCGAAAATGCACGGTTTGCACTCAATGTGTCGCCGGTCTCGTTGGAGCTTCTTTCGGTCATTTTATACTGGTGTTCATTTCATTCAAGCGGGATCGAACAAGTGGACTTTTGAATGTTTGCCTTGAAGCGAAACACTCGAAGACACGGATTGCCCTCGTATGTGTTATCTGTCTTGTTGGAGCTTGTTTGATCGATTTAAGCTTCACGTTAACCATTACAAATCGAGAAGCGGACAGGTGGATTTTGTGAAAGTTTGCACCGGAGCGAAACGACACTCCGAAAATGCACCGGTTTGCACTCCAATGTGTCGCCGGTCTCATTGGAGATCCTTTCAATCATTTTCGCTCTAGTGTTAATTTCATTCAAACCGGGATCCGAACCAGTGGACTTTATGAAAGTTTGCCCCGATGCGAAACACTCCGAAGACACACCCGATTGCCCTCGTAAGTGTTGTCGGTCTTGTTGGAGCTTGTTTCGGTCGATTTCGCTTTGTTATTAATTTCGTACAAATCGAGATCCGAACAGGTGGATTGTCGGGACCCGAATTTGCAAATCCGGACCCTCTGTGTATTCAGCACTTGTCCAGGATCACGCTAGTGCACACAGTCTCAACATTGGTACATATCACAGTCATAACCAACGAAATAATAAGTACTTTGATTAAATACTCAAACTAGTTGATCGACCTTATGGTCAAGTTACAAAGATCGCCTCATGAGCGAGACTTATTAAAATATTCAAATCGTGAAATAAAATAAACTCGTGGCGCCAACCAATTTGCCACGAACAGCGTTAGGCTCGCTCCTAGTTTATCGGCTCCTCGATACTCCTCCTCTGGCGGGGTTTGCTTCTTCTTCAAGCTGAAGTTGTGTTGTTGTGGGGTGAGTACTTTGAGCACTTTCGGCAAGTCATGCCTGAGAATGCAATTCTAATATTCTACATGCATGGCTTAGTACAAAGGATAGGCTATGGTTCATAAGCGATCTGACATTTAAGAATAACTTGATAATAATTTGCAATGCGACAAAGCGATAATAAGAATAGTAGCTTTCACAAACATTTTAATCACAATCGTATTTCCATCCTATGTCAAGTTCCTCATTACCAACCCAAGCATTTTCCATAAACAATTCATTTTCATAAAAATCTAACCCTTGGCCGTAATCACGGCGATGCTCATTACCGTGAAACACGGCTATTGAATAGGTTGTACACTCTGCGGAGGTTATACACTTTACCCACAAGATACTGGTCAAATACCACCAAGGCAAATAACAATAGTGAAGCTTTTCCAAAGTTCCATCTAAACCCGATCTTGCCGCTAAGGATTCAACCTTTGGAGGGTTGGTTACCACACCGGGGCCCCCCTCTTGCGCCATGTGAGTTCTCATTCCGCTTCTCAAGGCCTCACACCACACAGCAGTACCAAGAATAGATTTCCCGGTTTACTCGGCTAAGTCCGTCCCATTCACGGAGCTTGTGGGCTGTATGAGAGACTTCAGTTCAAATGCTGCAAAGGTTAAGTCCTTAGTTGGCCGAGGCAAGACTAACCAAGTGTGATCTCAATTATCCAAAACCAATAAAAACCAAATCGACCGCCCGATTGCCACTCTTGGCCCACGAAACAATCTTGCCATTTGCCCCAGTCTAAATCATTTCCCACGAGTTCTTTACGATTGCACCACGTGCCATCATCAACTCAATAACACATGTCTCATTCACAAAGCATGTTCAATATCTCATTAAGTCGATATTCACTTTGGTATTCCAAAATCATGAAACATCCACGTGGCGGGGCTAAGCATACTACTTGGTCTACTCAACCCATGTTGGCAAATTATAAAAGTCAACTATTAATCCATATCCTAGGGTGACAAAAGATTCATGGCCTCCAATTATATATGACAAGGTGGCATCTGACAACTTAGGCATTTAACTAATCCCAAAACTTATTCAAAATCATTTCTATCAAATTAGCATGCAATAGTTTAAATCAAAATAATTTGCTCTAGTAGGTTCAACATGATCAAACACAACTTGCCTTCAAAAAGTACTTATTACGGCTCTGAGCTTGCTCTGGGTGAGAACCTCTCCTCGAAACCTTGGGCACTTCAACGTCTCTGGCATAGCGTAAACATAAACAATAAAATAAATAAATAGTAGGCAAACAGTGCTCAAAAATTCAATTAAAATTCATAAACAGAAAGATCACAATTTTACAAATTTATAGAAATTGGAATCACTCAAATCGGAGTTAAAAGCATAAAAGTTATAAGCATTTGAAGTTTCAAAATATATTTAAAATCAATATACCGAATTAAATAAATATTTTCTTTTTGGAAAATCAATTATTCGTCATCTGCGACCGTGTAAGCCACCGGAAAGTGACCGTGGCCTGGCGGCGTCGTACTGGCCAAGCTCCGTGATGGCGTCGGCATAGCGTCATCGTGGCGTCGCCACGACTCGGCTATCTCTCGACAAGTGGGTCCCACCGTGGCGTCGGCATAGCGTCGGCGGTGGCGTCTACGCCGCAGTGCGTCTTGGTGGCAGGTGGGCCCGTCTTTGTCGGCGTCTCATCGCCACGATGCTCGTCACGGCCCGACATGCGAACTGCCTTGTCTGCGACTCATGCGCCTGATGAGCGTCGCGGTGAGGCGACACTGTGGGTCCGCCTTATCGGCGTCCGTGCCGCGATGATCGGTGCCGTAACACGGCGGTAGCCCTCGGTTGCATCTAACGGTGGAGATTAGAAGATGGGCTTTCTTGTTTTTTGAGGCGGCGTGGCGGGATCGAATCGTCGATTGGAATCGGACGGTCGGCAAGCTTCGAGGCGGCAGCGATGGTCTTGGCAGCGGCCAGCTTGTCGGAAGCGAAAGCGGCAGCGTCTTGTGCAACATTTCCGTGGTCCTCGGCGGCGTCGCGATGCGCTCCGGTGCGGCCTTGACGAGATGAGTCCGATGGTGGCGCGCGAAGCGTGGCGGAGAATCACCGTGCGGCGGCAAGCCGTGAAAGTCTGTGCAGGCGGCAGAGACTTGGCGAGTCGTGCGGCGTAAGTGGCGTCTCGAGCGGCGTCTGGCGTCTGGTCTGAGTCTTGGCGCAAACCGAGGCACAGGAGGAGGGGTGGCGCATTAAATAAGGGCTCTTAGCATCCGTCTTGCGTTCTGAAAGTCAGCGGAGGAGTCCGTGTGCGTAGTCCGTGAGGAATAGGGTTAGGCGGCGTGGCGCGCATCGTGAGCCGTCGAATGAAGATCGAGCAACCCGCGGCGCTAGGGTTTTCGAAGCAGACGCCGCGATTACTCGACCCAACACTATTCATCCAGATTTTTAATTCTTTTCGATTAAAATATTTCGAAAATAAAATAATTTGTTTGGGGCATTAAAAATATCGAGAAAAATTACGGAAAAATTCTCATAAATATTTTAAGACATTTGTGACTCAAATAAAATATTTTCAGCAAAGCTTTATCTTAACTTTTCCATTATTTAATTAATTAAGCTAAATGGTTTAATTCAAAATAAATTCAAATAATTCCAAATAAATCCAAATAAATCCAAATAAATTCGAGAAATTCAAAATACCACTAAAATGCAAGAAAAGCAAAAATTGGGATGTTACATGGATTTTGTGAAAGTTAGCACCGGTAGACACACAGAAGACAATAGGATTGCCCTCGTATGTGTTGTCGCTCTTGTTGGAACTTGTTTGATCGATTTAAGCTTGATGTTTATTTCATACAAATCGAGGCTGGGCGGGTGGATTTTGTGAAAGTTTGCACGGGCGAAACACTCGAAAATGCCGGTTTGCACTCAATGTGTCGCCGGTCTCATTGGAGATTCTTCGGTCATTTAGCTTGGTGTTAATTTCATTCAAGCGGGATCGAACAAGTGGACATTATGAAAGTTTGCCCGGCGAAACACTCCAGAGACACACCGGATTGCCGTCGTAAGTGTTGTCTGTCTTGTTGGAGCTTGTTTGATCGATTTAAGCTTCATGTTAATTTCGTACAAATCAAGATCGGGACGGTGGATTTTGCGAGTTTGCCGGGCGAAACTCTCCCAAAATCTGCGGTTTGCACTCAATGTGTCGCCGGTCTCGTTGGAGCTTCTTTCGGTCATTTTAGCTCTGGTGTTCATTTCATTCAAGCGGGATCGAACAAGTGGACTTCTGAAAGTTTGCCCGAAGCGAAACACTCAGGACACACGGATTTCCTCGTCGTGTTGTGCATCTTGTTGGAGCTTGTTTGATCGATTTTGCTTCACGTTAACTTCGTACAAATCGAGATGCGGACAGGTGGATATTGTGAAAGTTTGCACCGATGCGAAACACTCTGAAAATGCACCGGTTTGCACTCCAATGTGTCGTCGGTCTCATTGGAGCTCCTTTCGATCATTTTCGCTCTAGTGTTAATTTCATTCAAACCGGGATCCGAACAAGTGGACTTTATGAAAGTTTGCCCCGAAGCGAAACACTCCGAAGACACACCGGATTGCCCTCGTATGTGTTATCTGTCTTGTTGGAGCTTGTTTCGATCGATTTCGCTTCACGTTAACTTCGTACAAATCGAGATCTTGGACGGTGGATTTTGTGAAAGTTTGCAGGAGGCGAAACACTCGAAAATGCGCGGTTTGCACTCAATGTGTCGCGGTCTCATTGGAGCTCCTTTCGGTCATTTTAGCTCTAGTGTTAATTTCATTCAAGCGGGATCGAACAAGTGGACTTTATGAAAGTTTGCCCGGTCGCGAAACACTCAAAGAACACAGGATTGCCCTCGTAAGTGATGTCGGTCTTGTTGGAGCTTGTTTGGTCGATTTAAACTTTGTTATTAATTTAAGTACAAATCGAGATTGAGCAGTGGGTTTTGTGAAAGTTTTGAGGCGAAACACTCCGAAAATGCACCGGTTTGCACTCCAACGTGTCGTCGGTCTCATTGGAGCTTGTTTCGCTCATTTTCGCTCTAGTGTTAATTTCATTCAAACCGGGATCTGAACAAGTGGACTTTATGAAAGTTTGTCCCGAAGCGAAACACTCCGAAGAAGAACCGAATTGACCTCGTAAGTGTTGTCGGTCTTGTTGGAGCTTGTTTCGGTCGATTTCGCTTGATGTTTATTTCATATAAATTGAGATCCGGATAGGTGGATTTTGTGAAAATTTGCACCGGAGCGAAACACTACGAAAATGCACCAGTTTGCACTCCAATGTGTCGCCGGTCTCATTGGAGCTTCATTCGGTCATTTTAGCTCTGGTGTTAATTTCATTCAAACCGGGATCCGAACAAGTGGACTTTACGAAAGTTTGTCCTGAAGCGACACACTCCGAAGACACTGCGGATTGGCCTCGTAAGTGTTGTCGGTCTTGGTGGAGCTTGTTTTGGTCGATTTCGCTTGATGTTTATTTCGTACAAATCGAGATCCGGATAGGTGGATTTTGTAAAAGTTTGCACCGGAGCGAAACACTCCGAAAATGCACCGGTTTGCACTCAATGTCGCCGGTCTCATTGGAATTCTTTCGGTCATTTAACTCTGGCGTTAATTTCGTTCAAGCGGGATCGAACAAGTGGACTTTATGAAAGTTTGCCCGGGCGAAACACTCGAGAGACACCGGATTGCCCTCGTAAGTGTTATGCATCTTGTTGGAGCTTGTTTGATCGATTTAAGCTTCATGTTAATTTCGTACAAATCAAGATCGGACGGTGGATTTTGCGAAAGTTTGCCGAGGCGAAACACTCGAAAATGCTGCGGTTTGCACTCCAATGTCGCCCGGTCTCGTTGGAGCTTCTTTCGGTCATTTTCGCTCTAGTGTTCATTTCATTCAAACCGGGATCTGAACAAGTGGACTTTATGAATGTTTGCCTTGAAGCGAAACACTCCGAAAATGCACCAGTTTGCACTCCAATGTGTCGCTGGTCTCATTGGAGATTCTTTCGGTCATTTTAGCACTGGTGTTAATTTTATTCAAACCGGGATCCGAACAAGTGGACTTTATTAAAGTTTGCCACGAAGCGAAACACTCCGGAGACACACCGGATTGCCCTCGTAAGTGTTGTCTGTCTTGTTGGAGCTAGTTTCGGTCGATTTCACTTCATGTTAATTTCGTACAAATCAAGATCCGGACAGGTGGATTTTGCGAAAGTTTGCACCGGAGCGAAACACTCCGAAAATGCACCGGTTTGCACTCCAATGTGTCGCCGGTCTCGTTGGAGCTTCTTTCGGTCATTTTCGCTCTAGTGTTCATTTCATTCAAGCGGGATCGAACAAGTGGACTTTGTGAATGTTTGCCTTGAAGCGAAACACTCGAAAACACACGGATTGCCCTCGTATGTGTTATGCGTCTTGTTGGAGCTTGTTTGGTCGATTTAGCTCTGGTGTTAATTTCATTCTAGCGGGATCGAACAAGTGGACTTTATGAAAGTTTGCCCGGGCGAAACACTCGAAGACACCGGATTGCCCTCGTATGTGTTGTCGCTCTTGGTGGAGCTTGTTTGATCGATTTAAGCGATGTTTATTTCGTACAAATCGAGAGCGGACGGTGGATTTTGTGAAAGTTTGCACTGAGTGAAACACTCCGAAAATGCACCGGTTTGCACTCCAATGTGTCGCCGGTCTCGTTGGAGATTCTTTCGGTCATTTTAGCACTGGTGTTAATTTCATTCAAACCGGGATCCGAACACGTGGACTTTATGAAAGTTTGCCCCGAAGTGAAACACTCCAGAGACACACCGGATTGCCCTCTTAAGTGTTGTCTGTCTTGTTGGAGATTGTTTCGGTCGATTTCGCTTCATGTTAATTTCGTACAAATCAAGATCAGGACAGGAGGATTTTGCGAAAGTTTGCACCGGGGCGAAACACTCCGAAAATGCACCGGTTTGCACTCCAATGTGTCGCCGGTCTCGTTGGAGCTTCTTTCGGTCATTTTCGCTCTGGTGTTCATTTCATTCAAACCGGGATCCGAACAAGTGGACTTTCTGAATGTTTGCCTTGAAGCGAAACACTCCGAAGACACACCGGATTGCCCTCGTATGTGTTGTCTGTCTTGTTGGAGCTTGTTTGATCGATTTAAGCTGGCGTTAACCGTACAAATCGATATCTGAGACGGTGGATTTTGTGAAAGTTTGCACCGGAGCGAAACACTCCGAAAATGCACCGGTTAGCACTCCAATGTGTCGCCGGTCTCATTGGAGCTCCTTTCGGTCATTTTCGCACAAGTGTTAATTTTATTCAAACCGGGATCCGAACAAGTGGACTTTATGAAAGTTTGCCCCTATGCAAAACACTCCGAAGACACACCCGATTGCCCTCGTAAGTGCTTTCGGTCTTGTTGGAGCTTGTTTTGGTCGATTTCCCTTTGTTGTTAATTTCGCACAAATCGAGATCCGAACAAGTGGATTACGTGAAAGTTCGCACCGGTGCGACACACTCCGAAAATGCACCGGTTTGCACTCCCACGTGTCGTCGGTCTCATTGGGGCTTGTTTCGCTCATTTTCGCTCTGGTGTTCATTTCATTCAAACCGTGATCCGAACAAGTGGACTTTATGAAAGTTTGCCCCGAAGCGAAACACTCCGAATACACACTGGATTGCCCTCGTATGTGTTGTCTGTCTTGTTGGAGCCTGTTTCGGTCGATTTCGCGTGACGTTAACTTCGTACAAATCGATATACGGACAGGTGGATTTTGTGAAAGTTTGCACCGGAGTGAAACACTCCGAAAATGCACCGGTTTGCACTCCAATGTGTCGCCGGTCTCATTGGAGCTCCTTTCGGTCATTTTCGCTCTGGTGTTCATTTCATTCAAACCGGGATCCAAACAAGTGGACTTTATGAAAGTTTGCCCCGGAGCGAAACACTCCGATGACACACCGGATTGCCCTCGTATGTGTTGTCGGTCTTGTTGGAGCTTGTTTCGGTCGATTTCTCTTGATGTTTATTTCGTACAAATCGAGAACTGAACAGGTGGATTTTGCGAAAGTTTGCACCGGTGCGAAACACTTCAAAAATGCACCGGTTTGCACTCCAACGTGTCACCGGTCTCACTGGAGCTTGTTTCGCTCATTTTCGCTCTGGTGTTAATTTCATTCAAACCGGGATCCAAACAAGTGGACTTTACGAAAGTATGCCCCGAAGAGACACACTCCGAAGACACACCGGATTGCCCTCGTAAGTGTTGTCGGTCTTGGTGGAGCTTGTTTGATCGATTTAAGCGATGTTTATTTCGTACAAATCGAGATCCGGATAGGTGGATTTTGTGAAAGTTTGCACGGAAGCGAAACACTCAGAAAATGCGGTTTGCACTCAATGTGTCGCCGGTCTCGTTGGAATTCTTTCGGTCATTTTAAGCTGGTGTTAATTTCATTCAAAGCGGGATCGAACAAGTGGACTTTATGAAAGTTTGCCTCGGCGAAACACTCAGGAACACGGATTGCCCTCGTAAGTGTTATGCGTCTTGTTGGAGCTTGTTTGATCGATTTCTCTTCATGTTAATTTCGTACAAATCAAGATCCGGACGGTGGATTTTGTGAAAGTTTGCCGGGCGAAACACTCGAAAATGCGGTTTGCACTCAATGTGTCGCCGGTCTCGTTGGAGCTTCTTTGGTCGTTTTAGCTCTGGTGTTAATTTCATTCAAGCGGGATCGAACAAGTGGACTTTATGAATGTTTGCCTTGAAGCGAAACACTCGAAGAAGACACCGGATTCACCTCGTATGTGTTGTCTGTCTTGTTGGAGCTTGTTTGATCGATTTAAGCTTCACGTTAACCATTACAAATCGAGATCCGGACGGTGGATTTTGTGAAAGTTTGCACGGGCGAAACACTCGAAAATGCGGTTTGCACTCAATGTGTCGCCGGTCTCATTGGTGCTCCTTTCGGTCATTTTCGCTCTAGTGTTAATTTCATTCAAACCGGGATCCGAACAAGTGGACTTTATGAAAGTTTTCCCCGATGCGAAACACTCCGAAGACACACCCGATTGCCCTCGTAAGTGTTGTCGGTCTTGTTGGAGCTTGTTTCGGTCGATTTTGCTTGATGTTTATTTCGTATAAATCGAGATCCGGATAGGTGGATTTTGTGAAAATTTGCAGGAGGCGAAACACTCAAAATGCGGTTTGCACTCAATGTGTCGCCGGTCTCATTGGAGCTTCTTTCGGTCATTTAGCTCTGGTGTTAATTTCATTCAAAGCGGGATCGAACAAGTGGACTTTATGAAAGTTTGCCCGGCGACACACTCGAAGACACACCGGATTGCCCTCGTAAGTGTTGTCGGTCTTGTTGGAGCTTGTTTGATCAATTTAAGCGATGTTTATTTCGTACAAATCGAGATCGGATAGGTGGATTTTGTGAAAGTTTGCACGGGCGAAACACTCGAAAATGCACGGTTTGCACTCAATGTATCGCCGGTCTCATTGGAATTCTTTCGGTCATTTTAGCCTGGCGTTAATTTCATTCAAAGCGGGATCGAACAAGTGGACTTTATGAAAGTTTGCCCCGCAGCGAAACACTCCGGAGACACACCGGATTGCCCTCGTAAGTGTTGTCTGTCTTGTTGGAGCTTGTTTCGGTCATTTTCGCTCTAGTGTTAATTTCATTCATTCCGGGATCCGAACAAGTGGACTTTATGAAAGTTTGCCCCGATGCGAAACACTACAAAGACACACCCGATTGCCCTCGTAAGTGTTGTCGGTCTTGTTGGAGCTTGTTTCGGTCGATTTCGCTTTGTTATTAATTTCGTACAAATCGAGATCCGAACAGGTGGATTTTGTGAAAGTTTGCCGAGGCGAAACACTCGAAAATGCGGTTTGCACTCAACGTGTAAATCGGTCACATTGGAGCTTGTTTCGCTCATTTTAGCTCTGGTGTTAATTTCATTCAAGCGGGATCGAACAAGTGGACTTTATGAAAGTTTGCCGGCGAAACACTCGAAGAAAAACCGATTGCCCTCGTAAGTGTTGTCGGTCTTGTTGGAGCTTGTTTGATCGATTTAAGCTTGATGTTTATTTCGTACAAATCGAGATCGGATAGGTGGATTTTGTGAAAATTTGCACGGGCGAAACACTATGAAAATGCACGGTTGCACTCCAATGTGTCGCCGGTCTCATTGGAGCTTCTTTGGTCATTTAGCTCTGGTGTTAATTTCAATCAAACCGGGATCGAACAAGTGGACTTTATGAAAGTTTGCCCAGTGACACACTCGAAGACACGGATTGCCCTCGTAAGTGTTGTCGGTCTTGTTGGTGCTTGTTTGATCGATTTAAACGATGTTTATTTCATTACAAATCGAGATCCGGATAGGTGGATTTTGTGAAAGTTTGCACGGGCGAAACACTCGAAAATGCACGGTTTGCACTCAATGTGTCGTCGATCTCATTGGAATTCTTTCGATCATTTAGCTCTGGTGTTAATTTCATTCAAGCGGGATCGAACAAGTGGACTTTATGAAAGTTTGCCCGAAGCGAAACACTCAGGAGACACGGATTGCCCTCGTAAGTGTTATGCGGTCTTGTTGGAGCTTGTTTGATCGATTTAAGCTTCATGTTAATTTCGTACAAATCAAGATCCGGACGGTGGATTTTGCGAAAGTTTGCAGCGAAACACTCAAAATGCACGGTTTGCACTCAATGTGTCGCCGGTCTCATTGGAGCTTCTTTCGGTCATTTTAGCTCTGGTGTTAATTTCATTCAAGCGGGATCGAACAAGTGGACTTTATGAATGTTTGCCTTGAAGCGAAACACTCAGAAGACACGGATTGCCCTCGTATGTGTTGCTGTCTTGTTGGAGCTTGTTTGATCGATTTAAGCAGCGTTAACCGTACAAATCGAGATCACAGACGGTGGATTTTGTGAAAGTTTGCACGGGCGAAACACTCGAAAATGCGGTTTGCACTCCAATGTGTCGCCGGTCTCATTGGAGCTCCTTTCGGTCATTTTCGCTCTAGTGTTAATTTCATTCAAACATGGATTCTAACAAGTGGACTTTATGAAAGTTTGCCCCGATGCGAAACACTTCGAAGACACACCCGATTGCCCTCGTAAGTGTTGTCGGTCTTGTTGGAGCTTGTTTCGGTCGATTTCGCTTTGTTATTAATTTCGTACAAATCGAGATCCGAACAGGTGGATTTTGTGAAAGTTCGCACCGGGGCGAAACACTCCGAAAATGCACCGGTTTGCACTCCAACGTGTCGTCGGTCTCATTGGAGCTTGTTTCGCTCATTTTCGCTCTGGTGTTAATTTCATTCAAACTGGGATCCGAACAAGTGGACTTTATGAAAGTTTGTCCCGAAGCGAAAAAACACTCCGAAGAAAAACCGAATTGCCCTCGTAAGTGTTGTCGGTCTTGTTGGAGCTTGTTTCGGTCGATTTCACTTGATGTTTATTTCGTATAAATCGAGATCCGGATAGGTGGATTTTGTGAAAATTAGCACCGGAGCGAAACACTACGAAAATGCACCGGTTTGCACTCCAATGTGTCGCCGGTCTCATTGGAGCTTCTTTCGGTCATTTTAGCTCTGGTGTTAATTTCATTCAAGCGGGATCGAACAAGTGGACTTTATGAAAGTTTGCCCGAGCGAAACACTCAGAAGACACGGATTGCCCTCGTAAGTGTTGTCGGTCTTGTTGGAGCTTGTTTGATCGATTTAAGCTTGATGTTTATTTCGTACAAATCGAGATCCGGATAGGTGGATTTTGTGAAAGTTTGCAGGGGCGAAACACTCGAAAATGCACGGTTTGCACTCAATGTGTCGCGGTCTCATTGGAGATTCTTTCGGTCATTTAGCTCTGGTGTTAATTTCATTCAAGCGGGATCGAACAAGTGGACTTTATGATTGTTTGCCTTGAAGCGAAACACTCGAAGACACCGGATTGCCCTCGTAAGTTATGCGGTCTTGTTGGAGCTTGTTTGATCGATTTCGCTTCTGTTAACCATTACAAATCGAGATCCGGACGGTGGATTTTGTGAAAGTTTGCACGGGCGAAACACTCGAAAATGCGGTTTGCACTCAATGTTTCGCCGGTCTCATTGGAGCTCCTTTCGGTCATTTTCGCTCTAGTGTTAATTTCATTCAAACCGGGATCCGAACAAGTGGACTTTATGAAAGTTCGCCCCTATGCAAAACACTCCGAAGACACACCCGATTGCCCTCGTAAGTGCTTTCGGTCTTGTTGGAGCTTGTTTTGGTCGATTTCGCTTTGTTGTTAATTTCGTACAAATCGAGATCCGAACAAGTGGATTTTGTAAAAGTTCGCACCGGTGCGACACAATCCGAAAATGCACTGGTTTGCACTCCAACGTGTCGTCGGTCTCATTGGAGCTTGTTCCGCTCATTTTCGCTCTGGTGTTAATTTCATTCAAACCGGGATCCGAACAAGTGGACTTTATGAAAGTTTGCCCCGGAGCGAAACACTCCGAAGACACACCGGATTGCCCTCGTATGTGTTGTCGCTCTTGTTGGAGCTTGTTTCGGTCGATTTCGATTGATGTTTATTTCGTACAAATCGAGATCGGGCGGTGGATTTTGTGAAAGTTTGCCGGGCGAAACACTCGAAAATGCACCAGTTTGCACTCCAACGTGTCGCCGGTCTCATTGGAGATTCTTTCGGTCATTTTAGCACTGGTGTTAATTTCATTCAAACCGGGATCCGAACACGTGGACTTTATGAATGTTTGCCCCGAAGCGAAACACTCCGGAGACACACCGGATTGCCCTCGTAAGTGTTGTCTGTCTTATTGGAGCTTGTTTCGGTCGATTTCGCTTCATGTTAATTTCGTATAAATCAAGATCAGGACAGGAGGATTTTGCGAAAGTTTGCACCGGAGCGAAACACTCCGAAAATGCACCCGTTTGCACTCCAATGTGTCGCCGGTTTCGTTGGAGCTTCTTTCGGTCATTTTCGCTCTGTTGTTCATTTCATTCAAACCGGGATCCGAACAAGTGGACTTTATGAATGTTGCCTTGAAGCGAAAGACTCCGAAGACTCACCGGATTGCCGTCGTATGTGTTGTCAGTCTTGTTGGAGCTTGTTTCTGTCGATTTCGCTTCACGTTAACTTCGTACAAATCGAGATGCGTACAGGTGGATTTTGTGAAAGTTTGCACCGGAGCGAAACACTCCGAAAATGCACCGGTTTGCACTCCAATGTGTCGTCGGTCTCATTGGGTCTCCTTTCAGTCATTTTCGCTCTAGTGTTAATTTCATTCAAACCGGGATCCGAACAAGTGGACTTTATGAAAGTTTGCCCCGAAGCGAAACACTCCGAAAATGCACCGGTTTGCACTCCAACGTGTCGCCGGTCTCATTGGAGCTTGTTTCGCTCGTTTTCGCTCTGGTGTTAACTTCATTCAAACCGGGATCTGAACAAGTGGACTTTATGAAAGTTTGCCCCGAAGCGAAACACTCCGATGACTCACCGGATTTCCTCGTAAGTGTTGTCGGTCTTGTTGGAGCTTGTTTCGGTCGATTTCGCATTGTTTATAATTTCGTACAAATCGAGATCCGAACAGGTGGATTTGGTGAAAGTTCGCACCAGTGCGAAACACTCCGAAAATTCACCGGTTTGCACTCCAACGTGTCGCCGGTCTCATTGGAGCTTGTTTCGCTCGTTTTCGCTCTGGTGTTAATTTCATTCAAACGGGATCGAACAAGTGGACTTTATGAAAGTTTGCCCGAAGCGAAACACTCGAAGACACACGGATTGCCCTCGTAAGTGTTGTCGGTCTTGTTGGAGCTTGTTTGGTCGATTTAAGCGATGTTTATTTAGTACAAATCGAGATCGGATAGGTGGATTTTGTGAAAGTTTGCACGGGCGAAACACTCAGAAAATGCACGGTTTGCACTCAAATGTGTCGCGGTCTCATTGGAATTCTTTCGGTCATTTTAGCTCGGTGTTAATTTCATTCAAATCGGGATCGAACAAGTGGACTTTATGAAAGTTTGCCCGGCGAAACACTCAGGAGACACACGGATTGCCCTCGTATGTGTTGTCGGTCTTGTTGGAGCTTGTTTGATCGATTTAAGCTTCATGTTAACCGTACAAATTGAGATCGGACAGGTGGATTTTGTGAAAGTTTGCAGCGGAATGAAACACTCGAAAATGCACCGGTTTACACTCCAATGTGTCGCCGGTCTCATTGGAGCTCCTTTCGGTCATTTTCACTCTCGTGTTAATTTCATTCAAACCGGGATCCGAACAAGTGGACTTTATGAAAGTTTGCCCCGATGCGAAACACTCCGAAGACACACCCGATTGCCCTCGTAAGTGTTGTCGGTCTTGTTGGAGCTTGTTTCGGTCGATTTCGCTTTGTTGTTAATTTCGTACAAATCGAGATCCGAACAGGTGGATTTTGTGAAAGTTCACACCAGAGCGAAACACTCCGAAAATGCACTAGTTTGCACTCCAACGTGTCGCCGGTCTCATTGGAGCTTGTTTTCCTCGTTTTCGCTCTGGTGTTCATTTATTCAAACCGGGATGCGAACAAGTGGACTTTATGAAAGTTTGGCCCGAAGCGACACACTCCGAAGACACACCGGATTTCCCTCGTATGTGTTGTCGGTCTTGTTGGAGCTTGTATCGGTCGATTTCGCTTGATGTTAATTTCGTACAGATCGAGATCCGGATAGGTGGGTTTTGTGAAAGTTCGCACCGGAGCGAAACACTCCGAAAATGCACCGGTTTGCGCTCCAATTTTTTGCCGGCCTCATTGGAGCTTCTTTCGATCATTTTAGCAATGGTGTTAATTTCATTCAAATCGGGATCCGAACAAGTGGACTTTATGAATGTTTGCCCCGAAGCGAAACACTTCGAAGACACATCGGATTGCCCTCGTATGTGTTGTCAGTCTTGTTGGAGCTTGTATCGGTCGATTTCGCTTGATGTTAATTTTGTACAGATCGAGATCCGGACTGGTGGGATTTGAGAAAGTTTGCACCGGAGCGAAACACTCCAAAAATGCACCGGTTTGCGCACCAATTTTTCGCCGATCTCATTGGAGCTTCTTTCGGTCATTTTAGCTCTCGTGTTAATTTCATTCAAACCGGGATCGAACAAGTGGACTTTATGAAAGTTTGCCCGGCGAAACACTCAGAAGACACGGATTGCCCTCGTATGTGTTGTCGGTCTTGTTGGAGCTTGTTTGATCGATTTGCTTGATGTTTATTTCGTACAAATCGAGATCCGGACGGTGGATTTTGTGAAAGTTTGCCGGGCGAAACACTCGAAATGCGGTTCGCACTCCAATGTGTCGCCGGTCTGATTGGAGCTTGTTTCGCTTGTTTTAGCTCTGGTGTTAATTTCATTCAAACCGTGATCCGAACAAGTGGACTTTATGAAAGGTTGCCTTGTAGCGAAACACTCCGAAGACACACCGGATTGCCCTCGTATGTGTTGTCGGCCTTGTTGGAGCTTGTATCGATCGATTTCGCTTGATGTTAATTTCATACAGATCGAGATCCGGACAGGTGGGTTTTGTGAAAGTACGCACCGGAGCGAAACACTCCAAAAATGCACCGGTTTGCACTCCAATTTTTCGCCGGTCTCATTGGAGCTTCTTTCAGTCATTTTAGCTCTGGTCCTAATTTCATTCAAACCGCGTTCCGATCAAGTTGACTTTATGAAAGTTAACCCCGAAGCGAAACACTCCGATGACTCACCGGATTCCCTCGAAAGTGTTGTCGGTCTTGTTGGAGCTTGTTTCGATCGATTTTGCTTTGTTGTTAATTTTGGACAAATCGAGATCCAAACAGCTGGATTTTGTGAAAGTTCGCACCAGACCGAAACACTCCAAAAATGCACCGGTTTGCACTCCAATTTTTTGCCGGTCTCATTGGAGCTTCTTTCGGTCATTTTAGCTCTGGTCTTAATTTCATTCAAACCGCGTTCCGATCAAGTTGACTTTATGAAAGTTTACCCCGAAGCGAAACACTCCGATGACTCACCGGATTCCCTCGAATGTGTTGTCGGTCTTGTTGGAGCTTGTTTCGGTCGACTTTGCTTTGTTGTTACTTTTGTACAAATCGAGATCCGAACAGGTGGATTTTGTGAAAGTTCGCACCAGAGCGAAACACTCCGAAAATGCACTAGTTTGCACTCCAACGTGCCGCCGGTCTCATTGGAGCTTGTTTTCCTCGTTTTCGCTCTGGTGTTAATTTATTCAAACCGGGATGCGAACAAGTGGACTGTATGAAAGTTTGGCCCGAAGCGACACACTCCGAAGACACACCGGATTTCCCTCGTATGTGTTGTCGGTCTTGTTGGAGCTTGTTTCGGTCGATTTAAGCTTGATGTTAATTTAAATACAAATCGAGATCCGGATTGGTGGATTTTGTGAAAGTTTGCCGGGCGAAACACTCCAAAATGCACGGTTTGCACTCAATTTTTGCGGTCTCATTGGAGCTTCTTTCGGTCATTTAGCTCTGGTGTTAATTTCATTCAAGCGGGATCGAACAAGTGGACTTTATGAAAGTTTGCCCCGAAGCGAAACACTCTGAAGACACACCGGATTGCCCTCGGATGTGTTGTCGGTCTTGTTGGTGCTTGTTTCTGTCAATTTCGCATGATGTTTATTTCGTACAAATCGAGATCCGGACAGGTGGATTTTGTGAAAGTTTGCACCGGAGCGAAGCACTCCGGAAATGCACTGGTTTGCACTCCAACGTGTCACCGGTCTCATTGGAGCTTGTTTCGCTTGTTTTAGCTCTGGAGTTAATTTCATTCAAACCGGGATCCGAACAAGTGAACTTTATGAAAGTTTGCCCCGTAGCGAAACACTCCGAAGACACACCGGATTGCCCTCGTATGTGTTGTCGGTCTTGTTGGAGCTTGTATCGATCGATTTCACTTGTTGTTAATTTCATACAGATCGAGATTCGGACAGGTGGGTTTTGTGAAAGATTGCACCGTAGCGAAGCACTCTGAAAATGCACCGGTTTGCACTCCAATTTTTCACCGGTCTCATTGGAGCTTGTTTCGCTCGTTTTCGCTCTGGTGTTAATCTCATTCAAACCGGGATCCGAACAAGTGGACTTTATGAAAGTTTGCCCTGAAACGAAACACTCCGAAGACACACCGGATTGCCCTCGCAAGTGTTGTCGGTCTTGTTGGAGCTTGTTTGATCGATTTAAGCTTGATGTTAATTTGAACAATTGGAGATCGGATTGGTGGATTTTGTGAAAGTTTGCGGGAGAAAACACTCCGAAAATGCACCGGTTTCCACTCCAATGTGTCGCCGATCTTATTGGAGCTTCTTTCGGTCATTTTAGCTCTGGTGTTAATTTAATTCAGACCGCGTTCCGAACAAGTGGATTTTATGAAAGTTTGCCCCGAAGCGAAACACTCCGATGACTCACCGGATTCCCTCGAAAGTGTTGTCGGTCTTGTTGGAGCTTGTTTCGGTCAATTTTGTTTTGTTGTTACTTTTGTACAGATCGAGATCCGAACAGGTGGATTTTGTGAATGTTCGCACCAGAGCGAAACACTCCGAAAATGCACCGGTTTGCACTCCAACGTGTCGCCGGTCTCATTGGAGCTTGTTTTGCTCGTTTTTGCTCTGGTGTTAATTTATTCAAACCGAGATCCGAACAAGTGGACTTTATGAAAGTTTGGCCCGAAGCGACACACTCCGAGGACACACCGGATTGCCCTCGTAAGTGTTGTCGGTCTTGTTGGAGCTTGTTTCGGTCGATTTCGATTGATGTTTATTTCATATAAATCGAGATCCGGACAGGTGGATTTTGGGACAGTTTGCACCGGAGCGAAACATTCCGAAAATACACCGGTTTGCACTCCAACGTGTTGCCGGTCTCATTGGAGCTTGTTTCGCTCGTTTTCGCTCTGGTGTTAGTTTCATTCAAACCGGGATCCGAACAAGTGGACTTTATGAAAGTTTGCCCCGAAGCGAAACACTCCGAAGACACACCGGATTGCCCTCGTATGTGTTATCGGTCTTGTTGGAGCTTGTTTCGGTCGATTTCGCATGATGTTTATTTCATACAAATTGAGATCCGGACAGGTGGATTTTGTGAAAGTTTGCACCGGAGCGAAGCACTCCGGAAATGCACCAGTTTGCACTCTAATGTGTCGCCGGTCTCATTGGAGCTTGTTTCGCTTGTTTTAGCTCTGGTGTTAATTTCATTCAAACCGGGATCCGAACAAGTGGACTTTATGAAAGTTTGCCCCGTAGCGAAACACTCTGAAGACACACCGGATTGCCCTCGTATGTGTTGTCAGTTTGTTGGAGCTTGTATCGATCGATTTCGCTTGATGTTAATTTCGTACAGATCGAGATCCGGACAGGTGGGTTTTGTGAATGTTTGCTCCGGAGCGAAACACTCCAAAAATGCACCGGTTTGCACTCGAATTTTTCGCCGGTCTCATTGGAGCTCCTTTCGGTCATTTTAGCAATGGTGTTAATTTCATTCAAACCGGGATCCGAACAAGTGGACTTTATGAAAGTTTGGCCCGAAGCGAAACACTCCGAAGACACACCCGGATTGCCCTCGTATGTGTTGTTGGTCTTGTTGAAGCTTGTTTCGGTCGATTACGCTTGATGTTTATTTCGTACAAATCGAGATCCGGACAGGTGGATTTTGTGAAAGTTTGAACTAGAGCGAAGCACTCTGGAAATGCACCGGTTTGCACTCCAACGTGTCACCGGTCTCATTGGAGCTTGTTTCGCTCGGTTTCGCTCTGGTGTTAATCTCATCCAAACCGGGATCCGAACAAGTGGACTTTATGAAAGTTTGCCCTGAAACGAAATACTCCGAAGACACACCGGATTGCCCTCGTAAGTGTTGTCGGTCTTGTTGGAGCTTGTTTCGGTCGATTTCGCTTGATGTTAATTTCGAACAAATGGAGATCCAGATTGGTGCATTTTGTGAAAGTTTGCACCGGAGCAAAACACTCCGAAAATGCACCTGTTTCCACTCCAATGCGTCACCGATCTTATTGGAGCTTCTTTCGGTCATTTTAGCTCCAATGTTAATTTATTTCAGACTGCGTTTCGAACTTGTGGACTTTATGAATGTTTACCCCGAAGCGAAACACTCCGATGACACACCGGATTCCCTCGAAAGTGTTGTCGGTCTTGTTGGAGCTTGTTTCGGTCAATTTTGTTTTGTTGTTACTTTTGTATGAATCGAGATCCGAACAGGTGGATTTTGTGAATGTTACTTTTGAGCGAAACACTTGAAAATGCACGGTTTGCACTCAACGTGTCGCTGGTCTCATTGGAGCTTGTTTTGCTCGTTTTCTCTGGTGTTAATTTCATTCAAAGCGGGATCCGAACAAGTGGACTTTATGAAAGTTTGGCCCGAAGCGACACACTCCGAAGACACCCCGGATTGCCCTCGTAAGTGTTGTCGGTCTTGTTGGAGCTTGTTTCAGTCGATTTCGCTTGATGTTAATTTCGAACAAATGGAAATCCGGACTGGTGCATTTTGTGAAAGTTTGCACCGGAGCAAAACAATCCGAAAATGCACCGGTTTCCACTCCAATGTGTCGCCGATCTTATTGGAGCTTCTTTCGGTTATTTTAGCTCTGGTGTTAATTTCATTCAAACCGCGTTCCGAACAAGTGGACTTTATGAAAGTTTACCCCGAAGCGAAACACTCCGATGACTCACCGGATTCCCTCGAAAGTGTTGTCGGTCTTGTTGGAGCTTGTTTCGATCGATTTTGCTTTGTTGTTAATTTTGTACAAATCGAGATCCGAACAGCTGGATTTTGTGAAAGTTCGCACCAGAGCGAAACACTCCGAAAATGCACCGGATTGCACTCCAACGTGTCGCCGGTCTCATTGGATCTTGTTTTGCTTGTTTTCGCTCTGGTGTTAATTTATTCAAACTGGGATCCGAACAAGTGGACTTTATGAAAGTTTGGCCCGAAGCGACACACTCTGAAGACACACCGGATTGCCCTCGAAAGTGTTGTCGGTCTTGTTGGAGCTTGTTTCGGTCGATTTCGCTTGATGTTTATTTCGTATAAATCAAGATCCGGACAGGTGGATTTTGTGACAGTTTGCCGGGCGAAACACTCGAAAATGCACGGATTGCACTCCAATGTGTCGCCGGTATCATTGGAGCTTGTTTCGCTCGTTTTCGCTCTGGTGTTAATTTCATTCAAAATGGGATCCGAACAAGTGGACTTTATTAAAGTTTGCCCCGAAGCGAAACACTCCGAAGACACGCCGGATTGCCCTCGTATGTGTTGTCGGTCTTGTTGGAGCTTGTATCGGTCGATTTCGCTTGAAGTTAATTTCATACAGATCGAGATCTGGACAGGTGGGTTTTGTGAAAGTTTGCACCGGAGCGAAACACTCCGAAGACACACCGGATTGCCCTCGTAAGTGTTGTCGGTCTTGTTAGAGCTTGTTTCGGTCGATTTCGCTTCACGTTAATTTCGTACAAATCGTGATCCGGACAGGTGGATTTTGTAAAGTTTGCACCGGAGCGAAACGCTTAGAAAATGCACCGGTTTGCACTCCAATGTGTCGCCGGTCTCATTGGAGCTTCTTTCGGTCATTTTAGCTCTGGTGTTAATTTCATTCAAACAAGGATCCGAACAAGTGGACTTTATGAAAGTTTGCCCCGAAGTGAAACACTCCGAAGACACACCGGATTGCCCTCGTATGTGTTGTCGGTCTTGTTGGGGCTTGTTTCGGTCGAATTCGCTTGATGTTAACTTCGTACAAATGGAGATCCGGACAGGTTGATTTTTTGAAAGTTTGCACCGGAGCGAAACACTCCGAAAATGCACCGGTTTCCACTTCAAGGTGTCGCCGATCTCATTGGAGCTTGTTTCACTCGTTTTCGCTCTGGTGTTAGTTTCATTCAATCCGGGATCTGAACAAGTGGACTTTATGAAAGTTTGCCCCGAACCGAAACACCCCGAAGACACAACGGATTGCCCTCGTCTGTGTTGTCGGTCTTGTTGGAGCTTGTCTCGATCGATTTCGCTTGATGTTCATTTCATACAAACCAAAATCCAGACAGGTGAATTTTGTGAAAATTTGCACCGGAGCGAAACACTCTGAAAATGCACCGGTTTGCACTCCATTGTGTCGCTGGTCTCATTTGAGCTTGTTTATTTCGTTTTAGCTCTGGTGTTAATTTCATTCAAGCGGGATCGAACAAGTGGACTTTATGAAAGTTTGCCCGAAGCGAAACACTCAGAAGACACCGGATTGCCCTCGTATGTGTTGTCGGTCTTGTTGGAGCTTGTTTGGGTCGATTTAAGCAGCGTTTATTTCGTACAAATCGAGATCCGGACGGTGGATTTTGTGAAAGTTTGCCGGGCGAAACACTCCAAAAATGCACGGTTTGCAGACCAACGTGTCGCCGGTCTCATTGGAGCTTGTTTCACTCGTTTTAGCTCTGGTGTTAATTTCATTCAATCGGGATCGAACAAGTGGACTTTATGAAAGTTTGCCCGAAGCGAAACACTCAGAAGAACACGGATTGCCCTTGTAAGTGTTGTCGGTCTTGTTGGAGCTTGTTTGATCGATTTAAGCTTCATGTTAATTTCATACAAATCGTGATCCGGACGGTGGATTTTGTAAAGTTTGCAGGAATGAAACACTCGAAAATGCACGGTTTGCACTCAATGTGTCGCCGGTCTCATTGGAGCTTCTTTCGGTCATTTAGCTCTGGTGTTAATTTCATTCAAATCGGGATCGAACAAATGGACTTTATGAAAGTTTGCCCGAAGTGAAACACTCAGAGGACACCTGGATTGCCCTCGTAAGTGTTGTCGATCTTCTTGTGGCTTGTTTGATCGATTTAAGCGATGTTAACCGTACAAATGGAGATCCGAGCAGTGGATTTTTGAATGTTTGCGGGCAAAACACTCGAAAATGCACGGTTTGCACTCAATGTGTCGCCGATCTCATTGGAGCTTCTTTGGTCATTTTTGCTCGTGTTAATTTCATTAAACGCGTTCGGACAAGTGGACTTTATGAAAGTTTGCCCGGCGAAACACTCCGATGACTCACGGATTCCCTCGTAAGTGTTGTCGGTCTTGTTGGAGCTTGTTTGGTCGATTTCGCTTTGTTGTTAATTTCGTACAAATCGAGATCGAGCAGTGGATTTTGTGAAAGTTTGCACGAGGCGAAACACTCGAAAATGCATCGGTTTACACTCCAACGTGTCGCCGGTCTCATTGGAGCTTGTTTCGCTCGTTTTCGCTCTGGTGTTCATTTCATTCAATCCGGGATCCGAATAAGTGGACTTTATGAAAGTTTGCCCCGAACCGAAACACTCCGAAGACACAACGGATTGCCCTTGTAAGTGTTGTCGGTCTTGTTAGAGCTTGTTTCGGTCGATGTCGCGTCACGTTAATTTCGTACAAATCGAGATCCGGACAGGTGGATTTTGTGAAAGTTTGCACCGAAGCGAAACACTCCGAAAATGCTCTTGTTTGCACTGCAATATGTCACCGGTCTCATTGGAGCTTCTTTCAGTCAGTTCAGCTCTGGTGTTAATTTCATTCAATCCGGGATCCGAACAAGTGGACTTTATGAAAGTTTGCCCCCAAGCGAAACACCCCGAAGACACACCGGATTGCCCTCTTATGTGTTGTCGGTCTTGTTGGAGCTTGTCTCGGTCGATTTCGCTTAATGTTCATTTCGTACAAAACGAGATCCAGACAGGTGGATTTTGTGAAAGTTTGCACCGCAGCGAAACACTCTGAAAATGCACCGGTTTGCACTCCAATGTGTCGCTGGTCTCATTGGAGCTTGTTTTGCTCGTTTTCGCTCTGGTGTTAATTTCATTCAAATCGGGTCCGAACACGTGGACTTTTTGAAAGTTTGCCCCGAAGCGAAACACTCCGAAGACACCCCGGATTGCCCTCGTATGTATTGTTGGTCTTGTTGGAGCTTGTTTGGGTCGATTTCGCTTGATGTTTATTTCGTACAAATCGACATCCGGACAGGTGGATTTTGTGAATGTTTGCCCTGGAGCGAAACACTCCAAAAATGCTCCGGTTTGCAGTCCAACGTGTCGCCGGTCTCAATGGAGCTTGTTTCACTCATTTTCGCCCTGGTATTAATTTCATTCAATCCGGGATCCGAACAAGTGGACTTTATGAAAGTTTGCCCCGAAGCGAAGCACTCCGAAGACACACCGGATTGTCCTTGTAAGTGTTGTCGGTCTTGTTAGAGCTTGTTTGATCGATTTAAGCTTCATGTTAATTTCGTACAAATCGTGATCGGACGGTGGATTTTGTAAAGTTTGCCGGGCGAAACACTCGAAAATGCACGGTTTGCACTCAATGTGTCGCGGTCTCATTGGAGCTTCTTTCGGCCATTTAGCTCTGGTGTTAATTTCATTCAAAGCGGGATCGAACAAGTTGACTTTATGAAAGTTTGCCCGAAGTGAAACACTCGAAGACACCGGATTGCCCCGTATGTGTTGTCGGTCTTGTTGGAGCTTGTTTGATCGATTTAAGCTTGATGTTTATTTAATTACAAATCGAGATCCGGACAGGTGGATTTTGTGAAAGTTTGCACCGGAGCGAAACACTCTGAAAATGCACCGGATTGCACTCCAATGTGTCGTCGGTCTCATTGGAGCTTGTTTCGCACGTTTTCGCTCTGGTGTTAATTTCATTCAAACTGGGATCCGAACAAGTGGACTTTATGAAAGTTTGCCCCAAAGCAAAACACTCCGAAGACACACCGGATTGCCCTCGTAAGTGTTGTCGGTCTTGTTGGTGCATGTTTCGGTCGATTTCGCTTGATGTTAATTTCGTATAAAAGGAGATCCGGACAGATGGATTTTGTGAAAGTTTGCACCTGAGCAAAACACTCCGAAAATTCACCGGTTTCCACTCCAAGGTGTCGTCGATCTCATTGGAGCTTCTTTCGGTCATTTTTGCTCTGGTGTTAATTTCATTCAAACCGCGTTCCGAACAAGTGGACTGTATGAAAGTTTACCTCGAAGCGATACACTCGGATGACTCACCGGATTCCCTCGTAAGTGTTGTCGGTCTTGTTGGAGCTTGTTTCGGTCGATTTCGCTTGAAGTTAATTTCGTAGAAATGGAGATCCGAACAGGTGGATTTTGTGAAAGTTTGCACCGGAGCAGAACACTCCGAAAATGCTCCGGTTTCCACTCTAATGTGTCCGCGATATCATTGGAGCCTCCTTCGGTCATTTTAGCTCGTGTGTTTATTTCTTTCAAAACAGCATTCCGAACAAGTGGACTTCCTGAAAGTTTACCTCGAAGCGAAACACTCCGATGACTCTACGGATTCCCTCGTAAGAGTTGTCGGTCTTGTTGGAGCTTGTTTCGGTCAATTTTGCTTTGTTGTTAATTTCGTACAAATCGAGATCCGAACAGGTGGAATTTGTGAAAGTTCGTACCCGAGCGAAACACTCCGAAAATGCACCGGTTTTCACTCCAACGTGTTGCCGGTCTCATTGGAGCTTGTTTCTCTCGTTTTCGCTCTGGTGTTAATTTCATTCAAACCGGGATCCGAACATGTGGACTTTATGAAAGTTTGCCCGGCGAAACACTCGAAGACACCGGATTGCCCTCGTATGTGTTGTCGGTCTTGTTGGAGCTTGTTTGGGTCGATTTAAGCGATGTTTATTTCATACAAATCGAGATCCGGACAGGTGGATTTTGTGAAAGTTTGCACTGGAGCGAAACACTCTGAAAATGCACCGGTTTGCACTCCAACGTGTCGCTGGTCGCATTGGAGATTGTTTCGCTCGTTTTCGCCCTGGTATTAATTTCATTCAATCCGGGATCCGAACAAGTGGACTTTATGAAAGTTTGCCCCGAAGCGAAGCACTCCGAAGACACATCGGATTGCCCTTGTAAGTGTTGTCGGTCCTGTTAGAGCTTGTTTCGGTCGATTTCGCTTCACGTTAATTTCGTACAAATCGTGATTCGGACAGGAGTATTTTGTAAAAGTTTGCACCGGAGCGAAACACTCAGAAAATGCACCGGTTTGCACTCCAATGTGTCGCCGGTCTCATTGGAGCTTCTTTCGGTCATTTAGCTCTGGTGTTAATTTCATTCAAACCGGGATCCAAACAAGTCGACTTTATGAAAGTTTGCCCCGAAATGAAACACTCCGAAGACACACCGGATTGCCCTTGTATGTGTTGTCGGTCTTGTTGGAGCATGTTTCGGTCGATTTCGCTTGATGTTTATTTCGTAAAAATGGAGATCCGGATAGGTTGATTTTTTGAAAGTTTGCACCGGGGCGAAACACTTTGAAAATGCACCGGTTTGCACTCCAATGTGTCGCCGGTCTCATTGGAGCTTGTTTCGCTCGTTTTCGCTCTGGTGTTAATTTTATTCAATCTGGGATCCGAACAAGTGGACTTTATGAAAGTTTGCCCCTAGCCGAAACACCCCAAAGACACACCGGATTGCCCTCGTACGTGTTGTCGGTCTTGTTGGAGCTTGTCTCGATCGATTTCGCTTGATGTTCATTTCGTACAAATCGAAATCCAGACAGGTGGATTTTGTGAAAGTTTGCACCGGAGCGAAACACTTAAAAAATGCACCGGTTTGCACTCCAATGTGTCGCTGGTCTCATTTCAGCTTGTTTCGCTCGTTTTCGCTCTGGTGTTAATTTCAATCAAACTGGGATCCGAACATGTGGACTTTATGAAAGTTTGCCCCGAAGCGAAACACTCCGAAGACACACCGGATTGCCCACGTATGTGTTGTCGGTCTTGTTGGAGCTTGTTTGGGTCGATTTCGCTTGATGTTTATTTTGTAGAAATCGACATCCGGACAGTGGATTTTGTGAAAGTTTGCACTGGAGCGAAACACTCCAAAAATGCACCGGTTTGCAGTCCAACGTGTCGTCGGTCTCATTGGAGCTTGTTTCGCTCGTTTTCGCCCTGGTATTAATTTCATTCAATCCGGGATCCGAACAAGTGGACTTTATGAAAGTTTGCCCCGAAGCGAAGCACTCAGAAGACACACCGGATTGCCCTTGTAAGTGTTGTCGGTCTTGTTAGAGCTTGTTTCGGTCGATTTCGCTTCACGTTAATTTCGTACAAATCGTGATCCGGACAGGTGGATTTTGCAAAAGTTTGCACCGTAGCGAAACGCTCAGAAAATGCACCGGTTTGCACTCCAATGTGTCGCCGGTCCCATTCGAGCTTCTTTCGGTCATTTTAGCTCTGGTGTTAATTTCATTCAAATCGGGATCCGAACAAGTGGACTTTATGAAAGTTTGGCCCGAAGTGAAACACTCCGAGGACACACCGGATTGCCCTCGGAAGTATTGTCGATCTTCTTGGGGCTTGTTTCGGTCAATTTCGCTTGATGTTAACTTCGTACAAATGGTGATACGAACAGGTGGATTTTTCGAAAGTTTACACCGGAGCAAAACACTCCGAAAATGTACCGGTTTCCACTCCAACGTGTCGCCGATCTCATTGGAGCTTCTTTCGGTCATTTTTTGCCCGTGTTAAATTTATCTAAACCGCGTTCCGGACAAGTGGACTTTATGAAAGTTTACCTCGAAGTGAAACACTCCGATGACTCACCGGATTCCCTCGTAAGTGTTGTCGGTCTTGTTGGAGCTCGTTTCGGTCGATTTCGCTTTGTTGTTAATTTCGTACAAATCGAGATCCGAACAGGTGGATTTTGTGAAAGTTCGCACCAGAGCGAAACACTCCGAAAATGCACCGGTTTTCACTCCAACGTGTCGCCGATCTCATTGGAGCTTGTTTCGCTCATTTTCGCTCTGGTGTTCATTTCATTCAATCCGGGATCCGAATAAGTGGACTTTATGAAAGTTTGCCCCGAACCGAAACACTCCGAAGACACAACGGATTGCCCTTGTAAGTGTTGTCGGTCTTGTTAGAGCTTGTTTCGGTCGATGTCGCTTCACGTTAATTTCGTACAAATCGAGATCCGGAAAGGTGGATTTTGAGAAAGTTTGCACCGAAGCGAAACACTCCGAAAATGCTCCTGTTTGCACTCCAATATGTCGCCGGTCTCATTGGAGCTTCTTTCGGTCAGTTTAGCTCTAGTGTTAATTTTATTCAAACCGGGATCCGAACAAGTGGACTTTACGAAAGTTGCCATAAGCGAAACACTCCGAAGACACACCGGATTGCCCTTGTAAGTGTTGTCGGTCTTGTTAGAGCTTGTTTCGGTCGATTTCGCTTCACGTTAATTTCGTACAAATCGTGATCCGGACAGGTGGATTTTGTGAAAGTTTGCACCGGAGCGAAACACTCAGAAAATGCACCGGTTTGCACACCAATGTGTCGCCGGTCTCATTGGAGCTTCTTTCGGTCATTTTAGCTTGGTGTTAATTTCATTCAAACTGGGATCAGATCAAGTGGACTTTATGAAAGTTTGCCTCGAAGCGAAACAGTCCGAAGACACACCGGATTACCCTCGTATGTGTTGTCGGTCTTGTTGGAGCTTGTTTCGGTCGATTTTGCTTGATGTTTATTTCGTACAAATCAAGATCCAGACAGGTGGATTTTGTGAATGTTTGCACTGGAGCGAAGCACTCCGAAAATGCACCGGTTTGCAGTCCAACGTGTCGCCGGTCTCATTGGAGCTTGTTTCGCTCGTTTTCGCTCTGGTATTAATTTCATTCAATCCGGGATCCAAACAAGTGGAATTTATGAAAGTTTGCCCCGAAGCGAAACACTCCGAAGACATACCGGATTGCCCTTGTAAGTGTTGTCGGTCTTGTTAGAGCTTGTTTCGGTCAATTTCGCTTCACGTTAATTTTGTACAAATCGAGATCCGGACAGGTGGATTTTGTGAAAGTTTGCACCGGAGCGAAACACTCAGAAAATGCACCGGTTTGCACTCCAATGTGTCGCCGGTCTCATTTCAGCTTGTTTCGCTCGTTTTAGCTCTGGTGTTAATTTCATTCGAACCGGGATCCGAACAAGTGGACTTTATGAAAGTTTGCCCGAAGTGAAACACTCCGAAGACACACCGGATTGCCCTCGTATGTGTTGTCGGTCTTGTTGGAGCTTGTTTGATCGATTTAAGCTTGATGTTTATTTCGTAAAATCGAGATCCGGACAGGTTGATTTTTGAAAGTTTGCACGAATGAAACACTCGAAAATGCACGGTTTGCACTCCAATGTGTCGCGGTCTCATTGGAGCTTGTTTCACTCATTTTAGCTCTGGTGTTAATTTCATTCAATCGGGATCGAATAAGTGGACTTTATGAAAGTTTGCCCAAGCGAAACACCGAAGACACTGCCGGATTGCCCTCGTATGTGTTGTCGGTCTTGTTGGAGCTTGTCTCGGTCGATTTCGCTTGATGTTCATTTCGTACAAATCGAGATCCAGACAGGTGGATTTTGTGAAAGTTTGCACCGGAGCGAAACACTCTGAAAATGCACCGGTTTGCACACCAATGTGTCGCTGGTCACTTTGGAGCTTGTTTCGCTCATTTTCGCTCTGGTGTTAATTTCATTCAAACCGGGATCCGAACATGTGGACTTTACGAAAGTTTGCCCCGAAGCGAAACACTCCGAAGACACACCGGATTGCCCACGTATGTGTTGTCGGTCTTGTTGGAGCTTGTTTGGGTCGATTTCGCTTGATGTTTATTTCGTAGAAATCGAGATCGAGACAGTTGATTTTGTGAAAGTTTGCCTTTGGGCGAAACACTCCAAAAATGCACGGTTTGCACTCAACGTGTCGTCGGTCTCATTGGAGCTTGTTTCGCTCGTTTTCGCCCTGGTATTAATTTCATTCAATCCGGGATCCGAACAAGTGGACTTTATGAAAGTTTGCCCCGAAGCGAAGCACTCCGAAGACACACCGGTTTGCCCTTGTAAGTGTTGTAGGTCTTGTTAGAGCTTGTTTCGGTCGATTTCGCTTCACGTTAATTTCGTACAAATCGTGATCCGGACAGGTGGATTTTGTAAAAGTTTGCACCGTAGCGAAACGCTCAGAAAATGCACCGGTTTGCACTCCAATGTGTCGCCGGTCTCATTGGAGCTTCTTTCGATCATTTTAGCTCTGGTGTTAATTTCATTCAAATCGGGATCCGAACAAGTGGACTTTATGAAAGTTTGGCCCGAAGTGAAACACTCCGAGGACACACCGGATTGCCCTCGGAAGTATTGTCGATCTTCTTGGGGCTTGTTTCGGTCGATTTCGCTTGATGTTAACTTCGTACAAATGGTGATACGAACAGGTGGATTTTTCGAAAGTTTGCACCGGAGCAAAACATTCCGAAAATGTACCGGTTTCCACTCCAAGGTGTCGCCGATCTCATTGGAGCTTCTTTTGGTCATTTTTTGCCCGTGTTAAATTTATCTAAACCGCGTTCCGGACAAGTGGACTTTATGAAAGTTTACCCCGAAGTGAAACACTCCGATGACTCACCGGATTCCCTCGTAAGTGTTGTCGGTCTTGTTGGAGCTCGTTTCGGTCGATTTCGCTTTGTTGTTAATTTCGTACAAATCGAGATCCGAACAGGTGGATTTTGTGAAAGTTCGCACCAGAGCGAAACACTTCGAATATGCACCGGTTTTCACTCCAACGTGTCGCCGATCTCATTGGAGCTTGTTTCGCTCGTTTTCGCTCTGGTGTTCATTTCATTCAATCCGGGATCCGAATAAGTGGACTTTATGAAAGTTTGCCCCGAACCGAAACACTCCGAAGACACAACGGATTGCCCTTATAAGTGTTGTCGGTCTTGTTAGAGCTTGTTTCGGTCGATGTCGCTTCACGTTAATTTCGTACAAATCGAGATCCGGACAGGTGGATTTTGAGAAAGTTTGCATCGAAGCGAAACACTCCGAAAATGCTCCTGTTTGCACTCCAATATGTCGCCGGTCTCGTTGGAGCTTCTTTCGGTCAGTTTAGCTCTAGTGTTAATTTTATTCAAACCGGGATCCGAACAAGTGGACTTTACGAAAGTTGCCCCAAAACGAAGCACTCCGAAGACACACCGGATTGCCCTTGTAAGTGTTGTCGGTCTTGTTACAGCTTGTTTCGGTCGATTTCGCTTCACGTTAATTTCGTACAAATCGTGATCCGGACGGGTGGATTTTGTGAAAGTTTGCACCGGAGCGAAACACTCAGAAAATGCACCGGTTTGCACACCAATGTGTCGCCGGTCTCATTGGAGCTTCTTTCGGTCATTTTAGCTTGGTGTTAATTTCATTCAAACTGGGATCAGATCAAGTGGACTTTATGAAAGTTTGCCTCGAAGCGAAACACTCCGAAGACACACCGGATTACCCTCGTATGTGTTGTCGGACTTGTTGGAGCATGTTTCGGTCGATTTTGCTTGATGTTTATTTCGTACAAATCGAGATCCAGACAGGTGGATTTTGTGAATGTTTGCACTGGAGCGAAGCACTCCGAAAATGCACCGGTTTGCAGTCCAACGTGTCGCCGGTCTCATTGGAGCTTGTTTCGCTCGTTTTCGCTCTGGTATTAATTTCATTCAATCCGGGATCCAAACAAGTGGAATTTATGAAAGTTTGCCCCGAAGCGAAACACTCCGAAGACATACCGGATTGCCCTTGTAAGTGTTGTTGGTCTTGTTAGAGCTTGTTTCGGTCAATTTCGCTTCACGTTAATTTTGTACAAATCGAGATCCGGACGGTGGATTTTGTGAAAGTTTGCACGAGGCGAAACACTCGAAAATGCACGGTTTGCACTCAATGTGTCGCCGGTCTCATTGGAGCTTGTTTAGCTCGTTTTAGCTCTGGTGTTAATTTCATTCGAACCGGGATCCGAACAAGTGGACTTTATGAAAGTTTGCCGAAGTGAAACACTCCGAAGACACACCGGATTGCCCTCGTATGTGTTGTCGGTCTTGTTGGAGCTTGTTTCGGTCGATTTCGCTTGATGTTTATTTCGTAAAAATCGAGATCCGGACAGGTTGATTTTTTGAAAGTTTGCACCGGAGCGAAACACTTTGAAAATGCACCGGTTTGCACTCCAATGTGTCGCCGGTCTCATTGGAGCTTGTTTCACTCATTTTCGCTCTGGTGTTAATTTCATTCAATCCGGGATCTGAACAAGTGGACTTTATGAAAGTTTGCCCCCAAGCGAAACACCCCGAAGACACACCGGATTGCCCTCGTATGTGTTGTCGGTCTTGTTGGAGCTTGTCTCGGTCGATTTCGCTTGATGTTCATTTCGTACAAATCGAGATCCAGACAGGTGGATTTTGTGAAAGTTTGCACCGGAGCGAAACACTCTGAAAATGCACCGGTTTGCACTCCAATGTGTCGCCGGTCTCATTGGAGCTTCTTTGGTCTTTTTAGCTCGGTGTTAATTTCATTCAAGCGGGATCGAACAAGTGGACTTTATGAAAGTTTGCCGAAGTGAAACACTCGAAGACACCGGATTGCCCTCGTATGTGTTGTCGGTCTTGTTGGAGCTTGTTTGATCGATTTAAGCTTGATGTTTATTTCGTACAAATCGAGATCCGGACGGTGGATTTTGTGAAAGTTTGCGGGCGAAACACTCGAAAATGCACGGTTTGCACTCCAATGTGTCGTCGATCTCATTGGAGCTTGTTTACTGCGTTTTAGCTCTGGTGTTAATTTCATTCAAGCGGGATCGAACAAGTGGACTTTATGAAAGTTTGCCCAAAGCAAAACACTCAAGACACCGGATTGCCCTCGTAAGTGTTGTCGGTCTTGTTGGTGCATGTTTCGGTCGATTTCGCTTGATGTTAATTTCGTATAAAAGGAGATCCGGACAGGTGGATTTTGTGAAAGTTTGCACCTGAGCAAAACACTCCGAAAATTCACCGGTTTCCACTCCAAGGTGTCGTCGATCTCATTGGAGCTTCTTTCGGTCATTTTTGCTCTGGTGTTAATTTCATTCAAACCGCGTTCCGAACAAGTGGACTTTATGAAAGTTTGCCCATAAGCGAAACAATCCGAAGACACACCGGATTGCCCTCATAAGTGTTGTCGGTCTTGTTAGAGCTTGTTTCGATCGATTTCACTTCCTGTTAATTTCGTACAAATCGAGTTCTGGACAGGTGGATATTGTGAAAGTTTGCACTGGAGCGAAACACTCTGAAAATGCACCGGTTTGCACTCCAATGTGCCGCCGGTCTCATTGGAGCTTGTTTCGCTCGTTTTCGCTCTGGTATTAGTTTCATTCAAACCGGGATCCGAACATGTGGACTTTATGAAAGTTTGCCCCGAAGCGAAACACTCCAAAGACACACCGGATTGCCCTCGTATGTGTTGTCGGTCCTGTTGGAGCTTGTTTGGGTCGATTTCGCTTGATGTTTATTTCATACAAATCGAGATCCGGACAGGTGGATTTTGTGAAAGTTTGCACAGGAGCGAAACACTCTGAAAATGCACCGGTTTGCACTCCAACGTGTCGTCGGTGTCATTGGAGCTTGTTTCGCTCGTTTTCGCCCTGGTATTAATTTCATTCAATCCGGGATCCGAACTAGTGGACTTTATGAAAGTTTGCCCCGAAGCGAAGCACTCCGAAGACACATCGGATTGCCCTTGTGAGTGTTGTCGGTCTTGTTAGAGCTTGTTTGATCGATTTAAGCTTGATGTTAATTTCGTACAAATCGAGATCCGGACGGTGGATTTTGTAAAGTTTGCAGGAGCGAAACACTCAGAAAATGCACCGGTTTGCACTCCAATGTGTCGCCGGTCTCGTTGGAGCTTCTTTCGGTCATTTTAGCTCTGGTGTTAATTTCATTCAAACCGGGATCCAAACAAGTCGACTTTATGAAAGTTTGCCCCGAAACGAAACACTCCGAAGACACACCGGATTGCCCTTGTATGTGTTGTCGGTCTTGTTGGAGCTTGTTTCGGTCGATTTCACTTGATGTTTATATCGTAAAAATCGAGATCCGGACAGGTTGATTTTTTGAAAGTTTGCATCGGAGCGAAACACTCTGAAAATGCACCGGTTTGCACTCCAATGTGTCGCCGGTCTCATTGGAGCTTGTTTCGCTCATTTTCACTCTGGTCTTTATTTCATTCAATCCGGGAACTGAACAAGTGGACTTTATGAAAGTTTGCCCCGAAGCGAAAAACCCTGAAGACACACCGGATTGCCCTCGTCTGTGTTGTCGGTCTTGTTGGAGCTTGTCTCGGTCGATTTCGCTTGATGTTCATTTCGTACAAATCGTGATCCGGACAGGTGGATTTTGTGATAGTTTGCACCGGAGCGAAACACTCTGAAAATGCACCGGTTTGCAGTCCAATGTGTCGCCGGTCTCATTGGAGCTTGTTTCGCTCGTTTTCGCTCTGATGTTAATTTCATTCAAACCGGGATCCGAACATGTGGACTTTATGAAAGTTTGCCCCAATGCGAAACACTCCGAGACACACCGGATTGCCCTCGTATGTGTTGTCGGTCTTGTTGGAGCTTGTTTGGGTCAATTTCGCTTGATGTTTATTTCGTACAAATCGATATCCGGACTGGTGGATTTTGTGAAAGTTTGCACTGGTGCGAAACACTCCGAAAATGCACCGGTTTGCAGTCCAACGTGTCGCCGGTCTCATTGGAGCTTGTTTTTCGTTTTGCTACGGTGTTAATTTCATTCAATCTGGGATCCGAACAAGTGGACTTTATGAAAGTTTGCCCCGAAGCGAAGCACTCCGAAGACACACCGGATTGCCCTTGTAAGTGTTGTCGGTCTTGTTAGAGCTTGTTTCGGTCGATTTTGCTTCACGTTAATTTCGTACAAAACGTGATCCGGACTGGTGGATTTTGTAAAAGATTGCACCGGAGCTAAACACTCAGAAAATGCACCGGTTTGCACTCCAATGTGTCGCCGGTCTCATTGGTGCTTCTTTCGTCATTTTAGCTCTTGTGTTAATTTCATTCAAACCGGGATCCGAACAAGTGGACTTTATGAAAGTTTGCCCCGAAGTGAAACACTCCGAAGACACACCGGATTGCCCTCGTACGTATGTGTTGTCCGTCTTGTTGGAGCTTGTTTCGGTCGATTTCGCCTGATGTTTATTTCGTACGAATCGAGATCCGGACAGGTGGATTTTGTGAAAGTTTGCACCGGAGCGAAACACTCTGAAAATGCACTGGTTTGCACTCCAATTTTGCTTTGTTGTTAATTTCGTACAAATCGAGATCCGAACGGGTGGATTTTGTGAAAGTTCGCACCAGAGCGAAACACTCCGAACATGCACCCTTTTCACTCCAACGTGTCGCCGATCTCATTGGAGCTTCTTTCCGTAATTTTAGCGCTGGTGTTAATTTCATTCAAACCGGGATCCAACTAGTGGACTTTATGAAAGTTTGCCCCGAGGCGAAACACTCCGAAGACACACCGGATTGCCCTCGTAAGTGTTGTCGGTCTTGTTGGATCTTGTTTCGGTCGATTTCGCTTGATGTTAATTTCGTACAAGTGCAGATCCGGACAGGTGGATTTTGTGAAAGTTTGCACTGGAGCAAAACACTCCGAAAATGCACCGGTTTTGACTCCAATGTGTCGCCGATCTCATTGGAGCTTCTTCCGCACATTTTAGCTCTCGTGTCAATTTCATTCAAACCGCGTTCCGAATAAGTGGACTTTCTGAAAGTTTACCACGAAGCGAAACACTCTGATGACTCACCGGATTCCCTCGTAAGTGTTGTCGGTCTTGTTGGAGCTTGTTTCAGTCGATTTTGCTTTGTTGTTAATTTCATACAAATGGAGATCCGGACAGGTGGATTTTGTGAAAGTTCGCACCAAAGGGAAACACTCCGAAAATGCACCGATTTGCACTCCAACCTGTCGCCGGTCTCGTTGGAGCTTGTTTCGCTCGTTTTCGCTCTGGTGTTAATTTCATTCAAACCGGGATCCGAACAAGTGGACTTTATGAATGTTTGCCCCGAAACGAAACACTCCGAAGACACCCCGGATTGCCCTCGTAAGTGTTGTCGGTCTTGTTAGAGCTTGTTTCGGTCGATTTCGCTTCATGTTAATTTCGTACAAATCGAGATCCGGACAGGTGGATTTTGTGAAAGTTTGCACCAGAGCGAAACACTCCAAAAATGCACCGGTTTGCACTCCAATATGTCGTCGGTCTCATTGGAGCTTCTTTCGGTCATTTTAGCTCTAGTGTTAATTTCATTCAAATCGGGATCCGAAGAAGTGGACTTTATGAAAGTTTGCCACGAAGCGAAACACTCCGAAGACACACCGGATTGCCCTCGTATGTGTTGTCGGTCTTGTTGGAGCTTGTTTCGGTCGATTTCGCTTGATGTTTATTTCATACAAATCGAGATCCGGACAGGAGGATTTTGTGAATGTTTGGACCAAAGCGAAACACTCCGAAAATACACCGGTTTGCACTCCAATGTGTCGCCGGTCTCATTGGAGATTCTTTCGGTCATTTTTGCTCTAGTGTTTATTTCATTCAAACCGGGATCCAAACAAGAGGACTTTATGAAAGTTTGCCCCGAAGCGAAACACTCCGAAGACACACCGGATTGCCCTCGTATGTTTTGTCGGTCTTCTTGGAGCTAGTTTCGGTCGATTTCGCTTGTTGTTTATTTCGTACAAATCGAGATCCGGACAGGTGGATTTTGTGAAAATTTGCACCGGAGCGAAACAACCGAAAATACTCCGGTTTGCACTCCAACGTGTCGCCGGTCACATTGGAGCTTGTTTCGCTCGTTTTCGCTGTGGTGTTAATTTCATTCAAACCGAGATCCGAACAAGTGGACTATATGAAAGTTTGACCCGAAGCGAAACACTCCGAAGACACACAGGATTGCCCTCGTAAGTGTTGTCGGTCTTGTTGGGGATTGTTTCGGTCGATTTCGCTTGATGTTAATTTCGTACAAATGGAGATCCGGACAGGTGGATTTTGTGAAAGTTTGCACCAGGGCAAAACACTCCGAAAATGCATCGGTTTTCGCTCCAATGTGTCGTCGATCTCGTTGGAGCTTCTTTCGGTCATTTTAGCTCTGGTGTTAATTTCATTCAAACCGCGTTCCGAGTAAGTGGACTTTATGAAAGTTTACCTCGAAGTGAAACACTCCGAAGACACACCGAATTGCCCTCGTAAGTGTTGTCGGTCTTGTTGGAGCTTGTTTCGGTCGATTTTGCTTGATGTTAATTTCGTACAAATCGACATCCGGACAGGTGAATTTTGTGAAAGTTTGCACCGGAGCGACACACTCCGAAAATGCACCGGTTTGCACTCCAACGTGTCGTCGGTCTCATTGGAGCTTCTTTCGGTCATTTTAGCTCTGGTGTTACTTTCATTCAAACCGGGATCCGAACAAGTGGACTTTATCAAAGTTTACCCCGAAGCGAAACACTCCGATGACATACCGGATTCCCTCGTAAGTGTTGTCGGTCTTGTTGGATCTTGTTTCGCTCGATTTCGGCTTGTTGTTAATTTTGTACAAATCGAGATCCGAACAGGTGCATTTTCTGAAAGTTCGAACCAGAGCGAAACACTGCGAAAATGCAGCAGTTTGCACTCCAACGTGTCGCCGGTCTCATTGGAGCTTGTTTCGCTCGTTTTCGCTCTGGTGTTAATTTCATTCATACCGGGATCCGAACAAGTGGACTCTATGAAAGTTTGCCCCGAAGCGAAACACTCCGAAGACACACTAGACTGCCCTCGTAAGTGTTGTCGGTCTTGTAGGAGCTTGTTTCAGTCGATTTCGCTTCACGTGAATTTCGTACAAATCGAGATCCGGACAGGTTGATTTTGTGAAAGTTTGCACCGGAGCGAAACACTCTGAAAATGCACTGGTTTCCACTCCAATGTGTCGCCGGTCTCAATGGAGCTTCTTTCGGTCATTTTAGCTCTGGTGTTACTTTCATTCAAACCGGGATCCGAACAAGTGGACTTTATGAAAGTTTGCCCCGATGCGAAACACTCCGAAGACACACCGGATTGCCCTTGTAAGTGTTGTCGGTCTTGTTGGAGCTTGTCTCGGTCGATTTCTCTTGATGTTAATATCGTACGAATCGAGATCCGGACAGGTGGATTTTGTGAAAGTTTGCACCAGAGCGAAACACTCCGAAAATGTACCGGTTTGCACTCCAATGTGTCGCCGGTCTCATTGGATCTTCTTTCGGTCATTTTTGCTCTGGTGTTATTTTCTTTCAAACCGGGATCCGAACAAGTGGACTTTATGAAAGTTTGCCCCGAAGCGAAACACTCTGAAGACACACCGGATTGCCATCGTATGTGTTGTCGGTTTTCTTGGAGCTTGTTTCAGTTGATTTCGCTTAATGTTAATTTCGTACAAATCGTGATCCAGAGGTGGATTTTGTGAAAGTTTGCACTGGAGCGAAACACTCCGAAAATGCACCAGTTTGCACTCCAATGTGTCGCCGGTCTCATTTGAGCTTCTTTCGGTCATTTTAGCTCTGGTGTTAGTTTCATTCAAACTGGGATCCAACAAGTGGACTTTATGAAAGTTTGCTCCGAAGCGAAACAATCCGAAGACACGCCAGATTGCCCTCGTATGTGTTGTCGGTCTTGTTGGAGATTGTCTCGATCGATATCGCTTGATGTTTGTTTCGTACAAATCGAGATCCGGTCAGGTGGATTTTGTGACAGTTCGCACCGGAGCGAAACACTCCTAACATACACCGGTTTGCACTCCAATGTGTCGCCGATCTCATTAGATCTTCTTTCGGTCATTTTTGCTCTGGTGTTAATTTCATTCAAATCGGGATCTGATGAAGTGGACTTTATGAAAGTTTGCCGCGAAGCAAAACACTCCGAAGACACACCGGATTGCCCTCGTATGTGTTGTCGGTCTCGTTGGAGCTTGTTTCGGTCAATGACGCTTGATGTTTATTTCGTACAAATCGAGATTCGGCCAGGTGGATTTTGTGAAAGTTTGCACCGGAGCGAAACACTCCGAAAATACAACGGTTTGCACTCCAATGTGTCGCCGGTCTCATTGGAGATTCTTCCGGTCATTTCAGCTCTGGTGTTTATTTCATTCAAACCGGGATCCGAATAAGTGGACATTATGAAAGTTTGCCCCGAAGCGAAACACTCCAAAGACACACCGGATTGCCCTCGTATGTTTTCTCAGTCCTGTTGGAGCTAGTTTCGGTCGATTTCGCTTATTGTTTATTTCGTACAAATCGAGATCCGGACAGGTGGATTTTGTGAAAATTTGCATCGGAGCGAAACACTCCGAAAATACTCCGGTTTGCATTCCAACGTGTCGCCGGTCTCATTGGAGCTTGTTTCGCTCGTTTTCGGTCTGGTGTTAACTTCATTCAAACCGAGATCCGAACAAGTGGACTGTATGAAAGTTTGCCCCGAAGCGAAACACTCCGAAGACACACCGGATTGCCCTCGTAAGTGTTGTAGGTCTTGTTGGAGCTTGTTTCGGTCGATTTCGCTTGATGCTAATTTCGTACAAATGGAGATCCGGACTGGTGGATTTTGTGAAAGTTTGCACCGGAGCAAAACACTCCGAAAATTCATCGGTTTCCACTCCAATGTGTCGCCGATCTCGTTGGAGCTTCTTTCGGTCATTTTAGCTCTGGTGTTAATTTCATTCAAACCGCGTTCCGAGCAAGTGGACTTTATGAATTTTACCCCGAAGCGAAACACTCCGATGACTCAACGGATTCCCTCGTAAGTGTTGTCAGTCTTGTTGGAGCTTGTTTCGGTCGATTTCGCTTTGTTGTTAATTTCGTTCAAATCGAGATCCGAACAGTTGGATTTTGTGAAAGTTCGCACCAGAGAGAAACACTACGAAAATGCACCGGTTAGCACTCCAACGTGTCGCCGGTTTCATTGGACCTTGTTTCGCTCTGGTGTTAATTTCATTCATATCGGGATCCGAACAAGTGGACTTTATGAAAGTTTGCCCCGAAGCGAAACACTGCGAAGACACACCGGATTGCCCTCGTAAGTGTTGTCGGTCTTGTTGGAACTTGTTTCGGTCGATTTCGCTTGATGTTAATTTCGTACAAATCGAGATCCGGACTGGTGAATTTTGTGAAAGTTTGCACCAGAGCGAAACACTCCGAAAATGCAACGGTTTGCGCTCCAATGTGTCGCCGGTCCAATTGGAGCTTCTTTCGGTCATTTTAGCTCTTGTGTTAATTTCATTCGAACCGCGTTCCGAACATGTGGACTTTATCAAAGTTTACCGAAGTGGCCCGATGCGACGACGGGTCGGCCGATCTTCGATGAGAACGATCGTCGGTTTGATAGCGCGCGAAGTAGATGGATCGGCTACTAACTACGAGATCAACAACCAAGCAATCGTAGCGTCACCACACGAGGCGATCAACGAATCAAAGACCCGATCGATCCTTGTACCTGCTGCAACCGAGAACAAGCAAGAACAAGGTGAGAGCAATTCCAATCTAACAATCTCAAAGATACAAAGGTGAGGTTCTGTTTCTCGTCACGGGTGGTCTAGTCGACACACGCGAACACGAGGAGGGACGCACAAGGGGTCTACCAAAACACAACAAAACCTATGCGTAAAAGAATGGTGGCGGCCACATATATAGCGGCGGCCAGGAGGAGTAGGGCGACAAAAACAGCGGTGGCCACCAAAACCCTAAGATACATGGGCCATAGACCCAAAAGTGAGGTGATGTAGCACCCTGAATTTCTGGCCCGTGAAATTTTTCCACATTTTCCTGTCATTCTGGAGTGAATTTGGAAGTTGGGCTGGATCCATTGGAAAGCTTATCTCCTAAGCTTTCAAACGGGTGGTCGCACGCTGAAAACGGAGTCCGGGAGCCCAAGTTATGCCCGTTTGAAGTTGGCATGCTGCAGGATGGCCGAACCGGGCTTTTTGGCATCTTGGGCTTCCATATGGGCCTTCCTTGACGCGTGGGCTGTTCTCGGGGTGTGTGCTTGAGGCCCTTGTCTGTTGATGTGGGCTTGAATAGCTGAGCTTTTGGATTAAGGCCTCTCGGCGACGAAGTTGCCGCAGCGTCGATCATTTGTGACGAAGATGGAGCAGCGTCGGTAGTCATTAGAGAAGCTGGAGAGGAAGGAAGGGCAGTGGTCACGCTGGTCGTATCCATGTTGGTGATGTCCTCATCATCCTCCCCTTCTTGAATTGGAGTCGTCCTCGACTCCTTCTCATGATCCTGCAAAACGTTAGTGGCAGCAGCGCCAAGAAAAGCAGATATGCGCAAAGCAATATCATGTGAGGAAACAATCTTATTTAAAAGAATTTCTTTCTTGAACATTGGTTTAGATTGTTGTACACAACTAACAAGTTTGTCATCCTCATGTTCTTTACCATTAGTTCTTTTTGCATTAATTTTGGCTAGCTCAGCAGGAGTCATTGGATTCAAAACCAATTTCTTTCCATTAAACTTGAAAGTATATTGATTCGTTTTACCATAGTGAATAGCATCAACATCATATAACCAAGGTCTACCTAATAAAAGTGAACATGATTCCATAGGTATGACATCACAACAAATATGATCATGGTATGAACCAATGGAGCGAGAACTTGCACGGTTTGTGTTACTGAACCTTACCAATTGAGTTGAACCATTCCATCGAGTAAGGTTGTTGAAGTGGAGTCATGGTCAAGCCAAGTTTCTCGACCATGTGTAGACTTGCGAGGTTGCTGATTTCCTCCATCAATGATGGCGTGTACATGGCGTTCTTGCACAACAAACTTAGTTTGGAATAAGTTGTTGCGTTGAGTTTCATTGGCATGTTCCTTTGGTGCACTAAGTAGGCGATGAGACATGAGGCTCATGTAGTTGTCCGTCATTGTAGCACTTTCGGTGCACACCATCTTGATCATTTTGCCCTCTGGGGTTAGTCGCAGGAATAGTGAGCACATTCTTATCGTTACATATTGAAATACACTTACTATCCTTCTTCTTAGATTGTGTAGGCTTGACTTCTTTCTTGATGGTTCCTTCTCATTCTTGGTGAAGGATAGTCCCATGCTCGACCTTTTCATTTTTTAACTCTCCATTTCGCCATTTCTCCATGAACTCACTGTGCTTTTTTCTTTCAATTTCTTCTCTTTTCTCAAACTCATGATTAAGTTTCCGCATATATTTCTTTGTTCCTGGCGGAATGCTTGGATCATCCTCGAAGTATAGATCATCGTTCTTTCGTGGACCTACCATTATTAGTGGTAGACAAGAAAAATACACGCAAAAATGTATATTCCTATCTACTAATGTGTGGATAGTGGAGGATCTCACACGCTCAAGCTCACACCAAGTTCTTACCAGTTCTTACCCTGCAGCTTTTCAAGGTTCAATCGAGGGATGATGGTAATCTGCACTCAGGGGTGACAAAGCGATTGCTAGGTGCTTCTCCTGTGGTTAATAGAAGGTGGAGCTTGGATAGGTATAATATGTAGCAAAGGATATACTAGAACCACACTAGCCAAAACAAGTTGAAAGAACGTTCAACGACGGTACTTTGCTGGTCCTAGGCTAGACCGTACTAGAGACGTGAGCCTGGACACCAATGAAGTCACAGAAACAGCAACCAGAATGACCACAGCACACAAGCAAATATCTAGGGCTTCTTTTTCCACCTTTTAGTGTGGCTCTTTTATATGCACTTGCCTTTTTTTTAATTTTTCTTCCTTCTATATCAACAAGTGGCACATATGATGAATTACAACTCAAACTTTTTTCCTGCTGCAAACAGATCTATTATGCAGAAACTTCAAATACTGTTTTTGGGTTTTTATTGGCTTCCAATGCAAAAAAGTATAACTGGAAAGTTGTAGATCTTTTCGAGCTGATCAATTTGCATATATGGAACGTCTATTTTGGATAAGGGAAGCTAGAGATATTGACCCCGAAATACAGACGGCTCAGAAAATCCAGGACGAAAACAGATTCCAATCCAATGCGATTTTGGGCAAGAAGACGGCGTTTCTGGAAAGTTTCACAATGGACAAAGTTGTAGATAATTTCTCAAGCTTTCAGGAAAGTACAAGAACAGCAAAATCCGAGTTCGTATGAGGGAGTTATGACCAAAATACCGAACTGGACAGAGGAGGATCCGAATTGGACGCGGCGACGTGATGGAGTTCAACTCGGTTACAAGAACGTGACAAGAACTCGAAACTCTAAAGATCAAAACACTAAGACCAGCAACGTCATTGACGATGCAACATAAATTCAACAAGAATTAAACTAGGCAGTAATAGTAAAGGCCAAAAGGGGCTCGGATTAGATCAAACACACGACGAACAGATTTTTTTTTGGGGCTGTTTTTGTGGACTCTAGGACGAACAAGATGAACTAAACAAAGATAAGGGTGTTCTCACCAGCAACCGTCGCTCGATACCACTTGATGTGCGCGGGTCGGCCCGATCTTCGATGAGAACGATCGTCGGTTTGATAGCGTCTTAAGTAGATGGATCGACTACTAACCACGAGATCAGCAACCAAGCAATCGCATAGCGTCACCACACGAGGCGATCAACGAATCAAAGACCCGATCGATCCTTGTACCTGCTGCAACCGAGAACAAGCAAGAACAAGGTGAGAGCAATTCCAATCTAATAATCTCAAAGATACAAAGGTGAGGTTCTGTTTCTCGTCACGGGTGGTCTAGTCGACACACGCGAACACGAGGAGGGACGCACAAGGGGTCTACCAAAACACAACAAAACCTAAGCGTAAAAGAACGGTGGTGGCCACATATATAGCGGCGGCCAGGAGGAGTAGGGCAACTAAAACAGCGGTGGCCACCAAAACCCTAAGATACATGGGCCATAGGCCCAAAAGTGAGGTGATGTAGCACCCAGAATTTCTGGCCTGTGACATTTTTCCACATTTTCCCGTCGTTCTGGAGTGAATTTGGAAGTGGGGCTGGATCCATTGGAAAGCTTATCTCCTAAGCTTTCAAACGGGTGGTCGCACGCTGAAAACGGAGTCTGGGAGCCCAAGTTATGCCCATTTGAAGTTGGCATGCTGCTAGATGGCCGAACTGGGCTTTTTGGCATCTTGGGCTTCCATATGGGCCTTCCTTGACGCGTGGGCTGTTCTCGGGGTGTGTGCTTGAGGCCCTTGTTTGTTGATGTGGGCTTGAATAGCTGAGCTTTTGGATTAAGGCCTCTCGGCGACGAAGTTGCCGCAGCGTCGATCATTTGTGACGAAGATGGAGCAGCGTCGGTAGTCATTGAAGAAGCCGGAGAGGAAGGAGGGGCAGCGGTCACGCTGGTCGTATCCATGTTGGTGATGTCCTCATCAGAAACACTCCGAAGACATACCGGATTCCCTCGTAAGTGTTGTCGGTCTTGTTGGAGCCTGTTTCGGTCGATTTCGCCATGTTGTTAATTTTGTACAAATGGATATCCGGACAGGTGGATTTTGTGAAAGTTCGAACCAGAGCGAAACGCTTCGAAAATGCACCGGTTTGCACTCCAACGTGTTGCCGGTCTCGTTGGAGCTTGTTTTGCTCGTTTTCGCTCTGCTGTTAATTTCATTCATACCGGGATCCGAACAAGTGGACTCTATGAAAGTTTGCCCCGAAGCAAAACACTCCGAAGACACACCGGATTGCCCTCGTAAGTGTTGTCGGTCTTGTTGGAGCTTGTTTCGGTCGATTTTGCATCACGTGAATTTCGTACAAATCGAGATCCGGACAGGTGGATTTTGTGAAAGTTTGCACCGGAGCGAAACACTTTGAAAATGCACCGGTTTCCACTCCAATGTGTCGCCGGTCTCATTGGAGCTACTTTCGATCATTTTAGCTCTGGTGTTACTTTCATTCAAACCGGGATCCGAACAAGTGGACTTTATGAAAGTTTGCCCCGAAGCGAAACACTCCGAAGACACATCGGATTGCCCTCGTAAGTGTTGTCGGTCTTGGTACAGCTAGATTCGGTCGATTTCGCTTAACGTTTATTTCGTACAAATCGCGATCCGGACAGGTGGATTTTGTGAAAGTTTGCACCGGAGCGAAACACTCCGAAAATGCACCAGATAGCACTCCAACATGTCGCCGGTCTCATTGGAGCTTGTTTCGCTCGTTTTCGCTCTGGTGTTAATTTCATTCAAACCGAGATCCGAACGAGTGGACTTTATGAAAGTTTGCCCCGAAGCGAAACACTCCGAAGACACACCGGATTGCCCTTGTAAGTGTTGTCCGTGTTGTTGGAGCTTGTTTCGGTCGATTTCGCTTGATGTTAATTTCGTACAAATGGTGATCTGGATAGGTGGATTTTGTGAAAGTTTGCACCAGAGAAAAAACACTCTGAAATTGCACTGGTTTCGACTCCAGTGTGTCGCCGATCTCATTGGAGCTTGTTTCGCTCGTTTTGGCTCTGGTGTTAATTTCATTCAAATCGCGTTCCGAACAAGTGGACTTTATGAAAGTTTACCCTGAAGCGAAAAACTCTGATGACTCACCGGATTCCCTCGTAAGTGTTGTCGATCTTGTTGGAGCTTGTTTCAGTCGATTTCGCTTTGTTGTTAATTTCGTACAAACGGAGATCCGGACAGGTGGATTTGGTGAAAGTTCGCACCAGAACGAAACACTCCGAAAATGCACCGGTTTGCACTCCAACCTGTCGCCGGTCTCGTTGGGGCTTGTTTTGCTCATTTTCGCTCTGGTGTTAATTTCATTCAAACCGGGATCCGAACAAGTGGACTTTATGAATGTTTGCCCCGAAGCGAAACACTCCGAAGACACACCGGATTGCCCTCGTAAGTGTTATCGGTCTTGTTAGAGCTTGTTTCGTTCGATTTGGCTTCATGTTTATTTCGTACAAATCGAGATCCGGACAGGTGGATTTTGTCACAGTTTGCACCGGAGCGAAACACTCCTAACATACACTGGTTTGCACTCCAATATGTCGCCAGTCTCATTGGAGCTTCTTTCGGTCATTTTTGCTCTGGTGTTAATTTCATTCAAACCGGTATCCGAAGAAGTGGACTTTATGAAAGTTTGCCACGAAGCGAAACCCTCCGAAGACACACTGGATTGCCGTCGTATGTGTTGTTGGTCTTGTTGGAGCTGGTTTCGGTCGATTTCGATTGATGTTTATTTCGTACAAATCGAGATCCGGACAGGAGGATTTTGTGAAAGTTTGGACCAAAGCGAAACACTCTGAAAATACACCGGTTTGCACTCCAATGTGTCGCCGGTCTCATTGGAGATTCTTTCGGTCATTTTAACTCTGGTGTTTATTTCATTCAAACCGGGATCCGAACAAGTGGACTTTATGAAAGTTTGCCCCGAAGCGAAACACTTCGAAGACACGCCGGATTGCCCTTGTAAGTGTTGTCGGTATTGTTGGAGCTTGTTTAGGTCGATTTCGCTTGATGTTAATTTCGTACAAATGGAGATCCGGACAGGTGGATTTTGAGAAAGTTTGCACCGGAGTAAAACACTCCGAAAATGCATCGGGTTTCCACACCAATGTGTCGCCGATCTCGTTGGAGTTTCTTTCGGTCATTTTAGCTCTAGTGTTAATTTCATTGAAACCGCGTTTCGAGCAAGTGGACTTTATGAAAGTTTACCCCGAAGCGAAACACTCCGATGACTCCCCGGATTCCCTCGTAAGTGTTGTCAGTCTTGTTGGAGCTTGTTTCGGTCGATTTCGCTTTGTTGTAAATTTCGTAGAAATCAAGATCCGAACAAGTGGATTTTGTGAAAGTTCGCACCAGAGCGAAACACTCTGAAAATGCATCGGTTAGCTCTCCAACGTGTCGCCGGTCTCGTTGGAGCTTGTTGATGCGTCTTTGGTGTCCCGATCTTTCGATGAGAAGAGGGTAACTATCGATTTGGTAGGAATCGATGTTGACGGCCCGACTACAACCGTCCAGGACGTTGCGCCTTAGCAACCGATACACCAACTCCAGATGGTTATTGATCTCGCCGAGACGCGATCAACCTGACCACGAAGGTCATTGTTCCTGCAAGCAATCGAAGAACATAGCAAGAACAAGATGAACAACCAACTAAATTGGCAAATATGTATTAAGCTCAAATCTGAAAGAAACACAAACGGTGGGGTTACGTAACGATAAGCAGGCGGTCTAGTCGACACAGCGTGATTATCGGTATGTAACAAAAGCTAGACATAACTAAACAAAACCCAAGTCCTAGATGAGGGTTTGGGTGCTTATTTATACTAGGGGAGCAGGAGAGGGTCGTCCATAGCATAGGAGACCTAATACAACTCAAGTTGAAAACACCAAGTCTAGTTTGACTCGAGTTTGACTCGGACTGGAAAAGCAATGTGTGGTTTTTGGCAATTTCCGGACGCATCTGAAGGAATTTTGAGGTGAGGCCAGATCCTTTGCAAAGTATACTCCGAGACCTTTCAAACGTGTACTCATGGGCCTCCAGAACCCTCCGGAATCGAAAGTTATGGCACTTTAAATGCAGTGCTGTTTCTGAGGCCGAATTGGACTCGAACTCGGACTGAAAAAGTGTTCTGGATTGTTTTGCGTATTCCTGTTGACTCGAAGGGAATTTTGAGGTGATCTTGGATCCGTTTGAAAGAGGACAACTAGAGCTTTCGTTCTTGTACTTGTAGACCTCCAAAAGCCTTCTGGAACAAAAGTTATGGCCGTTTGAATTTGACCATCTCTGGGAGTCCGAAGCTGATTCCAATTTGCTCTTCCCTCCGGACGCGAACTCCCTTGTGCTTTGCAAGTCTTTCCCAAGGTTCCAAAGAATAATCAAATCATGACAAGTATTAAATAGCATTCCATTCAAATTATCACTAATGGGAAGGCTTTGGAATGCATTCACCTGATGATTAAACTGTCGTGCGTGAGCTCGAGTAACCGGTCCTTGGATAATAGCAGCGTGTTCAAATTGATGTGTAGATGTGGCTATATCCATGGAAGTGATGTCCTCATCACTTGTTTTGCTCGTTTTCGCTCTGGTGTTAATTTCATTCATACTGGGATCCGAACAAGTGGACTTTATGCAAGTTTGCCCCGAAGCGAAACACTCCGAAGACACACCGGATTGCCCTCGTAAGTGTTGTCGGTCTTGTTTGAGCTTGTTTCGGTCGATTACACTTGGTGTTAATTTCATACAAATCGAGATCCGGACAGGTGAATTTTGTGAAAGTTTGCACAGGAGCGAAACACTCCGAAAATGCACCGGTTTGTACTTCAATGTGTCGCTGGTCCAATTGGAGCTTCTTTCGGTCATTTTAACTATGGTGTTAATTTCATTCAAACCGCGTTCCGAACAAGTGGACTTTATCAAAGTTTACCCTAAAGCGAAACACTCCGAAGACACACCGGATTGCCCTCGCATGTGTTGTCGGTCTTGTTGGAGCTTGTTTCGGTCGATTTCGCTTTGTTGTTAATTTTGTACAAATAAAGTCCGAATAGGTGGATTTTGTGAAAGTTCGAACCAGAGCGAAACCCTGCGAAAATGCAGTAGTTTGCACTCCAACGTGTCGCCGGTCTCGTTGGAGCTTGTTTCGCTCGTTTTCGCTCTGGTGTTAATTTCATTCATACCGGGATCCGAACAAGTGGACTCTATGAAAGTTTGCCCCAAAGCGAAACACTCCGAAGACACACCGGATTGCCCTCGTAAGTGTTGTCGGTCTTGTTGGAGCTTGTTTCGGTCGATTTCGCTTCACGTGAATTTCGTACAAATCGAGATCCGGACAGGTGGATTTTGTGAACGTTTGCGCCGGAGCGAAACACTCCAAAAATGCACCGGTTTCCACTCCAATGTGTCGCGGGTCTCATTGGAGCTTTTTTCGGTCATTTTAGCTCTGGTGTTACATTCATTCAAATCGGGATCCGAACAAGTGGACTTTATGAAAGTTTGCCCCGATGCGAAACACTCCGAAGACACACCGGATTGCCCTTGTAAGTGTTGTCGGTCTTGTTGGAGCTTGTTTCAGTCGATTTCGCTGGATGTTAATATCGTACAAAACGAGATCCGGACAGGTGGATTTTGTGAAAGTTTGCACAGGAGCGAAACACTCCGAAAATGCACCGGTTTGCGCTCCAATGTGTCGCCGGTCTCATTGGAGCTTCTTTCAGTCATTTTAGCTCTGGTGTTAATTTCATTAAAACCGTGATACGAACAAGTGGACTTTATAAAAGTTTGCCCCGATGCGAAACACTCCGAAGACACACCGGATTGCCCTCGTATGTGTTGTCGGTCTTGTTGATGCTAGTTTAGGTCGATTTCAATTGATGTTTATTTCGTACAAATTGAGATCCGGACTGGTGGATTTTGCGAAAGTTTGCACCGAAGCGAAACTCTTCGAAAATGCACCGGTTTGCACTCCAACGTGTCGCCGGTCTCATTGGAGCTTCTTTCGGTCATTTTAGCTCTGGTGTTAATTTCATTCAAACCGGGATCCGAACAAGTGGACTTTGTGAAAGTTTGCCCCGAAGCGAAACACTCCGAAGACACACCGGATTGCCCTCGTATGTGTTGCCGGTCTTGTTGGAGCTTGTTTCGGTCGATTTCGCTTGATGTCTATTTCGTACAAATCGAGATCCGGACCGGTGGATTTTGTGAAAGTTTGCACCGGAGCGAAACACTCCGAAAATGCACCGGCGATCTCATTGGAGATTCTTTCGGTCATTTTAGCTCTGGTGTTGATTTCACTCAAACCGGGATCCGAACAAGTGGACTTTATGAAAGTTTGCCCCGAAGCGAAACACTCCGAAGACACACCGGATTGCCCTCGTTTGTGTTGTCGGTCTTGTTGGAGCTTGTTTGATCGATTTAAGCTGATGTTTATTTAGTACAAATCGAGATCCGATTTGGTGGATTTTGTGAAAGTATGCACCGGGCGAAACTCTTCAAAATGCACCGCTTGCACTCAATGTGTCGCGGTCTCATTGGAGCTTCTTTCGGTCATTTTAGCTCTGGTGTTAATTTCATTCAAGCGGGATCGAACAAGTGGACTTTGTGAATGTTTGCCTCGGCGAAACACTCAAGAACACCGGATTGCCCTCGTTTGTGTTGCGGTCTTGTTGGAGCTTGTTTGATCGTTTTAAGCTTGATGTTTATTTTGCACAAATCGAGATCGGACAGGTGGATTTTGTGAAAGTTTGCACCGAGCGAAACACTCGAAAATGAACGGCGATCTCATTGGAGATTCTTTTCGGTCATTTTAGCTCTGGTGTTGATTTCACTCAAACGGGATCGAACAAGTGGACTTTATGAAAGTTTGCCCGGCGAAACACTCCAAAGACACACCGGATTGCCCTCGTATGTGTTGTCGGTCTTGTTGGAGCTTGTTTGGTCGATGTCGCTGATGTTTATTTCGTACAAATCGAGATCCGGATGGTGGATTTTGTAAAGTTTGCCGAGCGAAACACTCAGAAAATGCACGGTTTGCACTCCAACGTGTCGCCGGTCTCATTGGAGCTTCTTTCGGTCATTTTAGCTCTGGTGTTAATTTCATTCAAACCGGGATCCGAACAAGTGGACTTTGTGAAAGTTTGCCCCGAAGCGAAACACTCCGAAGACACACCGGATTGCCCACGTATGTGTTGCCGGTCTTGTTGGAGCTTGGTTCGGTCGATTTCACTTGGTGTTTATTTTGTACAAATCGAGATCCGGACCGGTGGATTTTGTGAAAGTTTGCACCGGAGCGAAACACTCCGAAAATTCACCGGCGATCTCATTGGAGATTCTTTCGATCATTTTAGCTCTGGTGTTGATTTCATTCAAACCGGGATCCAAACAAGTGGACTTTATGAAAGTTTGCCCCGAAGCGAAACACTCCGAAGACACACGGATTGCCCTCGTATGTGTTGTCGGTCTTGTTGGACTTGTTTGATCGATTTCGATTGATGTTTATTTCAGTACAAATCGAGATCGGATTGGTGGATTTTTGAAAGTTTGCACCGAGCGAAACTCTTGAAAATGCACCGCTTTGCATTCAATGTGTCGCCGGTCTCATTGGAGCATCTTTCGGTCATTTTAGCTCTGGTGTTAATTTCATTCAAACGGGATCGAACAAGTGGACTTTGTGAAAGTTTGCCGAGCGAAACACTCGAAGACACACGGATTGCCCTCGTATGTGTTGCCGGTCTTGTTGGAGCTTGTTTCGGTCGATTTCGCTTGATGTCTATTTCGTACAAATCGAGATCCGGACCGGTGGATTTTGTGAAAGTTTGCACCGGAGCGAAACACTCCGAAAATGCACCGGCGATCTCATTGGAGATTCTTTCGGTCATTTTAGCTCTGGTGTTGATTTCATTCAAACCGGGATCCGAACAAGTGGACTTTATGAAAGTTTGCCCCGAAGCGAAACACTCCGAAGACACACCGGATTGCCCTCGTATGTGTTGTCGGTCTTGTTGGTGCTTGTTTCGGTCGATTTCGCTTGATGTTTATTTCGTACAAATCGAGATCCGGACTGGTGGATTTTGCGAAAGTTTGCACCGGAGCGAAACTCTTCGAAAATGCACCAGTTTGCACTCCAATGTGTCGCCGGTCTCATTGGAGCTTCTTTCGGTCATTTTAGCTCTGGTGTTAATTTCATTCAAACCGGGATCCGAACAAGTGGACTTTGTGAAAGTTTGCCTCGAAGCGAAACACTCCAAAGACACACCGGATTGCCCTCGTTTGTGTTGCGGTCTTGTTGGAGCTTGTTTGGTCGATTTAAGCTTGATGTTTATTTTGCACAAATCGAGATCCGGACGGTGGATTTTTGAAAGTTTGCACGAGCGAAACACTCAAAATGAACAAAGCGATCTCATTGGAGATTCTTTCGGTCATTTTAGCTCTGGTGTTGATTTCACTCAAGCGGGGATCGAACAAGTGGACTTTATGAAAGTTTGCCTCGGCGAAACACTCCAAAGACACACGGATTGCCCACGTATGTGTTGTCGGTCTTGTTGGAGCTTGTTTGATCGATGTCGCTTGATGTTTATTTCAGTACAAATCGAGATCCGGATGGTGGATTTTTGAAAGTTTGCACCGAGTGAAACACTCGAAAATGCACGGTTTGCACTCAACGTGTCGCCGGTCTCATTGGAGCTTCTTTCGGTCATTTTAGCTCTGGTGTTAATTTCATTCAAGCGGGATCCGAACAAGTGGACTTTGTGAAAGTTTGCCCGGCGAAACACTCGAAGACACACCGGATTGCCCTCGTATGTGTTGCTTGGTCTTGTTGGAGCTTGTTTGGTCGATTTCACTTGATGTTTATTTCAGTACAAATCGAGATCCGGACGGTGGATTTTGTGAAAGTTTGCACCGGGCGAAACACTCGAAAATGCACCGGCGATCTCATTGGAGATTCTTTTCGATCATTTTAGCTCGGTGTTGATTTCATTCAAACGGGATCGAACAAGTGGACTTTATGAAAGTTTGCCCCGAAGCGAAACACTCCGAAGACACACCAGATTGCCCTCGTATGTGTTGTCGGTCTTGTTGGTGCTTGTTTCGGTCGATTTCGATTGATGTTTACTTCGTACAAATCGAGATCCGGACTGGTGGATTTTGCGAAAGTTTGCACCGGAGCGAAACTCTACGAAAATGCACCGGTTTGCATTCCAATGTGTCGCCGGTCTCATTGGAGCATCTTTCGGTCATTTTAGCTCTGGTGTTAATTTCATTCAAACCGGGATCCGAACAAGTGGACTTTGTGAAAGTTTGCCAAGAAGCGAAACACTCCGAAGACACACCGGATTGCCCTCGTATGTGTTGCCGGTCTTGTTGGAGCTTGTTTGATCGATTTAAGCTTGATGTTTATTTCTTACAAATCGAGATCGGACGGTGGATTTTGTGAAAGTTTGCCTCGAGCTTGAAACACTCCGAAAATGCACCGGCGATCTCATTGGAGATTCTTTCGGTCATTTTAGCTCTGGTGTTGATTTCACTCAAACCGGGATCCGAACAAGTGGACTTTATGAAAGTTTGCCCCGAAGCGAAACACTCCGAAGACACACCGGATTGCCCTCGTATGTGTTGTCGGTCTTGTTGGAGCTTGCTTCGGTCGATTTCGCTTGATGTTTATTTCGTACAAATCGAGATCCGGACTGGTGGATTTTGTGAAAGTTTGCACCGGAGCGAAACACTCCGAAAATGCACCGGTTTGCACTCCAACGTGTCGCCGGTCTCATTGGAGCTTCTTTCGGTCATTTTAGCTCTGGTGTTAATTTCATTCAAACCGGGATCCGAACAAGTGGACTTTGTGAAAGTTTGCCCGAAGCGAAACACTCCGAAGACACACCGGATTGCCCTCGTATGTGTTGCCGGTCTTGTTGGAGCTTGTTTCGGTCGATTTCACTTGATGTTTATTTCGTACAAATCGAGATCCGGACCGGTGGATTTTGTGAAAGTTTGCACCGGAGCGAAACACTCCGAAAATGCACCAGCGATCTCATTGGAGATTCTTTCGATCATTTTAGCTCTGGTGTTGATTTCATTCAAACGGGATCGAACAAGTGGACTTTATGAAAGTTTGCCGGCGAAACACTCGAAGAGACACCGGATTGCCCTCGTATGTGTTGTCGGTCTTGTTGGTGCTTGTTTGATCGATTTAATGATGTTTATTTCATACAAATCGAGATCCGGATTTGGTGGATTTTGTGAAAGTTTGCACCGAGCGAAACTCTTCAAAATGCACGGTTTGCACTCAATGTGTCGCCGGTCTCATTGGAGCTTCTTTCGGTCATTTTAGCTCTGGTGTTAATTTCATTCAAACCGGGATACGAACAAGTGGACTTTGTGTAAGTTTGCCTCGAAGCGAAACACTCCGAAGACACACCGGATTGCCCTCGTATGTGTTGCTGGTCTTGTTGGAGCTTGTTTCGGTCGATTTCGCTTGATGTTTATTTCGCACAAATCGAGATCCGGACAGGTGGATTTTGTGAAAGTTTGCACCGGAGCGAAACACTCCGAAAATGCACCGGCGATCTCATTGGAGATTCTTTCGGTCATTTTAGCTCTGGTGTTGATTTCATTCAAACCGGGATCCGAACAAGTGGACTTTATGAAAGTTTGCCCCGAAGCGAAACACTCCGAAGACACACCGGATTGCCCTCGTATGTGTTGTCGGTCTTGTTGGAGCTT